>OX276358.1:3778338-5037785 GCA_946251885.1 Cosmia pyralina | reverse complement strand
TTGAATAAAATAAGTAAAAATTACTGCCCACAGTCCCCGTTTTTTTCTTTTTTGTGTAGTAGGTATTATGTGTGAGTCGGCATCTTTTACCCATCAAACAAAGTTTTTTATTTGGTATTTAATCAAATGATTTATTACAGCAAACAATCTTTAGACAATAAACATTTGGTCGTTTTGGTCAAATGATTTGTTATGACAAAAAATATATAGGTTAGGTTAGGTTAAAACTGTGACCTTCTACGCACGAGCCGAGCGAGCGAAGCGAGCGGTGCCGCGGCAGCGGCCGGCGAGTGCCAGAAACGACTAGATTTTACAGAAAAAAAAAATGTGGAAAAAAAGAGATTATTTTTAACAGGCTATCAAGAACCGAACTAGTTAGTTAGAGGACAACGACTCGTGAAAAGTTTGCTTCCCGTTGTCCCCGTTAGCCGAATGTACGTTATGGGGACAGCGGGAAATACATTTAATCACGTCCCGCTGTCCCCGTGAAGGGTATATGGCATACGGGGACAACGGGAATAAACCACTAAGCCGCATGTATTTATTCTATTACGTACTAAATATTGGTTCGAATTGGTTCAATAACTGTTTTATTTCACTTCATGACGAGGTATTATTATGATTGTATGATATTGTTTAAGGTACATACCACATTTGTAATTCTTTTTTTTTTCTCTCATTTTTTTAAATTTTATCTGTAACAAGTTTGCTCTTCATAGTACCTAGATTAAATGCGAAAACATATAATTGGTTACTAGTTGATTAGTTTGATGTTAAATTTGTTAGTTGTTAATACTGTTTGTTTTCCGATTACAATAAAATAAAATAAAACACTATTAATATTTAAAGTTAAATAATTTAAAAAACAAAAACTATATAACGCTGTTTGGTGACGCATCGTCGCGAACATTATGTTTATGAGAGAACATGCTTTTTCAGTTACCTACAATGTTATGTTTATTCTTGGGATAAATTCATCCCAACTACGGAACCCTTCATTGTGCGTAGTCCGACACGCACTTGGCCAGTTTTTTTCTTTTCTTCCTCTATGAAAACCATTTACTGTTGAGAAATTTAATGATTATGGAAACATTCCTTCGGGACGTTCCTTTTAAGGCCATGCAAGAATTAGGTAAAGCCCGGGTCGACGGCGCGTTGCCGCGTTGTGTTCCACGCGCGCCTCAAAGAGATGTCAGCAGTGACGGGGTCAATTGGGCCGATGCCGCCGGGGTCGCGGGTAGTTCGAAAGAGATACCGTGGCCCTGGCACGGGCAACTGAAGGAATATGGGTGGGTTTTAGTCAGTAAAAGTCTGACACCCCTCCCGCTCTGCCCAAAGCGGGAGAAGTCATTTGATGATTTCCCATCCATAAAAAAAAAAGGTAAAGTTAAGGGTTGGATATTTTGTCTCGTCAATTGGAGCTATACATTCAGGGTGTATTTAATTACTGTTAACCTCTGAAGGTCTCTATCTTACCAAAGCTGAAATCGCGAAAAAGAAATCAGCTGTTCCGTACATTTTGACGAGTTATCCGAACATAAATGTAGAGAAGAGCTGATTTTTTTTTGCACAATTTTAGGTTTGTTCCCATAGTAAAAGTTAGTCATAAATGTATCATAGATTGATTCAAGTTAACCAAGTCTACGTCGAAGTTCCCCAGTTTCACGCTTATTCAATCCGGCACGGGCGGCGGCGGTAGATACGCGAGAAGAATAACGAAAAGTTATTCTACGCACGTAAAGCCGCGGGCAAAGTCTAGTTTCATAATAAATTACATTTTAACAAATTCCACTGCCAATATCTCAGTCAGTTTTCTTTTGAATTAAAATTGGAAATAAGTGTCGGCGTGCACTTGTGACTAGTCTTTCTTTTTAGAATAATCTGTCGGTGTAACAGATCTTTGAACAGTTATTGTTGGTTACCTGTGATTGAATCACTGTCAAAATTAGTGGTCTGTATTTTTGTTGTAATAAGGTTGTTGGTGGGTTGCTACTTGGGTTACTGTCAGATGTAAAATAAATGTGAAAGGACTGTACAATACGCGCCACGAAAGATGAGACTTGACACACCACGTGGTTTGACCTGCGCAGTAGACGATTTTAGTCTCTTTAGCGGTATGAAGTCTCAGCGCGGAAAGACCGGGCGTCATCGGGGCGGCGGAAAGAGCGCGGGAGGCGCGGTCAAGCCTCATCTTTCGTGGCGCGTATTGTACGACTTTTGACAACAACATGTAAACAATATAACATAATATGAACATATGTAGCAATAGATTAGCACTATGCTTCAAAATCATTCAAATTGTGATTGGAAGTATGTTACGTATTTAGGGTGCTGGTTTGATAATGTTGGAAACGGTAGGTGACACCATAATAATACTTCTACGCTCCACATTCATTATGTAAAATATTATGCCCCGTAAAATACATAGATGGCCTAGAATTAAGTTTTTCTTAAATCTCGCATATAATTTCCTTTTGTTTCGTGAAGTTTACCAAGTTTAGTATTTAAATTATATGATTGATGATGAGGAGCTCGTGGCTAAGTAATAACAGCCGCACGGGTCAATCCATCAGGTTAAGCTACGCTTGCCGGGGTTGGTCTGTGGTTGGTTACCAACTTTACATACCGAGACTCCTCCGTGCCTCGGAAAGCACGTTAAGCCGTTGGTCCCGGCTGTCATTCGTGGATATTTGACAGTCGTTACGGGTCGTCAGAAGCCCGAAAGTCTGACAATCAGTCTTACCAAGGGGTATCGTATTACACAGTTAATGGGTTGTGGAGGTTAGATAGGCAGTCGCTCCATGTAAAATAATGGTATTCAGCTGCATCCGGTTAGACTGGAAGCCGACCCCAACATAGTTGGGAAAAGGCTAGGCAGATTGATTGATTGATGATATTGAGATAAAATTAAGCATTAGCGTGATCACAATCGAGTGTTAAAAATAATGATTTCAAAATCGTACGTGTGTGCGGAATCTTATCTAAAAATGCGACTCGATTTCCTCTATTGGGCACTAAAGACGAAAAGTCTAGGTCAGACGGAACTCGGTAATCTTTTACGTACAAAAAGAAAAAGAAAACTTACTGCAGTGGCAGCCAGCAAAATTAAAGGTACCTAGCAGTGCTGAACCGAAGATTTGAGTAACTTTAGAAGAAATTACAATCGGTTTTCATTCAAAACCCAAGACCGCTCACACGAACGCGGTGTGAATCGGGTCCGTACCTAATATTGTACGTGGTATGAGTTCTATACCAAGAAAATATTTTTTTATTATTAACGTTGTTCCATCACTATTAAGTACTTATATCGAATTCTATGCATTTAATTTGATGCGTTATCTATTTCCGAACGATTTAAGATACGTCAACACTGACTGAGACTCGTCTGACATTAAAAAATATTTTTTTCTCTGACATGTCATTGTTCGGTCGGTCGACTGTGAAAAGTGTTTTACTTAGTTAATAGTTTAATTGTACTGTGGTAAGTGAGTTTATTTATGTTTCATGTTAAGAATTAACACACCATGCATTTTAAACCTTAAAACATATAGGTCATCGCTTGTTTTTTCTTACTAGAGCCATTTCTTTGAAATCTGAAGCTAAATTGTCTTTGTTCGTCTTTTTAACCATTTCTAGAAATGTAAACAATAACAAATTCAAACGAAACATTCAATATAATGGTGCTTTACTCAAAAGGTTTCCAAGTAAAGAATTGGAGCTACAGAATTCCTAGAAACTATGCCGCTAGCGCATTATGTAAACAAACGCGCGCCGCGGGCCGAATGACGTCAGCGGGTGGTACACTCGACTAGTTTGTTAAGCGGGCGTACCTGCCGTGTGAGCGGCTAAACTCTGGTTGAACTTTTAATTTTCTTTTATTAAAAGAGTTGGATTTGAACTTATTCACTAGAATAAAACCTGACTCAATGGTTTATATTTAGTGGTTTAACGGTCTTAGGTCTAAACCTGTCGTTAAACCGTAAGTAATATTTTGCAGTAAGATGGAATGGGATCTAACCTGGTAGGTATTTTTTTTTATAGAAAGACAGAAAGAAAGAAAAACGTTTATTTGGACACAGGTCGTGAAACACAAAAAACAAAAGAAAAAAAAAGTGAAAATAATATTTTAACAACAATAGTGTGTGCCTCACGGTTTCGCCAAAAAGGTTCATTTCAGCATTATTGCTAGACAGATGCTGCCTGACGCTGGTTTTCTAATGAACCTGTAGGGACATTATAGAACATTATAATGACTAAAAGCACATAGTAAAAATAGTCGATGGTCAGCTTAATCAAGTAAAGATAATCGCCTAATCAAGCGATAATAAATTGATTACGACATCACTAATGTGAAGAAGTTACTACGTTCTAACCTTGCCTTTAATCAAAGTGCCTTTGAATTTCTTCTTATAAAACAACATCACTTCCCGCGCGGCTTTGCAGGCGTGGATGTCGCGAAATATCCCGCGAGAACAAAAATCCTTCCTTATTCCTTGTCTACATTATGAAGGGAAGCTCTGTACAAAATTTCAGATTTCTAGGTCCAAGAGTCTGGGCTGGGCGTTTATGAGTCAGTCAATCAGTCAGGACTTCACTTTTTATTTATATAGATAGATAGGAGATGACCAGTCTTTGTTTTTAAGGTTTCGTACCCCAAAAGGAAAAACTGGAAACCGTATAGGATCACTTGGATGTCCGTCTGTCTGTCTGTCAGTCTGTCATGAGTTTTTTCTCAAGAACGCGTGGAGGTATCAAAATGAAATTAATACCAAATACGTAGGTCTATGGTCACTTGGAGATCTAAAAAAATCAAGTTTCAAAGTCAACGCAATAAAAAAATACTGCCTTTTATGCGACATATTTTGATACTCGCAACTAAATCAAAACCTATAAGTACTTCCCGTTGACCTAGAATTTTGAAATTTGGCAAGAAGCAAGTTTTCACAGCACAAGTAAAGGAAAAAGTCCGAAAATCGTTAATTTGTAATTTTATCACATAAAAAATATTTTTTTGGGATTACGAACTTAAATTTGCCATTGGAGAATTAACTGTGACGTATATCAATGTATGTATACATGTATGTATGGGAGAACTTGTTTTTCAACTACAATGTTAAGTTTATTTTTGAGATAAATTATTTTCAACTACGGAACCCTTCATTGTGCGTGGTCCGTCACGAACTTGGCTGAGTTTAAAAAAAAATATAGGCACTTCGATTAAAAGGCAGTTGAGATAGCTGATAAACTGTTTAAAAAAAAAATACTGATGTCTACGATTTACTACACATACTTCACGTCTTCTTCGCATAGTCAATCAATCTGCCTAGCCTTTTCCCAACTATGTTGGGGTCGGCTTCCAGTCTAACCGGATGCAGCTGAATACCAGTATTTTACATGGAGCGACTGCCTATCTGACCTCCACAACCCATTAACTGGGTAATACGATACCTCTTGGTAAGACTGGTTGTCAGGCTTTCGGGCTTCTGACGACCCGTAACGACTGTCATTGATCCACGAATGACAGCCGGGACCAACGGCTTAACGTGCTTTCCGAGGCACGGAGGAGTCTCGATACGTAAAGATGGTCACCCATCCACGGACAACCCCGGCAAAATAATTATTAGTGCAGAATTACCTAGAGATGAAATAAAGATTTAAAATTTTTAACCGACGAAAAAAATAGAATGAAAATAAAACGACAATGCCAAATACCTGGGTATGCACCTGGACAGAAGATTAACATGGCGAAAACATATATGGACCAAGAGAAAGCAGCTGGACGCAACGCTAAGAAACATGTACTGGTTAATAGGACAGCACTCGCAAATGAGCACACAAAGCAAGCTAACAGTCTACAAAGCAATTCTCAAACCAATCTGGACCTACGGTATCCAGCTTTGGGGTACGGCCAGCCAAAGTAACATCGAGATATTGGAAAGGTTTCAGTCGAAGATACTTAGAGTTATCTTTAACATACCACCATATATTAGCAACAAAATAATATATCAAGACTTGAAAATGCCCACAGTCAAACAAGAGATTACCTAAAACAGCGGCAAATACCAGAAGAGACTCTCAAAACATCAAAATGAACTTGCTCTAAAACTAAGCGGTGATGGTGGCCTGCAATTCAAGAGATTAAGGAGACATAGCGTCCCAACTCTTCTGAACAGATTCGGCTAACTGGTATGATAACTTAACTGCGAAGTTATCACCAAGCTCCATAACCTAATAAAAAAAAAAAACCCAGAGATATCGGACAAAGAAGTAGCTTATTATTGTTGACGACAGATTGCTACGAAGCAGAAAGAACAAAAAAAAAAAGAACAAAATAGGAGGAGGTTTTCAATTGGACACGTATGTTTTTCTGTCTGCCACTTCCATAGGCGGTACAGTACTTAGGCCATTTTGCAATAAAAGAAGTGAACTGGACCTGTTTGCTTCCTCAACTAGAAAAGGTTATAATTTTTACTATAGCAATACACATAGTTTTTTAGGTTAAGTATAATGTGCGTCATAGTTTTACTATTTTACTTATTTGTGTTAGATTTCATAATTAGTCTAGAAATACTTGCCCTACAAAGGATTTCAGCGAAACATTTTATTTTCAACACATTTCACGATCATATTATTTATTTTTGAAATGAAATTAAAGCGTTCCATTCGCTTATTTTCAACAGAACATAAAAGCAATTTGGGAAATTGAAAAAATATAAAACGTTTGGTAACGTGAAAACGGGTGGGAGTAACGGCTGACAGATAGAGAGATTTTTAATTGTAGATGGATACCTATATTTGGCAGTACCTACACACAAACAACATATCGTGATTTACATAAAAATATTTGGACGCTGCAGAAATCTGTACACAAAAGATTAAACTCTGTCTCTTAAACTAGGGTATCCTGTATCTTAAGAGACAGTGTTTCACAATGAGGTTCCAATTATATAGTTATGTGTGAGTGGACTGTGTCGATTTACCATCAGAAGGGAAAAAGTTATAGTTTACTTTAGTTTTTTTTTAAATTATGTATGAGTATGTGAGAGTGCATGGGTGAGGGTGATGGGTGAGGACGCGGGTTGTTCGAAAGAGATACCGTGGCCCTGGCATGGGCAACTGAAGGAACACGGGTGGGTTTTAGTCAGTAAAAGTCTGACACGCCCTCCCGCTCCGCCCAGAGTGGGAGAAGTAATTTGATGATTTCCCATCCACAAAAAAAAAGGGTGAACAAATGTGATTGTAGGTGTGTAGGTGTTTGTGTATGAGTGTGGATGAGTAGGCGATGTGGTGTTTGGTGTGGAAGTAATAACTATATGAATTTTAGGCAATAAAGTTCGTAGATTTTACTGTTCAAAGCAACTGTATTTCATAAGTAAAACCTTCGAATATATCCTGATATTATACGTACAGTCGTACACATTAATTACTACATAGTGCAGCGGGTCGGAATCAAACTTACGAGCTCGCTTTCCCGAGTTTACGCCTTATCAGTTGCAACTAATCTTATTATTTGAAAGGTATTTCATTTTATAATTATCATCTGCCTAACCTTTTCCCATGTAAGTATTTTGGGGTCGGCTTCCAGTCTAACCGGATGCAACTGAATACCAGTATTTTACATATAGCGATTGTTTAACTGACCTCCACAACCCAGTTACTGGGTAACACGATATTCCTTACGAGTGGTGGTCAAACTTTTGGGCTTCTGACTACCCGTAACGACTGTCAAAGATCTACGAATGACAGTGGGAGCCAACGACTTGACGTGTTTTTTGAGGCACGGATGGGTCTCGGTATGTAAAAATGGTCATCCATCCACGGACTGACAAGGCAAGCGTTGTTTAACCTTGAAGATTGACCCGTGTGGCTGTTTTTTTATAGTAATCATTAGAAAAAACCTAGTGCTCTGTATTATAGAACGATCAATTTAAAATATCTTACTTAAGCTAACATTAAGTTAGGAGCTGATAGGTTTGCTTACCATCAATAAAGTCAACAATAACACAGCATTTCGTTCAAACGGTTAGAAGTGAACCCAGTCAATAGACGGTCTGGAGATTATTCAATTAGAAATGTGTACAATGAATCGCTTTCAGCGGAAGACAAAGCGCTGACTTAGCTTACTGAAGCTTTAGTTTCTAGAGAGTAATAGTAGGTACTAGTAGTAGGTAAGTAGTAGATCTTTGTGTTTAAAAGCTCTTCGGGAAAATACTAACAGATCTAACTTTTTTTTTTTGTTAACAAGGAGTGTAGCCATGTTTTCAGTATTTAATTCAATTTCCAAGATAAATTTCAAATTTAAAAACTAACAGACTTAAGATAATAATATGTAAAAATATATAAAAACCTGCCAAATGCCTGTCGGACCACGCACAATGAAGGGTTCCGTAGTAGAGATGAATTTATTCCAAAAACAAACTTAACATTGTAGTTGAAAAACATGATTTCCCATACATTGATATAAATCACTGTCAATTCTCAAACTCCAAATTTAAGTTTGTAATCCGAAAAAAAAATTATGTGATAAAATTACAAATTAATAATTTTCTGACTTTTTCTTATACTTGTGCTGTGAGACCTCGCTTCTTGCCAAATTTAGTGATTCTAGGTTAGCGGAAAATACCCTATAGGTTTTGATTTACTTGCGAGAATCAAAATATGTCGCATAAGAGGCCGTATTTTTTTATTACGTTGATTAGAAGCTTGATACTTTTAGAGTTTTAAGGGACCATAGACCTGCGTATTTGATATTAATTTCAACTTGATACCTCCACGCGTTCCTGAGAAAATGGGTCATGACAGACTGACAGATAGACGGACAACGAAGTGATCCTATAAAGGTTCTGTTTTTTCCTTTTGAGGTGCGGAACCCTAAAAAAGGAGGGGACAACAATCATAGGGCATCAAAAAAATCGTCCACATCGATGTCAACAGGAAAAGTGCCCAAAAGGCAGGCAGCATTGCCACGTTGTATGGCAATGCTGAACAAATAGTATAATTGCCAATAAATAGGCCAGCCCTCTGGTCACGTGAAGAGTAGACAAACCGCTTGGCGATGTCTCGAAAAACTAAGTGCGCACTCGGACCCCATGGCCCAAAACCGTTCGAACATATAAGTCCCAATAAGATTGGAGTATTTGCGCCATGTGTTCTGATTTAAATCAAAATCAAAAGTAATTTATTTCAATTAGGCTGAAAATCGCGGCACTTTGTACATCAAAATTACATAAGACATTCCCCGAAAACGACCGCCCTTCAGCACCTCCTAGTGCTTTTTTGATTTTTGAAAATTTTGTTTATACCTAGGTAGGTTACCTAAGTTAGTTGTTGCAGGGACTTTAGGATCAACACATAACAAAACAATGCACTAATGACAATATGTACTAGATGAGGGGCTCGTGGCTAAGTAATAACAGCCGCACGGGTTTATCGATCAGGTTAAAGGTGACCATCTTTACATACCCAGACAGACCCCTCCGTACCTCGGAAAGCACGTTACACTCCTGCCAACTTATCTGTGAAATGGCGAAAATTGGAACTATGGCCGTCATGTTATTTTGTTATTTTTATATAAGTATCATTGTTTTTAATTTGTAAAAACTGTAATTCTTATTAAACGATTATGTCTAATGTGAAATTTCCTTCTTGAAAACTTACTCAATTTTGGGCACCTTATATTAATTAGCAACACTGAATCGACGTACGATCTTTCAGTTCACACAAAAGTTGGTAGGACTATAAGCCGTTGGTCCCGGCTGTCATTCGTGGATCTTTGACAGTTGTTACAGTGGTCAGCTATTTGCAATTTTACACAAAATAAATGCTAGCTTTGGCCAACGTTTTTAAAACATTATCTCTGTTTTCCGCTCGACTAAATTTTATATTTGCTACGTCAGTCTCTACTATAACTAAATGCATTTTTCCAATTTCATTTCACTCGCATATTCACATAACAATATGAAACTGAAAACCCATTCATCTAAATACAATTAACCGGACCTCACTTCCTGTCAGAAAATACGCAAAACGAAAAATACGCCGACCCGTATTTCCAGTGTATTTTAAAACTACGCCACGTGCATACCGGATCCGTATTCCGGTTAAACAATGGTAGACGGTAATGGAATGCGATATTTTATTCCAATATTAGCTTTGAGGTGGTCTTTGCACGAATTTTTGCAGCAATTTTACGTAGGTAATGAATTTTTGGGTTGCTAAAATTTTAAGTACTTACTTTGAAGAAAAATAATAATATTTTCATGATATACAATGTTTACAGCTAGTTTCTGTAAAAAAACATTAGTAATAAACGAAGATATTGAGATTATTGACAGTCTTGCCAAAGGGTATCGTGTTACTGTTACCCAGTAAATGAAATATCTATCTATGTAAATAAAAAAAGAAGTCCTGACTAACTGACTGATTGACTGCCTCATCAGTGCCCATCCTAAATTTTGCACAATGGTTCCCTTTGTTATATGTAGACAAGGAATAAGGAAGGAATTCCCCGTAGTACGTTCCCGTGGGATATTTCCCGACATCCATGCGGGCGAAGCCGCTGGCAAATACTAGTAGGTCTGGTGACCTACATATATGACTACCTATAGGTAAAATACTGGAAGCCAACAAAGGCTGAAAGGGTTTTCAGATGATGTTGATTGCGACTATCATCAAACATGACAGACTTTTAGTGATCTGATTTTCTTTGTCATAGAAAACCACGAAGTGGTTGTTAACAAAGTACATAATATTATATTATACATAAGTACATAATATTAATATTTCTGTTTATAACCACATTCCTATGAAATGGAAGTCTCATTTTACAGCTTATTGCAGCAATAATAGGATTTAGTTAAAAAGAAAAGCTTTGATTTTTTAATCGACTTCAAAAAGGAGGAGGTTCTCAATTCGTCGGAACCTTTTTTTTTTTTTTTTTTAATTTTTTTTTTATGTATGTTCCCCGATTACTCGAAGATGGCTGGACCGATTTGGATTTTTTTTGTTTTATTCGAGAGGGTATACATCACAGTTGGTCCCATATAAAATTGATTAACTTTGCTTTGGTAGTTTTTGAGTTAGCTTCAATAATACGTATTTTTTCCCGACTTTTATATGGATGATGTTCTAGTTTGTTTTGCAGATAGTGGTATAAGAATTTGTGTGGGGTAGGTACACAACTAAAAAGTGAAAAATAAAAACTTTTTTACAAAAAAATACAACCGACTTCCAAAAACAACACTACAAAGTGGAAAATAACTTTAATTTCGGAAGTCGGTGGCAAAAAACGAAAATACATTTAACTTGACACCGACTTCCGAAATTAAAGTTATTTTTCACTTTGTAGTGTTGTTTTTGGAAGTCGGTTGTATTTTTTTTTGTATGTTCGTTTGTTATGCTTTCACGCTAAAAGGTCTAACCGGATTTGGATGAAATTTCGCACATGGGTAGACCATGACATGGGACACAGGATACATTTTATCCCGATATTCTTACGAGATCAAGTCTTACGCGGGTGAAACCGCAGCGCAGCTAGTTAAGATATAAACATAATACTTGACATGATTTAGATCTATAATTAAATGTAATGTGTCATGTGCCGGAAATTAGGACATCGGCGCCGGAAGATAGCAAAACTTTTTGTCAGATGGCGAGGTGTTCTATAAGGTATTTTGTTCGCCAGACCATTAAAATATCGCTGTTTTAGTATCCTGCCCAACAAAGGCATGCCCTTGAGTCCCTAACAAGATAAGCATACTAAAAGTGATAAGCCTTGAAACTTTACTCCTAAGTGTATGCGTTAGCCTTGAATCCAGTCTCTGGGCTCATGAAACTTGTCTAGTTATATATGCTAGGATTATGAAACAAACTTTTAACAACTTATCCACTGACGCGCCCCGCTCCCCGCGCGAAGTCATTAGGATTGTCCTTGAGATTTTTTATCGGCGCGCGACGGGGCGCCTAGCCACTTATGCAAGGCTTGTACACAAAACATTCCTATGAATCGCTATGAAAGTAATGACTGCTTCTTAAAGTGGATAGACTAGGCTGGATTACGAATTTTGATTTTGAACAATTGATGACTTAGTTTCTTTTTCTGATTGCCTGCGCGAGCTAGATGCTCTCACTCCCGTTCAACGCGGGTGCTTCAAAAAGCAGCGAGCTGGAGTGAACAGTCAGTGTTCCAAATGTGTGACGATTGACCGCTTGTCCAAGCAGGATGTTGCTCGCATTCATCATAGTTCCGTTGACTCATGGCCGCATAGCATCATCAGCGCTGTTCCCGTGAACTGGTGAGTGAATTTGGTAGCGACATCACCCCCTTTCCGATATAAATAGTTGTTGTCCTACCGCTAATGTAACCCACATCATTATTTTACTTCTATATCTTATCCGCATCACCAACTACAGACCGTTCACTCTTGTCCCTTGGCCGTCATGTTAGCACCATTATTGCTTTCAAGCCAAAACCATTTTTTTTTTGTGGATGGGAAATTATCAAATGACTTCTCCCGCTCTGGGCTGAGCGGGAGGGCCTGTCAGCCTTTTACTGACTAAAACCCACCCGTGTTCCTTCAGTTGCCTATGTCAGGGCATCGGCCCTATCTCGGACCCCATCATTGCTGATATCTCTTTGAGGCGCGCGTGGAACACGACGCGCCGTCGACCCGGGCCTGGTCCTTACCGTTCAAGCCAAAACCTGACAACAACTGCTTGAAAGCAATGGTGCCAACATGACGGCCAAGGGACAAGTTATAGTGAACGGTCTGTACATTGTTTTTGTTTTTTTACAATCGTAGGTCCGTGAAAATGTCAACTTGAAAAAAAACCGGCCAAGTGAGTGTTAGTAAAAAAAAAAACACGTTTTGAATGAAAATTATTTGTTAATCTTTAATTAATTATATAAACTAAAAAACTTCGTTAACTTGTAATATTGCATGCTGATCTCTTGATGATAAATATGGAAGAGCTTGCAGACAAAAGCAAATCAATTGATGTACTATGTACTCGTATCACGGAACATTTTATGATGGAAGGAACCGAAACATATCTTCATATTAATAACTATGTTTTAGCCAGTTGTATTAGTCGAAATAATAGCAAAAGAGGCGGAGCGTGTATCATAGTTAATAAGGAGCATAAATAGAGGGAAATTGCAGATGTTAAGAAACATACTATAACTAATGTATTTGAATGCTGTGCTATCGAACTTATTAATTACAAAGTTATTATTGTCTGTGTCTACCGAGTACCGAATCCAAACAATGTGGTAACATTTCTTTCAAAACTTGAAAAAGTCCTTCTGCTCATTCAGAAATTAAGTAGTAATAATATTTTAATAGCTGGAGATTTTAATATTGACATTTTAAAAAGTAATAATGTATCCCTAGATTTCGAATGTTTGTTATTGAATTTCAACTTAAAGCTTGCTTTAAAACAACCTACTAGACTGATTAGCATGTCTTGTTTAGATAACTTTGCCCATGATTTCAAAAAACAGTGTGAGACTGAAGTGTTAGAATTGGGTTCATCAGACCACACAGCCCAATTAATAAAACTTCCAATAAAAAAGCTTTTCAAATTTAAATACTGGTATAAAACGGAACGAGACTACTGTAAAGAAAACATTGATAAATTCAAAATGTGCCTGAATAATTTTTCTTTTTCAGAAATCTACACCACCAAGAACGTAGATAATGCTTATACATATTTCATAGATAATTTTAAATTATTTTACAATCTGTGCTTCCCGCAAAAAAGCGTAATGATGAAAGTTAATGATAAATCAAAGTGGATATCACGCGGAATAAAAATTTGTAGTAAAAGAAAAAGATTATTGCTCTGGCAACATAGACAAAAAGCAACAAAGACGAATAAACAAAATTATATTAATTATTCCAAATTACTAAAAAAAAATATAGCACTAACGAAGCGTGCGCAAAATAATTACAGAATTAAAATGTCAAATAATAAATCAAAGACTACGTGGCAAATGATTAATAAAGTACGGCCAAATTTACCAAGAGAACCCATAGAAAAAATTAAAATCCTAAATAAAAGTATCACAAATCCTATTGAAATAGCTGGCACATTTAATAATTACTTCGTTGATAAAGTTAAGCCAATCTTGGGTGCTGGTAAAAAAGTAACATCCCTAATTAATCACAGATCTAATTCAATGTTTTTAGCTCCAAGCACACCTCTTCATGTATTTAAGATAATAAATGGTCTAAAAAATACAAAAAGTGTCGGATATGACGAAATATCTACAAAAATTGTAAAAAAAGTAAATAGTCAGATATGTGATCACTTAAGTCATATCATTAACCTGTCTATAACAAATGGCACATTTCCAAAGGATCTTAAACTAGCAATTGTTAAACCTTTGTTGAAAAATGGTGATATAGAATTAGTTGAAAATTATCGGCCCATTGCTCTCCTTTCTGTATTTTCTAAAATTTTTGAAACTTATTACAATATAGAATTAAATAATTACTTAGAAAACAACAATATCTTATGCAGCGAACAAAAAGGCTTTCGAAAACATAAAAATATAAATATGGCCATCTTTGAGTTTTTAAAAAATATAATGACTGCGGTTGATAAAACTACCCCTGTGTGCTCAAGCTTCTGCGATATGACACAAGCCTTCGATTATGTGGATCACAAAATATTGGCTAGTAAATTGGAGGCATACGGTATAAGAGGAAACGTTTTAGAACTATTTAGATCTTACTTAACTGATCGAAAACAAATCACGCAGATTACAAAATTTAACATAAAAACTAAAAAAGAAGAACAATATCAATCCAAAGTAAGATATGTTAGATATGGTGTTCCCCAGGGCAGCGTAGTGGGACCAACGCTATTTATTACCTACATCAACGATCTCCCTAATGCAACTGTGCAACCTATGACATTATTTGCAGACGACAGCACAGTAAATATTACATGTAATGATAAAAATCTATTTGAAAACGACATAAATAAAGCACTAGAATCTATAATAACATGGCTAATCAATAATAATCTGAAAATAAATATAAATAAAACAAATATAATGAACTACAGTCAAAGACCTCAAAATTAAATTAAATTTAAATTAACATATGATAATAATATAATAGATCAAGTAGAAACAGCTAAATTCCTCGGTTTAAAAATTGACAGTAGAATCAATTGGAAATGTCACACAGAAGACCTTTGCACAAAAATTAGTAGTTTATCTTTTGCGATGTACAAACTGGCTCCAACAGTGAGTAGAAATGCATTATTCATGGCGTATTTTGGGCTTGTTGAATCGGTGCTCAGATACGGTCTAATATTTTGGGGTAATTCGACAAACACTGACATGGTGTTTAAAAGGCAAAAGCGTTGTATTCGGGCTATGTTTAAGATCAAAAATACCGACAGCTGTCAACCAATGTTTATAAAATACCATATACTGACAATTCCGTCGCTATATATCTTGGAAATAGCTTTATTTGTTAGAAGCAATCCTCACTGGTTTCCTCTTTTGTCAGACAATGTCAGTAGAAATAGACGTACTAAATATAAGAACTTCTTACAACCTCACTCTGCGAAAACAGCACTCCTTCATAAGAACGTGTTTTGTATGGCACCATTAATATATAACAAGATTCTAGAGGTTATTAAAAATATAAACCAGCCAAACTTATTCAAAAGAGAACGTTATTATTGCGTTAAAGATTTTTTAAATGATAGCTTCTAATCTATTGTATTAAATTTCAAGTTGCTATAATTCATTTTGTACGCCAATGGTGGCAAAACATGTTGAAACTCACAGATTTTCACTTTTACATCCACATTTGCATTTATTATGTATAATGTCACACATGTTTACAAATAAATATATCTTTATCTTTAAATATTGGCCAAACACACATTTGGCAAAAAAATATTTTAAATAAGAACTTCATGTGCTTACCATATTTGATGCAATAAATAAATGAATTGAATTGAATTGAAACATAACCTAAAAATAACAAAAATATATCCTAACATAAAACTAAAACTATTCACAAACTAAAACAAGGCGTCGAAAAATTCATCCGCATCGCTGTCGACTGGTAAAGTACCCAAGAGACTGGCGGCATTGCCACGTTGTATGGCAATGCTTAGCCTCTGGCCAAGGTAAAAGCCAGCCCTTGGGTCACGGCAAGTGTCAACCAGACGTTTCGATATATCTTTAAAGAGACCATGGGCACTCGGACTTCATGGGCCGAGGGTTTCAACCCCAAACGGCTAATTGTTAATTATTTGTTGTTATAAAGTGAGATGAAGGCTTCGTGACAGATCTTATATTCTGAATGTAGTGTATGTCCCATGTACACCTACACAATGTGGTGGTGGCTTATGATAGCCATCGCGCATGGCAGTTATCTTGTTCCACTTGACTATTACCGATAAGTAAGTGTGATGAACACAATAACATCTCAATCTGCCTAGCCTTTTCCCAATTATGTTGGGGTCGGCTTCCAGTGTAACCGGATGCAGCTGAATACCAGTATTTTACATGAAGCGACTGCCTAGCTGACCTCCACAACCCAGTAACTGGGTAATACGATACCCCTTAGTAAGATTGGTTGTCACATTTTCGAGCTTCTGACGATCCGTAACGACTGTCAAAGATCCACGAATGACAGCCGGCACCAACGGCTTAGTGTGCTTTCCGAGGTATTGAGGAGTCTCGGTATGTAAAGATGACCATCTTTACATACCGAGACTCCTCAATACCACCCATCCACGGACCAACCCCGGCATATTTAGCTTAACCTGATGGATCGATCCGTGCATCTGTTATTACTTAGCCATGAGGTTTGATAACATAATTATTATGAAGAAAGTAAAAAATATAAATTATACAGTAAAAATATTATAAGTACAAAACCCGGTGTAATATCTCGTCCTCGGATTTTTAAAAAAGATTCCTCCAATTGAATGAGCACGACGGATTTGTTATTCTGCCGTCCACTAACTAAAAGGCCGTTAAGCCACAGTTGGTCGTTTTTCACTTTGTAATGTAGTCTTACACAGCTTTCGATTCTCTATCTTTTGGTGTAAGAATCATTTTTCTATGATTTATAGTTTTAGAGATACAGAACATTGCTGAGCAGTTAAACCACATAAATTTCGTTACTCCCTTAACTAAAAAGCGGCTAAGCCACAATACTTCTCTAGAAAGACGTTAACATACTTTAACGGCAAATTGATGTATAATTTTTTTCTAAATTTACTTAACTAAAAGTACGTTATCTAGTCATGCTTGACTAAAAAGCAGCTAAGCGTCTTTAACTACCGTCATGTATTGTGTCTTACAAATAACCATCTGAACATCGTGCCTTAACTATTAAGCAGTTATAAAGAAAAACTACACTAGAAAGCAGTTATACGCCAATAGCGGCTTTTAAGTTATGTATTGAAATTAGTATTAGTTAAATATCAATCGCTAGAGAGCAGCTAAACGACAATACTAGACTAAAAAGCAGTTAAACGCTCGTGATTTGCATTTGCATTTTTGACCAGCATAAGAAAAATCACAAGATGTGTGAAACCTTTAGCCGCCATATGGCATGATGGTATAGCAGGCCGTAAACAGGATGATATCATGAGTGCTTATTACAGCTTTTTACTTCGAGATATCCAATCAATCAATTTGTGGCTTGATAATTGTACATCTCAAAATAAAAACTGGTTATTGTTTTCTATGCTAATCGACCTCATCAATGTGACTTAATAGCCACAAAAACTATCACTCTATTTTATTTCGAACCGGGTAACACATTTATGAGCTGTGATCAATTACACCATCATGTCGAATTATCGATGAAGCGGAAAAAGACCATATATGATTTCACAGACTTTGAAAATGCAGTGGCCTCAGCAAATAATGGTAAAGTTCTGGTTAAATCCATGCAACCTCAAAATTTTGTAAACTACGTAGGTAACGTATCAGATCGACGCATACATAATTCAAGTCCCAGAGCGTATCTTAAAAATATGACTCAAGTGTGTTTTAAACGAGGAAGTTTTGATCTCCATTATAAGGAAGCTTTTGATGAGGAATATGTGTCTCTTAAATTTTTAAACGATAACTATTTGAAGAACCCGCATTTTGTTTTAACATTTCGTACGCAACCGAAAGGAATAGATGAGGAGAGAAAGATTAATCTTTTAACAAAGTTATCACCAATTATACCTAAACATAAGATGTTATTTTGGCAAAATTTACCGATCATTGAAGGAAATAATATATCTGAATTGAACCAGAAGAAAAACAAAAGGAACGTAACTTTGTAAACTAGGATATGTAGTAAACATAAAGACTGAAAAAGTGCCTTTAGAATAATGTTGTTTTTTATATTTTATTAAATATTTTTGTTTACTTTATTACTTAATTTTGATAATACTACACGAGTTTTACTAGGTTTAGTTGCTTATTTACCTAATCTGATTTACTCATTTTGTTAAAGTTTTTAATAAGTATTTAAGCATAAAAAATGGCTGAATTTATATGTTTTTATATAAAGTCTAATATTATTATTTAATATTGATTATGACGTTATGTGTTACGCACAATTATATTATTTCAACTTTGCAATTATTGATCTCTGATTGTGATATGTTTATTTCATAAGTGCATAAGAATTTGAAACCAATGTGTGTCATGTTCATGTGCCATAAAGCTTTCAAAAACGATACTTACATGTGTTGGGTATTTTAATAAAATAATTATAATATAATTTTTCGGTTTCGCGAATACTGATTATTATTATAGATGTAATTGTGATCTCATTACTGAATAGGATTTGTAAAAAGTTAACTTGGTTTTTTTATTTTATATTGTTTAATTAATAATAAGCTATTTGTTAAGTTCCTACACAATTTATTTAGACGTACTGATTGTCTATTCTTTTTTATTAATAAATAAAGTTCTGATTTTCATAAAATAGTTTCTAACTTCTCAACTTTTTATCCGCAAGTGCTTATTTAAAAGGCAGTTAATTGCGAGCGAGATGTCTTTAACTGCCTTCTAGTTGAGCAATAGGAGAACCAGTATAAAAATATGTTTTACAATACCGAACTTAAAAGCGTTTAAAATCCCATAACTGCTTTCTAAGTAAGCAAAGTTAGTCTTCCAAGTGTTAGTTACTAGGCTATAAGTCTGTTAAAATCCTTTAACTGCTTTATAACTAAGTATATTTTGATAACTTTTACTATAAGTACAAGACGTGGCAGTTACAAGAAATTGCTTTACTATAAAGCAGTTAAGGTATGGTTAGCGGCCTTATAGTGCAGTATTTTATGTAAAAATGAAATAAATTGCTTAGCTAAAAGTTAGAAAATGAATTTAAATAAAATGTGATTAATATAAACGAATGAAATATATCACATATTGTGCAAAAAGACTATGCCTACGTATATAACTTGCAACCTTGTTCCTAGGTAGCATACTTTTCAAGAGACATCAATTCCCACTTATTTTTGCGTTTTCTCGGAAACTACTTTTTGCACTTAGCTGCCTTTTAGTTAGTGGACGGCAGTATTGTTGTACCCACTTTCTTAATGTTACGGTAGGTTCACTCAGACGCGATATTTTATGGAAATTCAATCTTTTACGTGACACTTTTTATTCGAACTTTAATACTCTGGAGTTTAAAGAGATGCGGTTTGCATACAGAATAATAGTTTTATATCAAAACGTTAATAAAATTTAAAAAAAAACGATCAAGAGCAAGTCGGACTCGCGCACCGGGGGGTCCGTTCCGATTTCTGAAAAAGTGTGCTATTTAGAAACATCGTTTTATTTTTCCTGTAAACTTTACACTTCCGGAAAACTTCCGAGATAAGGGACGGTATTTTATTTTACATTTTTCATCAAAATTCGAAAACTGTGCGGCCTAAAAAAAGAAAAAAAATTGGTTGAGAATGTGCAAGCGGCGTTCTTTCATATGATACCCCCCCCCCATATGTCCTAGTAGTCCCACTTCGAATTTTTAAGAACCCCTTTTCAGTCCCTGTTGCAAAAAAAAAAGAATCTTTTATTTACAGAATAGAATAGAAAGCGTTTATTTCGACCAACAAAGGATAAGGTGTGAGTGTCGTCTAGTGGTCGGTAGCACATCTACTGAGCATGGAGTCCGGAGCTTCCCCAAATATTACTTTTTTAGTACGTCTAATTAATCTGCCTCAATCTGTCTAATTTATCTTGGGGTCTTGGGGTCTTGGGGTCGGCTTCCAGTCTAATCGAATACAGCTGAATACCAGTGCAGTGAATTTTACATGGAGCGACTGCCTGTCTGACCTCCACAACCCAGTTACTAGGTAACGCGATACCCCTTGGTAAGATTGGTGGTCAGACTTTCGGGCTTCTGACGACCCGTAACGACAGTGTTCCGAGAATGACACCCGGGACCAATGACTTAATGTGCTTTCCGAGGCACGGAGGAGTCTTGGTATGTAAAGATGGTCACCCATCCACGGACCAACCCCGGCAAGCGTAGCTTAACCTGATGGATCGACCCGTGCGGCTGTTATTACTTAGCCACGAGCTCCTCTATATAGCTCCTCGATACAGGATCCATAGTGTTGTAGTAAGAAAGAAAGAAAGAAAGAAAAATATTTTATTTGGGACACACACAGGAAAAACAGTTAAAAAGGAGCATTTAAAAGTAACAAAAAAAACATTAAAAAAGAAAAAAAAAAAAGAAATTAAATTAAATAAAAATGAGTCCTGTGCGTGGCCAAATAGGCTCCCATCTCAGCATAAAGCTGCGATATTTAAAAAAATATATACCAATGGAATACCAATTCTGATAGGGCCTGTGTGATGCCACGGACATACCCACGGATATCTATTAAAAATCGCAAGGGGAATAAAATAAAATAAAATAAAATACTCACGCTTGACGCCCGACGGTCCAACCTCACTTGTCTATGCTAATAATATATGCCTTGATCACAAGTACTGAGTAGATGGGCGAGACAGCAAAATGATACTATATATACTCCATTTACAGTAAGATTAGACATTTAAACAAACGTTTTTTACAGTCCGTTCAACCGATTTTGACTTCTATTCCGTGGCTTAAGGATGACATTAAAGGCAAGAAAGTGGTTACAATACCAACTATTTACTGCAGCTGCCATTTGTCATGCCACCAACGCACTAGAAGTCAAAATCGGTTGATCGGAATGTAAAAAAGGTTTGTTTAATCTTATTGTAAATGGAGTATAGAACCAGAGAGTTGGGTGGACGAGTAGGTGTTTACACGTATTATTTAACTTGGCACAGAGTTAGTCAGTCTTTTCACAAAAATCGTGGGAAACGGTAGCGTGCTGCGAGTGACGTGAGGTGCCGAGTAACGAGTACGTATACCTGCCGAGTGGGCAAGCGAGTCAGTGCGGGTAAAGGGTTGATTACACCTAAGTGTGTGTTTACACGTAGATACCAAGCACTCGGCCGAGAGCACTGTCTCGCTCGGTACGTGTGATCATAGGCCAGCACATCAAGCTACCCCAATCTGTGAAATTTCTTTGATAGATTTTCAACTTTACCACAACGGAACAGGTTTATATTCAATTGGGAAAATTTGACAGATTGAGGTAGCTTGGTGTGCTGGCTTAGTACTAGAAGTAATAAAGAATAGGAGCTCGTGGCTAAGTAATAACAGCCGCATGGGTCGATCGATCAGATTAAGCTACGCTGGCCGCGGTAGGTCCGTGGATGGGTGACCATCTTTACATACCGAGACCCCTCTGTGCCTCGGAAAGCACGTTAAGCCATTGGTCCCGGGTGTCATTCTTGGAACACTGTCGTTACGGGTCGTCAGAAGCCCGAAAGTCTGACCACCAATCTTACCAAGGGGTATCGCGTTACCTAGTAACTGGGTTGTGGAGGTCAGACAGGCAGTCGCTCCATGTAAAATTCACTGCACTGGTATTCAGCTGCATTCGGTTAGACTGGAAGTCGACCCCAAGATAAATTAGACAGATTGAGGCAGATTGATTAGACGTAATAAAAAAGTAATATTTGGGGAAGCCCCGGACTCCATGCTCAGTAGATGTGCTACCGACCACTATACGACAGTCAGTCTACGAGTATGTTATTCAATTTTCTCTAGCGTTCCAATTAAAGTGGTCTAACTACACCATCTCCCTCTACCCGAGACGTTTTTGTAAAACGGAAATGGTTGCGATAAATTGGATGTAGACGTTTACTAAACAAAGCCTCTACTTCGTGACGTCACTACCGGTTGGTTTATGTGTTATTCCCATGGTATAGGGGGGATAAAAATATTTTTTTCTGTATAGGGAATTGGAGTTGAATCAAAGTATATACAGATATAGATAGTTAGATATAGATAGTAAGAATATAAGTTTTCCGGATGGTCCTTTGGGAGTAAGAGAAGCGAGTGTTTATTCCTAGGGGATTTCCCGATATTTCATGTTACAGGAAGCTATGAGAACGTCGTAAATATTTAATTCAGGCAGCTGTAAATCAAGCCAATAATATTCGTGCATTTTTTTTCTAGTGAATTTATGATGGAGGAGCTTCAGCAAACGAATTGTTTTCTACAACATTTTTAAATCAGATGCCACTATAAACTTTCGTAACTAGGTATGTATATTCAGAAAAACTATAGGCAGGTAATAACTTAAAAAAAAAAAGTTAGCTGAGTTGATTGACGCCAACAATGCTAAAGCAACGGTTTCGTAGAAGAGCGGTCACCGCACTTAACGGTCACAGTGACAGCTGTCATGGAAATTATGTCATTGGCAAAGATTTAAATCATTAGATTTGCCTTACCGCGTTAAAAGATAGTCACATTTTCGATTCGTTTTGAGATCTCTTTACATACCGAGACTCCTCCGTGCCTCGGAAAGCACGCTAAGCCGTTGGTCCCGGCTGTCATTCGTGGATCTTTGACAGTCGTTACGGGTCGTCAGAAGCCCGAAAGTCTGACAATCAGTCTTACCAAGGGGTATCGTATTACCCAGTTAATGGGTTGTGGAGGTCAGATAGGCAGTCGCTCCATGTAAAATAATGGTATTCAGCCGCATCCGGTTAGACTGGAAGCCGACCCCAACATAGTTGGGAAAAGGCTAGGCAGATTGATTTCTGACATACAATAATACTTGATTGTCATGGAAACGCCATTTAACAATGTGTGAGCTCACTTTTCTTAGTATGGACACTTTTTCTTGTGGCTAAGCACGAAGTCTAGCGATTTAAATCTTTGGGAGGCGGGGTTTGACTTAATGTCAAATACTGGTGAAAACGACACATTTTCATGACGGCTGGTACGGCTCTTTCCTAGGAAACTAATGCCCTTTCGCTGGTCAGTACGACATAGCCACTATAAACCTCTTCAAGACCGTTACAGCAAACAATCAAGGAGCACACTTACCATTTGAATATAACTGAATTTAAATAAAATTACTGTAATTAAATCGTTTAATACCCTCAAATAGCCTGTGATAAAGATTGCGGGGATCCAAATGTTGCGTCAAAGCACAATCGTCTATTATAGCCCAGTAAGGCTAGGGTTTGCGGCCGATGCCGACGGCTTTTAGCCACCGGCTATTGGTGGCTGGCTTGGACTATATTAAACTGGATAAGACGACATGTATTGTAATTTTTATTACCTACAGGAAAAAAGGGGAGGTAGCTTGTGGTGGTGGTATCTTTTATGTAAGTTTTGTTTTAAGATTTTCTTGCAGATGTTCAGTATTTTTAAGTAAAAGTAATTTATTTAGGTTACCTCCTACTATGCAATGGCTATCGTTCGCCAGTAAACGTCCGTAGAGTAAATTCTCCTAATTTGTACACGAAATTACCTGTTGTCGCCAAGGAACTGTTAGCCCTACGGGCAATGGCGTAATTCACAAGTTGCTTCAAAGGTTTGAAAAATTCGTCAGCTCAACAACGTCGGTAAACAATGCGGCAAAGCAATGAACGTGGCTGAACTGTCAAAATGAAAGGCATTGCGATCGATTGCCCTTGTATGTGAGTTACGTAACTACCTCGCTGTTTCGGAATGAATGGTACTTTATAACATGAAAACATTCGTATTTTAAATAATAATAAAAAAAAATGTTTATTTCAATTAATACATAGTGCATTTACATAAATGATTTGGAGATCACTTTCTATGCAAGAATTGCTTGTGTTAGAAGACACCGCTCTTCCACTTAGCATTATCCATTAATTTGCAATTTATTATAAAAATACAAAAAAAGTAAATAGTTAGTCATTTTGACTTATAAGTCTGCCACGGATCCACTAATGCTCATTGTAACAATTAGATGAAGAATTAATTATTCGACTCAGTCTCATTAAACTGCATCCTTTATCTTCAATACTACATACTTTCTATTCCACATTCACTTTTATCCAAACCTGAAGACAAGGAAAGCGTCCACACAAGATAATTGCGTTCCAACTAATGAAATTGTAAGTCTTACGTGCACAATGGTACCTTGTACTACCTTGTGGTACTTTATAGTGCCATGTAGGTACTCCGTACCTGCGTGCACCATGTTGGAATTATTTTGGATTAGATAGATTAAAGTAGAAGCGATACAGTCCGGCCGTAGAGAGAATGTGGTCCTGGACACATGTCAGTTGGACATTTTCTGTTTAAGAATTTAAGGATCACTAAGGTATGTTGCTGATGCTGTTGTATGAGGAGCTCGTGGCTAAGTAATAACAGCCGCACGGGTCGATCCATCAGGTTAAGCTACGCTTGCCGGGGTTGGTCCGTGGATGGGTGACCATCTTTACATACCGAGACTCCTCCGTGCCTTGGAAAGCACGTTAAGCCGTTGGTCCCGGCTGTCATTCGTGGATCTTTGACAGTCGTTACGGGTCGTCAGTTGCCCGAAATTCTGACAACCAGTCTTACCAAGGAGTATCGTATTACAGTTCGAGTACAGTTAATGGGTTGTGGAGGTCAGATAGGCAGTCACTCCATGTAAAATACTGGTATTCAGCTGCATCCAGTTAGACTGGAATCCGACCCCAACATAGTTGGGAAAAGGCTAGGCAGATTGATTGATCATTTTGGAATGTTAACCTACATCTATACAAATAAATAACATTGAAGTATCTGTTTATAATGTCAAAATAATAGCTTTTTACTAAATGCCTAAGAAAGTTTATACTTACGGTACTGTAGAGGTTTGTTGCTTATATCCACCTTAGTATGTTACTGGCAGACATTCTATCATTCAAATATCGAATTACTATTGAAGAAAAGCGGAACTTGCTTTTGTTCAATGGTAGTACCACAGTCACATCATACAGTCGTCCGACGAAGCCCGAGCTGCATACGAAGTTCGGCGAACTAAGTTAGCAGCTCGGGCATCGTCGGGCTGTGGTAGCAGTCAGATTCTTTCCAGGGTTCCTCTTGGGCAGTGAGATATTTTAAGTTGAAACTGTGTATTAATTTAGTAGCGGCTTCGGCCCTCTTACCTCCCGTCTTTGGTTTGTAGTATAGCTACCCCCTGTGAGGTTCGACTCCACATTACAAAAAAACCATTTTAAATTTTTTGTCTGTCTGTCTGTTTGTTCCTACTAGTCTCCAAAACAGCTGAACCGATTTTGACGGGATTTTTATTGGCAGATAGCTGATGTTATAAGGAGTAACTTCGGCTACTTTTATTTTAGAAAAAAAATTAGGGTTTCGTGCAAAAAAATAAAACCCATGAAAAATCCAATTAAAATAGGGAAGTATTTATTGACTTTCACGCGGGCGCAGCCGCGGGCAACAAAAAAAAAACAATCTGCCTAGCCTTTTCCCAACTACTACGTTGGGAAAAGGCTGGGGGGTTGGGGTCGACTTCCAGTGTAACCGGATGCAGCTGAATACCAGTATTTTACATGGAGCGACTGCCTATTTGACCTCCACGACCCAGTAACTGGGTAATACGATACCCATTGGTAAGACTGGTTGTCAGACTTTCGAGCTTCTGACGACCCGTAACGACTGTCAAAGATCCACGAATAACAGCCGGGACCAACGGCTTAACGTGCTTTCCGAGGCACGGAGGAGTCTCGGTATGTAAAGATAGTCACCCATCCACGGACCGACCCCGGCAAGCGTAGCTTAACCTGATGGATCGACCCGTGCGGCTGTTAATACTTAGCCACGAGCTCCTCCGCTGCCGCGGGCAACAGCTAGTGTATAAACACTTTTAACTAACTCCACAATATTTTTTTGCGTTTAAAAAGTAATAGCATAATGGTACGAGTATATACGAAAGCTTATCGTTAATCTAAGAACTACTTCAAAGTTAAAATAGTTTCAAAGATAACGTCTTATATTACGAGTATATTAAGTTGAGGTACAATTTTTAATGTAGCATGTAAGTAGATTTTTAAACTTATGAAAGTACCTGAAGTTACTAAGTTATGAAATACTTTCCTTCAAGTTAGCTATTATAACTTAGGTCTCTTATCTAATGTTTTAAGAGTAAAGTTGTTAATTTATCCAACTTTCCCAAGTGTTCCAATAACCCTGCGGCTAGTGGAACACTTAAATAAAAAAGTTAAGGTACTATGGACAAAACTTAAGCATGCTCACTTAAGAAAATATTCCTGTGAGAGCGCAGCTAGTGACAAACGAACATTGTGCGATCGAGTCGTGAGCCGTCATGCGATTATCGCCTTTGAGGTGATCATGCGGAACTTTGGCCCATAGTACCTACGTACTTACATATTTAATTTTTTTTTTCTTTCATAGTAGTCTCTCAGCCATTTCTGATTCATCATCATCGCATATACAGAACACACAGAAGAATACACAACAGAAGCTTATTAGCATCAACACCGTTCATTTCTTGTATTCATTATTTAAAAACTATTATTTGGCCGAACACTGTCTTTTAGAATACAGGCTATCCTAGTCTATGAGACAGGGTTTATATGCTTTTATACAGATTTTGCATTATATGAACTGTAATTTAATGTACATTTTAAGTGTGTTTCTGTATCTTTATTGTGAATAAACCTTTTATTTTTATTTATTTTTTATTTATATCATCATCATTTCAGCCGAAAGACGTCCACTGATGGACATAGGCATCCCCCAAGCACCGCCACTTCGAGCGGTTCTGTGCTTCTTGCATCCAGCGGTTGTTAAACGTCATTTCTATTTAAACAAAATAAATTAAGAAAAGTAGGTTTATTTGTCACAAAAACACGTGCTCAATCAACACAAAAAAAAAAAAAAACAAAATAGATAATACAGGGCGTCCCACGACATTGCCACATGGAGGGAAAGTACCTTACATACTGTAGATAAACAAAATTACTGAATGAAGACTTAATTTTTATTTTAAAAACAATACGAACTGCATTCAAAGAATTTTTAATAATCGCCTGTCTGAACCGGGAATCGAACCCGCTAAATGTGAAAAAAAAAACCCTGTAATTTTACTGTTGTACCGATCGAAAGGCTCAATCATATACATTTATTTCTAGTAAATAATATAGCATCTAAAATAAAAGGAAGACCATGAAATTTAACATTTGTCTTTTTCTTCTATATTAGTCGTCATCTTGGTAGTCACTTCCTTCTAGCCACATCATCTTTCGCACAGTCCATCCATCCTTTCTTTGGTTTTTCTCTACTCGTATAGCCATCCATCCATCCAGACTCAAACTCAAAACTTTCCTGTGGACATTTTCCTTATTTCTTCGCATCACATGCCCATACCATGATGCCCGATTTCCACACACACCGACGCGACACCGATATCCGCACAATATACCGGCGAAGACACAGTGCGGGGTGAGAGTAGCGGGCATTCTTTGTCTTGAGCAAACTTTTTCGCTCTGCCGACTTCAAGACGTCGATACTTAGTAGTGTGGTTGTTTGTCGAATCGCGATGGTCATCGATATTCACCAATATCATGGGGCCGATAAAATACCTATCGATATCGAATCGTGTTTCGGGTTGGTATCGTTAGCTGATAATGTGAAAAAACATTTACGACATTTTCAGTAATAATCTTAGCTCACTCCAATTTAGACAAAATTAAACGTAAACCTAAGAAAAAAAAAATCGACCTAAGAACAATTTATTCAGTTGATCAACTGCAAATATTTTATAATGTGACATGGATTTTCCGCAAAATGGTCGGCGGCGCGTCGCAACGTAAATATACACACGTTGCGCTGCATTTCAAAGAACTACAGGCCCGGATAACCTAGCCTTAACTAAACAACAGTAATTGTATTAAAGTCTATGAACTTCTTTGTTACTAAAATTAATAGATACTCGAAAAAATTTAAAGAGAATATTGCTTCGCTATTTCAAAGTTATCCAGACAGAAACTTATGCAAAAAGTATATCTTGAATGTTCTAGAATGCAGTTTTTCTTTTAATTCCCGATAGTGTCTTAACAAAGTCGTTAAAGTCTTTTGCTTACAAACTTTTATACCTTTTTTCTAAGACTGCAATTTACTTGGATTAATTGAGCAAAGTTTCTTGTTAGCACAGTCGGTAGTCGGAACAGAAGTGACGAATTGAGTGGGGAGGAAAAAGTATAGTGAGGTTTGTGTTAAAAAACTGACAGTAAACTTGAAAAAGGAAAAGCTGAATTTATAGAGAAAATTATTGAAAATAATAACATCCGCACGGATTGATCTTCAAGGTTAAGCAACACTTCCCAAGGTCGGTCCGTGGATAGGTGACCATCCGTAACATGGCTCGGAAAACACGTTAAGCCGTTGGTCCCGGCTGTCAATTTTAGGTCATAGACAGTCTTTACGGGTAGTCGTATTATCAAATCAATATTTGCACATACTCAAATGTTTCATTATCATTCAATACAACAACACAACTCACAATTCTTATCAACGCATATCAGAAAATGCAGACTTGTACTACACGTGAAAATCAATGTAATTTTCACCTCGACATTCCCAAAAGTTCATTGTCCTTTAAACAATTCATTAGTCAATCTAATCACACCTATTCTCTACATAAGGAACAACCAATTAATCAATCAATAGATAAAGTGATAGAACAGTTAAATTCGCATCAATTCACACAAACGAATTAGGAGCTGTACGATGAAGACATTGCTTATACCAGTCCCAATAAATATCAAACCTTATCACAACGAACTAAGACTTAATTTAGCTTAAAAGACATTTAAGGGCGAGAACACAAAGAGGCCACACTTTTAAACGACGTCTTTACCATCGTCTTTGTAATTTTCATTCGAGTTTCATCTGTTTAAGGTGACGGTAATTCTGAATGGGGATTTAAATGCATTACATTATCTCGCTTCTGTTGACAAAAAAGTGTCATTTAATGAACGTATAGGCCGTTTAATTTATTGAGGGAGCGGTGAAAGTTTAATGAGGAAAATATTTAGACAGTGAGATGGCTGAATCTTTTCAATTACGTTGTAGGCACCACAATTCTCCTTTTATTATGATCGACAACAAGATTTAGGCTTGTGGCGGCATCTACATCGCCACATACGAACTACGCATCCAATGTCATGACGTCACGCAATCCTGCATCGCGCATATAGAGTTTACCGCGCGACTAGCACATATACAACGTCCCGACATCAACCGTCGGGCAGTTGCCCACCAGACACAACACTCGCCTGGTCGGAGGATCCTCCCTTTTCTATGGAGGATGAGTGAACTTTATACCCTGTTCCTCATGCCTCTATAGGCTCATGACTAAGTAATAAAAGCCGCTCGGGTCGATTGATCAGGTTAAGCTACGCTTGCTGCTGTCAGTCCGTGGATGTGAGACCATCTTTACATACCAAGCCAAGGGGCTTAACGTGCTTTCCGAGGCACGGCCCTCCGTGCCTCGGAAAGCACGTTAAGCCGTTGGTCCCGACGATCATTCTTGGGTCTTTGGCAGTCGTTACGGGTCGTCAGAAGCCCGAAAGTTTGACAACCAGTCTTACCAAGGGGTATCATGTTATCTAGTAAGTGGGATGTTGAGGTCAATAGGCAGTCGCCCCATATAAAATACTGGTATTCAGCTGCATCCAGTTAGACTGGAAGCCGATCCCAACATAGTAGGGAAAAGGCTGGACAGATTGATTGAAACAGATTTATGGGTAAAATATGCTTTATCGTAATGTCAAATACACGTCAATGGTAACGCTGACCTGGCCTAGCTTAGTACAGAGTTTAAAAAGAATAAGAGGCCAACTTATACTGGTTTATTCGCCACTGACGAGCAGCCTACTGTACCAAGATGTCTTTATTTACGAAAGGAACCATTTATGAGTTCATGAGATTGTTGGGACCTTACTCGTACAAGATTATACCTATGCGGATCCCGAACATTGGTACGTCCATGAAAACCTCAACAGCAGTTCGACTTTGTTATCGACAGACTCAATCAGTTCGATTGTGTGAATGGGTCACAATAACGTGGAAGGAATACAACAAATTACCGTTAAAAATCTTCTCTTTTCATGACATCATTCCAAGACTTTCCTACCTTAATAAGTGAGTACAAAATCAAGTTACTTGCGCTCACAATAATTAAGGTAACCGTCTTCGTCTTGACTCGGAACCGCTCGGCTCCCTTCGGCTTTCATCGCCTGCAAGATAACGAGCGTTTAATTGACAATAATTATGGTGGAATAAAGAACCTTCTTGTGTAAAGAAAATTGTAAAGAGGATGGAAGATGGAGGATGGCTTTGTGATATTTTTTGCTTTATAATCATTACTAGCTATTGCTCACAGCTTCGCCCGCGTGGAGTTGGGAAATTATCCCACGGGAACGTACTAACGGGATAAAAAGTTTACTATCTCCTAATCCAGGTCATGGTCTACCCATGTGCTAAATTTCATCCAAATCCGTTCAGGTGTTTTAGCGTGAAAGCGTAACAAACAAACTCACTTTCGCCGTTATAATATTAGTGTGATAATGTGATTAATATTAATATATCATATATTAATTATATTATTTGTAATAAATTATAATATAAAGTAATAATATATTATAATTATATAATATTATATTTAGGATTATTACTTTGTCAGTAACGTGCACAATAAAGGAGCAAATTAAAGTGTGAAATACAGTATAACGTTTGCCTAGAGCAGGGGTCGCCAAATGGCAGATCGCGGTCCGAAGAAGACAGCAACTTGCACTACAGAGTACGTACTTTAATAAAAATGTATGTATATGTGTGGTATAAACATATGTGTGGGAGAGGAGCTCGTGGCTAAGTAATAACAGCCGCACGGGTCGATCCATCAGGTTAAGCTACGCTTGCCGGGGTTGGTCCGTGGATGGGTGACCATCTTTACATACCGAGCCTCCTCCGTGCCTCGGAAAGCACGTTAAGCCGTTCGTCCCGGCTGTCATTCGTGGATCTTTGACAGCCGTTACGGGTCGTCAGAAGCCCGAAAGTCTGACAATCAGTCTTACCAAGGGGTATCGTATTACCCAGTTAATGGGTTGTGGAGGTCAGATAGGCAGTCGCTCCATGTAAAATAATGATATTCAGCTGCACCCGGTTAGATTGGAAGCCGACCCCAACATAGTTGGGAAAAGGCTAGGCAGATTGATTGTATGTATATTTGTGAAGCAGCATTTTCGAAGATGTACTTCATTATGAATAAATTTCGATCTCGACTTACTGATGAACATCTCCAGGATTTAATGTCAACAGCTTGTCAATGTCAATTTTACTCCAAACTTCAAACAGATTGTCCACAACAAAAAAAATAATTTTTCTCATTGATATGTCAAAAAATACCTTTGTTATTTCCGTAATTACATTTGTTTAATAAATATTTTTTTTCTATAAAATGTTGTGCGGACCGAGACGGTCATTTCATTTCTTAAAACGGACCCCGAGCGAAACTAATTGGTGACCCCTGGCCTAGAGCCTGAGAAACTAAGATAAATAAAACACAAAGTTTTAATTCACTAATATGTAAAAGATTTAACAATTATTTTTGTTAAGGCTGTGTAGTCAAGACTATCTTTAGGTAGACTATAAAGTTTCGGCCACACCTGAGCGACCAAAGCGAATGCGAAGCGGGAGCGTCAGTCGCGCAGCGGACGCTGCCCATGTTATCTTATGGCGCCTTGCACACCTGCGCGACCACGACGCGGGAAGACCGCGTTTACAAAGCGGGACGCAGTCGGACGTACGCGTCTTCTGGTCTGACATGTGTAGAGCTTGTCTACTCTGAACAAACAAAGTAAGAGTTTTATGAATAGTGACTATTATTTGTGCCATTTATGATGTTAATAGCTCTTTACAATGTCAACCCTCAAATACCACACAATTTTCGTGATTAAAATATCCAGCTCTGTAAAAAAACAGCGTGTGTGTCAGCTCCGATGCACGAATGATGAAAATAAAGGGCCTACGGTCCTTTCGTCAGGCGACTCTGTTTTAGGACAAGAATTTAGGTGTTAAACTAAGCTGTAGACGTGCGGCTTCAGTGACTTTTCACTAAAAATGAGGTTCGCGGTTCGCGCTGTAGTCGCGCAGGTGTGCACGTTAAAGTTTCGCGTTGTAGACGTTCCGGGTTTGCGTCCCGCGTTCCGCTACGTGACACTCAGGTCTGGCCGTAGCATAACTCTATGAAAACAATAATGGCCCACATACCTACTTGTAACAAAACATCAAAGTTGGCAAAAATCTACAAAAAAACTGTATTGAGTTAAGACAAAATTGTTTAGTCTACAATCGACATAACTGTTCTGATGCTAGTCTGCACAAACGTTCAAAATAAAATTCGAGGTTTTATTTGATATCAAAATGAAAGTGTTCACCGTGTTAATCTAAGAAGCGGGAGTAGATACTGTATTTATCTCCCCCTCAAGCCATAAAGATCGCCGAGGAAAGTGGATTTCTATGAAGTTATATTAGGTTTTATGAAGCCAATGTTTACGATGCGGTTTAATAAAGAATGCCTTAGTTCTTAGTACACTTAGTTTCCGTATGAGGCTATAAAAGTTGAGCTAGCTTATTGAAGACGTAGCTTTTGAGAGCGTAGCGTAAAAAGGAGCATAGCTTTGTGAGCTTGCAGAGTATCATTATAAAACTTGCAGTGTTGCGAATTATACTCGCATTCTAGCGTTACGATTACAAAATTATCTGCTACGCTATGGCTACGCCGTAGCAGATGAGCATACCGTTTTTGGCAGCATTGTAATATTAGTGCTACGCTAAACTGCGTAGGCTTGATTCATATTGTATGCTACGCTGTAGCAGATGAGCAAGCATACCGTTTTTGGCAGCATTATTGTGGTATGTAGCGCTACGTTAGAGTACGTAGGCTTGACTCATATTGTATGCTACGGCGTAGCAGATGAGCGAGCATACCGTTTTTGGCAGCATTGTAGTATGTAGCGCTACGCCAGACTACGTAGGCTTGACTCATATTGTATGTTGCGCTGTATACAAATTATAAACTTACCGATTCTATTGACAGCCTACGTTTTGAGAGGTTAACGTAATAATAATAATAATAATAATAATAATTGAAGTAACTAGAATATGGCGCCAACAAAATGTTTATGTAGTCCCTATAGTCCTCTCCACAACAGGCGTCATCCCAAATCATCTTCTCCATAGCCTTAAACTACTAAACCTAAAAGAAACCCTCTATATCACCCTACAAAAAGCTGCAATTTTAAATACATGTCGAATTGTCAGAAAGTTCATGCAAATAGATGAAAATGAAATAGGTCCTCATCATAACACATCCTCAAATTAACACACCACACGCTGCATTTACTTGGCTTCGGTCCGTAAATGTTGCAAAAACCAGCCATAGAGCTGAGAAGAAAAAACAGTCAACAAAAATAATAATAATATCATTTATTTGCATGAAATATGGTGCTTACAGATCTCATAATACAATACATAGTACTTCATATTCCGCTTACTAAATTCAGCATGCAAATTTAGATTGTGCCATAATTTTAATGACTTAAATAATAATAATTGTAATAATTCAATTATGTTACGATGGGAAAATGTCAAGAAATTAAAATACAAATGTCAAACTATGAATATTACAAATGTCAAACTATGAAAATTACAAATGTCAAACTCTAAAAATACTAATGTTAGAACTATAAAAATTACAATGTCCAAAATAAGCAACAGGAATGTCAAAGTTAATTTAATTACAATAATCATGTCTGTAATCAATTCCTCTTCGTATTATAATTCATAAATTCATTAATAGAATAGAAACAGTTTTCAATAAGCTATGTTCGGAGTCTTTTTTGAAATAGATTCGTTGGCAGTTCTCTAATTATCTTAGGTATCTTATTATATACCTTTATTGCCATTCGACTGGTGTTTTTATGGCAAAATGCTGTTCTACACCTAGGCATAGCCAATTTGGTTGGATCCCTTGAGTGTTTACCTATTTTATAAATGTTTACACTATCGGCTTTACTAAATAGGTTAGGGTGTTTTTTTACAAACACTCCCATTTCTAATATGTATAAGCATGCCAGTGATAATAATTTATGCTCTTTTAATATTGGTCTACATGAATCCAACGGACCTGCACCAAACACAGCTCGTAAGCACTTTTTTTGAACAATAAAAGCCTTGTCACTGTCCGTAGAATTGCCCCATATTATTAATCCGTATCTAAGCACTGATGAGACGTAACCATGGTAAGCCATTAGAGCGGCATTTACTCCAACAGTTTTCCTTAGATTTCTTAATGCAAATGCAAAGCTGTTTAGCCTGTTGCATATGCTATCTATATGTTTTTTCCAATTGCAATTCTTATCAATTACTATGCCTAAAAATTTTGTATCACTAACTTCTTCAATGTCATTATTACGCCCAATAATTTTCATTATTTTATTTGTCATCTTGTAATTACAGAAATTAATATATTTTGTCTTGGAAATATTTACACATAAGTTATTTTGTTCGAACCAATCTAGTATGCTTTCTACGGCAGTATTTATTTTATCCTCATGCTGTTCATTTTTATTTTCATTATTTACTACTAATGAAATGTCATCTGCAAATAACACGCATTTATCCTGTGTAACTTTAGGCAAATCGTTCACATACAGAAGAAAGAGCAATGGTCCCAAAATGCTACCTTGAGGCACGCCATATGTATTGGTCCTAAACTGAGATTTATAATTTAATACTTCTCTTTCTTTGTTCATACCTAAAACTTCAACACGTTGTTGTCTGTTACTTAGGTAGTCTTTAATCCAATTTAACGCTTTACCTCTTATTCCGCAGCTCTCACATTTTTTTAACAGTATATCATGTTTTACAGAGTCAAACGCTTTGCTCATGTCAAAAAATATAGCAGTAACCGGTATTTTCTTATCTATATTCTCGGTAATTAATTTAATGAGTTGATAGCAAGCTAGTGTAGTTGACTTCCTTCTTTGAAAGCCATTTTGTTCCGGACTTATTATACTATGTTTATATATAAATGAGACAATCCTATTACACATAGCTTTTTCATAAATTTTTGAAATTACCGGAATTAATGTAACTGGTCGGTAATTATTTAAATCATATTTGTTGTTTATTTTATACAAAGGCTTTACTACTGAAAACTTCAATTTGTCAGGATACTTTTCTTCAAAGAAACTTAAATTAATCAGATGAGATAAAATAGGTGACAGTATATCAGCACAAGATTTTATAATTTGTGTCGAAATCTCATCATATCCCACAGCGTCAGTATTATTTAATGATGCAATTATTTTAGCGTAACATATTGACAATACTTGACGTAGCTTAGTTAGACTTGTTGTTCAAAAATAATTTAAAACATGCACAACTGTTATCAATCTGCCTAGCCTTTTCCCAACTATGTTGGGGTCAGCTTCCAGTCTAACCGGATGCAGCTGAATAACAGTATTTTACATGGAGCGACGGCTTATCTGACCTCCACAACCCATTAACTGGATAATACGATACCTCTTGGTAAGACTGGTTGTCAGACTTTCGGGCTTCTGACGACCCGTGACGACTGTCAAAGATCCACGAATGACAGCCGGGACCAACGGCTTAACGTGCTTTCCGAGGCACGGAGGAGTCTCGATATGTAAAGATGGTCACCCATCCACTGACCAACCCCGCAAGCGTAGCTTAACCTGATGGATCGACCCGTGCGGCGGTTATTACTTAGCCACGAGCTCCTCTGCACAACTGCACAACTGTTATATTAGTCTTAAAAGCATGTGTTTCCTTACTGTTTTTATGTCATGGCAACATTGTGTTTACCAATAAAATATTTTTTTTTAAAAAATGGTTCCGAAGGATTTAGGGGAGACCTTTGCTCAGCAGTGGGACGGACAGTGCAGGTTAAAGTAAATAAAAAAAAAAAAATAAAAATCAGTTTTATAAAAATAAAATTTATTAAATTTGCCGCTTAAAATGTTTCAGCATTTTTAATATACACATTTAATATTTTTAAACTTTAACTTTTTTAAAGTTTAAAACAAACATCTTATTACGCTTCTCATAAAAAAGTCATATTATAAAACCATGCAAGAAACTAAATCATTCCCACATTGTAACCGAGACTCGCTTATCTTCGCCAGTTTATTCGCCATGTATCCTTTATAATGAGACAGGGATGAAAGAAATCGTTTTACCTGACATTACTTCTGATCATAATCTTAACGTTGGTTTACGACGATATTATTACATTGTTATTTGATGTAGATATAGATTGTGGGTTCCGTTGGATGTTTAGATGATGATCTGGATGTTTTGTGAGTTTAGCATGAGAAGATTGGAGATTTATTTTAGTTTAGAAGTAGAGAGTTCCACAAGAGTTATGAAGAGGTACGCGGTCACGCGGTTGTTGGCGTTCATTCCTGACTACTAATGTATTCTGTTTTCTCCATGGTTAATGATACTAGTTCAAATATGTTTTGACGATATAATGTCTCTTGTTTTGTTTTTTGACGTAATTATATAAATTTTAGAAAAATAAACTGTTTTGTTACATATAGCGAATGCCTGTGGACACTCGCTAAGTCAGCGCGCGATTGGTTGTGCCGTGCTGACGAGCTGTTGCACATCTTTGAGAGAATGATGATGCGATGAGAGCCCATCGACTGGGTACTTTGTGCGCGCGTGGAACTAAATAGTCTGTCACCGTCATTAACCCAATAAACTATCAATTTTTAGACTCCGTGAGTAAAAATTGATTAAAACAGGGGCAAATTGTTACTTGTACCAATCTCCGTGGCCAACGGTCCACTTAAAAGACCGTTTAGATCTATTGGGAAGCACTTCCGCAGCAGGAGAAAACGTCAGCCGTACTCAAAAGTCTCTTTGTTGAATTTGTTCCTGGATTGGGTGATCGGCAGAACTCCGTTCGTACAGAACTACCTATTTTCATTCTCCAACCAGCGTAATCTTACAGTCCACTCCACTATTGCACAAAACCATTGAACGCCAACGACCACTTGACCGCATTTACTCTTAGGGAGGATGCGCTAAGGTAGCCCGCGAAATTCAAATTTTCTTAGGTTTTTTGCACTTTGCAGGTCAGTGTCAGGTTGTATGTAGATTAAAATATGAGACGCGCCCGTAGCTAATATGGCTTTACAGAATTATAATAATTAGAATCATCAATACAACACAAAAAAGTTAGAATTGACCTCAAATCTAGCGATTTCGAAGTCATGAGGTTTGTGGTCAATTCTAACTTATGGAGTTGTATTGCTGATTCTAATGATATTAATTCTGTAAACCAATATTAGCTATGGCCGCGTCTCATATTTTAATCAACATACAACCTGACACTGACCTGCAAATTGCAAAAAACGTAAGAAAATTTGAATTTCGCGGGCTATTTTAGCGCATCCCCTTAAGGCGAGAAACAAGTATAGCTGCTGACAGCGCCACCATTGAGAAAAAAATTAATAACTCTGGAGATATGGAACATTTTGAAATTTCGTATGGTCATATTTGTAGTCAGAAGAGGTAAAATTTAGGAGGTGAAGTGTTCATTTTTTTGATACAAAAAATTCTACCTCATCTTACTAAAAATGTGAACTTACGAAATTTCAAAATGTTCCATATTTCTAGACTTGTTAATTTTTTCTCAATGGTGGCGCTGTTAGCACCTTAAAGTGAATATTTACAGGAATATTATGCATGCACGGAGAATAAAAACACGTAGGACCGTGTCTAAATAACCTGGGATTAGGGTGATGATGATTATGCATAGATCTGAAAGTACCTCTGTCGGCTTTGTATATTTTTAGAGCTTAACTACGGACAAAATTTTGCTAGACAAATGGTTTCCATGTAAATACTTGAAAAATATTTTAGGGGCACTTATCATTCTGATGGCATAGCTAGCAGATGTTAAATCGCCTGGATTTTAGATCCATTGTACTCGTAGTTACTAAATGATGTAGTGTAGGCTTATCCCTATAACTTACATAAGTCATTTGTTTTAAAGCAAAATTAAGCCTAGATTTGTTATTATTAACTGACTTCAAAAAAAGGAGGTTATCAATTCAACATGTATGTATGTAATATTAGTGGAAGTGCAATATATTCACATATGATAATCTGTAAGGGCTTCCAAACAAATATACAAAATTCTATAGGTGTTTGTATGTATGTATGTTTGACCACGCATTTCTCCGAAACTATTAATCAGAATGTTTCAGAATCTTTTTTATTGGCCTACATTTACTTGAACTTAGGGAAAAGTGCAAGTTTCATCAGAATCAATATATATGATATGGACTAAGTGTAAGTGTGACAACTTGGCTTATTGATACGAGCTACGGGTGTGGTGTCAAAGGTCAAATTCTGGTGAAATATTGACAACAAAACTATTAAGTACTTATTACAAATAAATATTTCAGTTTTTACTTAAAACTAAAAATTACTAATTCAAAAATAATTAAAAAAAATTAAATCGACTTCAAATAGAAATTAACTGAAAACTATGAAATAACTTTAATTTCGGAAGTCGGTGGCAAAAAACTAAAATACAGATCTGTATTTTAGTTCACCAACTTCCCTGCCACCCTGTATTTATTACTTCCACACGTGAACTTTGACTGGAACACAGAAACGCTGCTTGGCGACAGGAATAGATAATTATGATGAGTGCTTCTCCGAAGCTTCTTCACATATATCTACTATTAATAGAGCTTTCCAAGTATCCGATCCCTCTTAATTTCGCACTAACTAACGGTAATTTCATCTATATAAATAAAAAGAGAAGTCCGGACTGACTTATTGACTGACTCATCAACGCCCAGCCCAAACCCTTGAACTTAGAAAGCTGAAATTTTTCACAGAGGTTCCCTTTATAATGTAGACAAGGAATAAGGAAGAAATTTCCGGTAGTACGTTCTCGTGGGATATTTTCCGACATCCACGCGACACGCGGCACGCGACACGCAAGAAGAGCTAATCAATTAATAACTTCAAATACCTAATGCGGGCTCCACATTCGCGCCGTGAACACCCGTGAAAGCCACGAACCGCGAGTGTGGATGGCTTTCACGCCCGTTCACAGGCTTCGCGCCTGTTCGCGCCCGTTCAGTGTCGGTATTTGCGCCCGCGTCAAAGGGTTTGCGGGGCGCGAACCTCCTGTGAACGCGAACGCATCCACACTCGCGCGTAAAAACTGCAGCGCGAAGATAGCAGTGCACATTTCGGCGTCAATTCTCGACGAGCGCCCGAACTAAACTGTGAACGATAGCGAGTGTGGAGGGGCACGCTTTTCGTGCCGACTTCCCGGCAAACGGCGTGAATTCACGCCGTGAATCACACAGGAGTCTGGAGCCCACTTAACTTGCAACCTATCTATAGATATGCCCCATACACCCTCATACTAAGCCACCTTGACTATTGTACATACACATACACATTCCAAACCACAGACTCTCACGCATACTCATCTGTACAAAACGCCTCATACACTTCTGGACACATGTTTTGGCCCACCTTGTATTTTCAGTTTCGTTTGGTCCTAGCTAAAATTTTATATTAGGTCGAGCAAAAAGTTTTTATGCAGTTTTGAACCTGGCACATTCACAATTTCATTCAATAGTCTTTTTTTGAATTTCGAACACAGAATTTAAAGAAACAGAAGACAATTTGGAGCCTGTTTGTTGATATCAAACAATCGAATACTAAGAAAACTTGGTTTTATTGGTTTACTTGGATTTAATTCTTGAAAAAGTGATTGATATCTTTGGTTTTGCAACAAACATTACTTATTCTTAACATTAAGGTGAGGTTCTATCAATAATCTATGGATACTTCACCTGAAGTCGCCGCCCAAGCTGTGGCACTTATTCAGGCCGGACACAGCCAAAGAAACGTGAGTGCTCAACTTAATTTAAGTCGATCTGCGGTCCGAAATGTTTATCGGAGGTACCTAGAGACTGGCGGCTTTCTTCGTCGCCAAGGAAGGCCACGATCTCGGGTCACAACTGAAAGGCAGGATCGATTCATCGTGACGACCAGCTTGAGAAATCGTCACCTTACCTCCATTGAGATACAAAACCAACTTCGCGACTTCCACGGAGTATCTGTGAGCGCTCGAACTGTTCGGAGAAGGTTAAAAGAACGCGATATGGTACCACACAAGCCAGCTAATGCCCCCAAACTAACGCGTGCCCACCGAACAGCGCGCCTTCATTTCGCACGCAGTCATTTAAATTGGACACAGCAAGATTGGAGCCGTGTACTCTTTTCTGATGAGTCTAAAATTGTGTTACATGGCAATGATGGAAGGAAGAAGGTCTACCGACGTAAGGGAGAGCGTTTCGCACAATGCTGCTTTGAAGAGAGGGTTGCTTATGGCGGTGGCTCATGGACTGTCTGGGGCGGTATATCCGCGAGCAGCAAAACTCAACTTGAGGTTGGTACAGGACCATGGCTGCCAACATTAAATGCTGAAAGGTACATTCGTGAGTGCTTAGAACCTCACGTGATACCATACGCGGACTATGTGGGCCCAAATTTCCTTTTTATGCATGATAATGCAAGAGCCCATGCGGCCGGCATCGTCAGGGAATATCTTCCGGATGTGAACATCACAGTTATGGACTGGCCAGCCAGAAGCCCAGACATGAACCCCATTGAGCACATGTGGGACGAGCTAAAAAGACGTGTTAGGGCTCGTCAGCCAGTTGCCCAGACGATGCAGGAGTTGAAAACTGCCATAGAAGAGGAATGGGAGATGATCCCTCAAAATTTCATAGAGCGGTTGATAAACTCTATGCCTAATCGTATGAGAGCTGTGGTAGATGCCCATGGAGGCAACACGCGTTGTTAAATTAAACCTTTATTTGATAAAACATGTTTTTTATTCAAAAATCAATTGCCTTTAACAAGGCGCATATCCGACTTGTTAGGCGTAGCTCCATGTCGTATGGTATTCTGAATTCAAATTTAAAACAATACGATCGAAAAAGATGGTAAAATGTATCAGGTTTAAAACTGCATCAACAGTTTTTGTTCAATCTAGCAATCATATTTCGGTAGGGGCCATCGAAACCTAAACTCTAAGGTGGGCCAATAGATGTGTCCAGAAGTGTATTATGACACACCCCACGAAACTCGCCGCGTACAGAACATACTTAACACTTATTAACTACATAACACACAGCACACGAACACACCACTCGTAACACCACATAACACTAATCTCACTTATCATTAATCACACTGACTCACATTTTGACAATACTACACTCCACAGGTAGTTGTAGAACTTAATTTTGTTATACCTACCTACTTTTTTTTATTTTTTGGTTATTTTTCTTTTGGTATTTTAATATTTTTTTTTGTTTGCTGCATGCATCCCTTACTTTTATTGTATTAATTTAGCATATATAATGAGAGAGCGCCTTGACTTCCATAATACAAGTCCTACTTAGTTTGGAAGTCAAGAGTTCATTTCCGTGTACGTTTTTTAATATGCAATAAACCTTTTTTTTTTTTATCCACAATATTTACTGGAAAGGCATATAATACCTACCTACCTGCCTAAAAGCATTGACCATCTCAGGAAAGAAGAATATAAATTGAAATGACGGAATTCCCGGTAGTACGTTCCCGTGGGATATTTTCCGACATCCACGAGGGCGAAGCCGCGTGGGAAGTGCTAGTCTATAATATAGTGCCGTCGCCTGCATCGCGAATATTAAACTATGATGAAAGATTGTACACTAATTGCATCGTCAAAACGACGCCTTTCCTATCTTAATTTATATTGCTACACTATAAATAAATCTGTAGGATGCCATCTCAACTTTGTAGATTTTATAACTTTTTATGCAGAGCTTTACTTTTTATATTAGTTTTTCACATTGTGTGAATACTATTTAGCGTAAGGAACGTATACATAGCTTGCGCTGGTTTGCCTTGAGAGTTATGAGGTAAAAACATTATTATTTCTAGCTGCACCCCGCAGTTTCACTCGCGTAGACCGGAATAAAAAGTAGCCTATGTATTAATGCAAGATATAAGCTATCTACATACTAAATTCCATCCAAATCTGTCCAGCCGTTTGAGCATGATGAAGTAAAAAACATACAAACCACACACACACTCAAAAATTTTCGTCTTTTTAACCGACTTCGAAAAGGAGGAGGTTCTTAATTCGTCGGAACCTTTTTTTTTTTTTTTGTTTTTTTTTATGTATGTTCCCCGATTACTCGATGATGTCTGGACCGATTTGGATTTTTTTTTGTTTTGTTCGAGAGGGTATACATCACAGTTGGTCCCATATAAAATTGATTAACTTTGCTTCGGTAGTTTTTGAGTTAGCTTCAATAATACGTATTTTTTCCCCACTTTTATATGGATAATGTTCTAGTTTGTTTTGCAGGTAGTGGTATTTGAATTTGTGTGGGGTAGGTACACAACTAAAAAGTGAAAAATAAAAACTTTTTTACAAAAAAATACAACCGACTTCCAAAAACAAAACTACAAAGTGAAAAATAACTTTAATTTCGGAAGTCGGTGGCAAAAAACGAAAATACATTTAACTAGACACCGACTTCCGAAATTAAAGTTATTTTTCACTTTGTAGTGTTGTTTTTGGAAGTCGGTTGTATTTTTATAATATTAGTGTGATGATGCTTAAAACGCATATTAAAAAGACAACATAAGAGTGGTAAGATGTAAATTTGATTTTATCGACATTTTGTCACACTACGCAGTAAAGGTGGGTTGCACCATCATACTTTAACATTAACAAACATCCAGTTCGATGTTTGTTAATGTTAAAGTAAGATGGTGCAACCTTCACTTGTTAAAGTTCCTGATAGACAAAAAATGGGTTGTTCCATTTGACAATTTGTTAGCTGACGTCATAACTTTAACTGTAACCTTAACCGCCCACGCTTCGCTGGATAGAGTTATTGTTAAATATCTGTCACTTCTGTCAGACGCGTCGAATTTCATGTCCCCGCTCCGAACTTTATCTTTTACATTTGACATGACGGTGCAACAGCAGGTAGTCATTCTATGGTCATTTACCATAAAATGACCATACACATTTACACACATTTCACATTTTTTTTTATGGTTATAACCTAGCCATTGGTGCAACCCACCCTTAATATTAAATACTTACCCCGTTATTCATAAAAAAAACTGAAACGCTCTATAAACCCATTTTAGTTATAGAAGTGTTTTGTCTTCTTCTTTCAAACTCAAATCATAATTCGAAAGAAATTGACAAAACACTTAACACTTTAACTTAAGTAGGAAGAGTGTTTTAGTTTTCTATGAATAAGGGGGTATAGATCCAAAACAACAAACCAAATACAAAAAAAATATATATATAAATAATCCTAATCCAAATCTTAGGGCCTATATCACGATGTCCGAATAGCCACTACTTACCGAATAAATTCAAAAATGGAACAGAATTGGTATGAAATTATTTGCCAAGTAAGTTAATAGGAACTTAATCGTAGGTGGTAAAACAGGCCCTTAGGGCCTTTTCAAGATGTCCGAATAGCCACTACTTACAGGATAAATTCAAAAATGGAACAGAATTGGTATGAAATTATTTGCTAAGTAAGTTAATAGGAACTTAATCGTAGGTGGCGAAACAGGCCCTTAGGGCCTATTTCACGATGTCCGAATAGCCACTACTTACCGAATAAATTCAAAAATGGAACAGAATTATCTGCCAAAGTAAGTTAATAGGTACTTAATCGTAGGTGGTGAAACAGACCCTTACTGGTACTTATATTTTGTTTTTTCTCTGATTTATTAAGTCTTAAAAGTGCTTTTCCCTACAGAATCACAAACATATTTTTCCTTTTTCTGTTGTTTGTTCTAAGATAACGCAGAGGTCAGATTTACAGCTTTACTGAAAAGATGGTTTGAGTACGTATTTAACTCGAGGAATTTGATTTAATGATATCGTGGGAGATTTATTATTGTTTTAGACGTTTACGTTACTATAGATTATGTTACTATTTTTTTATTTGTCTGTGAAAGCCTTTTATGAATAAAGAAAATTATTATAAAAAAAAAACGCTCTTGCAAAAACACAACTGACAAACAATAGTTACACCATATTTCAGGTAAATTGGTTTATCCTCGCCTGTGTAGGTACCACTGACCAGCACGTTTTGACCCTCAGTTTAAAGAAACAGTGAAATCAACAGTTCTGAAAAGAACTTTTTCTCACAGCACGTTTGACGCTCTGACCAAGAAACATGGAAGCAAACAGTTCTGAAAAGAACTTTTTCTCGCAGCACGTTTGACGCTCTGACCAAGAAACATGGAAGCAAACAGTTCTGAAAAGAACTTTTTCTCGCAGCACGTTTAACGCTCTGACCAAGAAACATGGAAGCAAACAGTTCTGAAAAGAACTTTTTCTCGCAGCACGTTTGACGCTCTGACCAAGAAACATGGAAGCAAACAGTTTTGAAAAGAACTCAAATCTGTTCCAGAAAAAGTTCAGTAGTATAGGACTTCGCCCCAACCTTCAACCGCGCGCGCGAGCACAACACACACGTCTCCACTGCATACTGCCGCCTCGATGAATGCCGGCTGGTGCACGTGTGCCACCTATATTTTTGACCGCGGTGTTCCGAGCAGCGTGTCGCGCGAGAGCGTGCACAGCGACACATGCGGAACAAACGGACAACAGGGTGCTGAGATCTGATTGGTCAAAACTTGTACATAGACTGTAGTTATCCTGGTTAGTTTATAATTGTAAATAGTATAAAAGCAAGTACGTTTTAGAATAAAATTCAGCCTGGCCGGAGGCTTTAAGTTCGCTTAAAGCACCCACAGGAAACGCTCGGTTAAGCAGTCTCGACCCTCAGTGGTCAACTGCGAGATGCCATTTCTAACTAACTAACTAACTGAATAAAATTCATTACAAATCTGGAGTACGAGTGTTATTACATCTCCTACGCTAGTACCTCTAAACCTGCAATACCAAAATTCTATGGATATTAATGCTTGTTTTTCTCTTGTCAGTTATGTGTTTTTGCAGGCGGATTTTTGTTTTTATTTGTTTTATTTCAATCTTTTTAGTTTTATTAATATATACATTTGGACTTGACCATTTCTAGCTTTTATTTGATACCAATTTTTTTTTCGGCCCGCACAATAAAAACATTTTTTTTGGACTCAGTAGCACTCGCTCTATGAAGAGGAATCTAATGACGTATCATTTATCAAAATTGGTTGAGGTGTTGAGTAGTTACTAACGGACATAAGAACGGACATACATACATACAGGTCAAACTCATAACCCTCCTTTTGGGTTTCGCCGCAGTCAGGTAAACAGAATACCTAGATCTTTTTCATGAACTTTCCTAACTGCTCCTACCACAGTAAATTATTTGATTTTATCTCTAGAGACTTTTATTAGTAAGAATATATAACCACCAAAGTTAAAACAATAAAATGGCGACGCTAAATTCAGCAAAGTTCGGTCTAGCCAAAATTAGCTGCAAGTGTGTCAACCTCAAAGTCCTAAAAGGAGAAACTCCAAAACTAGTCTTTTAGTTAGTAAAATTGCACTCTCCTAATAAAGAGCGAGCAATTTTCGGGACCCTTTGTGCAATCTTAAAACTTGTCAAAGTCACAATTTTCATTTAACTTTTTAAAAACTTTAGTAGTTTTTTCATTCAAAAATACATACACTTACATATTTTTTTTAAATCTTTTGTGTTTTCTGCACATGTAAAATACATATAAAATACTTTTTAATTATAGTTTTAGCGTAGTTTATTTAAAATACAAATTGAAGCACACAGCTGTGCGTTTTAATGTTATTTTACAGAATATTGTCGTAAAGTTGGCGTGAAATGAATGTCTAATTTTACAATGAGATAAATCCAGAATGTTGCAGTGTACAATTAAATTAGTTTTCCATTTGGAAACAAAGCACGGTCTTTACATAAAATATGCGACACGTCACACGTCGAGAGGGTAGGTACAGTTTAATTGTACAGCTACAATCTAAATCCTGGTCCTTGATAAATATATAATAACAAAACATCTCAGACATACCACTTTGCTGTCAGTACCAACGGCCTCCACTAACTATCTAAAGATGTCACCATTCTTGCGTCTACCTGAATTGTATAATAATAAATTCCCATCCCCAGATCCCTTTAACACCACACGAATCACACTTAAAAAGAAGATTATCCAAATCCTCCATCAAACGCCGGTTACTCAGGTAACTAAGTAGTGCCAGTTTAGTCATTATTTAGTCATATACACACACACCATCGTACACATTTACAGCACTTACACCGCACAGATACACGCACATACACAATAAAATAAAATAAAATTTTATTTTTGACTAGGTCCATAAATATGTTAGTATTTTGGCGTTAGTAACAATAATGATTATGTATATAGGTTAGTATTGTTAGTTTTCAACAGTTTATTATTAATATTAATTCAGGAGGAGCTCGTGGCTAAGTAATAACAGCCGAACGGGTCGATTCATCAGGTTATGTTACGCTTGCCGGGGTCGGTCCATGGATGGGTGACCGTCTTTACATACCGAGATTCCTCCGTGCCTCAGAAAGCACGTTAAGCCGTTGGTCCCGGCTGTCATTTGTGGATCTTTGACAGTCGTTACGGGTCGTCAGAAGCCCGAAAGTCTGACAACCAGTCTTACCAAGGGCTATCGTATTACCCAGTTAAAGGGTTGTGGAGGTCAGATAGGCAGTCGCTCCATGTTAAATACTGGTATTCAGCTGCAGCCGGTTAGACGGGAAGCCGACCCCAACATAGTTGGGAAAAGGCTAGGCAGATTGAATTCAGACCTAGGACTGTCCCCACCCAGTGTCCCTGAAAGGGACAGTCCGCTCTGGCAGCGATAATTTTTAGAATGCTGTATATTTAGGAGCTGTAGTAAGGAGGCCGCTCTCTTTCGCATAATGGATGGAATCCATCTGTGCGAGCCACTGCGAACATTCCCGAAGCACTACAACGCCGCGGCAGTCCCAACAGCATCCTAAAAGCATTATAAATATAATATGTCACTCTCTGTACTTTGTTTTTTTTTTTAATTTCTGTGTACTTGGTAATTGGCGTAATGTTTGGAATCATGATTTTGTTTATTTACTGCCAGCTGTGAAGTTAGCTTTTAACTAAATGTAGATATATAATAAATGTAGATATAGAGAGGGAGCGCAGGGCACTCGCAGTCCGGTGTAATATGTTGACCCGTAGATTTGCTCGGTGTACGGACCTAGTAAAGATCACCATTTTCAAGGCTTACTCCCAGAGTTTGTACACGAGTAATCTATGGGTCAGTTACACCAAAAAATCTTTGGATGTCCTGCGCGTCCAGTACAATAATGGGTTCAGGATGCTGTTGGGACTTCCTCGCTACTGCAGCGCGTCAGATATGTTTGCCCAAGCTCGTACCGACAGGTTTCACGCGATTGTGCGGAAAAAAAACAGCTTCGCTGCTGAGGAGAGATAAAGACAGTCGCAACAGCATCTTGAAAACTGTAGCGGAGAGCTTCAGTTCTCCAATTATAAAACAGTTTGTGCGGAGGGTGATTGGTACTAACACTAGATAGTAAGTTGTTTTAATATTATGTTACTAACACTCTATGGATTACTTATTCCGAAATAAAAATCATTTAACCCGTCGCGCGCTAATTAGCAGACACAATTGAAATTCTATTGTTATCTGTACACATGGTGTGCAATCGACATTTTAAGAGTTAATTAATTTAATTTAGTTTAATTAAATAAATCACGCCTGTAATCCCTAAAGAGTTAGGCAGAGGTGTAGGTTCCTATATAATAGTACACCCCCATTTCGCCAGATATGTTTAAGTCCCATAAGAGGAGCTCGTGGCTAAGTAATAACAGCCGCATGGGTCGATCGACCAGGTTAAGCTACGCTTGCCGGGGTTGGTCCGTGGATGGGTGACCATCTTTTCATATCGAGACTCCTCCGTGCCTCGGAAAGCACGTTAAGCCGTTGGTCCCGGCTGTCATGCGTGGATCTTTGACAGTCGTTACGGGTCGTCAGAAGCCCGAAAGTCTGACAACCAGTCTTACCAAGGGGTATGGTATTACCCAGTTACTGGGTTGTGGAGATCAGATAGGCAGTCGCTCTATGTAAAATACTGGTATTCAGCTGCATCCGGTTAGACTGAAAGCCGACCCCAACGTAGTTGGGAAAAGGCTAGGCAGATGATGTTTAAGTCCCATGTAATAGAGGGCGAGCCTGTTGCCATCAACCGGGCACAAGTCCAGACTCCAGGCTGCTAATGAGAAAACACATGCGTAAGTATATTTAAAACCATAAGTGTAATCGAGTATATGTAAATGACAATGCATAATGAGCGATTCCCAATAATAAAAAATCCGGTCAATTGTGTGTCGGACCTCGCACTATGAAGGGTTACGTAGTTGAAAAGAATTGATCCCAAAAACAAACTTAACAATGTAATCCCAAAAATTTGTTTTTATGTGATAAAATTACAAATTAACAATGTGATTATTAGCAGTATTTACATTGCTAATAATGTAACATCGGAAAACGGACTATAATCACATAATTTTTTTTTTTCATATGTAAATTCCCACCCCCAATGCATAACCATGGTCTCCTTTCAAGTCACTCATGGGATATTCTATTTTGTGAAGGAAACCATAATTTCAAATACGTGTTGCCACATATTCAGACGATTACTCGAAGGATAAACCTGAGCACAAAAGCGGGGAGCAAAAGGTTGCGGTTTCGAATTTTACGGGTCGCTTGCGCATTCTCAACAATGGTCCTAATGTGCTGACCGTAATGGACAGTCGTCTTTGTTTGTGAAGCGTTTGTAAGGACAGAAGCGAAAAAAAAAGAAAAAGATACATTTTTATTTTTGCTGGAGGTCAGAAGATGTCCAATATATACTGCATACATACATTAGAACCTCATTTCATACAGCCTACTCATTTAGATAATAAGTTTTTATATATCTGTGGTTTTAACAATATTAGCTATGGTTTTTTTTTTTTTTTTTTTATTTCTTAAAAGTTAATAGAGGGTTTTTATTCACATGGATACGCCAACCCTATTGTACCTTATCACTACTCTTACACCACTAAAGTTAACATATAATAGCTATGGTAATCTGTGCACATGTCATCTTCTCTGACAGCTGTCGTTGGAGTGATCTTTTCAAAATAAAGTAAAGACGTAAAAATAGTTTTGCTCACCATACCAGTACAATAGAAACAGACCCTTATTGCCCTCAACAGAAGCATGAAACGGAAAAAAGGTAAAATATTATTATTCGTTGATTTATTTGAATTAAAAGTCAGACTGATTTATTTTATTTCACGGTCACCTCACAGCAGCGGTTCACAAGTTATGCCACGTGGAAATCAGTTTGATTAAGGGATAAAGAAACTGTATAAATAAAGAAAACTCTAAATGAAAAAAAAAACAACTGAAATTCTAACAGGATTTTTATAGGTTATTTGGAGTTCTATCTTCAAAAATTTTTTTTTTTTTTGTTTGAAAATTTCCTTTTTTTATTTATCTTTTACGAACAATGTACAAGTTAACACTAGGTACTAAATTAAATGACTAACTAACTAACTATACAAATAAATACAAAAACAAAAGGACACAGGCGTCGAAGTACTCGTTCGCATCGATGACATCGATGTCATCCGGAAACGTGTCCAGAAGACTGGCAGCATTGCCACGTTGAATGGCAATGCTAATTCTTTGGCCAAAGATCGAGCCAGCCCTCTGGTCACGTGAAGTCTCGACCAGTCGGCGAGAAATTTCCTTCAAATTGCTTCAAACATTGTAAAATCATAACAGTTAAATAATAAAATACCTACCGGTACCTAATGGAAGCCATAAAAAACTGGTGTTCAGTTTCCAACAAAATGAAAGTTAATCACTTTGTGCCATTAAAAGGTTTTTCAGCGTATTTAGTTATTTGGGACAAAGTCGGTAATGTTATAAAAGCGGTGTGCGTGTTATAAATTGATTCGGGGTAATCGACGCCGGAATTTCTCTAAAAGGCTTGATATATATAACTGAAATGTTTATGGCACGCCTAAAAGGTTCTAAATATAAAAAAAAATATTCTCAATTTATAAGTATTCAAAAAAGAAGGGTTCCGTAGTTGAAAAGAATTTATCGCAAAAACAAACTTAACATTATAATTTCAAAAAAATGTTTTTTTGTTTGATAAAATTACAAATGAACAATTTTTGGACTTTTTCCTTTATTTTGTGCTGTAAGACCTTGGTTCTTCCCAGATTTTATGATTCTAGGTCAACGGGATGTACCATATATGTTTTGATTTACTTGCGAGTATCAAAATATGTCGCATAAATGGCCGTATTTTTTTATTGTGTTGACTTAGAAGCTTGATCAAGCTTGTTTGTGCTTGGAGCTTGGCCAAGGGACTATAGACGTTCTACGTATTTGTTATTAATTTCAACTTGATACCTCTACGCTTTCCAGAGAAAAAGGGTCTTGACAGACTAACAGACAGACAGACAGATGGTCAACGAAGTGATTCTATAAGGGTACCGTTTTTTCCTTTTGAGGTACGGAACCCTAAAATGTGAGTCGAACTGGCCTAAAAAGATCGTGTTAGAAATTGTTTTCAAATACATAGAATTTTATTTTGTTCATTTGCGTTGAAATGAAACAAGCAAGCGAGCAATTTACGATAAGTGGTTAGAGTCGCCTGTGGAAACATGTACCCTGTGTCTGTACCAGAGTCAGTTGGCCTATTTAACTGCTTTGGGATAGCCTAGCTCTTATGCTATAGGAAAGAAATCGAGGTCTGGCATATACAACATTATTTATAGTAGGTATATGCGAAACCTGAATATAGTTTGTTCAGAATAAATAACTGAATCGATTCTAATATTTTTATACCGTGTTATATTTTGCCCCAAAAATCTTTAAAAAAGGTTACAATATGGACACCGCGCGACGAACACAAGTCACTGCTGTTTATAGCGGCACTAGGCACGGGCGCACAGCGCAGCGGGCGCTGCGTGGTGATCATGTTATAACGTTGTGATTTTTAACCGACTTCTAAAAAAGGAGGAGGTTCTCAATTCGGATGTTTCTATTTTTTTTTTTTTTTTTTTTATGTTTGTTCGCGCATAACTCCGTCGCTTGCCAACCGATTTGAAAAAATATTTTTTTGTTGGAAAGGGTATACTTCCAAAATGGTCCCATTTTTGTCAAAATCCAGTTCTGATGATGGGATCCTGGAGAAATCGAAGGAACTCTTCAAATATTATAGCCACACCTATAGCGATTTGGGTATTTTTTATAGTAGCTCGTGCATTTGCTCTCGGAAAGCACCACATGGTGAATTGGAACTGATAATGAAGACCACATATGGCTACCAGAACTACTCAATGATAAATATTTCACGGGTTGCGATTCGATTACTTTAAAATGGTTGCTAAGCAATTTCCGCTCGTCACACAATGCGTGTGGTGAGTGGTTGTTGAGGAGTTCTCCTGGTTCTTACCAGCAGAACTCCTCAACAATTAACGTCCCAGCATCGGGAAAAGCAATATTTTGTAACATGTGATGAGCAATTGACATTAGACTATTGTAACTTATACAAATTATAAACAGACCCACTAAAAAGTGAAAAATAAAAACTTTTTTACAAAAAAATACAACCGACTTCCAAAAACAACACTACAAAGTGAAAAATAACTTTAATTTCGGAAGTCGGTGGCAAAAACGAAAATACATTTAATCAGACACCGACTTCCCAAATTAAAGTTATTTTTCACTTTGTAGTGTTGTTTTTGGAAGTCGGTTGTATTTTTTTGTAAAAAAGTTTTTCATGATACAGTTTTGAAATTTTGTACATTTTAATTCTTTACATAAAAATACTAGACACGTGTTTCGGGTTTCGCATATACTAAAACTGATGTTGTATGTACATCTTGGTTAACAACGCATAAGGCCTTCTTAGTAATGTCCACAGATGGTGGTCACAGTTAATCATCCTAAGGGACTATTGGCATAAATATTTTACAGAAAAAAAAACTAAAACGCTCTATAAAACTATTTTAGTTGTAGAAGTTTTTGTCAATTTCTTTTAAATTATGATTTGAGTTTGAAAGAAGAAGACAAAATACTTCATTAACTAAAATAGGTATAGAGCTCAGTGAAGGCTGGTCATACCTTAGCGGCCACGGCTTATTTTAATTTAATTTAAATATTTGAATTGTTTTTTTTTTAAGGACGCTTTTAACGTTCTGCATCGTTCTCACATGTAAAATTTCAACATGAATGATGTAACCATTATTTTGTAACCATATCTTGATTTAAAAGAGTGTCCGTGGAGTTTCTTGCCCGTTCTTCTCCATAGGTACCTACTATGCTTTGGAATGGGCGCCTAGCTTCATCTTTCTGACTGACCAACCCCTTGACAATTCAAAAGTGCCTGTAATTGGTTTAATTGAAATAAATGCTTTGAGTTGAGCGTTTTAGTTTTTTTTTTTTTATGAATAAGGGTAATAACACAATTATTCTCAAAGCCCTGCGTTGTCCATATAATTTGGAAAATCTTTTGTAAACCAAATAACTGCCATCCAAATGCAAGCCAAACCAAAAGCGGTACATTTGAATAAATAAAATACAACATCGAACTTAGGCGATTATCTACGAGCAATACCATTCCACGTATGGCAGTTCTATGAAGCACGTTCATACATTTCGTACGTCCACGCTCGCACGTGCAAAATACGTGTTTTAAATTTAAGTGGCGTTCACACTGGACTGGTACGAGTACGTGTGTGTCAAGATATTGAGATATAGCTAAGTAAAATGTGATTTTTATAGATGCGGTGAGGTTTTTTTATCGTTTTATCGATATTTGTGTGGTTTACGGTGCAGCACAGACGATAGACTATCCGTGATGCACTTTTTAGTCTGTGAAAATAGAACCTAAGCAATTGTATGCAGTAACGTTGTGCGCCACAGACTCGATCGCACAAAATGTGTGTCGTCTGCGCTGCACCTTATAGTGTTAAAAAGATCTGTTAAAAAAGCTGATTTTAAGGACGCATTTACTAGTGGATAGTTAAATCATTACTTTTTTTTTAAGCAAAAGTATGTTTATTAAATAAAATGCTTTGCATTCTTAGAATGTTTTTTCGATATATTGTTGTTATATGTGCAAGGTACGATTCTGAAATATATATATATAATTTTAGATAGGTACAGTTTCTCAATAAATGAACCGAAGTGATTACTTCAGTAATAAACATACTTTTGTTTAAAAAAGGGGTAATGATTTGAATACCCACTAGTAAATGCGTCCAGGAGTTAAAAGTGCTTTACATGTAGTTATATAGGTATGTTGTAAGCTAATTCGATTGTTTTTATGAACATTTTTTAAAGCGTTTGTGATTTCTGAAATTATAATAACGACTCCATGTAGTCATAATCTGCCTAGCCTTTTCCCAACTATACCGAGCTCGGCTTCCAGTCTAACCGGATGCAGCTGATTACCAGTATTTCACATGGAGCGACTGCCTATCTGACCTCCACAACCCAGTTACTAGGTAACACGACGCCCCTTGGCAAGACTGGTTGTCAGGATTTCGGGCTTCTGACGACCCGTAACGACTGTCAAAGATCCACGAATGACAGCCGGAACAAACGACTTAACGTGCTTTCCGAGACACGGAGGAGTCTCGGTATGTAAATATGGTCACCCATCCACGGACCGACCGCGGCAAGCGTAGCTTGACCTGATCGATCGACTCGTGCGGCTGTTATTACTTAGCCATGAGCCCCTTTGTTCAAATCACAACTGTAATTCTTTGACAGTTGTTAGAATTTGCTATAACACGGAAAATTGATTGATTGATTTGCTCAATAATTGATTTCCCCCATTGTACCTACCTACAATCTAATCACCATACAAATATTGTAAGTTGGTGGCAGTGACTGAAATAAAATAATTGCTTCCGTGCGTGCTTCTGCTGTCACACCCTTTCCATGTCTTAGGTGGGGCCTCTATTTCACGAAGTCCGAATAGCCACTACTTACCGAATAAATTCAAAAATGGAACACAATTTGTATGAAATTATCTGCGAAGTAAGTTAATAAGAACTTAATCGTAGGTGGTGAAACAGCAGTGCTATTCTGCAAACATCTCACCGTGATAACTTAGGTGAAGTGAGCGTGTAGTGAGCTGTCATTCCAACTGATGCTAGGAGTTGACACTATTGACATCTCACTTTAAGACCACTTCACCTAAGTTTTCACGGTGAGATATTTACAGAATAGTACTACACCCTTATTGTAATAGTTAGTTTGTTTTGATAGTCCGATTGAAGCAACAACTGAAAATCGACAAGAAATAAAAATATACTTATAAATTATTTCATTCCCCTCAAAGGCTTTCTGCACCCCATGTGTGCATAAGGAAAAACCCCTTTACATAATAGGTATAATAAGCTTATATATTATATATATAAACGTAAAAAAAACATCATCCGATGGAAAAAAATCATCCTACGTAGTTGTGAACCTATGGGGTTCGCAACTAACCCCCCTCCCCCCTCCCCCTGGGGGTTTTCGGTTTATAAACTAGTATGTGCACTTGAAGAGTTAACCATCCACTGTAGGACTCGTAAGTCAAATTACTTATTCGATGAAATCGTATTTTTGGCTCTTTTACTTACCACAGGAAAAACCTCGACATACCCACAAAAAGTGTACAAATAAAGGGCCAATTTAACAGTCGGCTGGTGAATCCGTCGAAGGCTGACGAGGGTACCAGTAAATACGCACTAAAGAGATTTTCATTATTTGCCTCGCTTCTCCGTGCCACCTACGTCATCCGCAAATGTATGCGCCTAGTGGGTGTTTTAAAAAGTTCCCGTTTATTGTATCGGTCTGATTTGGGTTGGAATTCCAGAATATTGAGTATTGGGAATTTTCTAGAATTCGTAGAAGTAATGAAGGTTTGGGTATTGTAAGTTTGGGAAACAGGAATATAGCTTTGTTTAAAAAGATAGCGGTAGCCGTCCGTAGTTTTGTAACACATATGAAGTTTGGGTAAAGTGGCGACAATTCTCCCGTCTACAACATTGTGTGACTTCACTAAGCATAGTGTGACTTCGCTTAAAACGTTAATTTAAAAAAAAACATGGTAAGTGCATCATGCGATGTTTCTGGGAAAGTCGAAAGACATTAGTCGCATGGTGAATACCAGGCTTACCTAATTGTTTAGTGCTACATTGCGCATTTTTTAGGGTTCCGTACGTCCAAATGAAAAACGGAACACTTATAGGATCACTCGTGTGTCTGTCTGTCGGTCTGACTGTCTGTCTGTCCGTCTGTAATGGACTGATTAAGTTAAAATTTGGACTTAAAAACGAACATGTACCTAACGTAAATAAATTAATTTTGAATATGGGGGCCACTTTTGGTCGGAAAATCACACTAATTTTATAAAGGCGAAAGTTTGTGAGTGTGTGTGTGTATGTTCGTTACTTCTTCACGCTCAAACGGCTGGACCGATTTGGATGAAATTTGGTATGTAGATAGCTTATAGCCAAGATTAACATAGAAACTACTTTTTATCTCGGTCTTCGCAGGTGAAACCGCGGGGCGCAGCTAGTAAGAAAATAAAAATAAAAGTTTTGCAAACTGTATCGTGTGATATACTCTTTAGTTGTAAGCAAAGCCTGTAACTGTGTGTACATTGTGCAATAAATAAAAAAAAAATAAAAAAATGTAAGGGCTTAACTGTGGATGGTCTGAAATGTATATTGTTATAATTTTAAAATAAATAGCCTTAACATTATTTAAGAAAATAGATGAAAATTGACCATCCCCCTTATCTCCGAAACTGATGAGCCTAAAATTTTGAAAAAAAAAAAAACAGCAAATATAAGTTCTATACATAGACTATAGGAAAACCTGTGAGAAGTCTATTTGAAATTGCATGGTAAGTCTTTCAATAGTTATGGTAAGTATTTCAACTACAATGTTAAGTTTGTTCTTTGTGATAATTTCTTCCCAATAATGGAACCCTTCATTGTGCGTGGTTCGACACGCATTTGTTCGGGTTTTTGATACAGATAGCATTTATTACATTTTTAGATCACGAAATGCTGTAGCTGTCTTTGGCTATTAAACAGACCCGAGTGCGTACGACTACAAGTTTGAATTTAGCCGAATGCCTCAGAAGAAGGATATTGTTTTATCTATAACTATAATTCTTAAATGGAGTGATTTTTACTATCCTTTTCTTCTTACGTTGTTTTAAGAGTTTTTTGAGGACTTGCTGATTGGTATGAATGTTTCAGACTGAAGTAATTCCTTTAAAATCAAAATCAAAATATTTTATTTCACATAAACCTATACATGGGCGCTTATGAAACGTCAGAAGCTAGGGACACGGTTCCAAATTGGTCGTTTCCTATGGAGAAGAGCCGACAAGAAACTTCATGGTTACTCTTTTAAAAATAATTGGCTTTTACAATATTTTCAAATAACAGTGTATGGGACGACAATGTAGGCCTTTCAACAACTATCAGGTACTTAATATAATAGAAAATAGTCAACAAATGTACTGTCTACTAGGCCTGCAACGTTCTCTCATTCACAAAATAGACAATAATCTATTTAGATGATGAATAAAGGAATAAAAATAAAAATCTATTACAGTCATGTAATAGATTTTGACAAATGACATGATTGCCATTACAACTACAGTAACAAATCTGAATAAATGTCATGTTCACAAATAAACATCTGAATAAAATCATGTTAACATTGGAATTGTAGTTATATAATGTCAAATAATGAGATGATTAATAATAATAATCTATTATGTCAAGGAAGAATGTAAAAAATAATATTAAATAAGCATTGTAATTTGGGAGCAGTTAATAGATAATTAAGTACATAATTATGCCGTTAATGAGGTACCTGGGCGGCACTGAAAATTTCGGGAATCAAGGAAGTGACACAACATTACTATTTAAAAATGTATTTATTGCTTTTCGAAGTATTCTCCGCGAAATTTGACACATTTTTCCATACGATGTAACCAATCATTGAAGCAACCATTCCATTCGGAAGTTGGGGTCTCCAAAATGGCCGTTTTGTAGGCGTCCACAGCTTCTTCAGGTGATGAAAATCTGTGACCACGCAATTTATTCTTTATTTTAGGGAAAGTATAGAAATCATTAGGGCTTAGGTCGGGGCTGTATGGCGGATGGTCTAATAATTCTATGTTTTCTTGCTCTAAAAACTCTTTTGTTCTGTGCGCGGTGTGAGAACTCGCATTGTCGTGATGGAGGATGATGCGGCGGTTGCAGTTCTCTTTACGGAGTTCAGAAACGACCTGTGGCAAACAAATGCTAGCATACCATTCTGCATTAACCGTTCTTTGTCCCTCAAGAGGAATAGTCGCAACATGGCCGGCTTTGGAGACAAACGTGGCCACCATTTTTTTTTCAACACTCCGTGAACGAACAATTTTTGTTGGCTTTAACTCATTTTCGAACACCCAAACTCGTGACTGGTTTTTTGTTTCGGGTTCGTACGCATATATCCAGGATTCGTCACCTGATACGATGTTGTATACAGCATTTGAGGATCCTGCGTGGAATCTTTCGAGAGTTCTGACGCACCAAGTAACGCGAGCCGCTTTTTGCTCTTCACAGAGCGAATGCGGTATCCATCGGGAAAACAACTTTTTTACACCTAATTGTTCATGCAAGATTATTTGTATTTGACTCATGCCAATGTCTAAAGTTGCCTGAATTTCGCGGTATGTCAACGTGCATCAACGTTTTCTTGGGTGACTGCAGTTTTTGGACGACCTTGACGGGGATCATCACTGAGCTTGACACGTCCACGTTGAAATTCAGCAAACCAGCGATAAATTGTGGTTTTGGATGGGGCTTCATCACCAAATGCAGAAATCAGCCGGTCAACACACTGTTTTTGTGTTAAACCACTTCGGAAGTCATAATAAATCATCGAATCTTGAATTTTCTCGAGTCAATTCCATTTTCTCAACGACTAAAAAAGTTTGACAAAACCTTGTGACAAGACCGAGAATCTTTTTTTAAATAAATAAATGGTATTCGATTTTTATAACCAAGGAGTTTTCAATTAAAAAGATTTTAATATGACAGGAACAATGGAAATATTCCATTTCCGATACTTTTAGTGCAGCCTGTGTACCAGGTAAGCCGACAGGAACTTACAATACAGGAATCTGTTGTTACACGTGTCGGTAATACCTACGCCACTTATATTAAATATCGCAGCATCATGCTGAGATAGGACCTTTTTGGCCTCGTACAGGACTTTCTGCTTTTTTTTATTTTATAATGATTTTGTTTTTTTCACTTTCATCATTGTGTTTTTAGTTTATTTAGTTAGTGCATGTGTGTTGTGTGTATGTGCGAGTCACAATAAATATTTTTTCTTTCTTTCTTTCTTTCAATGTAGCTGCAGAGTGATTTAGGTTGCTGTTTAGTCTATACTTCACCGGTTTAGGTAATTAAAAAAAGGTAAACAAAAAAAAAAAACTACCGATGGATGGATGGATGGCTCCATTTAAATAAAATTTTACACTATTTTTTATAATTTCATCAAATTTAAAATTAACATCGCCCGGGAAAGCGTTTATGTGTAGGGTTCCGTACCAAAATGGTAAAAAGGAACCCTTATGGTGTGACTCTGTCTGTCTGTCCGTCTGTCACAGCTGGATATCTCAAAAACTACTAATGCTATCAACTTAAAATTTGGAACAGCTTTAGATGATATTTGCCCAACTATTTTGCAAATAATAAAGAAATAAAAAAAAAAAAATTTTTTGCAACAGGGACTGAAAGGGGATCTTAAAAAGTCGAAGTGGGGCGAAGGATATGCGGGGTATCATATGAAACTACGCTGTTTGCATATTTTCAAATATTTTTTTTCTTTTTTTTAGGCCGCATAGTTTTCGACTTTTGAAAAATGTAAAAAAAATACCGTCGTTATCTCTGAAGTTTGCATAGAGAAAAATATGAAATTATTCTATAAGACAGAAGTTTATTTTTTGATTGATTATAGGAAAAATAAAATAATGTCTCTAAATAGCACACTTTTTCAGAAATCGGAACGGGACCATCAGTGCGCGAGTCTGACTCGCTCTTGACTGGTTTTTTGATCCTAAAGTTTATTTTCCCAGCCTCTTCCGTTGAATGGTTATTTTATATACTTAACATAAAATAACATTACGCCTTGTTTCCCCGAAGGGTTGTACAGAGTTGTACCGTACCTATAGCACACCCACTTTTATACACGTTATTTTATATACTCCGGTCTAAAAAAATTAAATTATCAGAACGAGTGCTTTGAGACTTCTGATAAACTGACGGCAGAACTGCAATGTGTGTTCATTTTGCCTCAATAAAGCCCTAAAATCTGAAAACAATACCTATAATTATTTTACAAATACGTCAACAATTCACCACCTATATATTCTATAGCCACAACGAGAGCAAAACAATACCAAATCTGTGTATTTAAATGGTGATTAAGAATTTTAAAAAAATTGTTGGAACATGGCGGCCGCTTCGTGTGTGCACGGATGGGACGTGATCGGAAACACCAATGTTTGTTAATCGCACATAACGTTTCATTGTGATATTGCTTGCTTTTTTTGTAATCTACCTTTAGAATATTGGTACATTTTGTTAATCTAACGGTGAGTTGCACAAAACCAACATTAGTTTAATGAAAAGGTACTTTAAATTGATGCTGTCATTTTCTTTTTGATACATAGTGTCTAAACACACTATGCCGAAGGTACGCGACCGAAGTTCGGCATGATTACGCCTGCAATGCTATTTGAATTAATGACGGCACATTATGCCGAAATTACGTTGCATTATAGCGTACAGTCGAACTTCGGTCGGGCGTATGTTCAGCGGCAATTCGGCGGCAACGTATTCTGTAGAGCACACATTATACGCGACCGAAGTTCGGTTCGATTGCCGAAGAAGATCTGGGGCGGGGAGCAGCGGGAGGCAGGCATGCCCGCGCCCCCGCTCCGCGTGTCCAACAAAGTTGCGCAACTGAATTTCTGCCGCGTAAGTTCGGCACTTATGGTGTTGGTGTGGCATATCTGCCGAATACGTCAGAACATAAAATCAGCCGCGGAACTTCGGTCGCGTACCTTCGGCACAGTGTGTTTAGACACTTAATATAAGGGATGGCATGAATTTAGAGTCTCCATTACACTAAAGTTCGTTTCTGCAACTAGCTGTTTGTGCGGTACAGTGTAATGTGTAGTGCATGGAACTTAAGCCACATCGAAGCCTGGGTTAGCTCGGTGTGTAAGTGAAATGGCGTTATGGTTGTCTAGTTTGACATGCGAGATAGAAGACTCTCACGCGGGCCGGAACTAAACGCGCTTCGTTTAAATGTAGATAAAAATAATAATAATAATAACCCCACCGCCGTATCTCAACGTTGACGTCGTGGTGGGGCTTGCGCGCTCCGAACTCTGGGTCTGTACCGATGGAGTTTACTTTGCCGAAACAGGTCTAGGGTGAGGAGCCAGACCAAGAGAGATACGTGAACCCGCAGGGCAGCTTGTGGCGAGCTGTTGGGCAGTAGCGACCCCACGGACCCTATTTCCCGGGAGAAGTCTTGTTCTTCACCTCTGGCTTGCCTTTATTGACCGGCTGGAGTGAACACTGACGGGAACAGAGCTCCCACCTCATTCTTGCCTTTATTGGCCGGCTTGAGTGGAGATTCGCAAGAGCAAACGTGCTCGGAGGAAGGAAGTATTCTAGTAAGTGCTTGTAGGGATCTTGACCATCTTCCGGGCTCTGAGATTGTTCTGAGAGCCGTGGAATACCTCTCCACTCCTCAAGCACCTCAGGACATGTTGCCCCTTGTCGCTACGTCACTATGTGCTAGCGACCGTTTCCGGGGGCCCATTATTGAGTGTGCAAGTCACCCCCTGCCAATTTATCTGTGTATATTATATAACATTGGTCAAGCAGGGGACATAGTTCTTCCATAGTTCAAGGTACCCAATCCACTATAGCCACCCAAACCCATAGACCCAATGTGTTTTGTTTCCATGTTCTGCAATAGTTCTGCACCAACCGGGGGTTGTCCTTGGGTGCAATTGCATAGTGCATACAGGGATAATCGTCGGCTGGTGCCTTCTTTTCATTTAAAATTGTCTAAGAGGCCTCTGCGAGTTGGCTTCGGCTCCTCGTACGCCTTCCAAAGGTCCGGGACCCCAGGGTCCCGAGATATGTCAAAGACAATTTAAATAATAATAATAAAAAAAAAATTATAAAAAAAAAAATTATAAATAAAATAAATTTTTAGCTTAGTAAATTCTTAACATATTTAAATACCTTTGATTTGTCGTCGTGGCTAAGTAATATCAAACTCACATTCAAACTCAAACTTAAAGCATTTATTTCAATTAAACCAATTACAGGCACTTTTGAATTGTCAAAGAGTCGGTCAGTTAGAAAGTTGAAGCTAGATGCCAATTCCTAAACGTAGATCTCAATGGAGAAGAACGGGCAAGAAACTCCACGGACACTCTTTTAAATCAGATGAGTAATACAACATCCTGGGTACATTATTTTTGTTGCTTCTACATGTGAGAACAATGTAAAAAAATAAAAATACTTAAAAACAAGTCAAAATATAAAATTAAAAATAAGCTCTGGCAGATAAGAGATGACCAGTCTCAACTGACGGCGTCCGTTCACGAACATGACGCGTGGATCAGCACCATCCAGCTCAACCATTTTGTAGGTATCAGCCGCACGGGTCGATCCATTAGGTTAAGCTACGCTTGCCGGGGTTGGTCAGTGGGTGGGTGACCATATTTACATACCGAAACTCCTCCGAGTCTCGGAAAGCACGTTAAGTCATTTGTCCCGGCTGTCATTCGTGGATATTGACAGTCGTTACGGGTCGTCAGAAGCCCGAAAGTCTGACAACCAGTCTTACGAAGGGATATCGTATTACCCAGTTACTAGGTTGTGGAGGTCAGATAGGCAGTCGCTCCATGTAAAATACTGGTATTCAGCTGCATCCGGTTAGACTGGAAACCGACCCCAACATAATAGTTGGGAAAAGGCTAGGCAGATAGATTTGATTGATTGATGGGCGGCGGCGCCCCCATTACCATCCTGTATATGAATAGACCTAATGCCCAGAATGCCTCAGAGAATCGGCGAAGCTTGTGACGATAATAATTATGACATTAATTATACACAGGTCAAGGTGCATGGACAAACATTGGTTCGCAATTGGTTGGTGCCCAGTATATACACTGTTTTGCAAAAAAAAACGGGCACTTTAGTTTTTTTCTCTACTTCAATGAAGAAGAACAAGAAAGAGGTTTTATTAATTTGACATGTTATTTGAAGCATCCTGGCATGATTCTTCATGTCCCAAATTTAAATTATGAAATTAACAAAATTAAAATAATGATTATTGTGGATTATTGTAAAATTGCTTTACTAATGGCGCGAATTGCTGAAACGATTTTTTTACTGATTACTAAAATTTTTTGAATATTTTCTGCAACTTTTTGGATATTTTATGCAAATTAAACAATGTAATATTGCTTTTTACATTAAATATTACTTTTTGATATGAGTGATAAAGCGATAAGGGCCGATAAAATTATAGCCCTACTTGAAGAAGGTTGTTCGCAAACTTACGTGTCTCAGCGGCTAGATGTGAGTCGTTCAACTGTCCAGAGGACTTGGCAACGGTATCAAGAGACCGGTTCGGTCAAAAGAAGACCCGGTTCGGGAAGAAATCGATGCACAGAACCAAGAGATATCCGCTTGTTGGTGAGTCGGGCATTACGGAATCGTAACGCGTCAAGCGTGGACCTGAAGAAGAGCCTTGAAGAAGTAAGAGGAGTAAAAGTTAGCTTGTGGACGGTCAGGAGGAGGCTTTTGGCTGCACATATCAGGAGGTACCGCCCGGCTCGGGGCCCTAAATTACTCCGTAAGCACCGTGTTGCTCGACTTCAGTTTGCTCGAAACTGTGCTTCATGGACTCTGGAGGACTGGAATAAAGTATTGTTTTCTGATGAAGCTGGAATATCTTTGTATGGAGAAGACCGACGCCAGCGAGTGCTGCGAAGACCACGGGAACGCTATGCGGAAGTGTGTTTCGAAGAAATCACTCCTTATGGCGGAGGCTCCGTTATGTTTTAGGCAGCAATTAATTCGACAGAGCGTACGGAGTTAGTTTTCATAGAAAATGGAACATTAAATGCACACCGGTACATAATGGACGTCCTAATTCCATATGCACAACCCACATTGACTGCACTTGGGGAAGATTCCATTTTTATGGACGACAATGCTCGCCCGCACCGTTCTGGCGACGTGGAAGCGTTCATGCAAGAAGTTGTTATCCGTCGTTTAGATTGGCCACCTCGAAGTCCTAACCTCAATCCAATTGAGCATGTCTGGGATGTTCTAAAGAGACGGATCAGATCAGTGTAACCTGCTCCACGAAACATCAGGCAGCTAAAAAGAGTCATTGCAGAAGAGTGGAAACGTATTCCTCAAAACGTTATTAATAACAGCGTGGAAAGCATGCCCAGAAGGATACAAGCTGTGATTTTGGCAAGAGGAGGTCACAGTCGTTATTAGGTTTTTACATTTGTAATTTTATTTAATTAAAAAAAGTAAAAAAATGTTCTTGTCTTTATTACCGACCACTTCTTATTTTTCGGCCGTGTACATCGGTTTTAAAGAATTCATCGAAAATTTAAAAAGAAGTGTCAGAATTACGTCACGCGTATTCATTTACACGATTATAAGTATACAGACTACGTCAAACAATTAAATTTAATTTAATTAACTCAAATCGACCTTAGAGCGTAAATTTCCTTAGGTGCCCGTTTTTTTTGCAAAAGAGTGTATATTACTTTTTGTTGGACATTACTGACATCGTGAAGGAAAAACATTGAGAGGAAATGTTTCCTGACGATGTTTTTCCTTCACCGATTTCAGATGTATATTGTCTGTAACTGAATGTTCAAAATGATCTAAACAACTATGAAAATGAAACATTAACTCAATGACATAAGGAATGTTTCAGAATGAAGACAATACTGTCATTCTGACAAGAACTTTATATAATTGAGATAAAGTTTAATTTTCTTAGTTGTTGAGATCATGTGGAACAGTCTGTTCGTCCCGATATTATTGATGCTGTCTGTACAAGTGACTTAGGTCAATGTAAGTCTAGAGTCGCACACCCGTCTAGAGCAAGCGCGGTGATCATAGCTCGTGCCTTCTCTGTGTGAGAAGAGGTCTTTGCCCAGCAGTGGGACGGTAACAGGCTGGTTTTTATATATACAGGGTGTCTCAAACGTAGTGATCCAAAGGAAAATGGGGTAAAGCGAAGGTGGCCACCAAAAATTTAAAAGTTGGGATATTCTCAAAATGTTTAGGGTTCCGTACCTCAATAGGAAAAAACGGAACCCTTCTAGGATCACTTCGTTGTCCGTCTGTCTGTCTGTCAGTCTGTCAAGCCCCTTTTTCTCAGGAACGCGTGGAGGTATCAAGTTGAAATTAATATTAAATACGTAGCCCTTGGAGTTCTAAAAAAATCAAGCTTCTAGTCAACGCAATAAAAAAATACGATCATATAAGCGACATATTTTGATACTCCCAAGTAAATCAAAACCTATGGGGTACTTCCCGTTGTCCTAGAATCATGAAATTTGGCAAGAAGCAAGTTCTCACAGCACAAGTAAAAGAAAACGTCCAAAAATTGTTCATTTGTAATTTTATCATCATAACAAAATATTTTTTGGGATTACAATGTTAAGTTTGTTTTTGGGATAAACTCTTTGCAACTACGAAACTCTTCATTGTGCCCGGTCCGACATGCACTTACCCGGTTTTTGTTAAATCTGAGCTTAAGTTTAGTTAAAGTTTAATAAAAAGTTAGAAAAGATAAGTAAAATAAAATCTGAAGCGTTGCAGAGCCACGCTGAACGTGAATAGGAACATATTTTTGTACAGGAACTACCTTATCAAGGCTGCATCTTTCAGCCAGATTTGAACTCGCTACGTCGAAAATTTTGTTGCACAGGGTCGAAAAATCCAAGTGAAACTGTAAAACTTCTTGAAAATGTTTAAGTTAGTGAAATTTTCTGAACTTTTGAGAATATCCCAACTTTAATATTTTTTTAATGATCACTTTACCCCATTTGCCTTTGGACTACTGCGTTTGAGACAGCCTGTATATTTGGAGGCGAGATAAACCCTAATATCAAGACAACCCTCGAAGTTAATGAGGGAGTGTTCTGAATCAAGATTCCCTCCATATAGTCTTTTAACAACCGTTACACAAAGCCCCACTCTTTGAGAACCAGCACCCTAATTGCGTAACACATTACCTATCGACTGGAGTTGGTTTCATTTTGAAACCCATTGCTTCATATGTTCGAAAAAATTGTCTTCTCGACAACGTAAATAACGCAATGAATGTTGTTGAACTGTCAAAATGAATCCAACTCCGATTGATAATGTGTTACGCAATTTGGGTGCTGACTCTGCATAGACTAACCAAGATTGTTCATTTTTTTTTTCTTTTTTTTTTTCTACATGTATATGCCAGTCCGATTAATCTTATTCAATACATCACTAAGTAGTAAAAGACAAGCTCCTTCACTGTTAGGGTTTGAGAGTATAGAATTCATAATTCCGAACTGCAATTTGTCCAAATCTAATTTGTCCAATAATTCCTCTCTCTCTGCATGAAATTGAACACTTTCCATCAACAAATGGTATACATCATCTATTACTCCGCAAGTATCACATTTAGGGGAAGAAACTGTTCCCATTAAAAATTGTTTTGTGAAATATCCTAAGCAGGTACGATAGACGTTGAGTTGCACGAAACCGACATTAGTTTAACGGAGACTTTAAATTCATGCCATCCCTTACACTTTGTATCAATAAAAACTTTTTTACAAAAAAATACAACCGACTTCCAAAAACAACACTACAAAGTGAAAAATAACTTTAATTTCGAAAGTCGGTGTCTAGTTAAATGTATTTTCGTTATTTGCCACCGACTTCCGAAATTAAAGTTATTTTTCACTTTGTAGTGTTGTTTTTGGAAGTCGGTTGTATTTTTTTGTAAAAAAGTTTTTATTTTTCACTTTTTAGTTGTGTACCTACCCCACACAAATTCTAATACCACTACCTGCAAAAGAAACGAGAACATCATCCATATAAAAGTCAGGAAAAAATACGTATTATTGAAGCTCACTCAAAAACTACCCCAGCAAAGTTAATCAATTCTATATGGGACCAACTGTGATGTATACCCTCTCGAATAAAACAAAAAAAATCCAAATCGGTCCAGCCATCTTCGAGTAATCGGGGAACATACATAAAAAAAAAAAAATAAAAAAAAAAAAAAAAAAAAGGTTCCGACGAATTGAGAACCTCCTCCTTTTTGAAGTCGGTTAAAAAGAAAATGAAAGCATCAATTTAAAATTTCCATTGAACTAATGTTGGTTTCGTACAACTCACCGTATGACTTTAAAAATAAAACACTACAAAGAACTACGCTTCAAAGAGAGTACGACTTGTTCACTTGATCTGCTAAAAACTCACCAGTATTCTATAAGACCTACGAACGTGTCCGCTTTTTGTGTCTTTGACAAGCAGTCCTTATGTGTGAAATAAAATTACCTAAAATCACAAGTTTTATCTGTGCAACATGCAACGCGACGTTTTTTGACAGATGAAAATGACAGCGGACTACGAATTTAGATTTTGTAACGTGTTTCCGGTGGTTCAACAGGCTTTATTAATGTTTTAAGATTGGAAAATATTTACCAACTAGCGACCCGCCCCATGCTTCGTACGGTTTTTACGGTTTGACAAAACATCGATATTGCTTTCCTATATGTAAGTTTAATACACGGACTAGAAAAAAAAAGGACTCCGCGCCACGCGTATCCAAAGTGAAGCACCGTACCGTATGGTACAGTACGGTATATGTACCGATCTATGTGTGCGTGATTTGACAAAGACGCCGTTGTGTCACGTAATGGCGGCCGGTCGGCATACTATGATGTAAATGTGTGCGTGAGGCGTGTTTGCACAAACGGTCCCGGCATACTTACTGTGATTCACTTTCGATATGTGTGGCGTGGAGTCCTTCTTTTTTTTCTAGTCCGTGGTTTAATATTAATGTATTACACATATAAACTTTCCGGAAAAAAATCTCTTCATGATGGTGAAAACCGCATCAAAATCTGTTGTGCAGTTTAGAATAACAACGCGGCTACACAGACAGACATGAAAAGCGACTTTGTTTTGTAATATTTAGAGATAGATGACCGCAAACGACCGCGAAAGAACGTTAAAGTCGACAAAAAAGCTTCTTTCCTGTTGCTACACTGGCACTCGTATAAAATAAGTCGCTCCATGTAAATTACTGGTATTCAGCTGCCGACCCCAACATAATTGGGAAAAGGCTAGACAGATGATGACATCAGCACTAATATTACCATTAAAACTCAACCACAGAAATGCTACGTGGTGGCAGATATAGGAACTCTGGTAGTCAATTTTAAGTCGAATCATTCCACAAAATCTAAATAACCAAACAAATCATTGCATCAACATACTCATCAGTAATACAGTTGGAAGCTAACAGCATCAACATTGCATCACAATCTAAGCACATAATCATTTGCCCATTCATACCACGAGCCAATAACAGTATAAAGCAGATGATACGTATCACACGCATTGATCGCATCGCACGCATTTATCGCGTGCCACGCAATTATCGCGTCGCGCGGTATTATAGCATCGTACGCAATTATCGCTTGCTACTGACAACGCGGTCGCTTTACATCACAAAGCACTGTTATAATTAACATCGTGTCGCACGTTTGATGTATTATGTAGAATGCTCAGTTTATTGGAACGTATCTTCTTGGGATAATTTGATGAAGTTTACCTACTTATCATTTGGGGAAGATAGATGCAGAAAAGATAGCGATGTAAATAAGAATAAACATAGAACAAAAACTTGTTCAGGAAATTTATTAAAAGATTGAACGATACAAAATTTGGCAGTTTTCAAACAATTTCTATGTCAGTCAGGGTTTGATTTCAATTAATATTTCGTTTCGACCAAGGATATGTCTTTTTAGAATTTGTCATCCAACATGGCAGCAATGTCGTAAAAAAGCCCATCCATATTATATCACCCGTCTCTCCACTACTCCAAGGCTTACTTTACGGTGCATACTGGGTATGGCTCTTTATCCCCTCCATATCCTAAGGGCATGTCTTCCCTACCATTACCGCGCCCCCGGTCTACTCACTGATATACAATGGGCTCTGATGCACCATGTAACATGAGGCAACAGGGACTAGTGTGAATCTTTGGGTTAATTCGAGTAATCGAGTCTGGTTAAACCACGCTGGGATCGGTGCAATTCATTCATTCATTCATTCAACATTACGATAAAGTAAACCTCAGAGATCCTCGTTGATCTAGTGGCCGCAAGCATCAATGCTGAGCAAGAATTCCAGCAGGAATTCCAGGTCAAGTGTTATTGGGTTTTTCCAACAGAAACTTCTCAGTGGTAGCCCGGAATTTAGATTTGTGCCCGGTAGTGGGCAATATGCTCACCCCCTATAACATATTATGACATAAGTTGAATGCGTAGTGTAACCCCGCGAAATTAAAATTTTCTTAGGTTTTTGTCAATTTACACGACAGTGTCAGATTGTATGTTGTTTAAAATATTCGCGACAATTACAAAAATGTATTTACATAATTATAATCATAAAAATCATCAATACATCTCTCTAAGTTGTTCCAAAATGTCATGACTTCCGAAATCAAACTTAGAGAGATGTATTGATAATATTTATGATTATAATTATGTAAATACGCATTAGTTATAGTCGCGAATCATATTTTGATCAAGATGCAATCTGACACTGACCTGCAAATTGCAAAAAACGTAAATTCAAATTTCACACACCACCACCTACACACCTACACCTACACACCTACACCTGTACACCTGGTACACCTGTGCCTAACCCTTTGGGGAATATGGAGTGATGTTATGATAAATTTTATAAACCTACAGAAACAATTCTTTTGATAGGTATTCTGTCTTTAAAATTCAACTATGACAGTGCATTCGCTGCCCCAATATCGGTCAAGTAGTGACGGCACCAATGCTCTAGAAGCAATTTCCTTTAGTCGGTGTTACAACGAAAGAATAAGCTCCTCACACAACATGTGTGCTTTAATATGCACTTTAAAATATAAAGTAATATGTTCGAGAATATTTTTAGAAGAGACTGGGTAGAGTCAGCAACGAAAGTCGGATAATATTTACGTTAATCTTTAACTATAAAAATTGATGTGTGTATGTATGTTCCCTATTGACTTCAAAATGGCTAGAGCTATTTTGATGAAATTTTAGGCAATCTTCAGATTAGCCCAGCCGGTGAAGTTTGGTAGCGACCGGGCTACCCGTGCGAAGACGGGGCGGGTCGCTAGCAAAATATTGTTTAGTACTTACCTAAATTAGATATATATTTCCGAACTCACTAGCCATATATAAGCATTCAAAGGCTTCTGTGGTTTTAGCGTAAGATTTAAACTCTGCGATATACATTTTGAATATTAATAAAAAAAAAAAAATAAGTAATATATAAATTGCAACTGCATGATGCATTGCTGTTACATTTATATTATTTTGATCGTTTTCTTTTAAAATATGGTGTTCAGTTGTGGTTTAAAAAATAATCTGTTAACCGTCTTTTGTTGTTGATTGTACTACCGAGGCTCCGGGAATTTAAAAACAACAGGGTTTCCGGGAGAACAATATGAGTATGGATGAAAATTAATTTGTGTCATAAATTATACATTGTAAAAGTGTATCTCCCAGTATGTACTAGGAAGTATACTTTAGAGAGAATTTATAACGTGATACATGGTGTAAAGTCTGGTGCAGTGTTTATATATCATTTTGGACACTTTCTAGAAACTTCTTTATATAAAGTTTCTAGATAAAACAGAAACGAGCTAATAAAGGATACTGTAGATTTTTGTTTCTATACAGGGTGTTAGGTTAAACGAGAGACATACTTTAACGGTGTGTGGAAGTGGTGGTGTGGTGAGGAGCTCGTGGCTAAGTAATAACAGCCCCACGGGTCGATCCATCAGGTTAAGCTACGCTTGCCGGGGTCGGTCCGTGGATGGGTGACCATCTTTACATACCGAGACTCCTCCGTGCCTCGGAAAGCACGTTAAGCCGTTGGTCCCGGCTGTCATTCGTGGATCTTTGACAGTCGTTACGGGTCGTCAGAAGCCCCAAAGTCTGACAATCAGTCTTACCAAGGGGTATCGTATTACCCAGTTAATGGGTTGTGGAGGTCAGATAGGCAGTCGCTCCATGTAAAATAATGGTATTCAGCTGCATCCGGTTAGACTGGAAGCCGACCCCAACATAGTTGGGAAAAGGCTAGGCAGATTGATACTTTAACGGTGTGTAGTACTCATGAAAATGAACAACTTTTACCTTGGAAATAACCTTGAAATATAAAAAAAAATCTGCTGTCTCGTACATTTTGATCTTCATTTTCATATTTCAGGGTTAGTTCCATGGTAAAAGTTGTTCATTTCATGACTCCCTTAAATAAATCTATGACAACAATTCAATTTAAAAATAAGTTTAGAAATTTATTAACTGACAATTAAGTGCTATTACAATATAAATGACCTTTTGACAGATACCTTTTGACATGCTTGAATTTTTGTATCGTTATTGCTATAGTATTTTTATTCTAATAAAATGTAATAATTAATGTTAGTTAACTAGTCTGTAGGTTGTTGAATTATTTATTTGTTTTGTTGTATAAAAAAAATTGTACGCCTTGTCAGGCAAAACATGTACGGACTTTTTACCTACCTTTATTTAAGATCTTGCATGCTTGATGCGTATGTGTACGCATGTTTGACAAATAAACTATATTTAATTAAAGGATGTCCCTCGTTTAACCTAACACTAATATAAATAATAGGAGATAGGTTTGCCAAGGAGGTACTGGCATTAGAGTCTCAAAAAATGTGCCTGTAATACTTAATTTCAAACGAATAACTTTTCTTCCGGCTTCATAATAAGCTTAACAGCTAATCTAGACTATAGTAGCGACATGTTTATATAAAAACAGTGTTACCGCTACAAAAAACATTGAACCTGTATGTTTAAAACTCCCACTTTCAAACATATGTACTCGATTTATCACTGGATTTAAACGATGAAGGAAAATATCGACAACTCTCGTTCAAAATAAAATGGGACGTGGTTCGTACGTGTGCACTAAAGTACTGTCAGCACAACTATTGAAAGAGATTGCAATAATACGTGGACAAACCGAGTTTAGTGGTGAGTTGTGCTGCAGGATGGGTTTGTGATAGGCACAGGATATGCAATTAAGCGACGTTCGCACGGACGTAAAAATATCGCGGCGGGATTTTATCGCGCACTGGATTTTCAACTCTCGGTGTTGTGCCGAGCTTCGAGAATCCAACCTAACAACAACAGAGTGCATCCCAAATTCCCAACGCGTCGAAAAAACACACTGTTGGATTTTCAACTTTCGGCGCTAAGCAGAGCATTGTAAATCAAGTGCGCGAAAAAAAATCACCGCGATTTTTTTACGTCCGTGCGAACGGCTTACATGTTTTGTATCGCTTTCGATGGCTAGATTTACCTTCATTAGGCATAACAATTTTTATTCGATAACGACTTGGTGTATTATCTCACAAAGCGACACGCGCTTTACTCGTGTTTACCAAGTGAACAAACACGCTGTGAAACATGTAAATTGATACAAAATGATTTGATTATCCCCTTTTTTCACATAATACCTATAAAAGAGTCTAGTAGATCTTTAATTTTTACTTCTGCTCCGATTTTAATTAAATGTCTTGCTCAATAATTAATATTTAAAAAAACTGAAGTGTTAATCCACTTTTGTTGCTGACTGTACAACACATTAAAAGTCTCTAAAAATGAGTGTCACAAAAAATCTACAACTTGAAGAAGTCCTTATAAATAATAACGGCTCTACGTAATAGAGTAGAGTTTGAATAGTTCTTTCAGCATTTTTTCTCAACGATGCGATGGAGCGAAGTAAACTCGTTAACTTACTGAATAGATAATTTTCAAACACAATTTTCTCACAACACTCGCCTAGGGAGTGTTGTGTTCACAAATAGTGAGAATTCAATTTTCTACCTTTTATGAGGTGGCCATGCTTGTTATTTTATTTCTTAACACATATCTACGGTGGAATGGGTGTCATCTTCCAAGTAGGTACCTACTGGTAGATGCAGGCTTTTTTAAATGGGCTGGTAATTTTTAAAGTTTTCTTAAGATTTTCATTCTTTGATGGCCTGAAACACAGGTTTTAATAAACCTAGATCATTACAGTTAGAATAAAATTTTCCTCGATTGTAATTATTTTAAATCTTATTTTTACTTTATACTTCAATATTTTTTTTTTAAGAGACCATGACCTGGAAAAGGACATTTATAATAGCTTCTGCACGCGACATCGTCCGCGTGAAATTTCTTGTCGCATCGCATCGCCTGCCCGCGCTATTAAGGTAGTTCGTTTTCGCTTAGCGTTCTTTCTGACATTTTTCATTTTGCTCGGCTCCTAAGGATCGTAACGTGATGATAAATAGCCTTTCTCAAGAATTGGGCTATCAAATACAAAACGAATTTTTCCAATTCGACCGGTAGCAATAAAAAAACAAACTCTTCAGCTATATTATTAGTATAGATAGATGTAGATTTAATTAAAATATTATTAAAATACTTAAATAAATAAAAAAAAGAAAAAAAAAAGTAAAAAACGAAGTAAAAAGTAAGTAGTCTGTATAAAGAAGAAAAAGTGATAACAAAATAAAAATATATTTACGAGTACCAAAATGAATAAATAATATAAACACAAGATAAGCGCTCCTCCTCTTCTCTCCTACTATGCTGTGCCCGACAGGGTCCACAATTTGTGTCATTAATTCGCTGTGGTAGCCCGCGAAATTCAAATTTTCTTGCGTTTTATGCATTTTGCAGGTCCGTGTCAGGTTGTTTTATTGACATAAAATGACATAATTAGAAATATCATATGCGGCAATAAAACATATGTATTTACATAATTTTAATCATAAAAATCATCAATACATCTCTCTAAGTTAGATTTCGTGCAGAGTCGTTAGATTTCGTTCGTTCGACGAATCTGCACGAAATTATTTAGTTCGAGTATAGATACCGCGACAACTTCAGAAGAAACAGTACCTGCCATTTATAAAAAGACCGTGGCTCTTTTCAAAGATATGGGTCTAAACTTTACAAACTTAACAAAACTACTACGGTAGAAAGTTATAAATCGGTTGCTTATAGACGGATAAATAAAAAACAAGGAGTTAAAAAGACGGCTTATAGAGTCAGAACTGAAGTCGAAATTGGTAACGATCATAAAGATTTCCTTTTGGCTGACTGACATCACGAACGCGAACGTATTTTAGTTTTTGCATCGGAAGAAGCTAGAGAAATGATTAAAAACGGGAAAATCTTCTTTTGCGACGGTACCTTCAAAAAGTGTCCTAGACCATTCAAACGTTGTATGTGATCTTTTGCGACCTAGGAAGCACCGAGGATAAAAACTTTGTATTTCGGTTGCTTATATACTTTGGGAAATAAAAAAAAGGAAACATATGTATATCCTATATGCAAATTCCAGAGTGGAACCCTTCTAAATTTATATCGGACTACGAACAATCGTTTATCGGTGCCGTAAGAAGTGTGTTTCCTTTATCAAAGCTTCATGGATGTTATTACCATTTCCAAAACCAATTATGGAGGAAAGCAAAACGTCTTAATTTAAAGAAATATAACAAAATTAGTAAAATTGTATCTCTATGCGCTGTCCTGCCAGGCAGAAGCCTGTATCAAGTATTGATGATGGATGGGATTACATAGTTTCGGAAAATGATGTTGTAAATGCAAAAATTTCTAAATTATGTAAAAAGATTTTGGATGCCCAAGAAGACACTGTGGTGTTGTTTCGGTGAGCGGCATCGTACGAACAACGTCTGTGAGGGATGGAAGGGGTATATAAATAACTGCTTCAAAAGAAGACCTCCGACTGTAAATAAACGCTTAGCTGTGCTTAAGCAGGATGCCGCTTTTAATGCTGTTAACGCATTGACAGCATACCCTTATACGAAGTGATCCTATAAGGGTTCCGTTTTTCCTTCTGAGGTACGGAACCCATAAAAATGTAAAAATATTTTGTGTTTGAAAGCACTAGCTTTTGCTAGCGGCTTCGCCCGCGTATATGTCGGAAAATATCCCACGGGTACGTACTACCGGGAATTCCTTCCTTATTTCTTGTCTGCATTATAAACGGAACCTGTGTACAAAATTTCAGCTTTCTAGGTCCAAGGGTTTGGGCTGGGCGTTGATGAGTCAGTCAGTCAGTCAGTCAGGACTTCTCTCTTTATTTATATAGATGTCAGTATTTTCTCATTCATCAATACTTTATCTGTCTAATTCCACATCAATGTATCCAAAACCATGTCCACAAGTACCTACACTAAAGATATTCATCTCTCCTGTAGACTAATACACTTCTGTAACCACAGAGTATACAAGGTAAGCCCGTGTTAATAAACCAAAGCGTTGTCAACAATAGATACCGCAGCCAAAAATAGAACGATTGTGTTGTAGTGTAAATGTTCTACATGCTTACTTGGTTGAATACCTGGGCTTTTTGGTGTTTTCAGGAGTGTTTCAGGATTCGTGAACGTGATCCACGTGTTATCATAACACATCATAATCAGCCTTTAATCGACTGGGCCGTAACCGGGCCCAGTGTGGGTTAGCGGATGTCAAACGTCTTCGAATTTTCGGTTGTAGGATATGCCGGTTTCCTCATGATGTTTTCCTTCACCGTTTTGAGAGCAGTGGTGATGAAATAATTTGCACAAATTACAATGGTCGTTATATTGAGCTAAATGATGCTGTCTTCCACCTTGTTGGCGTTTTGCAGTCGAGTCGGTGCTAAGCTAAAGTGCATTGAAAAATTGAAGAAACCGACTTCAGAAGCTGTTAAGTTTTTTATGAAATTTATTTTATTTTTTTTTGGTTTTTGAAGTCGGTTTTTACTTTTTATAAAGTAAATTAATTTTTTCATTTTTAGTTGAATATACTATTCCTACATTAGTTAGCCCGTGACGAACGAAAAGAAGAATCATCAAAATCGGCATAGAAATGCCGAAGATACGGTACATTTATGCATATAACTTTGTACATAAGAATAGTCATTTAATATGTTATATACTAAAACCTTCCTGAAAGTACGTAGATTACGTTAATGAAAGAATCATCAAAATTGGTTCATTAATTTGAGAAAATCACGGACAAACAAACATACATACAGGTCGAATACAGAACCTCCTTTTTGAAGTCGGTTAAAAATAGGAGAGAAAAGAGAAGGGACAGGTGACAGAAAATGACAACAAAAGAAAAACGGAAGACATAATCTAAGCAAGAAAGAAATTGCTAACACTTGTTTTTTTGGACTACATAAAACCTTATTAAGCCAGAATTATTTACAGTTAATTATTAAATTAGTGAGAACTTCTTAGTGATAATCTACCTGGTAACTACTTGATCTAAAACGGAAACAAAATTCGCTGTGCTATCTACAAATGATTGTACTAGTAGAGATCAACCATTCTAAGAATTAACGCCCCTCCACCCCGCAAAGAAAGTGTACAGACGCAATACACATAATTGGTTTTTGTCATTGTTTGCTCAGTGACCGGCGTGTACGGACCTTACCTTACAGACATACATAAAAATATACAAAAAAACACTGATTTTTTAACCGACTTCAAAAAAGGAAGGTTCTGTATTCGATCCGTATGTATGTATGTATATATGTATGTATGTTTGTTTGTCCGCGATTTTCTCTAAAACCAATGAACCAATTTTGATGATTCTTTCAGTAACGTAATCTACATACTTTCAGGAAGGTTTTAATATATAATACATTATGTAATTATTCTTATGTACAAAGTTACATGCATAAATGCACTGTATCTCCGGCATTTCTAAGCGGCTTTTGATCATTCTTCTTTTCGTTCGACTTTGGCTTACCAACTTATGTAATTGTATATTCAACTAAAAATGGAAAAATAAATTTACTTTAAAAAAAGTAAAAACCGACTTCAAAACCAAAAACAAATAAAATAACTTTCATAAATAACTTAACAGCTTCTGAAGTCGGTGTCCTCAATTCTTCAATGCACTTTAGCTTGACACCGACTTCAGAAGCTGTTAAGTTATTTACGAAAGTTATTTTATTCGTTTTAGGTTTTGAAGTCAGTTTTTACTTTTATTTAAGTAAATTTTTATGCAAACGTTACTTACCCGACATGCTCAAACGCCGAACAGCCGGATTTTCGGCCGACTAGTGTATAAATGACACGAATGCGCGACAGAGCGAACGTTTCGTTCTATACAAAGCGAGCTCTCCCCGCCGTACAATGCTAGTACCTGGACTGATCGCACGACTATTTGACCTCTAAGTGCGGTGACGAGTCCATGTTTACAGTAATGTCACCGGACGCACACAAGTAAAGTATTGCAATAGATATTTCCTCACATTGAAATAATCACGTTTTGTGAAGAGGCGTTCATTTTTAGAATGGTTTATCTCTACCTGCTTGGCAAATTCCCGGCCTCCTTGATCGTCTAGCAACACATTTACCGTTAGCCTAAAGTGTCCTCAACTTCGCGTCCCCCTATTACCCCTTACAACGCGTTAATAAGAAGACATATCTCCTTTACGTCTCCGACATCAAAAAAAAAAAATTAACTTGATTTTTTACAAAATAATTTCTGTTCAATTCTAAAAAGTTAATGGCGCGTGAAACGGCATTGATGTCAAGACCAATACAGTTAAAAAGACGAGAACGTTTCATTCCGTCGTGTTCAAGATAAAAATATCTATTTTCATAAAAAAATAAACATTGGAGTCACGTGAGAAAGGTTATAAAAGCAACTGGTAATAATTTACGAGTCTCCCGACGTCGTCACCTTTATTAAATTTTTAATTCTACATTCAAAAAGCCTTTTCGTTTAAAAGGAGAAAGTTCGAGATTATTCTAAGGAACATCTGTGTTTTTCAATGGTGAGCTATTAAGCTTTTTAAATGTTAAATTCTTTTGAAGTAAGAAAGATCTTTGAAGACTATTTTAATGCGGAAATGTAGGAATTTTCTCTTCGTATTTTCTGTATAGGTAAAGAAGCTTTTTTACAGAATTACGCGGATGTTATGCGAGTAACACGACATTTGTGTAGGTAATGATATTTTTGTGTCTCTTTATCTCATAATTTGCTTTGGCCTAGAGCCTGGAAGGGTTTTTCTTCTTTTTGTGTTCAACATTGGCTGTTAGTGACGTGATCATTCGCGTGGTTCTAATTTTTGTGTGCTTTATGAAAAAACTTTTGAACATGACTGTGAAGTCTTTTAGGTCATGTGCCCTGAAGGTCTTTCGCTTTCACGGATGAACTGACTTCCTGTGGTGTAAGCTCCCTTTGTAAGCTTTTTACCAATCAAATCCCCGATTAACTTCAAACCTGAATGCGAAGGCGCTCTGAGATTACTGAAATAATGCTGACCACCTTTGCAACACCCTCATGCAGCACGTGACCACCATCTGTGGGGGTCACCTGGGGGTCACTAAATGAACGCTCTGAGCACACATACCGTTTATGATCCGAGTTCCGTGTCTGTTCAGGTATGCAGGCAGTGGTGAGTTCATTTAATTTAGTTAGTTTTAGTGTTCCTTTCGCGTTTTCAAAAGTGTCGTTGAAAAGTGTGGTTTGCATAAATTATTCCATATGTTTTTTTATTTTATAAAAAAGCAATCTTTTTTACAAACTGCTTGTCTGGTTGCTATCAGAGAGCCTGCAATATTAATTGCATTTTTAAGCATTTCTTTTTGTGAAGCTGTGCGTAAAAAACATTCAGGGCCTTAACACACCACCGCTGCGAACCCCTAACCCCATGATGTTGATGTGATGTGTTCATGCGAGTCAGTTGAATTGAACTACTGCGGTACCGCTGCTATGGTTACGTGGCGGAGGTGTGTTAAGGCCCTTATGACTCATGGCTATTTTCGTTTTTTAAAATATGTTTGGATAAAAAAAAAACAAAATATATTACATTAATTACCTACATATCTACGCAGTGTGAGCACTTTCAGTTTCCTATTCGTTGAAACAGCGAGAGATAACTACTTTGCCTTAATGGCGGCGGTTAAAAGAACAAGTACATGATATGCCTTTTACATGGCACGATATTAAAGCTGCCATTTATTTAAAAAGTTACACCGGGCTCCTCTATCTTTAAAACGGAAAAAAAGCCCGTATGTTTACATATGACAAGCGAGCTAATGACCAAGATTCAGAACCTTTTCTTGAAGCTAGAGTATCTGTCAGCATAACTGTGTTAGGTAATAAAGTCTGATTATTATATAAAAAAAAATGCCAGCCTATTATTGCAGGGCAAACAGAGAAGCAACAAACTTTGATCACCACGCTTGCTCAAGACGGATTGGTGATTACAGACTTACTAGCTATAAAGTCCAACTTTCCTCACGATGTTTTCCTTTGTGACGTTGTAGATGCCGCCTTCACCGATGCCAGTCATGTCAAAGATAAACTCAGAAAGTACATATGGATAGAAAATACACTGTTAAAATGCTTGCCGGATTTGAACCCACAACCTCATGAGACGCGAGGTCTTAAACTCTTAACACTGTCATTACGACATTCATTATTATTCTCCTGACCTTATCCCAATCCATTTGGGGTCGGCGCAGTATGTGCCTTTTTAACACGCTTTTATTAGCTTCACCTGTATGTATGTTTGTATGTAACGGAATCTTTGAACTCGATTTTTACCCACTTTAAATGGTCTGATTAATCGAAATTTTTCCACACATAACAGGCCCCAATGACAATACAAAATAATTTAAAAATTTAGTCCCATTATCCTGATCAGGATCATCAGGATTACAAAAAAAAAAAAAAAAAAAAAAAATAGTTTAAAAAAACTAAAAAACACGCTTTAATACCATTAAACTGAACTAAAAAGTAAAACATATTTTTTTCAATATAAGAATAAAGTCATTAACGAGAAAAATAATGTCACTGTAAAAAAAAGCGTGGAGTGCTTTGTACGAAATTCTTACACTAACTCTGTAATTCGAAATCACCCCACGATTTTTTTTACAATGACATTAATTTTCTCGTAATTATTATAAAAAATATTTTTTTTAATTCAGTTTAATGGTATTAAAGCGTGTTTTTTTAGTTTCTTAAACTATAATTTATTTTTCCATACTTCTCAGTTAGTCGTCATCTTGGTAGTCACCCGTTGTCATCACGACATTATAAAATATTAACCAACATTTCAGCAATTGTTCGTAACGGCCAACCAGATCGCCATAGCAGCAGTGCTATTCTGTACAAATCTCACCGTGAAAACCTAGGTGCAGGCGTTGTCTTTCTACTTGATGCTAGGGATTGAGCTAGCTCACTTCACGCTCACTTCACCTAAATTTTCACGGTGAGATTTGTACAGAATAGCACTACAGGTCTCTTTTATAGATCTATGTACAGTAATGCTATTCTGTATATATCTCATCGTGAAAACATGAGTGAAGTAATCTTAAAGTGAGCTGTCAATAGTGTCAACCCCTAGCATCAGGTGGCATGACGGCTCACTTCACGCTCACTTCACCTGAGTTATCACGGTGAGATGTTTACAGAATAGCACTACAGTTCGATTTTCATTGGTGGATGGTACAATTTAGAGTAAGTGGGTAAACCGTTCCTTATAATCGGGAAATGGAAGAGGAATTTGCTCATCCTTTTGAGACACGTACAATAATCCAATAGCAGCCTTTTCCACGGACAATATTCAGTACCTACAACTACTCGTATGTAGCTAAGTCATTCCCAAAAAAAAAAAATTACATCAACTTTGCTTACAAATTTTAGGAATGTACACTGAGCTTTTTTTTTTTTTTTTTGTGGATGGGAAATCATCAAATGACTTCTCCCGCTCTGGGCAGAGCGGGAGGGCGTGTCAGACTTTTACTGACTAAAACCCACCCATGTTCCTTCAGTTGCCCGTGCCAGGGCCACGGTATCTCTTTCGAACTACCCGCGACCCCGGCGGCATGTACACTGAGCTTGTATTCGTGTATGACCTGCGATCCTCATACAGAGGTCATTTACCCCTTCAATCTAATCATAGATAGATGTGTTCATGTCAGCAATGGCATCTGGTATGGTACAAACTGTGGTAGCTTTTACGGTTGTCAGGTTTGAACGTTGCATTTCAATTGTGGCGACCAACGTCCAAATACTTTTTCTAAGGAAGGAAACATTTTAAACATGTTATAAAATAGCACAATCGCACTCACTTACCTTTTAGCAAAATAATGTTTTTATCTTTTTTTTTTCTCGGGACCCTGGGGTCCCGGATATTTGGAAGGCGTACGAGGGGCCGAAGCCAACTCGCAGAGGCCCCTTAGACAATTTTAAATTATGAGGAGGCACCAATAATATATAATATATATCTTTTTATATTATTATTATATAATAATAAAATTGTAGTAGAAGACTAGTGTTATGCCACATACTGTGTGCAATTTAATTATAATACCCAATGGGGACTGGCACTGTACTCCCTTATACAGGTTATTCTGTAACCTAGCTGGGCATGCAGCACCTCACCACCTTTTCAGTTGTAGTTTTTTTAGTACACTAATTTGTCTACCTTTAAATTACCATGTACTACAATGCTGTTTTGATAAGTAAACAATTTGATTTGATTTGAAAATAAGTAGCTTTTGCCCATGACTTCGCCCGCATGGAGATCGGAAATTATCCCACGGGAACGTACAACCGGGATAAAAAGTATCATATGCCTAATACAGGTCATAGTCTATGGTTTTAGTGTGAAAGCGTAACAAAAAAACAAACCAACAAACAAACTTAGAGCTTGTCTACTCTGATATGACGCGCCCCACTACCGTATTTAACGTAGTGTACGGTCTGCAACAGAAGTCGGTTAACACTGCTACTTTTTAACATCATATAAATTAGTACAAAATGATTCGATAAACTGCTTTTTTTTCGATAATAATAATAATAATACCCCAGTTCCTAACGACAGGAGTTACCCACCTGCTCCATAAATCGGGTAGCACCGCGGAACCCAAAAATTATAGACCGATCACGTGTTTACCGACGGTCTATAAAGTTCTTACATCTATTTTGAGAGCTAAAATTAACAAACATATAGACACCAACTCCATCATGTCTGCCTCTCAAAATGGATGTAGGAATGGGTCCCGCGGTACTAAGGAGCTACTCCTCATTGATATGGCCATAAGCCAACAGGTTCGTCGTTCCCGAAAGGATCTATCGACATGTTGGATAGATTATAAGAAGGCCTATGACTCGGTGCCACATACATGGCTCATGAGGGTGCTGGAGTTGTATAAAGTAGATGCAACTCTGCGCACCTTCCTGATGTCGTGTATGGGGCAATGGAGGACAGTCCTTCGCTATCCAGGATGTCGAAATATCCAGAGGAATAGCGAACCGATAAGGATCGAGCGAGGCATATTTCAGGGCGATAGTTTGAGTCCCCTTTGGTTTTGCTTAGCCTTGAATCCTCTAAGCACACTGCTGGAGGATTCAGGTCTAGGCTATCGGCTGAGGAGAGGTGGTCAGGTTATATCCCACCTCCTCTACATGGATGACCTAAAACTCTTTGCCCCCAACAATTTGCAACTGATGGAGCTACTGAAAGTAACTGAAACTTTCAGTAGCGCCATCAGGATGGAATTTGGTGTAGACAAATGTGCGGTCATGCATGTAAAGCGAGGGGAGATTGTGGAATCCGTGGGAACCCAACTCTCGGATTCCATAAACTTTAGAACCCTCTCCGCATCCGAAACCTATAAGTATTTGGGTATGTCGGAAGCGTTGGGCATCAACGTTGCTGACATGAAGCAATCGTTGAAGGAGCGCTTCCTTGGCCGCCTGAAGAAAGTATTTAATAGTCTTTTATCAGGCGGAAACAAGGTGCGTGCCTTCAACGGTTGGGTCATGCCGGTTTTGATGTACTCTTTCGGCGTACTCAAATGGACTCAGACTGAACTCGACGCACTGGATCGGAGGGTCCGTACGCTGTTGACTGCATATCGAATGCATCACCCACGGTCATCGGTAATGAGACTGTATATCCCGCGAAAGTGTGGAGGCCGAGGCTTTTTAAACGCTAAGACTCTCCACAATCGTGAGATATGCAGTCTCAGGGAATATTTCCTAGAAGCCGACGTGGGGATGCATCGAGATGTGGTCGCGGTGGACAAGGGCCTCACTCCGCTCTCCTTGGCTAAAGAGAACTGGCGCAAACCTGTAGTGCTTGACACTAACGATCGCAGGGAGGTATGGCAGAGTAAGGAGCTTCACGGACGCTTTTTCCGGGCCCTACATGGACCTGATGTAGATTTGCTAGCGTCCGTAGCCTGGCTGCGTTCGGGTGACCTCTTTGGAGAAACCGAAGGTTTTGTCTGTGCAATTATGGACGAAGTTATCATGACGAACAATTACCGGAGATTTATTGTGAAAGACGGAACGGTTGACATCTGTCGGGCATGCCACCGACCGGGAGAATCAATTCGACACATTATCTCTGGGTGTTCTCGTCTAGCTAACGAAGAGTACTTGCATAGACACAACCTTGTAGCCAGGATTATCCATCAGCAACTTGCTCTTAAATACAGCCTTGTGGAATTGGAAGTGCCGTACTACAGGTATGTGCCCGACCCAGTTCTCGAAAATGGAAATATCACATTGTACTGGGATCGATCCATCATCACTGACAGGACTATTGTAGCCAACAAGCCTGATATAGTGGTGGTGGATCGAATAGAGCGGCGCGCAATGATTATTGACATAACAGTCCCACATGACGGGAACCTCGTGAAAGCCGAGAAAGATAAACAAATCAAGTATCTTGACTTGGCTCGCGAGGTTGTCGACATGTGGGATGTGGACTCAGCAATCATTGTGCCGATAGTTGTATCAGCCAATGGCTTAATTGCCAAGAGCCTCGACCAACATCTAAGGAGGCTCTCGTTGGGCAGCTGGATTAAGGGCCTGATTCAGAGAGCGGTACTTCTGGACACGGCGCGCATTGTTAGGAGGTTCCTCTCTCTGGAGCCCTGACCGCCGGTAGCTTGGACCCTGTTCCCGATACCGGTGGGCTACTATGTTTTATATTTTTAAATGTTTTTATATTTTTATATTCTAATATTTAAAAATGTAATTTGTATGTATATATCAATGAAATAAAGGAAATAATAATAATAAATATAACATTGGTCAGGCAGGGGACATAGTTCTTCCATAGTTCAAGGTACCCAATCCATGTAGCCACCCAAACCCATAGGCCCAATGTGTTTTGTTTCCATGTTCTGCAATAGTCCTGCACCAACCGGGGGTTGGCCTTGGGTGCACTTGCATAGTGCATACAGGGATAATCGTCGGCTGGTGCCTCCTCGTCATTTGAAATTGTCTAAGGGGCCTCTGCGAGTTGGCTTCGGCCCCTCGTACGCCTTCCAAAGGTCCGGGACCCCAGGGTCCCGAGATAAGCCAAAGATAATAATAATAATAAAATTTATTTATTTCCAAAAAAGAGAAGTTTACAGACTTATAAATAAACCTTGGTTATCAAAAAGGTAGTGGTAGGAAGCAAGTACGGAGGAATAAGCTATGCTGCAGAAATCTGTAAACAATAATTGGTGAGCCCTGCCTCTTAAACTAGGGTTACCTGTATCTTAAGAGACAGTGTTCAGCTATGGGGTTAATGCAATAAGATTTATACAACTTGTGGTTTGTGTCGATCTACCTAGTGATTATAATTTTTAATTTAGCTTAGTTTACAAGTTTATAATTAAAATAAAGAAGGGAAAACAATTTAATGCATGCAAGAGTGTGTGTGTGTGGATGTATGTGTGTGTATGTTTGTAGTGTAGGGTTGCTTGTGAGTATAAACTGATATATTAATATTAGTATATATATATTAGTATTATTTTTAATATTAAGCGATGTATGTAAGTAGTGATTCTGTTTGTGAGTAATCCTGTTGAAGTAGCCATTCGGTGACCTTGGACTTTAATTCATATCTATTCAGGTCGAGTATGTTAAGTTCTTTATGAGTTTTTTTGTAAATGTGTGTCCTTATTGTATAATATTGGTGTCTGGCAAAAGAAGTTTTGTGCCGAGTGCCTGAGGGAATATTGGTACGTTTTTTGGGATCAGACGGGGGGACGCTAGCGTTTAGCGATTAACTGTTAAGAGTTAATGTTCTTAAAATTTTAAGTACTTCTGTTCCGATTTGAATTAAATATTTCGATTAATAATTAATATTAAAAAAACTGCAAGTGTTAATCGACTTTTGTTGCCGACTGTACCTACGTATACAAATTTTAGTAGTGGGAGTAGTGGGGCGCGGCTGCGTAATTTCAGAGTGGATGAGCTCTATAGAGCTAATCCACTCTGTAATTACGTGATACGTCCTGACTAATATTATACTGCGAAAGTATACTTTCGCAGTATAATATTAGTCAGGAGCTAGACCACCACCTCTTAGAGCAGTATTATTTTAATCTTACATGAGTGTGGGAAAGAGATGGAGCTAGACGTCCTGTATAGCTCCATCTCTTTCTCACACTGAAGTAACATTAAAATAATACTGCTTTAAGAGGTGGTGGTTGGCCCCCAGGACGTGTCTTGTTTTATATTGGATTCAAGTAACTTCTAAAATCATTTATTTAAATGGGGTACTAGATTGTTTATTAGGTACACTTGACAAATCTGAAATACATTATGCCATCTAACACTAAAATACATACTTACTAATATTATGTACAAGTACCTACATAAAAAAAAGGAAGAAGCTCATTGGGCATCAAAAAATTCGTCCGCATCGCTGTCAGTGGGAAAAGTGCCCAAAAGGTGGACAGCGTTGCCACGTTGGATGGCAATGCTGATTCTTTGGCCTAAAATAGGTTAAGTGAAGAGTCAACCAACCGCTTGGCGATGTCCCGAAATACTCGATGAGCACTTGGACACCACGGCCCTAGAGTCTCAACCCCAAACTATGCTCTCAATAAAGTTGTTATTATTACTCTAAAAGTAATGTAATATCAAATAGAAAACTGATTATAACAGTAATTGAATATTCCTTATAGTGTAGTACAGTAAGCCGCATATCAGTGATAATAAATAGTGTAAGGTGGCACCGCAATCTATTAAAACTCCGTACGCTAGGCCAGCTCACGTATTACCACCGTGTGCGGTTTATTGTATCTACCGCACTATTGGAAAAGTTCAAAGGAAGATTTGAGTGTCCAATTATTTTTTCATCAGCTGTAGGTTTTACGCGCGTGTAGGTTTTTATATTTCCTTGATAATACCGTATATACTCGCCCCCTATTACTTGGGACTTACACATAACTGGTGAAATGGGTGTACTATAATGTACCTCTGCTCAACCTTTCGGGGAAACAAGGCGTGATGTTATGAAAATGATGATGACTTTCGTATAATAGATACTAGCCGTTGTATAGATTGTAGCCGCCGATGTTAGAAATTATTCCACGGGAACCTACTACTGGAATAAAAAGTAGCCTATGTGTTAATAAGAATAAGAATAAGAATAATATTTATTACACACACAAGATTCATGATAGGTACACAAAAGCAGATGTACAAAACAACAAAACACAGATATCTACATAAATCTACACAGATTATGTAACCCTGTCTCCTAAACTAGGTAGTCCTGTATCTTAGGATATAAGGTATAAGCTATCTACATATCAAATTTCATCCAAATCGGTCCAGCCGTTTGAGCGTGAAGAAGTAACAAACCTACACACACACTCACAAAGTTTCGCCTTTATAATATTAGTGTGATAGTGTGTTATAATATTGTCCTTGCCCAGGTTACATTACCTACTCGCACTTCACCGTCAAACACTACAATTTGGTTTGGTAGTAGAGTCGTACAACTTTGAGAATAGAAAGTACAGTCTAGCATATTAAATTAACATAAAACCAAACGACTACAACGTCTTATCACATTTAGACAGTACCTAACTGAAACTTAGTGTGTGAATTAAATTACAATTTTCCATCTTACTGGTGCGTGTTACTTTCGCCTACACAAGTGTTATCCCTGACAACCTGATCCCACTTCTGATGTCGTAAAATACCGCTCAAGCCATCTTCTTAAGAAATGCCACGTTAAAGAACCTGCTTTGCATAAGCGATTTACAACAAAATCATTTTTTTTTACTATTAATCAAGACGAAGAAATGAGAACTGCTGATGAGGAGATGAGAATGCTAAGAGGGATGTCTGGTGTTACACGAATTGATAGAATAAGAAATAAGTACGTATAAAAGAAAGTCTAAAAGTAGCATCCATGACTGAAAAGTTGTGCGGAAATTGGTTGTCATGGTATGGGCATGTGATACGGAAGAATGAGGAGAATGTCGCGACGAAAGTTTTGAGTATGAATGTCGATGGCTATAAGAGTAGGGGCAGACCAAAGAAACGATGGATGGACTGTGCGAAAGATGATATGGCTAGAAAGGGAGTGACTACCGAGATGACGACTAATAGAGAAGTATGGAAGAAAAAGACATGTTGCGCTGACCCCAATTATAAGGGAGGGAGAATGATGAATGATGAAGAGTCAAGGCACAGAAATAGAATTATCTAGAATAAATGAGCCTTCGCAGTACATTCTGTTTTGGTAATCCATTTGATATCGTCGACGTATCGTGCCCGTATCGCCACTTCTAAATACCCCACAATGTCGTTCCCCAAGCGACTCGCATAACACGAAGTTGTACCGAATGCTAGATAACTGCTTCGTGACATCGATTTTATGCATAGAATTATATCTTCAAGTGTTATAGTTGTTCCGTCTTTTATTAAGCTGTGTATGACTGTTTTAATTGTGTTTCTGTAGTGTGGTGGTAATTATGAGTATGCCAGATGTGGATGCATTTGATTGCATGTGAGATGACTTTGAATGTGGTTGACTTTTGCTTTAGAGCTGATGCTGATGGCAGATTGATACGAGTATCTGCCTAACCTTTTCCCAACTATGTTGGGGTCGGCTGCCAGTCTAACCGGATGCAGCTGAATACCAGTGTTTTATATGGAGCGACTGCCTATCTGACCTCCACAACCCAATTACTGGGTAATACGATACCCCTTGGAAAGACTGGTTGTCAGACTTTTGGGCTTCTGACGACCCGTAACGAATGTCAAAGATCCACGAATGACAGCCGGGACCAACGGCTTAACGTGCTTTCCGAGGCACGGAGGAGTCTCGGTATGCAAAGATGGTCACCCATCCACGGACCAACCCTGGCAAGCGCAGCTTAACCTGATGGATCGACCTGTACGACTGTTATTATTTAGCCACGAGCTTTTGCTCGAGCATATCTGATAAGATGAAACGAAATTCAAATTTTTACAGAAATGCCACAATCAACTAACTAAGCAAACGGATGAGCCATAGATGTACATTGTTCTATTAGATCTCCTTATATTTTCCAATAATTACGTTTTAGGTACAATAAACATCGTCACTGAAGTTTTTTTTTTGTGTTGCTTATTTAATTTAATATGTGTGCCTATTTTGATATCCCTTCACAATCTGGATGAGCTGGAGTCCTTGTTAAAGGATTGTCCCGCAATCGCAGTAGACCGGGAAAAATGGAAAAAAGCGAGGCCTTTGCCCTGCAGTGCTGCATAGGCTATCATATATATATTAGGTCTTTACCTATGAAATTGCCGTTCTGCAGTACTGGCCATTTCAAATCAAAATAATTTTTGTTTGGCTAAGAATTCTAATTTCAAATTAATTTTATTTTAAAAACATGGATTTTTTTTCCAAAAGTAGTCATTTGTTTATTGATTAGTGTTACATTTTCATCGCATATCAACCTTTTTCGTCATCATGGATACGTTAACAATTCGAGTAATTATGGAATATGAGTACCGTCGTGGCAGCAACGCGGCACAAACGGCACGCAACATCAACGACGTTTACGGAGCTAACACTACAAACCAACGCACCACTTGTTATTGGTTTGCTCGCTTCCCTTCTGGAAATTTCGACCTGAAAAATGAACCTCGCGGTCGTCTTAAGACTTTGGTCGACAATGACGAATTAAAGGCGATTGTGGAAGCGGATGATACACAATCTACGGCTGAATTAGCAGCAGCTTTCGACGTTAGCGTCAAAACAATATTGGTCCATTTGCGTCAAATTGGCAAGGTAAAAAAGCTTGACAAATGGGTGCCCCACGAACTCAATGACCGCCAGCGCGAAGTACGCGTCGAGACGTGCCTTGCACTGCTCAACAGACACACAAATGAAGGAATTTTGAACCGCATTGTTACCTGCGATGAAAAATGGATTCTGTTTGATAACCGCAAGCGCTCAGCAAGTTGGTTGGATCCTGGTTCAGCACCTAAACAATGCCCTAAACGAAAACTTACCCCTAGAAAAGTGATGGTCACTGTTTGGTGGTCTAGCGCCGGTGTGATTCATCACAGCTTCTTACCAAACGGGGTGAGCATTATTTCAGATGTGTACTCTGAAGAACTGAACACAATTATGCAGAAGCTGGCACATCTCCAACCAGCATTGGTCAATCGCTCGTCTCCGCTGCTCCTGCACGACAACGCGCGACCTCATGCTACACAGCAGACGGTCTCCATGTTGCAAGAACTGGGGTTGGAAGCTCTCCGTCATCCACCCTACTCACCAGACCTTGCGCCTACAGACTACTACTTTTTCCAGAATTTGGATAACTTCTTGGCGGGATTAAAATTCAATACCCGAGAGGCAGTACAAAATGCCTTTGAAGAATTTGTTGCCTCCCGTCCAGCTGATTTCTTTAAGAAGGGCATCAATAAACTGCCACTGCGATGGAAAAGATGCATTGATTGCATTTACTTCGATTAATACAAATAAAAAATGCATGAAAAAAATTCGTTTAAATTTTTTCATACAAAACGGCAATTTCATAGGTAAAGACCTATTATTTGAACCTAGGAAGCTGAAATTTTGCACAGAGGTTCCCTGTATAATGTAGACATGGAATAAGGATATTTTATTATATCTAAGGGTTTTATTGTTGTTTTTAATTTAATTTAATTTTAATTTGATTTTTTTTCTATTTTTCTCTTCATTCAACTATTTAAAGAAATGCTTTGTACCAATAAGTTACAAATATTGGCTTGTGACTTTGCTGCGGAGGGACACTGATCTCTAAGATACAGGGATACCCCTAGTTTGGAGATCAGGGTTTCAATGTATTGTGCACAGCATAGCCACCTAGTTATAAATATAACATTGTTTTAGTTAGTACCTACTTTGGCTTTTCTTCAATAAACATTAATTTTTTTATTTATTTTGTTTTTAGGAAGGATTTTCCAAGTAGTGCGTTCTCTTGGGATATTTTCAGAAACGCACGCGGGCGAAGCCGCGGGCAAAAGCTAGTAATAAATAATAATAAATATTATATAATGTGCATAATTAATAGGAACAAATCCTAATCTTTGTTTCTTTCCCAGAACGTAGGTACAGAAATAAATAAGGAAGCAAAGAAATTACGAAAAAGAACGTAGGTTCGCTACGATAGTGACATTTGTTCAGACGTATCTAAGGGCGAGAAAAATGTTCGTGTCTAGAACCACTTGCTGATATATTGCTCCGCTATAATAAACATGAGACCTACGTCTGGTCACTAGCTAGAGAGATAACGAGATTTTTCTACCTTAAATCTATATGCCTGTGAATACCGAAAAGGGTAGGATTCATGGTACCTTAACTTGTGCGAAGTTTGCAGGTATAACTTAGGTTTTGTCTAAATATGTGGGCGACCGAGCTCTGCTCGGGTGAAAATAGAGAAAACTAATTTTCCCAAAAAGTGAATAACCTAGTGAACATAGTTCATATTCTGTTCACTAGGGGTTTCACTTTTTGACACCTGTCTATATATCATTATGTATTTTGGGTAGATTTCGAGAGGAATATGTTTGGCTCACATCTCAGGCGCGATTTTAGAAATTATTCCAAATTATCGGGTGCATGTAAAGCCGCGAGCAATAGCTAGCAATATATAGCCCCTCTATGTATTACTGATTGTATCACATAGAGGGGCTCGTGGCTAAGTAACAGCCGCGCGGTTCGATCAGGTTAAGTTACGCTTGCCGCGGTTGGTAATATATTTTTGAAATGTGCTAATTAAGTGCTTTCATTTGATCCCCTAAATGGCACAATATAAAAAATCTTTTTGTACTTGACTTAATGTCCTCTAGAGGGCGCCATATTCAATTTATTGTGACGTCACATAGCTTATAACCAGCGGACAATCAAACCGCTTCCAACGAATTTTTCAAATTGTGCTAAGTAGTTTAGAAGTTAAAAGAGAATAAATGATGATTATGATGATGATGATGGGATGCATACCGGTTAAAATACCCTCCCCTCCCTCCTCCCTCCTTTTTGCTTCACAGTAGTCGGGTGAAAATAACTTTCATTTCGGAAGTCGGTGGCAAAAAACGAAAATACAAACCAAAGACACTCTCAGTTATGTTTCATATTGTAGTGTTCTTTTTGGAACAAAGTCTATTTTTGTATTTTTTGATCATAACCAATCCTATAATACTGTAACAAAACAACCAAGAAATAGACCAGAGAAGACCGTCGTAAAACGAAAATCAATAAAAATAATCCTCCTCACTCGACAGCACCCCCCCCCCCCCCCCCCCCCTTTGTGGATCTCAGGTGACACGGTCTGGACCGGTTGAAGTGGATGTATAATAATATGTAATATCGATTGATTTACATGTTTATATTGAGGAAGAAGTGTACGCAAGGACGCATAACAATGGGGGATGGTAAGAGGCGTACTTGTTGGTAATATATTGAGTACCGGCTGTCTTTTTAAAGATAAACAGGCTTGAATTAGGCGTCTTTTTTTGATTTTCGGTTAGAAATATACTTGAAATCAACAAATCAATCTGCCTAGCCTTTTCCCAATTATGCTGGGGTCGGCTTCCAGTCTAATCAGATGCAGCTGAATACCAGTATTTTACATGGAGCGACTGCCTATCTGACCTCCACAACCCATCAACTGGGTACTATGATACCCCTTGGTAAGGCTGGTTGGTCAGACTTTCGGGCTTCTGACGACCCGTAACGACTGTCAAAGATCCACGAATGACAGCCGGGACCAACGGCTTAACGTGCTTTCCGAGGCACGGAGGAGTCTCGGTATGTAAAGATGGTCATCCATCCGCGGACCGACCCCGGCAAGCGTAGCTAAACATGATGGATCGACCCGTGCGGCTGTTATTACTTAGCCACTAGCTCCTCGATACTTGAAATCAACAATTTTGTAGTTTTTAGGAAAAATGAAAAAATAAGTATATCTCTTTAGTGGATTCCTAAGGGTTTTCTACGGATACGCAGTGTCACTATAAAGTAGGGTTGATAAAAATCATATTTTTTTTTGAAAATCAAAAAATTGGGATTTTTTTTATTTATTTACATATTCCAAACTTTTTTGCATTTATAAGTACCTAGGTTATAATTTAAAAAAGTCTCTGTTTATTTTAACTACTTAAAAAAAAACGTCTTCTGAGTCAATCAATCTGCCTAGCCTTTTCCCAACTATGTTGGGGTCGGCTTCCAGTCTAACCGGATGCAGCTGAGTACCAGTATTTTACATGGAGCGACTGCCTATCTGACCTCCACAACCCAGTAACTGGGTAATACGATACCCCTTGGTAAGACTTGCATGTAAACCCATGCAGCATCTTTTTCTTGCAGCCATTTTGTTGTATTCACGCTATAACTAATCAATAGCTAATCATTCTAATCAATCACGAAAGACCGGGCGAAAACACATCAAGTACAATGTTTACATTTCGGGGAATACCCGAACTGTTTGTACTCACCGTCACTTGTCTCTACAGGTTCATTAGAAAACCAGCGTCAGGCAGCATCTGTCTGGCATTAATGCTGAAATGAACCTTTTTGGCGCAGCCGTGAGGCACACACTTTTGTTTTAAAACATTATTTTCATTTTTTCCCTTTTGTTTTTGTTTCACGAAGTGTATCCAAATAAACGTTTTTCTTTCTTTCTTTCTAACTATGTAGATAAACGTAGCATTGTATGTAGGTATGTGTGCGCCGTAGTTTATGTTGGGGAAGTCCCTTGACACTTTTTAGTTGATTTGTTGCATTAAATAAGGTAATGATTTAAATCAACGATTTATTTTAAAAAATCATTTGATTTAAATCGCGATTTAAATCACTGATTAAAATCAGGTTATTAAAATCACCTCAACCCTGCTACAAAGTGATGGCGGCTTGAGCTGAAACCCTTTGGAAGGCCCAAATTCGCAGTTTAGAAAATTTTGATAAAGGGGAAGGTGGTCTGCAGTGGGGCAGTATAGATTTGTAATAATAGAGGGAAACCATCTGTATTCGGATTTTACTACTGCACAATTTACTTAAAAAAAAATTAAAAACCGACTTCAAAACCTAAAACGAATAAAATAACTTTCATAAAAATCTTAACAGCTTCTGAAGTCGGTTCGAAAGACACCGACTTAAGAAGCTGTTAAGATTTTTATGAAAGTTATTTTATTCGTTTTAGGGTTTGAAGTCGGTTTTTACTTTTTTTAATTAAAGTGAATTTATTTTCCCATTTTTAGTTGAATATACAATTAGGAAAATTACATGAGCCCAATACGAACGAAAGGAAGAATCATCACAAAATCCGCTTAGAAATGTCGGAGATACAGTACATTTCTGCATATAACTTAGTACATAAGAATCATTAGCATATGTATATATACCAAAACGTTTCTGAAAGTATGTAAATTACGAATATACGATAGTGAAAGAATCATCAAAATTGGTTTATTAGTTTTTGAAAAAATCGCGGACCAACAAACATACATATATACATACATACATACAAACATACGGGTCGAATACAGAACCTCCACCTTTTTTTTGTCGGTTAAAAAATATGATTGATTCTACCGCTTTCCACAAAGTGCAAAGGACATGCTTACTGAAAATCCTTGCTATGGCTGCACGTAGTTACAACATTTTGAAACCAGGAAGATGTCTGTAATACAAAAGTTCAATAAAGGAGACATTAAACATAAACGCCAAATGTTTGCACCCACTTCACACACATTGTACTGTAGATAAACATCACAGTTTTAGCACAATCCTGTTTGAACATAGATACTCATCAGTATGACAATACAAGCTTGCTGACAAACATTGGCAAGGCTTCAAGACAATTATAATTTGTACGTATGCCAATGTTTGTCTCTGTGAAGTGGTGACTGATGGAAATCCACGGGAGGTTATTAGGGGCGGGAACGAGCGTGTTTTGTTTCCTTTCCTTTACAGGCATCTTACAAATGGTACGATTTAATTGCCTGTGGCCACGGACTAGAAAAAAAAGAAGGAAAAAATATTGAAAAAGAAAACGGACATATTGGGTTCACCCAATTTTGAAGAATATACCCTCCAAGCACGGACTAGAAAAAAAAGAAGAACTCCGCGCTACGCATATCGAAAGTGAAGCACAGTAAGTATACCGGGACGGTTTGTACAAACACACCTCACGCACACATTTACATCGTAGTATGCCGACCGGCCGCCATTACGTGACACGACGGCGTCTTTGTCAGATCATGCACACATAGATCGGTACGGTGCTTCACTTTCGATACGCGTGGCGCGGAGTCCTTCTTTTTTTGTAGTCCGTGCTTGTGGCATACCATAAGTTTTTAGACAATGCAAGCCATTTGTTGTTTAAATTTCATTGTATGCCACAGACAAGAATCTTGTATCGTGTAAATAGGGTATTTGTTTTGTGTGGATTATAATAACACTTGTTACACATGAAAATATCTACTAAATATAATAATTAGAGCAATGTTAAATTGGTTCCTTCACATCATTTAAAATTATCTACGAGTTGGCTTCGACCCCTCGAATATATTGATTGGTGCTTAATGCATAGGTGCTCAAACGGGAATACTTCCTTTCTTAATTAGCACAAGCAATATGTATTGCAAAAATGAACTCTATAACAAAGTTCCTACCCCTTCTCCAAATCTGTATGTTTTCAACCTTACCCAACATATATCAGCGTATGCAATATTATCGGTATAATACAATACTGAGATTTATTCTCTATTATTCTCACCCGTGGCTTCACTCGAATTCTGATCACGCCCGAATTTCAGCAGATCAGCTACTGAAATATGGTTGTATTATTGAAATATGTTGTGCTAGGCGTATGATATTGAGTGCTGCTGGATAAAGAAAATATTTCTTGGGATATTGGCAGTTGCATTTCCGTGAATAGTGAATACTACTGATGGGAGATTACATCGCTGACAAAAATACTTGTGGCGGCATCTACATCGCCACATACGAACTAAGCATCACAATGACATGACGTCACGCAAAAATCCTGCATCGCGCAATCAGAGTTTACCGCGCGACTAGCATATACCTATACAACGTCCCGACATCAACCGTCGGGCAGTAGCCCACCAGACACGACACCCGTCTGGTCGGAGGATCCTCCCTTTTCTATGGAGGATGAGTGGACTTTACACCCTGTTCCTCATGCCTCTATATGCTAATGCCCGGTTTCTGAGGTTTTTAAACGGAGTTTATCCATTCGATAGTGATTATTGGTTCGATATCGTTTTTCTTAACACTTCGTTACGGAAGAATTTAGCTTAAAAGTCGAGTGAATTACCTACTATCAAGGGTTTACCTGAGGACCTCAAACAACCTTGTCGAATCAAGAACTATTGAGAGTTTAAACTCCGTTTAAGAATTCTTCAAAAATCTTTGCATGAGTCTTTTTTAAAAATAAATTTCTCTTACTTTATATACAGTCTGACACCAGTAACATTTTAAATCCTGGCAAAATCTGATGAAGATCAACAGCAGACAGACAGACGAACGAAGTTTCGCCTACCCTACGCAGGACTAGAATGTTAGTGTATAATAATATCTAGACATAATTACAACCATATTATTCCTAAGTTAGAGTTTCCTTGAGTTAGAACTTAGAACAGTTCCACAGATTAATACAGATGGGATACTCCGCAGTTTAGGTATGAAGCTACAAGTACGCGGCGGGCTCATCTCACTGGGGTCAATTCAGTGTTGGCTGCTGCGCACCGGCAGCTCGCACGTTAGTTTGATACTCACTCACGCGCCGCGTCGTAAAAGAAGACAACCCTAACGAGTCAGAGGGATTTTGCGGAGTGTCCCATCTGTATTCATCTGTGACAGTACTAAGATGTCATAACTTCTGGATTTCATTTCCATGTTTATGGGGGAATGAAGGAAAATATTGTTAGATATTATCAGTTGTTAGATACCATGAATGTGTGTGTACCTAGCTATTGTATTAGGACGGGTGCCCTGACTAACTTTTCTCTGTTATCGACAGCGGTTACTGCGGTACTTGGAAAAGGCGTGTATGACGTCACATCCGCCCAGTGACGGCCCGCTGCACGGTAATCGAGGGTTTAAGGGGGATCCGCAGTAGTAGCTGCGGAATTCAAATTTTCTTACGTTTTTTGCAATTTGCAGGTCAGTGTCAGGTTGTATCTTGATTAAAATATAATTCGCGACTATAAAAAATATGTATTTACATAATTATAACCATAAAAATCAGCGATACATCTTTCTCTTTAAGTTTGATTTCGGTAATCATGACATTTTGACACATATCTAACTTAAAAAGATGTATTGACGATTCTTATGGTTAAGATGATGTAAATACATATTTGTTAGAGCCGCGTATTTTATTTTTATCACTATAAAACCTGATACTGACCTGCAAATTGCAAAAAACGGAAGAAAATTTGAATTTCGCAGGCTACTACTGCGCAATCTCTTTAAGGGGTAGCCCGCGAAATTCAATTTTTCTTACGTTTTTTGCAATTTGCAGGTCAGTGTCAGGTTGTATGTTGATTAAAATATGAGACGCAGCCGTAGCTAATATGGCTTTACAGAATTATAATCATTAGAATCGGCAATACAACACCATAAGTTAGAATTGACCTCAAACCACATGATTACATGAAATCGCTACATTTGAGGTCAATTCTAACTTATGGAGTTGTATTGCTGATTCTAATGATTATAATTCTGTAAAAACATATCAGTTACGGCCGCGAATCATATTTTAATCAACATACGACCTGACACTGACCTGCAAATTACAAAAAAACGGAAGAAAATTTGAATTTCGCGGGGTACTACTGCGCAATCACCTTAAGAAAAAGGCGTTTCACGAGTGGATCGCCCCATTCAGAGAGCAGTTCTCAACGAGTCCACAACTGGCTAAGTACAAGTATTCACCTACAGTCTGAAAAAGGGTAACAAGTATCAACGTGTGCATAAGTCCTTTGTAAATTAAAGGAAAATGATTAAATGTCCTGAATATGATTTGAGATGTGATTCTTTATGTGTTTTGATAACATTTACCTATGTACTTAAATACACACATCAAAAGTGTCTAGGGATCAAGCATTTTTATGCGGATTTCTTGAGATTGAGATGTGGCTTTGTAATAAATTTATGATTTTATAAATTTATATGGATCCTTTTTGGTGCATTTCATAATTTGAATCAGGAACTGTGAATCAAATTCGAGTAAAAGATGAAAATCAGCTGTCAATATTTTCCCTATAAAAACATACAACGCATTGAAGACATTATTAGTGCTACTGTTTCCCTACTACTGATTAAAACCAACGTTATTATGGAGCGGCGACGTCATTTAAGCAGGGAAGAAATGCTCAGAGCCGTGGGAATGATAGAAGCTGGTTCCCGGCAACGTACTGTGGCTTTAGCTCTGAATACAAGTCAGAGTGTTATCAGTCGACTTTGGACACGTTACCGAAGCACTGGTACCGTGGCTGAGCGCCATGGAGGACGGTATCGCTGCACCACACGGAGACAAGACCGATACATTCAAATCTTAACTCGAAGAGCTCCAACTATAACCGCCATGATGTTAGCCGTGAGGCTTCATCACTCTTCAGGGAACTTAATTAGCGACCAAACAGTCAGAAACCGCTTGCATGAAGTGAACCTTCATTCCCGAAGACCGCTACGGGTACCACCTATAGCAATGCACAATCGTAGGATTCGATATCAATGGGCTCTTGAACACAGAAATTGGGCAGAAGAACAATGGCGTTTCGTGTGCTTTTCTGATGAGTCTCGTTTTGGTATGAGACCGGATACAAGACGTATACGACACTGGAGAACCCCTGGACGCCAACAGCGATTAAAATCCTGCCAGGAAGTCCATCCTTATAGTGGTGGAACCATCATGGTATGGGCGGGTATTTGGATCGGCGGAAGAACTGAGTTGATTTGGATCAGAGGCAACCTCAACGCTCAAATTTATGCTGAGACGATTGTATCAGACGTCATCGTTCCTCTACAAGTGCAAATCGGTCCCTTATTTCAGTTAATGCATGATAATGCACGACCGCACACCGCAAGAGTTGTAAGACAGACTCTCGCCGCAGCTAACATCAATGTCCTGCCCTGGCCTGCTCAGTCGCCAGACTTGAACCCGATTGAGCATGCATGGGATATGCTACAGAGAAGAGCTCTGCCGAATATGGAGGGTATCCAGTCGCAAGAAGACCTTTTTTCATGGGCGGCCATTCCACAGCGTGATTTGGATGAACTCATTTTGAGTATGCAAAACCGATGTTCTTGTGTTGTTAGTGTTCGCGGTAGAAACACGGATTATTAATTGTTTAAGTTACCCAATAAAATTTTAAAGAAAACTGTTATTTCAGTCTTTTTTTCGAACTTTAATGTTAGTGGTTCAAATGTCAAAAATCCCTTTATTAGGAAAATGGCAAATTTCTTTATTAATGCAAAGGTGACTTGGTTTATCGTTACTGTGACAAACGAAAACACTTTATTTGATGAATCCTTAAAGAAAATTTTAATTAATATCAATCAGGAGAAAAGTTATTGCAAAAATATATGTTGATCCCTAGACACTTTTGATGTGTGTAGTAAAATAAATAAATATTAAATTAATCTGTGTTATTTTTCACTTATCTGTATCGACATTCTGATCTAGAATCAATTCCAGGGTCGAGCAGATTTTTCTGTGGTATGGGTCATTAGAAAAGAAATGATCCAATGACGGATGATTAGTGCAGTGGTGATAACGGTCCCAACTTACTATGAATGAAAATCCCTTTCCTCTTACAGAAGGGGAGTCCGAGTACTAGCAGTGATGTTCCCAACATCATAAATGATAACATTTATTTTTTAAATTGGTAACAAACACTGTTACACGTAAAAAAAAATATTTTAAATTAAGAGGAGATCTGTTTCCAATCTGATTAGTCTGAGAAGAACCACCGTTGTTTGACAAACTTTGAGGTCACAGCCTCTTTCAAAGTTCAAACTCAGACTAAATAAAAAATCCAGATATAGCGCTGCGAACAACACAGTGAAGCACTCGTAAAACTACACCGCGCTCTGTGCATACTCGCTCACACGCACACATTTACACCAAACTACAATTAAACTACACCTCATTACGTGCACACATGTTTTCGAAACCAGAAACGTGCGGCCTCCGTCACTGTTGACAGCGCTATGTCTTAGTTTTTTACCCGACTACGGCAAAGCCAAAAGGATTTTAGCAGTCTATGTATGTATGTAAATATGTATATAAGTATGTATTTACGTGTGTTCCACCGTAGCGCCTAAATTACTGAACCGATTTTAATGAATGAGGTATCAATAGATTCGTAATAATGGTTCGGGTGACATAGGCTATATAATTCTCCCTAAATTTAATATGGTATCATGTTTGGTATCAAAAGAAAGGTCTTGATATTAATTTAATTGGTTACAGACTGACCGCGGTGAGAGTGATTTTTCAGTAGTCGGGTTTTAGTTTTTGAACTTACTTTTCATTATTTAGTCTGACAGTTCAAATATTAGTCAGATCACAAATTGTGAGGACCATGTAGATAGCATGTGTCGAAAGCAGTTTCTTAACGTAAGTAGGGATAGTTGTTTAAAACGTAAACGATAAAATATCTAGAATATTTCAGTCTAAAACATTCTTAAAGTCTTGCTTATATAAAACGAATTAGTATATTAAATTGCTTCATAAATAATTATCTCCCTGGAGGAGAAAAAAAAATCGTAATCCTCAGAGTAAGATTGAGGGTATCGAAGTATTGGGACTTAGTAAATAAGGGAGGGAAATTGAGAATATTAAATTAACAGAGCTATGATAAACTAATTCTCTACGAGGCGGAGAAATTTTTCGACGCCATATTTTGGTCTGATAAGCTCTCAAATGGGCTCAGAATTGTTTACATGTGCTGTTTAAGAATAATTATACTTGGCTGTAAACATCGGCAATCCTTACTAATATTATAAATGCGAAAGTGAGTGTTTGTTTATTTTATTGTTTGTTACGCTTTCACTCTAAAACGGCTAAACGGATTTGTATGAAATTCGGCACATGGGTATACCATGACCTGGATTAGGACATAGGATTTACTTTATATCCCGGTAGTAAGTTCCCGTGGGATAATTTCCGACATCCACGCGTGCTAAGCCGCGGGCAAAACCTAGTGTTATAATATAACTAGCGACCCGGCCCCGCTTCGCACAGTTTTTACAACTTGACAAAACATGAAGTTTTCTATATTACACTTAGGATAAATATTAATGTATTATACACATAAACCTTCCGGAATATATTCTCTAAATGATAGTGAAAACCGCATCCAAATGCGGTGCGTAGTTTAGAAGAACAACGCGGCCACACTGACAGATACGAAAAGCGACTTTAATTTATAATCAGTGTAAATAGATAATCGAATGACATTTATTTTAATTGTAGTCAAAATAAGTCCACTGTTAGCTTCCATAGAATGTCATTCATAACGTAATGGAAACCCAGAAAATGGAAGTGACCGAAACTACGGATAACGAGTTCCGTCTCTCAAGGACGAGCGTATCTATCTGCCCCAGTTATGACAGCGGTCAACAGGGTGCACCTTGCGCGTACTAAAACTTGCTGACCATAAGTCACGTACCTCCCTGACCCTACCATCCATCCCTTATCTTGGGATAAGCAGAAAATATAAGTCGACGTATAAGCCGAGCCCTGCATATCTCTTTTATCAATGTCTGCATACGTTAATCTACTCATGTGGTTCAAATCTGCGAAAAAGGAAAAATGTTAATGTAGATGTGGTTTGAACAGGGTTTGATAGGGGGTAAAATAATGCGTGAATACCTAGTTCAACGTTTAGTAGGATGAAATAAGTGTACAACTAAACGCCGACAGACACTACGCTGACAGACTGAACACCGACAAGACTTTACTTCGACGGGACTCTTCGCCGACGGGACTCTTGGCCGACAGGACTCTTCGCCGACAGGCGGGGCTCCGTAGACCTGCTGACTAAAACCTTAACCCTAAACGATCGACGTCATGGGCACCCCGAGGTTCGGTTTGGTTAGGTTCCTTTAAACCCTGCAGGAATAAATAGGAGCTCCGTGCAGCGGGGCTCCGTCGACCTGCTGACGAAAACCCTAACCCTAGACAGTCGTTTGGTTTGGTTAGGTCAATTTTGTTTTTTTTCCTCTGTTTATTTTAATTATGTTAGTTGCGTCGCTGATGAGCTTTGTCGGCGAAGAGTCCTGTCGGTGAAGAGTCCCGTCAAAGTAAAGTTTTGTCGGTGTTCAGTTTGTCGGCGTAGTGTCTCTCGGCGTTTAATCGTACACTCAATATTAGGTCATGAGTTTGAATTCAACTGGTTGTTCAATAATGAGAGAATATTCATCATCTGCCTAGCCTTTTCCCAACTATGTTGGGCTTAGCTTCCACTCTAACCGGATGCAGTGAATTCCAGTATTTTACATGAAGCGACTGATGCCTATCAGCAGTGGTGCAGTGCAGTGGAGCAGTGGAGCAGTGGTGGCCCAGTGGTAACGGCTGTGATTTACGAGTTGTAGTTCGTAGGTTCGAACTCTGACAGGTGCTTTGCTTTGTGTAAATTATTTCATCACCACAGGCCTCAAAACGGTGATGGAAAACATCATGAGGAAACCGGTATGTCCGCACTGGGCCCGCGTGGAGGATTACGGCCACTGGGAATAGATATTATAGGCTGATTATGATTGCCTATCTGACCTCCACAAACCACTTACTGGGTTACATGATATCAATTGGTAAGACTGTTGTCAGACTTTCGGGCTTCTAACACATGCACATTATTCTATTAAAAGCATATTATGAAGCTTAGTTTCAGAGATTCACAGAAATGATAGCTTATAATAGAATAATGTGTTCTTATTATTGAGGGAACATCCAGGCGTGTAGTTTCGATTTCAATCTAGATTATTCACCAAAGCCAACTCGATTACACGTAACTTATGTATTCAAAAATAAATAGGTACTTATTATATGGACAACCGAAGATGTATTATTTATTCACGTTGTTTCCCTTAACATCCCGGGAGAAACCTTTGATTTCGTCAACGTATTTACCCAAGAGGATTTCTTTGTAATCTTTATTTTGTATTAAATAAATAATATGTTATTTTGGAGATGATTTAGGGGTATAAGCATATTATAAAGGTAAGGATTATTTTCTGAGTTTAGTTGGGTTAGTGGTTTTATGGAAAGAAAAAAGGCAGAAAAATGCGTTTATTGGCATTAGGTACACCAAAAAAAATCACCTTAAAAGTACATATATATATATTAAAAAAAAAAACAATGATTATAATGCCAATGTCAGATGGAAACACAAGTGTACCACCTGACGCTGATTTTAAGCTGCAACCCACGAGTGCTATACGCTACAATAACAAACAAACAGGGAAGCGTGTGTCCGTTTTATTAAAATAAGAGAATAAATAAGGTGATAATATAAAAAAGCTCATAAAAAATCTAATAAATTTTTTGTGCCATAATGGCTGTGATCGAACAATTTATGAAACCCGCCTCTATAAGATCATAAAAGCTATAAGATTCCTGAAAATCGTTGTGCAATCCAAAGATGGAACAGTACCAATTTTCATTTGTTTGTCCAGTGCCTTCTTTCAGTCAATAAATAAGGAAAAACGTAAGATATGGTAGATTGGTAGAAAATGCCTGACGCATTAATTACGCTCTTGTAAGTATATTTTGTACTAGTGCATAAAGGCTTAATAAATAAACAATAAAACTTACGAAAGAGGTGGCGGAAGCCGGGATCACCTGGACGCGTACCGCAATGGCTGGTTCGACGTGGCGCGCGAAAAGAGTTCCTGGAAGGACTTGGGGGAGGCCTTTGCCCAGCCTGCAGTGGCACAATATAGGCTAAACATAAAGTATTAAGTTAAACTCACGAAAATAAGCTATTAGCATTGTGACTCTTATTTCCCCAACATAAGACTCAAATTGTAGGTAATGTTGTATCATTAATTTCACGTGGGTCCTTGAACGGGATAATCAATTATTTTCTTATCTTTTACTTCAAATCCGAATATATCAAATAAGGTACTAAAAATATTCTATAGTTCAAGGAGATTATTAAACCAAAACGGCCTTTGTTATACCCGAAATATAGGAAAAAGTGGCTTAATATTTTCTTTGGTAAAAAATACTTCAATTATATTGAAGTAAGCTGGAGTAAGCGTACTCTGAAAATAATAATGTCATGTATCAGCTGGTTTGTTTCCGACGCAATGAGGACTGACATCTTTAGATAGTACGTAATTAATTGAACAAGATGTGAAAATGTGTTCTACAATTAGTTTTCTCGAGACATTTTTCTTATTTTAATTTTTTATTTCATGTTTTTCGTTTTTTAAAGGAAACGTCATCTTCGAAGTACAAAATTATCAGGCATGTGACAGTATGTTGAGTAACAAATCCTACCTATTAATTTTATATGCATTTATTAAATAGAAAAACTATCTGAATTTTTCTCCTAGCCATAGTTGAAAAGTGAAATGATTTCTGTAACCCGGGCCGCATTTATTTTGTCTGATTGTTTTTGAGCTGAATGATGATATTTTGAATGAGATATGCTGCGCTATCCCCAAATCATGGGCAAGGAAAGGATAATGAAAGACATTTTAAATTCGATCTATTTCAACTCATTGATTTCAACACACAAAAGAACATTCATAAAATCTTAATAAAAAAAAATTTATTAAAATGTTGAAATAAAAATTCCGGCCGGTTACATTTTCAAAAACAGAACATGACCTCCATTTTCTAAAGACAATACCCCCTCTAATCTATATAAGGTGGGTACACAACAAAGGCGTCACCCAAAATGACGTCATATCTCAAATATGACGCGGCACTAAGGTGAATTTCTAAAGAGATAAAGCCGTGGGCATACGAGCGTAACAATACAAATTGCGGTATATCTTTGACCCTTGTCATTTGTCGCTTAGTCATCGATATAAAGTAGCATTTTGTCTTGTCTTTTGAGGATGATGACCTGGGAAGGTATTTAAAGTGAAGTATTATTGTTGTGTGGGAGGGTTTTAATTCCTATAATATGTATACGTGACAAATATTGCGTAAGGCTTACAAAGGTCACTCGAGGAAAGGGTTACGCTGGTCTTTATTGGGGACGGTTTGTGTATATGAGCCCTCTTTCTGTGTTTGAGGACTGTGATTTATTGCGCTCACAATAAAATGGCAACCTTAGATACAAAGTTATGTCTCATGTGCTTCGATCAATAATAGTACTAGATTCCCGATAAGCGCTTCAAAAACGGCCCGAAAAATAAAAACACAAATACTTTTGTGGTCTTATTTCAAACATCGACTGTTCGGGAACAGGGAAATGCATGGAGTAGTATTGTTACTTTATATGTTGTTTTTGTTTGTAGATTTCCTAGTGACCCATTTCGCAATGCAGAATGGGTATCTATTGTCGCGAAAGAAAGAGGAGAAGAAATATATAAACCTTGTAAAAATTCAACAATTTGTTTTAATATTTTTATTAAAATAATTAATTATCAAATTAATAATCAAAATTAAAATAACTATTGTACTAATTTACTCCTTCTACTTTTAAAAATCGGTCAAAAATATTTGCTACCATATAAAACGAACCTTGGCCTAAAAAATATATTATTATTCTGCTACTCTACATCTTTCAATACTTACTGTGTTCTGAGCATTGAAATGTAAATACCAAGAACTATGTCTAGTTCCAAAATAGAGTAAGCACAAAATTTTCAACAAAATGTTTTTAACCTTATTGCTTAAGTTTTAAGTACACTTTAGAATAAATATTTTTGTACTTATTATAAAAATGACATATTATTTTCAAGCGACATTTTTAATTTATTGCTTTTACCTTTCTCCGATGATAGAAGGACTTAAATATAAATATTTTGCAATCGTAATTAAACTTTATGTTTGATTGTTAAGGTTTATAATGAATTGAAGTTGTAAATATTATAAAACTTTTTTCTATATTTCGTAGTAACAAATGTAAATGTTTATGTGTGTGTAAACGTGGCCACTACAGCGACTTATTTTTGTTCCTGATCCTGTATCTAGTGCTATTATTGATCGAAGCTCATGTGCTTACTTATCTGTAATTTCATCAGCATCCTTTTAATTGTTTTATTTCTTGACAATTTTTATAATACATATATATATATTTGGGTGTAATCGAAAGTAACCATGGTATAAATTTATCTGTTCTGTAGTATAAATACTATTTATGGTGTGTCAAAAAAATAGGGAGCTCGTGGCAAAGTAATAACAGCCGCACTGGTCGATCCATCAGGTTAAGCTACGCTTGCCGGGGTTGGTCAGTGGATGGCTGACCATCTTTACATACCGAGACTCCTCCGTGCCTCGGAAAGCACGTTAAGCCGTTAGTCCCGGCTGTCATTCGTGGATCTTTGACAGTCGTTACGGGTAGTCAGAAGCCCGAAAGTCTGACACCCAGTCTTAACAAGGGATATCGTATTACCCAGTTACTGGGCTGTGGAGGTCAGATAGGCAGCTCCATGTAAAATACTGGTATTCGGCTGCATCTGGTTAGACTGGAAGCCAACCCCAACATAGTTGGGAAAAGGTTAGGCAGATTGATTTGGTGTGTCAAAAAAATATCAATCAGTACCAGGATCCGAACGATTTATGCATACCAAAGTAACAATAAAAATGTACATTGAAACAAGTTCACGATGTTTACTTCCGTACATTGAATGTCGGTGGATCCATTACCCAATAATGCTTTTATTGCATCCCCCAAAAAATGTTATCGGTTTCCGGGTATTTTTCGAAGGTTTTTTACCTCTGTCGAATAATCGGAAAGTAAAGAAGGACGTAATGAAAAAACAGAGCCAGCAGACTACTTTAAGAGGCCTTAGCCATTTAATGATAAAAACTTCGGTGTTCGAACAAAAATTGCACGAAATAAATAAACATTTTTGCAAAAAAAGAAGAAAGAAAACACGGACTAAAAAAAAAGGACTCCGCGCTACGCGTATCGAAAGTGAAGCACCGTACCGATCTTTGTGTGCGTAATTTGACAAAGACGCCGTCGTGTCACGTAATGGCGGCCGGTCGGCATACTAGGATGTAAATGTTTGCGTGAGGCGTGTTTGTACAAACGGTCCCGGTGCTTACTGTGTTTCACTTTCGATATCGTGGCGCGGAGTCCTTCTTTTTTTTCTAGTCCGCGAAAGAAAATATATTTATTTGCAATACGCAATTACCTACCTGTAGTGTCTGTTAATTGCAGTAGCAGGGCTGTTATCACGGTTTACTCATAGGAGTCAGAGGTTCACCATCACGTCAGGATACGTCTCACTTCTCACCTGCCGCTTTTCAAGATGACTGACAGGTGACATTAGTGACAGCTATCTGAGCCATCTGACCACTTGTGTGCGAAACAGTTTTTACATTATTTATAAATAGATACACTACCATCATCATTCTCCTGCCCTTATCCCAATTTACTTGGGGTCGGCGCAACATGTCCGTTTTTCCATACTTCTCTATTAGTCATCATCTCGGTAGCCACTCCTTTTCTAGCCATACATCTTTTACACAGTCCATCCATCGTTTCTTTTGTCTGCCCCTACTCTTATAGCCATCAACATTCATAGATAATCAAAACTTTCCTCACGACATTTTCCTCATTCCTCCGCATCCCATGCCTATAGGTACCATGACAACCGATTTCCGCACAACTTTTCAGTCACCAGTGCCGCTTTCAGAATTCCTCTTATGTAGGTACTCATTTCTTATTCTGTCCATTCGTGTAATACCACACATCCCTCTTAGCATTCTCATCTCAGCTGCATGCAATTGCCTTTCATTCACCCCTTTTGTGGCCCAACATTCTGATCCATACAAGACACCAGGTCTAACCAGGGTGTGTAACGTTTGAAATAATAACAAAAGTTCTAATGATCATAACACCTAATTTTTTTAATTTTATTATAACGATGACATGATATAATGAATTATTAATGTAATTTAATTTTATCTGTTGCACAATTGAAATAATATTCAATTAGTATAATATTTAGTTATTATAATATTCAAAATCTATAAATAACGTTTAATATAAATTAGAAACGTCTACTTTGTTTTGTATATTTTTGCAAGAACTGATTAGATTTGAAACGCCTGCCATTTTCGTACCAAAACCTAATCCAAACCTGACCCGAAAATCCTAACGCTAGACGGTCGACGTCAGGGGCACCACGAGGTTCGGTTTGGTTAGGTTCCTTTAAACCCTACAGTCAGAAATAGGAGCCTCACCCAGCGGGGCTCCATTGACCTGCTGACGAAAACTCTAACCCTAGCCTAACCTAGGTGTTTTGAGGTTGGTTTATAATATAATTTGTTTTTCGTTGCCTTAGAAAATAAGTTAATATGAAAATTAGGTCAAATGAATGTTATATAAAAAGAGCAATAAACAAATTGAAAATTATATGAAATATAACATTAGATCACATCAAATTAGGTTAATTGTTTTAATAGCATATGAAAATTATATCATATTAACGTTATTTCAAGTGATATTATACTATCTGTTAATATACCATACCTACATTACACACCCATCTAACCATTGTTTTGTATATGCTCCCCTTAAGTTTAAGGAGAATGCGAAAGTCGCAGATTGTTCCCGTGACCTGCCGTCATTTCATCCATGCATTCACTACATTACGTACCACCAAAAATAGAAAAAAAAAAAAATACATTATTCAACTCCACTCATATGCACACCACCTAACTCTCTTTGACACCGCGGTTTGTATCTCAGAGAAGACAGAAGCGTCATTAGATAGTAATTTTCTAAGACCACTACAAACTATTAAGCCAACCACAAGCACTCATTTGACACAGACTAACCAACGTTGTTATGTAGGTAAAATAATACGCGCCAAGTTTGAAAGGGATTTCAAAGGTTGGTAAATACTTGAGTGGTTGTCGAATTTGAAAGGATTATCACACTAATATTATAAAGGCGAAAGTTTGTGAGCGTGTGTGTGAGTATGTTTGTTACTTCTTCACGCTCAAACGGCTGGACCGATTTGGTTGAAATTTGATATGTAGATAGCTTGTACCCTGGATTAACACATAGGATATTTTTTACCCCCGGTCTACGCGGGTGAAACAGCGGGGCGCAGCTAGTAATTTATAATACAGACATATTTGGTAGAGTTACTTACAGAGTGGCAATTAGGTTATCACATTAAAAGCTGATTGTTCAATAGTCAGATAATTTTTATCTGAGGAATAAATATGGCGGTTTGACAGCTTCTGTATAGAAAATATGTCAAACTTTCATATATTATTCTTCAGATAAAAGTTATCTACCTATTGAAAAATGAGCCCTTAATAAAACCACGTATTCAGTACATGATTCTGGATCTGTACGTCGATTCTGTAAAATTCAAACAACAACTCGCATTTCACATCGCTATTCACTCTCACTCGTAAAATAGATGCTTTTTATTTGACACTTCTGGTTCGAGTGCGAAGTGAGCGTCGAAGTGATGGAGAGTTACCTTACTGAATGCCACTTCTTACGTCATCTCATACTTTATCTGTCAAAATCTTACGGTCAATTTAGTTCAACTCGCTGACACGCTCGCAAGGGTAGCGCTAGTGTAAATTCGATTTATCAACCGAGTTTTTAGAATGCCAATCAAGAAACTCACAGCGGATTCAGATTCGAAGTTTAGAATGAGGTCTTACAGAATCACACGGCTGGACTCCGCTGCGTTGAAATGTTTCGCAATTTTGCTCTTAATTTTGAGGTATGTATTAGGTTAAATTTACGGGTATTTGGGGCTATGAAAGTGATATTAGTCCTATTACCTGCTAGACGATTTGGAGTGGTCTAGACTAGATAAAACTATGTCTAGACTATGTCTATGACTTAATATGTCTAGTAATATAAGAATGTAATTTGTGGAGATAAATAAACATATTTTTTCTCTCTCTTTTCTAGCTCTTTCAGGTAGATTAAGTTCATCTGCATATACAGTAAGAAAAATAAGGCAGTTGACTGATGTAGCCACAGCTAGGTTAGTATACTTTGCTTATTTCTAAAGTATTATGTCTGATGACGTTCTGTTGTGGGGATCGGCAGCTGACGTAGGTTCAATTTTCATTTTACAAAAGAGGGTTCTCCGCGATCTACAAAATGGGTCCTCGTTAGTACCTTAGAGACAAATTCAAAGAAATTGATATACTAACTCTGCCTTCTCTTTACATCTTAGAAAGCATTTTATATGTTCGCAAAAACTTAGGACTTTTCAAAATAAGAAGCGATTTCCATAACATAAATACCTACACGTAGTAAACATGAAATTGTGATGGTTTTTAGATTAACTAAAACAAGCAAGTCATTTTATATAAACAGTATCCGCTTTTATAACAAGTTGCCAAAATCGGTTACAGAACTTAGTGATGGAAAGTTCAAAACCCACATTAAACGTGTCCTTATCAAAAAAGCACATTATAAGATTAAACACTACGTTGAAGACAAGAAAGTTTGGCAATAAATCCTTGTGCACATGTGGTTTCCCTGGTAGGTACCTCATTACCGGCATAATTATGTACGTACGTGTCTATTAACTGCTCCCAAATTACGATTATTATTTTTTATATTATTTTTACATTCTTCCTTGACATTAATCAATTATTATTAATCATCTCATTATTTGACATTATAGAAGGTTGATATGAGCGAGAGGCATTAAATTAAACTACATATACTATAGATGCATAGTGTTAACTCGGAACTATTAAAAAAAAGTTTAGAAGAAAAATAAGAAAAAACTTTTTTCGAACAAATAAAATAGCGGAATGATCTAATTATAATGTAAACATCCTTTGTAGACATTTCCACTGACGTGCGTAACAATACGGCAACGTCGCGTCAAAAATTCTGTCGTTTTATGGTGTATGACCCTAAATAACTATGCGTAGGTACCTACGCATAGTTATCTAGAGTCATACACCTTTAAACGACAGAATTTTCAACAACATACTTAGTCAGCTGTTAGGGCAGACACCTCGTGTTTCACAACAAAGAAAAAAACTAAAAAATAATCCTGTGACTAAACTATTGCTTCTATTTATCAGATTTTTAGTAAAGAGGCTGAAAATGATACAAAGTATATGTGGTTTAATTTAATGCCTCTCGCTCATATCAACCTTCTGTAACTATAATTCCAATTTTAACTCTTTATTAATGGCTTTTGTGAACATGATATTTATTCAGATTTGTTACTGTAGTCGTAATGGCAATCATGTCTTGTCATTTTGTGTCAAGTCATAGGTTTTTTTTTTTTTCTTTTATTAATTTTTTAAATAGATTATTTTGTATTTTGTGTTGTACGTTGCAGGCCTAGTAGACTGCACATTTGTTGACTAGTTTCTATTTAGTTGAAAGGCCCACATTGCATGCATTTGAAAATATTGTAAAAGCCAATTATTTTTAAAAGAGTAACCATTATGGAGTTTCTTGCCGGCTCTTCTCCATAGGAAACGACCAATTGGAAACGTGCACCTAGCTTCTGACATTTCATAAGTGCCCATGTAGGTTTATGTGAAATAAAATATTTTGATTTTTGATTTATTTTTTTATTTTGGATCGAACTCGTGTTGGTAAAAGACTGGCATAGCCACTTTTAAGCTGGGAAGAAGGCATCCGCCGTTTTAACTACAGATTTGTTTGCCTTTATAGGCTACTGAGGGACATCATTTATTCGTTAACTGGATAGTACTGATAATTTCCAACCCGGAATTTAAAGGAGCAGGATCGTAGCAGGTGGCGTTCTGTAGTTTGAAATTTCTCATTTTGAAGAAGGCGTGAGTTTATTTATGTATGTATATATGTATAAGGAGCTCGTGGCTAAGTAAAAACAGCCGCACGGGTCGACCCATCAGGTTAAGCTACGCTTGCCGGGGTTGGTCCGTGGATGGGTGGAGGGGTGGTGGGTTACATACCAAGACTCTCCGTGCCTCGGAAAGCACGTTAAGCCGTTGGTCCCAGCTGTCATTCGTGGATCTGTGACAGTCGTTACGGGTCGCCAGAAGCCCGAAAGTCTGACAACCAGTCTTACCAAGGGGTATCGTATTCGAGGTCAGATAGGCAGTCGCTCCATGTAAAATGCTGGTATTCAGCTGCATCCGGTTAGACTGGAAACCGACCCCAACATAGTTGGGAAAAGGCTAGGCAGATGATGTAGGTATGTCATCATTCTCCTGCCCTTATCCCGATCTATTTGGGGTCGGCGCAACATGTCCTTTTTTTCCATACTTCTTTATTATTCGTCATCTCGGTAGTCACCCCCTTTCTAGCCATGTCATCTTTCACACAATCCATCCATCGTTTCTTTGGTCTTCCCCTACTCTTATAGCCATCGACATTCATACACAAAACTTTCCTCACGACATTTTCCTCACTCCTCCGCATCACATGCCCTTACCATGACTGCCGATTTCCGCACAACTTTTCAGTCACCGGTGACACTTTCAGACTTCCTCTTATGTACTCATTTCTTATTCTATCCATTCGTGTAACACCACACATCCCTCTTAGCATTCTCATCTCAGCTGCATGCAACTGCTTTTCATTCATCCCTTTTGTGGCCCAACATTCTGATCCATACAAGACAGCAGGTCTAACCGTTGTTTTATATATCTTCCCCTTAAGTTTAAGGGGAATGCGGGAGTCGTAGATTTTTCCCGTGACCTGCCGCCATTTCATCCATCCAGTGTTAATCCTATGCTTAACCGTCCGATCTACTTCGCCATCGCTTTGCACGAGTGAACCGAGATACCGAAAGTCGGAGCAGACTGGGAGAAGCGCGCCATCAAGCGCTATGGCTCCAGAACTGGAGATACCGCCGAAATCGCAGAAAATGTGTTCAGTTTTGGTTCTGCTGATTTTCAAGCCAACATTCTCCAGTTTCTGTTGCCATTTCTCCAATCTGCTCCGAATCTCAGGTACATGATGATGATGTATGTATGTATGGAGTTTAAACCTAAACTATCATTTTTATCAAACGCAGAATCTCATAAGAGCTGACCAAACAAAGACAATTTGGAATCTTATGGAAATCTTAGTGTATTGTGTATGTGTGTGTATGTATGTATTGTGTAGATTCGATTCGTTTGATCGTCACGGACAAATTGACCGTTATCTGCTCAGCGCCTTAATTTATGATTCACTCACACACCGATTACCTAATCACCCGAAATATAAATATGTACTTGGTTTAAATATAACTGGAAACTAAAGAGTTTTTTAATACTTCAATAAATTAAAGAATCAGTAACCACTCAAAACAGAAGATGTGTTAGTATCTATAAACAAATATTAGCATATTTTAGCATGAAAGCTTCTATAGAAGAAACTTTTGTTTTACTCACAGACAAATATTTTATGTATTGTTTTATCTACAGAATAACCCGAAGCGAAATTTATATACATAAATAAAAAGAGAAGTCCTGACTGATTGACTGGCTGACTCATCAACGCCCACCCCATACCCTTCTAACTGCGACACGGACCACGATGGTCCGATGTCAAAATAGTTCTGTCTGTGAATCGGACCCCAGTGGTCCACGAAAGCTGATTTTTTTTTTGCACAGAGGTTCCCTTTATAATGTAGACAAGGAATAAGAAAGGAATTCCCAGTAGTACGTTCCCGTGGGTTATTTTCCGACATCCACGCGGGCGAAGCCGCTGGCAAAAACTAGTCAACAATAAAAACCTTTCAGACTAAGTATTGGAAACAAGTGAATTGGAACTCAAATTAGCAGTAGACAAACGAAACATTTGATATTTAGATATCAAATGTTTAATTTATTAATTTATAGAAAAAAGCGAGCAAGTGCGGGTTCGCACACGAAGGGTTCCGTAACACTAGCTGCGCCCCGCGGTTTCACCCGCGTAGACTGGGATAAAAAGTAGCCTATGTGTTAATCCAGGGTATAATTAAGCTATCTACATACCAAATTTCATCCAAATCGGTCCAACCGTTGGAGTGTGAAGAAGAAACAAACATACAAATAAACACACCCCCACACACACACAAACTTTCGCCTTTATAATATTAGTAGGACTAAAGGCCTATTTCACGATATCCGAATTGCCACTACTCACCGAGTAAATTAAAAAAACCGGCCAAGTGCGTGTCGGGCCACGCGCAGTAATAGGGTTCCGTAGTTGCACAATAATGCGGACTAAGAAGAAGGCTTTTTGTTGTTTCATGAATATTTAAACGGTTTCGGCGGCTCACAACGTCTAAAAATTTACTTTAAAAAAGTAAAAACCGACTTCAAAACCAAAAACGAATAAAATAAATTTCATAAAATACTTAACAGCTTCTGAATGTTATGAAAGTTATTTTATTCGTTTTTGGTTTTGAAGTCGTTTTTACTTTTTTTAAAGTAAATTTACTTTTCCATTTTTAGTTGAATATACAATTACAAGACGAACGACAGGATGAATCATCAAAAACGGCTTAGAAATGCCGGAGATACAGTACATTTATGCGTATAACTTCGTACATAAGAATAGTTACATAAAACGTTCCTAAAAGTATGTACCTATATCACGATAGTGAAAGAATAATCAAAATAGGTTCATTAGTTTTTGAGAAAATCGCGGACAAACAAACATACATACATACATACATACGGGTCGAATACAGAACCTCCTTTTTTGAAGTCGGTTAAAAACGGGCCCACATAGGACGATGGTAACTGAAGAAGGAGTTATAAAATCCAACTTCACAAGTGAAGTTAGAAAAAATATTATCATTTTATTAGTTAGTTAGTACTCGTAAACTTGAAAAGCCTTTTTAACAAAAATGAGCACTTTAAAGCTTAATATTTCAGAAATGGATCTAAGAAAAATTTCTTTCACAAACCCGCAATATTTTTGAAAAACCCATCCAACAACACCCCACCCTATGGGGTAGACGAGAAAAAAAAACAGCCCTATTTTACGTGTACAGAAGGTACCCTAAAAATATTTTTTTTTCATGATTTTATTTTACCACTTTGTCGGCGTGATGAATATGAGTATCCATGCCAAATTATAGCTTTCCAGTACTAAGAGTCTCTGAGCTAAGCTGCGGACGGACGGACAGACAGACAGACGAACGGACATAGCGAAACTTGTTGACTAAGGAACCGTAAAAATGGAACAGCATTTGTATGAAATTATCTGCCAAGTAAGTTAATAGGAACTTAATAATAGGTGGTGAAACAGGCCCTATTTTTTTTTAAATACTTCAAAAATCAAAAACACGTTGCTTGTATGGAACATAATAAATTAAAGTTAAAAATTCAAGGGGGTAATTTTTAACTTTAATTTATTTTTATTATTTGTTGTTATAGCGGCCGTATTACACACTGTGAATAAAGTTCAAGTGCCTGCCTATTACGGTTTAAAAGACACCCTGAGATAAGATAGCCCTCTGACCGACTGACGGACGTACAGACGGACAGCGGAGTCTTAGTGATAGGTTTGGCACTCTTTGGGTACGGAACCCTTAAAATTGTGGAATTACAAGAATATCTTTCTTGTAATTTAGACATTGTGATAAAATTTCACATTACTGAAATGTCTGGATGTATTCTGAAGCCAATGTAGAAAATGTGACCTACATAATTTATTATTTGCTACAGTATGTCGTGATGGCCCAATGGTTAAGGCCTCACCTCTCTCTCATGTATGAGGTTGTGGGTTCAAATCCAGGGAAGTACCATATTGGTACTCAAAAGTTTTTAATTCATATGTTTTTCAATATAATGATGCACTGAGGGGGTACTACTGCGGCTGCTGTGGCGTTGTAGTGAAGGATCACGGGTGGGTTTTAGCCAGTAAAAGTCTAACATCTAACACCCTCCCGCTCCGCCCAGAGCGGGAGAAGTTATTTGATGATTTCCCACCCAAAAAAAAAGGACTGCAATTGAGGTCGCCGGGTCGCGGGTTGTTCGAAAAAGATACCGTGGCCCTGGCACAGGCAACTGAAGGAACACGGGTGGGTTTTAGCCAGTAAAAGTCTGCACGCTCTCCCGCTCCGCCCAGAGCGGGAGAAGTCATTTGATGATTTCCCAACCAAAAAAAAAAACGCTGCAATTGAGGTCGCCGGGGTCGCGGGTTGTTCGAAAAAGAAACCGTGGCCCTGGCACAGGCAACTGAAGGAACACGGGTGGGTTTTAGTCAGTAAAAGTCTGACACGTCCTCCCACTCCGCCCAGAGCGGGAGAAGTCATTTGATACTTTCCCATACACAAAAAAAAAAAAAAACACTGCTCGACCCGGGAATCGAACCCAGGGCCTCATGCTCATCAATAGTAGTCATGTGAGTGTACATCTCTGACTGTCTGACTTACCCTTCGAGGAATAGAGGTGTGAGAATAAGTTAGTTAAATTAATTTAAAATCCAAAAAAAAAAAAACTAAATTTTAAAACTGTCTGCGCGTTACTCTTTGAGCTCTAAACGAGGTCAAAAAGAGCGGGTATCGTTAAAGTAGTGCATTTGGTCGGACATGAGCTCGAAATAGCTGAGATCACGCAAACGACGGCTCTCCAGCGTCCGGCTGATAAAAGACTGAGCACACTGTATTGTGGCGAAAAACGGTTAGGTAATAAAGGTACCTGTACAACTTTGTTGTTGCGACTAACGATTTTGCATTAGATGCAGATATATTGAGTTGTTGGGGCAGCATAGCTTGCGTGTTCTGTGCTGAGCTCACGCATAGCGTCGTATGTCCACCCAGTAATAGGACTTGCCCATCAAGGGGCAATGTCCCCTCAGATCAACAAAAAAAGGAAGATGGAGCGCCGCGAACATCAAAAGTGAAGCCATCTCTTTATCTATGAATCGAAGGGTTGCCATTTGTTAAATTGTTTCCTATAATTTGGGGAGTAATATTGTATGGGTATGGTATCATATTTTAATCGAATGGGGAAATTTTAAATCTTAATATGCCAAACTTCGCACTTTATGTCACTGCGTTTGTTCGATGAGTTTTCTTGTTCCAAGTAACCTAGAACTCATAGTTTATTTAATAAAAAAACGATGTTATTCCAAGTACTTTCTTACAAGTTATAAGTGATTTTGTGAGACTTTTTATGTGATTTGCTATTGTTTTTACAAGTTTTCACTACACCCGAAGGCACAATTCAATTTTTTTTTAACTATGTTAATTATACGACGACTCGTCACGTATTAAGAGCGGTGAGCATGGTTTTAGTTGTATGTGTGTGCGTGAGCGTGCATTTACTTGCAGGAGCACGGTTTTGTGGCTTCACTATATAGCAATAGCATGCAGCAATAGCTGGCTGCAGTATATAGCAATAGCATTTTTTGTATGGGCATAAAGATATATAATAAGTTACCCATAGACATTAAGAACCTACATTTAATTGGTATTTTTAAAAGGAAGCTAAAAGACTTCCTGATTAAAAAGGCATATTACTCTGTAAAAGAATTCCTTGAAGAAAATAATTATTAAATATTAAAATATTGTTGAATAATGTAATGTAAATTGTAAGAATAGTCTGTTAAAATAAAAAAAAAATTGAATAATAATAATTAATATAATATAATGTAAATTGTATAATTATAATACTGAGTACCTACGAGTACGTATACCTATGTTTTTAAATATTTATAACAATTTAAATTGCAATGCCTTAACAGGCAACTAAGTTCTAAGAACCTACTATTGTTAACATCTTCAAAGTTATACACTTAGTTCGCAATAAAGAATTTGAATTTGAATCACTTTTCATGTTCGGAGCGCTCCATCTTCCTTTTTATGTTGATCTGAGGCTGTCCCAAATTAGACGCATTATTAATATATTTTACACAAAACAGAGTGTACTTGTATTAAAACACGTATACTTAAACATAAGTAATTAAATTATCTTTAAACTGGTGAAGGTTTCATAAAAATACGCTTGATAGTTTTGCGTGATGCTCCGTTTTTTAACCGCGTGAGATATAACAAATTAATTACACTATGTAATTTAAACAATCAAAAATATTGAGATAATAAGTTATTAAAAAAATGCTTTACTATAACATTTTTTTTTTCCCAAACATTTAACACTACTCGTTTAGACGTGATCTTCAGTTGAACATCATTAAAAGTCGTTTATCAAAAGATCAAAAAAAAAAAAAAAAATCCTCGCCCTAAACCCCGCCCTTTTGCATGAGAGGCGATTTTAAATAAGTATACGTAGAAACTTTGACCCGGCACTCCCTAGGTAGAGTTTCATATTTTCATGCAGTTTATTCCAATTCCAATTCCAATTTATAGTAATGGCTCCATCGTTTCATCGATGATTCTGCCAATGTCAAGGTTGAAAAAAACAAAGAGTATACGTTGAGGTTGACCGGTTATACAGCCTGCACGGTTTAATTAAAAGTCGATCTGTTTGAGTAGCCTGTAAGGACAACACAATAATATTTGATAATATAAATGATTAATAAGCAGACAACACAAATTAAGTTTATTATGGGACTAACTACGAAATAACCACCATTATGAATTGCTATGTTATAGCTTGATATTATTTAATAAAATAAATTTTTGGAGTGTTTTAATTGATGGGGAATCAACGAGTGTTAAGAGAAATGGAATATGCAGTTTATTTATTTAATACAATCGGAACACGTCATTCTGGAAATTAAAAAGCGCTGACTGACAGCTCTATCTTTATTCGTAGAGACCACCAAACATTAATCTTAAACTCCTTCCGTTCGAACGTCGAAGTATTCTCTCTTTTCTTAAAATAGTGAACAAAAATCGAAGCAGAAAGTATCAATACGATGTGTCAACATTATACACGGATTTAAAATCGCAATTCTAACTACAATACTATGTCTATAATACTTCGAAACGCTTCGAACTAGGTACGACATTAAAGTCATACCACAGTATAATAATGTACAGTATTTTATCTGGGCTGGAGCTCATGGCTAAGTAATAACAGCCGCACTGAAAGATCCATCAGATTAAGCTACTCTTGCCGCGGTTGTTCCGTAGATGGGTGACCATCTTTACATACCGAGACTCCTCCGCGCCTCGGAAAGCATGTTGAGCCGTTGGTCCCGGCTGTCATTCGTGGATCTTTGATAGTCGTTACGGGTCGTCAGAAGCTCGAAAGACTGACAACCAGTCTTATCAAGTAACTGGGTTGTGGAGGTCAGATAGGCAGTCGCTCCATGTAAAATACTGCATCCGGTTGAACTGGAAACTGACGCCAAAATAGTTGGGAAAAGGCTAGGCAGATTGATTGATTGATTATATGTAGGCCTTGTGACCTTGAATTAATTACCTACTTCCGTTCGGTAGATAAATACGTGTCCGTCCGTGCGTAACTGGCGCGCGCTCGAACTAACGTAACTGAGACTGAGTGAGATTTCGAAGCGCGTCGTTTGGGCCGTTTTCTATGAAGATAAAATACTGTATCTTTATTATACTGTGGTTTACTCAGTGTATTTAGAGGAGACAGACTAAAAAGGGTAATAGTCAGCGAATTTTATGAAGGTATTTGGTAAAAGTTAATATTTATGTCGTACGTAGATTTTAAGATAGCACGCTGTTGGTAAGTTTAATTTAATGGAATTTTTCCCTATCAGAGCTTAGTCATAGGAATAATTTCATTATTATCTAAATCGAACCATAATTGACCAGACTTGGCGTATTTATTTAGAACTAGCTGACCCGACAGACGTTGTCCTGTCTTGGCTATGAATATTCTAATGTAAACGCGTGAAGTTAAAATGTTTTTTCTGAAATTTTCCAATTTTCTGCGAAATTTTCTTCATTTTTTTTTTCATAAGAACCTTCTCCTGACAATCATAAACACGACAAAAAATAATTAGCGAAATTGTTCCATCCGTTCACGCGTGATGCGATGACCAAGGGAAATAGGGATTATTATATAGATTGCTAACGGAGCTTCCCGAATCGTTGAACAAAATCGTACTGCGGGTTCCTTCTGCTTTTCTGCGCAATCCTTATGTATTACATACTCCTGTGGTAAGAACGAACGACTCTTTGTGGTTTCTTTTTTGATAACGTAAACTAATTGATTAGAATTTCAACATGAATGATGTAACCATTATTTTGTAACCATATCTTGATTTAAAAGAGTGTCCGTGGAGTTTCTTGCCCGTTCTTCTCCATAGGTACCTACTATGCTTTGGAATGGGCGCCTAGCTTCATCTTTTTGACTGACCGACCCCTTGACAATTCAAAAGTGCCTGTAATTGGTTTAATTGAAATAAATGCTTTGAGTTTGAGTTTGAGTTTGAGTTTGAAACTCATTTTACTTGATATTGTTTTTGCTTAAACACTGTCTACCTTCTCAAGTATTTTTTTCTGTTTAAATGCTCTTTTCTCTCTGTGAAAACTTTTAATTGGCCTTATTTTTATTATTCTCAATGTTATAAAATGTTTAGCTGTAAGTATTGAGTTCTGCCGGCAATCATCATGGCTGACTATGTTTTTTTTTTACTTAGTTTTAAGAGTGTTCATATCCATTGTGCTTGTCGTAAAAAATTAAACGAAAATGCTATATGATAGTTGTATTTTCGATTAAAAAATCGTTCGAATTCACGTTACGTTTACGTCGAAAATTGAACAAAAATGATATAGGATAGTTGTTTTTCGATTAAAAAATCGTTCGAATTAGGTATCGTCTCGTTTTCAAGCTAGGGCCTCTGATTAATTTTTTAACAAGGAAGCTTTTCTACTTATACGAAAAAACCTAAAAATTTGAATATTTTGTTCTCAATATCTTGAGTTTGTTTTACCATATTTCACCATACTACACACTTTAAAGATAAACATACACTGAAGTAGGTACTTACCTACAGTTTAAACTCTGACATTCTGTTAAAACCCTTAATCTACGTCTAAAGACCTCCTTATCTCTAGTGGGACAGCCACAGTTGTAATAAACAAACAATTTAGGCTGGACACAAGTCGTTACAGCGGCCATTTGTACCAGGGTACCAGGAAGGAAGGTTTTAAGACGTATTTAGCACCCTTATTACGTAACTCAGTTTGAATGACAATCCCTTTCATTTTGTTGCTACAACATAATGCATTACTTCATGTGTATGAAAATTATTTGCTGTACCGAGTTTATATATATTAGTAATCCTAAATCACTTTGCTAAGTATATTCATGAGTATGAATCACAAGAGGAACGTAGGATAAGAGAAAGCACGAGAAGGAAGGAATTTAAACACAAAATGGCACCAAATTTTAATATAGCTAAGCATTGTTCCAGATACCAGGCAGTGGAGTTATTTAATAGGTTACCGACTGACTTAAAGTTATTAATTTATAGCTCTCACTCTTTTATAATTAAATTAAAAGTCTTCTTGTTGGAAAAATGTTTATACTCGGTATCAGAATTTATGTCAAGTGATAAAAATAGTCACTATGAAAATAGCAGTAAGCTTTAAATATTAAATTATTTTTGACCTAATACTGTTCTCATCACTGGGACCTTGATGAAGTTGTACAGTAAATATTTTGACATTGAACATTTACCTGCTATTAATTTGACATTATATTTCTTTGTTGACATATTTTAAATTAATTGACTCATAATATACTAAGCATTTCACATCAATTTTAATTAGACTTTTAAATGTATTGTTTCTGCCTGTGATAATTTTATTTAATATGTAATTTTCAACACAATGTAAATTGTTCATGAAAAATAAATGAAATGAAATGAAATGTACTGTTACGCAAAATTCAAGAGCGTTTTGGAACGAAGTTCCTTATCGCGCGTTGTGAAAGGGGGCTAGACGGAAAAAATTCTCACGAAAAGTTGTAACGACACTTTTTGCTATAGTAAGCTATTGTAAGCTGTGCGACGTGCGCATGTTTCTCTGTCTGTCTCTCTCTCTCTCTCTTATAGAAAGATTAAGTTTATAAAACATTATATTTGTTAATAATAAAAAAATATTATTATAACTTAAAAAAGATATATTACAATTCCTTCACTAATTAATCGAAAGGAACTTCGTTTCATCCGGGTGTCCCTTGACACCTCTCAACTTTTTTTCTCGTGAACCACAACACAACCCAGTAACTGGGTAATACGATACCCTTTGGTAAGACTGCTTGTCAGACTATCAAGTTTCTGACGACCCGTAACGACTGTTAAAGATCCACGAATGACAGCCGGGATCATCGGCTTAACGTGCTTTCCGAGGCACGGAGGAGTCTCGGTATGTAAGGATGGTCACCCATCCACTGACCAACCCCGGCAAGCGTAGCTTACCGCGTACCTGATGGATCGACCCGTGCGGCTGTTATTACTTAGCCACGAGCTCCTCCTGATGATTTTGCTGCATTCGTAACAGAATGTACAGGGTTACTTGTAATTCGACGTATTCCTTGCAGGACGTCACAGTAGGGTTAAAATGCATCAAAGTAAACCACCGAAATTCAATAGTTTTTGCGTTAGTTAGATTTTTTTTTTTTTATTAAAAAAAAATCAATAATGATTTACGGTGCGACTTTACTGGAATTGAAGTTATTGTCATAGCTGATGCCGTAGCAGGTCTTTGTTAAAAATTAAAAGTTGAAAAATGCCTAAAACTGGCAAATATCACTAATTAAACGTTTTATTTTTCGTAATTTATATTTTTCTGAAACAAAAATTACAAAAAAAAAAAAACTGAATTACGGTAGAACATTTGGTGGCTTAATTTGTAGCATTTTAACCCTACTATGACGTCCTGCAAGGAATACGTCGAATTACAAGTAAGTCTGTAAGAAAAACGCTTTTGAAATTTCCGTAAGTTTAAGTTATTTGTGCTCGTGACTGTAAGTACATACATAAGGCCTGAAATACACATGCTAATCTAAAGCATGTTTCCCGTGTGTCTAAAACGGTCATACACTTTTCTTATACATACTCGTAAGCTAATTTGTGTGTATAATATATACAGGATGTAACAGAATGGTGTGGTCAATTTTAAGGGTGTGGTACAGACCATCAAACTGAACAACTTTGTCCATAGGACCAACATCGTAATCGCGAAAAAAAAATTAACTGTCCCATACATTTGGGTATTGAAGTTTTGTATGGGACAGTTGTTAAATTCACCATTACGATGTTGGTCTCATGGAGAAAGTTGTTTAGTTTGATGGTCTGTGTACCACAGCCTTAAATTCGACCACATCTTTCTAGAACACCCTATAGGTAGCATCTTCAGAAAATTAGCATAGCGAAGTTGGAACACTTTTCACAATGTTGCTGACGATGGCGATATTTAATAATAGTTTATTATTTTTTACTTTTTTGTTACTACACTTGACTTTTCATAATATGTTTCTTCTTATCATTCATTTGTAAATCTCAAGATATTAACCCTCCCTGCTCTGTATATCTACGCGGCCTCAATTTTAGTTAAATCAAACATTAGTAGCTATGACACATTAACAAGCAGTAGACTCAAAAATACATTACGCAATAAAACATTCCATACTGCAGTATATAGCAATAGCTTTTTTGTATGGGCATAAAAATATATAATAAGTTACCCATAGACATTAAGAACCTACTCGTACATTCAATTGGTATTTTTAAAAGGAAGCTAAAAGACTTCCTGATTAAAAAGGCATATTACTCTGTAAAAGAATTCCTTGTAGAAAATAATGAATAAATATTAAAAGATTGTTGAATAATGTGATGTAAATTGTAAGAATAGACTGTTAAAATAAAAAAATGAATAATGATAATTAATATAATATAATGTAAATTGTATAACTGTAATATTGAGTACCTACGTATACCTACCCATTTTTATTTTTTTTTAATATTTAAGACAATTTACATTGCAATGCCTTAACAGGCAACTAAGTTCTAAGAACCTACTATTCTTAACACTTACCAGTATATACACTTAGTTCGCAATAAAGAATTTGAATTTGAATTTTGAGTTATTAAAAACTCCTAAAAGTGATACTAGATAGTATGTTTGTGTTCCAGGTTTAACGCAATGGATATTGTTGAATTGTCCGGCTGGACACTACAGCGTCGGTCGTTACAGCGCCCATTTGTACTAGGGTACCAGAAAGGAAGGAAGGTTTTAGGATGTGTCCTGATAACTTTATCAGGACAGGGTAGCACTGTCTGTCATGGTTGAAGTGCGCGTGTTAGGTTAAAGTTACGGACATGTGTTACGACCTTAACTTTGAGGTAAAGTTGACATTGACTGAAGTCCTTTTGAAGTTTGAATGTTTAATGTGCCGCTGTAAGGGCCCGGTCTTGCGTACCACAACCACATCACATATTGCAGCAAAAATATGTAATATGTGGGGTAGTTGTGGTTACCTTTTTTTTATCGTGGAGAAATGCTCATGCATTCTGCGCTACCACAGTGTAGTAGGTTATTAGAGAGTGTAAATTTGATAAACAATTTCCGTGACTCACTCACTCACTCACGTGAACACAGCATGCATTTTAAACCATAAAAAATATAGGTCATCGCTTGTTTTTTCTTTGTAGAAAATCTAGAAATCTAGAATCTAGAAATCTGAAACTAACTGTGTTTGCTCTTTACATACCTATTCTTGTGAATTTTATTCGAACATAAATTCAAACGAAACATACACTACGATAGAGTCTAGTTCTCTGGCATCCATAAAAACATTTGAGCGTTACAAGATTCCAAGAATCTTCGTCGCTTCGGAATTGTTTGTAAACACGTGCGAAGTGCCGGCTGACGTCATGGAGCGCGTACGCATGACTGTACGATGGACTGTTTTTTTGTGTACAGCCGCTTTCGTACTAGTGGGTATGTATGTGATGTGTATTTTTATGTATGTGAGTTATGGACGAGTTTTAACATACATTACAGCCTCGTGTGGCTGCAAACCATACAGATAAATGGATCTTACCAAACTAATTCAGAGCAGTTTTAGCCTAGTGGTAACGGCCGCGACTTACGAGTAGGTCGAAGTTGAGGAAACGGGCATGTCCTAGAACCAAAAATTCGAAGACATGTGACATCTACCAACCCGCACTGGGCCCGTGGCACCCTCTCACCGAGAGGCGGCCTGTCTTCCAGCAATAAAGGCTGAGCTTGAGGAAGTGATGATGATGACGTCACGCTGTGGTAGGTGCACGAAGACTGCGCTGACGTATATACAGGGTGTAAGTGTAAACAGTAGCAATCTTTTAAGGGGTCATTGTACTCATCATTATGGACAACTTTTAATATGGGACCAAACCTGAAATCGCGAAAAAAAATCAGATGTTCTCTAAATTTACTGAAAATGAAAATGTACTGAAAATTAGGATACAAAACTACTTCCAGCATCTGATCACGTTGAAGTAATACTTCCATCTTTTTAGTAGCTTCTACCTTTGCCTACTCTATAGGATCAGAGGGCTGTGTAAGTGCGTAATAGTTATGACGTCATAAATAAACATTTGCACTCGTAGCGTACGTCGAGGTAACACGTGAATCTGTATGTAATGGCCCCCCGCACGACAAAATATTCTGGAAATAAATATAAATCAAAAACAACATAATTTGATGAAATACTAAATCACAAGTAGTAGAGGAGATTGTGGCTAAGTAATAATAGCCGCACGGGTCGATCCATCAGGTTAAGCTACGCTTGCCGGGGTTGGTCAGTGGATGGGTGACCATCTTTACATACCGAGACTCCTCCGTGCCTCGGAAAGCACGTTAAGCCGTTGGTCCCGGCTGTCATTCGTGGATCTTTGACAGTCGTTACGGATCGTCAGAAGCCCGAAAGTCTGACAACCAGTCTTACCTAGAGGTATCGTTATACCCAGATACTGGATTATGGAGGTCAGATAGGCAGTCGCTCCATGTAAATGTAAAATACAGCTGCAGCCGGTTAGACTTAATGCCCTTTTTTTTTCTTTTTTTTTTGACGCTGAGAAATGCTTTATGCATCCGCGCTCGTGGGGGACGAGACGGGGTATATGCGACTCCTGTCGGAATGACAGTATACCCACTAAAACTCAGCAGTGTTCCTACATCGCCGTGATGGGAGGGCCATGGGAAACCGGATCAGCCTTTACTTCCACAACCCTCCCGGCGCATGCCCGCCTAGTTGGCGGGTCCCGCAGGCCCCCCCGGATGGGGACACCTGGCCATTCCCGTCCGACACTGGTGGGGGCCTGTGCAATACAGGCAAGGATGCCCCCCACACCCGTTGCCTGCTGGCCTCCACCTGGGAGGAGTCGGAGATGACTACCAAACTGACGTCTTCTCCGACCCCTCCTCCGCCTTCGGAGCGGCGCCGCGTGAGGGTCGTCCTCCCGCGCGCGCTCCGCCGCCTGCCTAATTTCGGCCGCAGAGGATAGGGAGAGCGGCCGACGTCATACCGACACTCCTCTTCCCCTGCGGCCCCACTGCGTCCGCCATCAAACGGTGGCGGCCCCGTCAAGGCCGCGGAAGGTAGGGAGAGCGGCGCACCGCAGTACCGGCGCTCCTCTCCTGCCGCGGCCTCCATTCCTCAGCCGCGATGCCTCCCATAAGACACCGTGGCCCGCCTCAGTTGCGGTGTCGCCCATACGGCCACCGAAACCTACCAGCTGGCCGCTACGTCGTCGGCTTATCGGCAAAAGCCCTGACGAGCGGCCCCCGCCTCGGGTTCCTCTTCGCTTCACCGTGGGTGACCAAGCCACGGCTACTGAGCCCCCCCGCCTCGACAATGCGGGAACCCTCCGGGGGGGCAGACTTAAAGCCCTACCCCAACATAGTTGGGAAAAGGCTAGGCAGATTGATTGATTGACTAAATCTCAAGTAGTCAAAAAGGGTACTAGCAGTAGGTTCGGTCTACCACTTATCATCAATCATAATCATAACTCAAACTCAAACCATTTATTTAAAATAAACCAATTGCTGCAGGCACTTTTGAATTGTCAAGGGTTCGGTCAGTAAGAAAGATAAAGCTAGTCGCCCTTTCCGAAGCGTAGAAGGTACCTATGGAGAAGAACTAATATAGTAATAATAAATAATAATATAGTAATATATAATAATATTATTATATATTACTATAGATTATACGTATTTTTGGGTATTGCACTCGTGAAATTATAACCTTCATGTTATAATTCATGTTAATAGTAATATATAATAATATTATTATATATTACTATAGATTATACGTATTTTTGGGTATTGCACTCGTATAACCTTCTTGTTATAATCACGAACTTTGGCGAGCAAATTGGTGATAGTAGGCAACAGAAACGTGTGCGGTCGGTTTTTTATGAACACGACACTCATTTATTAGAAAATTTTTACAGCCGGCATCTTGGATTTTCATTTGACTTCAATATCGGCTTTGGCACCTTCGAAAACCACTAAAACGATACCCATGATGAAAAATTTGAAAATTTTCGCTGCTGCCATCTTGGATTTTCATTTTAACGTCCTATTAGCTTTAACACCCTCGGAAACCATGAAAACGACACCAATGATGAAAAATTAAAAAAAAAAAATCGCAGCCGCCATGTTGGTTTTCCATTTTGACCAAATTCACACTTTCTTTCTCTCAGAGAGAAAGTCGCATGGAGCATAACGCTTGTTCATTACTTGACGATTTCTAACAGTTCGCTCCTACCGCGAACGTCATTCCAAAAATTCCAACCGAGTGTTAAATCAGTTCCCTAAAAACCCACAACAATAATACTTATAGCCAAAAATGTCTAATAAAAGTCAAAGTCAAAGATCTTTATTGGGAGACTGTGGTTACAGAGTTGTTATTGGGTTATTATGGAGTGCGTTTGCATTGCTCCACCCTACGATCAACAAAGGCTCCAGCATGTTAGGCATAAAATAGTTTGAAAAATTTGTTCTAATAAATAAAAAGGGTAACAAAACAATTTGCAGCCCACTGAGTACACAATACTCGTATACACAATCTACGTCATCTTAGAGAAACACTAGAAAATGTTCAGGTAATCTCGTTCTGGATCCAGTATTTATTGCGTACACCTCATGTTCTGTGGATTTATATCCACGTATATTTTTTCTTGCCAACATTTCTCTAAGATCCACCATTTTCTTTACTAAAAGCGCTTGAAATGTCTTTTTATCTAATGTTAGGGACCGTTTACATTGTTTGTTCTGACTAAAGTAATTTTTACTTTTAAGGCGATTTTAACTTACTTTATTAGTTGCAAATTATATTTATATTTATGTTTATATTTACCCGACTGCGCCAGAAGGAGGGTAATGTTTTTCGAGAGTATGTATGTATGTATAATTGTTTGGCACGCTCTGCGGCCTGAAAGGCTCGATGGATTTTAGTTTGAGAGGTGTCGTTAGATTCGTATTTACTGTGAGATTGACACTGAGTATAACAAAATAAAAAAAAAAACAAAATGGCGGATTTTTGGCGCCAAATTATGTCTTAAATTTTTTTTTTTTCTCAAAACCTGTCGAGTGGGGTATCAAAATAAAGAGTTTTAAAAGGTGATATAAACAACTTATATGGTTAAAAGTAATTCGAAGTGACAAATCGTAAAAAACACGTACCAAGAACTAAATCCTCTGCGAAATCTTTAATTCACATTTGTAAACTAAAAAGATAAATAAAAAAAAGTAATTAAAAAAATTAAAAAACCCGACTGCGGTAAAAAACTTAAGTTAAAAAAACTGAAAAGCTAAAAACAAGCCCATTTTAAATTAAATAAATGTTGGAAGCAGGCGGGACCCATTTAAAAATATAATAAAAATGGTATGGGTGCCTCCTGCTTCCAACATTTATTTAATTTAAAATGGGCTTGTTTTTAGCTTTTCAGTTTTTTTAACTTAAGTTTTTTACCGCAGTCGGGTTTTTTAATTTTTTTAATTACTTTTTTTTATTTTAAGTACTTAGTTCACCAACTTAAAACTTCCTCAGAGACTGGAAAGTGCACAGTGTGGCCAAAGGCTGGTTGTGTGTAAATCATTTTGCATTAGCCGGAAAATTATGATCGCCACATAGAAATAACATTCAGGGCATTTACCGTCTCTCATTGATCATCACGCTTGCTCCATGCCATGCAGTACTCGTACATAAGAGCAGTAGATAAAAAAAACCAGCCAAGTGCGAGAGAGCGCAGTGTTCCGTACAAATGACTTCAGTTTAAAAAAAAACACGTTTCTTGCATGGGGGCACCCCCTTTAATTTTTAACTTTATTATATTTTTATCATAAATTGTTGCGGCAATAGAAATACACAGTCTTTGAAAATTTCACCTGTCTACCTATTACGGTTCATGAGATACAGCCCGTTGACAGACGGACGGACTGCGGAGTCTTAGTTAGTAATAGGGTTCCGTTTGGCATCCTTCGGGTACGGTACGCTAATAAGTCTAGGTTTTCAAATTCTATTGCATTTGTCAATTTTGTATAAGTACCTGCTTTATATTCTTAAATTAATTTTTAATTACCAACTTGGGACATTATACCCTTGCTGTCTTTCTATGCACGCATAAAGTAAATATAAAACACTAGCTTTTGTCCGCGTGCTGGTCGAAAATTATCCCACGGGAGCGTACTACCGGGCTAAAAAGTATCCTACTTCCCAGATCACGGTTTACCCGTTTGCCAATTTTATCAAGATCCGTTCAGCCGTTATTATGTTATAAAAAGGTTGCAGACAGACAGAGTTACTTTCGTATTTATAATAATAATATTATGGATATAGATAGGCAAATAGCAACGAAGATACCAACATAACTACAAAAGCAAAATAAAAACATAAAACGCAAGTGTGTACAGTCCCCAACAAAACATATCTCGAATACAAGAATAGAGATTTCTGTCCCACAAAAGAATAATATATGTGCATGTTAGGCGTGATTCATCGGGTTCACTTTATATCCGACTGTACCACGTATTTTTATGTAAAGTGACCAGTTTGGCTGGCACTGTACATTATGATGGTAAGGTTTGGCAACATTTTTACAGAGCACTTCGATATTTTCAAGGAAATATGTGAGAATTCATCTACCGTGCCCTATTGCCCTTGCTAAGCATCCCACGTTCGCTACAATATTTTTCCTATAGAGAAAAATCTTAGCTGTATATTCAACGTCTAAGCACGTAACGTAACGTATTAAACGTTCTAACGTATTAGACTTAACTTTTTCACTTCTGAATCCTGTTCATTTGTTGCCTTGCCATTCCTTATTTCCTTCCAAATCCAGGTACATATCGTAAAGAATTGTGTGAGTGTGGTTCAATCAATCAATCACTTTATTTTCAGGCAACTGAAAGCCCATAGAAAAAATACACAAAATAATATAAACAACAATTATAAACTAATACATATTACTATATAACTGCAATTAAACATGTAATGTTTTCAGCGTCGTGTTTCGCTGCACGGAGTCGCGTAACCGTCCTCGGAAGCGTCGAAACACGACACCTTTCGGCCCAAAGTCCTCTTTCAAGCAGGTTTGCAGATGTTGGGTTGGAACTCGCACCACGAATGACTTAAAGTTGACGTCGTGGTGCGACTCCAACCTTCCGACCCTCAAAGTCCAGTTGGTCTTCACTTTCACATACTGCACAACCTCCTCAACTGTCGTGGAGTGGTACAGACGCGAAATGTACAGCTGCGTCGTCAATACCTACAAGGCAACGTCAGGAATAAAGAATAAAGGAGCCATTGAAGTTTTGATTTGACCAGTGACCTATACTAATGACAGCTTACGCTACCATTATTTGACCACCTATAAGAGGGCTGTGGCATTTTGTCATCTATCTCGGTCATACGGGACTAAACTATTAAAATTGTTAAATGAAAAGGTGCTTTTTTGAAAAATCAATTACAGAACTAGTAAATAATGTTAATTTAACAGGTACCTAAATAATAAAAAAGCGGCCAAGTGCGAGTCGGACTCAGCCATGAAGGTTTCTGTAGCAGCAAGTAACATAGTACACATCTGGACACATCTATTGGCCCACCTTAGAGTTTAGGTTTCGATGGCCCCTACCGAAATATGATTGCTAGATTGAACAAGAACTGTTGATGCAGTTTTAAACCTGATACATTTTACCATCTTTTTCGATCGTATTGTTTTAAATTTGAATTCAGAATACAACAAGTCGGATATGCGCCTTGTTAAAGGCAATTGATTTTTGAATAAAAAACATGTTTTATCAAATAAAGGTTTAATTTAATAACGCGTGTTGCCACCATGGGCATCTACCACAGCTCTCATACGATTAGGCATAGAGTTTATCAACCGCTCTATGAAATTTTGAGGGATCATCTCCCATTCCTCTTCTATGGCAGTTTTCAACTCCTGCATCGTCTGGGCAACTGGCTGACGAGCCCTAACACGTCTTTTTATCTCGTCCCACATGTGCTCAATGGGGTTCATGTCTGGGCTTCTGGCTGGCCAGTCCATAACTGTGATGTTCACATCCCGAAGATATTCCCTGACGATGCCGGCCGCATGGGCTCTTGCATTATCATGCATAAAAAGGAAATTTGGGCCCACATAGTCCGCGTATGGTATCACGTGAGGTTCTAAGCACTCACGAATGTACCTTTCAGCATTTAATGTTGGCAGCCGTGGTCCTGTAACAACCTCAAGTTGAGTTTTGCCGCTCGCGGATATACCGCCCCAGACAGTCCATGAGCCACCGCCATAAGCAACCCTCTCTTCAAAGCAGCATTGTGCGAAACGCTCTCCCTTACGTCGGTAGACCTTCTTCCTTCCATCATTGCCATGTAACACAATTTTAGACTCATCAGAAAAGAGTACACGGCTCCAATCCTGCTGTGTCCAATTTAAATGACTGCGTGCGAAATGAAGGCGCGCTGTTCGGTGGGCTCGCGTTAGTTTGGGGCCATTAGCTGGCTTGTGTGGTACCATATCGCGTTCTTTTAACCTTCTCCGAACAGTTCGAGCGCTCACAGATACTCCGTGGAAGTCGCGAAGTTGGTTTTGTATCTCAATGGAGGTAAGGTGACGATTCCTCAAGCTGGTCGTCACGATGAATCGATCCTGCCTTTCAGTTGTGACCCGAGATCGTGGCCTTCCTTTGCGACGAACAAAGCCGCCAGTCTCTAGGTACCTCCGATAAACATTTCGGACCGCAGATCGACTTAAATTAAGTTGAGCACTCACGTTTCTTTGGCTGTGTCCGGCCTGAATAAGTGCCACAGCTTGGGCGGCGACTTCAGGTGAAGTATCCATAGATTATTGATAGAACCTCACCTTAATGTTAAGAATAAGTAATGTTTGTTGCAAAACCAAAATTGTCAATCACTTTTTCAAGAATTAAATCCAAGTAAACCAATAAAACCAAGTTTTCTTAGTATTCGATTGTTTGATATCAACAAACAGGCTCCAAATTGTCTTTTGTTTCTTTAAATTCTGTGTTCGAAATTCAAAAAAAGACTAATGAATGAAATTGTGAATGTGCCAGGTTCAAAACTGCATAAAAACTTTTTGCTCGACCTAATATAAAATTTTAGCTAGGACCAAACGAAACTGAAAATACAAGGTGGGCCAAAAGATGTGTCCAGAAGTGTATAAAAGTTCTTGTAGTTCGTTGTAACTTTGATCGATGTTTTAATAATTGAGTTGATTGAATGAAAGGTAAATTGCGGTTTACGATTTATGACGTATTAAAAAAAAACTATTTACTAGATCTCGTTCAAACTAATTTTCGGTGGAAGTTTACACGGTAATGTACTATGGACAAAACTTAAACATGCTCACTTAAGAAAATATTCCTGTGAGAGCGCAGCTAGTGACAAACTAACATTGTGCGATCGAGTCGTGAGCCGTGACATTTTACCACTTTGGAAGTGTCTCTCGCGCAAACTATTCAGTTTAGGAAAAAATTATATTAGAAACCTCAATATCATTTTTGATGTTTTGAAGACCTATCCATAGATACCCTACACGTATGGGTTTGATGAAAAAAAAATTTTGAGTTTCAGTTCTAAGTATGGGGAACCCCCAAAATGTAGGTATTGTTTTTTTTTTTCTATTTTTGTGTGAAAATCTTAATGCAGTTCACAGAATACATCTACTTACCAAGTTTCAACAGTATAGTTCTTATAGTTTCGGAAAAAAGTGGCTGTGACATACGGACGGACAAACAGACCGACATGACGAATCCATAAGGGTTTTGTTTTTTGCCATTTGGCTACGGAACCCTAAAAACACTTTTCTATTGTGTTATCTAATAAACTCAGTTCCAAAGTATTATCTGTTTGAGACGAGTTAATATATGCCACAATAAAAATGTCCTAATAGTACTTTAATTGATTACATTTTTCAAAAAAGCATCTTTTATGTATTTATTTGTTTCAACCAACAATTGCTTATACTGTTACATGTTAAAATAAACATTCTTATATCAAGGGTTAGTATAATAATCCCTTATAAGTTAGCACCGCATGCCCCATAAAGTAATAGATGGTACCAGTTATATGAAGGTTTAAATCAAAATTTAAATCAGTTACAAATTGAAAATCTAAATTAAATACAAAATCAAAATTAATACTAAATAAAAATTAAATACAAAATCAAAATAAAATTAAATACAAAATCAAAATTAACAACAGAATCAAATTTAAATACAATAAAAACTTTTTCACAAAAAATACAACCGACTTCCAAAAACAATACTACAAAGTGAAAAATAACTTTAATTTCGGAAGTCGGTGTCTAGTTAAATGTGTTTTCGTTTTTTGCCACCGACTTCCGAAATTAAAGTTATTTTTCACTTTGTAGTGTTGTTTTTGGAAGTCGGTTGTATTTTTTGTAAAAAAGTTTTTATTTTTCACTTTTTAGTTGTGTACCTACCCCACACAAATTCTAATACCACTATCTGCAAAACAAACTAGAACATCATCCATATAAAAGTGGGGAAAAAATACGTTTTATTGAAGCTAACTCAAAAACTACCGAAGCAAAGTTAATCAATTTTATATGGGACCAACTGTGATGTATACCCTCTCGAATAAAACAAAAAAAATCCAAATCGGTCCAGCCATCTTCGAGTAATCGGGGAACATACATAAAAAAAAAAAAAAAAAAAAAAGGTTCCGACGAATTGATAACCTCCTCCTTTTTGAAGTCGGTTAAAAATAGATTTAAAAGCACAGTCAAAATAATGCAATTCAAAATCAAATTATAAATTGAAATGTCATAAAAGCTAAGCTTTTCATTTAACATTCTTAAAAATTTGGTCCCGTGCGAGCGAAAGAGGTGACAAAATGGGACAGCCCTCTTACGACATCCATTAAAAAGGAAGTAACATATTTCTCTCGAAAGACCATTTAACAGACGAGGTAAGTCGACAAACCCGTCACAGACTTATTTCCCAAAAACTAACAGTTGGCCCACACCGTCAATTCCACTTTCCCTCACCGCAGTTTCACGAAGCTGCAAAAACTAAAAAGCCCCAAAAATCGGCTTTCAAACACTTCATCTCCAGTCAAGGCGTATATCGCACCGTCCATTACTAGGTAACGTTAAATACGGGCTTTGGGGAGAAATGGTTCGTGAAGGTGAGCAGAAATGGATGTCGTATATGGGATAAACGTCGCGAAAGCTCAGCAGAGATAAAGAGGGTGTTTTTAATGGATGTATTTGATTTCTTGTTTATTTTTGTATATTTAGATTTTGGTGATATGGTTATTTATTTATACCGCAGTACATATACATTTAACTTGGTGCCAACAAAAACTCAGTTTCACCGTGCACCAAAATCGTCGACTACAAATACTCACATCATGTTTAAGGGATTATTTGTTTAATAGGGAGTTAGAAATAACTCCCACTTCACTTCACTTACACTACACTTCACTCACTCACTCACTCATTTCACTTCACTCACTCACTCACTCACTTCACTTCACTCACTCACTCACTTCACTTTAGTAACTTCCTGTAAGCACTAGAAATTTCGACTACTTGCATTTTTTAGGGTTCCGTAGCTCAAAAGGAAAAAACGGAGCCCTTATAGGATCAGTTTGTTGTCCGTCTGTCTATCAGTCTGTCAAGACCCTTTTTCTCAGGAACGCGTGGAGGTATCAAGTTGAAATTAATATCAAATACATACATCTATGGTCCCTTGGAGTTCAATAAAAAAATACGGCCATTTATGCGACATGTTTTGATACTCGCAAGTAAATTAAAACCTATAGGCAGTATCCTAAAGTTCCTGTCGTCCTAGAATCATGAAATTTGGCAAGAAGCAAGGTCTCGCAGCACAAGTAAAGGAAAAAGTTCGAAAATTGTTAATTTATTATTTTATCACACGAAAAAAATATTTTTTTTTTTGGTAGAGTGTTAAGTTTGTTTATGGGTTCTTTTCAACTACGAAACCCTTTATTGTGCGTGGTCCGAAACGCACTTGGCCGGTTTTTTTTAGTTTCAGCTACTTAAATTTATTCAAGTCTAAATCGCCAACCCGTCTTGAGCAAGCGTGGTGATCATTGCTCGTGCCTTCTCTGTATGAGAAGAGGTCTTTGCCCAGCAGTGGGACGGTAACAGGCGGGTATTATTATTATTACCTATTACTTCTGAAGTAATCGAATTAATAATTCCAATAGCTTGAATGACAAACCCAATGAAATCAACCCGAAACAAACGAGAAATACAAAATTTTATTCATGAAAACCAAATTGGCATCAAAGAATATTTGTTTTCAAGCATGCATTATCCTATGGCAGTGTTTCAAAGGATCTGATACCGCTTCAGGCTGTGAATGTACACAAGAGCCATTGGTTCACGTATTCACATTCATGTCGGCTTTAGTCGTAAAATACGCTGGAGACGATGCGTACATTCGAGTACATCCGAGTACAAGCTATAACTTTATGAAACACGTCTTCTTACGTCACTGAAAGATGTGCGTTTAAACCTAAAGCTAATTTATAAGAATTTAAGGGGGATGTGCTGTGGTAGCCCGCGAAATTAATTTTTTTTAGGATTTTTTGCAATTCGCAGGTACGTGTCAGGTTGTATCTTGATCAAAATATGATACGCGGCAATAAAAATATGCATTTACATAATTTTAATCATAAAAATCATCAGTACATCTCCCTAGGTTAGATTTCGTGCAGATTCGTTAGATTTCGTTCCTTCGAGGAATCTGCACGAAATCTAACTTAGAGAGATATAATGATGATTTTCATGGTTAAAATGATGTAAATACATATGTTTTACTGCCGCGTATCATATTTGGATCAAGATACAACCTGACACGGACCTGCAAATTGCATAAAACGCAAGAAAATTTGAATTTCGCGGCCTACCACAGCGCATCCTCCTTAAAGATGTTTCTGTTCTGTGTTTATAATTCGCGTTTGAATTTTTCTGTATTTTTTGTACCTAACTGCTAACGTTTCATTAGTGTCCAATCATTATCATTAACACCCTTGATGTGGATCAATGCGTGGCCATTGCTGAGTGTGGATAATCAATCAATTAATCCGCCTAGCCTTTTCCCAACTATGTTGGGGTCGGCTTCCAGTCTAACCGGATGCAGCTGAACACCAGTATTTTAAATGGAGCGATTGCTTATCTGACTTCCACAACCCAGTTACTGGATAATACTATCCACTTGGTAAGACTGGTTGTCAGACTTTCGGGCTTCTGACGACCCGTAACGACTGTCAAAGATCCACGAATGACAGCCGGGACCAACGGCTTAACGTGCTTTCCGAGGCAAGGAGGAGTCTCGGTATGTAAAGATGGTCACCCATCCTCGGACCAACCGCGGCAAGCGCAGCTTAACCTGATGGATCGACCTGTTTGGCTTTTATTACTTAGCCACGAGTAATGAATGAAACTAAATATTTTGATGGTCTGGATTATATGAAATAAAATATTTTGTTTTCGGTTCATGAGATAGGTACAGCCCGCTGACAGAATACGGACGGACAGCGTAGGCTTAGTAATTGAGATACGTTTGGCACCGTTCGGATTCATACAAATTCAATTATCTACCACGGAAAGCCATCCGCAGGTTGAAGGATGAACCATTAGCATCATATATTTGAAATTCCCACGTGTGAGAAAGTAATAGAACAATTCATAAATAATAAGTAGGTACCTAAGTACCTAACTAAAACACTTAAACTAGATTCAAGTACTCACATTATATAAAAGTTAGGCTACAAGTAGATTTATTAGGTACAAAGCCGTAAAAACTAGCTCACATTTGTAACAATAGACTTCCAGTAAGTATAAAGTTTTATTACAACTAAAACTACGTTTTCCTCATTTGCTCACTCGCCTTGTAAAATTGTTATATTGTACTAACTTTTGCCCGCGGCTTTGCTCGCGTTAATTTAGAATTTGACAATCAATTCGGGTTGAACTCTGCTTGTAATAATATAATTGAATCATGACCCGAAAGACACGTGGCGCCATCTATTATCATAAGAACGTTATTACTGTTTTACTCAAGAGCAGTACCTACTTTTTTCGAGATGAAAGGTGCCTATGTCCGTTTCTGTACACCTGACAACGTATTATGCAAAATTTCAGGATGATCGGTTCAGTGGTTTAGGCGTGAAAAGGTAACAAACAAACAAACAAATTTTCTTCCGCATTTATAATATTAGTTAGGATAGCTTAGGCACTTGTCTCTTCGCCGACTGGCTATCAACGATTTTCTCGCTCAAGAACCGTACAAAAAATTGATGGTCCCGCGGGCCTGTAAGTAAAAGAGATAATACAAATAGTAGTTCTGCGAACAGCAGACCTCGCGAGTACTAACTTTTTTGCAACAGTCAGAGAAAATGTTCGACGGGACCTAACCATTTGGCAAGTGACAACGGCAGCGCGGTCTAGCGGTGCACAGTAGTGACATTATTGTAAAAAAACTAACATTAATATTGCTTTTAAAGCCTTGTTTTAGAGAATTCTGACATTTTCAGAATTCTCTAGTTTTGTGATGAGAAGGCGGTCCCAGGTGCTCCTTCAATCCCTACCTAGTAGTTAAAGGGCCTATTCCACTGGTAGAAATCTAAAAGTGAGCAATTTACTGCATTTTGAGGAGCTATTCTGCTCATCACGTCGAAGATTCTCATCAGACCAACAAACTGGCAGACGAAAGCAAATTTTGCCAGACTTGAAACAGAGACGCTTCGATTAAAGGCTATACAGGGTGAATATTTCAAGTGGTCGTGGATGGCCAAACCCAAAACTATGAGGAATAGCGAAAAGTACTCAAAAGAGTCTCAGGCTCGATTTTGATGAAAACTAAAACTGCATCATAGGATTTTTGAAAAATCAATGTTTCTAGCCAGGAATCGAACCCGTTGATTTTGAAAAAAAAAACACACTGTATTATTACACCATTCGATATTGTCACTAATAAGGATCGAATTCTGGGAAGTAATGATGACATACGGCAAACTAAAGGAAAGAGCTCATTTTTTTAATAAAATACTTTTTTAATTTTTCTTATGTTACCTACTTAACTACCTTAACTGATTAACAGTTCAAAATGATGATGTAGTTTTACTTTCATCAAAATCGAGCCTGAGACTCTGAGTACTTTTCACTATTCCTCATAGTTTCGGATTTGGCCATCCACGCCCACTTGAACAATTCATTCTGTTTAAAGATTATCTCTTCAAATAACTTTGGAACATGGATTAAATAAGTGGCTTCCATGCAAATATAGTCAGGAGAAACTTGAGTTATTAAGGATAGAGGAAATTAAAGAAGTTTCTCTAGTAAGTCGATAGTGAGTTTAGGAGCGTGTAATTAGTTCCTAGCAAGCACAGCTCAACTGATGAAATGCTTTGCACAAGTTTATGGAGGGAGAAACTAAAAAGTGCAATTCAATAGGGATGATGACTAAGTAATTTTTTTTATCCGTCATGCGTCATGCAGATTATAAAAAATATTGGACACGTATTTTTTCTTTTTTTACGTAATCAAAAGATAACGGCGATACAATGAGTTAAAATGTGACATGACGTCATGCCTAGCTAGACTTTAGAGAAGTGACGTAGCGAGCCCCCACTCTCCTACTTTAATGCGTATTATTTAGGTATTTTTTTATTAATATGATAAAGCAAAAAATACTGTGTCTAATATTTTTTTATTACTGGCTGACGGACTAAATAGAATTTCTTATTTTTACCCAGGCATCATTCATAATATAAGTGTATAATAACTGAATCTGGATTTGTGCCCGCAGTTGATGACAACTCGCCTCACATTACATTGGACTTGAAAATAACTGGCGAAATAAATGTACTAATAGGTACACCTCTGCCTAAGCCGCACAGACAAGTTCGCTCAAACGTAAAAATATCGCGGCGGGATTTTATCGCGCACTGGATTTTCAACTCTCGGTGTTGAGCCGAGCTTCGAGAATCCAACCTAACAACAACAGATGCATCTCAGCGTGTCGAAAAAACACTGTTGGATTTTCAACTGACGGCGCTAAGCAGAGAGTTGAAAAACCAGTGCGTGAAAAAAATCGCCGCGATATTTTTACGTCCGTGCGAACGTCGGCTAACTGTTCGGGGAATACAGGCTAATGTGTTGTTGTGTTATAATGTAACAAATAAAATTGTTTCTTAGTATTTGAAACGAACTGTTTTGTTCCTAACTTCATCGTGACTTGAAAATCAGAAAGATTAGATAAATTCGGAGATTTGTCTGCGTAAGGGTAGTTTAATAGCTCCGGATTTCCGGCATCGAGATAGTGACTGATGATATTTCCCTCTAACCTACGTTAACAGATTTAATTTGTTATAATACAGCTGTGCCATACATTTGGGTCGAGTAGGTATTGAAGTTTTGTATGGGACATCTGATGATTTTGTCCCGTGGAGGAAGTTGTTCAGTTTAGTGGTATATACCGTATCCTTAAAATGACCACATATTTCTGATACAAGCTGTATACAGGATTATTTTAAATTGGCTAGTTAAACTCCGCAGACGCGATGAGTATAAATATTTTAAACACGTAATAAAGAGATTTGATGTTTATTTGTTTGTTTTTTTTGTTTTTTTTTTGTGTTTGTTTTGTTTTGTTTTTGTGTTTGTTTTTATGTCAACCACTTATAATGGGGATCGCAACTGTTTCTCCTAAACACAGGTTATACTGTAACCTATCTAGGAGAACAGTGCGACACCCACTAACTAGATTAAGTAACTATGCTTGTGTTTCATACATTACCTACTTTGCCATGTAATCTAGTCCTTGTTGAACAATAAACATATTATTTATTTATTTATTTTTGGGCGGTCAGCGACCGCTGTTAGTGCTGTTACTTGAAGTATGATGAGTTGAGAAAAAACTGTTTTCTTAATCTGTTATCGTGTTTAGATAACGATAAGTACCCAGTGTGTGAAGATTACACAAAAAAAAAAAACAGATTTTTTTATCATGTTTATAATATTGATGATACCCATCGCGTCTGCTTAGTTTAGCTAGCTAATTTAAAATAACCCTGTATGTATGTATAGTTAGTTATTTCATTTAGTAGCTGGGTAATGCCCGGTTTCTGAGGAATTCTAAAACGGAGTTTAAACTCTCAATAGCAATTGATTCGACAAAAGCATATCCCTTCTTTATGCTCGGTTTTAAGATCCTCAGATATACCCTCGACACTAATTCACTTGACTTTGAAGCTAAATTCTTCCATTACGAAGTGTTCAGACACACGATATCGAACCAATAATCACTATCGAATGGATAAACACCGTTTAAAAACCTCAGAAACCGGGAATTAATCTTTTATCTTTATTACATAAGAGGAGCTTGTGGCTAAGTAATAACAGCCGCACAGGTCGATCTATAGGTTAAGCTACGCTTGCCGGGCTCGGTTCGTGGATGGGTGACCATCTTTACATACCGAGACTCCTCCGTGCCTCGGAAAGCACGTTAAGCCGTTGGTCCCGGCTGTCATTCGTGGATCTTTGACAGTCGTTACGGGTCGTTAGAAGCCCGAAAGTCTGACAACCAGTCTTACCAAGGGGTATCGTATTACCCAGTTAATGGGTTGTGGAGGTCAGATAGGCAGTCGTTCCATGTAAAATACTGGTATCCAGCTGCATCTGGTTAGGCTGGAAGCCGACCCCAACACAGTTTGGAAAAGGCTAGGCGGGTTGATTGATTGACATAAGGAAGTGGTTACAAATTGTATGAAGTCCCTGACACTTGTCTTGGCATTAAACAGTTAGTTGTATTTGTAATAATATAGTTTATATCTGTTTATGTAGGTAAGTGCCTTGTTTTATGTGTAATAAAAAAACTAGGTATACAAGGTGTAAGTATAAACAGTGGCAATCTTAAGGGGTCATTGTACTTATCATTATGAACAACTTTTACTATAGGATTGATCCCATAGTAAAATAAATTAAAAAAAAAAACAGCTGTACCTACAGTACATTTATGTTTGCATAATTCGCCAAAATGTAGGGAACAGCTGTTTTTTTTCACGATTTCAGGCTTGGTCCCATAGTAAAAGTTCTTCATAACCATGAGTCCAATGACCCCTTTAAAGATTGCCACTGTTTACACTTACACCCTGTATAATGCATTTGAGTAAGGTAAACACACATCGCTCTAAAATGAGCTTACACACAGAGCTTTAATACATCAGCGCTGGGATTGCATTTTCATTTTAAAAATAAAAGCTAAAACTACAAAACATTTTCGGATAAAGCATGTGTTTTTAAATCCTTATTTTGTCTCATATGAAATACTAAAGCACCGTAACATTGTACTTAACATATCATAATATTCAGGCAAAATTTAGCCAACGCCGCCATATTTAAAATAATAACGTCCTTTACTCAACGAGGAAGTACACCGCAGTATTTTACTTTTTACGATCACTTTGAAAAAAATCTAGAACATTCTATGCGACGAGAATTTTAATATATGGACACTGGCTACCGTTCTGCGACTGATATTGTGTTCCTTTTTTGAAGAAAAGGAGGCTTAAGCATTGAGGCTGTAACGGATCAGGATTTTGTATATTTTTTAAATGAAATTGTAGTGGAAATTCGTGTCGCCCTTTTTTGTTGAGGCGTTAACTTTTGTTTTATTTTGTGTCCCTGTACTTTAGGGAAGTTGAATAATTATTAGCTAAGGACATTTTTTACATATTGGTGTCATTATAAAATCATCCTCAGGTTTTTTGGGATGGTATTTATAACGTTTCTGCAACAACCTGTTAAAATACTGAAAATAATCATAGTTCTCGATAGTTGCTATAAAAATAATAAAATTGCTATAAAAATACTATACAATCCAGAACATGATAGGTCGTCTTGAATGGTGAAAACGATTAAAATAAAAACAAAAAACTATCTAATAATTAAATGTATTAATAATTTACAATTTATTTATTGAACCGTTATTGTTAACTTGCCTAGCCTTTTTCTGAAACCGCAGCATTTTCCTTTAATATAATAATATGTTTATTTTTCAACAAGGACTAGATTACATGGCAAAGTAGGTAATGTATAAAGCACAAGCATAGTTACTAAACTTAGTTAGTTGAATTTAAATAAACTAAAATATTTCTGCAGGTCAATAATTTATTAATAGGGGTTAAAGTATGAAATTACCGTTTATTGTATTAGGAACTTCGAATTGACATAGAACCTTCATGGTTTGAGATTTTTGAGTGAAACTTTTTTCACATGGTACCTATGAAGTTCTTCTTTTAAAAAATGTGCAACATTCGATTATCGACTTTCAGTTGTTTTTTTAATCAGCTTAGACAAGAAATATGGATACTTCGAAAATTCGAGTTATTTTTGAATACGAGTTCCAACGCGGAACTAACGCGGCAGAACCAGCTCGCAATATCAATGTTGCGTTTGAAGAGGGGACTGCTAATGAACGCACCGTGCGATTTTGGTTTAAACGCTTTCGTGATGGAAACTTTGATTTGAAGAACGAACCACGTGGAAGACCGCCCACACAGGTGAATAACAATGAATTGAAAGAGATGGTGGAAGCCGATCCGAGCCAAACTACCCAGGAATTAGCGCATGGTTTAACGTTACCTTACCAACAATATTAACTCATTTGCGTCAAATCAATTAAATAAAAAAATATGAGAAATGGGTGCCTCATGATTTGACTGATCTGCAGAAAGAAACGCGTGTTGAAACTTGTGTTGCCTTGTTGAATCGATACAGAAATGAAGGAATATTGGATCGAATTGTGACATGTGATGAAAAGTGGATTCTTTACGATAACCGTAAGCGAAAAATGCAATGGCTGACCCCAGGTCAAACGCCGCAACAGTGTCCTTAAGAAAAGCTTATCCAATAAAAAGGTAATGGTAACTGTTTGGTGGTCTCAGCATGGTGTTATTCACTATAGCTTTCTCCGATCTGGTCAAGCAATAACGGCAGATGTCTACTGTGCCGAACTCCGAACAATGATAGCAAAACTAGCAGTGAAACAGCCCCGACTCATGAATCGATCTTCACCATTATTGCTCCATGATAACGCGAGACCTCATACAACACGAGAAACCGTTTTAACTCTGCAGGAGCTGCAATTAGAAACCATTCGTCACCCTCCATATTCGCCAGACCTTGCTCCAACGAACTACCATTTTTTTCGTGATTTCGACAATTTTCTACGTGATAAAAAGTTTTCTTCTCAGGAGGCAGTACAAAATGCTTTTACACAGTTTGTCGAATCTAGATAACGAGAGTTCTAGCGCAAAGGCTTATATGACCTTCCTATTAGTTGGCAGCAATGTATAGATAATAATGGTAATTATTTTGATTAATTATATATGTTGAATTAAAAAAAAAACTAATTTAAGTTTTTCAGTACAAATCGGCAATTTCATACTTTAACCCCTAATATTCATAGACGACAAATAAAATATCAGGGTGTGTTAATGATTTCAGTTAAACTTTCACTATGAAATTAATTGTTATATTGTTAACATTATAATGGGTGATTCATTTGGAGTTACTTTTTCCAAAACTAAAAAAAATACGAATACAACAAATTTATCAGGTAATCTTTATTATAATACAAAAGAACCATTCCTTACATTTACTTTTTAAGGATTATTTCTTTCAAATGTTGTCCGTAACTGCGATTAAGGTGGTCCATTCTGGAGTTCCAGTTTTCGATGACCCGACCGAGCATTTCCAGTGGTATTTGGCAAATAACGCGAGTAATATTGGCTTCCAGTTGATCAATCGTACGCGGCTTATCCATATAAACTTTGGACTTTACATAACCCCACAGAAAAAAGTCTAAGGGTGTGATATCACAGGATCTAGGCGGCCAACTGACTGGTCCGAAACACGAAATGAACTGTTCACCAAATTTTTCTCGCAACAAAGCCATGGTTTCACGTGCTGTGTGGCGCCGTCTTGTTGGTACCAAAAGTTCTGAAGATCACGGGCTTCAATTTCAGGAAACAAATAGTCCGTTATCATGGTACGATAACGGTCACCATTGACAGTCTGTCAATGGTGACCGATAATTACGGACAACATTTGAAAGAAATAATCCTTAAAAAGTAAATGTAAGGAATGGTTCTTTTGTATTATAATAAAGATTACCTGATAAATTTGTTGTATTCGTATTTTTTTTAGTTTTGGAAAAAGTAACTCCAAATGAATCACCCATTACATGGTGCAATCGCAAGCTGAAAGATAATTTTATCTATAAACACTTTCTTACATTTAAACTGCCCGCAAAGCAGATACAATAGACAAAGTATTAAAAAAAAAAAGTTATGCTACGATTCATAAAAAGGTATCTAATAATTTTTCGGAAAATACCTACCTGTTTGAAAAGAAAAAAGGGCAAATCTAGCGATTTATTAGCGATTATGTAGTCACTCGAAAAAGTGTCCATACTGGGAGGAGTGAGCTCACACATTTAATAAATAGCGTTTCCATGACAATGAAGTCAAGTCACTGCGTCACTGTTTGTCAGAGGTGTCAAACCGAAACAGAAACGCGGCTATCTTTTGACGCGGTAGGGCGAATCTAACGATTTAAATCTTTGCAACTGCCATCATTTTCATGACAGCCGTCACTGCTTTTTAAGAAACCGTTGCTTTAGTTCAATCAAGTACATATATTATTATCATTTATATTCAGACTACTATTTGTATTTATGCTTTTTAAGTTTTCTCAAGATTTATAACAAAGGAAACAATTTTTAGTTCAGAGCACGGAGTTACTATACTCTGTGGTTCAGTGACATTCCCTTGACTTCAAATCGACAACTTTATTTTCCGCAAGACATTAACCAATTCACTCCTTACCAAATAAAGAAGTTACAAAACTATTAGAGTGACAAATGCTGGTATAAATATCAGAAAGCATTATCTCGATAAAGTAGAAGTCTTATTTCAAGCTCGAGCGATTTCGACTCAACGCTGCGATTCAATTTATTTTAACAAACGATGCATTCGCCACTGAGAAGATGTACGTTTTTGAGTATTGAACGCTTTCCTAAGTGGTGATGATCTTTGAAAATAAATTGTTTTGGAAATTAATTGTTTATCTAATTGACTACCAATTTTAATAGGGATGATAACTAAATTTTTTACTTTTGTCCGTCGTGTAGATTATTAGAAAATATTGGACACGTATTTTTCCTTTTTTTACAAAATCAAAAGATTACCGCGATACATTGAGTTAAAACATCGCGTGACGTCACGTGTAGCTATATTTTATACGTACAAGTGACGTAGCGAGCCCCTACTCCCCAACTTTAATGCTTGTTATTTAAGTAATGCTAAAGCAAAAAATACGTGTCTAATGAGCAGTCTTCTGAGGGTGTTGTCCGAGCGGTGGGACCTGTCCCTGATACAGAGGTGGTTGCAGCTTCATGTTAGCGCCTCTCCTCGTATTATTTGAGATGTTTATTTATTTAGATTGATTGTATGTTTATTTTGTTTTTGATTTAATTTAATTTTTTTATTTTACTTTACCAGTCGACAGCTATGCGGAGGAATTTTTTCGACGCCATATTTTAGTTTTTTAATAGTTTTAGTTATGTTAGTTTATAATTTTATTTTTTTAATTATTCTAATGTATTTTTATGTGGAACTATGGACTTGGTCTGAAATAAATGATTTAATTGAATTTTTAATTTAATATATTTTTATTATCTGGCTGACGGACTAAAGAGTTTTTTTTTTTTTGACCTAGGCATCATCCCTATTGTACATATATTTGAATTTCATTCTTTGACAGCTGTATGAAATGACAATAACACGGCAAATTGATGTAGTATATCAATGTGGTAAACATTTAATTGCCCTGACTGTAAATAACGTGTGCCTCCTAGTAGGTAGTCGTAGAGAAGAAGAATCACTATACCTACAAAAGTGGCAGTGGGCGGAGCACATTGCTCACAGAACGGATAACCGATGAGGTTGAAAGTCCTTGTAGTAGACAACGTTCTATGGTTCCATCTTCGGGAAAACCGAAAATAGCGAATCAAATGTGACTATCGACCAACAGAATTTGATCTATATTCTCAACTAAATTATTATAGATTGACGCACTAATTTCGTCACCCCCTTATTGGACGAGTCACATTTAATTCGGCATAGGTCGGTTTTTCCGAAAATAAACGATGGTATTGTGAGGGCTCGAACCTCAGTGGGAGGCTGGCTACTGAAATAATAAATTTTAGCCGATGGATAAGGACCGTAGGCCTCTATTTATTGCTCAGTTTCAAACTTAAGAAAAAAACACACTTCCTAGGCGAAACCCTAAAAGAATCTGGCTGTCATTCTTGAAGTAAAACGAGCTTCACTTTTTCTTCAAAAGTAATTCGATGTTTGAATAATTGAATGTCAGCCAGCATCATGCTAAGGTTTGACCAAAGCATAAAACCTCTACAGTACCTACCTTTGAACGTTGTCGTACTGTACCGCGTAACGGAAAACAGTGTAGAAAATCCCTACAGGCCCTACTAGGTAGACCTAGCATAATACTGGACGCGTACGGAAGACCTGGTCTATTCCGTAAAAATCTCACCGTGAAAACTTAGATGAAGTGAGCTGTCATTCCACCTAGAGATTGACACTATTGACAGGTCACTTCAAGCTCACTTCACGGTGCACTGCTGGTCAGGACCAGCAGTGCACCGTGAAGTGAGCTTGAAGTCACTGGCGATGGTTGGGCGAATGATGAACAATATAATAAACGCTTATAAACACTAAGATATTAACTGCAGATTAAATATTAATTACTTTGACATGTGCCAAAAGTTTGGCACAGGCAGTTTGGCAGGATGAGCGAATGTTCCTTCAAATGTTTTAACATTTTGTTAATCTGGAATTAACGTTATTTATATTATAGGTACCTACTTACGTTCTACCTACAGAAACGAATAAATAAAAGCAAGATATTAATATTAGTTCTTTGAACATTTATTAATGTAGACGTTATTTTTATATCACTTCTAGTATTCTAGCAAACTAAGAATATATAAAAAGACTACGGTATTTTTAATAAGACGCAAAAGGAAAGTAATAAAGCAAAGAAATAAAAATATAAATAAATAAGCTCTTTATTCAAAAAAAAAAAAACTAACATTTACACTTAAGCTCAAAAAAAAAAAAAAAACTATAAAATGTCTCTTATTCGGCTCGCCTATTGGCTCGGGCCTCCTCAAACGATTTCCACTGTTGCCCATCTTGAGCAACCCTTCTCCAGTTTAGACCTGCTGTCAATTTTACTCCGCCTTTCCACCTTGTGTGTTGTCTTCCTCCAATAATACAGATAGGGAGGATTATCATCTCTTCTTTGATATATCTCGGATGATTATCTCGGTTTCGATTGCAAGCTGGAAATAGGGAATGCGTGGGATTGCGGTGAACGGCTCTTCTAAGGGAATTATAACATAAGTGGGCTAAATCAATTTGCCAATCCGCCTAGTCTTTTCCCAACTATGTTGGGGTCGGCTTCCAGTGTAACCGTTTGCAGCTGAATACCAGTATTTTACATGGAGCAACTGCCTATCTGACCTCAACAACCTAGTAAGTAACTGGATAATACGATACCCCTTCGTAAGACTGACTGGTTGTTAGACTTTCGGGCTTCTGACGACCCGTAACGACTGTCAAAGATCCACGAATTACAACGGACCAACGGCTTAACGTGCTTTCCGAGGCACGGAGGAGTCTCGGTATGTAAAGATGGTCACCCATCCACGGATCAACCCCGGCAAGCGCAGCTTAACCTGATGGATCGACCCGTGCGGCTGTTATTACTTAGCCACGAGCTCCTCACTTAGCCATGGGCTCATAACTGGGCTAAATGTGGGTGTACTATATACATTTGCATACTCAGTTACGACAGATGCCATGTAATGTTATGCAAAGGGGGCTGGATTCAAATTCCAACATTTTAGCTCAACCTTCCACGACGATACTCAGAAGTAACGTGTTACAAACTCAATCACCAATGATTAGCAAGAATGCACAGCACTAGTAGGTACCTATTAACGACGCCCAACTTGAATCGATTATTAGGATAACGCAATATTATTTACGATTGTTTTAACGATTCTCTTATTTAAAAGGATAAATAATTTTATAGAAAATAAAATGAAAGTTTAAATGTTTAGAGCTTCTGCGTTATTGCCAGTATTATAAAAATAATTTGCACGATTTTATTTCAAACAGTTCTATTTTATTCTTGGATCGTAGTTAACGTCAGTTTAAAGCTAAAAACTGTGTGCAATATATATTACCTGTTTAAGGTATGCCTACAAGTTTAGCACTATCATTCAATCAATCAACTCAGCCTATCGCAGTCCAGTGCTGGACATATGCCTCTCCCAGGCTGTGCCACAACATCCCGTCCTCCGCCATCCGCATCCAGTCTGTCCCAGCCACTTTCTTCAGGTCGTCGGTCCATCTAGCTGGGGGGCGACCCACACTACGCTTGCCGATAAACGATCTTCACTCTAGGACTCGTCTGCTCCACCGGCCATCACTATATTTTAGTAAATTTCGACAAACTGCATAGTTGAGGTTATTATTTTAAATTGGTAACACCTTTGTTTACATTTTATCTTGAATTACATTTCCAAGTTTAGTAAGTCGCATCGTTCGTTCGCCTTACCCAACAATTCCACTTCTAACGCAATTTATTGAGTTCAATTAACAGGAACTCTAGTAATCAGCATAGAATCTGCCGATGCACTGTAATTTTCCTAACCATAAACTAAAGTAAGACCTCACAAACGCACGTAAACGAGGCACTAAGATTAAGGTAATGTTCAGACGGATAACTAAGCGAAGCACAGTCGCCGCCCGACGCAATCCCAGCGAATGTTTCCCTCAAACTCATTTTAAAATCCATTCCGTTTCTATGTGCGGTACTTGGTTATATATTCTATATTTTGTAAATATATTTCGCTGTGTGCACGGTTTTCGTTGAATTGTAATTTCTGTTGCATCTACGATGCTGGTACGTGCTTCTTTCTTCACAGAATTCTTCATATCAAAATTGCTTGTGCCATATTTCGATATTGGTTGCAAATATCAAGTGGAAAATTTATTTAGATTTACTAACCTGTACTCAGGAGGGATTAAATGGCGACAGGTTACAGGAACAACTGGCGACCCACGGATGCCCCTCAAGTTAAAGGGGAACATTTACAAGTCCGTGATAAGGCTTGGAAAGATGGATGGACTGTGTGAGGAATTATATGAAAGAGAAGAGAGTGAATGATAGCATGACGGTTGACAGGGGAGAATGGAAGACGAAAACGTGTTGCGCCGACCCCATGTAACATGGGATAAGGGCAGGAAGATGATCTGTCAAGCAAGTAAAAATGACACTCTTCAGTAGCGCAGTCTGTGCGTTAGGTTTATAACAAAGCGTTCAGGATGCTGGCAGAGCTGCTTCATTTTAGTAGCGTTTTTGGGCTGTTTGCTGAGGCGAGGATTGAAGACTTTCAAGCCATCATTCGAAAGCAGTGTACTTCGATCCTCCGCAAAATGCGTGCCAGTTCCCACAGCGTCCTGAGCATGTGTGTGTGTGGATGGTTGGATTGTCCGATGCTGAGTCACTGGGTCGGACTTCATACGTCTACGAGTAAGTACAATATACTACGTAGTCTGGTGGTAATGTGAGGTCTGGCTCCAGACTATACCTAATAAGTTTATTATTTAGATACTAACACTACTTTTCTACGTTTTTTTTCTTTTCTTTTTTTTTTTTCTTTTCTTTTCTTTTTTTTCCCCTAGCTAGATGGACCGATGACCTGAAGAAAGTGGCTGGGGCAGACTGGATGCGGAAGGCGGAGGACAGGGTGTTGTGGCGCAACCTTGAAGAGGCCTATGTCCAGCAGTGGACTGCGATTGGCTGAGTTGATTGATAGATCTTTTCTGTGAACACTACTGTATGGATTCACTGTGTTGTCTAATAGTAAAAGTTTATATACACCTACTATATACAGGCATTTTACAAAATGCGCATACTCTCATGATAATAATGTTCTAAATATCACGTAGTAAACACAAAATTCACAAAAAAAAAATCTTAATTTCAAAATCAAAATTCAGAGACGCAAAACAACACGTCGACCATTTGCAACAACGTGCCAGTTGTCAGTTAGTTCCTGAGTCGCTCAGCGGGGCGCTTTGAATCGGCACAAAAATCAACTGTAATTTCTTATAGTACTTATATTTAGTCCAGTGTATATTATAGGTCAGTGTTGTGATTATATTCATATTCATACACGAACAATTTAAGGTGGTAGTTAATTTGCATATCAATTAATTTACCTGACTTTACAACGTTCGAACAAAGGGGGTTAATTTGGTGAATAATTTGGCGTGAAAATTGCAATGTGTATTGTGAAGGCTCTTTTTGTATAACAGATGTTACCTTATTCGAATGGAATAAGTAATGAGGGTTCGGTTTTATCTATATCTATACTAATCTATACTAATAATAAAGCTGAAGAGTTTGTTTTTTTGTAAGTTTGAACGCACTAATCTGTGGAACCACCAGTCGGAGTCGGACCTTTAGAAGCCGAGCAAAATTAAAAAAAAAAAACAGTAAGGACGCTAAGCCAAAATGAAGTAATTGCGCGGGTGGGCGATGCGATGCGATGGGGTGGGACGGGGGTACAAGAAATTTCACGCGGACGAAGTCACGGGCAGAAGCTAGTCAATAATAAATAACATGCTTTATATTAAAATTGTTTACATTATTTAACTTTATTGGCCGGCTTGAGTGGAGATTCGCAAGAGCAAACGTGCTCGGAGGAAGGAAGTATTCCAGTAAGTGCTTGTAGGGATCTTGACCATCTTCCGGGCTCTGGGATTGTTCTGAGAGCCGTGGAATACCTCCACTCCTCAAGCTCCTCAGGACATGTTGCCCCTTGTCGCTACGTCACTATGTGCTAGCGACCGTTTCCGGGGGCCCATTATTGAGTGTGCAAGTCACCCCCTGCCAATTTATCTGTGTATATTATATAACATTGGTCAGGCAGGGGACATAGTTCTTCCATAGTTCAAGGTACCCAATCCATGTAGCCACCCAAACCCATAGGCTCAATGTGTTTTGTTGTCATGTTCTGCAATAGTCCTGCACCAACCGGGGGTTGTCCTTGGGTGCACTTGCATAGTGCATACAGGGATAATCGTCGGCTGGTGCCTCCTCGTCATTTAAAATTGTCTAAGGGGCCTCTGCGAGTTGGCTTCGGCCCCTCGTACGCCTTCCAAAGGTCCGGGACCCCAGGGTCCCGAGATAAGCCAAAGAGAAAAAATAATAATAAAAATAAAAAATAAATAATAATAATTAATTATTTATTGTTATTTTTTTTTTATTTATTTTTTTTATTATTTAATATATAATATATGTATATTGCATGAGTGTAAATAAAGTAGTGTATGAAACTGCACATAACTACGTAATAAGACACTCTTGTGATACTATTAAAAACTTCGTTTTTTAAACACACACTCGTGTTTTAATACCCCTGATTATGTAACAGTATCATAAACTACTATTCTGCTGGTTCGTTACTTTTAGGGTAAGGGTTATGAAATAATGAGCTACGGATTATTGAAGCGAAGAATACAAAAGTAAAGGAAGTGATTTGTGTGATTCTTTTATCTCTAGATTTGATTTGTCAATCTACTCAGCTTGTAACAATCCTCTGATATAGAGTGCGCGCAAGTGCTAGTCACTGCCTGAGGTATGTGAGCGGTGAGACGGGGGAGGGGGCGATTGACAAGATTTCTAGACTAAGTTAGCTTGACTTTTGTCTACCTTTTTTTTTTGTGAATGGGAAATCATCAAATGACTTCTCCCACTCTGGGCGGAGCAGGAGGGCGTGTTAGACTTTTAATGAGTAAAACTCACCCGTGTTCCTTCAGTTGCCTGTGTCAGGGCCACGATATCTCTTTCAAATAACCCGCGACCCCGGTGGACGTTTGTCTACGTCAGGCATAAAAATCTCTTCAAACAATACCGTTGTAGTTTTCGTGAATGATAATCCTGAAGTAGCTTCAAATTCTCTAATAAACTAACCAAGAACTAATAAGTACACCGATAAAGATGACAAAGTTTTGTAACATTAACTAACCACAACAACAGGCAAAGCAGACAGGAATAGCTTGCGTGACTAGAGAGCAGATAATAACAATATGCCTTACATTTTACAAACTATTATGAATATACACACGGGATTCAAAGATCACGAGCTGAGGACAAATACTTCATGAATTCATTTAAATAATATATAAATAAAATAAAATAAAAAAGCCTTTATTATTCTCTAATTATCTATCTTCTATAAAAATAAATAAAAAGAGATATCCTGACTGACTGATTGACTGACTCATCAACGCCCAGTCCAAACCCGTGAACTTTTAAAAAGCTGAAATTTTGCAAAGAGGTTCCCTTTTTAATGTAGACAAGGAATAAGGAAGGATTTCCCGGTAGTAAGTTCCCGCGGGACATTTTCCGGCAACCACGCGGGAGAAGCCGCGGGCAAAAGCTAATAAAAAATAAAGTTCCTAATAAAGTAAGTACTTAGTAACTAATTAATTAAGCTCCTCGACGAGAATAGGCCTTCTCCAGTAATTTCCAGTTTTTCCTGTTTTTTGCTTTCACAAGCAATGATTTGCCAATCAATTTCACTATCTCGTCGTGCCAACGCTCTGCTGGTCTGCCTCTTCTTCTCTTTCCGTGTGGACCTTTCCAAGCGGTTGTTCTAAAGGTCCACCTGTAATTAATTTCACGTCTTGTTTCCCCGAACGGGTGAGCAGAGGTGTACCTATAGTACACCCATATTTCGTCAATTATGTTTAAGTACCATGTAATAGGGGACGAGCCTATTGCCATAAACCGGGCACAAATACAGACTCCGGACTTCTACTGAGAAATTTCAGATAAAAAAACCCTTTGACAAAAATAACAATTTGTCCGACCTGAGATCGAACCCTTACACTCAACAGCAGCGATTGCGACCACTAGACCAACGAGGCAGTATTAAAGTAATTTAGATGCTAATCGCTGCGAAAACATAATAATTATAATACCATAAATAATAATGATCCTCCAGATGTCGGTCATATAGCGACCAATTTCAGCAGATACCAGCCTTCGGCGCGGGAGATTAGTGCACAAGCGTGTGCGCAGATACAGGTGTACTCACTCTTCCCTCACTCTAATAGTCCGATGGGACAGCAATCTGACACAAGGGGTATCACACTGCCAAATTCTAAACCCCGGTTGGGGGGTATACGTAATCAGCCTATAATGTATGGTGGGTGTGGCGGTGGAGGAGATGAGACCTGGAGCAGAGACCGCGTATCGGCAAGCGTTAGTATGGGACGCCCCCAGCCTGAAGGACCAACGATCTGGCTGAGACAGACTGGATGCGTAAGGGGAGGACAAGATGTCATGGCGCAGCCTGGGAGAGGCGTTATGTCCAGCAGAGCACTAGGCTGAGTTGGTTGATAGAATAGTAAGAACCAATGAATTATGAATAGTAAATTAAACACATAGGAAATTAAACAGTTCACATGAAAATTTTTAACAGCTCATTAAAAGAAAATTAATTATCGTAAAGTCAAACTCAGGTGCGACGAGTGAGTGAAAATTTTACGATCTCATTCGGAAACTGTGAACATAAAATGAAATTATTCATTCCAATAATTTATTGCTTGAATGTAATCTTGAGTTTAAATAAGATTTACTGCCTTAATTTGATATTGTTTGCTGTTAAGATATTATCACGACTTTGTTCCCTATAGGGGGAGGCTGAGCTGTAGAGCACACCAACATTTCATAAGTTTGTTGGATACACAATACTGCTCTCCAAAGCAAAGATAGTTGATGTGGCTCAAAAGGCTGTCCAGCTTAAATCGGACTGGGCAGAACATGTCTGCCACATGCCAGACAAACTGAGGGCCCAGGTAGCACAGAACTGGTGGCCTGAGACAGCGAGGTCCCGGCAAGGCACGTAGGAGATGGCGGGATGAACTGGACAGATTCCGCCAAAACTGGAAGGAGGACGCGCGGGCTCGCGAACGGTGGAAGAAGGCCTTTGCCCTGGAATGTTTGTTTAAGTTCCATGTCACAGGTAGACTCCTGTGACATTGAACTTGGTTATGATGGCAATAATATTATTGCCATCATAATATAACATCCTGCTTCCTATTATTATAAATGCGAAAGTTTGTTTAGATGGATGTTTGTTACTAAATCACGCCAGAACAGCTAAACGGATCTGGATGAATTTTGGCACAGGGTTATCGGTTTAGATTTTGAAATAATTTTTTAACTGTGTTTTATTGGCGATAATATAAACAAATTGTTTATTTGGATATTGAAAAAATACTAAGTCATCTATTGTTCTAAAACAATATTCATAATCTAGCCTAGTCTATCCACTTTAAGAAACAATGATTACTTTCCTATCGATTCATAGGAATATTTTGTGTACAAGCCGTGTCTAAGTGGCTAGGGACCCCGTTGCGCGCGCACAAAAAATGGTCGGGGGCGTGTGAGGGGGCGTCGCGCGGGGGAGTCGCGCGTGTGAGTGGCTAAAATCTGAAGTAGGCAAATTTTTAACCCGTGGGATAATTTCTGACATCCACACGGGTGATGCCGCTGCAAGAGCTAGTAGGTACATATAATATCACGGCTTTAATCCACCAAGGACCAAGGCTTACGCAGAGTTGTACCCATCCCTCATTATTTCGCTAATTAAGTTTAAGTCTCATGTGATCATGTCACAGGAGGTGAGTCTCATTGCCGTCAACTCATACTCTCATTGCCATCAACTCACTCATCTCACTTCCTAAGCTGGAAGCAGTTAAGTAATGATGCGTTTAAACAGAGAGTTATTAATTTTATAGCAGATAAAGCTTATTACAATTTGAATTAGTTTTTTGATGAGAAATTTTGCTTATGAATTTATTGATTTATTATTTATAATGTTCTTATTATTATCATGACATTTTTAAATAATTTGACTCGGAATGACTTTATAAATAATATTGTATTCATATTCGCATGGCATTGTTTTGAGGCAAACGTGATGATCTGTTTTTTATGTTTACTTTTGACATCTCTTGCATGCTGACAATTTGTGTTGCATGTAAATATTCATGTTTGAGCAAATAAATGATTATCTTATTTTATCTTATCTTATCAACCGGCCACAAATCCAGACTCCGGGCTGCTACCGAAAACTACTGATTGAAAAAGCCATAATTTATTTATGTATTTATTTTATACTGGGCGTCCCACGACTGCATTCAAAGAATTATAAATAATCGCCTGTCTGAACCGGGAATTGAGCCCGCTAAATGTAAAAAAAAACCTGTATTAATGTACCGATCGAAAGGTTCAACCATATACATTCATTTTTTAATAATAATAATAATAAAGTTTTATTGACCATAAATTTAGGTTACAGTACACCGGTAATACATATTTACTTATTACTTACATAGTATAGGGCACACTCACTTATGTTCAACTACACTAAGTTAGAACTTATTTAAAACAAGTAGCAAGGGGAGTAGAAGAACAGTTAAATTATAATAATGCTATCAACAAGTAAAGCAATGGTTCACATACTTGATAAAATATATAAATGCCCAATGACGGTATACAGAGAAAAGTTCTTTACCTCCCGTGCTAGTCAAGGACTGTGTTACGGCAAGGTAAGATTCTCGCTCATGGAATATTAGTCATAATGTAAACATGTTAAGACACTTTTTACCAAATACATTTGTTTTGCTGCATATCATAATGACATTAACGAGTTACAAGCTTAGCGTAAACAAGTAGTATATGTAAAGAAATCAGACAATGCAACTCCCGTTATTTCAATGTAAACAAAGTGCTTTCACAAAAACAATATTTGTTTAGAATTTGTAATAAGACAAGCGTGTTAAAAATAAAATAATAAAAAACGTGTTTATAAAACTAAAATAATAAAATTCAAAGTAAGAGCATATTTTTTGTTTTTTTTTTGTATTTTCAGCTTGGAAATACGTTACAAGCGAAAAGTTCCAATGTAATGTAAAGTTTGTGTACTAATCTTCAATTTATAATAATTATAGTGTATATATTTATATATATATTACTTACATATATTCATATAATGTTTTTACTGTTTATATAAACTTATTTAGTACTTATCAGTATTCAATAAAACATATATTTATAAATAAATAATTACTGACATATTTGTAAAAGTTTTTCAGTCTGTTCATAATCCAGGTTACTCAGAAACTCATCCAGAGCCCTTCTACACACAAATCTCGTCGTATCTTTAAGAGGTTTAATTTTACTTATGCGATTGTACAATAGAGGAGCCAAGAAATAAGAGAAACACTGTGCAAAAGTGGTTTTGCATGCTGGGACGTCATATACCTCATGCACTCTTCTGAGAGATTTGGAAACAGGTTTTTCATAGAAATGTTATCTCAGGACTATTTTTTTGATAAAGAGTTGGCGAATATTTAGAACTTCAAACTCTTTGTACAATGCAGATGTAGGATATCTAAATTTTTTAAAGTTAATTACTTTTAGAATACATCTATGGGCCCTTATTATTTTTATAAGAGTACTTTTTCTAGCACCACCCCAGGCAGAGATACCATAAGTTACTATCGATTGGCACAGTGCAAAATAGACAGTCATTCATTCTAAATAACATAACATCTAAAATAAAAGCAAATCCATGAAAAACATTTTTTTTTTGGCAAAGTCGTGGGACGCCCTGCATAATGTGTCATATTTTGCATATCACTTGTTGGAGTTCCTAAATATATTATGTGCTTTGCTCGACTTGAAAACCAACCCCTATGCAAAATAATGTAATCCTAAAATTAGATTAACAACTGATTTATTTGATGGAAATAGCTGTTAAGATAATCTAATTTATAAAGGAAACAAGGTTTGTGATTGGAGATGCTTATCTTTGTGATTTGTTTCCTTGTTTGGGGTGAGCAGAAAGTTTAGCGGTGTCGGAATTTGTTTATTCCACCCATTTTGATGGAAACCAGTTTTGCTTTCTGAACTGGAAGATTGAGCTATCATAGTTTGCAATCCTAAAAAAATTTGTCTCCTAAAAACGTGCCTTCTTAGTGTTGCCGTGAGAGTTTCACGTTTATTCGATTCTTGGAAATAGTCTGTGGACATTCCAATTTTCAGGTCTTGGATATCAATTGAAGACTTCAACGAATATCAACTCGTAGCACCAACAACCACCCTACCATTATTTCGTATTGTTTGCGTAGGCAAGATTTGATATTAAAGCTCAAACGTATCTCTCGAGCCAAAACAGAAATACCCGAAAGCTTTGGTTTCGAAAGCGGACACCGGTCACACAATAACGGCTGTCAGAATACAGAGCGTTTTTTGACACCTTAATGTCAAATACTGGTGAAAATGACAAATTTTCTTTACGCTATGATGGAACCGCTTTCCTAGGAATCCGTAGAGGCTTTACCAAATATTTCCGAAACAAAACACTATCTAAATTTCGAATTTGAAATTACCTACTTCATATGTAAGTTTCGTTCTCCGAATTCTTAGTCCGTATATATCACGAATTCGTGTTTAATTCCGAAACGTTGGCAAAGCGAGATTTACCTACTTAGCTAGAATTTAGCCCGGATACCTGGAGTCTAGATATGCATTTATGCACTAAAATGTTACGTCCTTGGAATATTACAGAAGCTTAAGTTACGTGGTCTCATGATTTTGCTCTATTTTTTTTTAGTATATTAATATGGCTTCCGTTTATTTGGGTTTTGGAACAGACCAGACCTCAACATGGTAATATAACTATTACCATGTTGGGGTCTGGTCTGTTCCAAAATAGTCACGAGTTTGTACTTACAGTCGTACCAACTTATCTGTGAACTGAAAGAGGACGCCACCGTCGATGCGTAGACACAATCGAATGACATGCGTCGGCACAATCGAAGACATTTCAACATGACGGCCGTAGTTCCAAGTTTCGGCCATTTCACAAATAAGTTGCTAGGAGTGTAAACACCAATTTCCGGACGTGTGTCATACAATGTTTTTCAACACATTTGCGAGAAAACAGTACAATATGAAATGAAACAAACTTTTTCATTAGACTATTTTTAATAGCAAATAAGAAATTTATAGACCATATATAAAAAAAAAATATTGAGGACGGCTTATACTTCACACGAAATTCATTGAAATAAGCCATCAAAACATTTTCAGAGAATGATTGAGTATTTCTTCGAGTTTTCCATGCTATAAAATTATTGTAAATCATTAAAAAGCGTTCTCGCGATTTCGGCGGCAAGAGGCCGTTTTCTGCAATTTGCGCCTCATTCAGAATATCAGGTGGAGTAGATTCCATATTAATATCAGATTCCTCGCTTGAACTCTTAATATTATTTTGTTAATAAATATCAGTCGGAAAGTCGCAACAATCTTTGACGTTTCTATATGAAAATGGCGCGAATTTGCAAATGGCGCCACGTGCGCGTGGTGAAAATTAGAACTACATCTTTCGTGGCATTTACTCTTTAGTATTATAGTGAGACAAACGTATTGAGCAAAAGCGCTTCCAAGGAGGTTCGATCAGTCACCTTATTTATTCTCGTAATGTGAAACTCCTTGGTGGAATTCTTATATAATAATGTTTCATGGAAATTAAAAAAAAAACCGTAAAGAATACGCACGGCGCAATACAACGGAGTATGCGGTAAAATAGGTACTTAGGTGAGAGTACCTATTTTGCCGCACGTTCCGTTGTATGGTGCGTAATTTTTAACTTTCGAACAATGTATACAGGCTTCGTAAATGCATTTTTTGAGCAAATGTGTTGAAAAATATTTAATTGATTTTATTCGATCATCGTTGCCGATCGTAGGTGCTGCTATGCAGAAAATCAAGGTGCGTTCGGATTAGCTAAATATTCATAAGGTATTGGTACGTAGATTCCGCTTTGAAAAAAAAAGTAACACTAAAACTTTTTGAGATGATATATAGTGTTCCAAATTTGAACAACGCCAATGTAAAAAAAAACAAATGCGAAAATGAACATGACCCCATCCCATCGAAGGATTTATCGATACCATTCGATCATACGCACCGTATCGAATGACTGTATAACGAGTGATGTATAGCGAACATTCATCATGCGTTCGATTATATTTATTTTAAGCCGATATCGAATTGGAATTGTATGTCAAATGCAGAATTTGTAGGATTTGTAGGATTCGATGGTAGGATTGTTAGTAAAAATCTTTTTTTGTATTTTTATGTTCGTTATTTCGTTCAGTTGATTGTTTATATAAAGTAAATGAGGTAGGCACTTTTAAAAGAAAATCTGTTTATCTAGAATCAATTTTAATTTATTTTTTATCAGGACAGCAATTTTTTATTACTAACTAAAGATTAAAAGTTATTAGAATTTATAACCTTCTTCTTCAGTTATGATAAGGGTGAAACAATATCGATAGATTCTAAGTGAGGTGAGACTGCAAGCGAGCGTCACTGCTTGAATAAAATAATAAATATTCATGTTAACTGGGTTTGAAAAAGACAAAACAAATAAATGAAATGCTGCTTATGTCTGCTCAAATTAATTTTACCTTCAACACTTTTTAATTTTATAAAAAAAAAATTAAAAAAGTCTATAGCTCCACATATTTTTTTTCAATTAATAGATATCATTATGATTAAAACCTAATCAACAATTATTATTTTTATAATTACTGGATATTACTATGATTGAAGCTAGCTACCTTTAACAAAAACAGCTAGTGTAACTCACATTCACCAAAACAGAATCGCTTGGAATGACCTCAAACGTCAGTCCCCCTCTACGCGGAAATGTGTGAAACTGCGAACGGCCCAGATGAACGACGCAATAATAAACTTGGGCAGTTTCGCCTTGCGGACTGAATAGGGGGAAGGCTGAGCTCCGATTTGCGTAAATTCAGAATAATGCCAATTTTCCGCCATTTTGCCCTTGAATGTACCAATTTCGAGCGTTATGATTTTGTTGCTCTGAATGTCCAGACATGGACAGAAAACTTAGGTACGAGATGGAATGAATCTTAGACTACCTACACGTCTGTGTTTGCTTGTCATAATAATTAATAATGTTTTATTTCATAGGCACCTGGCCTTGTAATGCCCTATAGAAAGGCACCTACTCACTATGGCAAAGTTACATGATCTTCACAGGACCTCTACATACTCGACAGGTAATTTTGTCGCCATTGTCATATTAAATCAGTATATGGGGTGACTGGTAATTAGTGACCGATACTTATACACATGATTATAATCATTATAGCAAACAACTTTTACTATGGAACCAAACCTGAAATCACGAAAAAAAAATCTGCTGTTCCATACATTCATGTTCGCATAACTCGTCAAAATGTAGGGAGCAGCTGATTTTTTTTTCGCGATTTCATGTTTAATCCCATAGTAAAAGTTGTTTGTTATCATACCACGACTAGACAGGGTAAATCGACATTCGAAACCGGTTTCAAAATATACAACGATATCGACGGCCGCAAAGTATATACGGTTATCTACAAAATCATGAATTTACAGGCGAGCGTTTTGAACGCAAAATTGTGATAATTGATAGAAAAGCTTTCTTCGTCTATTTTACAACATTTCGTTAATAGGGCACTACCAAGGAAATGGTTAAGGCCAAATTAGGTACTATATTTTTTTTTAAATACGGTATATGTCTTTATCTACTTCGTACAGAAAAGTAAACTAAATGAGTCCACCGCCATATATCCGCTTCTACGCGGGACTTCTTAATTGCTTAAGATTTTGTATTTAACGCTGTTTATTGCTCTAATAAATAAAGGTATGTAATAATTTTCCTTATTTAACCATTCATTGTATCGCCGACGCGACTTATTATTATTTTTGCACTAAAATAACTCAAGTTTAAAAAACCGACCTTAAAACGGCTATGTGACTGATATATTTGTTTACAACAGGTGAACGCGCCGATTGTCCGACTTAAGACATCTAGACCAATTTTTCACAAAGTGACGAAGTGGACAATTTCGTCATTTTGTGAATAATATGTCTAGATGTCTTTAATACATGACTTAAGAGTAAAAATTTGAAAATTAAGCAGAAATAAAGTCCTATGATAAAATAAACAATTTTGAGTCTAATTTTACCTAATAAATTACCGTTTATTTTTCGTTTCGGGGACCCTTTAATGTACGTTTACTCCGCGCGTTCGTGCTACTAGGTCCACTGAAGGAAAGGAAGCAGTAGGACAATAAATTACCTATGTAAAAAACAAATTTTGTAAAAATTGCAGTTGACTCTTTCTACTTTTCTGCCGTCGTTATTTTTATGTAAATAAAGTCACCTTTGAGTTACCTACTTTCGGTCCAGACTTTCGATTCGTCCCAGTTCTTACCCTACACTTAACACATAAAATATTTCATACGGTAACCGCCAACGCATTACTTATTGTGAGAATTCCTGATCAGTCGAGCGTCCCAATTTGATCCTCTTACCCATTGTTAAACGCTAGTCCAGTACAATAGTTACAGTACGCGTTCCACTTGAACAAACTCCTGAGTTAACCGTTGTCATAAAATGGATAAGTACAGAAGGCTTATTCCATAAAACGATCAAAGACAGGCGCACGCACACATTATGGTCTGTTCAAAAAGTATTTGATAAATTTGTAAACAAATGGACCAGTGGATGCCAATTTGTAATGCCACTTACAAATTGAGTGCTTTGATTTGATTATTTGAATAGATAAACCCGAAGTTTTAATTTTTAACCGACTTCAAAAAAGTAGTATGTTCGATTTTCGACTGTGCCTATGTATTTTCATCAATTGTAGACGAATTTAAAATATTCTTTTTTTGTTTGAAAGGGTTTCCAAGTTCTGATGAATAGTTTTTGAGTTAGCTTCAAGAATACGTATTTAATCCACTTTGTGTTAGAAAGTAGTGGTAAACGAATTCGTGTGGGGTGGTTTGTGTGGGTACACCTCAACTAAACAATGAAAAATAGAAAAGTTTTTTTTTGTAAGAAAGTTTTTTAAATCACCTTAAAGATATTTTTCATTTGACAGCTGAGGTTAATTTTATAACCTCAATTTTCGTCGATGATTTTTTAATTATAATTGAATATTATTTGATATTTAAACAATAGTTGATGGAATAAATGGTGAAAAATAAACTACATCTTCTATACCTTACGCCAGATAAGGGTGCAATAAAAGTCACTAACCCCACTTGTACTAGAAGTCACGAAATACAAATGCAAACAAAAAAAAAACATTTCACGTGCACGCATCAAGAACACCTCTTACCGCGATACGTTTGTTTTGATCGTGTTGGCGACACTGCCTTAATTTTTTTCTGTTTTTCAAAATTGGAATACATTGGAAGAAAACGTCAACGACCTTTAATTTTACGGTTCTGGTGGAAGGTAGAAAATATACAGATAAATGTGTTACTAAATCCTTCTGGCTAGTGAAAGCATTTAACCTGAACAGGGTTTGTTTACACTTTCGTTAGATACTTTTGGATTAGACATTACTGTGACTTCGGTCTATCTCGGTCGAATGCCAGTCGCGAGTGAGCTTGCACTCGCTGTTTATGAAACATGTCTATAGGTGCGTACATTGGACCTTCTGAACCTATTTATTTTGTGGCGTTGGGTACATTTAGGTGAAGAGCTGTGGGTGTTTTACTATGAACGGTCATACGGTGTATTTAGACAATTGTTTTCAAGTGTTATTGTGGAGTATGTATGTATGTGTTAAGTATTTTGGGTTTGATATTGAAGATTATAACCAAGGTTTGCTTAAGATCTTCAGGGAATAAGACAAGAGCTATTGTGTTGATAGGAAATATTAAGATCGCTTTTCAGTCGATATTCGCGTGATACAAAATGTCATCTTTGTAAATAACTACAACTACTATTGCTACTGCTTTTAGTGTTCAGAAAATTTTCAAATGCTTGATTCCACTGCGCCTAAGCAGCCGTGGTATACAAAACCGATCATCAGGCGTGTGGCAGTGTTCACGTTCGCACAAAAAAAATCGCGTAAAAATACCACCGGATTTTTAGCTCTCGGTATTGAGCGGAGCATTGATAATCAAACAGAGTATAGGCATGAGGAACAGGGTGTAAAGTTCACTCATCCTCCATAGAAAAGGGAGGATCCTCCGATCAGACTGGTGTCGTGTCTGGTGGTTGATGTCGGGACGTTGTAATATATGCTAGTCGCGCGGTAAACTCTGATTGCGCGATGCGGAATATTTGCGTGACGTCAGTGTGATGTGTAGTTCGTATGTGGCGATGTAGATGGCGCCATATCATTCCCCTCCGGAGACCGAAGGTCGCTCGAAAGCTTGAGGAAGTGATGCTGATGAAAGAATTGCACGAAGGCTGCGTTTAAAATCTGATTGCGCGATGCAGGATTTTTGTATGACATCAGTGTGATGCGTAGTTCGCATGTGGCGATGTAGATGCCGCCACAAGAGTGCATCCCAGCGGCGCGTCTAAAAATACACTGCTGGATTTTCGACTCTCGGGGCTAAGAAAGAAAAAAAGAAAGAAAGAAAGAAAATACGTAAGAAGAAAAATCCAGTGCGCGAAAAAAAATCGTGGCGGGAATAAATCGCCCGTCCGAACCTGGACTAAAAGGCGATTCATAAACACCGATTTACCCGCTGTTCTTTATCAATGAGACCGTACCTACCTCAGACCATCCGGAATTTTCATCTAAAAAGTATTTCAAAATATTCTCGTCACTTTTATGAACTCATAATGATCTTCAAAAGTGATTTTACGCTTTTAAGCAAGGTAATGAAGCGTCACTTTTTAATGTTCTTCCTACTATCAGATCGTAAGATTACGAACGAGAGGAAGGAAAGGGACTACTCAAATCATTATCTCTTCCGAAATTGTCATTAAATTTGTTTTATTAAGATAAAATATTCGGGACGTTTCTTTAGATGCGTTGCATAAAGTATTGAACGGGAAGTCAGGGCGTTTTCTTCTTTTACGAGTATATAAGCACAAAGAAATGATGGCTGTTGTAATTATACATAAAGCCTCCGATAGACTTGAGCATTTACTTGTAACAGAACAACGAGCATTCGCCATTTTTAAATTTGTCGAAGTGAACAACGAACAGAGCCGAGCATAGAGCAAAACATCGCTACGAATATTTTCATGAAAATTAAAAAAAAAAAACAAAAAAAATGCTCGTTAAAAATGTATTCTTCACGAAGCTGTCAGACTTGACTTGAAAATTGCTCGGTTCGGCAAAAACCTCGAAGCAAATTTACTGTCGTTTCTCTAGAATGCTCGCTAGAACGCTTGCTAAAATGCTCCATTTTAACTTTCGCTAGAATGCTCTTTACAAGTGTATGCTCAAGTCTATCAGCGGTTTAAGGTGTGTCGAACGTATGTGCAGTCATATAAATTATTTGATAAGCAAATTGACACACTACGTCAATTTTCCGTATTATTGAAATTTCATACAGCTGTCAAAGAATGAAGTTGTGATTTGAATATACCTATAATTTAAGTTAGTAGTCAGTTTGGTTAATATATATTACATAATTAGAATCACACGTTAACGCAATGTTTCGTCGGTAAAAAAGAACTTCTCACTTTTATGTGGTTACCAAGACTTTTTTTCCCTTGTCCTAGGGCTCATCAATAGGATGGACAATCTAGCCTTATAAATAGGCTAATAAGTAATTAAATTATAACCATTCTAAACTATTAAATCGTCTTTATTAAGAATGTGTCCAAATGCACTTTTCTTCTTTACTAAGGCGAATACATGTCGATCTTGTGTTTGTTTAAATGTTGTATGAAATGTGGTTACCTTGTAATGTGGTTACCAAGTGTACAAAATCGCTGTGAATGTGTGTGTAAGTGCAGTTCTCGGCACCGTCCGAGACAGTGGCGAAGTTGGAAGTGAGGGTGTGTGCGTGTTTATGTGTTGATGCTACTTGTCTTCACGCACACATTCACAGCGAGGTTGTTTCTTAGTAACCACATGTAAAGCGCGTGCCGCTTCATAAGATACAAGTACTGGACCATACATACCTACCTACTTTAAATTTTATCACAAACTAGCTGCGACCCGCGGTTTCACCCGTGTAGACCGGGATAAAAAGTAGCCTACGTGTTAATCCAGGGTATAAGCTATCTACATACCAAATTTCATCCGAATCGGTCCAGTCATTTGAGCGCGAAGAAGTAACAAACTTTCGCCTTTATAATAATAGTGTGATTGATAATACACATCTACATTAATGTAATTATGCTTTTCCCTTGAAAAATGAGCAAAATCAGGAACAATTTCCAAAAAAAATTCAATAGTTTTTTTTTACGTATTAAATTGAGACATCAGAAAACATTGTGCCACCAATAAAATCGTTCCACGAACTTTTCCTTACAATCTTCCTTACTATCCGATTCACACCAGACATACAGTTTCATAAATCGTTCCATTGAACCGTGTCCGGGGCGGTGGGCTGGACAGCCGGTTTCCGGATAAGCTTCGCTCAACTGTATCGGCACTATCTAATTATAGGATAGTTAGTTCATTGTTTCAGAGTTGTTTGTTGAATACATAATATATTGGTAAGAGCAAATACTGCGTCTAGGATCTTTGAAGAGTTTCAGTTAAGTTTGATGTAGGTTTTAGTATAGAGAGGAGAAGTTTAATAAACTAAATAAAGCAGAGGGAGATAAAAGTTTTAGTTTTTAGGGTTCCGTATATCAAAATCTTTCTTTTTAGGGTTCTGTACCTCAGTAAGCTACGTAAAGCGGCCGTTAACGGTAAATTACAGATTTTCATGACGGCCGTAGCCAAAGATTTAAATCGCTAGATTTGCCCTCACCATACTTATTCACCCAAAAAAGTGTCCATACTGAGAAGAGTGAGATCACACATTTATTTTATAGCGTTTCCATGACAATCAAGTCACTGCATCATTGTGTGTCAGAGGTGTCAAACCAAAATAGAAACGCCACTATCTTTTGATGTGGTAGGGCGAATCTAACAATTTAAATCTTTGCAACTTCCATCATTTTCATAACAGCTGTCACTGCGGCCATTAAGTTCAGTGACCGCTCTTCTAGGAAATCGTAGCACCATCTTGCTGCAAAGTTTTCAGCAAGGAACTCCATTGACAGCTGAATGAAAGTGTCAAACACTTTGAACTAATTTGACAGTTTTCCCTCCTTGCCATAGAAAAATAAAAGAATATAGGATTTTTTGACAGGTTGAGACTGAGATTTAAACACTTTATATCTTAGGTCATAGAACTATGAAACCAATTTAAACAACCCTCAATTTGCCTTAGTATCAAATACCACAAGTCCGACCTTGTTACCCATATTTGATAAAAAACTTTTTTACAAAAAAATACAACCGACTTCTAAAACCTTCTAAAACTTCTAAAACTACAAAGTGAAAAATAACTTTAATTTCGGAAGTCGGTGTCAAGAACGAAAATACATTTAACCAGACACCGACTTCCGAAATTAAAGTTATTTTTCACTTTTTAGTTGTCTACACACAAATTCTAATACCACTACCTGAAAAACAAACTAGAACATCATCCATATAAAAGTGGGGAAAAAATACGTATTATTGAAGCTAACTCAAAAACTACCCAAGCAAATTTAATCAATTTTACATGGGACCAACTTTGATGTATACCCTCTCGAATAAAATAAAAATTTTTCGAATCGGACTACTCTGTAAAAAGTTATGTGTCGGTTAAAAAGACGCAAAATGAATTCATACACCTTCTGTACTACACTGTTCGTCCCACGGGACGAAATATATGAAATGAATATATGAAATATATGAAATTGCCGTTTTGTATGAAAAAATTTAAACGAATTTTTTTCATGCATTTTTTATTTGTATTAATCGAAGTAATCACCCATGCAATCAATGCATCTTTGCCAACGCAGTGGCAGTTTATTGATGCCCTTCCTAAAGAAATCAGCTGGACGGGAGGCAACAAATTCTTCAAAGGCATTTTGTACTGCCTCTCGGGTATTGAATTTTTTTCCCGCCAAGAAGTTATCCAAATTCTGGAAAAAGTAGTCTGTAGGCGCAAGGTCTGGTGAGTAGGGCGGATGACGGAGAGCTTCCAACCCCAGTTCTTGCAACTTGGAGACCGTCTGCTGTGCAGTATGAGGTCGCGCGTTGTCGTGCAGGAGCAGCGGAGACGAGCGATTGGCCAATGCTAATTGGAGATGTGCCAGCTTCTCCATCATTGTGTTCAGTTCTTCACAATACACATCTGAAGTAATGCTCACCCCGTTTGGTAAGAAGCTGTGATGAATCACACCGGCGCTAGACCACCAAACAGTGACCATCACTTTTCTAGGGGTAAGTTTTCGTTTAGGGCATTGTTTAGGTGCTGAACCAGGATCCAACCAACTTGCTGAGCGCTTGCGGTTATCAAACAGAATCCATTTTTCATCGCAGGTAACAATGCGGTTCAAAATTCCTTCATTTGTGTGTCTGTTGAGCAGTGCAAGGCACGTCTCGACGCGTACTTCGCGCTGGCGATCATTGAGTTCGTGGGGCACCCATTTGTCAAGCTTTTTAACCTTGCCAATTTGACGCAAATGGACCAATATTGTTTTGATGGGAGCCTTTTTGGCCTCGCACAGGTCTCTTTTTTCTCGTTTGCCAGCCCCGCTCTGGTGCCGCATGTTGTTGACTGGCGCGTCATGGAGGGGGTGGAGACCTATTCCGATCACCGGTACATTCGGTTTGATGTCTCCGCCCAGACCTCGAGCGCGCCGGTCCGACAGGCCCCGAGTGGTCCGCGGTGGGCGCTGAAGCAGCTGGACCGGGAGCTCCTCCTGGAAGCCTCGATCGTGCAGGCCTGGGTGTCACCACCGGACAGACCTGCTGACATCAACGGCGAGGCGGAGTGGTTCCGGGAGGCCATGTCCGAAATATGTGACGTGGCAATGCCCCGGGTCCAGCCCGGACGCGCTTGGCGCCAGGTGTACTGGTGGTCGCCAGAGCTGACGGCTCTGCGCGAGGCATGCGTTGCTGCGCGGCACCGGTACACCAGGCACCGCAGGCTCCGTATCCGCCCACCGGATACGGAAGCCATTCAGGCGGAGCTGTACGAGGGGTACAGAGCGGCGAAAACCGCCCTCCGAGCGGAGATCTCGCGGGCCAAGGGTCTGGCTCGCGAGGAGTCGCTGGGGACTCTGAACAGAGACCCGTGGGGACGCCCCTATAAAATGGTGCGGGATAAACTCCGCCCATGGGCTCCCCCGCTGACGCAGAGTCTCCGGCCGCAGCTCGTGGAGGACATGGTGAGCGCTCTGTTCCCTTCGCGAGGAAAACATACTCCCCCACCCATGGCTCCGCCTCCTGCGGTGCCCGATGCGGACCACATCACCGACGACGACGATGCTCCGGAAGTGATCGAGGTAGAGCTGAGAGCGGCGGTACGTAGGCTGAGTGCCAAAAATACCGCCCCAGGACCCGACGGCTTGCCAGGAAGAGCTTGGGTTCTGGCCTTTGGGGCTCTCGGGCCTCGACTAGGGCGGCTCCTAAGCGCATGCTTGGAGAGGGGCCAGTTCCCACTTCGTTGGAAGACAGGGAAACTGGTCCTCATTAAGAAGCCGGGGCGCCCTGCGGACTCTCCGTCCGCTTACCGGCCCATCGTGCTGCTCGACGAGGTGGGCAAGCTCTTTGAAAGAGTCATTGCAGACCGCCTCGTCGGGTGGCTGGTGCAGGAGGGGCCGGATTTGGCGGAGAGCCAGTTTGGTTTCCGCAGGGGGCGCTCTACGGTGGACGCCATCATGCGCGTGCGAGCCCTCACGACGGGGGATGCTGTGGCCCGGGGTGGGGTCGTCTTGGCGGTGTCTCTAGACATCGCCAACGCCTTCAATACCCTGCCCTGGAGTTGCATCAGGGAGGCACTCCGGTATCACCGGGTGCCAACCTACCTCCGTCGAGTGGTCGAGGCCTATTTGACGGACAGGGCCGTCATCTACCCCGGTCATCAGGGGGAGTGGAACCGGCGAGAGATGTCGTGCGGTGTCCCACAGGGATCGGTCCTGGGGCCACATCTGTGGGACATCGGGTACGACTGGGTGCTGCGCGCCGACCTCCCTAGCGGCGTCAGCGTTGTATGTTACGCTGACGACACGCTGGTCCTGGCGCAGGGGAGGTCGCACCAGGCGGCGGCTGAACTAGCGACACGCGGGGTTGCGACAATCGTAGAGAGGATCCGGCAGTTGGGACTCGAGGTGGCCCTGCACAAGTCCGAGGTCATGTGTTTTCATGGTCCTCGGAACGCGCCCCCGTCGGGTTCCCAAATAACGGTAGGAGGGGTTCACATCGGAGTCGAGTCGACGATGAAGTACCTGGGACTCGTCCTCGACAGCCGGTGGAACTTCGTGGAGCATTTCCGACGTTTGGCTCCCAGGCTGGAGCGGGCCGGGGCTGCCTTGAAGCGGCTCCTGCCCAATCTGGGGGGTCCAAACGCCTCCTGCCGGAGGCTTTACGCGGGGGTCGTGCGGTCCATGGCCCTTTACGGGGCACCGGTGTGGGCGCGTTCCCTGAGGCTGCGACCAGCCCGCCGGTTGAACGCGTCCCAGAAGGTCATGGCCATCCGGCTAGTCCGGGGATACCGCACGGTCTCCTGTGAGGCGGCGTGCCTCCTTGCCGGATTACCGCCATGGGATCTGGAGGCAAAAGTCCTCGCGCACGTGTGGGAGTGGCGCGAGGAGGTGAAACGCCGGGGCGTAACTCCGCTGCCGCGAGAAATCACGGTACAGCGGATAGAGCTCCGGCGGGATCTCATGGCGACATGGAGAGTGCGATTGTCGCAACCCAGTGCTGGGCACGCCACAATTGCGGCGATAAGTCCCCTCTTTGAGGAGTGGTTGGAGAGGCGCCACGGCGTCCTCACCTTCCGCCTGACGCAGGTCCTCACCGGACACGGTTGTTTCGGGAGGTTCCTGTTTCGGATAAGGCGGGAGGAAACGCCCGGGTGTCACCATTGTGTGGATCGCCCGGAGGACACGGTGGAGCATACAGTGGAGGTCTGCCCGGCTTGGGCGGAGCACCGCCGTGTTCTCACGGAGGCGATCGGCGGCGGCGATCTCTCGCGTCCAAACCTGGTCCAGGCCATGGTGCGGAGCGAGAGTGCATGGGAAGCCGTCACCTCCTTCTGCGAAGCAGTAATGCTCGCGAAGGAGGAAGCGGAACGCGTGAGGGAGAGGCAACAGCCGCGCCCTCGCGCCCCTAGCCGCCGTAGGAGACGCCCTGGGCGGCGGGAATCGATTGCCGATTCCCGGCCACCGTAGGCGCGGGCTTGCGGACGACGAGTAATGGGCAGCTCGCCGTCCGGTAAGGACCAGGCCCGGGTCGACGGCGCGTTGTGTTCCACGCGCGCCTCAAAGAGATGTCAGCAGTGACGGGGTCAATTGGGCCGATGCCGCCGGGGTCGCGGGTAGTTCGAAAGAGATACCGTGGCCCTGGCACGGGCAGCTGAAGGAACATGGGTGGGTTTTAGTCAGTAAAAGTCTGACACGCCCTCCCGCTCTGCCCAGAGCGGGAGAAGTCATTTGATGATTTCCCATCCACAAAAAAAAAAAAAAAAAAAGGTAACAATGCGGTTCAAATTTCCTTCATTTGTGTGTCTGTTGAGCAGTGCAAGGCACGTCTCGACGCGTACTTCGCGCTGGCGATCATTGAGTTCGTGGGGCACCCATTTGTCAAGCTTTTTTACCTTGCCAATTTGACGCAAATGGACCAATATTGTTTTGACGCTAACGTCGAAAGCTGCTGCTAATTCAGCCGTAGATTGTGTATCATCAGCTTCCACAATCGCCTTTAATTCGTCATTGTCGACCAAAGTCTTCGGACGACCGCGAGGTTCATTTTTCAGGTCGAAATTTCCAGAACGGAAGCGAGCAAACCAATAACAAGTGGTGCGTTGGTTTGTAGTGTTAGCTCCGTAAACGTCGTTGATGTTGCGTGCCGCTTGTGCCGCGTTGCTGCCACGACGGTACTCATATTCCATAATTACTCGAATTTTTAACGTATCCATGATGACGAAAAAGATTGAAATGCGATGAAAATGTAACACTAATCAATAAACAAATGACTACTTTTGGAAAAAAAATCCATGTTTTTAAAATAAAATTAATTTGAAATTAGAATTCTTAGCCAAACATAAATTATTTTGATTTGAAATGGCCAGTACTGCAGAACGGCAATTTCATAGGTAAAGACCTAATACATATAAATAATTTTGTTCAACAAATAATGGCGGGTTGCTTTTGTTCAACAGTTTGCTCAGGACCATTGTTTGATTGTACTCCTGTAGTAACGTTATTATTGACACAATGCCGTGTGTGGGAATAATAATTATTTTATAGTGGGTCCCTTCTAAAGGAATTAAGGAACGTGTCGAAAAGTTTTATGAGCTAGTAATACATTCTACATAGCATAACATCACGCTTTGTTTCCTGGAAGAATTAGGCAGAAGGTACATCCACATATCGCCAGCTATGTTTAAGTCCTTTGTAATAGGGGGCGAATCTATTGCCAATAACCGGGCACAAATCCAGAAATTCCATTCCAAATACATTTTACTCAAACTCAAAGCATTTTTTTTTCAATTAAATCAATTACAGGCACTTTTGAATTGTCAAAGAGTTGGTCAGTTAGTCAGAAAGTTGAAGCTAGTTGTCCAGTTCCAAAACGTAGATCTCGATGGAGAAGAACGGGCAAGAAACTCCAAGGACACTCTTTTAAATCAAGATATTACAAAATCCTGGGTATATTATTCTTGTTGCTTCTATAAGTGTAAACAATGTAAAAAATAAATATAAAAACTGGCCATGTGCGAATCGGACTCGCGCACGAAGGGTTCCGTACCATTATCTATAAAAAAGTAAAAAAATCACGTTTGTTGTAGGGGAGCCCCCTTAAATATTTATTTTATTCTGTTTGTTAGTATTTGTTGTTATAGCGGCAACAGAAATACATCATCTGTGAACATTTCAACTGTCTAACTATCACGGTTCATGAGATACAGCCTGGTGACAGACGGACGGACGGACAGCGGAGTCTTAGTAATAGGGTCCCGTTTTACCCTTTGGGTACGGAACTCTAAAAATAATTCAAAATATAAGATTAAAATTAAGCCTTAGTAGTTAAGAGATGACCAGTCTCAACTGACGGCGCCCGTTCACAAACCTGAAGCATGGATCAGCACCATCCAGCTCAACCATTTTGTTGTACTATATATATAATTTGACGAGGATGCAATACGACACGTCGTATTTGCTCAGACTATATTAGAAGAACCAACCTTGAGAGTATTTAAACAATCTGACACACATTCGAATTTGCTAAATGAGTAACATACTCGTACGTAACAGAAAGTTATAAGAAGTTGATTAATGTTTGTGCATTGTTGTAAGGGATAGGTCGCGGTTACAACGGCTTGGTTGGATGGCTGATATATTGGTACATACATACTTAACGTATTATGTAATTATACATACGGCCGTAATGTAAGGCACTTGATTTATTTCGTTAGACGCTTGTTGAGAAATTACGCCTGGTAAAATATAATAAATGGGTTTTGTTGGAGTAAACTCTGTAGGTATGTTATACCAAGGGTATTTAATTGTAGGTAATCTTCTCTGAATGTTTAAAGATAGGTACTGTAATATATTAGTATCATTCAACTATTCACAAGCTTTCCTCCACCTTGACCTTAGAACCCCCACGATCCATCAATTTTTGAAGCGCGGCTCGAAGCGTTTCTTTGATGCCGCCGTGAAGCATCGCAACCCTTTGGTTGTCAAGGCCGCGCGCTATGCCCCCTCTAAAATTAGTAAGACTCGCCGTCCGAGGCATATTCTCACCGACCCTGATGACCCCATAACCCTCCTTCAGGAGAGTAGCAAGGCCACCAGTACGGTTTGCAAACGCAAACCACCTAGGAATAAATTCCGACCTCGCCGCCGAGGTCGCAATCGTAACCGCCCCCCTCCCCTATCCCCTACTCGGTGAAGCTGTGCCTGCTGGGGGCACAGCTGAGCCTATCATGATCCAGCCTGCTCCGTCTTGCTGCTCTATTATTAGCGACGCTCAGTCGTCTAATATTTTACCCTAGTTTTTAAGCCTGGCCGGAGGCTTTATGTTCGCTTAAAGCACCTACAGGAAACGCTCGGTTAAGCAGTCTCGACCCCCAGTGGTCAACTGCGAGATGTCAGTTATAACTAACTAAACTAACTAACTTCACAAGCTTCGTTACGTTTATTCTACATATGTCATAGAGGCGATTAGGTTACTACGTTATTTGAAACCACATATTCAATAGATGACTCTGGCCACCACTGCGTTGAAATTTTTCATTGGTTATAAAAAAAAAAAAAAAAAAAACCGGCCAAGTACGTGTCGGACCACGCACAATGAAGGGTTCCGTGGTTGAAAAGAAGTGTGAAAACATTAAAAATTAACAATTTTCGGACTTCTTTCTTTATCTACTTGTGCTGTGAGACTTTGGTTCTTGCCAAATTTCATAATTGTAGGTCAACAGGAGCACTCTATAGATTTTGATTGCGAGTATCAAAATATGTAGCATAAATGGCCTTATTTTTTTATTGCGTTGATTTAGAAGCTTGATTTTTTTTAAATTCTAAGGGGCCATGTACCTACGTATTTAATATTATTTTCAACTTGATACCTCTACGCGTTCTTGAGAAAAAGGGTCTTCACAGATTGACAGACAGATAGATAGACAGGTGGACAATGAAGTGATCCTATGAGGATTCCGTTTTTTCAAAATTCACTACAAAGTGAAAAATATTATTCCTACAAAAGTGGAATACCTACGCGGTCAAAATGTATGGAACAGCAAATTTTTCAAAGACACCGACTTCCGAAATTAAAGTTATTTTTCACTTTGTAGTTTTTTTTTTTTTTGTAAAAAAGTATTTATTTTTCACTTTTTAGTGGGTCAGTTTGTAATTTATCTAAGTTACAATAGCCTAATTTCAACTTTTCATCACCTTTTTACAAAATATTACTTTTCCCCATGCAGGAACGATCATTGTTGACGAGTTCTCCTAGTAAGAACCAGCAGAACTGGAGATGATCTTAAAGTCACCATCATATTTATACTTACGTATAATTGAGTAGTTCCGATTCTGTGGTCTCATCATCAGTTCCACTTCACTAAATGATGCTTTCCGAGAGCAAATGCAAGAGTTACTATACAAAACATCCAAATCGCTATATAATAGGTGTGCCTATAAAATTTGAGGGTTTCCCTCGATTTCTATGGGATCATCAGATTCTTAATTGGTGTCAGTGGGACCATCTCGAAAGCATACCCTTCCAAATAAAAAACATACAGTCGAATTGAAAACCTCCTCCTTCTTGGAAGTCAGTTAAAAAAGACTTATCATGTATATGCTATAAAGCGCGATTTCCAGTTATAACACAAAATACGTTACTTAAAACACAAAATAAAGCAGCTAAATAGGATTTTGTGTATGCTCCAGAATAGCACATAGTTCGTTCAAAATTGCCCCCAACTTTTATGAGCTTGAATTAGTGAACTAAATTGCATAGTGCTAAGAATGTTTAGTAACTTTAATATTATTTAGTTTAGTTGTTTTAATGGTCAGCAAAACTTTCACTTGTTATTTCACACACAGCAGTTTTAGATTCCTAAATTCTGCTTTTAGTGGCCAAATATGATATGAAAGCAGGTGTGTGAAACTTTATTTTAGACTTTAAATCGAGCTCTTGGTATTTTGTTCACCTAAAACATTACTTATTATATAGACTGGAGATTAGGTTATCACATTAATTGAAACCACGTATTGAGTACATGATTCTGGACCCCCCCCCCCCCTTTTTTTTTTTTTGGGTTGGAAACCATCAAATGACTTCTCCCGCTCTAGGCGGAGTGGGATTGTCAGACTTTTATTGACTAAAACCCACCCGTGTTCCTTCAGTTGCCTGTGCCAGGGCCACGGTATCTCTTTCGAACAACCCGCGACCTGGAATCCCCTGCATTATTGAAAAAAAATCTGCTTTTCCTACAAAAGGGCAACACCTACGCGGTCAAAATGTATGCAACAGCAAAATTTTCAGACACTGCCTTCCGAAATTAAAGTTATTTTTCACTTTGAAGTGTTTTTTTTTTTAGATAAGCAGTCGCTCCATATAAAATACTGGTATTCAGCTGCATCCGGTTAGACTGGAAGCCGTCCACAATATAGTTGGGAAAAGGCTAGGCAGATTGATTTTTTTTTTCTGTAAATAAGTTTTTTACTCGAACAATTACATGGAACTTAAACATAACAGGCAAGATGTGGGTGTTACTATAGGTGTAAATACTACTGTACATTTCTGCCTGTTCCTTCTGGGATTACAGGCGTGATGTTATGTGTAAATAGTTATTTTGTCCTATACTACAACGGTTTAGGTAATTACATAAAGGTAAATAAAAAAAACCACGTGTCTGGTTAACCGACTAAACGTAATACCTGTCACTTCAGTTGTCATGCTACGACACAGTTGCACTCTTCAATTTAGCAACTTTATAATTCGTTGTATAACGTTGCTAAATTGAAGAGTACAACTGCGTCGTAGCTTGACGACTGAAGTGACAGGTATTACGTTTAGTCGGTTAACCAGACAAGTGTTTTTTTTTTTGTTTACCTTTATTTAATTACCTAAACCGATGAAGTATAGCACTGTCTCGCGTCCTTGCTATGATGCTAATAGCTAGAACAGTATATATTGACAACTTCAAGCGAGTGAACAGCAAATCGAGCCAAACTGAGCTGCTAAATTGCCAATATGCAATCAGTGTTGTATTACGTCACAGATTGTGCTTGATTGTCACTTGCAAATATGGGAGTAGTTTCAACGTGTTAGGTTCATTGTAATTATGTTTAAGCGCATTTTGATAATGAGTTTGTGGCGTCATCTTTTTCATTCCCTGCTACACTTGGCCTGTAATTTCATTATTTGCTAGGCAAGTAATGATGACGGATAATCTAGGAGCTCGTGGCTAAGTAATAACAGCCGCTCGCGTCGATCCATCAGGTTAAGCTACGCTTGCCGTGGTTGGCCGTGGTGACCATCTTTACATACCGAGACTCCTCCGTGCCTCGGAAAGCACGATAGCCGTTGGTCCCGCATGTCATTCGTGGATCTTTGATAGTCGTTACGGGTTGACAGAAGCTAAAAGTCTGACAACCAGTCTTACCAAGGGGTCAGATAGGCAGTCCCTCCATGTAAAATACTGGTATTCAGCTGCATCCGGTTAAACTGGAAGCCGACCCCGACATAGTTGGGAAAAGGCTAGGCAGATTGCGATCAGTGGTAGCCAGTGGCGTGCACAGAGATTTCAGACAGGGTATGCACGTCTAAAATAAAAAAATAAAACTTGAACAAGCTGAAACTAGTACCTAAGTTTTTTTTTCCCGACCGTTTGTTTTACCCGACCTCACCTACCCTAACCCTAATATTACACTGACTCTTACCGCACGGCGCCATTGGCTTCGCATGATGTTTGTTTGCGACCACAACGAATATCTAAAATATTTTAATCTGAATATCCGATAAAGGTCCAAACATTATTTTTATCTTGATTTGTAAACAAAAAGCAAGGGATAAAATACAATGTGTTTGTGTTATACACGACATGTTTGACAGTAGGTAATAATTAGGTATCACAAAACTTTTCTATGAAAATAACGAGAGGCATTATTACCTTTTTTTTTGAGTTAAATAAAACCCGGGTTCACACCTTCCGTTTACAATGAATTTAACTTTTTCCTCAAAATATAACGTCGAAAAGCGGCAGATTTTAATTTATTTAACACACTTCGGCAGCACAGGTCTCACAGGTATAATGTTCAATTTTTTACAAATGATTAAAATAATTACATAATAATATACAGTCAATCACAAGCGCCAAGAAAAACAATCAAATCAAAACAATATGGCGAAAAAACAAACATTGCAAGTTGAATAAAAGCGTGTAAAAACTTTACGATTACAAAATAATACGAACTAATCTTGGTCAATCCGACTAAAAAAGTCAACCCTCTGTAATCAACAACTAAGCGGTGCTTTTACGGCTTCTCAATTTGGACGGGTTGCAAAATAAGCAGTGCTTCCAGAAATTAAACACACGCATACATTTTCACGCACACTGTCACACTATTGCTGTGTACTACACGGGTAATCACGGGTTGCGTTGTTTGAAAAATAAGCACGGCGTTGTTCTGCTTATGCTCACCGGGAGCGCTGCCTGCGCGGTTGTCGCCGCTCGCTTCAAGAAATTAGTTTCAAATGACAATAATAGATGGCGCGTAAATCGCGTTATAAACAGTGAGCGAATAAGTTAGATTAATATAGTTATTACCATGATTTTTCTTGCGTTAAAGTTATTTATCATTACGAGGGGCATGTATGTATGAGACTACAGGGTATGCAGAGCTTATTTGCATGTATGGAGTGCACGCCACTGGTGGTAGCCTAGTGGTAACGGCTGCAACTTACGAGTTGTAGGTCGTAGGTTCGAACCCAGACAGGCGCTTTACTTTGTGTAAATTATTTCATCACCACTGCTCTCAAAACGGTGAGGAGGAGGAGGAAACCGGCATGTCCTAGAACCAAAAATTCGAAGACATAATTATAATGACATCTACCAACCCGCACTGAGCCCGCGTGGTAGATTACGGCCCACTCCCTCTCACCGAGAGGAGGCCTGTGTCCCAGCAGTGGGAACATTATAGGCTGGTTATGCTAGGCAGATTGAAGTAATAATAATGAATAAAAGTGTTTGATAACCTCCTTATCAAAATGTACTATGTTGCGTGCTCATTTTGTTCACTGTGCTTGCTTAAAATGAATGCCATATTCTTTGGTCTGCAATATTCTTTGTGACTTAGTGGGATAAAAACGTACAACTTTCGCAAGTTACAAAAAAGCAGCTAAACATCAGTATTTTATAGACTACGTACAGTTACATATACTCCATTGGTTTAGTCATTAAAACCACGTGTCTGGTTAACCGATTAAACGTAATACCTGTCACTTCAGTCATCATGCTACGACACAGTTGTACTCTTCAATTTAGCAACGTTATACAACGAAATATAAAATTGCTAAATTGAAGAGTACAACTGTGTGAATGACAACTGAAGTGACAGGTATTAGTTTTACCGTTTAGTCGGTTAACCAGACACGTGTTTTTTTTTTTGTTTGCCTTTTTATAATAACCTAAACCGATGGAGTATAAGGATCCACCAAACCACGGTCCTGACACTTTCCTTAATTACCTAAATAAACACAATCATAAACATACTCGTAAATAATCACCCGCACAAAACGAACGTGGCTAAAGAGAAAATATCTAAATTCGCGGCCTCACCGGGTGAGGCTCACCCTAAATGTTCTGCCGACGGAGACAAATGGCCGTCAGACCGTGACGTCATCTATCGCGTTGATAACGACTTGCCAGGGGGACCAGAAGTTTTACTGATAATAATTATGATGTACGGTTTTATGAGGTCGAAAGTTTGACCTATTAATTTCGAATGGCGCGTGTACAAAAACAGTCTGTTTATTAAATGTTTGGTGATGACCAAGTGGTTACTTGGTCAGTGACAAATGAAAATTGCTCTTCTTTTTTGGGAGTAATTTAATTTGTCACTGACCATCATCTTCCCGCTCTTATCCCATATTACTTGGGGTCGGCGCAACACGTTTTCTTTTCCCATTCTCCCCTGTCAACCGTCACGCTGTCATTCACTCCCTTCTCTTTCATGTCATTCCTCACACAATTCATCCATCTTTTCTTGGGCCTTCCTCTGCCTCTCCATCCATCAAGATTTATATTCATCACTCTTTTAGTCACATGCGCTTCGTCTCTACTCATCACATACGTATACTAAGCCAAATGATTTCCTTTCAACTTTTCTGTCACTGGCGCCACTTTCAAACTTCCTCTAAATATACTCATTTTTTACTATAACCATTCTCGTCACTCCACACACATTCTCATCTCCGCTGCATGTATTCTTTTTTCATCCGTCTTCTTCACTGCCCAGCATTCTGATCCATAGAGTACGACAGGCCTAATTTGACCACTGGCAAAAAATTTGTCAAAGACAACACACAATTACAAGAAAATGTCTTTTTGGAACGAAGTTCTTTATCGCGACTTCCGGTAGGAGTTGAGTTGACTGGTAGAAAGTGTAACGCTCGCATTAATTTTAATGACTTATAAATCTGCTATTACGCCTTCAAATAATAATAATAAAAAAAAAAGTTTTACTATTAATTTTTTTAAACTACCGTTCTTAGTTTTGTTTATAAAGTTTTACTATGCAAGTTATATGCAAAAAAAATATATGTTAAACAAGAACGCGTACACATCAATGCTAGATGATAATATTTAAGTAATGTAGTAAAATACTACATGAAATAAATTCAAGAACCCGAAATATAAAAATGTTATATCTTACTAACTATAGTTTTTTTAAGTGTTTTTTTATTAACAGACTAATTTATCAGTTTCACCCGCGTAAGTCTTAAACCCGTAAGATGTGTTAATCCAGGTTATAAGCTATCTGTGTGCCAAATTTCATTAATATCCGTTCAGTAGTTTTTGCATGAAAGAGTAACAAACATCTATCCATCCATCTTCACAAACTTTCGCGTTTACAATTTTTTCCATAAATTCATATTTTTGTTATGTATTAAAAATAAATATTCCCTTTTTTATATGAACAGACTATTTTATTATCTGTAATTTTATCGGTATTCCAAAAGATGAACTTTGTTCCAACCGGGTGTCTCAGGACACCTCCCGACTTTTTTTTTTCAACCTATTTCGTCCCACTGCTGCACAGCTTTCCACTCTTCCCTGTGTGTTGCCTTCTCTCGCCAATCTCCCATAAACGCCTCTAAGTCACTACGCCAGCGTTTCCTAGGTCATCAATGTTACAGACTTTATAAAAAAGTCTGTAGTTAAACTGACGCTTTGAAACTCTCTCGGGAGACTTGAAATCTTTCTTAGTTCCTATCCTCTAAATCACATCACGCTATAACTTCTCTCCACACTCATTCAATCAATCTTTATTAACAGAAACTCTGCATTCTACAACTTCCGTATGCGAGAAAATAGGAAACCATATTTCCTTCTGGGATTACATTGTATTTCACTAAAGCAGTAAAACTATACGATCTTAGTAAAATTAGGGCATAATTCTTTTGTAACTTCTATGACAGTAAATAATTTACGAAGCTAGAAGCAACTTCTGTAGCTATTGTTCCTTAAAAATGTAATAACGTATTAGTTTTACGATTGCCCAACGTAATACCACAAAGCATCTCTTAGTGCCTATCCGTGAAGGCGTATAAAGCCTTATTTGGACATGCGCTAAAAAGAAACCCGGTTCAAAATCACAATTTTGATGCGTGAAAAAGGAATCGAGTCCGAAACGATACAAAACCGTAAATAAATAACAAAGTTTCGTACTTCTGTGATGAGGCAAGAAGTGTGGTGAAAAAAAAAATCATTACATTGCCTTCACCAAAACTTCTTCACGTTCTAGGTTCTGGCACCAGAAAATAGACTTTCCACAAATACTGCCACATTTTCACACTTAACCTACTGCTACAGAATCTTGCGTTTTCAGCAAGAAATATAGGCTTTCAATATCACCGGGTGCGATCGATATCTCAGAATTCACTGAAATTTTCTTCCGCCCCAGATTTACAACACAGAATAGTAACTAAAGAAGGTTGACTCCACACAACAAGCGGAATAAGGCGCTAGCACCTGTGGTGTCTGTAGTGCCACTTATAAATTTTGTGCTTTGATTTGATTATTTTAATAAACTAACTAACTACGAGTACTTATGATCTGATTCTTAATTTGCTATTGTGACATAACATAACATGACTGTTTTAGTCAACTTTTTTTTGTCAAAATTACAAAAAAAATCTCTATTGCAGCTGTCGTTTTGGTCTAGCTAGCAAATAAAAAATTAGAGTTTATTCTATATTATTCCACTGCAGGGTAAAGGCCTCCCTCTTCCTTTTCCATACAATCCTGTCTTTTGCTAGTATTGGCCTGTCCTTTCGGTAGGACTCAAGCTCGTCCCGCCATCTTCCGCCGCGATAACGTCGTTACTAAATAAACCCGTTTTAATTTTAAATCACCTTAAAGATCACATTCATCATCATTCATTCATCATTAATTTTTTTTTCATTTGAAAATTGAGGTGAATTTTATAACCTCAGTTATCGTCGATAATTTGTCAATTACAATATAACAATGTTAATTAAACAATTATTGTTGGAAAAAGTGGTGAGATAAAAAGTAGAAATCTTTTAAATACAGATGTATGTGTTACTTTAGTGAGTGATTGTGTAAGAATTTACTGAACTTTCTGCACCCTAATTGAGTAAGTAACACATTGTCGATTGGAGTTGGTTTCATTTTGAAACAAATTGCTAATCCATTGCCTCATATGTTCGAAAAATTTGTCTGCTCTTTAACGTAAATAACGCAATGAATGTTGGTGAACTGTCAAAATGAAACCAACTCCGATTGATAATGTGTTACGCAATTAGGGTGCTGAACAGGGTTTGTTAACACTTTTAACAGACACTTTCGAAACCGACTGTAGACGCGTACGTACGACAGTCTCAAGTAGGTATCTCAACAAGGTGCCCGTCGCAACTCGCAACCAAGTGCGCTTGCATTCGCTGCATATATAGCGTGTATGTGTGCGTGCGTTTTCGCTCAATTTATAGGGCTAACCTTCTGTACCTGTCTATTCTGTGTTTGCAGGTTTCTTTCAAAAGGCGAAGTCGGGGCAGTTTCTTTTGTATCCAATCCGGTTAATGATCGCTGAGAAGATATAGGAATATTGCTTTGTACTGGTCCCTGATGTGATTGGTTTGATCTCTTTGAGTTTGAGTTGAAAGATTTTATTTTTAACCGACTTCAAAAAAAAGGAGGAGGTTCTCAGTTCGTCGGAATCTTTTTTTTATTTGTTAAATTATAATATTGTGTGTGGTTCAAGTTGATAAAAATAGCTTGTTTTTTGCTGGAGAATAGAAATGATTTCCAAAGGTTAATACGATTATTATGATTTTGAATACGAAGTTCTGAAAATTTCTTCAGTATTGTACGTATTGTATTTATTTTATTTTACTTATAAATATTATACCTCAATCGGTACCTTTGTCATGTCTACAATAAAAACGAAACTGATTACTGTATCATTTCACAATTAAAGCACTAGAAAGACAATATTTTATTAATTGATCTCTGACTGAAAGCCAAATTATGGATTATAATAAAAACTTTTTTACCAAAAAAAAAAACAACCGACTTCCAAAAAAATAACTTTAATTTGTTATTTTAGTTAGTGTCTTTTTTTGCCACCGACTTCCGAAATTAAAGTTATTTTTCACTTTGCTTTTTTATAATGTTATTTTTCGCTTTTTTTTTTGCTTTTTCGGAAGCCAGTTGTTTCTTTTTTTTCGTAAAAAATAAAAAAGTGTATATTTCACTTTTTAGTTGTGGTATGTACCTACCCCACATAAATTTATACACTCCTGCTTGTTATGTAAACAACTGTGACAGGAAGTATTATAACATCATCAACATACGCAAAGTGGATTAAATACGTATTATTAAAGCAAAAACCGCTATTCAGAACTTGACCTTTATATGAGACCATCTCAGGACTATTATACCCTTTCAAACAAAAATAATTATCAAAATCGATTCTTATATGAAGAAGTTCTGAGGTAACAAACATAAAAAACCGGTCAAGAGCGAGTCAGATTCGCGCGCCTAGAATTCGGGAAAAAGTGTGCTATTTAGAGACACGTTTTATCTTTCCTGTAATCTTTACATTATAAACTTCTATCACATAGAATCATTTCTGAATTTTTTCTCCATGCAAACTTCGAAGATAAGGGGGTGAACGGTATTTTTTTTACACTTTTCATGTAAACTTGAAAACTATGCGGCCTAAAAAAAATAAAAAAAATGTTTGAGAATGTGCAAATAGTGCTCTTAGCCCTAGTAGCCCCATTTCAAATATTGAAGACCCCCTTTCAGTCCCTGTTGCAAAAATATTTTTATTTCTTTGTTAATTGCAAAATAGTTGGGCAAACGTCATTTAAAACTGTTCCAAATTTCAAATTGATAGCATTAGTGGTAATTGAGATATCCATCTGTGACAGATGGACAGATAGACAGACAGACATACTATGTCTCACCACATGGGTTCCTTTTTACCACTTTGGTACGGAACCCTAAAAAGTACAACGAAAATGGAAACCACCACCTTTTTTTAAAGTCGTTTAAAAATAATAATTCCACCATTTTTCATCCCATCCCTTGTTCCACAAGACGAAAATTAAAAGTTCTGAATGAAGCCAAGCCTTCCACAGTACAGTTGGGTCGCGTTTCACGATAGTTACTTGATTGCGTTCTCTTCTTCTCCAAAGTTATAACACGTAGGTTCGCGGCGTCTTTGACATCTGTCGCTTGAATAAATGATTAGAGTTTCAGTTCAAATACTGACTTCAGACTCGTATATCATTTGCGGATCGCGGTTGCTAGAATGGCGAATTTTATTTGGAAAAAATATTCTTAGAAATTATAATAAAGAAATTGTAATTTAGAACCACAAGAAGTGCAAAACCTTTTTTCATAGTTAGTTTAATTTTTATTCTACTTTATTTTAAACATTTTATTTCTCTTATCTTTTCTTCTACAACATGCGACATGTCATCTCTTGTACGTATGTTTCGCTTTGCGGCCTCAATGATATTCCGGCTAGCACTACTTCCAAAGGCTAGGCGATTAACCATACGGTTAAATTACCCAGTTGGCTGCAAAGTATTATGCACAAAGCAAATGAAATGTTTTATGATATTTTTAATCATTTGTTTGCAGAAACCTAAAACCAGTGTCTCCGAAGGGTTTGGCAAGGGTGCCGGTTATGTTAATTAGTCTAATGTAAATAAGGGGCTAGCCTAATAACTGGACATGAATTAAGACTCCATGCTGCTACTGAGAATTTCCAAATGAGAAATTGTAATAATAACACTTTGACAGATCCGGGGTTTGAACTAAAACCCACGCTCGGCAACATTTAATAAAAAAGAGAGAAGTTTTTGGCGTTATCAATTGGGCGAAAATTCTGCGAAAAAATATGCTTCCTACCCATGTAAAAGCAGATTCCTCCGGTTGACAAGATAACATCATGCTTGGATCATCAATCCTTTTCTTGCGATAATAGCGCTCAGATCGTTCTTGTAAGGAATATTTTAGGATTTCTAGGTACCGGAACGATACGGAAGTTTAAAACCGGTGTCATACCGATACCTAAAACAATAATATTATTTTGTTATTTTTGGATCCACTAGCACTCCGTCCAATCACCCCCGCTAATATTTTACCATTGCGAACCTCGATATCGTGGACCACAAGCCCGCTGAGGCCTATACGAGAACAACTATGTATATACATTATCTGCCAGATAATTTAACCGGAACTTGTCAAGAGATGGTGAAACTGGCTGCAGTAAATATTTAATCCTTATATATCTAGCTCTACACGATTTCTAGGACTTTTTATTTCTTAAAAATCCTTCCAAGGGATACCAAATGAATTAAACCAAGTTACGAAGTTGCCTGACCATTCAAAGCTACAACATTTGAAATAGAAGTGTTTTAATCAAGAATTTTGAGATGCATGTTCGCGAGCTACGTGCATGCTAGTTGAGTTGCAATAGGAATAACTACCAGTCTCCAATCAGATGCGGATAGCCACAGCTCAAGAATGCAGATCACTTAAGGTTAAGCAAATGTAGTCAATCTTAAATAAACATTCGGAGGTAGTGCATTGTTCTTCTGCATGGGAGGAACATAGTAGTTCCTGTTCTACAACTCTAGCATGATTAGGCTGATAAGCCTACCATGTTCCTACTGGTGGCACACAAGCCTCCTCTCGGTTAGAGTGAGTGGGCCGTAATCCACTATGCGGGCCAAGTGCGGGTTGGTAGATGTCACATGTGTCCGAATTTTCGGTTCTAGGACATGCCGGTTTCCTCACGATGTTTCTTTCCTTCACCGTATTGCAGCAGTGGTGTTGTAATAATTTACACAAACAGTAAATCGGGTTCGAACTTCTGACCCTCGTAATTCGCGGTCGTTACTACTGGGCCACCACTGCTCTCTACAATTGTGGTTTTAGATAAGTAGAGGGGAAGAAAGGAAGCTAATTTGTTGTTCCAAAACAAATGTTTTTTTTAAAGGATAAAGTTTTGTGTCTGCGAGTTTTGTTCTGGAAATAAACCAGTAAAGGTATTTTAGTTCGCCCGGTCCAGTGATGCGTTCCCATCAAACATTTTGGAAAATATTCTTCAATTAATTTGTTTATGTTTATTTCTTTATAACATTAGTTTTTATTAAATAGTATACATATCATTTACATTTAACTGTAAACATAACCTTAAAAGTAATAAAATTACTAACTAACATAACTAAAACTATTAAAAAACTAAAATATGTCGTCGAAAAATTCCTCCGCAAATATTCTTCTACATTAAGAAAAGGACAACATTATGCAAAACAGCTAAAACATCATCATCAAGCAGCATCATCATCAAGCATCATCATATAGCAGTCTACTGCTGGACGTAGGTAGGTCCTAGTGCACGCCATTCAACTCGATATCCAGCAACTCTCATCCAGCTGCTACCAACCACTCTGCGAAAATCGTCGCTCCACCTAGCCTGAGGGCGTCCTAACTTACGTTTGCCGATTCGCGGTCTCCACTCAAGAACTCGTCTACCCCAACGGTCATCGGTTATGCGGCTAAAGGCTTCTTCAAACTGGCGCGACACAGGCGATGACAGACGAGTGCAGCGCGACGAGCGGTGCCTATGTGTCGCGCCTGTTTGAAGGAGCCTTAAGATATTCGGAGCTTGCTTTTTCTATGCGTTAACATAATAATAATAAAAAGTGTACATTTCGACCAACAAAGGATCATAGACTTAAAAAATGCAAAATTTAAAAATAACAAAATAAAATAACACAACAACAACAAAACAACTCAGTGAGACTCCAAGCATAGCAACGGGCTATGCTAAAACAGTTAGACGTTATTCCAAAGAGGTTTAGGAGGTTTTCCTAACTGTCGAAAATAAATTTAATTCCTGTTGACCTAGAATCAAAATCTCCATAGTCACCAATTCTCTTGTAAGTGTCTTAATATAAACTGCCCCACCAACAACGGTGCCCTAGATTCACCTAGCAAAAGAAATACTCACCTCTGCACCTGTCGGTGACACATTAAGAACATTGCTTATGAAGTTTTTGCGACCACGCCTCCAGAAAGAAACTGGGATATATGAAGGCGTCGGGAGCAGTGCACCACTAAACTTTTAGTTAATGATAAGGCAGTACTTGTTAAGTGTGTGTGAAAGGGAGGACTCTACGTGTGTGCGATATATAACTTGAAGAATGTAGATGAAAAGAAGTGAGTTATTGTTTTTGTATTGTTTTATTTAGGACTGTGTTTATGGTAATAATGTAAAAACTCTGAATTTGAAGCCTTTATTTATAGATATATTATGTTAGGCAGAGGCAGAAGAAGGCCAAAGAAAAGATGGATGGATTGTACGAGGAATGATAAAAAACAAAAATCAAAATATTTTATTTCACATAAACCTACATGGGCACTTATGACACGTCAGAAGCTAGGGGCACGGTTCCAAATTGGTCGTTTCCTATGGAGAAGAGCCAGCAAGAAACTCCATGGTTACTATTTAAAAATAATTGGCTTAAATATTTTCAAATAAAAGTGTTAATGGGTATGGGAGGACAATGTAGGCCTTTCAACAACTACCTGAAGGCCAATTCTCGTACCTAAAAACGTTCAAATTCAAGTCGTAATCTCATGCCAGCGACAATCAAATGTCAAAAATGTAGGTAAATCCTATACAATTTTTGACAGATTGAGACTGAGATGAGATTGCGAACGTTGTTATAAATACGGGAATTGCCCATCAGGTACTTAACAAAATATAAAATAGTCAACAAATGTACAGTCTACTAGGCCTGCAACGTTCTCACATTCACAAAATAGAAAATAATCTATTTAGAAGATTAAAAAAGGCGATATAAAAGAGAAGGGAGTAAATGACAGCGTGACGGTTGACAGGGGAGAATGGAAGAAGAAAACATGTTGCGCCGAACCCAAGTAACATGGGATAAGGGCAGGAAGATGATGACGATTTATAGAAATATGTTCCCCGCGTAATTTAGATCACATAAATCCAATATTTCATACATAATCATAATCATTTATTTGTAATAGGTATAGTGTTGGTCTTAAAGTCAGTAATTAAGTTTCATAATACATTTGACATGAAAAGTTTTACAATATATTTAATGCGTATATAGAGTATACTAGCAGCGCCCCGCGGTTTCACCCACGTAAGTCTCGAATCCGTAGGAATATCAAAATAAAAAGTATCCTATTTGTTAATCCAGGTTATAAACTGCCTGTGTGCTGAATTTCATTAAAATCCGTAAAGTCGTTTTTGCGTAAAAGAGTAACAAACATCCATTCTCACAAACTTTTGCGTTTATAATATTAGGTCTTTACCTATGAAATTGCCGTTCTGCAGTACTGGCCATTTCAAATCAAAATAATTTTTGTTTGGCTAAGAATTCTAATTTCAAATTAATTTTATTTTAAAAACATGGATTTTTTTTCCAAAAGTAGTCATTTGTTTATTGATTAGTGTTACATTTTCATCGCATTTCAATCTTTTTCATCATCATGGATACGTTAAAAATTCGAGTAATTATGGAATATGAGTACCGTCGTGGCAGCAACGCGGCACAAGCGGCACGCAACATCAACGACGTTTACGGAGCTAACATGTAGTGTTAGCTCCGTAAACGTCGCACCACTTGTTATTGGTTTGCTCGCTTCCGTTCTGGAAATTTCGACCTGAAAAATGAACCTCGCGGTCGTCCGAAGACTTTGGTCGACAATGACGAATTAAAGGCGATTGTGGAAGCTGATGATACACAATCTACGGCTGAATTAGCAGCAGCTTTCAACGTTAGCGTTAAAACAATATTGGTCCATTTGCGTCAAATTGGCAAGGTAAAAAAGCTTGACAAATGGGTGCCCCACGAACTCAATGATCGCCAGCGCGAAGTACGCGTCGAGACGTGCCTTGCACTGCTCAACAGACACACAAATGAAGGAATTTTGAACCGCATTGTTACCTGCGATGAAAAATGGATTCTGTTTGATAACCGCAAGCGCTCAGCAAGTTGGTTGGATCTTGGTTCAGCACCTAAACAATGCCCTAAACGAAAACTTACCCCTAGAAAAGTGATGGTCACTGTTTGGTGGTCTAGCGCCGGTGTGATTCATCACAGCTTCTTACCAAACGGTGTGAGCATTACTTCAGATGTGTACTGTGAAGAACTAAACACAATGATGCAGAAGCTGGCACATCTCCAACCAGCATTGGTCAATCGCTCGTCTCCGCTGCTCCTGCACGACAACGCGCGACCTCATACTGCACAGCAGACGGTCTCCAAGTTGCAAGAACTGGGGTTGGAAGCTCTCCGTCATCCGCCTTACTCACCAGACCTTGCACCTACAGACTACTACTTTTTCCAGAATTTGGATAACTTCTTGGCGGGAAAAAAATTCAATACCCGAGAGGCAGTACAAAATGCCTTTGAAGAATTTGTTGCCTCCCGTCCAGCTGATTTCTTTAAGAAGGGCATCAATAAACTGCCACTGCGTTGGCAAAGACGCATTGATTGCATGGGTGATTACTTCGATTAATACAAATAAAAAATGCATGAAAAAAATTCGTTTAAATTTTTTCATACAAAACGGCAATTTCATAGGTAAAGAACTATTATTAATAGGATAGGATTTATGTCCATTAGCATGTTTTAAATACTAGTAACACTTGAGGTACTTATTTTGGTCAAGTTTTGTCCTTTTTTATGGTTTGAAAATTCTTTATTTGTCAAAATATTTCGTGTATAGAACATGTACCATTAATGTATTGACGTTGTTTCAGACATGTATTGTTAATATTTTGTTCACCTTTTTGACAAGTTTTGGGTACAACTTTTTTTAGGTAAACGATAAACGAAACTAGAAGACACAACATGTAGAATATTTTACTGACTACTGATCCAATCTTTTTTTGCGTCTTTTGCACTCATCCGGTGAGACCGATCTGACGCTGGTTCGTCTGCTCTATGTAGGATAAGTTTTAAGCACTTCATGACTACTAATAAATTATATAAGCACTTTCGGTTAGAGGACATTTGACTTATCATTCCAATAATTTAATCATATTATACATATATCACTTATTTTTTTTTAATTTAATTTAATCTGACTTATAATTCAATTGTAAACTATTGTTTTGTATTCCTACAATTAATTCAGACATAATATTGAAATTGGTTTTATTGTATTGTATGGATGCAATTTTATTTATTTTTTATTAATATGTAAATCTTTATAATAGCATGTACAGTGTCTTTTTTATGTATTCAGAGCATGTGTTATTACTGGGGAATGTGTAAACTGTGGTTACCTTTAATTGAGCATGCATTACAGGATAATGTATTTATTACGCAAGTTTTATTACTGTAAATGATAATTTGTAATGTATCTCGTTGGTAATTCTTAAAGAAATAAATGACGATACAACATCTGTACATACTCGTACACTATATAACATTGTATCAATCATAATCAATATGCGTCTGTATGTTTAGCATTCGTACCAACCAGCAAATTTCCTACAATAAAGATGATCCATGTTCCTAACAGGGTGTCCTATTTGTATATGACAAATATTTACAGACCTCAAGACATTTGTTCCGAGTCTGGATGTTTGTGCACGTGATTTGGATGTTCTTATGTATGTAGTGGCTAAGCCGGCGGGAATTCTAGCGTATTTGAATGGGAGGTGTTTATTTTATTTTCTGGCCTTGAGGGGCTGAATATTCGCTTTGTAAGGGACGACGCAGTCGAAGAAATTGCGTGGCTCGTGGCAAACTAGCACACTCTTAGACGTAACAATATAAAGACGAGTTATATAATGCTGCTTAAATGTGACTTTTCTTACGTATGGGTCCCCGAAACAATCAATTTCAATTCTAGTAATATTGTCAATAGCTTCAATTGCATTTGGTAGACGATCAATTGCGCATCAATGTGTATCAATCACGTAAAAATTGTCAATTGCAATTGATCGTTTCGGTGACCCTTTAGAATACCTACTGGTTGTTATGCTATTATGTGTAATTGATATGTTGTGATTTTGGCATGCCTATTGAAGGTATAATTTGTTTTGCGGTTAGTACTAGAATGTATTGATAATATACTACGCGAGTGAAACCAGATATTTGGTACTTTATTATATCGCACCTTCGGTAAGACAAGGGCACAACTGCATTTTTTATGATTTTACAGGAGAGCCATTTTAAGATTTTTTTTACATTCAATAGCGTATTATTCTGCTCATACTCGTACCACCTTGAAGTGATTGATCTTTGCATGAAATAAGTCCTATACTTTTGTGATTCTGTGTAAGTACTTTACAGGAGTTAAATATTTTTTATTTTTTTAGATATGAAAGGGGTTAAAGTGCAGTTGTGCCCTTGTCTTACCGAAGGTGCGATATGTACAATGGTACAGCCGCACAAGCTATTTGGTAAACAGGCAGCTAACTTGCAACTTTTTTTGAAAAATGTTGTGAGTGTGATAAGTAGTCAATTCTTTTACATTACTCTCCACGTAGGGGAAAGATAAATATTTTTGCAAGCATACCAAAGAACTTGATCTTCATCATCTGTCTAGTTTCTTCCCAACCATATTAGGGTCAGCTTCCAGTCTAACCGGATGCAGCTGAATACCAGTATTTTACATGGAGCAACTGTCTATCTGACCACCACAACCCAATTAGTGAGTAATACGATACCTCTTGGTAAGACTGGTTGTCAGACTTTCGGGCTTCTGATAACCCGTAACGACTGTCAAAGATCCACGATGGCAGCCGGGACCAACGGCTTATAGTGCTTTCTGAGGCACGGAGGGCGTCTTGGAATCTAAAGATGGTCCACAGATCAACAACAGCAAGGATTGATCGACCCGTGCGGCTGATATTACTTAGCCACAAGCCTCTCGCATACTAAAGAGTTTGTTTGACTATATTTAGGAAAATTTTCTATAAAAAAAATACAACCGACTTCCAAAAACAACAATACAAAGTGTAAAATAACTTTAATTTCGGAAGTCGGTGTCTAGTTAAATGTATTTTGGTTTTTTTCCACCGACTTCCGAAATTAAAGTTATTTTACACTTTGTAGTGTTGTTTTTGGAAGTCGGTTGTATTTTTTTGTAAAAAAGTTTTTATTTTTCACTTTTTAGTTGTGGTTCCCACCCCCACACAAATTCTAATACCACTACCTGCAAAACACACTAGGACATCATCCATATAAAAGTGGGGAAAAAATACGTATTATTGAAGCTAACTCAAAAAGTACCAAAGCAAAGTTAATCAATTTTATATGGGACCAACTGTGATGTATACCCTCTCGAATAAAACAAAAAAAAATCCAAATCGGTCTAGCCATCTTCGAGTAATCGGGGAACATACATAAAAAAAAAAAAAAAAAAAGGTTCCGACGAATTGAGAACCTCCTCCTTTTTGAAGTCGGTTAAAAATAATGTGAACGCAGAAAAAATATCCTAAGATTGACCTGTTTTCGTGTGCAGTAAGCTCAATGTTCCCGGAAATTGAAGCTCGGGTACACAAAGCGGGTGTTGTGGGGAACCGCAAAATATATGAAGGAACGAAGTGGACAAAATAAATAGGTAAATGATATGGAACGTTACTGGCATTAGATGTGGTTACCTGCGGTTACACTGAGCGGGCTGTGGCGAGGTTTGAGACGGAAGCTTGGATTAATAATCAAATCATTCGCAGGATGTGGGCCAGCTCCAGTACTGTCCTAGTAATGATCGCTGAACGATATGACTACCCCTACATACGATAATGCTGTAACAGAAGTAACCTACCTACCTACCTAGGACCTATATTAATTATAATGATTTTGTTTGTATTGCATTTTTTTTATGAAATTTTTATTTTTAAGTTAATTTTAATTCTGTGACCCTTATAATTTGTGTCTACTCATTCGTCTATTTTAATTATGTGACCTTTAAAATTGTACCTACATAATCGTTTATTTTAATTGCATTGTTATTTTATTCTAATCTGATGTAATTATTCCGTTGCAGTATTGTGAGATTTTATTTTATGTAAGGTTTTGCCGGAATGAAAATAATTTTATTTTATTTTATTAGTGATTTATTATTTGTAGTGGTTAACTTTGTGATTGAAAGGAGGACAATTCCTGTATTTTAAGGGCGTTTGAATTCTAATCTCAATTTGTTAAAAATACCTCTGATTTATTAGTTTGGCAAGTTTTTGTCACTGATTGTCGGTAAGATGAGAGTGCCACTAGAATATTTTGAACGTTTTTAATCATGGGCTTTGGTCTCCTGATTTTAACAATTGTTTTTCCAAGTTTGGTAATTATGACAAAGCTAGCATTATTCCAGAACTCTTTTAGGCAGCCAACTTTGCTATTTTTTTTTTGGACTTATATAAAGATAATTTCACAAAGTCAACCAATCTGCCTAGCCTTTTCCCAACTATGTTGGGGTCGGCTTCCAGTCTAACTGGATGCAGCTGAATACCAGTATTTTACATGGAGCGACTGCCTATCTGACCTCCACAACCCAGTGACTGGTTAATACGATACCCCTTGGTAAGACTGGTTGTCAGACGTTCGGGCTTCTGACGACCCGTAACGACTGTCAAAGATTCACGAATGACAGCCAGGACCAACGGCTTAACGTGCTTTCCGAGGCACGGAGGAGTCTCGGTATGTAAAGATGGTCACCCATCTACGGATAACCCCGGCAAGCGTAGCTTAACCTGATGGATCGACCCGTGCGGCTGTTATTACTTAGCCACAAGCTCCTCCTAATGTCATTAAGTACCTATTAATAAATAAAACAAACAGCAAACTAAAATGTTTGCAAAAACTACACACAAGTTTTTAACGTGGATACTGCAGTTAATACTTTGAGATGAAGTTTTTGTAAGGTCTTATAATTCCATCATAACAGTTCACCAGAAAGTATGATATCCCAAAACCACATAGCAACACGAGTACCACAAATACGACACCTAGGACTCTCTTAATAGACAAATTGACACTTTTGACGATCGAGACCCTTGTCACGCGACAAAGGCGTGTTAGGGGCGACATTGTGTACCTTTCAGGTAGAGGGTAGTTTTACAGGGATGCGGAAGAGAAGAATGGATATGTCGGGGTGGTTTCGTGGAACGGTTTTTCTCTTGAGGGTGTAATGTTACCTACAATGAAATGGCATGAATGGCACACAGTGGAGTAAACTGACCTCGCGGTAAGATACCTAATACCTACTTAGTAGTAGGAGGTAGGTTGGTATATAAAAACTTAGCCTTTTTAACTGTCATAGGGAAATCTGACTTCGATGCTAGAATATGGAATAACAAATAATACGTATAAAAATAACTAGAACTAATGTAGAATTTTGCTGCGTCTCGGCGGGTCGTGGCTGAACGGATGTCGTCGTTGCAGTTTCTATGGACTCGGTATAAACTGAAGGAAATGCGAGGTCGGCGATATTCATTAGGGATCCGTACTTAACAAGTGTGTGTGTGGGTGTTTGGTTGTATGTTTGTTACTTCTTCACGCTCAAACGGCTGGACCGATTTGAATGACATTTGGTATGTAGATTGCTTGTACCCTGGATTAACACCTATATTATTTTTATTCACATACCACGCGGGAGAAGCCACGGGCGGAAGCTAGTAAAAAATAATATTAATACAAGGTGTTATTTAAATAACTGACAACCTCTTAAGGGGTCATTATACTCATCATTATGGACAAATTTTACTGTGGAACTAAACCTGCAATCACGAAAAAACATCTGATGTTCCCTACATTTTGACGAGTTATGCGAACATGAATGATGATGAACATGATTTGGTCTCATAGTAAAGGTTGTTCATAATAATGAGTACAATTACTCCTAAACACGTTGTCAGTTATTTACATTACACCTTGTATACGCGTCGACTTGAGAACTTCTTACTTTTTTTCGTGGGTTAAAAATGTTCTAAACATACAATAAATATGAAATAACTCAAATTCAAATTCATTTATTTGCTAATATGGGTAATTACATAAAGTTGTTAAAAATAGAGCATAGTTCAACCATATTACGCCTTGAGGCATGCAAATGTCAAGGTTTAAACTGTAGGTATCACATTGTTATACTTACAATTACTTGCAATAATAATTTATAATTAGGCAATAACAATTTTGATAATTTCATCATGGCAAATAATAATTAAACATTAGCAAATTTTAATGTCACTAGAATAATTTAAAGATCAAAATGTCATGTATTAAATGAAAATGTCAAGATATATTTGTAAATAAATGTTAAAGTAATAATAATGATAACTAATTAGTGGATTAATCACATGTCACATCAACAATAATATTTCTGAGAACAATATGTCCTTACATCCTCTGTTAAATAATCATGAATACTGTAATAACATTTAAATAGCAAGAATCTTTTTAATCTCTTTTTAAATTCATCGATGGATAGAGTTTCTAGTATAGACTTTGGTAAGTGATTGTATATACGCGGCGCCATACTGAAAATGCTTCTGGCATATAAGGCCGTCTTGTTAGACCTACAACAAATCTTATCACTATGCCGCTTACTTCTGTACTTATCAAAAAGATGTTTGTTAGTTCTTGCGAAGCAAGCAATCTCATAAATGTAGACACACGGCAATGTTAATATATTATATTTGATAAAACAATAACTAGCAATTTATATATACTCACAAAACAAGTAAAACAATTTAAGTCAAAAATACATTGGGTACTTAAATAGGGTTGACGGCTGGGTAAAAAATAGGGTTGACGGCTGGGTAAAAAATAGGGTTGACGGCTGGGTAAAAAAAAAGAAATTGTATTTAGTCCGTCAGTCAGATAATAAAAAAAATATTAGACACGTATTCTTTACTTTATCATATTAATAAAAAATTACTTAGATAACACGCATTAATGTTGGGGAGTGGAAGCTCGCTACGTCAATTCTACGTATGAAATCTAGCTAGGCGTGACGTCGTTGAAATCAATGTAAACCCTAAGTCATCAATTCAGATAATTTTAGTAAACAAAGAAATGTCACTGTCAAAATGACAGGACAGTGCTGCAAAACAATTTATCAAAAACAAGGAAATACAAAAACAAGGAAATATAACAACTAACAACAAAATGAAACACTTAACACGATGATAACAAAGCACAATTAACAAACACGCAGCGAATAATATGATCGGAGAAAAGAACACGAACGTATTGAAAAGACGCGAGTTTGCAAATTATGTCAAATGAAATTTGAGAATGTTGGGAACTCCTGTAGTGTTACCAGTATCATAATATTTTTTATACCACAAAATTTTCTTTTTTTAATAACTTTGTTTAAAACCGAAAACTTATAAAAATTAACACGGTATGATAATTGTTTAATTATTATTTCTAAAATAAGTACATAAAAGCCAATATAGCCTTGTTTTCCGCCATTTTATGTGAATTACCATTATGACGATATTTTTTTGATCTGTTATCACCTTTGTTTACATAAATTATCTGAATTGATGACTTAGGGTATAGGTATCACCGTAATCTTTTGATTACGTAAAAAAAGAAAACATACGTGTACAAATGACGGACAAAAATATTTTTTTTTTGTCATCATTCCTATTACAAAATAAATCTTATTGCAAGCTAATACCACTCACTTTTCAATCTTCATAATTAATTTTCTTTACGGACTGAAAAATAAGTGCAATAACTCAAAAGTATGTTCCCTTCACTCGTTTCTTTCTGTGAGGAACTGCTCAAGATTTGAGAGTCTCGTGTAAAACTTAAGGAGTTCTGTGCACCGGTGCTCGAGGTAGTGGGGTAGAGCTCGCGAGATGAAATGAAAGGTGCTTGAGAGCCATTTTTAAAGTAGGTACTCGGCGCAAACATGTGGTATGTCAATTTGAGAAATGTGATTCGGGCTCTATTTTAACAGCTTTTTAAATAGATACCATAAAATAACTTTTTTCATACCTAGTATACAGGGTCAAATTAAATTAGCTAGTGAAACTCCGCAGACGTGATGGGTTTGATATTTAAACATGATCAAACACTAATATTATAAAGGCGAACGTTTTTGAGTGTGTGTGTGTTTGTATGTTTGTTACTTCTTCACGCTCAAACGGCTTGACTAATTTTAATAAAATTTAGTATGGAGGCAGCTGACACCCTGGTTTTACACATATGCTTACAACTGCGAAAGTGAGTTTATCTGTTTATTCAGCTTTCACGATAAAACGGCTGAACGGATTTGGATGAAATTTGGCACATGGGTAGATCATGACCTAGATTAGGACATATTATGATACTTTTTATCCCAGTAGTACGTTCCTGTGGGATAATTTCCGACCTCTACGCGGGCAAAACCGCGGGCAAAAGACAGTTATCCTATAATTATGAAGTACGATAATTACAAGTTGATTATTATTATGTAATACGGAAGTCGCTAAGTAACACTCATCCTCATCAAATTACATATACCTATTACTCCCTAACGCGCCATTTAAGGCTAAGCACTTCATTCATAATCCTCGTTCATAAATAATATGTTTACCAGCATGCATAATGAGATTATTACAAAACTTTTGTTGTAAAATCTAATTTAAATGCGAATCTTAATTAAAATTTACAAACAATAGAAGATTTAGCAACGAATCTAGAAGCAGGAATGTTTCTCTGAATATTCTGAATTAATTGCCTTAATTTAAATGTCTAGTTTTGTTCATTAATTAATTTATTTAAGGAACGTAATTAAATGTGCTTCCCGCATCCAGCGTTTTCCTGTGGCCTATACAAGGTCGGTCCACCTTGTGGCGTTGTAAACCACAGAACCGGTCGAAGTGGCGGTTCTTGGGGGAGGCCCTGCTATGGACGTGTTCCGGCTGAAATGATGATGATGAATTAAATGTGATTTAGTTATTTATAAATATACAGTCCATTTGAAAGTTTTAGCAGGCTTTGTAAAAAAAAAGGTTTGAAAAGAAAAATTCAAAAACTTTAATAATGAGGGTACAATCTTTAGCTCATAGAACATAGGATGCAATGCACAAGCACGGACTAGAAAAAAAAGAAGGACTCCACGCTACGCATATCGAAAGTGAAGAACAGTAAGTATCGGGGGACCGTTTGTACTAACACGCCTCACGCACACTTTTTTTTTACATCATAATTTTAATTTACATTATAGTATGCCGACCGGCCGCCATAACGTGACACGACGGCGTCTTTGTCAAATCATGCACACATAGATCAGTACGGTGCTTCACTTTCGATACGCTTGGCGCGGAGTCCTTCTTTTTTTCTAGTTCGTGTGCAAGAGATATTTTTTTTTGTTTTTAGTTTTTTTTTTATCTTTAATTTGTTTTTGCCCTGACTAATATTAACGTTTGCCGTCAGTTTGTAAATATTTTAAGTTATATTCTGTGGAAAATGTAGAAGGTAGTGTATTTGTTAAGTTAAATGTAAAGTTATTTTTGTTTATTCTTAATATATTACTGTTTGTTTTCCCTTATGAAATGAAATTTAATAAAATAAACAATTTAATGATATTTCTGTAGGTTTATTTGTAAAAAAATTTTTGGTCACTTTTCATCTTATTTATTTCTCGAACCTAATCTATATTAATAAATACGGAAATAAACTGACCACGACGACGTGAGATAGAATCGGTAATTACACGTCAAAAATGCTTTGAATGTAAGAAAGAATATGACAGGTGAAATATCTATAGTAATAAATTGTTTCCAAGAAAAATGAATCTTTCTGTTTACTATGCAATATCTGTAGGAACAATTATTGTTTGCAGAATAATGAAGATTAATTAGTCTTACAGCAGCTGAAAGCTTGTATTATGATGGAAGAGTTTCTCTTGCAGATATTGAAATGCCTTCTTATTTTAATGGTGTAGTGTTTGCTCGGAGGTTGAAGAACGGGCTACTTGCTGGTTTGCGAGTTCAAATTGTGCAGTCAAGTCTTATTGGGTTTTTAGATTGTTCGGGGCTTTAATTGTTTGTACGTGTGAGATTAGTGTTCTCGCACCCATGGTCTATGAACAATCGGCGCTCGTGGCTAATTGATAATAGCAGCACGGGGCTGTGCTTGCCGCAGTCAGTTCGTGGATGGGTGACCATACATTACATATATATATATATATACAGGGTGGTTCAATTAGTGACGTCAAAAAGAAAAATCTGAATTCTACCCAGGGGTATTCGAAAATATTAGGTCTTAATCAAAATAATTTTTGTTTGGCTAAGAATTCTAATTTCAAATTAATTTTATTTTAAAAACATGGATTTTTTTTTCCAACAGTAGTCATTTGTTTATTGATTAGTGTTAAATTTTCATCGCATTTCAATCTTTTTCGTCATCATGGATACGTTAAAAATTCGAGTAATTATGGAATATGAGTACCGTCGTGGCAGCAACGCGGCACAAGCGGCACGCAACATCAACGACGTTTACGGAGCTAACACTACAAACCAACGCACCACTTGTGATTGGTTTGCTCGCTTCCGTTCTGGAAATTTCGACCTGAAAAATGAACCTCGCGGTCGTCCGAAGACTTTGGTCGACAATGACGAATTAAAGGTGATTGTGGAAGCTGATGATACACAATCTACGGCTGAATTAGCAGCAGCTTTCGACGTTAGCGTCAAAACAATATTGGTCCATTTGCGTCAAATTGGCAAGCTAAAAAAGCTTGACAAATGGGTGCCCCACGAACTCAATGACCGCCAGCGCGAAGTACGCGTCGAGACGTGCCTTGCACTGCTCAACAGACACACAAATGAAGGAATTTTGAACCGCATTGTTACCTGCGATGAAAAATGGATTCTGTTTGATAACCGCAAGCGCTCAGCAAGTTGGTTGGGTCCTGGTTCAGCACCTAAACAATGCCCTAAACGAAAACTTATCCCTAGAAAAGTGATGGTCACTGTTTGGTGGTCTAGCGCCGGTGTGATTCATCACAGCTTCTTACCAAACGGGGTGAGCATTACTTCGGATGTGTACTGTGAAGAACTGAACACAATGATGGAGAAGCTGGCACATCTCCAACCAGCATTGGTCAATCGCTCGTCTCCGCTGCTCCTGCACGACAACGCGCGACCTCATACTGCACAGCAGACGGTCTCCAAGTTGCAAGAACTGGGGTTGGAAGCTCTCCGTCATCCGCCCTACTCACCAGACCTTGCGCCTACAGACTACTACTTTTTCCAGAATTTGGATAACTTCTTGGCGGGAAAAAAATTCAATACCCGAGAGGCGGTACAAAATACCTTTGAAGAATTTGTTGCCTCCCGTCCAGCTGATTTCTTTAAGAAGGGCATCAATAAACTGCCACTGCGTTGGCATAGATGCATTGATTGCATGGGTGATTACTTCGATTAATACAAATAAGAAATGCATGAAAAAAATTCGTTTAAATTTTTTCATACAAAACGGCAATTTCATAGGTAAAGTCCTATTACCTCATTTTTATGTTCCGCGATTTTTTGAAGTTTTCCAGTTATATTTGTTTTTGTAATTATTTTACAGTTTTCTGCCGGTGAAGCTTGAACAGTTCATATCTTTTTTGTAGTGGCAATTTTTCAGATTTTTTTTGTGACATTATTGTTTCGAATGTTACACAATCATGTCACAAAAAAACTGAAACCACCTCTACAATCTGATCTTATTTGTGAATATCACAAATAAGGTCACCATATGTCTACCTAGGGCGTCCCCTCCCGAAGTTTCCACTCACATCTGCCTTGTAAAATACCTTTTGTTAGTCGCATTTCATTCATCCTCTCAACATGACTAAACAACATCGGTTTAGGAGTCACATGTAATTTGTATAAGTACCTAACTGCATGTGACTCTGGAATACGAAAACCGATATTGATGTTAATTTTAGATAGGTACCTACATAGCCTGTCAAAACATAAGCCTCCATTGGCTTTGCCGTAGTAGCAGACCAGGCGCACTCCACATTTTAGGTATCAAGCTACAAGTACGCGGCGGGCTCGACTTGTCGACACAATTCAGTGTGGGCTGCTGCGCACCGGCCGGCCGCACGTCAGTTCGGTACTCGCTCAAGCGCCGCGTCGTAAAAGAAGACAACTCTAACGAGTCAGAAAGTTTATGAGCTATGCTATAGAAAGAAAGGCAACTTCTAAGTGAATATAACTGTAGATAATTAACGCTGTGCGATGTGAATTGCACTTTATTGTGTCGTAGCAAAAGTTGCTATTTATTTAAATTATTTTGCGGAGAGAATCTTCTGAACTTGTACTATTACGAGTATGTATTCTATGGTAGTATCAAAAATCAAACATAGCCATATTTACATGATTCCTGTAGCATGCAAGTTCTTGTTAATACCATTAGTAAGATTTATACTCAGCTCGTATTTATGTACAAAGTTCAACAGTAAACAGTAAGCAATAAGAGTCTGGAGATATCTCTCTACGGAATGAGAGATATCCAGACTATTATTGCTTACATTTGAGATTAGAGGACAAATATAGAACTTGCTTATTTACGCCGATCTGTTATGTAAAGTGATGGTTGGTGGCCGCGAAATAAAGAAAGAAAAAAATGGAAGAAACAAAGCCATTACGTAATCGCCTGGTTGGTCTAGTGGTCATAATGCTGAGCATGAGGTCCTAGACTCGATTTTCAAGTCGGGCAAAGTGTTATTGGGTTTTTACCTATCAGGAATTTCTCAGTTGCAGCCCGGAGTCTGAATTTATGCCCGGTTGATGGCAATAGGCTCGTACATGGGAGATAATAGTGGATGGTGATAGCGCGGGCAGGCGATGTGATGCGACCGGATCAGGACAACAAGAAATTTCACGCGGACGAAGTCGCGGTTAGAAGCTAGTTATATATAATACTTATCACTCGCAAGATAAACTATTTTCTGTTAATAATAATAAATATTAGAAACAAAAACATTTTCTTTACTTTTCTAATCAGACATAAGTAGATATTCCATTTCTTTCTCGATACCTAATAATATAAAAAAAAAACACGAAAGGCAATATAAAAATCATTCTATTAAGATAATAATAAAATTGGGTCAAATTCCCGCAATCATTCGCGTTATAATGGATCACGACGTTTGATTGACACCTTTGCATTAGCAAAATGAAACAGTTATCTTTACCTAAGGCCCAGACATATAATCAAGAATTCAACCAAAAAAATTGTTATAACGCATTTATACGAGTAGGCTGGGTTGTTTTTAACCGACTTCAAAAAGGAGGAGGTTCTCAATTCGTCGGACCCTTTTTTTTTTTTTGTAGGTATGTTCCCCGATTACTCGAAGATGACTAGACCGATTTGGATTTTTTTTGTTTTATTCGAGAGGGTCATCACTGTTGGTCCCATATAAAATTGATTAGTTTTGCTTCGGTAGTTTTTGAGTTGGCTTCGTATTTTTTCCCCACTTTTATATGGATGATGTTCTAGTTTATTTTGCAGGTAGTTGTATTAGAATTTGTCTGGGATAAGTACCACAACTTTAACTGAAAAATAAAACTTTTTTACAAAAAAAATACAACCGACTTCCAAAAGCAACACTACAAAGTGAAAAATAACTTTAATTTCGGAAGTCGATGGCAAAAAACGAAAATACATACTAGACACCGACTTCCGAAATTAAAGTTATTTTTCACTTTGTAGTGTTGCTTTTGGAAGTCGGTTGTATTTTTTTGTAAAAATGTTTTTTTATCAAATAGGATTCAATGAAATAAATCCTTTCGAGGTAATTGTTCCATCTGACTGATAGGGCCGAAAGGTTCTGGAGTGGCGACCAGAACGTACCGGAAGGCGTAGCGTCGGAAAGCCTCCGACAAGGGCCGATGAGACCGATGACCTTGTGAAGGCTGCAGGAATCCGCAGGATGTGAGAACCACAAGACCGGTCGATATGGCGACGCTTGTTCCCACAAGATAATTATGTAAGTAGTAGGTTTGGAGACAGCAGCACATCGGGTTGTGCTGAGCTGTCAAATTTCTCCAAATGATTTTAAAGCTAAAAATGTTGATTGTTAAATTCAAAGTCGAATGAGAAAATTTGAGAGTTTGTAGTAGCTTGACCTGCTGCTGTGTGGGGTGTAAGGTGGTTCATTGTTTTTTTTTTTTTTTTTTTTTTTAATGTAAAAGAGCGCGTCTCGCCATCAAACGTAGTTTGGCGAGTTTAGATTTAAGAAACACCGTTGTATTGTAATTTTAACAAATGAATAAATAAAAAAAAAAAATTAAAAAAAAAAGAAAAAAAAGACGTCTACTGCTGGACATCTTTCGGCTGAAATGATGATTTTGATGATGAATTTGGTTCATCGTTACTAGTTCGTCTAACAATTGTGAGACAACACTGGATACTGGACTGGATTGAAAAGTGTTTACATTGGTTCAATATCGACCCTGTGTCACTGGATTTAAGAGCTGGATAGAAATACTGTATCAATGTAAATCAGCCTTAAGATACATTTTTGCAAATTGAAAATATATTTTTTGATTGATCCTTTGCAAGCCCTTATAAAAAGTAATAAATCCGCATTACCATAAAATGTTGGGAATGTTATAGCTGATTAAAATTATGAACAATTTTAATCAGCTATAACATTCCCAACATTTAACGTATTTAACGGTAATTGGAACGTATTTTTATTATAAGCAAATTTTGAATTCCGGAAAATATCTTGTAACTTAATTTAACTATGCAAACATAATTTACCAAGATAATCCTCGTAATATCCTAATCCTTATAGATCATTGAAATGTTTGTTCTTTTAACCACATTATGTTGAAGAGCATTGTTTGCCCAAAATAAACCAACTCCGGAATATGGCAAAGCATCGGAAACCTCTGTTATTTAGGAAAAAAATATCGTTCACCTGATAGTAGGAAAATTAATAAAGTACTCGTATACGTTATTGACACTATGATTGATCATATCAGGCACGTCACTAATGATTGATCAGTGAGGACGACTCTGCTGTATGAACAGTGTTGGGTTGTAGGGAAGAGATTTGTCTAGTTTGAAACTGTATATTTAACAGCACAATTTGCACAATAGTTGAGTGACTTCGGAGCTTTGGGGCGAGGATTTGATTTGTATTCAAATACTACTCGTATAACGACTAGCTTTTGTGGGTTTGCGTGTGTTGCACATATATGACTCTCAATCTGTCTGTGATTACATTAATTTGTGGCAAAGTTGCGTTCTTCAACGACAATATATACGAAATTAGAGGCTACGATGAAATAAACTGGTGTTACTGTAGTCGGTGTTTTGTTTTTAGCCAATTTTTTTCTTATTAACGGTAGGTTGCATCAAGTGCTAGGTTATAGTTTCTGTCAAAGTTAAAATGATAATAGAATGACTATCCACTGTTGCACCGTCATGTCAAATGTAAAAGATAAAGTTCGGGGCAGGGAAATGACATTCGACGCGTCTGACAGAAGTGACAGATATTTAACAATAACTTTAACCAGCGAATCGTGGACGGCTAAGGTTACAGTTAAAGTTATGACGTCAGCTAACAAATTTTCAAATGGAACAACCCATATTTTGTCTAACTGGAACTTTAACAAGGGTGGGTTGCACCATCTTACTTTAACTATAACAAACATTGAGGTGCGATGTTTGTTTTAGTTAAAGTTAGATGGTGCAACTCACAATAAAAGAGTTCAATAGTTTAGCATAGTAAACATTTAACTTTAAAACGTTAAAAATGTTATAAATGTTATTCTATTCTAAAACTAGGTACTTAGAATTGCCGCTAAACGGAAATCCAGTGAGAAGTAAAAACAAATTAATTACGTTAGAACTAAACAAAAGTAAGCAGAGTTCTGTGTGCCTTTTCCCTTTGAAAATTAAACATTCGTTTGTGTAACATTTTAGTACGAGTATCATACTTTGTTTACAAATTTTCTGTAACGAAAACTTTCCGACCATACTCAGAATTTAACCTTCACGTGATACAGACAAGATCTAATTTCATTTGCGTGGCATTTTCAAGAAATATTACAACTGCTATTGAAATATTATAATTTTTGGTCTAACAAACTGTGTGACCGACGTATATTAAATCCCTGGTTGCCAATAATTTGCGGCACATGTGGCTATTTGGCCAATACTTTGTGTTTGGGTAAGCTTTGCCAATTAATTTACACTTGTCCTGTATCATTTAAATGGATTGGCTAAAACTTTTTTACAAAAAAATACAACCGACTTCCAAAAACAACACTACAAAGTGAAAAATAACTTTAATTTCGGAAGTCGGTGTCTAGTTAAATGTATTTTCGTTTTTTGCCACCGACTTCCGAAATTAAAGTTATTTTTCACTTTGTAGTGTTGTTTTTGGAAGTCGGTTGTATTTTTTTGTAAAAAAGTTTTTATTTTTCACTTTTTAGTTGTGGTACCTACCTCACACAAATTCTAATACCACTACCTGCAAAACAAACAGAACATAATCCATATAAAAGTGAGTAAAAAAATACGTATTATTGAAGCTAACTCAAAAACTACCGAAGCAAAGTTAATCAATTTTATATGGGACCCTCTCGAATAAAACAAAAAAAACCCAAATCAGTACCATACAGAAAAAAAAGGGTCCGACGAATTGAGAACCTCCTCCTTGTTGAAGTCGGTTAAAAATTAATGTAATAGTTTGGTGGGAATTTATTTGGGAAAATTGTACCTTTTTGCAATGATTATTATAGGAGGAATTATTGAAACGTCTGAAAAAATTAATAGCTAAATGAGTTTAAGACGGAAAGCACGTTAAGCCGTTGATCCCGGCTGTCATTCGTGGATCTTTGACAGTCGTTACGGGTCGTCAGAAGCCCGAAAGACTGACAACCAGTCTTAACAAGGGGTATCGTATTACCTAGTAACTGGGTTGTGGAGGTCCGATAGGCAGTCGCCCCATGTAAAATATTGATATTCAGTTACATCCGGTAAGACTGAAAGCCGACCTTTAACATAGTTGGGAAAAAGCTAGGCAGATGATGATGATGGTTTAAGAGGCCACTGAGGATGATCCGGTGAACACGTGAGACAATTATTTAGTTTTTTTTTTTTAATTTTTCGATAGTTTCTTAACCACCCAACGTTATTCAAATCGATTGAGCCATTTTAGAGTTTTTGCGAGACTAATGCACGGCAATTGTATTTTTTAAATATAGATAACAGTAAAAATTTACGAATACAAAGAAAATAGACGTCAAAATGTCATTTACGTCTGATAAAGTATAATTACAACGGAGCATTAAGGATAATTTATCAATTTACGAGTAGATGTGACAACCGGACCTTCTTAATTTGATAACAGTTGTGTGTGGGTTGACATGATAGATGTTCTGTATGAAACAACGACACTCAATAGGGATGGGACACAATTTTCACTGAATTTATACAGGATGTAACTGTAAACAGTGGCAATATTTTAAAGCGTCATTATACTAATCATTATGAACAACTTTTACTATGGGACCAAACCTGAAATCGCGAAAAAAAGTCAGCTGTTCCCTACATTTTGACGAATTATGCGAACATAAATGTAGGCACTGAACAGTAGGTACATAAATTTATGTTCGCATAATTTTTTAATTTTAATTAAATAATTTTTAATTTAACAGAACAGGTGATTTATTTTTCGCGATTTCAAGTTTGGTTCCATAGTAAAAGTTGTTAATAATGATGAGTACAATGACCCCTTAAAATATTGCCTTTGTTTACACTTACACCCTTTTTTTTTTTTGTGGATGGGAAATCATCAAATGACTTCTCCCGCTCTGGGCAGAGCGGGAGGGCGTGTCAGACTTTTACTGGCTAAAACCCACCCATGCTCCTTCAGCTGCCCGTGCCAGGGCCACAGTATCTCTTTCGAACTACCCGCGACCCCGGCGGCATCGGCCCAATTGACCCCGTCACTGCTGACATCTCTTTGAGGCGCGCGTGGAACACAACGCGCCGTCGACCCGGGCCTGGTCCTTACCGGACGGCGAGCTGCCCATTACTCGTCGTCCGCAAGCCCGCGCCTACGGTGGCCGGGCATCGGCAATCGATTCCCGCCGCCCAGGGCGTCTCCTACGGCGGTACGCTTACACCCTGTATTCTCGAATTATATGTCTTACTTTTTGTACTATACTATTTGTGAGTGAACTGATCATGTTTCCGCGAATTAGGAAAATACTTAAACATAACACAATCTTTTCTTGGGCGATCACCTAAACAGTGTCATAATTTATTTTCTATGCAAAAACTTTTAATCCTGCACTGTCCATTTGGAATGAATATCTCGATATGTCTCAATACATCAAAATGCAAACAAAACTGTTTGTTTCTTAATATCTCCAATCCACATACTGTTTTTTAACCGACTTCAAAAAAAGGAGGAAGTCGTCAGTTCGTCGGAATCTTATTTTAAGGGTTCCGTACCTCAAGAGGAAAAAACGGAACCCTTATAAGATCACTTCGTTGTCCGTCTGTCTGTCAGCCTGTCAAGACCCTTTTTCTCAGGAACGCGTGGAGGTATCAAGTTGAAATTAAAATTAAATACATAAGTCTATGGTCTCTTGGAGTCCTAAAAAACTCAAGCTTCTAATAACAAAAAACACAAGCTAACTAACTAGCTTCTAATAAGTCAATGCAATAAAAACATACGGCCATATATGCGTCGTATTTTGATACTTGCAAGTAAATCAAAATCTATACGGTACTTCCCGTTGTCCTAGAATCATGAAATTTGGCAAGAAGCAAGGTCTCACAGCACAAGTAAAGGAAAAAGTCCGAAAGTTGTTGTTAATTTGTAGTTTTATAACATATTTTTTTTTTTTTTGGGAACCATTTTGAAGTTTGTTTTTGGGATAAATTCTTTTCAACTACGGAACACTTCATTTTGCGTGTTCCGACACGCACTTGGCCAGTTTTTTTTAATGTATGTTCCGAAGACGGCTGCACCGATTTAGAGAATTCTGTTTTGTTTGAAAGGGTATAATTAATATATAGTTAATAAGTAATATAAGTGCTTTTTTAACTTGCTGTGCTAACAGCTAGCTATTCTGTATGGTAATCTGTGGATAACGTCTTGAGTAGTGTATTTGTTACTTTTATTGCAAGTTATATATTGTATGCCTACTGTGTAATATACTGCTGTTTGTTATTTCTATCAAATAAAATAAATAAAATAAAACTTCTTAGGTGGTCCCATATTTTTTTTATTAACTTTGCTTAGGTAGTTTTTAAGTTATTTTAAAAATAGATAGTTTTCCCACTTAACTAAAAAGTGAAAAATAACATTCAGGCGCGACACACGATATAATCGCGCGCGACACAAAGCAAAGACACCGCTCGTCGCGCGACACGCGGTGCCATTACGTCGCGCGCGATTATAACGCTTGTCGCGCCTGTTTGAAGGGGCCTTTAATTTCGGAAGTCGGTGGCAAAAAATGAAAATACAAAACCAAAGACACCGACTTCCGAAATTAAAGATATTTTTCACTTTGTATTGTTTTTTTTTTTTTTCGTAAAAAAGGTTTTTTAATGTCTCTAATTAGGTAGGTAATTAGTACAAGTGGTTCAGTATGAAAAATTGTTTTAATTATAAGTGATGGCACCTTCCATTATGCTACGCTATTTCCAATACTTACTCATCCTCCCTATTAAATACGCTTCGACAAAAAAAAAAACACTTTTCTAAGGTAAAATTAGCTATTATATATACCCTAGAAAATAAGGGAGTTAAACGAGTAGTACTTACGTACATCCCTAGCCTTTGTACACACAATTGATTTAATCAAAGATTTTTAATATTATTTGTACTCGTACGTTTATAATTAATGAGAGAGTCTTCAATTACAGGCATTTTATATGCCTATATGGAGATTCCTCGGTATGCAATGTAAGTCAAACAAAATATACGAAATATTTTTTTTTTTTTGTATACTAATTGTGAAAAAGCTTTTAGCAATTCCCAGCTCTTTGACAGGTTTTTCAAAAATAGAACGTGGAAGTACCAAATGAAGTTATAAAAATCACATCACCTAGCGTTCTATAGTTTCTTTCTATCCTTATAGAAAAAAGTCGTAGGATCCTTCTCCTTATCATCTTCCTAGCCTTTTCCCATCTATGTTTCGGTCGACTTCCAGTCTAACTGAATGCAGCTGAATACCAGTATTTTACATGGAGCGACTGTCTATTTGACCTCCACAACCCAGTTTCTAGGTAACACGTACCTCTTGGTAAGACTAGCTGTAAGACTTTCAGGCTTCTGACGACCTGTAAAGACTGACAAAGATCCACGAATGACAGCCGGGACCAACGGATTAACATGCTTTTCAAGGCACGGAGGGCTCTTGGTATGCAAAGACAGACGGACCGACCGCGACTAGCGTAGCTTAACCTGATCGATCAACCCGTGCGGCTGTTAGTACTTAGCCACGAAGGTAACATAAGAGACTGAATAATTATTTAAATATTATGGTTAGCGTTAAATGTATTTAGTGATTGTTGGTGCCAGTGTGACTAAATATTCCTGTGCTAAAGGGTAACATAAACTCACAGAAAATAAACCCAAATGTTATTGTCTGCGACCAGTCCTGTTCCCAGTCCAAATGTCAACATACGTTTGCCTCCCATTGTGTATAATCTGTATTTACAAGCGACCGCCATCTTCTACATATAATGAGCCACTCAAATTATGGGAAAGGACATGTGCCACTGTTTATGGTGACGCAACCCATATACAGAGGACGTAGTGTAGTTTGTGTTAGTAGGACACGTTTTGCTAACCGCCTCGTTAAGTCACTTATGGTTTATTCATGGTGTGTCAAGGGGCAAATTTTACATTAACAAGAGAGCCGGACATTTTCGTGTGTGTGAATTTTTGATCTGTCAAAGTGATAAAGTTTGAAAAGTTATGGGGGTAGGATTTTAGTGTAGTGTAGTGGGATTTTTGGCGGATTTAAATAATTAAATTATGTACTATTTAAGATGTGGATAACACCATGAGCTACACTTAATTATGTAATATCTTTTTTTTCCTTCTGAATAAATGAATAAATAGTAAGTATGCTATAGGGATAATTTTAACTTATGCATATATAAAAATCAATGTATGGATTTTTGTATGTATGTTATATGGACTCCAAAACGGCTAGAGCGATTTTGATGAAATTTTCAGGCAGACTTCACATTAGCCCAGCGGGTGAAGTTTTTTTTTAACGATCGGGCTACCCGATTTGGTCACTATGCTGTCGGGCAATTTTTACAGATTGGATGATTACATTGATGATGAGCTGTTGGTCTCGGCTGTCATTCATGGATCTTTGACAGTCGTTACGGGTCGTCAGAAGACCGAAAGTGTGACAACCAGTCTTACCAAGCAGTATGGTAATACCCAGTAGGTAACTGGGTTGTGGAGGTTAGATAGGCAGTCGATCCATGCAAAATACTTTATTCCGCTGCATCTGGTTAGACTGGAAGCCGACCCCAACATAGTTGGGAAAAGGCTAGGCAGATGATGAGACCGTCAGTTCTAGAAAATAACTAGTTTTACTAGTGTGTCTAACTTAGATATGGCAACTAATTTAGTATTAATTTAATACTTTCATGTGCACTTCTTAGTATTATTTAATTGCCACCTTACGGTACAGGAAAAAGTTAATTTTACCTTACCAAATAAATGAAGAAATTTAACTCCATACCCAAGTAAAAACCTTATCACATAATACAATAATTTCCCTTGCAAAAAAACACAGCCCAAAACGTATAAAAACTAATTTTTATCACAACCTGCCATAAAAAAACATACGCTTAACATAAAAATACATTTTTTAACCCCATAATGCGACGCATGCTAATCTGATTGTAAGGGTTGTAATCTAAATTACGCACCCCTAATTACGTTCTTTGTCCCTCGTGAATATTAACACCCTTTACGTATATACAGGGTGTTAATACTAAGTGATGTTTAAAATTTATGGCGAAAGAGCTTTAAATGAGGGTTTTAAAAGAAAATCTGGGGTGATTGATTTTCAGAAGGCATTTATTTACCTAAAAAGTTTTAGTCTTCTGGATTCAAAATGAAACACATTTTTTTATCAAAGAATAAGCGCCCTCCTTAGGAATAATTAACACCCTTATTCATAAAAAAATTAAAACGATCTATAAACCTATTTTAGTTACAGATGTTATGTCAATTTCTTTCGAATTATGTTTTGAGTTTGAAAGAAGAACGCAAAACACTTCTATAACTAAAACAGGTTTACAGAGCGTTTTAGTTTTTATGAATAAAGGGGTTAGGGGCTAGGCAACCTAATGATAACTTCAAGAGTATGGAAAGATAATGCAACAATATTTACCTGTCTACTATAGTATAGTTAAAATCTCGCTGCAGACTTGGTCATAAATCATAATCGGAGTAGGGACGTACGCTAGTTGCGCGCGCTCAAGGCCATTATCGATAACAGAATCACTAAGGTTACGACGATGACTCAGACGAAGAATTTTAATTTTCTATTTTAGTTTTATATATACGTTCTTTTGTTTATATATTTAATATGCTTTGTTGTAAATTTGGTAATAAAATAAAAAAAATGTGTACACCCATTTATAAATATATAAAACTATCGATATCACTCATCGACTGCAGTAATGCACAGGACTACGTGTGGGCGTGGCCTGCCCATAAGGCCCGTGAGTGGGAAAGAGAGCGAAACACTCGAATGATTTATGACCGAGTCTGCAGCGAGATTTTAACTATACTATAACATACTGTGATCACCAAATCGTTTGTCAAGCGTGGCGATTTTGGTGATTTCCCTATAAATATATCTTTGAAAAAACCAAAGCGTACATTTTTAATCGTTTGGTGACTGGTCATTAGATAAATCGGCCTTGCACAGCGCAAATTATCGTGCGTGTCATTTTCCATTACAACAAAGAGAATCACGTAACAATTATTCCGAATCAGACTACTACGTACTTAGTAATAAATACCTACCATTGATATTGTTTCGAAGTCATTTAATTGAAACAGTAGGTACCTGATTAAGACAGACGCACGAATAGCTTCAATTAATTACGTTGGTAATGACGTGTTTTCATTTAATTTACTAAAGAACTAATGAAAGTTTTAATGTGTTTTTCCATCTGGAATTTCTCAGTAGCAGCCCGAAGTCTTACTTGGGACTTAAACATAGCTGGTGATTTGTGGGTGTAGTTACTATATGTAACCTCTGCCTAACCCTCCAATCAACGCGGGCGTGATGTTATGTTATGTTATTTATTACACTGTTAAACATATTAAACTACACATACTATTTACAATCAGTTCTGTTGGAACACCGCATAACACCCTATATTGAAATTACCAAACGCCGAAAAGATATAATAGGTATGTACTTCTCCCAAAACCCGCTTGCCGTTTACTAAAAGATTCTTTTATTGGCTAGGTCCGACTCTATACAATACAATAAACAAAAAATGTCCAATATATAGGGTGACTGGTAATTAGTGACCGATACTTAAACACATGATTGTGCTCATGATAACAAACAACTTTTACTATGTGACCAAACCTGAAATTACGATAAAAATAATCAGCTGCTCCCTACATTTTGACGAGTTATGCGAACATGAATGTATGGGGCAGCTGTTTTTTTCTTCGCGATTTCAGGTTTGGTCCCATACTAAAAGTTGTTTGTTATCATGAGTATAATCATGTGTTAAAGTATCGTTCACTAATTACCAGTCACCCTATATAAATTGTCTTATCAAAATTGTAAGAAGTCTGTCCGCACATTTCTTCAAGATAACACCTACGAGGAAACAGAAAAATATATTATATAATTTAATCAATATAATATAATTTAATTTAGGGCCGTTTTTATATAATAAAATCAATAAGTCTCTAAGTATATATAGTTTAAATTGTAAAAAATGTAGTGACATAATGAATGAATACTTGGCGACATTTAATAACTCAGACACTGAAAAATTGCTAGATGTAATGCAATAAGTTTATTAGTGTTAAGTCAATTTTTATTTAAAATATAATTATGATGTATAACTGCTAGCTCTATGTACAGTAACATATTGTCCACTACAGCTCGCGGCGTTGTTAAGTGATGGCCTGAAACACAGGTTTGAATAAACCTACATCAGGCAGCTCGCTATTGTATTAATCAGACCTTTATCCAATAAATATAAGATTTACACTAGATTTTAAACATAGTTTAAGATTTTCTTACCAATATTAATATGTAACTTTGTAATGTGTAACTTCTACGTAATTTATTTAATGTGAACTTATGAATAAATATTCTATTCTATTCTAAAAAAAAATAATTCATGTTAAGTTTGTATATTGTACCATTCACCCAAAAGATAGACCCACACAAATTCAATCCCTTTACTTACGCACGCTTATACAGTCGCACGTTCATGCTCACGCACCTACACACACACACACACACCCATGCACCACAATACACACAAGTACACACACACAAATGCGCTCGCGCACTAATTACCTTTATTTAAATATTTATAAATGTAACTTGTAAAAATAAAATAAAATTCTAGTAATACAATTAGAGGGGATCGCCACTGGTACTCCTTAATACAAGCTATTTCATAACCTAGCAGGGAGAGCAGCAAGTCACCCACTTGATTGTTAGAGATACACTAACCACTTTGTAAAAAATGTTACATGTATCTACTACAATCTGTTTTATATATAAACTAGCTTGTTCCCGCGGCTTCGCCCACGTCGATGTCGGATAATATACTACGGAAAAAAAAACCCGTCTACATTATAAAGGTAACCTCTGTGCAAAATTTCAGCTATATAGGTCCTAGGGTTTGGGCTAGGCGTTGATGAGTCAGTCAGTCAGGACTTCTCTTTTTATTTATATAGATTGAGATAGCTTCAGCCAAAATTCTGAAATTCCTTGCTGCTGAAATTACTTGCTCCCCCGATCCACCCCGTCGCATCGCATTGCCTGTCCACGCTATTGTTTCGTTTTTGCTTAGCGTTCTTTTTTACTTTTTATCGTTTTGCTCGGCACCTAAGAGTCCTAGAGTAATGTTAAATATGCCTATAGCCTTCCTTATGAATTAGGCTATCAAATGCAAAAATAATAAAAATAATTATCTATTTATATAAACAAAAAGAGAAGTCCTGACTGACTGACTGATTGACTGACTCATCAACGCCCAGCCCTAACCCTTGAACCTAGAGAGCTGAAATTTTGCACAGAGGTTCCCTTTATAATGTAGACAAGGAATAAGGAAGGAATGCCCGGTAGTACGTTCCCGTGGGATATTTCCTGACATCCACGCGGGCGAAGCCGCGGGCACAAGTTAGTAATTAATAAAATGTTACCATAGCTTTTACTTAGAATAAGTTAGTTCTGCATATATAAATAAGTCCTCTTCCTTCAAACTTTTCTTTTGCTGTGCCCGACAGGGTCCACGATTGTTACAACAAATGTCTACTTACCACCTAAAAATATACATTGTGGAATGTAATAAATGATTGAGTATTGAGTATAATTTATATAAACCATATTTCCTCTTTTTACCCCCACAAGAGTGGAATTTAAAAAAGCCGCATGGGTAACGCTTCCGTAACTTGACTGAAAGATTATTACTACCAATTTTCGAGTTAATTAAGCCCCACAGTAAAACATGCCCTGTAAAATTGACTACCCCTCTTCACTCCCTTAGGGGTAGATTTTCGAAAATCCCTAATACACGATATTCTTCATTTTTGATCTCAAGTATAAATACTGAATTTCGAGTTAATCGGACCGCGCGTTAAAATTACTCCATACAAACTTTGACACCCCCATATCCCTTTTAGGGGGTAATTTAGGAAAACTAAAAATGTCAAACTTTATAGTTTACTTAGATAAATATTTGTGCCACGTTATAAGTCTATTAACTCAAGAAATAAGATTTTTCATACAAATTTTGGACCCCCATTTCATCCCCTTAGAGGTTGAATTTTGAAAAATCATTTCTTAATGCACCCGTAGACCACACAAGGAACCTACGTGTCAAATTTGAAATCTCTAGACCCAGCGGTTTGGGCTGTGCGTTGATATGTCAGTCAGTCAGTCAGTCAGTCAGTTTCTTCTTTTATGTATTTAGATAAAGATTATTTATTATTTAAACATTTTCTATTATATATTACCAAAAAATATGACACTAACAAACTTTTCAGTTTTCATTGCGCAAGTGCTACGACGTAGCTGTGTCTGCACTACGATGTAGCTCGGCCTACGCTACGACGTAGCTCGGCCTGCACTACGACGTAGCTCGGCCTGCGCTACGACGTAGCTTGATCTGCGCTACGATGTAGTTCGGTCTGTGCTACGACGTAGCTTGGCCTGCGCTACGGTTTGGCTCAGTTTGTACTCTAAGATCACTATGCTTTTTGATCGTTATGGAAAGCTGTTTTTGTGTAAAAAAGTATTAACATAAACTGATGATACTCGTATAAAATGGACTATTTTTGCCACTAAGACATATTGCAACCACAGCATGATCATTTAAGTATATTTTGTTCTTGCGATTTATCTCATTGTATCGAAAAATAATACATTTTCAGTTGACGACAGTTATAGGCTTACAATAATTCTTGTATACGAGAGTAATACTAAGGTGGGTACTCTATTCTCTTTGTTAAACCAAGCATTCATGATTAATGTTTGGATATAATAAAGACATTTCCAGCTTATACTTTATAATAATTTATATGGATAGAGGATTTATGTGCAACTACACATTAAAATAATTTGTCGTTGTTTATTCTTCATATAATATTTAGAGGAGTTATTTCATTATGGAGTATGTGTGACATAATTACCATAGCTCAAGTTATTTTCAAGTTTAGTTTGTGACGAATAGAGTTTAAAATCCTCTGGTTTGTACAATTATTGTATTTTAATTTGCTGCTTAATATTTTTGGGGGTATAAAGTGTGGGTGTCGGGTTAAAATTTTAGTGTATGTGACGTTGATTGGGACAGTCTTTTTTCCAAGTTTGTTTTTTTTTTTTATATTTGTACAGCAATTTTATTAAGGCTTTGAAGCCTAGTGTACCTCAACGATTATTTAAAAAAGGCCACTACTTTTTTAAAATAATCTTTGAGGTACACTTTTTACAATCTTTATACTGATAATAAACCTGAAGAGTTTGTTTCTTTTTATTTGTTTGAACGCGCTAATATCTGGAACTACCAGTCGGATTAAAAACACTTTTTGCATTAAATTTGATAGCCCAATTCTTGAAGCAGGTTATATGATGCTAACATCAGGATAAGAAAAAAGAAAAAATCTGAAAAACGTTAAGCGAACACGAAGTAACAGCGCGGGCAGGCAATTCATTGCAACGGGATGGGTCGGGGAACAAGAAATTTCACGCGGACGAAGTCGTAGGCTAGTAATAATATAATATCAGTTTGCCATGAAGCCATTTTTTAACAAACTGTTTTCTCTTATCTACAGTAATGTTAGTAAATTACAATAGAATTACAAGCTCTCAATCGATTGCGTACTCAAGTAGGTCACTGTAGACACAATTTATCGAAATGGGGGATTACTGACCCATACAATACCTAGTCTGAGTGCAGTACTTCGGATCATACCATGTCCCACTTGCTGGAGTATCCTATGTGTCCGTTCACCTAAACCTCAGACGAACTAAATAATCACATTGATGCCGCAATCAGCGTGACCACCTAATGTGCTTAAACAATATACAAACAACGAAGAGTACCATCGACACAAAAAAAAAGAAGACCATAGGAATTTTACTGAAACGCCTTATTTTCTCCCATCTTCCATACCTAATCATAATAATGATAAAATACAAAATTTTCTTTTCCCCATAAAATATTCCTCCAAAAATACATTTCAATCCGCTACCCACAGAAAACGCCTGAAGATATTCCGTTTAAAAATAACAGAAACAAAATTCTCTTATATAAAACCGTTGATACCGAGGCCGCTTCAAATTACACTATTTGGTTAAAGAATGCCAAAGGGGCTTGAAATACCTAACCAAATTGGAGGGGAACTATACCCTAAGTCATCAATTCAGATAATTTATGTAAACAAAGGTGATAACAGATCAAAAAAATATCGTCATAATGGTAATTCACATAAAATGGCGGAAAACAAGGCTATATTGGCTTTTATGTACTTATTTTAGAAATAATAATTAAACAATTATCATACCGTGTTAATTTTTATAAGTTTTCGGTTTTAAACAAAGTTATTAAAAAAAGAAAATTTTGTAGTATAAAAAATATTATGATACTGGTAACACTACAGGAGTTCCCAACATTCTCAAATTTCATTTGACATAATTTGCAAACTCGCGTCTTTTCAATACGTTCGTGTTCTTTTCTCCGATCATATTATTCGCTGCGTGTTTGTTAATTGTGCTTTGTTATCATCGTGTTAAGTGTTTCATTTTGTTGTTGTATTTAGTCACTTACATCTTCAACAACACACATTCATACTACTCTCATACTACGACTCCGACACAGAACAAACACTGTTCGGCTACGGTATTTTGTTTGCATAGCTCATCTAAATAGTTAATTAACTGTAATTAAAAGATATAATTTTTTTATGATAAATTGTTTTGCAGCACTGTCCTGTCATTTTGACAGTGACATTTCTTTGTTTACTAAAATTATCTGAATTGATGACTTAGGGTTTAGACAGTGGCGAGATAATTACCTAAATAAACAACTGAATAGAACATTTTCTCCTTTGTGAAACAGAAGCGGGTCTAAAGAGTTCGTTGTATAAAAATCAAAGGAGGTCTCGTATAAAATTGTTTTTTAAACAATTTTCGGCAGTTCGGCGTGGAACTGTGGAAGTTGGGGTATTTGAAACTTCTTGCTTTAAATGCTAGAATTTGAGTTGGAAGTGTTATTGCTATGGTATGAAATAATGATTTAATAACGGAAAAGTTTCAAATACATATTTGGATATAACAATATGTCATTTAGCATTTACGGCTTTCTAAAAATTTCGGATTCAATTATCACTCAATTCAATGATACTAATAGGTACACAATCTCGTAAAATGGGGCTTCCTTGACGATAAGACAATAGGGTGTGGATTTCCTGCCTTCTGTATCCCAAAAATACAGCCAAATTGACCTCTGCGCTGTCACCAACGACGCAGTGGAAGTGGCAAATATTTTGGGCTAGCAAAACTGTCCTCCTGCTGAGCAGAGCTGTGCAGAGATTCGTCCGTTAGTGAGACCAGAGCGAGCATGATTGTACTCCGTATGATACTTTAGTACTATACCGGTCATATGTACAATTTATTGTTGTTAAAAGTTAATTACATAACTTTTAGATTTAGAAAGAAAAAAGAAAGACAGAAAAAAACTTGTTTCATCTGCACAAATAAAACGCACATTAGAAAAAATAAAAAATGACAAAATACACTCAAAAGCAATGTAAGCAAACGCCTCATATTCAAGTTAACCAATGATTGATATGAGACCAAAGAAAATTTAAAGTTTACAACTCTACATTGCCTCTGCTCTGTGTTGTGACACTAGGAAATGAAAAAAAAAAACAATCAAAACAAAAGTGGAAAAATAATACTTTTATAACAAAAACAACAAGAACAAATTAATCCGTGCGTCGTATCTGTACAAGAAGTCGTTGCTCAGCAAAATGCCGTGACGACGGACGAGCCTATCGTCAGCGGCGCTGATTTTCAGCAACTACCTATCGAATGACGCAATGACGTCCCCCCTGTGTGACCTAATAACTCGGGTAAGTTTTATTCACAGATATACGTACGTGTGAGTCTAGCTTAACATTAATACTAATATAAATAAAGAGAAATATACAAACAAAAATAAAATATGTCTGTATCTGTGCGTAACTTTTCATCATTCTCCTGCCCTTATCCCAATCTATTTGGCGTCGGCGCAACATGTCCTTTTTTTCCATACTTCTCTATTATTCGTCATCTCGGTAGTCACCCCCTTTCTAGCCATGTCATCTTTCACACAATCCATCCATCGTTTTTTTGGTCTTCCCCTACACTTATAGCCATCGACATTCATACTCAAAACTTTCCTCACGACATTTTCCTGTGCGTAACTTTTATAAATAAAAAAAGAAATACTTCCATAAATTATGGCCTCAATAGTAAAAAGAATGAATAAAAAATATACTAAATAATTTCTTAATAAAAACATTTTAGTGTGGTGTGCTATTGCTAGTGTGGTGTATTTATGCTATTTTAGGTAATTACATATTCGAAACCATACCAATACTTTTATAGTTAAATATTATGACTTCAATAAATTGAAATAATGTAAAAATGTCATGGCTAATTGTTATGCGATATTTGCGATGGCATGGCAGCCATATCCAAAAGCATCGGTCATCAATCAAAGCATGGCGTTGTTTTTCTGCATGAGTACTTTTATTTTGTAAATTACAATTTCGTCTGTTCGTATGTAAAGCTCATCATCATCATTTCAGCCTAAAGACGTCCACTGCTGGGCATAGACCTCCCCCAAGCTCCGCCACTTCAACCAGTGCTATGCTTCTCGCATCCAGCGGATTCCTAAGGCCTTCACAAGGTCAAGGCATCTACATCGCCACATGAAAACTAAGCATCACACTGACGTCACGAAAAATCCCGCATCGCGCAATCGGTGTTTACTGCGCGACTGGCATAATACAACGTCCCGAAATCAATCGTCGGGCAACTGCCCGACACGACAGCCGTCTGGTTTGAGGTTCTTCCCTTTTCTATGGAGGATGAGGGAACCTCTACAAGGCCTTCCAACGTCGTTCTGAAAACGTAATATTTTGCGAAATTTTAATTATTGTTTTTTATGTACCGTTCAGTACATCACTGTCATTCGATCTAACTTTTTCTCTCATCACCAAACTATCCCAAAACCATGTAACGGATACAAAATCTGAACATTTGTCATAGTAAAGCAATTAAAAAAAGTGCTGAGGACACATTAAGCGGGCAGCTCTATCCGCAAGTTTGCTCAGATCCCACGCTCGAATCAACTGTGTTGACGCAATCATACATTCAGGTTAGGTTCCCTACGTTTTTGAGACATAGAAGGATATACAATTTAGTATAACTTTAAAATAAAATAAAGAAATAAATTAAATGTTAATGAAGTCATCTGTCGTAGGCATTCTTCGTCATAAGTTTATTGAATCAGTTTTTAATGAAATTCCTATGAATATAGATCCCTGGTTTTTGTGTTTTTGGTTTTAATGCCTCGGAAAGCACGTGGTCCCTGTTGTAATTTTTGGATCTTTGACAGTTGTTACGGGAAAGTCAGAAGCCCGAAAGTTTGACAACCAGTCTTACCAAGGGGTATCGTATTACCCAGTATCTGGGATGTGAAGGTCAGGTAGGCAGTCGTTTCATGTTAAATACTGGTATTCAGCTGCATCCGGTTAGACTGGAAGCCGACTCCAACATAGTGGGAAAAGTCTAGGCAGATGATGATGAGGTAATAAGCCGGAAAAACAAAAAAGATAAAAAGAAAGTGAGTTGAAAATTAAAGTTACCTAATAATGCCCACTCAAATACTTTAAAAAGAATAAATAGAATTGAACAACGCAAAGTCAAACTTAACTTTTACTTAACAAATAAAAACAAGGCACATTTGTAAAACACAAATATTGTTGTTTCAAAGTTTAAGCTTTCTCCTCTCAGCCGGACCGTTCGCGTTACTTTTTAGAAAATAAATACAACTTCGAGTTCAAGTAACATTCAAACTCACTCATGTTTTGATGCGCATTTCTTTGCACGGGTTTATTGAAAAAACGTGGTGGTGGCTATTTGAAGGGAATGCAGTGAATCACACCTTAGCCTCCTTTGGCTTTGCCGTAGCATAATCAGCCTATAATGTTCCCACTGCTGGGACACGTGCCTCCTCTCGGTAAGAAGGAGTGGGCCGTAATCCACCACGCGGGCCCAGTGCTGGTTGGTTAAATGTCACATGTCTTCGAATTTTTGGTTCTAGGACATGCCGGTTTCCTCACGATGTTTTCCTTCACCCTTTTGAGAGCAGTGGTGATGAAATAATTTACACAAAGTAAAGCGCCTGCCTGGGTTCGAACCTACAACCTACAACTCGTAAGTCGCGGCGGTTACCTGAGCATAACTGCTCTAATTTTTTGTGTTTAATTTTCATGGCTGAGTTTAAAGGTTTTATGGTACAGAAATTGTTACCTATACCTACCTACCTACCTTGCTACCCATTGCGTTTTTTGCTAATAGTTGTCAATATCCATCATGTATATGAAGTTTGACCAATCAATTCAAAAAGGCCCTGGACGTGGATCTAATATTTTTTTATTTACAATAAATAATAATGTTGTCTTTTTAGATCGATTTTTACAAATCGATAATAACAGCGATACTAAAATAAAATGATGAGTTCCTGAAGTCAATCAATCTACCTAGCCTTTTCCCAATTATGTTGGGTTCGGCTTCCAGTCTAACCGGATGCAGCTGAGTACCTGTATTTTACATGGAGCGACTGCCTATCTGACCTCCACAACCCACTAACTGGGTAATGCGATACCCCTTGGTAAGGCTGGTTGTCAGACTTTCGGGCTTCTGACGACCCGTAATGACTGTCAAAGATCCACAAATGACAGCCGGGACCAACGGCTTAACGTGCTTTCCGAGGCACGGAGGAGTCTCGGTATGTATAGATGGTCACCCATCCATGACCGACCCCGGCAAGCGTAGCTTAACCTGATGGATCGACCCGTGCGGCTGTTATTACTTAGCCACGAACTCCTCCTGAGATGAGTTCCTGAAGTATTTCAAAAATTCAAAAGAAAATAATTTCACTTTATAATACTAGGTATCAAGTGATATTATCGGTCGTGAATCTTATCTTAGCAACTCTTATTACGAGAAGTCATAAAAAAAAAACTTATGTTGAAATGTATGATTATACACTTATGTGAAGCTTTATATCTGGATTTTAATAAAAAATAACTACACAACAGCTTATTTTCTTGTTAAAGTAACATTAACCTTTACGATTAGCTATAATATACGTAAGTGAAGCTTTAAAGGCAGAGGTTCCCAACCTGTGGTCTACGAAATATTTTACTTTTCATATTTATGGTGCTATAAAAATATGTGCCACGGTTTCAATGGGAGATAGTATTGTGTATAGATATAGATTACAATAGTGAAGAAATTTCGTACCCCGGAATAGTTAAATCAATTTGAGAAAATAAAGTAATAATTACTTTACTAGGCCAGGAACCTGAATAAACCCAAATATAACATAATACTTGATGACTTTTTTTACCGTCTGAAAAAAATAGGGTATATTCTGTGAACGGAGTAGAAGCCTATGGTATATCTAGTTTTTTTTTTAAATTAAAAAAAATCTAAATTCAAATCATAGTGCAGGTTGCATATGATTTGAATTTCGATATTTTTAAAGGATTTTTTTTTTTTCAAAATTTATGTTTTTATTGTTCTAAAATGAAAAGTTTACATCGAATTTGTAGTATTTATTAAATAAATAAATAAATATGTTTGGACATATCACACAACGCCATCTAGCCCCAAGCTAAGCAACCTAATGCTTGTGTTATGGTAACGAGATGGCTGATAAACTACTTATATACATTTTTTTTTTTTTTGTAAATACATACATTTATTGATACTTAGATATTCTTTTCTAACTAAGCTATTAAAAAAAAAAAAAAACTAGGTATGCCATACGCTTCTACTCCGTCCACCTAATATACCCTATTTTTTTCAAGACGGTAAAAAAAGTCATCCGGTATTCTGTTATATTTGGGTTTATTCAGGCTCCTAGCCCAGTGTAGGTTGGCAACCTCTGCCTTAGCATACACCTACCACAACCAACTACCATATTACAGAAAATGAACCTCATCGTTATTTCTCGGCTTTAAAACTCCTGTAGGTCTCTCACGACTCCGCGGATTATTCTTAAAGGTGTAATGAAAAGAGCACATAATATTGTTTATGGTTTAACATGGAGATTTTTTACGGTTTTCCCCCTCTAGAGAGATAAGTGAAAGTCTACGAAGTAATAACATAAATTCATGGTGATAAGCACGTGTATCTGGGACCATTTGTTTTTATTTTACGTAAACCTTTGTAATTTGGACACGAATAAGGGGTTTAACGTGGGGTTCTTTTGATTTGAATGGCTGTGGGAATAATTTGATTGAAGAAGCTGGTTTTGTTTTTCTAGCTCAGCCTAGCTAGAGTTATGATAATCTTCTGACTCTAACAGAGTATATTTCTGCACAGCTTGACGAGGGAAAGCAGGTAGATGTGCTGTATTTCGATTTCCAAAAGGCTTTCGACCGGGTCAACAATGACATTCTGCTTGCAAAACTTAGCGCCATAGGTTTTTGTCCTGACTTGCTACGTCTTCTAGCTGATTACCTCCGTGGTCGCCAGCAATTTGTGCGGCTAGGTATTTACGAATCGAGTGCTTATCACACTCGCTCAGGCGTAAGTCAGGGCTCAATTCTTGGACCTTTATTGTTTCTGTTGATGATAAATGACCTGCCTTCTGTTCTCAAATATTCAAAATGTCTTCTTTATGCAGATGATATAAAACTGTACGCTCGTGTTAGTACCGTATTAGACTGTGAGAATATTCAGAAAGATATAGATGCCATTTACGAGTGGGGAGTTGCCAATAAAATGGCATTCAATTCCTCTAAATGCTATGTCATGACTTTTGGCCGGGTGCGGCATCTAATTCATTATGAATATAAAATAAATGGCACTGTTGTTACAAGATCGAACACTGTAAAAGACTTGGGTGTCGTATTCGACCAGAAGTTGACATTCCATGACCACATTTCAACGGTTGCTAAGGAGTCATTTAAACGACTAGGGTTTGTTCTTAGAAACGCACGAGAATTTCAAAATGCGCATGTTGTACAGCTGTTATACAGTACGCTTGTCAGAAGCAAGTTGGAGGCGAGCTCTTGTGTCTGGAACCCGCACGAGGCTAGTTATGCACTTTTATTAGAGAAGGTTCAAAAAGCATTTCTGAGATTTCTCTATAAATTCCGTTACGGATTTTATCCATTTTTCTGATCTCTAGGATTTCATATGTTACAAACCAGGAGAGCCTATGATCAGTTGTACATCATGCTTAAAATATGTCGTGGGATAACAGATGCTCCTGATCTCCATAATGAGCTGATTCGCCTTTACGTTCCAAGCAGCTATCTCCGTGGTAGAAAACACCGTCTACTAGCCGTGCCCACAACTCGAACAGTGGCCCGCGCCTCATCCCCTGTTCCTCGCGCCCTGACTGCGCTTAATAACGTCATGGAAGCCAACCCGAACTGTGACCTATTTGCAGATGATCTCAAAACTGTTTTGTGCGCTTTTAAAACTTGTGTTTTGTTTATAATATCTTTGTTCTATTTTTTTTTTGTTGCCTTTTTATGATTATGTTATATTTACTGTATGTGTTAATGTAATTGGTCCACAAACCGTATTAACATAAATAAATAAATGATTTAGGTTTATGTCTACCGCTCTTGATAACGCCAAACCTTCATAATGTTTGTATTAAACAATTAAAATGACGCCTAGGTTTCAGTGAAATTGTCTTTTGTCTTTTAGAAAGAAAGAAAAGAAAGAAAAATGCGTTTAAATGGCATTACAGCAAAAAAAAAATACACCTTAAAATTATAAAAACATAAAACAAAGATTGTAATGCCAAAAGGGCCTCAGCTCAGCATATTGTCAGATGACAACACAAGGTGTACCACCTGACGCAAAGAGAAACCTCAAAAAGAAAAAAACAGAACCCTCAAAGGATCACTTCGTTGTCCGTCTGTCTGTTTGTCTGTCAAGACCTTTTTTCTTAAGAACGCGTGAAGGTACCAAGTTGAAATTAATATACCTAAAATAGGTAGATCTATGGTCCCTTGGAGCTCTAAAAACAATCAAGCTTCTAAGTCAACGCAATAAAAAAATACGGCCATTTATGCAACATATGGGTACCTACTTACCGTTGACCTAGAATTTGGCAAGAAGCAAGGTCTCACAGTACAAGTAAAGGAAAATTCCGGTAATTGTTAATCAAATTTAAACACATAAAAAAATATTTTTTGGGGATTACAAACTTTTTGCAGTTGGAGAATTGACCGTGACGTATATCAATGTATATGAGAACATATTTTTGAACTACAATGTTAAGTTTGTTTTTGGAATAAATTCTTTTCAACTATAGAACCCTTCATTGTGCGTGGTCCGACACGCACTTGGCTGGTTTTTAGTTCGCCATTAGTTATTCTCAACGTAACGTCCTAAGCAGCTTACAATATCTCCAGCATAAAATAATAAAAAAGTACTGACGATTCTTTAATACTTAGAACCTAAACTTTTCGGATATCCTAACTACACTTTGAACGTGGTAACCATCCAAGAACAATTTACTTCATTCTAATGTGAATCTGTCTACTTCGAGCATAGATTACGATCTAGGCAATATTGAGCGATTTGCAGTATAATATTTTGTCTAACATTAATTAATTGTGATTGTTAACATATTAATTAATGCATTCAATGTTTATTTTTAGTACAACGCTCAGCTGGGTGTTGAATAATTGAAATTAATCAAACTGTTCATGCATTCAGTTTGAATGGATTGGTAAAATTAAATTCGATGCATGATTTTGAAAAAACGGTATTGAATTTGTTGTGAATTGTGCGCAGTTGCCTGTGGAGATGAAAGATCGATTTTTAGGGTTCCGTACCTCAAAAGGAAAAACGGAACCCTTATTCACTCGTGTGTCTGTCTGTCTGTCCGTCTGTCACAGCCAATTTGCTCCGAATCTAATGGATCGATTTAGTTGAAATTTGGTACACATATGAATTTCTGTGACCCGAATACGGACGGGTAAAGTAAATAAATTAATTTTGAATATGGGTGTCACTTTTGGGGGCAAATAAGAAAATTAAAAAAAAAAGTGTTTTGCAAACTACACCGTGTGACATATCAAATAAAAGGGCTTACTATGAGGGGTCTCAAATATATTTTTTTAATAATTTTAAAATAAATTGTTTTAAAGTTATTTAAGAAAATAGACGAAAATTTAAATTTAAACATAAATTAATAATCTAAGTAGCCAGAAGCCCCGTATTTGACCATAAGAGAAATCACAAAAAGTTTTAAGACTTTTAAAATATAACTGGTGAAATGTACGTGAATTGATACATCTCTTAAAAAAAAAAGAAAAATACGTTTCTTTCCGATAAAACTTGACGCAAAGTAAAAACACAAACACAAAAACGGGCCAAGTGTGTGTCGGACCACGCACAATGAAGGGTGCCGTAGTTGGGATGAATAGATCCCAAGAAGTTGAAAACCATGTTCTCACATACATTCCAACTGCAAGTGTAAGTTGGCCGACTATTACTCATTAACTTGTAAAGCCTACTTAGCTCTGATACTTTTCCTTGTAACTTGTTTTTATATACTACTGCCGTGAATTTTTTGAAGTCCACCACAACCACACCCATTACCACAACCATTTAGCTGGCCCGGGGTCACTTGACTTTAACAAAAAATGGCACTTTAATGCTTAATATTTCGCAAAAGGTACTCTGAATCGAAAACCAATGAACGGCCTATCCAACGATACCCCACACCATGGGATGGACGAGAAAAAAAGTCATCCCCACGTGCAGAGGAAGCAGGCTAAAAAAATTTTTTTTTCAAGGTTTTATTCATCGGCGTGATTAATATTTATGTATACCCGTGCCAAATTACAGCTTTCTAGTCCTAAGAGTTTCTGAGCTAAGCCAGACAGACGGACATGGCAAAACTATAAGGGTTCCTTGTTGACTATGGAATCCTAAAAATAACAAGTTGGGGGAAAATTTGCGTTACATGTACGCAAAATGGTCATTGCTCCAACAGGCATCTCTGCCTACCACATCGAGGAACATGCGTGATGTGAAGTTAAATGCGATACCTATCTAGTTCAGTTAGCGTTTCAGCAGCGCAATCTATCCTACCTAACTTTATACGTGAACATTTTTCTAGAATATTCGTTGAAAATGGCGGCCACTTATAGTTTCTGAGCCGTCACAAAGCAGTTTGGGGCATGAAATTCAGGTTCCTGCATTTTCATTTTGAATGTTGCTTTTGACAATAAATGTCGTTTGAAGGATTTATTTATGTCACCTACATTTCGTCGAAAATAATTTTTGATCGAAAAGGTTTTTTGCTTTTAGGTTTTTATTAAATTACAGATACTGCCTCGTTAGTCTAAGGGCGAGAATACACATGCTTGTAACTTGCACAAAAGTATTAAAGTAGCTTGCACGCCTTGTGCCATAACAACTTTTGATTTGTGAATGTCGCAATGACATGCCAGCTACTTGCATAGTTTTGTACAATACTTATGGTAGGTAGTAATCACACTAATATTATAAAGGGGAAAGTTTGTGAGTGTAAAAAAAAAAAAAAAAAAAAAAAAATAGTTTAGTTTAGTTTAGTTTGTTTGTGTGTATCTTTGTTACTTCTTCATGCTCAAACGGCTGGACCAATTTAAAAAAAAATTGTATGGAGATAGCTGACACCCTGGATTAACACATAGGCTACTTTGATCCCAGTCTACGAGGGTAAAAACCGCGGGGCGCAGTTAGTGTTAAGATATTCCCATGCAATGGAGGGTCACTGCATAGGAATATCTTAACATTACTGGCGAGATGAAGTTGTTCTTTAGAACAACTTCATCTCGGTTTACCTTTGCCTAACCCTTTAGGGAATACCAACGTGGTGTTTAGTTAGGTCAGGGGGCCAACCACTGGGCACGCCACAATTGCGGCGATAAGTCCCCTCTTTGAGGAGTGGTTGGAGAGGCGCCACGGCGTCCTCACCTTCCGCCTGACGCAGGTCCTCACCGGACACGGTTGTTTCGGGAGGTTCCTGTTTCGGATAAGGCGGGAGGAAACGCCCGGGTGTCCCCATTGTGTGGATCGCCCGGAGGACACGGTGGAGCATACAGTGGAGGTCTGCCCGGCTTGGGCGGAGCACCGCCGTGTTCTCACGGAGGCGATCGGCGGCGGCGATCTCTCGCGTCCAAACCTGGTCCAGGCCATGGTGCGGAGCGAGAGTGCATGGGAAGCCGTCACCTCCTTCTGCGAAGCAGTAATGCTCGCGAAGGAGGAAGCGGAACACGTGAGGGAGAGGCAACAGCCGCGCCCTTGCGCCCCTAGCCGCCGTAGGAGACGCCCTGGGCGGCAGGAATCGATTGCCGATTCCCGGCCACCGTAGGCGCGGGATTGCGGACGACGAGTAATGGGCAGCTCGCCGTCCGGTAAGGACCAGGCCCGGGTCGACGGCGCGTTGTGTTCCACGCGCGCCTCAAAGAGATGTCAGCAGTGACGGGGTCAATTGGGCCGATGCCGCCGGGGTCGCGGGTAGTTCGAAAGAGATACCGTGGCCCTGGCACGGGCAGCTGAAGGAACATGGGTGGGTTTTAGTCAGTAAAAGTCTGACACGCCCTCCCGCTCTGCCCAGAGCGGGAGAAGTCATTTGATGATTTCCCATCCACAAAAAAAAAAAAAAAAAAAAAAAGGGGGCCAACCACCACTTCTTAAAGCAGTATTATTTTAATGTTACTTCAGTGTGAGAAAGAGATGGAGCTATACAGGACGTCTAGCTCCATCTCTTTCCCACACTCATGTAAGATTAAAATAATACTGCTTTAAGAGGTGGTGGTCTAGCTCCAGGTTTAAAATTCCAAAACAAGAACTCGAACTCAACTCAATGACTTTAGAAACAAAGTTGCTATTAGCACAAAAGTAAGTACAAACTTAATTCTTAGTTATAACATACCGAAGATATCTAAAATATTCTAGACTTTAGGTCATAACCTCTGCAGCTAGCTGAGGGGAATTTAATCAAGTCTTCGCTTTTGCGTTCGTGAGCAAGGAATTTGTCGAAATGTTGTTGGCATGTTTCTCGTATAACGTAACGTAAGACTGGTTTTATTATGTTGTTATGGGAGTCAAAAGGCTTTGAATTCATAGATTTACGGTTTGGTTCTGCTGTGATGTAAGGAGTATCTCGCACTACGAGCCTTTTTATTGTAGTAGTATATGTAAGATGGAAAAATGCGTTGAGGTGGCAGAAATAAACACCTTTTTGAGAAAATAAATCAGCTTTAATTTGAGCACACCTATAAAATGGCGTTTTTAGAGTTCCGTACCTCAAAAGGAAAAAGCAGAACCCTTATAGGATCACTTCGTTGTCCGTCTGTCTGTCTATCTGTCTGTCAGTCTGTCCCTTTTTCACAGGAATGCGTGGAGTTCATCATCTTCCTGCCCTTATCCCATATTACTTGGGGTCGGCGCAACACGTTTTCTTCTTCCATTCTTCCCTGCCAATCGTCACGCTCTCATTCACTCCCTTCTCTTTCATATCATTCCTCACACAATCCATCCATCTTAAATTTAGCCTTCCTCTGCCTCTCCATCCATCAACATGTATATTCATCACTCTTTTAGTCACATGCGTTTCGTCTCTCCTCATCATATGCCCATACCAAGACAAACGATTTCCTTTCAACTTTAGGTATCATGTATCAAGTGACGTATCAAGTTGAAATTTAGTATCAACTTGATAGCTCCACGCGTTCTGGACAAAAAGAGTTTTAGGAAGGAATTTGACATACTTTAAACGTTGATACCTACCTATTATGTTTTATGTACCTTATCTGTAATATTTCATTTACTCATGGAGACATTCATGTTTGGGATATCGAAAAACTTCACTCCATTATGTACTATCATTTTTATGATCAAGGAAAAAAAGTAGCATAAGAATTAATGACTGATTCATGTGAAGCCTTTCCACTCTGCTGGGTTTCCAACTTATAACATTATAGATCTTTAAGACTCTATGACCGAAGAAATAAGATCGATCTTTGTGTGACAGTGTCTTACGATAAGTTTGTGTGCTAGTGTGTCATACACTCAAAAGTAGGACGGTATAGTGCAGTATTTTGTCAGAATTGCGTTATAAGGACGTTTATGTTGTTCGAAATGGAGCAAAAACTGCTTTAAACTATCGTTATGTTATACCTAGGTATTTTTATAGACTATGTGTTTTTGATTGCGGGTGGTTATATCCCTTTGTTGAAAATTATGAGGCAGGATAACAACCAAAATTCTTATTAGATTAATTAAGTTGTCTTGATTAACTACCACGTTGGCGCGACTGTTTCTGCTATCCTTTTAGTTTTATCAATACTATTTTATATGTACAGACTAGCTGCGCCCCGCGGTGTTACCCGCGGTTTATGAGATACACTAAAACGTATTTAATCGGTGAGAAAAATATTCACATTTTTAGAGGCAAAAAATTGCTCATCCCACGGGAACACCACATTTTTTGGGATATAAAGTAGCTTTTGCGGTTATCCAGGGTGTCAGCTACTTCCACACCAAATTTCATCAAAATTAGTGGAGCTGTAGAGTTTGAAAGAGTAGCAAATATATTTGAATTCCTTGCTCATCCCACGGGAACACCACATTTTTTGGGATATAAAGTAGCTTATGCGGTAATCCAGGGTATAAGCTATCTACATACCAAATTTTATCCAAATCTGTCTAGCCGTTTGAGCGTGAAGAACGCCTTTATAATACTAAAGTGATGGTATATACACATAAACTCACGCCTTCTTCCCATGGGGATAAGCAGAAACTACAGAACGCCACTTGCTACGATCCTTACATACTCCTTTTGCCTCGTTTACTTTCATACATCTAGGCATACACGCATGGTTACAATAAGGCAATAACCAGTCGGTATGCATTTAAGCGGAAATTGCAGAGTTATAATCTAAACAAATAGTGTAGAGTCATTTCAACACTTCTCTTTCTTGAATTTGTATATAATATGTATAGTATAGGTATATTTTATAGTAAGTACTAGTTTATAACCTACTTATGTACTTGTATACAGTCTATTTTATTTATTTATTTTATTTTATTTGATAGGAATAACAAACAGCAGCATATTCCACAGTAGGCATACAATATATAACTTGCAATAAAAGTAACAAATACACTACTCAAGACGTTATCCACAGATTACCATACAGAATAGCTAGCTGTTAGCAGAGCAAGTTAAAAAAGCACTTATATTACTTATTAACTATATATATATCCTGTTTCGGATAAGGCAGGAGGAAACGCCCGGGTGTAACCATTGTGTGGATCACCCGGAGGACACGGTGGAGCATACAGTGGAGGTCTGCCCGGCTTGGGCGGAGCACCGCCGTGTTCTCACGGAGGCGATCGGCGGCGGCGATCTCTCGCGTCCAAACCTGGTTCAGGCCATGGTGCGGAGCGAGAGTGCATGGGAAGCCGTCACCTCCTTCTGCGAAGCAGTAATGCTCGCGAAGGAGGAAGCGGAACGCGTGAGGGAGAGGCAACAGCCGCGCCCTCGCGCCTCTAGCCGCCGTAGGAGACGCCCTGGGCGGCGGGAATCGATTGCCGATTCCCGGCCACCGTAGGCGCGGGCTTGCGGACGACGAGTAATGGGCAGCTCGCCGTCCGGTAAGGACCAGGCCCGGGTCGACGGCGCGTTGTGTTCCACGCGCGCCTCAAAGAGATGTCAGCAGTGACGGGGTCAATTGGGCCGATGCCGCCGGGGTCGCGGGTAGTTCGAAAGAGATACCGTGGCCCTGGCACGGGCAGCTGAAGGAACATGGGTGGGTTTTAGTCAGTAAAAGTCTGACACGCCCTCCCGCTCTGCCTAGAGCGGGAGAAGTCATTTGATGATTTCCCATCTACAAAAAGAAGACATGGCAGGTGCAACATAAAGGATAGATAACAAGAAAATAACTATAAAATATATGAATAAATACATAGATATTATATAATTACATAAATACATACATATTTTATTATGTATTTCTATTGCCGCTGTAACAAAAAGTAATCAAAATAAAATATATTTCAAAATTAAAGGGGTCCCCATACAAAAAAACCTGTTCTTTTTTAGGGTTCCGTGCCTCAAAAGGAAAAAACGGAACCTTCAAGGATCACTTCGTTGTCCATCTGTCTGTCTGTCAGTCTGTCAATATCCTTTTTCTCAGGAGCGCGAGGAGGTATCAAGTTGAAATTAATATCAAATACGTAAGTCTATGGTCTCTTGGATCTCCAAATAAATCAAGCTCTTAGGTCCGTATTACAGAACGTCACTCAATACTCAAGCATTACTTAAAACTAGATTCAAGCCATTTGATTGGTTGAAACTAGTTTTAAGTAATGCTTGAGTCGTTCTGTATTACGGGACTTAGTCAACGCAGCAAAAAATACGGCCATTTAAGTGACATATTTTGATACTCGCAAATAAATTAAAACCTACGGGATACTTACCGTTGACCTAGAATTATGAAATTTGGTAGTAAGCAATGTTTCCCAGCACAAGGAAAGGGAAAAGTCCGAAAATCGTTCATTTGTAGATTTTCACATTTTTTTTTTGCGATTAGAACCTTACTTTTTCAGTTGGATATTTGACCGTGACATATTATATCCATGAATGGGAGAACATGTTTTCCAAATACAAAGATATAGATATATTTTTTGGGATAAATTCATCTCTACTACATAAAACCTTTCATTGTACGTGGTCCAACACGCACTTGGTAATTTTTTTCCTATTCATAGCGATGCGGGCAAATTTTTTTTTATGCCAAATGAGCTCTTTCCCGTTTTAGATACTTTTAGGTGTATTTTAGTGTTAGCTACTATAATGTATTTAAGTAATTAAACTTTTTAAACTTTCGCGATTTGCACACATTATAAACAAAACCAAAAACGGGTCTTCTCGCGAAATTCCTATACAATTTTACACAATTTTATACAATTTTAGATTCTATTGGTAAGATCCAAGACAAAAGAATTGTTCTTCAATGGGTACCGTCCCATATTGGCTTGTATGGAAATGAAGAAGTAGATCGTTTAGCAAAAGAGGCTATCACAGACGGAATATTTGTTGAATGTTTTCCTTTATTTAGTGACCTCTTGTATCGAGTTCGCGACCAGTGTTTAGAATTATGGAAAGAATACTTTGATGAGAGGTCGCTAAGCAAGGGAATTTGGTACAGAACCATTCAACATAGCCTGTCCAGACTTCCTTGGTTTGTGGGTACAGATATGCATAGAAGTGAGATTGTGACTGCTTTCAGACTACGTTCGGGACATATTCCGTTGAATAGCTTCACCTTTTTAATGAAAAAGACTGATTCGCCCAATTGTTCTGAGTGTGATAAGGTAGAGGATACCACTCATATTCTAGCGGAATGTGTCCGGAACGAGGTTGAGAGGAGTTACTATTTCATAGAAAATGGTTTTAATTCTATTAATGTTGGCATGTATAATAGTATATTGGCTGCTCCCTTGTCCAGGTCAGCAAAAAAATTATATAAAATTGTACATCTAGGTATTAAGCGTAGATAAACATAGAATGCCCCTATGAGGGTGACATGGTCATACTGATCAAACCCTCTATAAATTAATAAAGATAAAAAAAAAAAAAAAAAAACAGGTACCTACTTGTTTCCCTACCTTGTTTCCTTGGTACCTGTTTACCTCGTAAAAACGAATTTCGCGAGACCCGTTTTTGATTTTGTATTTAAGTATAATAATAATTCACTGTAAAAAACAACAATTTTAAGTAAAAAAAAAATATTATTAAAGCATGTTAAGCCGATGGTCCCGGCTGTCATTGAGGATCTTTGACAGTCGTTACAGGTCGTCAGAAGCCCGAAAGTCTGACAACCGGTCTTAGCAAGGGGTATCGTACTACCCAGTAACTCCACAACCCAGTTGTGGAGGTCAGATAGGCAGTCACACTATGTAAAATACTGGTATTCAGCTGCATCCGGCTAGATTGGAAGTCGATCCCAACAAGTTGGGAAAAGAATAGGCAGATTGATTTGATTTATTTCCATTAACCACTACATCAACTTATCCTTCTGCCACTATCCCAACTACTATCCCAATTAGACTAATAATCGATGAAAACACCCGCGAAATCTACCCACAGTAGCTTCCTATTAACTTTCATTAAATAGGAACCTATATTCATAATGAAAACTAATTACATAATAAATCTCCCCACAATCCCGTCATGTTCGATAACCTATAACTAGGTACTCGTAAGTATATAAGCAAGCATTTTTTGCTGAAACTTCTCGACAAACTCCATTATAAATGGGGCTCGCTAACGACCTATTCTTGACTAACACTATCTAGAATAACGCCCTAATGACACTAGATGAAGTTGTCTGAAGCCTCTGTGTGGGGTGGATATGCGATCGAATTTTGTGGGGCTTTATTATTTACGAAATCATTGACCATCAATCAAGTACCTATGTTACACTTTTTGAAATGTACTTTTTGAGTTTATAGAATCGTAAGGAAACCTGGACTTATAGTAAATTTTAGTCTGTAGTTTCACAACATTATATAAGTCTGAACAGAGGGCCAAAGGGGCCGAAAGGTTCTGGAGTGGCGACCGCGTACCGGAAGCCGTAGCTTTGGAAGCCTGCCACAAGGTGGATCGATGACCTTGTAAAGGTCGCAGGAATCCGCTGGATGCGGGAAGCACAGAACCGATCGAAGTGGAAGTGCTTGGTGGACCCCTATCTCCATTAGTGGACGTCTTTCGGCTGAAGTGATGATGATGAAATCTGAAATCACCAAGACTGTCTTGAGCAAGCGTGCTTTCTCTGTATGAGAAGAGGCCTTTGCCCTGCAGTGGGATACCAAAATAAGCTGGTATTATTATAGCTACACTCGATGACTTTATCCTTTATCGTGGATGTGCTTTTACAGAAACAATTTCCACATGGCCGAACACTTACAGCTGGGATATACAAATATTTGCGCCATACTGGTTGTCAGACTTTCAGGCTTCTGACGACCCGTAACAACTGTCAAAGATCCAATAACCAACGGCTTAACGTGCTTTCCGAGGCACGAAGAGGTCTCGGTATGTTAAGATGGTCACTCATCCACGGACTGACCGCTGCAAGCGTAACATAACCTGGCTGTTATTACTAAGCCATGAGCCCCTTCTTCTAACTGTAAAGGTAAACCTCATGGGGAAAAATACCAGGATACCACGCTCTATAAAATCATCGCCCAAACGGAGTCAATGACTAAGAGTGTGGTAACAATAATAAAAGCTTTATTATCTATAGTGAGACTACCATCTTTCAATATGCAGCGAGCTCAAATCTATATAGAAAACTCCGTAGTAATACAGTCCCAAATTTATTCACCGAAAAACACACCCCCTACATCTATACAGCGTGTTGGAATCGCGAACACCTTCAGTTATAAAGGTGTGACCACGTCAGCGTTTATCGGTCGCGCGCTACTCATCAATCTTGCTTTCGTTCAGGTGATATGTCGCGCGTCCATTGAACACGGTTTTATGTGGGACGTATTCAACTAACGTTACAAATGACATTATTCTGTTACATGAGCGGTTGAGCGCGTTTTCGATAGTGTGTTCGGGGTTTATAATATTTTTTTCTTTTGTTTCCTGTGATTGAGTATTGGTTTGGTTTGAAGTGAAAGTAAAAGTTACGTAAATACTGAATATGATAAATGACTTTTACTATATTTTTTTTTTGTATTTTTTGGATGATTAATGTCTTTATCCGAAAGTTTAGAAAAGTCTTTTTTTTACTTTTTTTCAGGCCTAATTACCAACAAACTACATAAATATAAACCCGCAAGAGCTGTGAGGTCAATCTGCCACAAGCCTTAAAACTCAATAAATGAAACTATAACCATTTAAGCGATATCATAACCAATATGGCATCGTTATCCCCATGTGGCATGACGTTAAGTTGCCAGACCAATACGTTATCGGACTAAGCACCGAGGAGACCATGGATCGATACCGCGTCCGACTTAGTCATACGATTCCTTATTGCATTTGAATATGCTTTTTAGTGACCGTGTTTTTAGGTCGAATTTCACCAATGAAACTTAACGCAATCAGCACATCTAAACCGCATTCAAGAGCTATTCATAGCTCTAGTGTCATTTATGACACTGATGACACTGACAGCTCTTATTAATTTTTTAAAACTTTATGCTCAAGTAAAAAAAAAAAGTGTACAAAGGCAAAGGTAGTCAACCTTACGATTATGCAGAGACAAAACATGGCAGGTGCAACATACGAGATAGATAGCTCGGAAATAACTATAAAATACAAGAATAAATACTAATACATAGATATATACATATTTAATAAATGTAAACTTTGCATTGAAAAATAACGATCGGTAGAGGAGAAAACCACTCCAGCAAATCAGCGCTTGCATGTTTCAGCCAACTTCTGACGAATATGCTCACGTGCCTTCACTTTAAATGATAATCGGCTGGTGGCTGTACTGATGTTCAGAGGGAGCGCATTCCAAAGAAATACTGCCTGGACAAAGAAAGAAGAATGAATGAAGCCAAAACGATGAGAAGGCCATCGTAAAAGACGATTATTGGTGGAGTGAAGATTTTTACTATGGGCAGAGTTGCAATCAGTTTCATTGGTGAAATTCGCTTTGTTGATAGACAGTAGGAGTAAAATTACAATCAATATTAACTTCAGTTTTTCCATTTTTTGGAGATTAAAAAGATTGTCATAATATTTACTCCGGGTTTACTAACGCTTTGAACTTGAAAGAAAAAACGAAGATTTGTTTAATTCGACTATGTTTATGAGTCGTCAACGCGTCTTTGCGCGTTGGTATGAACGTCTCTTCTTTAGCCGTCTACGAATTCAACTTGTCCATCAAAGTTTGGTGAACCATTCAAGCGTCGACGGTACGCACGGCTACAGATCAAGCTATACATTTCCAGTATAAGCTGATCTCGCATTGTATTGGATTTTCTTACAGTGAGAGGTTAGTGTAAACTGGACTTATATAGCTTGATGTGTAGCCGTGTGTACATCGACGATTGATTTAACAAGTCCGTTCATTCAACACTCTACTACTTTCAGTACACTATACGCCCATAGACGTCATAACAATAAAACTTCTATTGTGTCTCGTTCAATATCCTTGAAAGCGTTAACAAGGTGGTTAGAGTTACAGAAAATTCGAAGTTCTAAGGAACCACGTCCTCCATTTTGAGAATAACAGCTATATTCAAAGATTTAATAAATACGTTTAAATATGCTTATAGATATCCAAATGAAAAGACACAGATTGGGTTTTAATGTAGATATTAAAAATTGGTGATATTATTAAATAAATGAAAGAATGTTATCAAAATTCTATTTCGTGAACCAATTTGCTGTTGACCAAATTGAACCATTTGGGGTTCGAATTTTCCTCCTCGATCTGATTTTAATTCTGTTCGATCAAGAAACGTTCGTCGTGAGCTAAGCAAACACTTCTTCATTAAGAGAGTATTTGTCTTATGGTGTGGGGCTTCGAGATTTACTGGAAATTAAATCCTATATTCTAGTTTTTACTAAAATATTATATTAATTATCATTGACTGCCTCATTGGTCGTTACTGCCGAGCATGGTTTTCACGATCACATTTCTACAGTTGCCAAAGAATCCTTTAGAAGGCTAGGTATGATCTCCGGAATGGGCTATAGTTATGGAATAAGGCTCTTATACAGCACACTTGTCCCTTGTCACTTGTCGAATCAAGCTAGAAGCGCAGTCTATTCATCATACAGTCGTCCGACGAAGCCCGAGCTGCATACGAAGTTCGGCGAACTACGTAAGCAGCTTGGGCTCTCGTTGGACAACTGTATGATGTATAGACTGTGCTAGAAGCTAGCTCTTCTGTATGGAATCCGCACGAAGCAAAGTACTTCTTCTAGAAAAAAATGCAAAAAGCATTACTGCGTTTCCTTTACAGAAGAACTCTCGGTTATCATCCCTACCTCTACCCTGCCAAGTTCCTCTTAGGATTCAAATTCAAAACTCTTTATTGCATTCATGTGTACATTTATTTGTTACAATTTAAGTAATTTTCAACATAAAACCCGGTTAGGACACGGCAACATAATAAAAATTTTAACATAATACTAATAATAACATAATAGTAAGAGTATGTATGTATGCATTTTTTGGATTATTTCATGACTATAATCTTCTTTTTAGGGAAATTTCTTGCCGACTGGTCGAGACTTATCACGTGACCAGAGAGCTGGCTCGTTATTTGGTCAAAAAATTAGTATTGCCATTAAACGTGGTAATGCTGCCAGTCTTCTGGGCACGTTTCCGGATGACATCGATGCGGACGAGTACTTCGATGAATAAGTGTTATTAATAATAAATCTCGTTCCACTGAACCTATATCTCAGATCAGTATGCATGGCAACATAATTAGTGACCCAAGAGAAATTGCTAATGCTTTCAATAATTACTTTGTTGACCAAATAAAAAATAACACTAAAATCTTACCCAAAACTACTAACTTAGTTGGCAATCCTCACTCAATGTTTATGCCTCCAGTATTGCCCCAAGATGTGACGAGAGCAATACATTCTTTAAAACCTAAAAATAGTGTTGGGTATGATGGTATAGCAACTAAAGTTGTAAAATATGTTTGTGATTGTATTGTTGTACATTTAAGTTACATTGTAAATTTATGTATCTGCTCAGGTGTTTTCGCAAATGCCTTAAAATCAGTTATCATCAAGCCGCTTTTTAAAAAGAACAATAACGAAGATTTAGCCAACTACAGGCCAATAGCCTTAATTCCTGTTTTCTCCAAAGTCATAGAAGAGATAATTTATGAATCGGTTAATAAGTTTTTAAATAAATATAATGTTTTATGTGATGAACAGAAGGGTTTTAGCAAAAACAAAGGCATTAATACAGCGATATACGAATTACTAAATAATATCATGAAAAACGTAGACAATAAAATACATACATGCGCAATTTTTACTGATGTGACCAAAGCCTTTGATTGTGTCCATTACGACATCCTCCTGGATAAGCTTAATGTCTATGGAATCAGAGGTAACATCCTGAACCTCATAAAATCATACCTTAGTGACCGGAAACAATACACGGAAATAACAAAAATTTGTGTCAAGACTACATGTGAAAAGAAATAATAGGTTGGGGAAAAAGTTTCTTCGCATTTTTTAAGAAAATTCAAAACATTTTTTAATATACATTATTTAAATTTATCTAAAGTATGTAGGTACCATTTTGTTCGATAACTTTTTGCCATCTTGTAGGTAGGGACACGATCCCATTGCTATAGAAATTTTGGGACTTCTGATCAAAATACCGCGACAAGTGGTTTTGGCAGTCCTCTCGTGGTGTTAACCTGACACTGCCTAAAGAATTCTGAAGAGACCGAAACAGGTGGAAATCTGAAGGTGCAAGGTCAGGACTATACGGCGGATGCATCAACACCTCCCAGCCAAACTCTCTTAATTTTTGATGAGTGGCTAAAAATGTGTGAGGTCTAGCGTTATCATGATGAAAAACCACACCCCTTCTGTTGATTAATTCCGGCCACTTTCTCTCAACTTCTTGCTTTAATCTCATCAGTTGTTCGCAGTAGAGTTCAGAATCGATGATCCTGCCTGGTGGTAACAGCTCATAATAAATAATGCCCTTCCAATCCCACCACACACACAGCATCACCTTGTTGCGAGTTAACCCGGGTTTCGCCACAGTCTGTGAAGCCTGACCGGCCTTTGACTACGACCCTTTTCACACGTTCTTGTCGTACGTGATCCACTTTTCATCACCAGTTATCAGCTTCTTCAAAAATGGTTCGGTTTCATTTCGTCGTAATAAAGAATCACAAATGAGTACACGGTTCATTAGGATTCTTTCAGTGAGCTCGTGAGGTACCCAAATATCGAGCTTTTTTGTGTACCCAGTTTTTTTCAAATGCGCCAAAACTGTTTTGTGGTCAATTTCCAGTCCTTCAGCTACGTCGTAACTACTGGTATGCCGATCTTGCTCCACTTTTTCAAAAATGGCATCCATTATATCCGTAATAGGGCGACCCGTGCGACGTGCATCTTTGACATCAAAATTTCCGGATTGAAAACGCTTAAACCAAATTTGTGCTACTCTCACAGACACTGCACTGGGTCCATAAACATCGCAAATTTTTTTGGCGGCTTGCGTTGCATTTTTACCTTTTTTGTAGTAAAATTTTAAAATGTATCGAATTTCTTCATTAGATTCACTCATCTTGACAGTATGAAAAACAAATGAAAATCACACATTTTCCTAATTTGAATTTGGAATTCTGTTCTTTAAAATTTAAACTTTCAATGATACCAAAACCAGCCAGATACGAATAGTATATCCAAAGAGATTTTATTTTAAGTTCATACATACTATAATGCGAAAAGACTTTTTCCTATCTGAATGTAGAGTTATTAGATATGGTGAACCACAGGGCAGTATGCTAGGCCCACCATTCCACCATTATTATTGCTCTATATAAATGACTTGCCACGTAACATTTAGCATCCAATGATCTTATTTGCTGATGATAGCACCGCATTAATAAAATGCACTGACGTAAAAAAATATGAATATGACATAAATAATACACTTAAGGACATAGTACATTGGCTTGACATTAACAATCTAGTAATAAATGTATTAAAAACGAATGTAATACATTTTTATCAACGCTCGCTAGTACAGCAAATGACTATAGAATACTCCGGACAAAAAATTTACCAAGTAACAGTGACAAAATTTTTAGGAATATTGATAGACAGGCAGTTATCATGGAAATCCCAAGCCGAAGAGGTGTGTAAAAAACTAAGCACTTCTGCATATGTGCTATTTAATTTAAGTAAAAAAGTGAGTACAACTACGACATTGGTGGCTTACCACGGTTTGGTGGCGTCAATTTTGCGATATGGAATTATATTCTGGGGTAGTTGTAGTATGAGTGAACATGTGTTTAAAGCCCAAAAACGTTGTATAAGGGCAATGTGTGGTCTGAAAATGACAGACAGTTGTGTACATATGTTTAAGACCCTAACTGTTAAAATTTCCGGCATTATATATTTTAGAAATGGCCATTTTTGTAAGAAAAAACAAGAATTACTTTCCAACAGTGTCAAAAAATAGAAAAGGGCCTGTTAGAAGCCAATATAGGAACCTATTGCAAAATGGTGTTTATAATACAGCTTTACTTAAGAAAAGTGTTTTCGACATGGGTCCCACCATATATAACAAAATACCAGATATAATAAAAAATGTACCAATCCAAATGTTTTCAATGGCTTGGCACGCGACGATGGCAAGAGACCGGACGGCATGTCTTTATTTCCATGGAAGTTGGGAAGGCCTTTAGTGTGGGACGCAACGTGTGTCGATACTCTTGCGCCATCCCATCTTCCTGGCTCTGCGTGCTGTGCTGGCACTGCTGCTGCCGCTGCGGAAAACCTCAAGCGGCGGAAGTATAATAACCTTATCGGTAATTATATTTTCGAGCCGTTTGGGGTTGAAATCCTTGGGCCGTGGGGTCCGAGTGCCATAGTTTGTTCAACGAAATCTCCAAACGGCTGGTTGACACTTCCCGTGACCCAAGGGCTGGCTTTTACCTTGGCCAGCGGCTTAGCATTGCCATACAACGTGGCAATGCCGCCAGTCTCTTGGGTACTTTACCAGTCGACAGCGATGCGGAGGAATTTTTCGACGCCATATTTTAGTTTTTTAATAGTTTTAGTTATGTTAGTATATAATTTTGTTATTTTTAGGTTATGTTTACAGTTAAATAAATAATCTCTCTCAGGGAGACAATCATATCCAAATGCTTAAAAACAAACTGACAGGCATATTAATTGATAAGTGTTATTATTCTATTAAAGATTTTTTAAATGACACTACACTATAATTTTAATATTTGACATTTTGTATTTACATTTTTGACATTTATTAATGCTCGTTTCAATTCTCTCATTTTTTATTTAATTTTATTTTTTTTTTTTACTATTTGAATTTACTGACATGTTTTTTTTTTTTTATATAAATTTAATTTTCAATGTTTGCATGCCAATATGGTAGATTGTACTCGTACAGGGATCACAACTTTGTAAACAGCTTTATTTTATGTACCTACTTTCAATGCAAATAAATTATTATGATTATGATTATGTCAATCAATCAGCCTAGCCTTTTCCCAACTATGTTGGGGTCGGCTTCCAGTCTAACCGGATGCAGCTGAATACCAGTATTTTACATGGAGCGACTGCCTATCTGACCTCCACAACCCGGTAACTGGGTAATACTGGGTGGCTGGGTGGGTGGTACTGGGTACTGAGTTGTACTGGGTATTTAAATGGTGTGCATAATAAAGAGTATTCTATTCTATTCTATTCTAATACGATACCCCTTGGTAAGACTGGTTGTCAGACTTTCGGGCTTCTGACGACCCGTAAAGACTGTCAAAGATCCACGAATGACAGCCGGGACCAACAGCTTAACGTGCTTTCCGAGGCACGGAGGAGTCTCGGTATGTAAAGATGGTCACCCATCCACGGACCAACCCCGGCAAGCGTAGCTTAACCTGATATATCGACCCGTGCGGCTGTTATTACTTAGCCACGAGCTCCTCTATGATTATGATTATGTATGTAATTATTATTATATTTATTTATTTCAGGCTATGCCCATAGTGTTAGTAACAATGGTCTTAAATACTAGTGTTAGTAGAACTTACAAATTATTGAGTGTGGAGTTTCATCCAATGACGCAGCATTGGAGACTCCCATCTATCTGCGAATAAACTCAAGATAGTGTTGGTACTGCCACGAAGACGAGCAAGCAGAGAAGCGCTTCTTTTGCGTATGATGGCCGCAAAACCATCTATATGCCTTTCTGCAAACATCTTTGCCGCGCTACATCGCCATGACAGCCCCAACAGTATTCTGAGTGCGTTATTATACTAGACACGTAGATCACTATCAGCACGCAAACTATAACTAGTTCACAGGCTGCACGTGTAAAATGACGAGTAAAATGATTTAAACAAAGTAATCTTGACCGCCACTGTACATCGCGCAAACCTGCGGGCCAGCATGTTGCAGCGTACCGACAGCGATCTACGTTCCCTATCAATGTCCTTGTTATCTTTCAAGTCATCGGTAACCCAATGACCCAAGTACTTAACGTTAGTCACCCTATTTAAGGGTGCTCCGCAGAGCGATATATCTGGTATAGTTGGGTAACCTATAGCACCTGCTTTAAAAACCATTATTTCGCTCTTTTTGGTGTTATATTTGAGTCCTTGAGTCACCGCGTATGCTTTATAGATTGACACCTGTCGCCTCAAGGCACCGATCGATGGGCTCAGCAACACCATAATGTCGGCATAATTAATGTTATTTACGCATACTCCATCTATATGACAACCGATATTAGTGTTGCTGAGCTCAACGAGCAGCCGATTCATGTACAGGTTGAAAAGTCGAGGTGAGCTCAATCCCCCCTGCCTCACCAAGCATTCCCGTAATATTTTCCGTAATATTTCCCGTAATATAAATATGTGTTCAGAAAGCAAAGGTTAGCTTTCTGAGAAACCACCTGTTTCTAAAGGTAATTACTAACTTCTTTTCTTATTATGATTGCGTTATCAAATAGCCAGTTCTTAGAAAATCAATGCCGAGAAAGGTCCGCTTCCCAAAGCTTTCCTTGTTACCAATATAAATGTTCTAGAGAAATTATAACTCCTCATTGCTTACTAAAGAAATTGTTAAGAATAAGGCGTCGTCATAAAATATTAGGCTTCAACATTGCCTACTTTCAGGGTTCCGTACGAAAATGGTAAAAAGGAACCCTTATGGTGCGACTCTAACTCTAGTATGTCTGTCTGTTCATCTGTCACAGCTGGATATCTCAAGAACTACTAATGCTATCAACTTGTTTGGAACAGTTTTAGATGACGTTTGCTACCTATTTGCGAATAAGAAAGAAATAGTTTTTTTTTTCAACAGGGACTTAAAGGGTGTCTTAAAAATTCGAAGTCGGGCTACTAGGGCATGTGGGGTATCATATGAAAGAATGCTGCACATTTTCAAACATTTTTTTTTTCCTTTTTTAGGCCGCATAGTTTTCGACTTTTGAAGAAAAATGTAAAAAAATACCGCCCCTTATCTCCGAACTTTGCATAGAAAAAAATCTGAAAATATTCTATATGATAGAATTTTATGTAAAGATAACAGGAGAAATAAAGCGATGTCTCTAAATAGCACACTTTTTCAGTAACCGGAACGGAGCCATCGGTGCGTGAGTACGACTTGCTCTTGACCAGTTTGTTAATTCAAAGTCATACCAACGATGGGTACTGAAAGCGCCAAGCACACTAAGTTATGCTTGTTAGTTTATGAAAACAATCACCGCATATTAAATTTTGAAACTAATTCCAAATTGGATTCAGAGATCGAATGCAACCAGTCATGGACTATCTTTACATACCGAAACTCCTCCGTGTCTCGGAAAGCATGTTAAGCCGTTGGTCCCGGCTGTCATTCGTAGATCTTTGACAGTGGTTATGAGTCGTCAGAAGCCAGAAAGTCTGACAACCAGTCTTACCAAGGGGTATCGTATTACCCAGTAACTGTGTTGTAGAGGTCAGACAGGTAGTCGCTCCATGTAAAATACTGATACCTATTCAGCTGCATCCGGTTAGACTGGAATCGGAACTCAACATCGATAAAAAAAATATCTGAATAATAAATTAGACCTCTTTTACTCTATTGCTGACACACACTAATAGCCTTAAATTGTTTGTGAATATTATTATTTTTTTCTTTTATTAAACAACTAGCTGCGCCCCGCGGTGTCACCCGCGTAGACCGGAATAAAAAGTAACCTATGTGTTAATCCAGGGTACAAGCTATGTACATGCCAAATTTCATCCCAATCGATCTAGCCATTTGAGCGTGAAGAAGTAACAAACATACAAACACACACACAAACTCACAAACATTCGCCTTTATAATATTAGTGTGATATTCTTTTCACAAACAAAGAAATTTACTTGCGCCTCCATTCGCTTGTGTCATGGCCCTACAAAATCTCGCATCAAACGAGAAAAATCAACAGCGAATATAAATATTTTTTCCACGTGACACCAATGAGTAATGACTGATTGAATGAACGATAAAAACTGCCTCTGATCGTAGAAATAAGAGAGATGTGACGTCTTTTATGTAAATTGAGAATGATTCGCAGTCATAACAGTCTTCTTAGCTTATGTGTTGGTAATTTAAAAGTCTAGCTCTTAAGGCCCCACCTTGAAAATAAATAGTAGCTTGATGGGCGTGGCTTATTTAAAAACTAAAACTAAAACTGTTTTCCTTAAACCTTGATACGACTACTCTCTACGTTTTAAAGTAAACTCCACTGAATAACTGATAAGCGTTATGCTTTGGTACTCAAAAAAACATAAAAGTAGATAGAACTTTGCATTATTTTTGTATCGAGAAAATTTCATTGTATCGTCTATTACTTTTCTAGGATAGTATCCCATACAGTCAAAAAACATATACTAAAATGTTGAATCCCTATCCCATAAACCTAACAAGGTACACGATAATGAAAAAAAAACATTTTTTCAATACATCGCCTTATACGATGTAGCTCTGTAAGGCTGGCTCCTGAACGCTATGGCAGCAGATACTGCCTCCACCATAATAAGGCAATTTGTGAGAAGACTTATACCGTAGTTTCCATTTCTCTTTGTGTCTAGTTGACGGGTGGTCTTCTCATAATTTCATCTTTAGTTTAAGTTACTAACAATATTATTTTATACTAGCTTCCGCCCGCGGCTTCGCCCCCGTGGTATGTCAATAAAAAGTAGCCTTTGTGTTAATCCAGGGTATAAGCTATTTACATACCAAATTTCATCCAAATCGGTTTAGCCGTTTGAGCGTGAAGAAGTAACATACACACACACTCACAAACTTTCGCCTTTATAATATTAGTGTGACAACCTGACACTGACCTGCTAATTGCAAAAAACGTAAGAAAATTTTGAAAATTTAAATTTCGCAGGCTACCTTATCGCATCCCCCTTAATGTGTTGCATTAATGTTCATTACTATTAAAATTATTATGACTTTTATTTATACTGTTGTACTTTAGAAAGCCATAAAAACTAAAAGCCGACGGTTTAGATCATAAAAGTGAAACTTTGACAATTTGCTTTGTTTCATGATAAAACTAACTATCAGAACAGTCTAATGTATTTTAAGTTATAATATATAATAATGTTTTTAGGATGCTGCTGAAACTGCCCCGTTTCTGTAGCGCATCGGAGATGTTTGCTCAGAACCGAACTGACGGCTTCCATGCAGTGATTCGCAAAAAAGTCGCATCACTGATGCGTAGAACGCGGGTCAGTGACAATAGCATCCTGAAAACAGTGGTGGAGAGTCCTTAGTCCCCTTTTCTGAGGCACTATGTGGGGAGAATGGTCCGGTAGCTTATTCCCTGTTTTATCGTTCTCTGCACATCCTGCCTCCTTGTTTGTTTACTACTAACACTAGTTATAAGATGTTTTACTAACAAAATGGAATATATAAATAAATTAAATATAACTTACACAAACTTGTCAAATTTGAGAGTTTTTTGACACCTTACTTAGAGCCAACCTCACCGGGACGCAAGCGCAGCCAGCACTCTAATTGCGTAACACACTATATAATAGGTCTTTACCTATGAAATTGCCGTTTTGTATGAAAAAAATTAAACTAATTTTTTTCATGCATTTTTTATTTGTATTAATCGAAATCACCCATGCAATCAATGCATCTTTGCCAACGCAGTGGCAGTTTATTGATGCCCTTCTTAAAGAAATCAGCTGGACAGGAGGCAACAAATTCTTCAAAGGCATTTTGTACTGCCTCTCGGGTATTGAATTTTTTTCCCGCCAAGAAGTTATCCAAATTCTGGAAAAAGTAGTAGTCTGTAGGCGCAAGGTCTGGTGAGTAGGGCGGATGACGGAGAGCTTCCAACCCCAGTTCTTGCAACTTGGAGATCGTCTGCTGTGCAGTATGAGGTCGCGCGTTGTCGTGCAGGAACAGCGGAGACGAGCGATTGACCAATGCTGGTTCGAGATGTGCCAGCTTCTCCATCATTGTGTTCAGTTCTTCACAGTACACATCTGAAGTAATGCTCACCCCGTTTGGTAAGAAGCTGTGATGAATCACACCGGCGCTAGACCACCAAACAGTGACCATCACTTTTCTAGGGGTAAGTTTTCGTTTAGGGCATTGTTTAGGTGCTGAACCAGGATCCAACCAACTTGCTGAGCGCTTGCGGTTATCAAACAGAATCCATTTTTCATCGCAGGTAACAATGCGGTTCAAAATTCCTTCATTTGTGTGTCGGTTGAGCAGTGCAAGGCACGTCTCGACGCGTACTTCGCGCTGGCGATCATTGAGTTCGTGGGGCACCCATTTGTCAAGCTTTTTTAGCTTGCCAATTTGACGCAAATGGACCAATATTGTTTTGACGCTTACGTCGAAAGCTGCTGCTAATTCTACCGTAGATTGTGTATCATCAGCTTCCATAATCGCCTTTAATTCGTCATTGTCGACCAAAGTCTTCGGACGACCGCGAGGTTCATTTTTCAGGTCGAAATTTCCAGAACGGAAGCGAGCAAACCAGTATTGGTTTGCTCGCACCACTTGGTATCAAGTGGTGCGTTGGTTAGTAGTGTTAGCTCCGTAAACGTCGTTGATGTTGCGTGCCGCTTGTGCCGCGTTTCTGCCACGACGGTACTCATATTCCATAATAACTCGAATTTTTTACGTATCCATGATGACGAAAAAGATTGAAATGCGATGACAATGTAACACTAATCAATAAACAAATGACTACTTTTGGAAAAAAAAAATCCATGTTTTTAAAATAAAATTAATTTGAAATTAGAATTCTTAGCCAAACAAAAATTATTTTGATTTGAAATGGCCAGTACTGCAGAACGGCAATTTCATAGGTAAAGACCTAATATCTGAATCTGAATTATTTTGAAACAAAAAATAATAAAGACTCGCCAGCCCCCACAGTCAAACTATTGACATGGTTTTGTGGGGCTTAATATATTTATAAGCTAAGTAAATCATTGTAATAAAATAAATAATAATAATAATAAAATTGCTAATCCATTGCTTCCTTTGTTCGAAAAATTTGTCTGCTCGACAATGTAAATAACGCAATGAATTTTATTGAACTGTCAAAATGAAACCAACTCCTATTGATAATGTGTTACGCAATTAAGGTGCTGGTCGTGTCGTCAACAAGATGGGCTGCGTAACCAAGCGGCAAGATGAGCCACCCATTATTGCTGATGAGCTGTATCCATTTAGTACAGCAGGATACTGGTGACGTTGCCATAGCATCCCGGTGAGGTATGGCTATTTTTTGTCAAATACTATGAGAGATAAAATAAAAATGAAACAGAAAAAAAAGTAATAAAAAAAATTACAGATGTTTATGACGGCCATTACAGTATGGCGAAACCGCTCTTGTAGGAAAATAGTAGATTGTATCATAAGGGAGCAAAATAATATTTTTACGGCTAGGGCGCTTTTTTGAATCCAGAGCGAAGTGAGGGATTCTTTAGTAGGATCCTGAACGTAGCGAGGGATTCAAAGTACGTCGCCCGAGCCAAAAATATATTTTGCGCCCGAGTTATACACTCTACTTTTCATCACCCTCTATGAGAAAATAAAAGGCGCCTCATTTTTTATTATAATATTATTATTTAATAAACCATAGAGTAACAACTAAATTGAAATTAAATAGTATCTAATAATAAAACAACTACAAACTTGCATTTATATTTGAGACATTTTCGCAATTATGAAAATTTATTGTTACAGTTTTATTAGGAATAGAGATTGTTGTTGATTTTATATTCTGCGTGTTTAAAATAATGTCCGAATCCTCATTTTGAGGAAAATGTGACGGTGAATCTCGTTGTTTGGATGTAGATGGGCGCGGCAACAGTGGTATGGATGGATTAACTGAAGGTTGCAATTTAATGTTTTCCACGATGCGTTTACATGTTTTCGCCTTGTTCTCAATGGAATCTTCTAAATACCCCTCTGCTACAGCACTCGACTTCCATCCTCCATGTCGCTTGAGAACAATTAAGTCCACTCCAGAATCTGCCAAAAGGGTAGCAGAAGTATGACGAAAACAATGTCCTGTATACAGTTTGATATCTGGTAACTTCAAATAAGTAGCGATTTGTTGTGGCATGTTAGAAATTTAATTAGGCATGTTACATAACTTGTTTGAAGCACTTGCCATTTTGATAACGGATGAAAAACCAGTTGGTCTTCATATCAGGACGCAGGTCCAGGTATTTCTGTACAATAGTTTTGTATTCTCCTCGGATTACGAAGGATCGGTCAATTTTTATTTTTGTGTCTGTCAGCTTTACTAACAGTAAATCATCCGAGTGATTTTCGACATCATCAATAGTTATTTTTAAAAGTTCATTGCCACGACTAGCTCCATGTACTCCGAAAATTAAAGCCACCTGTAACAAAACCGAATGTGAATAAGACAAGTATCTATCGAAGTACAGGTTACAATAAAATGTGCATTTTAAAAAAACACTATGGTCATACTCGTACTTTACTAATCCACCATTATACATAGTTACTTACTTTTATGGCAAGAAAGACTTTGTCGGGTGCCTCATTAAGGAAAGTCTCCACGTTCTTGACTGAGAACACTTTGGATTTTTTAGGTTTAAATCCATCAGACATCCTCTTCAGATACGCTATTAATTTCGAATATGTGTCCAGTTTTACGTCGTTATTAGAACTGACTGTTGATTTTAGCATTGAGTAGGTACTCCAAAGAGTGGAAGGTTGTTTAGTTTTGGCTAAGTACTGGAAGTAGGCCAAAAACACAGATTCTGAAAAATTCTTGGCGCCTCTTGCATAATTCTCCATTCAATAAAATTACCATAGGCTTTCATATATTTCTCCAGCGATTTTGCAGGTAATAGATTATCCATCACATTTCTTACGTCAGTTTTAATACTTTCAGGAGTTAATTCTATACTTTGACTGTCAATTGAAGAATTCATTTTTCAAAGCAAAACCATGAATTTCTAACAATCCGTGAAAATTGACGAAAACGCGGGCTGTAGTTCGCGCGTTTTTAATTTGATTTCTTTTTTTTTTATTCAGCCGGCACGGCGGCGCGACTATGGGCCGTCGTACCAGCCAGTCTTTATTCAAACAATATTTGCGTTTGATTTCTTTGGCGCTGAACACTAAGTTGTTCCAAATTCAAAAAGTGCGCGGCAAAGATAATTGCGGCGCACTTATAAAGAGGATTAAAAACTCATTACTGCCCGCTAAAAGTTTCTTATAGAAAACACCACCTTTGGGTGCACTTAAAGGCGAACCAAGTCATCCTTTTCGAATAGATGGAATGAAAAGTAGCTTTACTACACTTTATTTTCTTCTGTCTTTTGTATTCCTTGTTTGCCACGGCGTAAGCGCAGCGTATAAGTTTTACAAATACTAGACCGCTAGATGCGAATAATGCCATCTAATTAGTCGGACTTTGCTTACCCCCGCACTCAGAGACGTAATTTTTTTGGCCACTGCTGGGACAAAGTCCTCCTCTCTTCGAGAGGGAGTGGGCTGTATAATCTACCACGCGGGTCCAGTGCGGGTTGGTGGATGTACGGGGTTGGTGTGTGTATGTATGTTGGGTGTGTTGGTGTGTCTTCGAATTTTTGGTTCTATGGCATACCGGTTTCCTCACGATGTTTTTCCATCAACGGTTTGAGAGCAGTGGTGATGGGCCACCACCACTGGTCTCATATACCTACTGCTCTATCTATGCACATTTCAAAACAATTAATGATTGATCATCATTATACATAACAGGGCTTGTCAACCTTTGTTTACTTCTGAAAGTTATCTGGACGTAAGTGACGCAATTCCTTGTCATATCACCCTTCTTTCTTCAATGCGGTGCACAACCAAAACATACGATATACTAATGATCAATGAGTACATGTTGCTTTTTATCTAAATTTCCAAAGGTACAGTCGTAAATGTATACTGGCATTTTTTATACGGCTGCCATAAACTTTTTATTGGTATGTAAGTGTGGTGCGTTCCCAATGTTTATGTTTTAAATGTCACCATGTTTCGCTGTGTTTTTTTAACAGACTTCAAAAAAAGGAGGGCGTTCTCAATTTGACAATATGTTTTTTTTTTAGGGTTTCGAACCTCAAAAGGAATAAACGGAACCCTTATAGGATCACTCGTGTGTCTGTCTGTCTGTCTGTCCGTCTGTCACAGCCAATTTGCTCCGAATCTAAAGGAGCGATTAAGTTGAAATTTGGTACATATATGAATTTCTGTGACCCAAACACGGACGGGTAAAGTAAATAAATGAATTTTGAATATAGAGGTCACTTTTGGGGGGCAAATAAAAAAATAAAAAATAAAAGTTTTGCAAACTACACCATGTGGCATGCCAAATGAAAGGGCTTACTATGAGGGTCTCAAATATATTTTTTTTATAATTTTAAAATAAATCGTTGTAAAGTTATTTAAGAAAATAGACGAAAATTGACTTATCTCCAAAACTACTGAGCCTAAAATTTTGAAAAAAAAAAATACAGAAAATAGATCTTTACCTGTACATTACAGGAAAACCTATAAGAAGTCTGTGGTCTTAAAATAACATGGTATATCTATCAATATTGTGAGTACAAACTTACATTTACAGTTGGAATGTATCGGAGAACATGTTTTTCAACTACAATGTTATGTTTGTTCTTAAGATAAATTCATCCCAACTACGGAACCCTTCATTGTGCGTGGTCCGCCACGCACTTGGCCGGTTTTTTTTTCATGTTTTGTTGCCCGATTACTCCGCCAATTAAGAATTGATTTTGATGATTAGCCAATTTGCGTATGCTCTGTATAAGCTATCTAAAACTGTTAACCGTATTACAGTACAAATAGCTTATAATGCTTATGTGTCTTCTGGCATTAGGTACGGAATCATTTTCTGGGGCAACTCCACGGACAGAGACATTGCTTTTAAAGCTCAGAAGAAATGCTTGCGATCATTTACCAAACTACAATCGATTGATAGTTGTAAACCATTGTTTAAGGAACTTAGTTTGCTCACTCTACCGTCTATGTACATATATGAAATGGGAGTGTTTGTTCGCTGTAACCTGCATTTATTTGAAAAACTTCGCTCTCGCCGTTATCAGAATACCATTCATGTTACCTCTCATAAAACCGCATTTTTCGGTAAAAGTGTGTTAGGTATGGCCCCAAAAATATATAACAGTATACCAGCAGCTATTCGAAATAAAGAGTGTTTGGGATCCTTTAAGAGGTGTTTGTTTAAATTACTTTTAGATAGATGTTACTACTCCATCACTGAGTTTACTACTGATAAACAGAGGTATGACCCGACTTGATAATTAAAGGCTTATGATTTTATTTATTTATTTAGTAGGAATGTGTTATATTTTATTGATGATCTGTTAACCTAATTGACATATTTTAAATTGTATTGTTATTGTTTTTATATTTTTACTGTGTGACATGCTTTTTTGTGTTAATTTTGTACGCCATATATTGGCAAAACATAGCGCGCATGTATAATTTTTTTTTTTTAAATATACTATCTGTAATCATACCTATGTTTTACAAAATAAATGATTGATTGATTGATTGATTGATTGATTGATGATTATTTTTTTGTTTACTAAGTCATACTTCAGAAGTGGTTCCATTATGTATTAACTTTGCATGGGTAGGTTTTGAGTTAGCTTCGATAATACATATTTAATCCACTTTGTGTACCTTGATGATGTTCTATTAGTTTCTATCATTGTTGTTTACATGGCAAGTAGTGGTATACGAATTTGTGTGGGGTTCCATAACCGGTGCGCGTGCGCATGACTGTGCGATTGTAGATTTTTTGTTTAGGGGCACTTTCGCGTGAGCGGATATTGGTTTATTTTTTTTTTATTCCATTAAAACTGCAAAATAACTTTCATAGTGGCGGACACGAGATTCAACTAAAAACAAACGCATCGACATTTTAAACCGTATTTGTATACCTTTACGATTTACCACCTAACCTTAAAGATTTGCGTCTTACTGCGCCTGATTAGGAAATCACGCGACTATTTGCTCACGTTCGAACTCCTCTTTAAGTTAGTTGACACATTCTGCGCAGGCGCATTTCGACTCGCATCCCGATGGCCAGAGCTTATTTCGTGAATCGGTTGTGGCCTCTTAAGAAAACTGTATAACATTAAAACTTCGTTCGTCTAACTTGAAAAGTAATTGCTTTTATAACATTTGCGAGAAAATTAACCTTCTTTGTGTGTGTGAGATTGCATGTGTACTAAAGCAATAATCTACGTCTCCAAATTACTTAATACGCATTTCGCACACAGTAAAACTCTCGAAGACAACGTAAAACGATTACGACTGAAGGTTTTACGAAGCCGGTGAAAGCGTAATTACATTTATTTATAGCCACTTAATCATTGCTGCCAGTTAATAAAGAAAAAGCCTGTTGGTTATTTGAGTCGAGAATCATTAATGTTAGCATTAAAATCTCTATTTCAAGCACTGAAAGGATCCCTGAAAGGGTTTGTGATAATAATTTATGAAAAGTTAATTTTCATGACTTTTTGATGGCTTTGATGTTACTTTTTTAGAGACAAAATGGAGAATAATTACTTCAGATGTCTTGAAAATCAAATAAAGCTGTGTACGCCTTGTCTACGATGTAATCAAAGTGCTACGTCTCGTAGTATAGGCGTAGCGCATCGACCGGGTTCTACGAAATTCGTAGCATCGTAGCCGCGTAGGTGATTGTGGGAACTTGATACTTATCCTTCGATCAATAATACTTATCCGTATGTTTCGCTGGTATTTATTTAGTAGTTGTTTATTGGGTCGGACTTTGAACTCATGACCTCGACGGTTCATTTAATGGTGTAAAGGTCACACTCGTAAGTGTTCATTAACGTTGTTGAACCAGTTACTAATGATGACGTAATGGTTATAGACAAAATTGGGAAATCAAGTTGTTTTTAGGGTTCCATACCTCAAAAGGAAAAACGGAACCCTTATAGGATCACTTCGTTGTCTGTCTATTAGTCTGTCAAGACCTTTTTCTCAGAAACGCGTGGAGGTATCGAGTTGAAATTAATATCAAATACGTAGCTTCTATGTCGACGCAATAAAAAATATGGCCATTTATGCGACATATTTTGATACTCACAAATGAATCAAAACCTATAGGGTACTTCCCGCTGACCTAGAATCATGAAATTCAGCAAGAAGCAAGGCCTCATAGCACAAGTAAAGGAAAAAGTCCGAAAATAGTTAATTTATAGTTTTATCACATTTTTCTTTTGGGATTACAAACTTACGTTTGCAATTAGAGAATTGACCGTAACTTATATCGATGTATTGGAGGACATGTTTTTCAACCACAATGATAGGTTTGTTCTTGGGATAAATTCATCCCTACTACGGAACCCTTCATTGTGCGTGGTCCGTCACGCACTTGGCCGGTTACGGTGATTAGTTAATGATTCATCAAAGTTTCAATTTATCAATTTGGTAAACATTGATTTTATTATGAAGCCGTTTGATAAACTTTAACTTAAGATTAAGGAATAATTATTTCAAGGTGACGTTGAAATTAATATTAAACTTTCGCCAAGCTGTTAAATTGTCACTAAATAGTTTTAAAGTTATTTTGATTGAAATTATTAAAGCTTGAAATTATTCAATTTGTTTGAGATTCCTCGTTATTGAAACTGGCTTCTAAATAATTTCATAAGTAATCAATTAACATAAACATCATGCCTGTAATCTCCAAAGGGTAAGACAAAGGTAACCCAACCCTACACCCACATTTCACCAGTTATATTCAAATATACACACACCTCCTATTACATGGGACTTAAGACCCATGTAATAGGGGGCGAGCCTATTGCTATTAACCGGGCACAAATCCACACTCCGGGCTGCTACTGAGAAATTTCTAATGAAAAACCCAACAACACTTTGCCCGACCCGGGAATCAAAACTAGAACCTCATGCTCAGCAGTAGCGCTTGCGACCACTACACCAACGAAGCAGTCAAGTAGGAGTAATCAATTATGAATTGAAAAAAAGATGATTTTAAGAGAATTTTAAGTTATTTGATTACAGCAAAATATTAGAATAATTGTAATGATGATTTTTATATTACAATTCTATAAATAAATATTTGATACGGCCACCAATCATATATTGCAAAAAACGTAGGAAATTTTGAATATTGCGGGCTACCCTGGCGCTTTCGCTTTAATCGATCAGCTGAGCGGGGCGCGAACACCGTCCCATCATTATAATCAAAACATTAAATAATCACAAAGTGCAATATGATCTCGTATGATTTACCCTCCACTGTTATGTATGTGGTACACAACATACCATAGAATAAGAATGTATAGAAGTGACACTCCAGTAATGCTATTCTGTAAATATCTCACCGTGAAAACATGAGTGAAGTGATCTTAAAGTGAGCTGTCAATAGTGTCAACCCCTAGCATCAGGTGGAATGACGGCTCACTTCACGCTCACTTCACCTGAGTTATCACGGTGAGATCATTACAGAATAGCACTACAGTTCCGAACACAGTCTAAATTCCGACCGTCTCACTAACCAAGTTCTAACTGTAGTTCTAGGATTACAGTCTAGGCTAGCCTTCGAGCCAACTTTCAAGCTAGTTATTGTATTTTAAACTTTAGTTCGACAAACGTAACTTAGGGAGGCTCATGGCTAAGTAATAACAGCCGCACGGGTCGATCAATCAGGTTAAGCTACGCTTGCCGTAGTTGGTCCGTGGATGGTTGATCATCTTTACATGCCGAGACCTCTCCGTGCCTCGGAAAGCACGTTAAGCAGTTGGTCCCGGCTATAAATCTTTGTATAAAATATAAATTATTATAATAAGTATTTGAAATGGCAACATTCCATTCAGTCAGCAACAACTCAGGCGCCGCCGATCTATTGTAAAGTAATCTGCAGCTATCATAAAACTATTTGTTTGACGTTTTGATTTGACAGTTGACATACTGGTGACGTAATATTTATCATGGCGCAGTCGCATTATGTAATGAATGTTATGATGAAATTATCAAAGGTTTTACTGGGCGACTGTTTATGTATGGTTTTTCAAATCAAATCAAATCATTTATTACTTTGCAAACATGGGTGATAATGGTACATAGATGTTCTTTTTTTTTAAAAATAAGATTCTCCTACTATTTGCATGCCCATGTGTCGGTAAAATAAACGACACATGGGCATGCAAATATTAGGTACATACAATTTTATTTTTTTTCATTAGGATTACATTAAAAAAAATATGAAGAAAAATGTCAGCCTAGTCACATTAATAATAAAATTATATAAATATTAAAAAAAAATAAAAATAAAAACTATTAGTAATGTCAAACGGTTTAAATTATGCTAACTAGAAAAAACAGTGAACACAGTGTGCATGTTTTGGTAAACAGTGTTTGGCATTTGTGTTAGAACGTGTAGATGACTTGGAGACATACTATGAATCTTGTCTTGTTATTTTTTTGAAGCTGAATGTACAGAGGACAGCACATCAAGTTACCCCAATCTGTCAAATTTCTTTGATAGATTTTCAACTTTATCACAAAGGAATAAGGTTCATATTCAATTAGGAAAATTTGACAGATTGGGGTAGCTTGATGTGCTGGCATCTGTACATGAGTTTCATTTCTTCAAAGATTTCTTATTCTATGACAAAATAAACCCGACACGCGGATTACGCGGGTTAGACGAAATCTCGTCAGCAATGGCTTATGGTAACTTAACCCGTCACCTTGGCCTGATAAGAACGGTTTCATAAATGGGATGGCTGCCCGGTTGTTATAAAGGGCATTTCAGTAGGCAATGGTATCTCCTTTAAGGCTAAGGATAAACGAATTTTATTGATTTTAAACTGAAAATCACGTCTAAATGAGTTGTGTTAATGATTAAGAAAAAATATGAGTTATATTAGAGCATTTTCTTAATAACTTAATATTTGAATATTTTAGATTATGTTTATATTATACCAGCTTTTGTCAGCGGCTTCGCCCGCATTTATGTCAAAAAATATCCCACGGGAACGTACCACCGGGAATTCCTTCCTTATTCCTTGTCTACATTTAAATTATAAAGGGAACCTCTGTGCAAAATTTCAGCTCTCTAGGTTCAAGGGTTAGGGCTGGGCATTGATGAGTCAGTCAATCAGTCAGTCAATCAGGACTTCTCTTTTTATTTATATAGATAGATAGATAGATAACATAGTGTAATCAATTTTTAAAGTTATGTCGAATGCGAATAAAAATCTGAGAATCACGCAAAAACTATCAAGTATATGTTTATGGAACCCTCACCATTTTAAAGATAATTTAATTATTTATCTTTTAGTATACGTATTTTATTAAAATAACTTTTGTTTTATCTATAATAAATTAATAATGCGTCTAATTTGGGACAGCGCTCTAATTATGTGCGAGTCCTATTACTGGCTGGATGTACGACGACGACAAGCTCACCACTCAAGGTCATTGGCATATATCTATGCCTTAAGGAGGTTTAGGTATCAAAATGAATAATTATAATCTTAAACAATGGGTCTGGCTGTATTTGAGACGTTGATAATATTTATGCCTTTTTGTTAAAATGTTATAATAAGAGAAAAACCGGCCAAATGTCAGACCACGCACAATGAAGGGTTCCGTAGTTGAAAAGAATTTATCCCCAAAAACAAACTTAATATTGTGATCAAAAAAAAAAAAATGTGATAAAATTACAAATTAACACTTTTCAGACTTTTTCCTATAATGCTGTGAGACCTTACTTCTTGCGAAATTTCATGATTCTAGGACAACGGGAAGTACCCTATAGGTTTTGATTTACTTGCGAGTATCAAAATATGTCGCATAAATGGCCGTATTTTTTTATTGCGTTGATTTAGAAGCTTGATTTTGCTAGAACTCCAAGGGACCATAGACCTACGTATTTGATATTAATTTCAACTTGATGCCTCTACGCGCTCCTGAGAAAAAGGGTCTTGACAGACTGACAGACAGACAGACGGACAACAAAGTGATCCTATAGGGTTCCAGTTTTTTCTTTAAATTGAGACTAACAAAACATAACATCACACCTTGTGTCCCCGAAGGGTCGGGCAGAAGTGTACCTACAGTGCACTGACATTTGGCCAGTTGTGTTAAAGTCACATGTAATAAGGGACGAGCCTATTGCCATCAACCAGACATAAATCCAGACTCCGGGCTGATACTGAGAAGTTCCTGGTGAAAAACCCAATGTCACTTCGCCCGACCAATTGAATCCAGGACCTCATGCTCAGCAGTAGCGATTGCAACTACTAGACCAACCATAACCATAATCAAACTATAATGTTCCCACTGCCGGGACACAGGCCTCCTCTCGGTGAGAGGTAGTGGGCCGTAATCCACCACGCGGGCCCAGTGCGGGTTGGTAGATGTCACATGTCTTCGAATTTTTGGTTCTAGGACATGCCGATTTCCTCACGATGTTTTCATTCACAGTTTTGAGAGCAGTGGTGATGAAATAACTTACACAAAGTAAAGCGCCTTTCAGGGTTCGAACCTACGACCTCGTAAGTCGCGGCCGTTACCATTTCTATTTCTTCTACCAAATAGCAGCTGCTGCCAGTTCATTAATTACTTAAAGTGCAGTAATGGCGCTAATAAAGGGCGACCTTCCTATCTCACTAAGGGCTGATTGTTCAACAGTCAGATAATTTTTATTTGAGGAATAAACATGGTTTGACAACTTTTGTATTGAAAATATGTCAAACTGTCAAACTCACACTCAAACTCAAAGCATTTATTTCAATTAAACCAATTACAGGCACTTTTGAATTGTCAAGGGGTCGGTCAGTCAGAAAGATGAAGCTAGGCGCCCATTCCAAAGCATAGTGGGTACCTATGGAGAAGAACGGGCAAGAAAGTCCACGGACACTCTTTTAAATCAAGATATGGTTACAAAATAATGGTTACATCATTCATGTTGAAATGTTACATGTGAGAACGATGCAGAACGTTAAAAGCGTCCTTAAAAAAAAAAAACAATTTAAATTAAATTAAAATAAGCCGTGGCCGCTGAGGTATGACCAGCCTTCACTGACAGCGCTTGTTCACGAACCTGACGCATGGATTAGCTAAATGATCCAACACGCGCCACCATCAGCGAGACATTAGAGTGAGCATCACATACTCTCAGCCGCCAGGGCACATTCAAGTCAAACAAAGACGTACCCAATAAATGGTAGCTTTAGAGTATGTACATAGTACTCACACAAGTGCTATGCAATTACATAATACAAAGGAGATTGAGTCTATACAATGCAATGATAGTCTTACAATCTTCAGCAGCTCCAACAGTATCTTCAAATGTTAATTAATTAGTTGTGGTTGTGGAGCAGGACCAGCATTGAGCCAAGCATTTTTATCAGTTATGTAAACCCCAAACTTATAATATGCCTGCCTGCATAGTGTGCGTTTTATACAAGTTTTGAATTTAGTCTCATTGAGTTGAAGTATGTGTGGAGGTATTTTATTGTAACATTTTAAACAGTACCCCATGAACGACGAGTCTACTTTAGCTAGTCTGAAACCTGGTTGACCTAATAGGTCCCTTTTTCTAGTACTATAATATTAGGCCTTTCACCTCTTTTACTAAAAATATATAAATTTTTCCTTACGTACATGATATTTTCGTAGATATATTGACAAGGTACCGTCATGATATTAATTTCCTTAAACAGTTCCCTTAGAGAATCGCGCTTGCGAAGATTATATATGGCTCTAATGGCTCTTTTCTGCAGAATAAAAATTGACTCGATGTCTGCAGCCCGTCCCCAAAGTAAAATACCGTAAGACATGATACTATGAAAGTAACTAAAATAGACTAGCCTCGCGGTATCTACATCAGTAAATTGACGGTTTTTTTCTGACAGCATATGCTGCTAAACTTAGCCGTCCTGCAAGTGATGTTTAATGAGGACCCCAATGTAGCCTTGAGTCGAGCGTGATTCCCAAGAAAACGGTTTTATCGACGAATTCTAGTTTCTCTTGATTCATACTATCTCACAATCACTACTTTTTACATTCGGTAAAGAAAATCTTATACATTTAGTCTTTTTCCCGTTTAATACTAAATTATTAGCAGTGAACCAATTTTGGACCTGCAGTAGGGCTTTAGTAACATCGTCAAAATTTGTATCACGTCTACCTGCCTTAAAAATTAAGGAAGTATCGTCAGCAAATAACACCATTTGTGGTTGGTTTTTTAATAAATGGAGTAAATCATTAATATACACTAAAAAGAGGAAAGGACGAAATATTGAGCCTTGTGGAACACCCATTTTTACTATCAAACCAAGTGAAGTGATACCATTTATTTGAACTTGCTGTTGTCTATCATTTAAATAAGATTTTACTAAACTGAGCGCAAGTTTTCCAAGTCCGTAATGCTCAAGTTTCAAGAGTAAGGTTTCGTGATCGACGCAATCAAATGCCTTGGAGAGGTCACAAAAAATTCCTATGGCATCTTGGGCCTCTTCCCACGCGTTAAAAATGTGTTTTAATAAGGTTACACCGGTGTCGGTCGTACAACGTCCTTTGGTGAAACCAAACTGTTGATCGTGAAGTATTTTATTCGTGTTAAAATGATTTAGCATTTGATTAAGCATTACTTTTTCAAACACCTTGCTGAAAACTGGCAACACGGATACGGGTCTATAATTATTTGTGTCCTTACTGTTCCCGGATTTAAAAAGTGGTACCTTACTGTATTTCATTAAATCCGGGAAAACTCCCTGATCCACACACAAATTAAATATTAAGGCTTAGTAAGGCGCTATAGTCTCAATTATGGAGGTACAGACTTTAATGGACATTCCCCAAAGATCTTCGGTCAGTTTGATCTTAATTTGCTTAAAAGCTTTTATTACTGTTATGGGGTTAATGTGCTTAAAGTTAAATTCAATCGGGCAGGCCGAAACGTTCGCCTTTACTAAATCAAAAGAGAGTGAGGGCGAGGAGTTCACACACATAGAGGAGTCACATTTATTCTTCAGGTAAAAGTTATCTGCCTATTGAAAAATAAGCCCTAAAGCGCAAGCTCGTCGACATGTGTATCCCGCCTTTTTTTTTTGTCGGGATGGTAATCCTCATGGATGTTCTCTGCCTTGGGGTGGACAGAGGGGTCTGTCAGACGCTTATTCACTAAAACCACCCCGGTGTTCCGTCGTACATCTGCGTTGGATCTGCGGGTGCGAATGTGACTTCCGCTGCCCCGGACTGGTGATGGCCCGCACCATGCTGGCCACGTCCCATGCGGGGAGTGAGATGTTGAACTCCCTTGTCATATATTAGAGAGGCGCGTGTGGAACACTACGCGCCACCATCTCGGGTCCTGTGGAATCCCCGAGTCCGTCGCCCCTGGACCAAGAGGTGGCGTAATAATACCAGCCTATTGTTTTCCAACTGCAGGGCAAAGGCCTCTTGTCATACAGAGAAGGCACGAGCATTGATCACCACGCTTGCTCAAGACGGGTTGGTGATTTCAGACCTATATTAACTATAACTCCAGGTTTCCTCACGATGTTTTCCTCCACCGATGTCAGTGATGTCCAACATAAACTAAGAGAGTAAGTAGGTACATATGAATTGAAATAGTCACATTGGAGCCCGGATTTGAAACCACAACCTTGTGCATGAGATGCGGCACTGGGCCATCACGACATAGAGGGGCGGCGTAATTTTTGAAAAAAATGCGTAATATGTTTGGATGGTGCGTGGTGGAATATGTAAATAACGTGTGTTATTAATGTTTCAAGCGTGACTCGGCTGCAAAAACCAGTCAAGTGCGTGTCGGACCACGCACAATGAAGGGTTTCGTAGGTGAAAATAATTTATCCCAAAAACAAACTTGTAAGTCCCAAAAAAAAAAATTATAAGTGATAAAATTACAGATAAATAAGTTTTGAACTTTTCCTTTATTTGTACTGTGAGACCTTGCTTCTTGCCAAATTTCATGACTCTAGGTCAACGGGAAGTACCCAGGTTTTAATTAACTTGCGAGTATCAAAATATGTCGCATAAATGACCGTATTTTTTATTGCCTTGACTTAGAAGCTTGAGGTACGGAACCCTAAAAAGTACTATCTCTTTAAAATTGTAACATAGCGTGTATTATGTCTGTGTTCCTCGAAGGACTAGTGATTGATGTTAAGTCGGTGGACTCATGGGAGTCCGCCATAACCCTCCGTTCTGCCCGGGCGGAGGATAAACATGAGGATTTACCCACAGAAAAAAAAAATATTTAAAAAAAACGAAAACCCTGCTGCAAAAACACATAACTGAATAGAGACAAGCATAATTATTATCTGTTGAACTTTGTTTTTTGCAGGCGGACGAACCAATGACCTGAAATATGGTGTAACTTTTGTTTGTCCTCGCCTACGATGCCTTTTAAGATACCTTACTACATTTCAAGCTTTTTAGCTTTTTTTATTTGCAGAGCAATCTGCCTAGCCAGTAACTGGGTAATACGATACCCCTTGGTAAGACTGGTTGTAATTTTCGGGCTTCTGACGACCCCTAACGAATGTCAAAGATCCACGAATGACAGACCAATTCCGAGGAGGAGTCTCGGTATTTAAAGATGATCACCCATCCACGGACCGACCCCGGCAAGCGTAGCTTAACCTGATGGATGGAGCCGTGCGGCTGTTATTACTTAGCCACGAGCTCCTCTGCAGAAGCAATATATAATTAAATATTATTTATATCCTATGTCACTCATACAATTAAGGCGAATCTAACGACACCTTCATATATTATGTTAAAATCCATCAAACCGTTTAAGTTACAGATCGTTCTAAATAAATAGACCATACATACATATGTTATACTCTCGAAAAATATTACCCTTCTTCTGGGGCAGTCGGGCAAAAAGGCATTGGTGTTTAGCACACCCTCATTTCAGCAGTTATGTCAAATTCAATCTATGGCATAAGAGGCGATCCTATTGCCAGTAACCAAGAACAAATCGAACACTGCCCGACCTAATAAGTCCTTATGAACTATATAACATCATTGCTTTATAATGTCTTTGAACTATTAAAAATTATTTGTTGCTAACAACCGCACGGGTCGATCCATCAGATTAAGCTTCGCTTGCCGGGGTTGGTCCGTGGATGGGTGACTATCTTTACATACCGAGACACCTCCGTGCCTCGGAAAGCGCGTTAAATCTTTGGGCTGTCATTCGTGGATCTTTGACAGTCGTTCGAAAAGGCTAGACAGACGATGACTACCGGGACAAAAGTATTCTATATCCTAAACCATGTCATGGTGTACCCATGTGCCAAATTTCATCCAAACCCGTTCAGCCGTTTTAGCGGGAAAGCGTTCCAAACAAACAAACTCACTTTCGCATTTATAATACTCGTTAGGATTACTTTGCATACGCCTAAATTCCACCCCTATACACATACCTATTCCTTGATTAAGACCCCTATTCGCATCGGCGTCTATGCCTCAATCCTCTAACGCGATGGGGGAATAAATCAAGGCACGCAGGTACAAATGATCCTAATTTACCATGATGTGCAGGTGCCCCAGTAATGAAGGGTTAACGGTTTTAGTGTTACGTATTAAATTAGATTTTATGGTGAAGTCTGGTACGTGTATTACCTACACTAATATTATAAAGGCGAAAGTTTGTGAGTGTGTGTGTATTTATACGTTTGTTACTTCTTCATGCTCAAACGGCTGAACCAATTTGGAAGAAATTTGGTACGTAAATCGCTTATACCCTGGATTAATACAAAGGCTACTCTTTATACCGGTCTACGCAGGTGAAATCGCGGGGCGTAGCTAGTTGTTTATGTGTGTGTGTAGTGGAATTTGTACGTAGTTAGGAACGATTATGTTTATACAGCAAGTTGTTGAAAAAACTCTTTTAAGTAATATTTTTAAAGGTATGTGCAGTAATGAACGTCAAATTTTAATTTTAATAGATATTTAAGAGGGTTCTCGCATTTTGTCACCTCTCTCGCTCACACGGGACGAAGTTTTTAAGAATGTTAAATGAAAGGATGCTTTTTTGAAAAATGTAATCAATTAGCGAACTAGTAAATAATATTAATTTATTTTGTCATGTATTTAACTTATCTCAAAAACAGATAATACTTTTTGAGCTGAGTTTATTAGATAACACAATAGAAATGTGTTTTTAACAATTAGGTACCTATTTAATTCATACTACTTACTAGTTCTCTAATTGATTACGTTTTTCTAAAAAGCATCTTTTCATTTAAATATCTTAAAAATTTGGTCCCTTTTGAGCGAGAGAGGGGAAAAATACGACAGCCCTCTTAAGCGAGCAAAATAAACGGTCCAAAATATTAACAGCTCTTTTTGTCTGGTGCTAAAACTAGGTACATGTTGTAGTACACTACTTGGTTCGAATGTAAAAACATTATCCAATACAAACTCGAACACACAGATTCATAGAAAACGCAAGCACTATGACATTTAATCTAGAACAAAACATTCCAATCCAAATACGACAAAAACTACACACAATTTAAAACGCAGGACAAAACCGAATCGGGAGCTCAACAACAAATTGTAATGACAAAAGTAAATATGTTCCACTGATCTGTTTGTGCATCTCTACCAAACAACGAACGAATGAACGAAATGAATGAACGTATTTTTATTCTGAAATGAATGATTTGTATGCGAATGGGAAACAAGCATTCCAAATATATACGAAACACGCGAATATTAAATGCATCATGGACGTGTATTAATTTATTTGGAGCTTTTTGAATAAATTTTTTAATTGAACTTTGAAAGTGCTGAAAATCAAATGTTTAGGTTATTAAAATGATTCACAATCAATGTCGTTTTCTTCATTTCTAATTTGCTAATTTTTTTAGGGTTCCATTCTGTACCTATCGCTCGCCTACTCCGTTACTCATATTGATAATCTGTTCATGTCACAAATGAGCGCGATAGTACTCAGTTTTCAGAATAAAATTTTAGTTAATAAATATTTTGGGGACAGATAAATTCCCAATTGTCCCCATTTATAAGTTTGGGGACAAATGATACGAAAATTCCCATCTGTCCCCATTTGGGGACAAACACACGGGGACAGATGGGAATACTCCTGCCGGTCTATTCTGTAAAAATCTCACCGTGAAAACTTAAGTGAAGTGATCTTAAAGTGAGCTGTCAATAGTGTCAACCCCTAGCATCAGTAGGAACGACGGTTCACTTCACGCTCACTTCATCTAAGTTATCACGGTGAGATGTTTATAGCACTACTGCTTCGGGCGCCATTAGCGAAAGATGAAATGCGAGAAGTACTCGTAGATCGTCCGCTGCTACGCAGGATGTGCCTGGAGAGATTACCCACGTTAGCTACGTGGTTTATTTGTTTACCTACTCGTGCGTAGCTAAGCCGTACGCTGCTGTGGAGAGGCGCCTTATTATCCGACTGTGCAACGCAAAGGAAGGTAATGTGTTTATCAGTCTATGTAGGTATGTATGTTCCTTTGTGGCGCTCTAGAGACCATACGCGACGGCCGATTTTGATAATTCTTACGTCAATCGATTTGTCTTAATCTTGTGAGTGTCAGTAAAGACATGATAGTAATCAAAATTCAATATGGCGATAACCAGACGGCATATTGTGAAAAAGAAAAAAAGTGAAAGTCTAGGAACTATGTCAACTGGAATATCATTGAATAGGTGTTTAAAAATCATCTTTAGGTTTCTATAATTATTTTTAATTTTGAATGACCATCTAGGATCTGTAACGATTTAAAGTTGGTTAGCAACAATTTTCTAATCAAATTCCAATTGATGGGCAATTGAATTCAATCAATATCCATATTGCAGCTGTGCTTACAGTAAACTCACGCAAATAAGTGATAGTCCTAATTTCGTGATAGTCCGTTTTGTAAAGTTCTAACAAAGGTTTTGATAATTAGCTATAAATCTTAAAATAGTAGTCCTAAGTAAGCTTACTATCCTAATTACTTATTGTAAAAGAAAGACTGCTTTATGTTCCTAATTTAAATAAAAAAGAAGATTTTACTAAAGTATCGAAGTTTTATTACATATTTTGTTTTATCACGAAATTGGATGAGTTCACTCTACAACACAAATATGAGAACTACTCCTATTACAAATCATAGATGATTACATTTAGTTCGTAAATTATCGCGAACTATATCGGCGACTGAATTTGTATTAAGGTTAGTTCAGATTGTGATAGTTGTTCAGACAAGTTCTGATAAATAGCTTGGTGTAGCAGAGGATGATTAATTCTGTTTACCGTAAATTATCGCGAACTATATCTGCGACTGAATTTGTATTAAGGTTAGTTCAGATTGTGATAGTTGTTCAGACAAGTTCTGATAAATAGCTTGGTATAGCATAGGATGATTAATTCTGTTTATCGTAAATTCTCGCGAACTATATCTGCGACTGAATTTGTACTAAGGTTAGTTCAGATTGTGATAGTTGTTCAGACAAGTTCTGATAAATAGCTTGGTATAGCAGAGGATGATTAATTCTGTTTATATATCGGATTAATGTCTTTTTACGGTTCCGCAGTCAACAAGGAACCCCTATAGTTTCGCCATGTCCGTCCGTCTGTCTGTCTGTTCGCGGCTAAGCTCAGAGATTCTCTGTACGGAAAAGCTATAATTTGGCATGGGGTACATAATAGGTCTTTACCTATGAAATTGCCGTTTTGTATGAAAAAATTTAAACGAATTTTTTTCATGCATTTTTTATTTGTATTAATCGAAGTAATCACCCATGCTATCAATGCATCTTTGCCAATGCAGTGGCAGTTTATTGATGCCCTTCTTAAAGAAATCAGCTGGACGGGAGGCAACAAATTCTTCAAAGGCATTTTGTACTGCCTCTCGGGTATTGAATTTTTTTCCCGCCAAAAAGTTATCCAAATTCTGGAAAAAGTAGTAGTCTGTAGGCGCAAGGTCTGGTGAGTAGGGCGGATGACGGAGAGCTTCCAACCCCAGTTCTTGCAACTTGGAGACCGTCTGCTGTGCAGTATGAGGTCGCGCGTAGTCGTGCAGGAGCAGCGGAGACGAGCGATTGACCAATGCTGGTTGGAGATGTGCCAGCTTCTCCATCATTGTGTTCAGTTCTTCACAGTACACATCTGAAGTAATGCTCATCCCGTTTGGTAAGAAGCTGTGATGAATCACACCGGCGCTAGACCACCAAACAGTGACCATCACTTTTCTAGGGGTAAGTTTTCGTTTAGGGCATTGTTTAGGTGCTGAACCAGGATCCAACCAACTTGCTGAGCGCTTGCGGTTATCAAACAGAATCCATTTTTCATCGCAGGTAACAATGCGGTTCAAAATTCCTTCATTTGTGTGTCTGTTGAGCAGTGCAAGGCACGTCTCGACGCGTACTTCGCGCTGGCGATCATTGAGTTCGTGGGGCACCCATTTGTCAAGCTTTTTTACCTTGCCAATTTGACGCAAATGGACCAATATTGTTTTGACGCTAACGTCGAAAGCTGCTGCTAATTCAGCCGTAGATTGTGTATCATCAGCTTCCACAATGGCCTTTAATTCGTCATTGTCGACCAAAGTCTTCGGATGACCGCGAGGTTCATTTTTCAGGTCGAAATTTCCAGAACGGAAGCGAGCAAACCAATAACAAGTGGTGCGTTGGTTTGTAGTGTTAGCTCCGTAAACGTCGTTGATGTTGCGTGCCGCTTGTGCCGCGTTGCTGCCACGACGCTACTCATATTCCATAATTACTCGAATTTTTAACGTATCCATGATGACGAAAAAGATTGAAATGCGATGAAAATGTAACACTAATCAATAAACAAATGACTACTATTGGAAAAAAAAATCCATGTTTTTAAAATAAAATTAATTTGAAATTAGAATTCTTAGCCAAACAAAAATTATTTTGATTTGAAATGGCCAGTACTGCAGAACGGCAATTTCATAGGTAAAGACCTAATATTAATCAAGCCGACCAAATGGCAAAATAAAATCGTGAAAAAAAAATTGTAGGTTACCTCCCTTCCACGTAAAAGGGGGATGATATTTTTCTTCCCATCTATCCCATCGTGCCGTTGAAAGATGTTGCGGGTCTGTGAAAACTAGTTTTAGATTCCGATCCGATTCCAGGATCCGTTTGCATAATATTAAGCTATAAAGTGGTAATTTTTGTTAGAGTCAAGTGTCTCCCCCCCCCCCTTTCCAGCTATAAATGTGGTTGTTTTTGGATATGCGAAAAAATTTACAGCAGTAGTATAATACGTCTTTACCTATGAAATTGCCGTTTTGTATGAAAAAATTTAAACGAATTTTTTTCATGCATTTTTTATTTGTATTAATCGAAGTAATCACCCATGCTATCAATGCATCTTTGCCAATGCAGTGGCAGTTTATTGATGCCCTTCTTAAAGAAATCAGCTGGACGGGAGGCAACAAATTCTTCAAAGGCATTTTGTACTGCCTCTCGGGTATTGAATTTTTTTCCCGCCAAGAAGTTATCCAAATTCTGGAAGAAGTAGTAGTCTGTAGGCGCAAGGTCTGGTGAGTAGGGCGGATGACGGAGAGCTTCCAACCCCAGTTCTTGCAACTTGGTGACCGTCTGCTGTGCAGTATGAGGTCGCGCGTTGTCGTGCAGGAGCAGCGGAGACGAGCGATTGACCAATGCTGGTTGGAGATGTGCCAGCTTCTCCATCATTGTGTTCAGTTCTTCACAGTACACATCTGAAGTAATGCTCACCCCGTTTGGTAAGAAGCTGTGATGAATCACACCGGCGCTAGACCACAAAACAGTGACCATCACTTTTCTAGGGGTAAGTTTTCGTTTAGGGCATTGTTTATGTGCTGAACCAGGATCCAACCAACTTGCTGAGCGCTTACGGTTATCAAACAGAATCCATTTTTCATCGCAGGTAACAATGCGGTTCAAAATTCCTTCATTTGTGTGTCTGTTGAGCAGTGCAAGGCACGTCTCGACGCGTACTTCGCGCTGGCGATCATTGAAATCGTGGGGCACCCATTTGTCAAGCTTTTTTACCTTGCCAATTTGACGCAAATGGACCAATATTGTTTTGACGCTAACGTCGAAAGCTGCTGCTAATTCAGCCGTAGATTGTGTATCATCAGCTTCCACAATCGCCTTTAATCCGTCATTGTCGACCAATGTCTTCGGACGACCGCGAGGTTCATTTTTCAGGTCGAAATTTCCAGAACGGAAGCGAGCAAACCAATAACAAGTGGTGCGTTGGTTTGTAGTGTTAGCTCCGTAAACGTCGTTGATGTTGCGTGCCGCTTGTGCCGCGTTGCTGCCACGACGGTACTCATATTCCATAATTACTCGAATTTTTAACGTATCCATGATGACGAAAAAGATTGAAATGCGATGAAAATGTAACACTAATCAATAAACAAATGACTACTTTTGGAAAAAAAAATCCATGTTTTTAAAATAAAATTAATTTGAAATTAGAATTCTTAGCCAAACAAAAATTATTTTGATTTGAAATGGCCAGTACTGCAGAACGGCAATTTCATAGGTAAAGACCTAATATAATTATAACGAAGTTAAAAGGAGAACTATTACTCTAAGTAGGCTTTACAAGTTAACGAGTAATAGTCGACCAACTTAAATTTGTAGTTGGATTGTATGGGAGAACATGTTTTATAACTACAATGTTAAGTTTGTTCTTGGGATAAATTCATCCCAACTACGGAACCCTTCATTGTGCGTTGTCGACACGCACTTGGCCGGTTTTTTTTCTTTTAGGATAACCCACTAGTGAAGTCCTAATTTAAGCACGAAACCGACTGAAATTATACAAAAAATAAATTACTAAAACCAAAAAACTTACGAAAATGTAATAAGTTTGTATAGCAATGCAAAAAGTTTTTGTTTTCGTTTTCAGGGCCCTGTTATAAAAATGTACCTATTAATTAATTTATTTTTTTTTTATTTTTTTTTTAATTTTTAGTAAAAACCGACTTTAAAACCAAAAACGAATAAAATAATATTCATAAAACACTTCAACAGCTTCTGAAGTCGGTGTCAAACTAAAGTGCATTGAAGAATTGATGACACCGACTTCAGAAGCTGTTGAAGTGTTTTATGAATGTTATTTTATTCGTTTTTGGTTTTGAAGTCGGTTTTTACTTTTTTTTAAGTAAATTTATTTTTTAATTTTTAATTGAATATACAGTTACATAACTAGTTAAGCCCAAGTCGATCGAAAAGAAGAATCATCAAAATCCGTTCAGAAATGCCGGACATAGAGTGCATTTATGCATATAAGTTCGTATATTTCTAAGGAAATTTCTCGCCGACTGGTCGAGTCTTCACGTGACCAGAGGGCTGGCTCGCTCTTTGGCCAAAGAATTAGCATTGCCATTCAACATCGCAATGCTGCCAGTCTTCTGGGCACGTTTCCGGATGACATCGATGCGGACGAGTACTTCGACGCCCAAGTGTCCTTTTGTTTTGTATTTATTTGTATAGTTAGCTAGTTAGTCATTTACATTAAATTATCTAATATTAAAAAAAAAAAAAAAAACTTCGTACATAAGAATAATTATATAATGTATTATATACTAAAACCTTTTTGAAAATTTTGATGATTCTTTCACTACCGTGATCTATATAAGATCACGGTAAGAATCATCAAAATTGGTTCATTAGTTTTTGAGAAAATCGCGGACAAACAAACATACATACATACATACATATATACATACATACATTACATACATACATACGTACATACATACATACATACATACGGGTCGAATACAGAACCTCCTTTTTTGAAGTCGGTTAGAAGTCGGTTAATAAAATAAAATAAAGTACACGACGGGTGCTTTTTAATAAGCAAAAAATGAATGAAAGTAACTTGTAAGATTGGCAGATTCTCACCTGTCAGTTTTATTAACCTGCGGTGTAATTACATAGCACACTTATAATGGCAATCGATTGCTCATTTTGACAGTTCAGCCCAAGTTCAGCCACGTTCGTTGCGTTATTTACGTTGTTGAGCACACGATTTTTTGGGTACGTATCAAAATCCCGATAGTACCCATAATTGAAACCCATGATTGAAATACCGACGTCCATAATACCGAAATTCAAAATACCGAAAGTTTTAAATGTCGATAGTCGTTATATCGAAACACGAAATCCCGAATGGATAAAATCCCGAATGGACGAAATACCGATGGATGAAATCCCAAAGAGCGGCGACGTAGTTCAAGCGATTACTCATAGATGGGCACCCCGAGGTTAGGTTTGGTTAGGTTACTACCCTTAACACAGAATTTCAACAATTTGACAATTCAATTTTATGACAATTTCGGGATTTTAAACTTTCGGGCAAATGAACTTTCGGGATTTTAAACTTTCGACCAAACAACCATTCGGCGTTTCAATTCTCGGGATTTCGTCCATTGGTATTTTAAAATTCGGTCTTTTAAAATTCGGGATTTTGATACGTACCCGATTTTTTCAAACCTATGAAGCAATGGATGTCAATAAGAAATGTTTAGTGTCTGCGTGTTCTTAAGAGTGCCTGCAACTGTGGAGATAGCGGTGACCATGAAATCAAATACGAATTACGAAATTATACTGAGTTTATTACGTCACATACACATGTTGCTTCTACCGCGATGGAAGACCAACTGTGGCGACGCGGTGCGGGCTGGCAACTCTGGCCACTTGCTGACTCACCTGTATGTTTCCACGTATCGGGTCACCACAAATGCATTGCGCTTGATTGTCATTTAAGTGTGTTACGCAACGACCCCGCTGGTCCTACTGCTTCCATCATCATCATTTCAGCGCAAAAAACGTCCACTGCTGGACATAGGCCTCTCCCAAGCACCGCCACTTCGGCCGGTTCTGTGCTTCCCGCTTCCAGTGGATTCCTACGGCCTTCACAAGGTCATCGGTCCACCTTGTAGGAGGCCTTCCAACATTATCTGGGGCATATAATTACCGACGACCTAAGATAATGTAGATATTGAGAGCGCAGGGCATTGGCGGTCCGAGGTAATATATTGGCACGTAGATTATCCCGTTGTATTGACCGCTATTCAAGGCGTATTGTCAGGGTTTGTACACGGGGGGTCTATGTATCAACTACACCAAAAGATCGCTAGATATCTTGCGCGTCCAATTTATTAATATTTTCAGAATGCTCTTGAGACTGCCCCGTTTCTGTAGTGCGTAAGAAATGTTTGCACAGAATCGAATTGACGGATTTCATGCGATCATCCGGAAAAAAATTGCATAATTAGTAACTAGAACCCGGGACAGTAACAACAGCATTCTGAAAACAGTGACTGAGAATTTCTGTTCTCCCATTTTGAGGCATCTTGTGGAGAGGATGGCCAGGTGAGAAACTTGTACCTTACTTGGTCATCTTCTGTGCAAAATGCTTCAAACTCAATTCAAAATTACCTCTAAATAATAATATTACTTATTAACACTAGCTATAAGATATTACTAACACTATGGATCGTTGTTGTCTGATTTAACTAACATCGATTGCGTTGCAACTTCCACACCGCTCGCTTCACACAATTTCCTCCTGAACCCTCCCTTACTTCCGAAATAATGAGAATGTATTAATTACCGCGATACTGCGGCTATCATTATTTCGATACGAATTAGAATGTTCCTATACGATGTAATGAGGGCAGTGGTGGCCCAGTGGTAACTTCCGCGACTTACCAGTTTTAGGTCGTAGCTTCGAACCTAGACAGGCGCTTTACTTTGTGTAAATTAATTCATCACCACTGCTCTCAAAACGGTGAAGGAAAACATCGTAAGGAAACCATTATTTCCTAGAACCAAAAGTTCGATGCCATGTGTGACAAAAGAGAAGAAGACATAGTACCTAAGTATCGCATCGTCAATCGGAGATTCGTTTCATTCTAAAAGCGCCTTTACAACCCAAAAAACGTTGCCTTTAATCAAAGAGATTAAAGATAATATAGAGAGGCTATCAGAAGAAATGTCAAAGAAAAACTGTGATCCCATGTGTCAGTGACTTTTGGTAGACACGCATTGTCATCACGCATGCGACATGACATATGTAGGCGTAGACTTTTATCCACTGGTCATAAGTATCGGATTATGATTTTTTTCGCTATGTCCCGTCTATTGTTAAGTAATATTTAATGTACACATACACACACACATGTATACATTTATATAGATTAAAGCCAACATTTTTTGTTGGCAATGTTGGCTTTAATCTATATATTTATAATATATATTAGATACAAGCCAATATTTGTGGGTCATTTTTTAGAAATCTATTGTCGAATGTATGTAAGCGCATCACTTCAGAACGGTTGAAGCTATTTGGCAATTCGTTTTTGTGTCTTGTAATTGTCAGGACAAGATTTACATGGCAGATTTTTTTTGGAAATCTTACCGGAAAAGTCGGAAATTTGGATGGTATTTTTGTATGAAAACAGACAACCCATAGCCATCAAACTACTAGAGACAGAGACATGAAATTCACTCGGGCGACGCCGGGCACGAACAGCTAGTATTTTATAAAATTATTTTGGAACACCCAACTGTTCTACTAAATGTTAAAACAAACAACAAAATATTCTGCAAAACTATTTTCTGTTTTATTAAACAATACTTTGACTTTGGCGCATCCTGGGAAGCACAAATACCACCTCAAAATTCGGGCTTCGAACAACAAGTTGAAAACAAAAAAAAAGCGCTGAAATAAATACTTACTCGTATTAAGGCTTTGTCTACACGTTCTGTTTATTGAAATGCAGTCAAAGGTACCTTATCGACGGCAGCAAAGTAAAAGAGTAAACTGCTCTTTTTACAAAATTCACTTTTTTACTTATTTCGATTTTTGTTTTATCAAGGAATTTTTGTTCTGTTAAATTCTCAACTTTTACCAATATGTTACCTAAATAAAGACACTTATCCTACTAATATTATAAATGTGAAAGTTTGTATGTTTGCTTGTTTGGATGTTTGTTACTCAATCACGCAAAAATGGCTGAACGGATTTGGATGAAATTTGGTATAGGTACAGATAGTTTATAACCTGGATTAAGACATAGGATACTTTTCATCCCGGTTCCCATGGGATAATTTCCGACATACACGCGGGCGAAGCCGCTGGCAAAAGCAAGTTTTTCATAAAGTAACGAAGTAGACACGGACATAATTATACATTAGTCCGTGTGATACGTCGAACAATTGGAGCGTTCACCTGTTGTGAAAAAGATATCAGGCGTCAGCCAATTTAACGTCGGTTTTCTAAACTTGCGTAATTTAAGTGCAACAACAATAATAAGTCACATCGGAATAAGAAAAATTATTACATACTTTTATTTATTACATAAAGCAAAAACAATTTAAAATTCAAAATAATGGTAATAACTGTCTTAACATTAAAACATTAATGAGCAATTAGGAAGTCCCGCGTAGAAGCACATTTTGACTCATTTAGCTTAAGTTTTTGTACGAAGTAGTTAAAGACATCTGCAGTATTTTGGAAATAAAAATACCTTAATCATTTCCTTGGTAATGCCCAATTAACGAAATGTTGTAATAGAAGAAGATAGCTTTGTTCTCCTATTAATTATCACCGTTTTGCGTTCAAAACGCTGTCCTGTAAAATCATGATTTTGTAGATAACCGTATGTACTCTGCGGCCGTCGCTATACACTAGACACACGGAGGACACGTAGCTCGTATGCAGCGATGTAGACTAGACATCACAGGTCTTTGTATACAGGTGATTCCATAATGAAAGGATTGATTGATTTTGAGGAGGCGATTGATTTGTAGTAAAGGATGTATTTTCGAGCTACTTCTAAGAGAAAAAGCATATAACATTATTTTTTTTACCTTTGACATTTCTCGGGACCCTGGGGTCCCGGACCTTTGGAAGGCGTACGCAGAGGCCCCTTAGACAATTTCATAACTAGCTGACCCAACAGACGTTGCCCTTTCAATAATTCATATAAAAATCCCATAGATAATCACTTTTCCCAAATTTCCCAATTTTTCAGGCAAATTTTCTAATTTTTCTCGTCATAGGAACCTTGCTCGGACCTCATACAATATTTGAAAAATAAAAATTTCCGAATTGGTTCAGCCGTCCTCGAGTTTTGCACTTAGCAACACATTAAGCTATTAATTTTTAACCGACTTCAAAAAGGAGGAGGTTCTTAATTCATCGGAACCTTTTTATTTTTTTTTTAAATTTTTATGTGTGTTCCCCGATTACTCGAAGATGGCTGGACCGATTTGGATTTTTTTTTTGTTTTATTCGAGAAGGGTATACAATCATCACAGTTGGTCCCATATAAAATTGATTAACTTTGCTTCGGTAGTTTTTGAGTTAGCTTCAATAATACGTATTTTTTCCCCACTTTTATATGGATGATGTTCTAGTTTGTTTTGCAGATAGTGGTATAAGAATTTGTGTGGGGTAGCTACTACAACTAAAAAGTGAAAAATAAAAACTTTTTTACAAAAAAATACAACCGACTTCCAAAAACAACACTGCAAAGTGAAAAATAAGTATTTTTTTGTAATTTTTTTTTTTTATTTATATAGAACCTCTAATCAATTTCATGTTATTTTGGAGTAACTGTGGACTACCACAGTAATAGCTTGTCCACTCTGAAATGACGCACCCCACTACCGCATTTACCGTAGTTTACATATACAAATTTAGGTAGGGGGCGCGTCATTTCAGAGTGGACAAATTTTACTCCAAAATAAGGCAAGCTAAGTAGTAGTGGTAGGTAATGTGAGGGGTCGAACCTCACAGGGGGCTGTAGGAACTCTATTAATAAAGAGGGATCTGCTTATCGAACTCCGTTATATATTAAATTATCAATAAGTATCTATACAATTATCCTAACGGCCCGTTCGGCCGCCTAACATCCCTTGTCACCACAGCTACAGCTTGTCACCTATTCTAAATCTTAAATCAATGTTTGTTTCATAATATACTTAATCATCCACAGAGGTCGCATGCTAAAACGCATAAGGCTCAAAGCCTAAGTAGGTACTACCACAGGACAGGGTACTACCTATCACATCAATATCGTTCCATCCAATCTATCATCTAATTATTGCGTTTACCAATGAAAGAGTAGCGGAACTAAAAAATAAAATAAAAAACAACCGACTTCCATAAAAACAGTCTTTGGTTTTGTTTTGTTTTTTGCACCGAATTCCGAAATTAAAGTTATTTTATAAAGTATAAAAGTATTTATTTCTCAGTATATGGTACATTTAGATCTTAAATTATACATTGTTTCACATATACTACCATTACTGGTGTAGAAATATTAAATAATAAGGTAGGCATGCAAATCTGAACAAATCAAAATATTAATATATTAGTTAAATCTAAAATATAAATCATAATGCCGAAAATATTAATAATAATGTCAAAGAATAAATCATAATGTCAAAATACAAAGTCAAAGTACAAATTACAATGTCCAAGAATTATTATTATTTATTATAATTATTAATATTTGAGAATTATTGTCATTATTATGATCTTAATTACAATATCAAAAAGTATGATTTAAAAATTCATTGACGGAATAAAAACACATGTCTAAGAGCCAAGCAAACATTTTACATTTAAACTTATTAATTGGTAACATTCTCAGGGCAGGTGGTAATTTATTATAAATTTTAATTGTCGTTTAATTGTTGTTTTGAACTTGTTCTTTTTCACTTGCAGTGGTTTTTTTTGGAAGTCCTTTTTTTGTAAACAAATTCGAACACCACTGCCTGCAAAATAAATTAGAACATCATCCACTTAGTCTATACTAAGTGAGAAAAATACGTATTATTAAAGCTAACTCAAAAACTACCCAAGCAAAGTCAATACAGGACCTCAATTTTCTAACTTATTGGTTCAAAAAAATTCGAGAAGTAAACAGAATGATTTATTCATTACAAGTTACGGTATAATGAATCCCAAAATAGACAACATATTAATTTTGTCAAAGACGTAATACAAACACATTAATATACTCATAACTTCTGAAATTAATTAACGTCACATCATTTTAGATAATTAATTTCGTGAGAAACGAGCCTGCCGCCATTATTGGTCTAACAATGATAAGATAGTAATTATAAAGAATACCTAGCTATTTTTTGGGACTGAAAAGAAACTAAAGATTAAAAGTGTGTGTTTTTTTAATTTTAACAAATAATATTCAAGGTGGGGCAAAAGGAATCACCCGATGTTGTTTTGCTGTAATTTTTTTTAGGAATGAAAAATTTGGGTTTGATAAACTTGTGGATTATGTTTATTTAATGAATTAGAATTTTTTTCATCCAGCCGAGAAAGTGATATCGGTCAAGTGGCCGCCGTCGGAATTGATGACCACACGGGCTCGTTTCACATTTTCCATCACTTGTGTCAGAACTTCCGGCGAAAGGTTCTCGCATTCCTGTCGGATATTTTCCTTAAAGATCTTCAAGAGTCTGAGGCTTGATTACATAGACCCAGGACTTCAAGTAACCCCACAAAAAATAGTCTGGAGCGGTCAAATTGGGTGGTCTGGCCGGCCAGTGTAAATCGCCAACGAGAGATTAGACTACGCGGAAATGCTTCGTCGACGTTCTTGAGGAGTTTTGAGGAGTATAGCGTTCCATGACTTGTTGACGTTTATTCTGCATCTGTTTACTTCACAAATGTCAAAACAGAATTGACATTTGCCGCCATTTTCAAAAGTTATAGCGTCTTCCAACGGGGTGATTACTTTTGCTCCACCTTAAAAAGAGGTAAAAAGAGGCTTAGGAATTATTCTTCTGTAGTTGTCGTAAACGGCAGAGTTAAAGATGTTATTTCTGTGCCAGTCCCATCTTTTAACACCATGGCACGTGTACCAACTCCCTCATATGTAATAATCGAATCGATGACATTTCATTTGATTTCATCACCTCCACAGAAAAACCTGTCTATATCTGTTCTTTTTCACCAGAAATTCCGTCAGACTTAGAGAGAGTACACAATGCCAGCTTGCGTGCCATAACAACTTCTGATTGGTGAATATCACATTGGCATGCCAGCTACTTGCATAGTTTTGCCGAAGCAACAGGTATGTTTATTCTCGCTCTTAGTCATATAAACATAATACCTTCATACAACCTATATCACACACTATCCCAGTAAAATTATAACTCGTTACGAAACCACCCTTTGATGATTAAAATAAATTCGCTTACAGTAACAGCCCTTCCTTTAATTCAAATCCTTTGAGAGATAACGAAGTTAGTGAAAAGGGGGTGTAGCCGTCAGAAGTCAATTAAGATGTAGTTAGCGTTTGATGAAAGTGGTACGCGTCTATCAAAGACGGTGTGGTCCGTATTGTTGATTCATTTATTAATTTGTGGTTGGGAAAATGAATGGAAGCAGGTTGAACTGTTTCTGGGAAAATTGTCAGGGACCTGAGAGGCAATATTTAAGAACGTTTGTATTTCTAACCTCTGTCTCGATCTGTCAAAAATAACACTAAAGTCCGGCCGTTGAGAGAATGCGGTCTTGACCTGTCAGTTTCATAATAACTAACGAATATTGTGTTTTGCGAATTAGATCCTTATAGTTACTAGAAACTGACTTATTATTTAAATACAAGACCCTCAAGGGCTTGTAGTTAAGTGTTAACAGCCGCACGGATCGATCGAACAGGTAAAGCAACCCTTGGTCCGTGTATGGGTGACCATCTTTACATAACAAGACCCGCGCGCGTGGAAAACACGTTAAGCCGTTAGTCCCGGCTGTCATTTGCGGATCTTTGACAGTCGTTACGGGTCGTCAGAAGCCTGAAAGTCTGACAAGCAGTTTTACTTAGGGGTATCGTATACCCAGTTACTGGTTTGTGGAGGTCTAATAGGCAGTCGCTCCATGCTAAGGTGATATCAAAATAAATTGGGGGCTTTTTCGTAACCATTTATTTCACTATTAGGTACGGCGTGTATGGATTTAATTTTTGGAGAAGTTTATTAGTATATGTTTATTGACTACTTGATTAATACTCAGACTGACGGAAAACGCAAGATAGAATTTAATTCCGAAAAAACTTTTTTACAAAAAAATACAACCGACTTCCAAAAACAACACTACAAAGTGAAAAATAACTTTAATTTCGGAAGACGGTGTCTAGTTAAATGTATTTTCGTTTTTTGCCACCGACTTCCGAAATTCAAGTTATTTTTCACTTTGTAGTGTTGTTTTTGGAAGTCGGTTGTATTATTTTGTAAAAAAGTTTTTATTTTTCACTTTTTAGTTGTGTACCTACCCCACACAAATTCAAATACCACTACCTGCAAAACAAACTAGAACATCATCCACATAAAATTGGGGAAAAAATACGTATTATTGAAGCTAACTCAAAAACTACCGAAGCAAAGTTAATCAATTTTATATGGGACCAACTGTGATGTATACACTCTCGAACAAAACAAAAAAAATCCAAATCGGTCTAGCCATCTTCTAATAAGTAATCGGGGAACATACATAAAAAAAAAAATAAAAAAAAAAATAAATAAAAAAAAGGTTTCGACGAATTGAGAACCTCCTCCTTTTTGAAGTCGGTTAAAAATACCTCTAATTTTTATATTTATTTCCGTAATTGATTTCCCGGTTGTTGGCAATAGGCTCGCCCCCTGTTACTTGGGACTTAAAGATAGCTGGTGAATTGTGGGTGTACTACAGGTACTGTGAGGGCTCGAACCTCACAGTAGGAGATTCACTATACTATAATTAAACGAGAGGGACTCTAGTTAAATGGGGCAGATGCCCTCTATATTTTAAGCTTCATATATATTATAAATCACACTCCTTAACTAAATTGGTTCTATGCGGAGCCCTCACCAGAATGTACCTGTCATTCTATAAAGAAACCGAGGATCGTTTTTCTTTATAGAATGTATTCCATATTTATATCCTGCATTAGCGCGGAGACATTATAATGTCACATCCATTCTATTGTACAATGTTAGTCATAAAATGCTCCAAATCTTCCAACTTACTAAATCTAATGTCAAGACATGTATGGCTGAATGCTTAATGAGCTTAAATTATGAAGAAGTTGAAAAATTACTTAAGCCACCTTGACTATTGTACATACACATACACATTCCAAACCACAGACTCACGCATACTCATCTGTACAAAACTCCTCATATTATGACACACCCCATGAAACTCGCCGCGTACAGAACATATATTACTTAACACTTATTAACTACATAACACTAATCTCACTTATCATTCATCACACTGACTCACATTCTGACAATACTGCACTCCACAGGTAGTTGTAGAACTTAATTTTGTTATACCTACCTACTTTTTGATTTTTTTTTTGTTCTTTTTCTTTTGGTATTTTAATATTTTTTTGTTTGCTGCATTCATCCCTTACTTTTATTGTATTAATTAAGCATATATAATGAGAGAGCGCCTTGACTTCCATAATACGAGTCCTACTTAGTTTGGAAGTCAAGAGTTCATTTCCGTGTACGTTTTTTAATATGCGATAAACTTTTTTTTTATTTTTTTTTATTTGAATGATTAAATGTCAGCCAGTATAATATTGTCGAGACTTGATCAAACCATCAAACCTCTACAGTACTGTGCGGACTCGAACCTCACAGTAGGAGATTTATTATATTAATAATGAAACGAGAGGGACTCTAGTTGAATGGGGCTGATGCCCGATATATTTTATAAGCTTCGGATAAATTATAATTCCCACTCGATAACTAAATAATATAATACAATACAATTTAGTATAAATATTTAAAAATGTAATAAAATTCTAGACTTAATGTAAACATATGTTCTAATTAATAATGTTACAGACACAATATTCTAGTTTTAAGTTATCTTGCCGCGCCCCAACGGGGTTATGTACTCATTAGTTGTAAGCAAAGCCTGTAACTGTGTGTACATTGTGCAATAAATAAATAAATAAATTGGTTCTACGCGGAGCCCTACCAGAATCTGTCTGTCATCCTACCAAGAAAAACGAGCTTCGTTTTTCTTACTAGAACACATTCAATATTTGAATGATTGAATGTCAGCCAGTATAACATTGTCGAGGCTTGACCAAAGCATCAAACCTCTACAGCACCTACACCTATGCCTCACCTTTAGAGGAATATAGGCGTGATGTTATGTTATCCTAACTAATATCTGTGCTAATATTATAAATGCGAAAGTGAGTCTGTTACGCTTTCACGCTAAAATGGCCGAACGGATTTGGATGAAATTTGGCAAATGGCTAGACCATGATCTAAATTAGGACATAGTATACTTTTTTCTCGTGGGATAATATTTCCAACCTCCACGCGATGAAAAATGATTTTGACTATAGTGCATTGGAGACAAAGAAACAAAAGTCGAAGACAAAATGTGTACTCTGCGAGATGGCATTCCAAATATATTGTAATAAAGCCATGAAAAATGGCTAGAGTATTTGATAAATAGCTCGGTGTTTATATTAAAAATTGTAGAAGATGAATTTACGGAACGACAGTTCAAAATTGTGGTACAGAATCTTCTGAGAATTTTTATTAAAATAAACAACTATATAAAATGATAACTTACCTGCCTGTCCAAAAATATTATTTTAATTAAATTGGTGTCCCTTTGGAGGTTTTGAACCTTGAAGCCTTGTATTTTTAGGATGGTGTTATTATAGTTGTGTTGAATAAAAAATACGCTGATGTTTTGATTTATAATCGTTGTTGATTTTTTAGTGGATAAGTAATAACAGCCGCACGGGTCGATATATCAAGTTAAAAATAATAACTTTATTTCATTCTTCATTCATGCCTTGATCCATATTATGTGGTTCATAATACAAACTACGAATAGCATAAACATAGCATAATCAGCCTATTATGTTCCCATTGCTGGGACACAGGCCTCCTCTCGGTGAGAGAGAGCGGGCCCAGTGCGGGTTGGTAGATGTCACATGTCTTCGAATTTTTGGTTCTAGGACATGCCGGTTTCCTCACGATGTTTTCCTTCACCGTTTTGAGAGCAGTGGTGGTGAAATAATTTACACAAAGTAAAAAGTAAGTTTCGCTATTTTAAACCACACTTACAGTCGCACGGGTCAATCCATCAGGTTAAGCTACGCTTGCCGGGGTCGGTCCGTGGATGGGTGACCGTGCCTCCGTGCCTCGGAAAACACGTTAAGCCGTTGGTCTTGGCTGTCATTCGTAGATCTTTGACAGTCGTTACGGGTAGTTAGAAGCTCGAAAGTCTGACAATCAGTCTTACCAAGGGGTATCGTATTACCCCGTTACTGGGTTGTGGAGGTCAGATGAGCACTCGCTCCATGTAAAATACTGATATTCACCTGCATCCGGTTAGACTGGAATTCAACCCCAACATAGTTGGGAAAAGGCTAGGCAGATTGATTTATTTTAAACCACACTGTCGGGGTTCGAACCTACAACCTGCAACTCATAATACACCTACTTATAAGCTATGTTAGTAACAACTGTAATACAAAATTTTTCATTAATGTATCTGTTGCACTCACCTGAGGTATAGGGTAAATGCACATGCACCCAATCCGGCACAATGGCGCAACACGGCTTCTCACTAATGACCTTCAGAATGCCATTGACCATCATCCGCATGTGCTTCGGCAAACATTCCTGATGCACTGCAATAACATGGGAGCCCCAACAACATTCTGAAAGCATTGTTATATTGAACTTTGAGGGCGTTGTATGTATGCCCTTTGCATATATCGAACCCGCAGAATAGTAATAGTATTTTATTTTCCAAACTTAAGTACGTCGATTCTGTAAAATTCAAAGAAAAACTCGCATCTCACATCGCTATTCACTCTCACTCGTAAAATTGATGCTTTTAATTTGACACTTTGAATCGGGTTCGAGTGCGAAGTGAGCGTCGAAGTGACGGGGGAATTACCTTACTGAATGCCACTTCTTACGTCATCTCATACTTAATCTGTCAAAATCTTACGGTCAATTTAGTTCAACTCGCTGACACGCTCGCAAGGGTAGCGCTAGTGTAAATTCGAATTATCAACCGAGTTTTTAGAATGCCTATCAAGAAACTCACAGCGGATTCAGATTCGAAGTTTAGAATGAGGTCTTACAGAATCACACGGCTGTATACGTTACATCAATGAGATCTCGACTCCTGAACTAGGACATCCTGTATGACACTGAATGGATGCACGTGTACAATGATTCAGCTATGCTTGTCGGTGTTGATCCGTGGATGGGTGACCATCTTTACATACTAAGACTCCTCCGTGTCTCGGAAAGCACGATAAGCCGTTAGTCCCGGCTGTCATTCGTGGATCTTTTTTTTTTACGGGTCGTCAAAGCCCGCAAATCTGACAACCAGTCTTACCAAGGGGTATTTCGCAGTTACTGGGTTGTGGTGGTCAGATAGGTAGTCACTCCATGTAAAATACTGGTATTCAGCTGCATCAGGTTAGACTGAAAGTCGACCCCAACATAGTTGGGAAAAGGCTAGGAAGATGATGATGATGAAGTTCTTTTCTTCGTGTACAGAGGCCAGCATATCAAGCTACCCCAATCTGTCAAATTTCTTTGATAGATTTTCAACTTTACCGCAAAGGAATAAGGTTCATATTCAATTGGGAAAATTTGACAGACTTGGGTAGCTTGATGTGCTAGCCTCTGTACATTCTTAATGTGTCGACTTTTTGACTTTTTATGGCCTCAAAGTACACTATTATTTGGGGATGTTTTATTTTAGCCCTCATTAAGGTGACGGGAGCGAAAAATGGCGTTAAGTTACCACCACCAGGTACCAGGTACCAGGGTAGGTACCAGGTCTCGGAATAGGTATTAATCGCCACATTTTTCGAGGCCCTGGAAGTTTCTCTTTTTTACCTACGGTAAAATATACTATGTTAATTTTATGTAGCATAATATTATTTCCATATTTTAATTTGTATTTAAAAGATTGCTAGAGCGTCTCGTTAAAATCCGTTCAGTAGATTTTGATGGGACAGACAAAGAAATAATGTTAAAAATACATCGTTTTGGTTGCGTTCCTAAAGGTCTGAGGTCATTTTAACGAATATTTTTTGGAGTTACGTAGTTACAGTCACGAGAAAAGCCTTTTCAACAAAGCCTTAAGTGTAAACTTTTCACAAATTAATCTCAAAAGTTAAAATTCAAGGGAATTCAATATTATTTTATCAGTTAGCTCTCCAGGCATTTGCCTAGAGTCAATCAATCTGCCTAGCCTTTTCTTAACTACGTTGGGGTCGGCGTCCAGTCTAACCGGATGCAACTGAATACCAGTATTTTACATGGAGCGACTGCCTATCTGATCTCCACAACCCAGTAACTGGGTAAAACGATACCTATTGGTAAGACTGGTTGTCAGACTTTCAGGCTTCTGGCGACCCGTAACGACTGTCAAAGATCCACGAATGACAGCCGGGACTAATGTCTTAGCGTGATTTCCGAGGCACGAAGGAATCTCGTTATGTAAAGATGGTCACCCATCCACGGACACCCCGGCAAGCGTAGCTTAACCTGATGGATCGACCCGTGCAGCTGTTATTACTTAGCCCCGAGCTCCTCATCCTCAAGGCATTAGTAGGTACTAATTGTAAAATAACAATTAAATTTAAAAAAAATTGAAAAAAATCTAGTGTCATCTTAATCAAAGAGTTTCCTTGTAAGAAACATAAATTTCGTTCACGTGTAAACCATAGTCTTATTTGAATTACGTGTCGTAGGAAGAAAATGACACAAAAACAGAAAACAAAACATTAAAATCCTTCTCATTTTTAAAATATCCTCAAAAATATAAAAATTCAAATTTTTCTAGAGTGTCCTCAGTCTTCATACTCAAGCGAGGACTCTTAACTCGAGTGTCTCTGTTTCAAGTACTAGGATGAATACATCTTCAAACGGTCCACTTAGCTTTTTTATCTGTGGAGATGCGACAAATGCTAATTCTGAATGCAGAATGTTTGCGATGTGATGTCGGTGGATGGAGGATGGTGTATTGATTAATAATTTGGAAAGGACTTATTGTCCCTTATTACAAAGCGTCACTCAATACTCAAGCATTACATAAAACTAGTTTCAACCAATCAAATGGTCTGAATCTAGTTTTAAGTAATTGAGTGACGTTCTGTAATACGGGCCTTAGATAATAGAAGGATTTTTAGTCTCTATCCGTCTCATTAAAAAACGAGTTCTAACTTTAATCTAAGCCCAAACCTTGGAGCCAGACTAAAGTTCGAAATTCAAAAATGATTAGAAGCTTTCAACCTGGCTCCAAAGATAAACCTTGTTTTGTAATAAGGCCATAAAAGTTCGTGTTCGTGTCGGGTTAATACGGGAATTGTAACGTTACAAATAGCCGTGGGGGCTATTTGTAAATCACAAATTAAAATTAATAAAAACGTTTTTACAAAAAAATACAACCGACTTAAAAAAACAACACTACAAAGTGAAAAATAACTTTAATTTCGGAAGTCGGTGTCGGTGTCGGTGTTAAATGTATTTTCGTTTTTTGCCACCGACTTCCGATATTAAAGTTATTTTTCAGTTTGTAGTGTTGTTTTTGGAAGTTTGGTTATATTTTTTTGTAAAAACGGTTTTATTTTTCACTTTTTAGTTGTGTACCTACCCCACACAAATTCTAATACCACTATCTGCAAAACAAACTAGAACATCATCCATATAAAAGTGGGGAAAAAATACGTACTATTGAAGCTAACTCAAAAACTACCGAAGCAAAGTTAATCAATTTTATATGGGACCAACTGTGATGTATACCCTCTCGAAAAAACAAACAAATCCAAATCAGTCCAGCCATCTTCGAGTAATCGGGGAACATACATAAAAAAATAAATAAAAAAAGGTTCCGACGAATTGAGAACCTCCTCTTTTTTGAAGTCCGTTAAAAAGAGTTGAGAAGTAGGTCAGCAGCGGGATCTTCCATTGAGCACCAGGATCAGCAGGAAACCAGGACACAGTTAGTGTTTGTGTGTGTTGTTACTTGTTATTCACAGTATTGAAAATGAAAGGGCTTAAGGCCATGATAATTAATGGTGCACGCGCCATTAAAACACCGTGGTTTTAGCAACTTCTTGCCAAGCTTGTAAAATATGTTTAGGTACTAATTCAATTAAGATTGACAAATAATATTTTAAGGTCTTTTCTAGCAAATTTACTGATAAGATACAACAGACGCTAGAGGGTATTTTAGTGTCCCTGCACTTGGTAGGTACTAATCTTACATACCCACTCAAACCCAGAAAAAGTTCCTGTGGACAAAACAAAAAGCAGTGTTGGATTCGTGCAGGAATTTAACACGCGATCCGTTTTTCAGAAATCGAATCGTTTTAACAGTGCAATAATTGAGTTGTCTATGTTACCTATTACAAATCTATTAGACTAATTGATTCGAGTGGTTTTATGCATGCGTTTGCCATGATTTAAAAGTACCATAATATTGGTTTAATTCGTTCAACAACATCGTTTGAATAGATACCTAATTTTGATATTTTGGTGGCATAATATGGAAGTACCTACTAGCAGACTCGGTTGACAGTCGTTATGAGTCGTCAGAAGCCTGAAAGTCTGACAACCAGTCTTACCAAGGGGTATCGTGTTACCCAGTAACTGGGTTGTGGAGGTCAGATAGGCAGTCGCTCCATGTAAACTACTGGCATTCAGCTGCATCCGGTTAGACTGAAAGCTGACCCCAACATAGTTGGGAAAAGGCTAGGCAGATTGACCCACTAGCAGACTCAATAGGTATGATGTAGACCGGCCTATTGTTGAGTAATTTTAGTTCAAAATTAGTTGGAATCGCCACCAAACCCTAGAGAGTAAATACTGAATTTACAATTTGTAGTAATCTAATTATGTTTCTATTTTACGTTGAATACAATATTATATTTGGTACATTTCACGCCCATGTTACCAAATTAATTTAGTAGCGGGGTTACTGACCTAAAGAAGTTTGTACCTTACCTTTATGTATGAATGACTTCTTGTCTATACAACGTGTCGTTTTGCATCCTCGTCAAAGGATCATGGGCAAAAATATATGAAGCCTGGTACTCGGTCCAATAGCCATAATATATATATCATTGGAAAGGTATTTTTACAAGGATTAATGATAACCGAGTCGCTTGTCTCCATTTGCTGTCGGAACGGAGTTATTTTGTGTTAAGTATTTTTTTTTTTGTTTATGTTTCATTTTGTTAAGATAATGGTGATATTATATAATTTTCTTCTATAGAATCCTGTGTTTGTTGATTAATAGATACTAAAATGAATAAACACTCAGGAATAAAAAAAAAATTGAAAAGTAAGAAACGTTATTTATTTTTTTAAACATTATTATCAACAATAATGACATCGTTGAGGAACGCTGCAGGAGCAGTGAAGCCTACATGTCTGGCATATCCTAGATACCAAACGATTGAAACTATATGAGCACAAGTGCCGATTGTTCGTCGTCCGGTCAAACACGTGCAGTAATAATTGCATAAAATGTTATGGATATTGGTTTCGTTTTCATTAACATTTTTTTTTACTAATACATAACAATAATAAGTTCTTGACCGTACGTGACGCGACTGTATGCGTCCGCGTAAAAGCCAGGCATCTTCGTTTATACCATATTCATTTAAATCTTGGAGTGCGCTTTCTCTATATACTTGTAGAATGTATAGTCCATTTGATAAATGCTCGCTGCAGTAGGATCGGGCTAGCTTCAGTTGATAGGTGCCCAATGAAAGTAAAATAATCTGTTCTTCCGTCAGTAGTGGGAAGTTCTGTATTTCGTGACTTTCTATTCTTTGAAAATCCGCTCTTCGGTTATTCAAATGTTTTCTTTCAACATAATCATAAAGTAGATTCGGGGAATCTATTTTCTCCCTGATTATGTTTAGGAAGGCATCTGCGTGAATGTTGTCATCGATGGGTATGTGGAAGTTATTAAACATAGCTGCGGCGATTTTAAAATCAATGAACATTTTTGGTAGTGTTTTATTAAAATATTTTTGCCGCAAAAGCTTGAAATCTCGTTTGAACCTCCCGTTCACCACTTCCACTACCCACCGGCATAGTGTAACTGATCGAGCTTCATTACCTTGCTCAGTAGTTAGCTGTGTCTCCCATCTGTCTTTAGATGGTGGAACGTAGGATTCATATCCCCATGCTTCGATAGCATCTAAGCTGTCCCGGAAGCCGCGATCTAATATGAAGACATCGTTCGGTTGAAGAAAGCAATGCAATGGGTTTTCTCCATCATTCATTATATCGCTCATGATGTTCGCATCAGTCTTAGTGGCAGCGTATGGTCCCAAAACATCGATTATATAGCCATTGGAACACACAATTAAAAACGGCTTCAGCAAGTTCTGGAACTTATGCAGGCTATAAGATAGACGCTGGAACAAAAAGTTCGAGCTTTTATTGATATATATATAAGTCCCATCGCATATAACGATAGCTTTATTGTTTTCTTCATTGCCAAATAACCCTCTTGGTATAGTGAGGTTCTTTTCTAAAACGTCGTTTCTATTCATATGGTCCACTCCCAAGTGTAATATTACATATTCATTCATGAGGCATTCGCGCACAATAGTTAGTAAACGTTCCAGCTTTCTTCGTGACATATTAAATAACGTCGCTAGTCTTTCATCTGAGTCTCCGGTACGTAGTTTCGTCAGATATATGCCTAACGCAGTTCGAGGCTCCTTGCACCTCCCACTTAGTGAGGGTGTTTGTTCTAATATGGAATCAAACTGTTCGCATTTGCGTCCTGTCCAAAAGTACATATCCTCGTTGCTTAAAGCACCTCTTGTGTTGAAATCTAGCCTAGGTCCACGATTTAAAGCCATTCTCAACATGTCAGAAACGTCGCTAAACTGTTGCGCATTGAAGTTATGTGTGACATTGCAGAATTGAGGCAGCTCTTCCCAAGCATTGCTCTCAAGGTGTTGTCTACATACTCTAGCACCGTCAGGAATATATAACTTATATTCACAGAAAATGTGAATCTTGATCGTCTCTGGTATTCGATGGCGGGTTGCGTTTTGGCAAGTGTTAAAGATACAATGCCCTGGAGTGTTTGGAGCTCGAGTGTAGTCTGGAACCTGAAGCTCTCGTACATTCTGTTCTACTTCTGGTATGACAGGTGGTCTTCCTACAACGTTGTCAATTCTCTGCCAACATCGGTGACACACACGTCGTGTGTTGTCGAACTCTACCTGAAAATGGTAGAATACGATCTTGCTGATGTTATGTTGTATTTTTATGAAAACATTTAAAACAATGCGGTATGTAGGTGTTCAGGTCTAAAGTCATGGCATACTTGTATTGTTTTCATATTTTAAGTAATGCAAGTAAAAACATATCTTATGTATAGCCGATGTGACGGCTTAGTGAATAGATAACAATAGCAAACACACAATAGGTGGTCAGAGAAGTGTTTTAATAAGAAGAACTATAAACGTGCAAACTGAGTCATAAAAGGATTAAAGGATTGTGAGAAAGCTGCACAAGTCATTACTGATATAAAGGGATGCCGCTCGGAAGCAGGTAGCTAGTACTGCACGTGTTTTTTTTTTCTATGAAGCGAACACCCTTAGCTACGGACCATACAGCCGCGCTACATAGAAAATAAACACGTGCAGTTGGTAGTTTGCAGCTCGGTTCGGAAACGCACTTTTACACACAACACTAGAGTAGTTCAATAAGACCTGTAAGTGCGAGCAAGAGGTCCGATTAAAATGATTTAGGGCTCAATTCGCACGTTTGTAATAGCTCAGGTATAAAAATATAACAGACAATAATAATATAAACAAACCGCTTCTAAAAAGAAAAACTGAAGCTGGTGAAGTTCGAAATAGTTTAATGAAGTATGTACTAACCTCCAAAATGGCATGTTCTCGTATGTAAGCCACAAACTCGGGGTGCATTCTTGGAAGATCATCAGTTAAAACATGCTGTTGGTATCTAGCATGATGTAGGCCTCGCCGACACATCACACAGTTGCGATTTTCTTCCATAACGATGTTCCAAATCGATAAGCACTACAATAGTCCACAACACTAGCCAAGATAAACGTTTGTAGCGGGTAACAATGTCCAAAAGGGGCGCCGGGGTCAGTGATGAAAACGGTATAACAAAGTACTAGGTAGAATAAACAGCTGCGGAACGTCGTTTCACGCACAGAACGATACAACGACTAGTGAATGTCGCGGCACAAAAGGCTGTCCACTGGCACAGCGCACCACCTACCCCACCCCGCGGCTGGTTCCCTATCCCCGAGGTCTATAGTCACCGTTGTAACAAAAAACAGAAATGTTAAAGATAATACTACTTTTTTATGTAAAAAAACATATTTTCAAAAGTGTTCACCATTATCATATCATATCACGATATAATGCATGAATAGTAACACAATAGACGTATAAAAAAAAGAAGGACTCCGCGCCACGCATATCGAAAGTGAAGCACCGTACCGATCTATGTGTGCGTGATATGAGTACCTGCAAAGACGCCGTCGCTTGTGTCACGTAATGGCGTCCGGTTGGCATACTATGATGTAAATGTGTGCGTGAGGCGTGTTTGTACAAACGGTCCTGGCATACTTACTGTGCTTCACTTTCGATATGCGTGGCGCGGAGTCCTCCTTTTTTTATGAGTCTATGAGTAACACAATACATTTCTCGTTTTAAATAATGTTGTTTTACATTGTTTTTTTCGTATTTCAACCATGATAGGTATGTAATATTATCGTACTTGCAATTATGATATTAACTAAAACTGGAACTTTGGGGGCTTGCCGTGGTTTTCAGACAAGGATTTGGGACATGTCGCCATAGTAAATATTTTTCCTGATTAAAAGGCCTATCCAATGACACCACAATGATTGCTATTGGAGCGAGTACCAAAATGCCCATTCTCCTTTCAGGGTGTGATACAGAACATCAAACTGAACAACTTTCTCCATAGGACCAACATCGTAATCGCGAAAAAAATTTCAACTATCTCATAGAAAACTTCAATACCTACTCGACGCAAATGTATGGGACAGCTGATATTTTTTTCGCGATTACGATGTTGGTGCCATGGACAACGTTGTTCGGTTTAATTGTCTATACTACACCCTTAAATTTGACGAGGATGCAAAACGACACGTTGTATATGGGGCTAAACTACAGTGTTGACAATACAACAAGCATTAACACCATTATTGTTCACGGTTTATTGATTTTAAAAGCATAAAAACATACACAGTACGACGTAGTTTCCTATAGTACGTGGTTTCATAAGGTCTCTTGTCCACCGCCACGTCAACGGGACATCAACGGGAACTAGATGACGGTACCAAAGTATCGACACATACATTTACTATGCTTGAAAATAAAAAATCACTTTGCCTATTTTCAGTTTTGGTGGTTATATTATACTATCATTCAAAATGTTAATAATTAGCAAGGACTATGTTTCATCAATCCATAACCCTACCAGGAACCCAATCAATCCGCCTAACCCTTTCCTAACTATGTTGGGGATGGCTTCCAGTCTAACCGGATGCAGGTGAATACCAAAATTTAACATGGAGCGACTGCCTATCTGACCTCCACAACCCAGCAGTTACTGGGTAATACAATCCCTTTAGTATGACTGGGTCAGACTTTTGAGCTTCTGATGACCCGTAACGGTTGTCAAAATTCCAAGAATGACAGCCGGGACCATTCCGAAGCACGGAGAGGCTCAGTATGTTAAGTTGGTCACCCACCATGGACTAACCGCAACAAGCGTAGCTTAACCTGATCGATCGACCCGTGCCGCTGTTATTACTAACGTCCATACGTTGGGTTCCTCGTAGGAACCCAACGTATGGAATTAAATTAAACTAATCCCTTAGAACTAAGGGGAAACTGTTGTGAATTGTTAAATACTTTAATATTAACATGATTGTTCAAGGCTACGAAGTTAAGACCTGCCCAAAACTGCTGAAATTGGGGTAGGTAGTAACTTTCCTTTAATTTTCGGTTTCACCTTAATGCCCTTGTGATTTAGAAAACATTTAATATTATTTAGGCAGGGTTTACGAATGTTTGCCATAATTTAAAATGCTTTAATTTTATATACCATACTTGTAGGTATTTGCCATAATGTCATTAGACATAACGCTTCAGTTGCTATAATCATGAAATGACATAAAGTCATTTTCACTAATTTATTTATTTATTTTATTTATTTAACCACACAAATAAACAGACAAACTGAAAGGAACAGAAAAATACGTACCTACAAAGGTGATGCTTATTTCAAAAAGAAATCTCTTCCAGCATACCTGCCATAGGACAGAGTATAAAAAAAGATGTAGACAACGTGCGTAAGAGTAGAAGAAAAAATAAAATACATAAAATAACAATTAACTCATTAAATAAAACATATAATATATACTTAAATACATACCTACTAAAATAAATACCACTTAAATAACTAACAACTATGACGAGGTGGAAAGATAGTTTTGTTTCACTCTCTTTTAAATACTGGAATAGTTTGGCAGTAATAATTTAGTAGTGTAGTAATTTCATTGGTCATATCATAATCGATCAAGTGTCATAATTATTTTAATCCATAAATTTATTTGCTTTATTTTCCATTTTCAATAACGTCGTTTTCCATAACATTTATTCACCATAATATTCATTTGCCCATACTAGCACAACAATGCTAGTTCAAACAAACAAATTTTGATATAGGAATAAATTTAGATTTGCTGCGTGCTTGCTGCATACACCATGCATGCATCAAGCATGCAGCAAGCGTGAAGCAAGCATGCAGCAAGCATGCAGCAAGCAAGGGAGCATGCAACATGCAGCAAGCATGGTTTTGTCACGGCTTCGGCGCTGCGTGGCTCCGGCTGCCCCACGCGAGCTTATCGTCGTCGAGTACCGCACCTTTCGTACATTCCTTCAGATACGGTTTATATCCCATGTTATAGGAGGCGAGCCTATTGCCTATTGCATAAATTCAGACTCTGGTCTGCCACTGAGAAATTCCTAATGGTACCACTGCAACCTTTACCACCTCTGCCTGGCCCTTCTGAGACTAACTGGCGTTATGTTATGTATGTTTTACCATTTTTAGGTTTTCGTACCTCAAAAGGAAAAACAGAATCCTTATAGGATCACTTCAGACCAGTCTGCCAGTCTGTCAAGACCCTTTTGCTTAATGAACCGACTTCAAAAAGGAGGAGGTTCTCAATTCGTCGGAACCTATTTTTTTTTTTTTGTATGTTCCCCGATTGTTCGAAGATAGCTGGACCGATTTGGATTTTTTTTGTTTTATCCGAGAGGGTCATCACAGTTGGTCCCATATAAAATTGATTAACTTTGCTTCAGTAGTTTTTGAGTTAGCTTCAATAATGCGTATTTTTTCCCCACTTTTATATGGATGATGTTCTAGTTTGTTTTGCAGATAGTGGTATTAGAATTTGTGTGGGATAGGTACACAACTAAAAAGTGAAAAATAAAAACTTTTTTACAAAAAAATACAACTGACTTCCAAAAACAACACTACAAAGTGAAAAATAACTTTAATTTCGGAAGTCGGTGGAAAAAAAACGAAAATACATTTAACTAGACACCGACTTCCGAAATTAAAATTATTTTTCACTTTGTAGTGTTGTTTTTGGAACTCGGTTGTATTTTTTTGTAAAAAAGTTTTTTTTACGTTCACACATCTGGTCACACACGCACGCCGGTTTTGAGTGCTATGCACTTGACCTTTCAGAAAAACATCACCAATTAGTTAATAGTTTCCACCAATATCGATCAGAAAAAAACCGGCCAAGTGCGTGTCAGAACACGCACAATGAAGGGTTCCGTAGTTGAAAAGAATTTATCCCAAAAACAAACTTAACATTGTAATCCCAAAAAAAATATTTTTATGTAATAAAGTTACAAATTTCGCACTTTTCCTTTTACTTGTGCTGTGAGACTTGCTTCTTGGCAAATTTCATTAAATTGTAGGTCAACGGAAAATTGTTTTACTGCGTTGACTTAGAAACTTGATTTTTTTAGAACTCCAAGGGATCATAGACTTACGTATTTGATATTAATTTCAACTTCATACCTCCAGGCGTTACTGAGAAATATGGTGTTGACAGACTGACAGACTTGAATATATTTTTTTATGTGATAGAATTACAAATGAACAATTTTCGGATTTATTTGTACTTGTGCTGTAAGACCTTGCTTCTTGCCATTATTCTGGGATAACCGGAAGTACCCTATAGGTTTTGATTTACTTGCAAGTATCAAAATATGACTCATAAATGGCCGTATAATTTTTTTTGCGTTGACTTAGAAGCTTAATTTTTTTAGAACTTCAAGGTACCATAGACCTTTGTATTTGATATTAAATTCAACTTGATACCTCTACGTGTTCCTGAGATAAAGGGTCTTGACGGACTGATAGACAGACAGACAGACAGACAGAAAATCAGACAAACAGACTGACAGACGGACATCGAAGTGATCCTATAAGGGTTCCGTTTTTCCTTTTGAGGTACGGAACCCTAAAAAGTAATCCGTATTACACACACACTCCCAAAACAACCTAATATTAGCTTTGTGCGCTGTCAATCTCACACAAGAAATGACCAAATAAGATACAACATTATCTGGCCTTTGTATCTTAGAACATTGATATTATTCCCAGGACGCTCTCTGGGGCCGTGTCCTAACAAAAGCGATCGCGTTCATTTTGTTCAGCGAACCCGAACACATCGTCGCGCCTTCCAGTTTTTCCAAAGATATAGAGAATTGTTTAGATTAGCTGTCACCTTATGAGATAGCAATAGTCTATGGCAGTCACTTCTATACTGGTACTGTAGTGCTATTCTGTAAAGATCTCACCGTGAAAACATAAGTGAAGTGATCTTAAAGTGAGCTGTCAATAGTGTCAACCCCTAGCACATCAGGTGGGATGACGGCTCACTTCACACTCACTCCACCTAAGTTATCACGCAACATTATATCATTCAACACTTCCACATAGTTGACACTGTTGGCTCGCGTCGATATATAACTTAATTCACCGGGCCCTTGAGCACTGATCCTCCCCCACATATTCACACTGATTCTGCCTGACTCCGTATTTGGTCTGACATTGCCTTCAGACCAACGCGTGTTATTTTTACGTCACAAATGCAGCCTTCCTTTTTGGCACGATTTAAAAGATTTTTCGTCGGTGAATATTGTCGTCTCCCAATCAAAGTCCAAACATTCCCGGGCAAAACTTAACCTCGCCTCTTTATGCCGTTGCGTTAAAAACGGTTTTTTAGCTGGCGTTCGGTGATGAAGACCTTCGGCATGGAGTATGCGGCGAACAGTGCGTACTGATATGCCGAAATCATCGGCAAAACGCCTTGTTGGGATGAAACCATTCGTCTCATATTCAGCTACCATATAACGTCGCTGAGGCTGGCTAATAAGAGGTGATCTTCCGCTCCTCTCACGACTCTTCAGGCTACCTTCTCCTTCAAATCCTACACCCAACGACTAACAGTCTCTCTCTAAAAAAAAAAAAAAAAAAAAACTATATTACACACTTGCAACAAGCGATTTATCTACCGTTATATTTTGCAGGTATCATCACATAAAATTAAAAAAATAAACTTACACATAAGCCACTTCATTCGATATTTGAGATATATTAAGGCCATTCGAATATAGGGCCACAATATTTGCCTTGGCTTCAATACTAATATTAGCCTGCATATTGAATTCAGAAGAATACTAAAATAGCAACAACAAGATAACACAAACGCTCGTAACTATGTTCACCAACCAACAACAGCGAATAGTGGAATAATTTATGTAAACTAGTAAAGTAGTTAAAATATGAGGGTAGATTTACAAAGAGAAATTATCACTTTGTTTCAAATCTACCCTCATATTTTAATAACGACGCTAAGATTGAAAATAATTGTAAAACGAAAGCATCTTCGTTTAGTTGTGGAATATTTAACATATTTGTTAGCAATTCAGCATTCTTATTTCACATGTAATACTTAAAAATATTTTTCATGTTTGATGTGAGACTCGAACCTGAACGTTCGCCGTGCGAGGCACAGTGCTAACCACTTTAGCCACCGTAACGCTTACTTAACTAATTGAAATTTGTAATAACAGTCATAAGCGGGCAACAAGTTGCCAATGTGTAGTGTTGTCAAACGTTCTTAACTTAAATAAGAAGGTCATAAGTACAACTAATATGCCTATGCCATAGTTTTGTTAGATTGTAAGTCGACTTCTGGCTGTTATAGTACCTACAATGTTGTTGCACGATATTGGTAAGTTAGTTGCCATTCAAAACTGGTATTGGTGTAAGCAACACGTACAATAAAATCGTATTCAACTCTGGCATGAAAATTTTCTATCATTCAAACATGAGCGACCGAAACAAGAAGCTCAATAAAATTTAATGAAATATTTGGTAGCGTAAATACGGGTAATACCTACTCGAATAAATTGTAAAAGGACGTGCAACTCTATCTTTAGACGAGGCAAAACTTGCATGCAATAATCGCCTTGCAATTTTATAGCCTGCTGTAAGTCGCAAGTGCTTTTATTGAATGGCAAAACTTGCATTTAATAATTTTATGCCATTTTATGGAATCACTCACACGCCTGTAAAAATTTGCATGCAACTCTTGAATGGCAATTAAATTGAACGTGTTTTATAACATGCAATTATTGCTCTTGAACGTTCCAGAAACTTGCTTTTCACATTGCTTATTTTATATTTTTTTTTTTTTTGTCCTTTGCGTCATGTTTACCGCAAATAAACGTATTTTCTTTCTTTTCTTTCTTTCTTTTCTTTCACTGTCTTAGCTGCAAATAATAACAAACCCTGTCAAGCTGCTGAAAGCAAATAGCTACTTCTACTGTTCATTGTAACCATCATTGTTGATTCCCATATTCAGCCAGTACTAATGTGAAAGGGGACAAATTGTTATAACAATAATAATGATTAATGTTAAATTCTGTTTAACTTGTTAAAGCGATAGTTTGTCACGTTTTCACAAAGGGTTGACGATCATCAATCTATAACATAAACTAACTAAGTTTGAGTCATATGCGGACATTAATATTGTATTAACTCGCAATGTTTGCAGTTAATCATTTACTTATCGAGTACACAGTACTCGTAGGTATAGTATGTCTTGTAGAGGCATTAAGACGTCGGCTTGAATTATATTGTTACACTTAGGTATGTAACTACAGAAGATAACAGGGATGATGCCTTGGTACAAAAAAGAAATTAATTTAGTCCGTCAGTCACCGAATAAAAAAAAATAAGAACACTTATTTTTTTTTGCCTTATTTTGTTAATAAAGACTTACTTAGATATCACGCATTAAATTTGGGGTGTGGGGCTTGTTATGTCACTTCCGCATATAAAATCTAGCTAGGCGTGACGTCATAACATATTTTAACTCAATGCTGTAATCAGATAGGCAGTCGCACCATGTAAAATACTGGTATTCAGCTGCGTCCGGTTACACTGGAAGCCGACCCCAACGTAGTTGGGAAAGGGCTAGGCTGATGATGATGATGTATCGCTGTAATCTCTGGATTACGTAAAAAAATTAAAAATACTTTTCCAATAAGTTTTTATTAATCTACAAACCGGAAAAAAAATAACTTTTTAATCATCAATCCCTATTAGTACACGAAGGATCTTTTGGCGCTCATAATAATATTAGGTTGGGGAAAAAGTCTTTTCGCATTATAGTATGTTTGAACTTAAAATAAAATCTCTTTGGCTATACTATTTATATCTGGCTGGTTTTGGTATCATTGAAAGCTTAAATTTTAAAGAACATAATTCCAAATTCAAATTAGGAAAATGTGTGATTTTCATTTGTTTTTCGTACTGTTAAGATGAGTGAATCTAATGAAGAAATTCGATACATTTTAAAATTTTACTACAAAAAAGGTAAAAATGCAACGCAAGCCGCGAAAAAAATTTGCGATGTTTATGGACCCATTGCAGTGTCTGTGAGAGTAGCACAAATTTGATTTAAGCGTTTTCAATCCGGAAATTTTGATGTCAAAGATGCACGTCGCTCTGGTCCCCCTATTACGGATAAAATGGATGCCATTTTTGAAAAAGTGGAGCAAGATCGGCATATCAGTAGTTACGACGTAGCTGAAGAACTAGGAATTGACCACAAAACAGTTTTGGCGCATTTGAAAAAATTTGGGTACACAAAAAAGCTTGATATTTGGGCACCTCACGAGCTCACTGAAAGAAACCTAATGAACCGTGTACTCATTTGTGATTCTTTATTACGACGTAATGAAACCGAACCATTTTTGAAGAAGCTGATAACTGGTGATGAAAAGTGGATCACGTACTACAAGAACGTGCGAAAAAGGTCGTGGTCAAAAGCCGGTCAGGCTTCACAGACTGTGGCGAAACCCGGGTTAACTCGCAACAAGGTGATGCTGTGTGTGTGGTGGGATTGGAAGGGCATTATTCGTTATGAGCTGTTACCACCAGGCAGGACCATCGATTCTGAACTCTACTGCGAAAAACTGATGAGATTAAAGCAAGAAGTTGAGAGAAAGCGGCCGGAATTAATCAACAGAAGGGGTGTGGTTTTTCATCATGATAACGCTAGACCTCGCACATCTTTAGCCACTCAGCAAAAATTAAGAAAGTTTGGCTGGGAGGTGTTAATGCATCCGCCGTACAGTCCTGACCTTGCACCTTCAGATTTCCACCTGTTTCGGTCTCTTCAGAATTCTTTAGGCAGTGTCAGATTAACATCACGAGAGGACTGCCAAAACCACTTGTCGCGGTATTTTGATCAGAAGTCCCAAAATTTCTATAGCAATGGGATCATGTCCCTACTTACAAGATGGCAAAAAGTTATCGAACAAAATGGTACCTACATATTAGGTTGGGGAAAAAGTCTTTTCGCATTATAGTATGTATGAACTTAAAATAAAATATCTTTGGTTATACTATTTGTATCTGGCTGGTTTTGGTAACATTGAAAGTTTAAATTTGAAAGAACATAATTCCAAATTCAAATTAGGAAAAAGTGTGATTTTCATTTGTTTTTCGTACTGTTAAGATGAGTGAATCTAATGAAGAAATTCGATACGTTTTAAAAGTTTACTACAAAAAAGGTAAAAATGCAACGCAAGCCGCGAAAAAAATTTGCGATGTTTATGGACCCAGTGCAGTGTCTGTGAGAGTAGCACAAATTTGTTTTAAGCGTTTTCAATCCGGAAATTTTGATGCCAAAGATGCACGACGCTCTGGTCGCCCTATCACGGATAAAATGGATGCCATTTTTGAAAAAGTGGAGCAAGATCGGCATATCAGTAGTTACAACGTAGCTGAAGGACTGGGAATTGACCACAAAACAGTTTTGGCTCATTTGAAAAAAACTAGGTACACAAAAAAGCTCCATATTTGGGTACCTCACGAGCTCACTGAAAGAAACCTAATGAACCGTGTACTCATTTGTGATTCTTTATTACGACGTAATGAAACCGAACCATTTTTGAAGAAGCTACTAACTGGAGATGAAAAGTGGATCACGTACGACAAGAACGTGCGAAAAAGGTCATGGTCAAAGGCCGGTCAGGCTTCACAGACTGTGGCGAAACCCGGGTTCACTCGCAACAAGGTGATGCTGTGTGTGTGGTGGGATTGGAAGGGCATTATTGATTATGAGCTGTTACCACCAGGCAGGACCATCGATTCTGAACTCTACTGCGAACAACTGATGAGATTAAAGCAAGAAGTTGAGAGAAAGCTGCCGGAATTAATCAACAGAAGGGGTGTGGTTTTTCATCATGATAACGCTAGACCTCACACATCTTTAGCCACTCAGCAAAAATTAAGAGAGTTTGGCTGGGAGGTGTTGATGCATCCGCCGTATAGTCCTGACCTTGCACCTTCAGATTTCCACCTGTTTCGGTCTCTTCAGATTCTTTAGGCAGTGTCAGGTTAACATCACGAGAGGACTGCCAAAACCACTTGTCGCGGTATTTTGATCAGAAGTCCCAAAATTTCTATAGCAATGGGATCATGTCCCTACCTACAAGATGGCAGAAAGTTACCGAACAAAATGGTACCTACATACTTTAGATAAATGTAAATAATGTATATTAAAAAATGTTTTGAATTTTCTTAAAAAATGCGAAGAAACTTTTTCCCCAACCTATTACTTTAGATAAATGTAAATAATGTATACTAAAAAATGTTTTGAATTTTCTTAAAAAATGCGAAGAAACTTTTTCCCCAACCTATTATGATAAAGATAAAGATTATTTATTTTTCCAAAACATGAGTATAACTATACACCTGGCATGCAAGATGTTAAATAAAATTTTCTCAGTCATGTTTCGCCTCATCGGCGTACAAATATAAATAGGTACCCAGGTTACTTATTAAGTTATTACACATACGTCAAATAATTATTAATACGATGATGTTGAAAGGGAGGCGCTGTTAGTAAATATTTAATTCAATTGTTTTGTGAAATCATCTGCCTAGCCTTTTACTCGACTACGTCCCAACTATGTTGGGGTCTGCTTCCAGTCTAACCGGATGCAGCTGAATACCAGTATTTTACATGGAGCAAATGCGTATCTGACCTCCACAACCCAGTTACTGAGTAATACAATCCCTTTAGTAAGACTGGTTGTCAGACTTTCGGGCTTCTGACGACCCGTAACGTTTGTCAAAAGATTCACGAATGACAGCCGGGACCAACGGCTAACGTGCTTTCCTAGGCACGGAGGGGTCTTGGTATGTAAAGATGGTCATCCATCCATGGACAACCGCGAAAAGCGTAGCTTAACCTGACAGATCGACCAGAGCGGATGTTATTACTTAGCCACGAGCCCCTTCTCTCAAATCGGCATGAATTATAAGAGAATTTCATGCCGACAGGTGACGGACGTGATTCTTAGTAGTGTCCATAACTAAATATTAAGAGCCGCACGGGTCGATCGATCAGGTTAAGCTACGCTTGCCGCGGTTGGTCCATGGATGGGTGACCATTTTTACACACAAAGACCCCTCCGTGCCTCGGAAAGCACGTTAAGCCGTTGGTCCCGGCTATCATTCGTGGATCTTTAACAGTCGTTACGAATCGTCAGAAGCCCGAAAGTCTGACAACCAGTCCTACCAAGGGGTATCGTATTACCCAGTAGCTGTGTTGCAGAGGTCAGATAGGCAGTCGCTCCATGTAAATTACTGGTATTCAGCCGCATCCGGTTAGACTGGAAGCCGACCCCAACATAGTTGGGAAAGGCTAGGCAGATGATTCTATAACTAAGATCGTTAATGCTACTAGAATATTTGTAATTAATCACCAAGTTATCGGGTTTAACAACACATGCTCTCATTTGTCTTGTCAAGGCAATTTGGCTCTAGCTTGTATTACATATTGTGATTTGTATCTAGATAATATTGAACAACCTTGGGACGAATAACGGGGTAATGAACTAAGTGCTTTCTAGAATTTTATTATTACTAACATTTATAAGAACTGTCTCAAGAATAGGGTATTACATCCATTTTTGAAAAATATCTCAATTAGATTCTATAGTACTAATAAGCAACTAAAAAAACACAAATTTTTTATTCAATCGATAAATGTCATAACCGCTAACGCGAGCGATACAGTAGAATGTTAAATTAAAAGATGTTTTTTTGAAAAATGTTATCAGTTTTATTGGCGAATTTATAATAATACTAGCACTTCCCGCGCGGCTTCGCCCGCGTGTATGGCGGAAAATATCCCACGGGAACGTACCACCGGACAGATTAATGGGACACTCCGCAGTTTAGGTATGAAGCTACAAGTACGCGGCGGGCTCATCTTACTGGGTCAATCCAGCGTGGGGTGCCGGGCGCCGGCCGGCTCGCACGCTATTTCGATACTCACTCACGCGCCGCGTCGTAAAAGAAGACAACCCTAACGAGTCAGAAGGTATAAGAGTTACGCGATAGAAAGAGAGGCAACTTATAGGTGAATATAACTGCAGGTAATGAAGCACTGTGCGACCTGAATTGCACTTTATTGTGTCGTTGCAAGAGTCGCTTTTTATTTAAATAGTTTTGCGGAGTATCCCACCTGTATTAATCGGTGCTACCGGGAATTCCTTCCTTATTCCTTGTCTACATTATAAAAGGAACCTCTGTGTAAAATTTCAGCTTTCTAATAAATATATAATTATCTGCAGTAATTTAAGCTGCGCGTTATTTGTCAGTCCATAAATCAGTCACGAAACTGTTTGCTTATCAAAAGATAAAATTCTCTGGTAACAAGCACATACTAGCTACCCCGAGATTGGCAATAGTTAGGTCGTATATTCTAGTGGCGCATTAGCTACACTGCGACACAGAGAAATTGAGTGCATTCACGACAACGACTGACACTTGAGTTAGTGCAAGCTCTTAGACTGATAATGTCTAGTCTTGGACCGAAATCAATATTTGTTCTTTTATTTTCTTTCTTGATCATTGCCAGCGCGTAAAACTGCACTGCAGAATTTGGCTCTCATTGTGGAATGTGGCAGTGAAGTACACTGTGCTAACGTACTGTGATCGTAAGTTTAGTTGATTTTCGTGCTATTTGCAACCAAAACAACATTGTTTTCTTACAGTACGGTGAGTTTTCAGAAAAGTGAATCAAAACAAAGCTTTCACCGATAGTTTTGCACAGATGATCAGAAATCACGCGTGAAAAAACACCTTAAAAATACTTTACACGTTTCAGGATATACAGAAGTCAACAGAACTACATACCGACAGAGCCAGTTCACCCAAAATAAAATAAACTCGACTCCCCAAATGTAAATCATTAAGATAAGTACCCTCAGACTCGGCGAAGCCTCGGATGGCTTGCCGAGGCCAATCGTCCGTGAACGTGGATTTATGACGAGTGGAGGCCTCTGGCTTCATACAGATTGTAAATTGTTAATCCGTGATAAATTGCACGTAAAATTGGTCTCAACCTCGGATCACGGACACAAGAGGGACAAATTGTAGTGTCATAGGAAATTGAGGAAATTTTACGGCTACGAAAGTTCTATTTTCGTCGAAAACCTAATAGCTGAGTTTCCTCCGATTTTGAGCAGGATATTTGTATAGAACAAGTAGGTAGAGTTATAAAGGGGCTCGTGGCTATGTAATAAAAGCCACACGGCTCGATCGATCAGGTTATGCTACGCTTGCCGTAGTCGGTCCGTGGATGGGTGACCATCTTTACATACCGAGGCTCCTCGTGCCTCGGAAAGCACGTTAGGCCGTTGGTCCCGGCTATAATTCTTCGATCTTTGACAGTCGTTACGGGTCGTCAGAAACCCGAAAATCTGACAACCAGTCTTACCAAGGGTATCGTATTACCGAGTAATTGGGTTGTGGAGGTCAGATAGGCAGTCGCTCCATGTATTTTACGGGTATCCAGCTGCATCCGGTTAGAATGGAAGCCGACCCCATCATAGTTGGGAAAAGGCTAGGCAGATGATGAAGTAGGTAGCGTTAACATGCTTATGTGGTATATGAATTTCTGTGACTCAAACACGGACGTGTAACGTAAATAAATGAATTTTGAATAATAAGGGGTTCACTTTTGGGGGCAAATAAGAAAATTTAAAAAGAAAGTTTTGCATGTACCCTGTGACATATCAAATAAAAGGGCTTACTGTGAGGGTCTCCAATAGATTTTATTTATAATTTTAAAATAAACAGTTTAAAAGTTATTTAAGAAAATAGAGGAAAATTGACCGTTCTCCCCCTTATTTCTGAAACATCTCGTACTGAGACTAAAATTTTGAAAAAAAAAAATACAGAAAATAGTTCGACATTTATAGATTACAGGAAAATTGATAAGAAGTCTGTGGTCTTAAAATAAAATGGTATAACTCTCAATACATGCGTAAAAACTTATATTTCCAGTTGGAATGTATGGGAGAACATGTTTTTCAACTACAATGTTAAGTTGGTACTGGGGATAAATTCAACCCAACTACGGAACCGTTCATTGTGAGTAGTCCGACACGCACTTGGCCGGTTTTTTTTAAATAATCTATAACATACATAACTTCACGCCTGTAATTTCCGAAGAGTCATGCAGAGGTGTACCTATAATACTTACACTATACCCCCATTATAGGCAGCGACCCTATTAGGCGTACGGTGAGTTGCACGATACCAACATTAGTTTAAAGGAGACATTGTCCCGTATTACAGAACGTCACTCAATACTCAAGCATTAGGTACTTAAAATTAGTTTCAACCAATCAAATGGCTTGAATCTAGTTTTAAGTAATACTTGAGTATTGAGTGACGTTCTGTAATACGGGCCTTAAAGACGTTGATGTTGTCACTTTCATTTTAACAGACTTCAAAAAAGAGGTTTTGTATATGTTTGTATATATGTATGGATGTATGTTTGTCCGCGATTTTCTGAAAAACTCATAAACCAATTTTGATCATTCTTTCACTAACGTGATCTGCATACTTTCAGAAATGTTTTAGTATATAATACATTTTGTAATTACTCTTATGTACGAAGGTATATGCATAAATGAACTGTATCTCCGGCATTTCTAAACTGATTTTTAAAATTCTTCTTTTCGTTCGTCTTGGGCTTACTTATGTAATTTTATATTCAACTAAAAATGGAAAAATAAAATTACTTTAAAAAAGTAAAAACCGACTTCACAAACCAAAATAGAATAAAATAACTTTTATAAAAAAAACTTAACAGCTTCTGAAGTCGGTGTCTTCAATTCTTCAATGCACCTTAGTTTGGCACCGACTTCAGAAGCTGTTGAGTTTTTTTACTTAAGTTATTTTATTCGTTTTTGGTTTTTGATGTCAGTTTTTACTTTTTTTATTGATTTAAAATGTATGGGATGGCATGAATTTAAAATCGCCTTTAAACTAATCTTGGTTTTATGCAACTCAATGATAATCATTTATAAATTAAACACATATTTATATACCTACCTAAAGCGCAAGCTAAGTTTATTTATATTTCCTCCACGTCTTTTTATACGAGGTGTTAACATATTGATACGTAGACGCTAACGCCATCTGTTATCGAGTAGCAGAACTATACGGTACGTCGATTCGTGACTTATCATTTCTGTAAGTACTAGGATGTTCTCGAATTATGGCCTCGAACTTTCTAGAAGCTTACACTCTTCATATAAATAGAGGGTTGCCAGCGGTCTATGGCAGTTAACATGGGCGTGTTAATGCAGCACGTCCAAACATACCATTGCCAGTGGCAAACAAAATGAGAGGCCCGTTGTTACGGGCCGCAGTATAGCCTCCGCGGCAAGGGGGCAATGCCCCAGTTCCGCACGCCACGCCCCTTGCGGGGCGTCGCGATATCTCACTCTATGGCAGTTCAGCTAGGAATGCGAAACAGTTAACAACAGTGAACTAATAGTGAGCTACAAGTGATTCTGCTTAAGTTTCTGATTACTGTATTTGTGATTATTTAAATATAGTGTGTTTTTGGTGTAAACTGGCATAAATTTATTTATTCCGAACCCCAGCTCGTAACATCATGAAAAGACGCGGTAGCTACATGAGCGAAGCTAAGCGAACTTAGTTTCGTTTCGCTTCGTTCTCAGTGTGTCCTGCGCTTAAGCATAATAAATCTTTCTTGGCTTATCTACCTTCTTTCTATAATCTTGGGTTTTAACGCTCCATTTCTTTAGTAGGGAGCTACTCGAATTGGTGCCGGGTTCGATTTCCGTGATAGAAAAATAGGCTCTTTATTTTGGGAGATAAAGACGATCGTTCACAAAATAAATATAATGCATATTCTAACAGTTCCCGCTACAATCCGCATGCTTCTGGCGAGAACGCCTCTCGTACCCGCTCGGCCAATAAGGGCGAGTCGAAGCTTCTAGAAGATTCTAGAAGCTTTCTTAAAAACAAATGACGCACAGTCTTGTCGTTGACATTTGTGAGTTGTCTGTCAACCGTCAACTGGACTGTGTACATATTAGATATTTTTACAAAACTTTATTTTCGCCCCGAATCCTATTATTGTTTAAAGCACTTACCTAAGATAATGTGTTTATATTAAAAATACTATTTTTATTTTAACATTGGATACGATTTTACGTGTAGTTTTGCATACTCGTCAAATTTAAGGGTGTGGTATAGACCAAAATCAAATCAAATCGAACAACTTTTTCCATGGCACCAACATCGTAATCGCGAAAAATTAATCAGCCGTCCCATACATTTGCGTCGAGTAGGTATTGAAGTTTTCTATGGGACAGTGGAAAATTTTTCGCGATTACGATGTTAGTCCCATGGAGAAAGTTGTTCGGTTTGATGTTCTGTACCACACCCTGAAATTCGACGAGGATGAAAAACTACACGTTGTATAGTTACAAAAATTGAGAATGTTTATATTTTAATGATACTCAGGGTGAGTTCACACGTTTGCCGCATCGCACCTTCAGTTCGATATTTGTTATTGTTAAAGTAACATGGTGCAACTCACCCTTGCGACAATTTTGTTAACTGATGTCATAATTTTAACTGTAACCTTAACCGCCCACGCTTCGCTAGTTAAAGTTATTGTTAAATATCCGTGAATTCTGTCAGACGCATCGAATATCATGTCCCTGCTCCGAACTTTGACGGAAACTAAAACGTAGCCTTTGGTGCAACCCACCCTCAGTTTCTTTATTCATCCTTCTCTCATTTCTTTCCTAAGTGGTCAAAAGTGGACATAAGAAGCGTCAAAAGACCGATGACAAAAGATGAGTCTATGGGTAATCGTGCTTATCGGATAAACAGGGACAATATTGCCACAAAACGGGAAGGAATGGCATAAAAGGGGGCTTATGCGTTTCAGTGGATTGAAAAGGGCTATGGATGATGATGGATGGTAATCCTAAATGCGATGGATTACTATAAATTACTGGTTACCTTAAAAAGTAACGTTTTATGTATTTTAGTACCTGGGCGACCGAGCTCTGCTCGGGTGAAAATAGAGAAAATAATTTTCCCAGAAATGACAAATGAAACCTTTATTCCATCGGTTTAGGTAATTAAATAAAGGTAGACAAAAAAGCTACGTGTCTCGTTAACCAACTAAACGTAATACCTTTCACTTCTATCGTAATGCTACGACACAGTTTACTCTTCAGTTTGTTGTATTACATTGAGTATAACTATGGGTCAGCGCACACCGAACTGCAAAATGCTCGCGTATGGTCGAGCAAAATTTTGACTGCTCAATCATGCAGGCGACATGCTCGCTCCTCCGTGAGCATGCTCCGTTGAAAATGCTCTGAGTTGCCAGGCGAGCGTGCATGACCAGTTTGATGCCAAAATCCGACGTTGGCAGACGTGATCAATATGGTTGATTGGGACTTAGTAATTATCGCCCTTTTGGTAGAGGAAGAGGAACATGAAGAATATGTAAACAAAATAAGACGTCATAAAATGTGAAGAACAGTATGGGTAGAGGAAACGTGCCGGGAAAGATGTACCTTAGGCGAAAATTAGACATTGTGCTTTTTTTTTATTATACATTGGGCTTTAAACATTTGATCGCTGTATGTTGGACTCGTTAAATTGTACAAACATTTGTGACACTGCACCAAACCGATCAACTTTTCTTCGTCCATGACTTCGTCGATTTCCAACACACGTCCAGACAGTTTTTTAACTGTGGCGCACTGAGAGCGAGCGCGGCGGCTCGAGCGCGCTCGCGCATGAAGAACGCATGCTCGAACACGCATCCTGCATGCTCGAGCATAGTCGAGCATCAAGTTTGGACGTGTATTTAATTTTGCAATGTATGGAATTGTCATAAGATTAATTTTTCAATAGTCTCAGAAAATGCTCTGCTCTGCCGGTCTATTCTGTAAAAATCTCACCGTGAAAACTTAGGTGAAGTGATCTTAAAGTGAACTGTCAATAGTATCAACCCCTAAAATCAGGTGGAATGTCGGCTCACTTCACGCTCACTTCACCTAAGTTATCACGGTGAGATGTTTACAGAATAGCACTACTGCTCTGCTCTTGGTGTGCGCTGACGCTATGTCGTAACATGACAACTGAAGTGACAGGTATTACGTTTAGTCAGTTAACCAGACACGTGGTTTTTTTGTTTACCTTTATTTAATTACCTAAACCGATGGAGTATAGCTAGGTCGATTTTTCTCCCCCGTAAACCCCTATATTGCAACTTACATCGAAATCGTTAGAGCGGTTTTCGAGAACGTGATTAAAAATATATATAAAACTAGCTTTTGCCCGTGGCTTCGCCCACGTGGATATCGGGAAATATCCCATGGGAACGTTCATATGGAAAACATAGGGCCAATATACCCAATGGCGTAAGGCGCAACGATCGCTACTCAATTCGATCTACCGATCTCGATCTATCGATGGTACTTTACCTACTGCGTTCGCCGAGTAGGTGGCCACGTTGATTGCGGCATCAGTGGCCTTCTTTAGATCGTCCGAAGTGCAGATGGACAACCACTTAGGATACTCCAGCAAGTGGAACATGGTCTGATAAGGAGCACCACACTCACACTGGGTTTGGATGGGTCAGTAAATTGCACTTCGATAAATTCTGTCTGCAGCGGCCTACTTGGATACGCAATCGATTGAGAGCTTTCTATAGGCCACCTAATAATTTAAAACTGCCATTGGTTCTTGTACAACGAACTAAACTATCAGTAAAATTTCTTACTGTGGCCACAGATCCGACGAAGCCCGAGCTGCATACGAAGTTTGGCGAACTACGTAAGCAGCTTGGGCTCTCGTGGGATGACTGTATGATGTTTAGACTGTGCTATGGCTATGAGAAAAGGGGAAACAACGATAATTTTGTGTTTTTAAAATTCCTATAAAACCAAATGTATACAGGGTGTAAGGGACAGCCCTCCTCAAAATAGCAGGGTGAATTCAGCTAACTATTTTAAATCATATTCCACGAAAAAATTCTCAGGAAAATTTTCATTTTTTATCGTTTTTTTTTTCAGTGACTTATTTATTTCAATGTAAAATTATATTCCCTGCACGCAGCACTCCATTTATGTAAATAAACAGCTAAAATAAAAAAAAAAACAAGCAATGGATGTTGAAATAAGTACGACGCGCTGCGCTGCCGCCATGCCGATCGCTACGTGCGTTTTGCCACGGTAACGATACATTGCGTGTGAGGTAATAAAACAAATTCAGGTTTATTGGATACCGATAACATTCCGGAAAAAATTTCATGTACCGGTCATCTTATTATTATACTGAATTCACCCCATGAGTCTGCGGAAGGCTGTCCCTTACACTCTGTACACAACATGTCGTTTTGTATCCTCGTCAAATTTAAGGGTGTGGTATAGACCATCAAACCGAACAACTTTTTCCATGACACCAACATCGTCAACGCGAAAAAATAATCAGCCGTCCCATGCATTTGCGTCGAGAAGGTATTGAAATTTCTATAGGACAGTTGAAATTGTTTTCGCGAATACGATGTTGGTCCCATGGAGAAAATTATTCGGTTTGATGTTCTGTACCACACTCTGAAATTTGACGAGGATTTAAGTGTTATTTGGCTATATTGTCTAACTGTTGTACTTAAACCGAAACATAAGTAATTGAAATCTTTCGATAGAAAAAAAAACCGGCCAAGTGCGTGTCGGACCACGCATAATAAAGGGTTCCGTAGTTTGGATTAATGTATCCCAAGAACAAACGTAGCATTTTAGTTGAAAAACATGTTCTCCCATACATTCAAACTGTAACTGTAAGTTTGCACTCACAATATTGAGAGATTTACCATGTTATTTTAAGACCACATACTTCTTATAAGTTTTCCTGTAATCTACAGGTAAAGAACTATTTTCTGTATTTTTTTTTTTCAAAATTTTAGGCTCAGTAGTTTCGGAGATAAGGGGGGATGGTCAATTTTCGTCTATTTACTCAAATAAAATTTATTTTAATATTATTATAAAAATAAATTTGAGACCCTCATATCCTCACCCTTTCATTTGATATGTCACACGGTACAGTTTGCATTTTTTTTTTCTTATTTGCCCCCAAAAGTGACCCCCTTATTCAAAATTAATTTATTTACTTTACCCGTCCGTGTTTGGGTCACAGAAATTTATATGTGTACCAAATTTCAACTGAATCAGTCTATTAGATTCGGAGCAAATTGGCTATGACAGACGGACACACGAGACACACGAGTGATCCTATAAGGGTTCCGTTTTTTCCTTTTGAGGTACGGAACGCTAACAAGCGCAATCAATATTAATATTATAAATGTAAAAGTGTCAGTTTGTCTGTTATCTTTCACGTTTAAACTACTGAACCGGTCGTTATGTTTGACAGATAGGTAGCGTGGCACATAGAAAAGGACATAGGTTACTTTTCATCATAGATATTTGGGTTAAAAAGCGAAATACAAAATACCTACACGCGGTTGTTCGTTAGTCTCGCTAAAACTCAAATAGGGGCTACAAATACTGGGCTTGACCGCTTTGAATTTTTTTTTTTTGCTAATACAAGAGTGGTTTAAAAGAAAAAAAAAACCGGCCAAGGGCGTGTCGTAACCGTCGTCGCGCAGTCGCGCACCGTACACTGCGGAGCACGGTCGCGTTTTGTTAGCAGCCGGGTGACTCGTGCGTTTCAAGGGCGTTTCAAGGGCAATGGCCTCGTATACTGTGAAGTGTTCGAACTGTAATGTAGTGATTAATGAACTTTTAGCGTTTCTTTCGAACGTGCTTGATTATATGGATGAAGACAGCATACACCAGCTGGTAACATCGTCTTTCAACGTAGAAAGCATTTCACAGGCAAAATGTTTGCTTTTTGAATCCGTACCTAATGCAAGAAAAATGCCGGTGAGGCGTAAGGATGGGAAGAAGAGAATGTCTAGAGACCTGGATGACATAATTTGTCTCATGAAAGGAATGGATGCCGAAGTCTTCCCAGTGTTCGTGGCAAAGGACTTACATAAAGTGCCTAGTGTGAGTTTCGACCACATTGATTGCACTCGTTTGCTAAAAGACATATCAAAACTTCGGAATGAAGTCAGTTTGTTACAAGAAAACGTCGTAACAAAAGAGATGTTAGATGCGTTTAAAAAGGACATGAGGCACGCGTCAATTGTTGTTGATAACTGTCCATCTCAAGATCAATTTGTCAATAAAAGGAGAGGAGCGTGTCTGCAGGAGAGCTACTATGAAATGTGCAGCGGCCCTGTTGGCTTGCAGTATGTTCCTATAAAGGCTAATAATGCTTCGTCATCGTCGTCGTCCGGAGCAAAACATCACTCAACGCCTACAAAGAATGAATCATCACCCGCAAGCGCGCAGTCTATCTCTTTTCAATGCGAGCAATCGAACGAGATGGAGACTAAAGCTAGCAGACACGTGGAGGCACGGACGGGGGTTTCGAACAACGCGAGCGGTGTGAGTGAAAGCAGTATTGGGTCCAGACCTAGGCGCGGCGGCGAGAGCGGGACAGCGACGGGCGGTGAGGCCCAGCCACGAGGTACTGCGGTTTCGAATGCACCGGATAGTGAACTCGATTGCGCGCGCGCTTCGGTCAACAAATCGGTTGTATTGCACAGCGTAAATGCGAAAACAGCTGTTACTACTGTATTGCCTTCTTTGTTATTAAATAAAAACGACAGTCAGGTTGCTGAGAACGGCTCGCAAGTGACTAAAGAGAAGTCTGAATGGCAAGTTGTTCAGTCAAAAACTGCCAGAAGATATAAACTTATCGGTCAAAAAGGACGGGCTTCTATAGCGCCGGACAGCAAGTTTAAAGCTGCCGACATAAAAGTACCTTTGTTTATTTCTAACGTCTCTAAGGATACTTGTGAGCATAACATTGTTAGCTACATAAAAGATAGTACCGGTGAAGGTGTGTCATTAAAAATGATAAAAATGAAAACGAATTGAAAATATAACGCTTATAAGTTATTTGTTTCAAAGCGCAATTTGCATTTGTTTTTAAATGACGACTTTTGGCCTGATGGCATTACGTTTCGGCGTTTTGTGCACTTTATGTACGGGCCGAAGCAAGGAGATTGTAATGTTAAAGTTTAATTGTGTTACAGTATGACTAATAATCACAAAATAACGTACAATAATTGTAAATTCATTAGTTTTAATTGTAAAAATTATAAAACTTCCATAGATGATGTGAGAAAATTATGTGAAACGGCGAATGTAGTTTGTCTCCAGGAGACGTGGTTACTTAATCACGACCTGCCACTGTTAGGGACTGTATCTCCTGATTTTGAGTACATGGGTAAGAGTTCAGTAGACAGCGGCGAATTACGGGTCGGTAGGCCATATGGCGGTGTGGCCATACTATGGCGAAAGGGCATTTTTGATAGTGTTTCTGTTATAAATTGCAACAGTGACAGACTGTTAGCTATCAAAGCTACTATAGGTGGTCGCTCTATACTAGTCTTTTGTGTATACATGCCAGTAAAAGCGAGAGAAAACTTACCTATTTTCACAGATATTCTGAGTTCAGTTCAATTGAAGAAGGTAGTGATGTTCAAACTGTTATTATTTTAGGAGACTTAAATGCGCAACCTGGACAATTATTCTTTAGTGAGCTTAACAGCTTTTGCACGGACAGATCTTGGGTGTGCGCAGACATTGAATTTTTGGGGACTGAGTCGAACACGTTTACTTATTTTGACACGTTTTATCGTAGGGGCAGTTGGTTGGACCATTGTATTGTCTCACAAGCGGCCTGGCAATCAACAGTTAACGTTGGAATAATTGAGGATATTTTTGTTTCTGATCATCTGCCTATATTTATAGAGTGCAATTTGGGTTCAATTAGTCCTAGTGTCGCGATCCAAAATACATCGCGTTGTGATGTAATCTGGGGGGAAAGAGATGAGGCACAAGTGAGTAAATATCGAGATTTGTGTAATAAGGGCCTGCGAGACATTGACTTCCCCTCAGAATTTGAAACTTGTAGTTTTGGGTCTTGTAATTTATATGACCATAAGTTAGTTGTAGATAAAATGTATAAGGCATTCGTTGACGTGTTAAGTGATGCGTCTGTAAAATCAAAAAACAATGTGAGACGTAAACGACATAACAAGCGTGTGTGTGGCTGGAATGAGCATGTGAGGGAAGCGCATCAGGAGGCTAGGCTAAAATACCAAAACTGGATAGTTCTGGGTAGACCAAGTACTGGTCCCACTTACGACCAGATGTGCGTGTCCCGTAAAATTTTTAAAGGACGGCTAAAGTGGTGTCAGAAACACCAGGACCAAATTAGAATGGACGTAATAGCTAAACAAAGAGCCGATAAAGATTTCACAAAATTTTGGAAGTCCACTGGTAAGCTTGATGTTAAGCCTGGCCTCCCTGCGAATGTTGATGGCCGAAATGACCCAGAGGAGATAGCTAATTTGTTCATGGAGCACTTTACAGTACGCTCTCCTCTGGGTCCTTCAACCAATATGCCAGATGGTGGGCCCACCGTGGCGGGAGAGGAACATTTACTTAAATTTACAGCGAAACAACTTAAAAAAGTGATAAACAGTATGCGTAAAGGTAAATCTCCTGGCCACGATGGGCTCAGTATTGAGCACCTAAAATATGCTGGCGTACACGTGCCGAGGATCCTGTCCATGTTCTTCAATATGTGCGTGAGTCATTCTTACTTACCAAAGGATTTGATGAAAACTACAGTGGTGCCCATAGTGAAGAACAAGACAGGGGACATAGCGGACAGGAAAAACTATCGCCCGATCTCTCTCGCGACAACTGTAGCAAAAGTGTTGGATAGTGTGCTTGAGTCTTGCCTGGATAAGTACATAAACATACATGACGCACAGTTCGGGTTTAGACCTGGACTGTCAACTGAAAGCGCGATTCTAGTTCTTAAGCACACTGTCCAATACTACACTGAACGGAAGACTCCGGTATACGCCTGTTTTTTTGGATCTCTCCAAAGCCTTTGATCTCGTTTCGTATGAAGTGCTTTGGACAAAGATGGAGGACAGGGGTATACCGGCGGAACTATTGAAAATATTTCAATACTGGTACTCCAATCAGACTAATTGTGTCAGGTGGTCAAACTGCCTATCAGAGTCATACAGGTTGGAGTGCGGAGTGAGACAGGGGGGGCTGTCCTCTCCAAAGCTGTTTAACTTTTATATTAATGACCTCTTAGTCGAGCTCAGCAGCATGCGTGTCGGTTGCCGGGTGGGGGGTGTTTGTGTGAACAGCGTCAGCTACGCGGACGATATGGTGTTGCTGGGCCCGACTGCGAGGTCAATCAGGGAAATGATTAAGGTTTGTGAAAAATACGCCGCATCACATGGTCTTATATATAATGTACGAAAAACTGAGTTCATGGTCTTCAAGGCCGCCGGCAAGTGCCCAGACACCATTCCCTCAATTACATTGAACGGCGCTAATATAAAGCAGGTGACCAAATTTAAATATCTGGGCCATATACTTGTCGACGACCTTAAAGATAATGATGACGTGGAGAGGGAGCGCAGGGCGTTGGCGGTCCGCGGGAACATGTTGGCGCGCAGATTTTCTCGTTGTACTGATCAGGTCAAAATAACCTTGTTTAAAGCGTACTGTCAAGGCCTGTACACGGGAAGTCTGTGGTTCAGCTGTTCTCGTGGGACGCTAAATGCACTGCGCGTCCAATATAATAATGTTTTCAGGATGATGTTGAAACTCCCTCGTTTCTGTAGTGCCTCGGGGATGTTCGCCCAATCGAGTACAGATGGTTTCCATGCTGTCATCAGGAAAAAGGTGGCATCGCTTGTGGGGAGGATTCGAGGGGGTAGCAATAGCATCCTGAAAGTCGTGGCTGAGGACCCGAGAGCTCCTGTGCTGAGGCATCTCATGCGGATTCACTGTCCGCATGAAGTGCCTCCAAGGTACATGACTCAGTAACTTGGTTTTTTTTTTTTTTTATTTATAAGTTTGTTACTAATCCTAGTGTATAAGTTGTTTACTAACAAAAATGGTTCCTATGTTGTCCCAAATAAAAGAATTTTGAATTTGAATTTTGAATTTGTAACACGCACAATGAAGGGTTCCGTAATTGAAAAGAATTTATCCCAATAAAAAAAGTGAAAACCGACTTCAAAAACCAAAAATGAATAAAATAACTTTCTTAAATAACTTAACAGCTTCTGAAGTCGGTGCCAAGCTAAAGTGTATTGAAGGACTAAAGACACCGTCTTCAGAAGCTGTTAAATGGTCTAAGAAAGTTATTAGATTCATTTTTGGTTTTTGAAGTTGGTTTTAACTTTTTTTAAAGTAAATTTATTTTTCCATTTTTAGTTGAATATTCAATTACATTTAATAAGTAAGCCCAAGACGAACAAAAAGAAGAATCGAACCGAATGACAGTATTACTTTCCTTTAAGCCGAATGACCAAAACAAAAATGGCAACCAGTAGGGTCGCCTAACTTGTATCGATTAGTAGGATAACGCAATATTATTTACGATTTTTTTTTAACGATTCTGTTATCTATAAGGAAAAACATTTTATAAATAGAAAACAATAAATGAAAGTGTTGTTGTTGTCCCAATGTTTAGAGCTTCTGCCTTATTGCCAGTACTATAAAAATAAATTGCACGATTTTATTTCAAACAGTTATATTTTATTCTTGGGTCGTAGTTTACGTCACTTTGAAGCTGAAGACTGTGTGCAATATTATATTTTACCTGTTTATGATAAGCCTACAAGTTTAGCACTATATTATTATAGCACTGTTCGGCAAACTACACAATTCAGGTTATTATTTTAAATTGGCAACGTCTTTGTTTATATTTTTTTATCTCGAATTCAGGTTTAGTACTGTCAAACTAAAATACAGTTAAGTTTTGTCACTTACTTAAGTCAATTTCAGAATTGTAAATCGTCGTTTGACAAGAAAAAATTAAATTTTAGTGATTTTTAGTCTAGTTTAGAGGCATTTCTGACAAGAGAATCGGCATCAGTGTCAACCTATCAATAGCTATTCTAAAATTTAATCGTTCCCACTGCAGTCCGCTCCTAATCGTGTCTACATTCAATTTAATTCAGAGGGCCGTCGAGTTATAGCAAGATGGCGTCGATTTATCTTAGAAATTCACTCCCTATTACTGTCAGCTCCGTGTTACGTTGAAATTATGCAAGATAATTTAGTTGATTAGTCGAGATTGGAGGTTTTTAAGATTAATGGCGGGTTCTTCTTGGTCCTCTTTCAAGTGAATGATTTTATCTACTGTATAGATTTAAAGGAAAAAGCGACTCATTTCCATTTTTTTATTTGCCATTATTAAATAAATAAATTTAAAAAAAAACTTTATTGCAGACCACTGATGGTCCATGAAAAACACACACAATTTAAAAATATTAAAACAGCCAGGCTGAAGTGGGAGTGGGCCGGACACGTCGCGCGAATGCACCCGGAGAGATGGGCAAAGATCGTCACCAACTGGATGCCTCCTGAGGGAGGACATCGCCGTCGAGGCAGGCCACGGCGAAGGTGGTGTGACGATCTGATAAGGTTTGCAGGGCCAACATGGCCAGAGATCGCACAAGACAGGGAGGTTTGGAAGGAAAAAGGGGAGGCCTTTGCCCAGCAGTGGGACACAATGTAGGCTAATAAAAAAAATACTTTGATACAAAAAAAAAAATACAATGAAATGGCATACATACACAAACTCACGCCTGTCTTCTTTCATTTCTTTATTGACCCATTGCTGGGCAGAGGTCTCTCTTCCACCTGTCTAAAATGTATAAAATTTTAACTGATGTGTTCAGGGTGTTCTACTCATGAATATGAACAACTTTCATTAAGAGACCAATTCGGAAGTCACGAAAAAAAAAAATTTGCTGTTTCATAAACGTTTACTACTTACTGTTGGTGTTACACGAATGGATAGAAAAAGAAATGAGTACATAAGATGAAGTTTGAAAGTGGCACCGGTGATTGAAAAGTTGTGCGGAAATCGGTTGTAATGGTATGGGCATGTGATGCGGAGGAATGAGGAAAATGTCGTGAGGAAAGTTTTGAGTATGGATGTCGTTGGCTATAAGAGTAGGGGAAGATCAAAGAAACGATGGATGGACTGTGTGAAAGATGATATGGCTAGAAAGGGGGTGACTACCGAGATGACGACTAATATCGAGAATTATGGAAAAAAGGAACATGTTGCGCCGACCCCAAATAAATTGGGATAAGAGCAGGAGAATGATGTTGACCTACTCGACCAAAATGTATGAAACAGCTGATTTTTTAATCGTGATTTCAGAATAAAGAATGAAAGAAAAGAAAGAAAGAAAGTTACATAAAGTAAAAGAAAAGAAAGAAAGTAAAAGAAAGAAAAGAAAAAAGAAAGTCAAAAAGAAAAAAAGAAAAGAAAGTTCCTTATTCCTTATTGAAAGTTGTTCATATTCATGGGTTGAACACTCGTACTCGGTGAAAATTTGGGTAGTTATTAAAAAAAAAATCCCTGTATACTTAGTATTCCTACGAAGCAATAATTCAGCTATTTCAATACTTTGTCACAAATTATTCAATGACTGAATTATGCACAGAAAAACCTGTATAAAGTCTCGAAACACGTCACAATTCAGTTCAAGACTTCAAGGTTTCAAAACGACTAATAAGAGAGCGAGAAACAAATTAATCCGTGGTTACAAATTGAGCTGTGGCAGAGCGGAATGGAGCACAGCGGTGGTGCGTGAACAGAGCGAAGAAGCGGAGCGAGCGAACTAAACGAGTCCCACTTGCAAGCTGCAGTTATTTGTATTGGAATGTTAAGTTTTATGGTAATTGGTACTATGAGGCGCTGGTAAGCATTTCTCCACGATAAAAAAAAGGTACCTATACCAACCTATGTTTTGAGTACGTTTTCTTGTTCGATGTCTTTAATTTGTACGGATTAAAATGAATAAGTTTCCTTTCTGAGTTTATCTGGGATATTATTGACATAGGTGAAGGAAAACATCGTGAGGAGTCTGAAGTCGCCTACCTGACATGAGCAAGCGTGGTAATTAATGTGCTTCTCTATATGAGAAGGAGTTTTGCACTGCAGGGGGACACCAATAAGCTAGTATTTTTGTATTTCAGAAATAGTTACAGTCAGCAACAAAAGTCGATTAACACTTGGAGTTTTTTAATCTTAATTATTAAGAGAAATATTAAGCACATTAACTCTTAACGGATAAACGAAAAAAACCAATTTATCGAATCATTTTGTGTTAATTTAGATGATGTGAAAAAGTAGCAGTGTTGACCGTACCTAGTTATATAGGTACGCTCTTCAGCGTATTAAGAAAATAAAATAAATAGGTAAATTGAAAAAATAATTTCAGCCATTATAATTAAATAAATTAAAATTGGAATATTAATTTAAAAAAAGTTTCGTTTCTATTATGAAGACTAATATTTTTGTGATTCTACATGAGAGTGGATTCAAATGAATAAACTACTTATTTAATTTTTTAGGGTTCCGTACCTCAAAAGGAAAACACGGAATCCTTATAGGATCACTTTGTAGTCCGTCTGTCTCTCTGTCAGTTTTTTCTTTTTCTCATGCACGCGTGGTGGTATCAAGTTGAAATCAATATCAAATACGTAGGCTTACGGTCTCTTGGAGCTGTAAAATAAAATCAGTTTCAAGTTAACGCAATAAAAAAATACGACCACTTAAGAGACATATTTTGATACTCGCAAATAAATCAAAACCTACAGGGTACTTTTCCATTGACCTGGAATCATGAAATTTGGCAGGAAGCAATGTTTCACAGCACAAGTAAAGGGAAAAGTCCGAAAATCGTTATATGTAGTTAGGTATATCACAAAAATAACCTCGTAATAAATTTCTCTAAATCTAAAATAATGCCCTTCCACCCCCGTCAAAAAACCCCACTAGACATAAACTTCACTTACAACGGCACAACAATAGAAGTCGTTCATGAGTTTACTCTACTTGGTCTGTCTATAGATACAAACATTAACTGGAAGTCACACATAAAAAAACAAAATCAAAACTATTCAAATTTGCATACGCCCTTCGTGAAATCAAAAAGACCACTAACCTAAAAACTGCACTTGTCACCTATTATGCCTACGCAAATGCGTGGCTCAGTTACGGCGTGATATTGTGGGGGTGGGGTGGGGTATCCTACCACCTAATTTCACATGTGGAAGCAATAAAAATATTGAGTATTGAGTAAAAAAAAAGCGATTACAAACTTACTTACTTGCAGTTGGATAATTGACAATGATGTATATCTATGTATAGGAGAACATGTTTTCCAAATACAAAGTTAAGTTTGTTTTTGGAATAAATTCATCTCAACTACGGAAGCCTTCATTGTGCGGGGTCCGACACGCACTTGGCCGGTTTTTTAATTTTTATTCTCTGGTCTAAAATTCTTATTAAATGAGCAGTGAAAAGTAAACTTGAATCTGAAAGTGAATAACATTATAATATCGGCAAATTGTTAAAGTTGGCGAATTTGGTTGCATTACACCATGTGCTGCCACAGTTGGCTGAATCGCATGTCATTTTGCTTGTGCTTCCAGTTTCAATTAGTAGGCAAACTAAAGCAATAGTGGTGTATAGCTGTTTCAGAAGTTCTAGCAATAAAACCGTTAGGAGCCTTTTACAGTTCAAGCAGTACGATTATGGAATGCCTTGTCCGTGTCGATAAGGCGTGCCCAATCTTTGTCCATTTTTAAAATTTTGGCAAAAAACACTTCCATTTAAAAATCATCATTACATGTATAGTTCCTTGCTCTTGTTTCATGCTTATTATTGTATAATTATAATAGGTTGGGGAAAAAGTTTCTTCGTATTTTTTAAGAAAATTCAAAACATTTTTTAATATACATTATTTACATTTATCTAAAGTATGTAGGTACCATTTTGTTCGATAACCTTTTGCCATCTTGTAGGTAGGGACATGATCCCATTGCTATAGAAATTTTGGGACTTCTGATCAAAATACCGCGACAAGTGGTTTTGGCAGTCCTCTCGTGATGTTAACCTAACACTGCCTAAAGAATTCTGAAGAGACCGAAACAGGTGAAAATCTGAAGGTGCAAGGTCAGGACTATACGGCAGATGCATTAACACCTCCCAGCCAAACTATCTTAATTTTTGCTGAGTGGCTAAAGATGTGTGAGGTCTAGCGTTATCATGATGAAAAACCACACCCCTTCTGTTGATTAATTCCGGCCGCTTTCTCTCAAGTTCTTGCTTTAACCTCATCAGTTGTTCGCAGTAGAGTTCAAAATCGATGGTCCTGCCTGGTGGTAACAGCTCATAATGAATAATGCCCTTCCAATCCCACCACACACACAGCATCACCTTGTTGCGAGTTAACCCGGGTTTCGCCACAGTCTGTGAAGCCTGACCGGCCTTTGACCACGACCTTTTTCACATGTTCTTGTCGTACGTGATCCACTTTTCATCACCAGTTATCAGCTTCTTCAAAAATGGTTCGGTTTCATTACGTCGTAATAAAGAATCACAAATGAGTACACGGTTTATTAGGTTTCTTTCAGTGAGCTCGTGAGGTACCCAAATATCGAGATTTTTTGTGTACCCAGTTTTTTTCAAATGCGCCAAAACTGTTTTGTGGTCAATTCCCAGTTCTTCAGCTACGACGTAACTACTGATATGCCAATCTTGCTCCACTTTTTCAAAAATGGCATCCATTTTATCCGTAATAGGGCGACCAGAGCGACGTGCATCTTTGACATCAAAATTTCCGGATTGAAAACGCTTAAACCAAATTTATGCTACTCTCACAGACACTGCACTGGGTCCATAAACATCGCAAATTTTTTTCGCAGCTTGCGTTGCATTTTTACCTTTTTTTGTAGTAAAATTTTAAAATGTATCGAATTTCTTCATTAGATTCACTCATCTTGACAGTACGAAAAACAAATGAAAATCACACATTTTCCTAATTTGAATTTGGAATTATGTTCTTTAAAATTTAAACTTTCAATGATACCAAAACCAGCCAGATACAAATAGTATAGCCAAAGAGATTTTATTTTAAGTTCATAAAGACTATAATGCGAAAAGACTTTTTCCCCAACCTAATATATTTGTATATATGTATGTATATAATGTATATGTATATGGTACACCATTGACTACCTGCAGTATTGTCTCTCCTTCTCCCCTTAATCCTTCCATAGGTTGTCTATAAAAGATCGCTTTTAGCGATAAGACCGCCCATTGTGTCACCCTATGTAAAATTTCAAAATTTATATCTGTAATTTTTATGGTGTGCCTAATAAAGAGTATTCTATCTATCTATCTGAGAGCCTATACTACCTCAAACGGCTTAGCATGATCCTCCGTTATGTCGAAAATACTGTAGCATTAATGTTGAAATAAATACATATATGGTAAAGTTGAGGATTAATGTTAAGTACTATGACGAAAACACGATTGCATAAAATTTTCTCGATAGAAAAAAAAATCCAAAGTTACCTCTAAACCGAACAATAAACCAAAAAAAAACTTCTAATTAGATCATGAAACTTTGCATACTAACTGAAATAACTATAAAGCAGGTCTTTTTCAAATTAAATTATTTTCACCGTAAAAGCAATTACCTAAACTATCGGCGCCCAGCACCGCACTCAGTCCGCGAGCATTATCGTGCGAGTGAGATAAAAAGCTGAGATAGTATGGGCTCTTAAGAGAGACTTCGTCAGGCAAAATATTAGGTCTTTACCTATGAAATTGCCGTTCTGCAGTACTGGCCATTTCAAATCAAAATAATTTTTGTTTGGCTAAGAATTCTAATTTCAAATTAATTTTATTTTAAAAACATGGATTTTTTTTTCCAAACGTAGTCATTTGTTTATTGATTAGTGTTACATTTTCATCGCATTTCAATCTTTTTCGTCATCATGGATACGTTAAAAATTCGAGTAATTATGGAATATGAGTACCGTCGTGGCAGCAACGCGGCACAAGCGGCACGCAACATCAACGACTTTTACGGAGCTAACACTACAAACCAACGCACCACTTGTTATTGGTTTGCTCGCTTCCGTTCTGGAAATTTCGACCTGAAAAATGAACCTCGCGGTCGTCCGAAGACTTTGGTCGACAATGACGAATTAAAGGCGATTGTGGAAGCTGATGATACACAATCTACGGCTGAATTAGCAGCAGCTTTCGACGTTAGCGTCAAAACAATATTGGTCCATTTGCGTCAAATTGGCAAGGTAAAAAAGCTTGTCAAATGGGTGCCCCACGAACTCAATGATCGCCAGCGCGAAGTACGCGTCGAGACGTGCCTTGCACTGCTCAATAGACACACAAATGAAGGAATTTTGAACCGCATTGTTACCTGCGATGAAAAATGGATTCTGTTTGATAACCGCAAGCGCTCAGCAAGTTGGTTGGATCCTGGTTCAGCACCTAAACAATGTCCTAAACGAAAACTTACCCCTAGAAAAGTGATGGTCACTGTTTGGTGGTCAAGCGCCGGTGTGATTCATCACAGCTTCTTACCAAACGGGGGAGCATTACTTCAGATGTATACTGTGAAGAACTAAACACAATGATGGAGAAGCTGGCACATCTCCAACCAGCATTGGCCAATTGCTCGTCTCCGCTGCTCCTGCACGACAACGCGCGACCTCATACTGCACAGCAGACGGTCTCCAAGTTGCAAGAACTGGGGTTGGAAGCTCTCCGTCATCCAGGGTGGACTCACCAGACCTTGCACCTACAGACTACTACTTTTTCCAGAATTTGGATAACTTCTTGGCGGGAAAAAAATTCAATACCCGAGAGGCAGTACAAAATGCCTTTGAAGAATTTGTTGCCTCCCTTCCAGCTGATTTCTTTAAGAAGGGCATCAATAAACTGCCACTGCGTTGGCAAAGATGCATTGATTGCATGGGTGATTACTTCGATTAATACAAATAAAAAATGCATGAAAAAAATTCGTTTAAATTTTTTCATACAAAACGGCAATTTCATAGGTAAAGACCTATTATTGCTACGAACCAACCAATAAGTAACCCCAATGACAAATCTTAAGACCATTATAAAGTATCATATTCTGACAAATGATTCTGAATAAGATTAAATTATGTTTTTCTTGTGCCGAAAAGCAGTTCTACTGTGTTCCATTGTGATGGGGTGCAGTAGAAATTTCAGGAACAGCCTGTAGGTACCTGTGATTTCTACGTTACTCTCGCTCGTGTCCTATGATACAACTACTTTCCATAAGTCAAGCTCGTTTTCAGTAATACTAGATGGCACCTAAATGAATTCCTAAATAAAAGCCCATTGTTGGATTTTGAACTCGGACCTAAGTAGAGCGATGAAAATCCAGTGCAATAATATTTAGGCATTGATTTAAATATTTCCTAGTGTTAGAGAAACCGGCTTTAAACGACCTCTTTGCAAACCCCAAACATAAATATTTCACACAATTCGTTTTCTCTGGATTTTGATTGCTATTTCTACCTACAAAATTCTCGTATTTTTACACCTACGATTCTTCTCTACAGCTCACATTTTAAATCAAACCATATCTTCTTTATTTAGTTCAGTGTCATCACTCACCTCTGCAGAAGTGATGGATATCGATATCTACCCATGATCAATCAATTAATTTGATGAGCATACGTAAACTTCACAGACGTGATAGGCACCGACATCTAAACACGATAAAATTAAAATATGTTTTATTAACACAAACAACAAACAACAACACCAGCGATAGTTGATCAAAAAAAAAAAAATCATCAATTTTTTTTTTTGTTTTGTTATCGGTACCCATCGGTAAACTTCACAGACGTGATGGGCACCGATATCTAAACACGATAAAATAAAAAAAAAACAGATTTTCTTAACACATAATTACAACAAACAACAACACCAGCGATAGTTGACCCAAAAAAAATCATCAAATCTTTTTTTTTTTGTGTTTTGATATCGGTAGGTACCCATCACTTCTGCGGAGTTTTGCTAGCTAATTTTATTTGATCCTGAATTTATTTGAGCACTAGATACTAAGAACACAGTGTCTAGATTTTGGACTAGGAGTACGTAGAAAAATATTGGGGAGAATACTTAAATTAGGGGCATTGGCTAGACAAAATGATGGTATGTTTTTGTAACAGATGGTACTCAAGCATCCTTCGTTAGTCGTTGTGTTCTTAGCCTAGTTGGTAGATATCGGTTTTCTTGATGAAATGTTTTTGTTACTTATTTTTCAATTATCAGTCACAGAATTATGGTGTCTATTTTACAATAGTGTGTGCGATTAACCTCTGTAGCTTTTTAACCGACTTGAAAAAAGGAGGATGTATTTATGTTTGTTTGTCCTCGATTTTCTCAAAAATTCATTAACTAATTTTGATGATTTTTTCACTAACGTGATCTACATACTTTTAGGAAGGTCTTAGTATATAATACATTATGTAATTATTGTTATGCACGAAGTTATATGCATAAATGCACTGTGTCTCCGGCATTTCTAAGAGGATTTTGATAATTCTTCTTTTCGTTCGACTTGGGCTTACTAAAAATGGAAAAATAAACTTACTTAAAAAAAAAAGTAAAAACCGATTTCAAAACCAAAAACGAATAAAAAAACTTTCTTAAAACACTTAACAGCTTCTGAAGTTGGTGTCTTCAATTCTTCAATGCACTTTAGCTTGACACTGACTTCAGTGTGTATTATGAATGTTACTTTATTCGTTTTTGGTTTTGAAGTCAGTTTTTACTTTTTTTTTTTAAACAAACCAAGTTGTTTAAAAACCTTTTGGTAACCATTGGTAAGTATTTTTTATATACCAATTGATACCGTCTAATGTCTTTACTCGCCAAAAATGTTTTGTTATTATATTTTTATGATTAACTAAAAGTGCAACTTTCTAGTTGCACTTTTTGTGTGTTGTTGCGTTGTTTTTTCTTTTGTTTTGTATTGTACTTGTCTCGACCTCGAATCTTGCGGTCGACCACACGAGATTGAACGCTTCAAAATATATCGATGGGCGAATCCATGAATTTAATCCGGTAGGTAACCTGCATGCACGATACTGGATCAACCCTATTATGTCAGCAACGAAACGTTCAAAAACATTAAATATTCAAAAGAACCAGAACCGTTCACAGCTTAAACTGACAAAAGCCGAACTAAGCGTCAAGTTGCAGATCGAGCAGCCATTTGTCTCAATAAAAGTCTACACCTGGTACTTGGTGAGGCGGTGACATAACTAATGGTAACAACGCTGTTCTCGTTATACTTGTTAGCGGTTAGTGACCTGCATGGCTTAGCATGACCGCCATTGAAACGAGTTTTGTCGACGGAAGAATAGACAAATGGCAGATACTAGAAATATTTGTACGCATTCTACGCGTCTAAGCATGACAATTGTGTTGTTTTGTCTATTCTTCCGTCGACAAAACGTCGTCATGCTACGCGTGCTGATGTTTTGAAGACACTGTGAATGATTAAGGTGCTATGTGAATGTACCTACTACTTCAAATGGCTTAGCATGATCCTCTGTTATGTCGAAAATACTGTAGCATTAATTTTGAAATAAATACATGGTAAAGTTGAGGATTAATGTTAAGTACTATATTTGAAAACACGATTCCATAAAATTTTCTCGATAGAAAAAAAAACTTTTTTACAAAAAAATACAACCGACTTCCAAAAACAACACTACAAAGTGAAAAATAACTTTAATTTCGGAAGTCGGTGTCGGTGTTAAATGTATTTTCGTTTTTTGCCACCGACTTCCGAAATTAAAGTTATTTTTCACTTTGTAGTGTTGTTTTTGGAAGTCGGTTGTATTTTTTTGTAAAAAAGGTTTTATTTTTCACTTTTTAGTTGTGTACCTACCCCACACAAATTCTAATACCACTATCTGCAAAACAAACTAGAACATCATCCATATAAAAGTGGGGAAAAAATACGTATTATTGAAGCTAACTCAAAAACTACCCAAGCAAAGTTAATAAATTTTATATGGGACCAACTTAATTTAGATACCTATACCATTGTTATGGAAGAGCGGAGCCTTCTAACACAGGCATTATCTGCCTAAAAGGAGACTTCGAATACAAATTTGTAACTATTTGCTGATTTATGACAATAACCAATTTTTTATTTATTTATTTATTTTATTTAACTGTGATGTACCCTCTCGAATAAAACAAAAAAGAAATCCAAATCGGTCCAGCCATCTTCGAGTAATCGGGGAACATACATGTTCCGACGAATTGAGAACCTCCTCCATTTTGAAGTCGGTTAAAAATAGAAGTTTTACTTAATGCCGTTCAACGAATTATAAATGAGATGGACGGTAAAATAACAAACGATCTTTGTTTTTAAACGCAAATAGCTAAGCTCAAAAGCAAACCCTGCCAAGAATCAAAGTAAACAAAACGTCGTGTGGACCAAAAATCCCGTCATCATTTTACTTACAAAAAAAAAAAAAAAACAAATTCGAAATGGTACGTCTAGACGTTGAACATCCCCTAAGGATAGCTTGATCGAATATCTTCCATTTTTTATTCAGGGCAGTATACAGAATTTTAACATTGTAAAATCGAAAGTAGACTTCTTTGGTTTCGTCACGTTTTGTTTTTTCAAAAAATCTTTATGCCGTCCAGACATTGATTATGACATCAGTTTTGCACATTAGTAAGACGCACGTCCTAACCGAATGCGACTATCGCGCAAATACGTGATTACGCAATCGTTTACATGAATAATGTCGTACATTATGCGACTTGATTGATCGCGCGAGTATATCATATACATAAAAGAAAATTTTTTAAGCAGTGCGCCAATTTTCACAGGGTATTCTACCCAATGAATATGAACAACTATTACTATGGGACCAATTCTGATATCACGAAACAAAATGTATGTTTTCGTGATATCAGAATTGATCCCATACTGAAAGTTATTCATATTCATGGGTAGAACACTGCGAAAAATGTGTATTGCCTAAAAACTTTTTTTTGTATAAACGAGCGTGATGATCACGAACTCGCGCGACAACCACATTCGGTTAGGACGCAGCCTAACCGAACATACAAAAAAATACAATAATAATAATAATGCTACATGGACAGTTTCAAGAAGAGACAAAAAAATAAACTTGGTCCTGCTTGCGTTTCCATACATGAAACTGAGCCACGGGGCGCAAAAATTACATGACTCTTCATACGTCTAAGTATTGCTTAAATATAACCTATTAGCAATGTTATGGTAATATGTAACTGATAGAAAGCCTTTCTGACAAAAAAGCCAGTCATAGACATTGGCACGATAGTGCATCGTTACTTCAAAAGACAAAGGCGCAAACACGTTTGCGGAAACCCCCAACTGACTAAACAAACAATAAAACAACGCCATCCAATCCTATTCCTCAGTTTAAAGTAAATTCAAACAGGACGAGGTGACACCTATCGTCGGCATGCCTCGGGAGGATTAGCCGAACATTCCCGATGTTGATGTCGTGAAAAACTTAGGTCCCTGTCGGGTTCTGTATTTAAATAAAATCTGTTTGATTTCAAGCTTCTGTTTTTGGTTTTTGCTTATTTTTAGGTGTAATGGAATTATAAAAATCCGTCGTAGGATAGTTGTCTAACACTAATTACCTAGTGCAGATCCTTTTTAGGTCAAAGTTAGGAAGACAAGGTATTCTTTAGTCTTACTGGACTCGGATTTAATTTAATAGTGAATTATACGTACTTATATTTTAGAAGTTGAAGTTGAAGAAGAAGATTTTAGACTGAGAATTTAAAGTCGTAGATATTAGTAACGCTATCGACAAACACAACATAATAAACTGTACAAATCGATCAGTAGACCCAGCGCTGTGTATTTATGTAAGTATCTATCTACCCAGAAATATACAATCCCCTTTTCGTCAACCGTTGTCATAACAAATCAACAAGACAATCAATCGAAGAAACTCAATGAAAACAATAATTTTGAAGACCCCCCACTAAAATCATTTTAAACGGTTAAACAATAATTCGGAAGCACAAACCTCAAAATGTTGGCAGTCTGTGACAATTCTGTGCCTCAAAGGATTTTGACAGCTGTCAAATTGTTAAGAAAACAATTATGGCGGGAGTTTAGTCGTGCTCGCTAGCAAAATATGGGTGTTGAAAATGTACAGTTTATTTTATAACTGACACGTTCGTTTTACTTGTTTTTTGTCAGTATTTAATTTATTGTTTGAAAATGAAATTAAATGAGAAAAGAAAAATACTCATTTACCTACTTCAAATGAGGTATACACACAGTATTGACAATAGTTAAATCGCAGTATAACAATGATACAGTAATTTATCTTCATACAAAACGGCTGAAATGACGCGCTTAGAAATCTCAGTCAGTTTCAGTTACGCAACAGTTCAAGCGCGTTGCAGTCATGTATTTATCTACCGAGACGCCATAGGTTATTAATTTAAAGTCACTGCCCATATAAACTACTGAAGATTTATACTCTGTTAGTAAGTCAAGCTAAACACCTATTCATCGTAGTTAGAAAATAATCTCGCTGCTGATGACATGAGATTGTAGTGCGTAATTATATTGTTCACATTCATGTCTTGAGTTTTTAAAGTATAGTGTTAAATTACAAATTAGTCTGTATAGAAATCCTACGGAAAAGAAGCGTTAAATCAGTCAGCTAGCGGTAGCTGTTTTACGAATAACGAACGACAAAGGGGCCGGCTTACAAAACTGCTAGTGCGCGCGCAAGTGCTAGTCACTGCCTGAGGTTTGTGAGCAGTGAGACGGGGGAGGTAGACAAAAGTCAAGCTAACTCAGTCTGCCAATCTTGTCATAATCGCCCTTCCCCGTCTCACCGCTCACATAGCTCAGGGGGTGACTAGCACTTGCGCGCGCACTATAACATAATTTAGAAATGGTTCTTAGCGCTAATTAATAAAGGCCGTAGGGGTCGATCCATCAGGTTAAGCTACGCTTGCCGGGGTTGGTCCGTAGATGGGTGACCATCTTTATATACCTAGACTCCTCCGTGCCTCGAAAAGCACGTTAAGCCGTTGGTCCCGGCTGTCATTCGTGGATCTTTGACAGTCGTTACGGGTCGTCAGAAGCCCGAAAGTCTGACAACCAGTCTTACCAAGGGGTATCGTATTACCCAGTAATTGGGTTGTGGAGGTCAGATAGGCAGTCGCTCCATATAAAATACTGGTATTCGGCTGCATCCGGTTACACTGGAAGCCGACCCCAACATAGTTGGGAAAAGGCTAGGCAGATTGATTGGTTCTTAGCGCTAATAGGGATGTTTCCTGGGTAAAAAAAAATAATTATATTTTTAGTCCGATAATAAAAAATATTAGACGTATTATCATATAATATTAATAAAAAAATACTTAGATAAAACGCATCAAAGAAAAGAAAAAATACGTGTCCAATTTTTTTTTAATAACCTATAATGACAGATAAAAAAAAATTGTCAACATCCCTATTGCATTCAGTGAAATGTAATGCAAGCATCCAAAGCATTTTCCAAATACATCAAAGTCGATTCATCAACTTCGCCCATTGCAACTTGCAATCCAATACTGAGTAGGCTAGTCCCAAGTTAGGCTACAACACCCGGCGCAAAACTTATTTACTCAAGCAAGCACTATAGAAACGTTTTCTCCTCCCAGACGGAATCTAAGCATCAAACTAGAATATACTTTAAAGGGAAGTTTGCTCGCAAGTTATGCATAGTGGTAAGCTTAGAGGCGGCTACATTGTATATGCATTGCATCGCTTAAGAGTCTGCTAACTTAGAGAATAAGTTATAATTGGACCATAGGGATACTGAGAGGTTTTGTTTTAAGTTTAAACTAAGTTAGAGGTGACCGTTGTTTCATAACAACATGGCGTCTTAGAAACGTGTTGAGATAAAAAGATTTAATATGATAAAAAGAAGGGTAATTCCACTGGCCTCCATTTTCGACAGAGTCTGTTTCCCAAAAGCTATATACAAGGTGTGATTTCATATAACACAAAACCTCTTTAGGGGTCGTTGGGGAATTATGAACAACTTTTACTATGGGATCAAATCTGAATTCGCGAAAAAAAATCAGCTGTTCCTTACATTTTGACGAGTAGTTTTGCGAACGTAAGTGTAGGGAACAGCCGATTTTTGTTCATAATAATAAGTACAATGGCCCCTTAAGAGGTTTTGCTTTGTTTAAATTACACCTTGTATATTCGATTCTTTTTAAATCAAGATTGAATAAGGTATAATTACTTAGTCTGGGCAAAAAAAAAATCCTTCTTAGCCAAGTCGGCTGATGAGTTATCGACGATAATGCACCATCACTGACAACTCATCAGCTGACATATTGATATATATGAAAAAAATCGTCAGTCAAAAACTACTAGGTACTAGTATCACACTAATATTATAAAGGCGAAAGTTTATGAGTGTGTATGTTTGTAATTTCTTCATGCTCAAACGTCTATACCGATTTGGATGAAATTTGGTATGTAGATAAAGCTATCTACAAAAAAAGGGTATAAGCATACCCTTTTTTTTTTGTGGATGGGAAATCCTCAAATGACTTCTCTCGCTCTGGGCGGAGAGGGCGTGTCAGACTTTTACTGACTAAAACCCACCCGTGTTCCTTCAGCTGCCCGTGCCAGGGCCACGGTATCTCTTTTAAACAACCCGCGACCCCGGCGGCATCGGCCCTATCGGACCCCATCACTGCTGACATCTCTTTGAGGCGCGCGTGAAACTCGACGCGCCGTCGACCCGGGCCTGCAGTGTTATTCTGTAAATATTTCACCGTGAAACCTTAGGTGAAGTGAGCTTAAAGTGAGCTGTCAATAGCGACAATCAATCAGATGGAATGACAGTTCATTTTAAGCTCACCCAAGTTTTCACGGTGAGATTTTTACAGAATAGATCGGCTGGTACTTACCGGACGGCGAGCTGCCCATTACTCGCCATCCGCAAAGCCCGCACCTACGGTGGCCGGGAATCGGCTATCAATTCCAGATAGCTTATAAAACTCTGTATTAACACATAGGCTACTTTTTTATCCCGGTTTACGCGGGTGAAACAGCGGGGCGCAGCTAGTATTATCTATTTCTGAAACTTTATTTAGACTATTGAGACACAACTAAATCTATAAGATTTGACATAGACTATACTTTTACCAAAGTCATTTACTTACTGAAAAAGCTACCAGCACACACATTTTAGTAAGTGACACAATGACGATAACTATTATTCAGCTTATGACGTAACAGTGGACAAAGGCGTTCCATTCTTTGTCCTGAGCAACGAATGTATATAACACGAACCGAATTTCTGTCCCGGATTTCAAAGCTTTAACCAGTTACAGACGACAATGAATTTCAAATATCAAATGTATGAACCTGTACCATGTAACTTCATACGAATTAAAAGATTTAGACTAGTTTCACGTTTTAATTGGACATAGACCAAAGAAAACCATTTCGGTAACCTTATGTATTTAGGTATGCCAGCATATCAAGCTACTACAATCTGTCAAATTTCTTTAATATATTTTCTTCTTTATCGCTAAAGCATTAGGTTCAAGGTTGATTGGGAAAATTTGACAGTTTTGGGTGGCTTGATGTGCTGGCATCTGTACCTACTAGTTTTTGTATATCTATGCATATTTATTGTAAATATTGCTTCTCGTGTCTGTCGGTGTGACCGCGTTCTATGCATTGGATTTTGATGTGGTTTTCACAATAATTTAGAGAATTTATTCAGAAGGTTTATGTGTTTATTACATTAATATTAAAATTACATATAATGAGGAAATCTTGATGTTTTTAACACTCTTTTTATTAGCTTCACCTGTATAGTATGTTTTTATGTAACGGAATCTTTGAACTCAATTTTTACCCACTTTGTATGGTCAGATTAATTCGAAGTTTTGCACACTTATCAGGGCCCGATGACAATACAATAATTTAAAAATGTTGTCCCATTATTCTAATCAGGGTCATCAAGATTAACGATTTATCTCAAAAAAAAAAAAAAAATTATAGTTTAAAAAAATAAAATAAACAAGCTTTAATACCATTAAACTGAACTAAAAAGTAAAAAAAAAGTTATCAATATAAGAATAAAGTGATTACCGAGAAAATTAATTGTAAAAAAAAGCATAGGGTGCTTTTTACGACATTTTTACACTAACTCTGCAATTCGAAATAGAAATAGTAAGATATTTTGGTAATAAATATGTGAATAAATAAAAATACAATAACTAATATTGAGCACCCCACGCTTTTTTTTTCAATGACATTATTTTCTCGTTCATCACTTTATTCTTATATTGAAAAATTTATTTTTTACTTTTTAGTTCAGTTTAATGGTATTAAACCGTGTTTTTTAGTTTTTTTAAACTATATTTTTTTTTTGTTATAAAACCGAATGTGAAGCAGGGTTGGGTCGCTAGGACAGAATAAAATAATTCACTGAAATAATAACGTTGTAGTAGAATAATAAATTTGATGAAAATAACTTGAGAACAATAGTGAAATTATCACCTGTCTTGTAGAACGTCTTTCTAATAAATTGTAGTTAATTTAGTTGTGTAGTACTAAGCGATTACTTAAATACATTTATTTTGTATCTCATCTAATTCTGTTGTAATTAGTCCCTGGTATATTGTACCTTTTAGTAGTTGATTAAATATAACTACTTACTTAGTTTAAAGAAATCGGCTGTCATGGTATGGGCATGTGATGCGGAGGAGTGAGGAAAATGTCGTGAGGAAAGTTTTGAGTATGAATGTCGATGGCTATAAGAGTAGGGGAAGACCAAAGAAACGATGGATGGATTATGTGAAAGATGACATGGCTAGAAAGGGGGTGACTACCGAGATGACGAATAATAGAGAAGTATGGAAAAAAAGGACATGTTGCGCCGACCCCAAATAGATTGGGATAAGGGCAGGAGAATGATGATGACTTAGTTTAAAGATTTCAAAATTATTCATAAGAAGTCAATGGTCTTAAAATAACATGGTAAATCTCTCAATATTGTGCGTACAAACTTACATTTGCAGTCTAATAAGTTTAAATATAATAAATATAATATAATAAATGTGCATTAATGGAATGATTATTTAATTTATTTTATTACTTTTACACTTTTTTTACGCGAGTGAAACAATTTTTAATTTATGCCCATAACTCTAAAATCAGCATTTACCACTGTGTCATTTAAATCATCATAAAATGATTAAACTTTGTGGAAACATGGATAAATAAATAAATAAATAAATATGTTTGGACATATCACACAACGCCATCTAGCCCCAAGCTAAGCAACCTAATGCTTGTGTTATGGTAACGAGATGGCTGATAAACTACTTATATACATTTTTTTTTGTAAATACATACATATTATAGATATAAAAACACCCAGACTCGGAACAAATACTTGTAGGTCGTACAAATATTTGTTCCGTGCGGGAATCGAACCCGCGACATGCTGCGCAGCAGTCAATCGCTCAACCACTGCGCCAACCGTGTCGTCAAAATAATATATATTTTATAATTTAAAACTACACGTAACATAAAAAGAAACTCTAGGCGAAAGTAATTTAAACATTCTTATCAAATAACATTGAGCTAATTTCAATTAAGAAAATATATTCCTTCAGATCATGTAGCAGGAAAAAGGCGTAATGCAATTATGTAGATCACTTGAATATCAATTAACTTAGAGCTTGATTAATTGAATTAATTAATTTTAGCAGCCAATTTCAAGAGTTACTTTCGGTACCTACCTAAGTAACTTTCTTTATTAGTTTTTTATCATCTGATTATAGTACTGGTTGTACTTCGTTAAAAATTATATTTTAATAATATTTATACATGATATGTTGTGGTAGAATGTACAGAACTTATAAAAATACTCGTATTGAAATCGTAAAATGTTCTAAATTCTTTTTAACTGACTTCAAAAAGAGGAGGTTCTCAATTCGTCGGAACCTTTTTTTTTATTTCTTTTTTTTTATGTAGGTATGTTCCCCGATTACTCGAAGATGGCTGGACTGATTTTGATTTTTTTTTGTTTGAAAGGGTATACTTCCCAGGTGGTCCCATGATCATCAAGTAAGGATCTGATGATGGGATCCTGGAGAAATAGAGAGAACTCTTCCAATTTTATAGGCACACTAAAGGCGATTTGGATAGTTTTTGGAAGAGTACTTTCTCGGTGTGGTCCCATTTCAATTTGGTGTAGATCTACTTCTGAGATAGGCATTGGAGCTCTTCATTAAATGTTAGCAAATGGACTGGGATTGCTGAAATCTCATGTCTGTCTATTGTTTACACCAGTTCATAACATAACATCACGCCGGTACGCTGTGAAGAGGTAAGCATATGTGAAACACTAAAAAGTGAAAAATAAAAACTTTTTCACAAAAAAATACAACCGACTTCCAAAAACAACACTATAAAGTGAAAAATAACTTTAATTTCGGAAGTCGGTGGCCAAAACGAAAATACATTTAATCAGACACCGACTTCCCAAATTAAAGTTATTTTTCACTTTGTAGTGTTGTTTTTGGAAGTCGGTTGTATTTTTTTGTAAAAAGTTTTAAATAAATATATTTTGATTCTGAAGATTTGTCTTGGCATCAATTATTCATTCCATGTGAGATTGAATCTCGACCTAAAACACAACAAGACTTGCGTAGCCACTCTAGCGCCATACCCTTGAACTAGTTCAAGGGTATTATTATGGATTTTTGTTATAATCATCAGGTACTCTAACCAAATAACACTCTTGCTTGATTATTCTGTTACGTCATCATTCTTCAACATGTCTTTTTCTCGTAATCTTCTCTGTTATTCGTCATCTCGGTAGTCACCCCCTTTCTAGCCATGTCATCTTCCACACAGTCCATCCATTGTTTCTTTGGTCTTTCCACATTCTTAAAGCCAGGATTCATACCCGCTCACGAGAGCGCGGTGTGAATCGGGTCCGTGGAGTCATTTTACCTAATATTGTACGTGGTGTGAGTTATATACCAAGAAAATATTTTTTATTATTAACGTTGTTGTGATGGAACAACGTTAATAATAAAAAAATATTTTAATTACGACATTTTCCTCATTATTGCTTATTCTGTTACAATGACAACAAAACTATGAAAGCAACCAAGGTTTAGTATCTAGGTTTCTATCTTTATTACCGCGATTCCTAGATAACCAATAAACCCATGTACCTTTTACAACTACATAGCCCCAAGCTCAGAGTTGGTATTTAAAGCCCTATTTGTCTAGTATTCGCCCGTGTACACTGTCTGAATAGCCTGTATAGGTCATTCATATTCATGAGCTATCCGTTAGATCGGGCTAGCCCGAGCTATGTCGCACAAATGCTCACGTGGTTGGCAATCCTGCGAGGAATATAGATGATTTATGTTTTGCTCATGTTATTTTCTGTGTTTGTGGAATGGAGGTATAGAATATGGTCAGTTTTTAGAAGGATATCGGAGCTTGAAAGCAACATCTGTATTGGGTAAATTGTTATTACATAGATAGAGATGAACCATTCTAAAAATGAACGCCCCTCCACAAAACGTGATTGTTTCAATGTGTGAGAGGAAATACTTATTACAACACGTTACTTGTGTGCGTGCGGTGACTTTACTATCAACATGGACTCGTCGCCGCACTGAGTCAACTAATCGTGCGATCAGTCCAGGTAACAACATTGTACGGCGGGGAGCATGCGTTTTGTATGGAACGCCACGTTCGCTTTGTCGCGCGTTGGTGTCATTTATACATTAGTTGGCCGACAAATCCGACTGTTTGACGTTTGAGCAAGTGGGGTAGGTACCGTTTGCATAAAAAAAAACAGTATTATCACACTAATATTATAAAGGCGAAAGTTTGTAAGTGTGTGTGTGTGTGTGTATATGTTTGTTACTTCTTCACGCTCAAACGGCTGGACCGATTTGAATGAAATTTGGTATGTACATAGCTTATACCCTGGACTAGCACATAGGCTACTTTTTACCCCGGTCTACGCGGGTGAAACCGCGGGCCGCAGCTAGTTGTGTATATTTTTATGTATGTATGGTATTTATTTAGTTTAGTTGTTTACCGTACTCGCCGGTGACTGAGCAACCAACGACAAAAACTAATTATAGTATTGCGTCTATACACTTGTTTGCATGTGAGCATAACCGCTGTGGAGGGGCATTCATTTTTAGAATGGTTTATCTCTACTGTGATTTTGGAAAAAATCATTAACAGCTCGACTGCCTCGTAGGTCTAGTGGTCGCAAGCTCTACTAAATTTGCACATTGACAGCCAGTCGCCTGCGCCCCTGTCTCATGCATGGTCTCATCGCTTGTCATAGAAATATAGACAATAGTCTATAGCATAGACAAGTGAGGTTGGACCGTCGGGCGTCAAGCGTGAGTCGAACTTTACACCTTATGGACGGTTTTTGTTTTTTCTTTTCAAGTACTCTAGTGTTTGTATTTTATTTTATTTGATTTTATTCCCCTTGCTATTTTTAATTGATATCCGTGGGTATGTCCGTGGCATCACACAGGCCCTATCAGAATACCAGCGTTGCGGTATTTATTTTTTAAATATCGCAGCTTTATGCTGAGATGGGAGCCTTTTTGGCCTCGCACAGGTCTCTTTTTTTTTCTTTTTTTTTAGTCTGATTTCTTTTTTTTTTTGTTTTTTAATGTTTATTTTGTTACTTTTATATGCTCCTTTTTAACTGTATTTCCTGTGCGTGTCCCAAATAAAATATTTTTCTTTCTTTCTTTCTTTCTTTACTGCTGAGCATGAATTCCTGGGTTCGATTCCCGTGTCGGACAAAGTGTTATTGGGTTTTCCCATCTGGAATTTCTCCGTAGCAGCTCGGAGTCTGGATTTGTGCCCGGTTGATGGCAATAGGCTCGCCCCCTATTACATGTAACGGGTGAAATGCGGGTGTAGTAGGTACACCTCTGCCCAAACCTTCGGTGAAACAAGGCGTGATGTTATGTTATCATTTAGAGCAGCGTAATAATAGGTCTTTACCTACGAATAGCGACCCGCCCCTGCTTCGCACGGTTTTTACGACTTGACATCGTGATTTTTTTATTATGTGTAAGTACCTTCCGGAACAAATTCTTTAAATGATAATGAAAACTGATTAATAAATTAATTTATAATAAAATAAAAAATAAAAAAGTCTAGAAACGGAACTAATTTTTAATCTTTGTCAGTGTTGTCTCAGTCCTTGTTTTATCAGGCAACAAATATTATACCAATTATATAAGAAATATTCAAACCTATAATCTACATTTGTTTGTTGTTTATTAACGTAACTCCATGGTTGAAACTTCTGTTAAATGGACTGATAGGCTATTAGACGTCTAGATGGATGGATAGACAGGCTAGATGTCATTTTGGTAGACCTATCACAATGGCTAACATGAGTATCTGACAGCTGGTTGTTTGATTGGAGAATTGATAAGGCTTTCAAAAACCTGTGTTGATCTTTTTGGATTTTTCACGGTTCGTAAAACAGGCACTTGTAAAACATTTTATATATGTTGTTGTTGCTTATATTTAGTATGTATGTATTTATGTATCTGTTATTTAGGTTATGTATGTATCTATTTTAGTATAATATTGTAAGTAGGCACTTATTATTTGCACCAAAGACAGCCCCATTTCATATCCAGGCAAATCACTGTCCATTCTAAGGTTGCCTGGAAGAGATTGCAGAAAGCGATAAGGCCGCCCATTGTATATTTTGTAGTGTTTGATTATGTCTTTTTTTTTGCTATGTATTTTTGTGGTGTACAATAAAGTATATATAAATATACGAGTAACTCTATAGTTTCTTGATCATTCTTCTTTACACAAAACTACCGTTTGGAAGGCGCAACTAGAATCAATTCTATTTTCTTGTAATTTTTTATGTTCATAAGTGATTTTTAATGGCCTACTTGAAATAAATGATTAGACTTTGACTTTGCAGAAGCCAAAGATAAGGACACAAATCCTACCAAAATAGTGACAAATACGTCAGCATTTTAGCAATTTCAAATGATTTTTATCAGCAAATTTCCCTTGCAACTGTTTATTGCATTCTTAAATCAAAGCTTAGCCAGCCACATTGCAGCTTTTAATCATGTACAAGAATATTTAACCGTCAATGAATCCAGGTATTATAATGAGTATATTGCCCATTATCCGTAGCACGTATGCGTCATTACTTTCCAATCGCTAAAGTATTCAGTACAAGGGAAAGGGTCGTCTATTTTTAGACAGAAACCACCCAGCTTAGGTTCTAGGTACAGTCAGCCTCAAAGAAGATGTATATGTGAGCCTTTCAGTTAACACCCTAGCCTTTTTGCTAAGCGATGCCGTTCAACAGCGGCCTGAATGATAATATTTATTTACGTATTTTTCTCACCACAATATCCTTACAAAATAATAACAAACAAAGCCCAAAGTATTGTGGGAGACTGGTGCCTAAGCTAAGCCGAAGCCTGTATTTCAGGTCATCAGGTCTCCGCCCCAAGTACAAGTTCTTGTTAACTAAAACTAGACTATAATTTCTATTTTACTTATAGGAAGGGGTGTTTGTGGGGAGTGTGAGTGTGTGGGGGTGAGTGTGAGCGAAGTAGAAGTTGGTGCATGTAGACTGTTTGCTGAATGCCAATTATGGCATGGATTATGGATTATGATTATGGATTTGCTTGTGGTAAAGATAAACATAGACGGATGCGGTGACTATTTTGGGATGGTAAGTAGATTTTCAGTTGCGTGATATTCATTGTAGATTTGATTGGAACTGTGACCAACCACGTGTGAGTCGAATTGGTCGCAGTAACTAAGCCTGGGCACCCTGACAAAACGGGTTAGGTTAGGTTAGGTTAGAACTGTGACCAACAGAGTGCGAGCCGAGCGGGCGGTGTCAGGGCAGCGGCCGGCGAGCGCTACTTCTAATGGCTTCTTCGAATTGGCTGCGACATATGCGACAATATATGTGTTGGCATCGACAAGAATTGATTTGATTTGTTGGCAACTTCCTGGAGCGAGCGCCACCTGCTATTGGCGACCGGAACTAAAAACGCCGCCAAGCAAGCCGTGACGTCAACATCGGACGACCGCTGCTCGAGGTGGGGAGGAGACGGGCGCGTCCGGGCCTTTTGCTTGTGGATCGTGCGACGGAACACTCGCATAAAAATTCGTTTATAGATCATTATTATCTATTTATTTATCATTTAATCTGGTTTGATCTGTTATCTATTAAATTCACTTTTTAAAAGGTCTTGTTATTTATAAATGTTTGCTGAAAGTTAAACTATTAGTTGATTTATTTGCTCAATTTTAATTAAAGTGTAAAATGCCTATATCTACGCCTTATTATATTGATGATTGTGTATTAATATTGTTTAAGGTACTCACAGCTTTGGTATCTTTATGACGTGATACCTTTGACTTTTTCCTGGGCAGAGGTGACGGCGTTCTGGAGCTTGTACTCGTCGTGCTACTGCTACTTGACGACGATTGCGCTCGCTTGCGATAGCGCCTGCGTTTGCCCATGACGCGTGGGTTCCACTTCTGATATTAAGAATCAAACAATATTAATACACAATTATCAATATAATAAGGCGTAGATATAGGCATTTTACACTTTAATTAAAATTGAGCAAATAAATCAACTAATAGTTTAACTTTCAGCAAACATTTATAAATAACAAGACCTTTTAGAAAGTGAATTTAACAGATAACAGATCAAACCAGATTAAATGATAAATAAATAGATAATAATGATCTATAAACGAATTTTTATGCGAGTGTTCCGTCGCACGATCCACAAGCAAAAGGCCCGGACGCGCCCGTCTCCTCCCCACCTCGAGCAGCGGTCGTCCGATGTTGACGTCACGGCTTGCTTGGCGGCGTTTTTAGTTCCGGTCGCCAATAGCAGGTGGCGCTCGCTCCAGGAAGTTGCCAACAGATTGTACTTTAATACTGTATCAATGTGTAGCTATAATTATATACCCATATGCGTAATATGTTTTGTGGCTACACAATCAATCTGCCTAGCCTTTTCCCAACATATTGGGGTCGGCTTCCAGTCTAACCGGATGCAGCTTAATACCAGTATTTTACATGGAGCGACTGCCTATCTGACCTCCACAACCCAGTAACTTCGTAAGACTGGTTGTCAAACTTTCGGGCTTCTGACGACCCGTAACGACTGTCAAAGATCCACGAATGACAGCCGGGACCAACGGCTTAACGTGCTTTCCGAGGCACCGAGGAGTCTTGGTATGTAAAGATGGTCACCCATCCACTGACCAACCCTGGCAAGCGTAGCTTAACCTGATGGATCGACCCGTGCGGCTGTTATTACTTAGCCACGAGCTCCTCAGTTTTGTGGCTACACATTGAAGAACAATAAAATATATTAGTAAACATAATTAAATGTTTTTTTCTGATGTATACATTCGCTTTGAGGCTGACTGTACTACTACTTTCACTAGCTTTATGTATACTCAATCGATTGCCTTTAGTAGATTGAATGCTGATTTTAACAGTTATTCGTCCCTTTATTGTTAAATTATGATGATCTGATCTGGACCACTTTTGGTACTACTTTCAATGAGTTTAATGTTTTTCAATCAGATAGTTGCCTTTTGTGGAAGGATTACTGATTCGTTTAACTTTTTACTTTTATTTATCTATTGAAATAAGATTCTAGACACGATTTAATTTTGTTTAAAAGCTTAGCACATTACGAAATTTATAGGGATGAAAATAAGCACATTAAGATTTAACGTAGCAATAGTTTCTTGACATTTTTCCGGTACAAAATACTATCAACATACAAAGTCTTTATGTTCCCCTTTACATCATAAAAGCTTTGCTACAAGCAAAACCGTTCAAACCAAATACGTTTTCCCAGATTTGAATATGGAAAATTTTCGAACTCCTCAAATGTCCGGCCAAAACGGCTCCACCAATGACGGCAGTTGATTTGATCCGTTGTGGAGGCGGCCATGAATTTTGGACCCGCATTCGAAATTTGAATCAAACGGTCGATTTACGAACTTTGCATGAATATCCGGCCAGTGTTTTCACTTCAAAGATCTATTTTATTTTATATATATTTTTTTTATCTACCTATGATGTAAGTGTAAAGGTTTAGTTTCTCAACTTTTGTTGTTTTATGCAATTTCTAGTTAAGTAACGTTGGTTCATGTGTTGAAATATCATTTCTGCAATCTTTATTTACCTAACATAAGTTTATGGGGAAAGCGCCAGGATAGCCCGCGAAATTCAATTTTGTTTACGTTTCTTACAATTTGTAAGTCTGTATTAGGTTTTATGTTGATTAAAGTATGATTCGCGACCGTTATAAATATGTATTTACAGAATTATAATCATTAGAATCAGGAATACAACTCTTTAAGTTAATATTTTCCCCAAAGATCAAGATTTCATTAAATAGTCATTTAGTAGGATTACCTGGTCGTAAAGAGTTGTATTGATGACTTTAATGATTATAATTCTGTAAATACTCGTACATGCTTATTACGGTCGCGAATCATATTTTGATCAACATACTGCCTTAAAAAACTTAAGAAAATTTGAATTTCGCGGGCTACCCTGACGGTTTCGCGCCATAACCTCTCAAGCCCCGCTAGAGTAACTTTTTAGTTTCACTATAGAGTAGAGAGAGACTGATTATATAGACCATAGGGTCTATATAATCAGTGTATGGTATACAGGGCGTCCCACGGATATGCCACTTGGAGGGAAAGTACCTTGAATATTGTAGATGGAACATTTTACTGAAAGAAGACATTATTTGAATTTCAAAAACAATTTAAACTGCATTCATAGATATTTAAATAATTACATGGTTGAACCGGAAATCGAACCCGTTACATGAGAAAAATAATAATCCTGTAGCTTTATCATACCGATCGAAATCGGCTTCATCATAAGGATTATTTTTTGCTAAATAACATAGTGTCACAAATAAAAGGAAGACCATGAATTTTAACATTTGATGTAAATTTTGTTCAGAAAAATGAAAAGCTGACATTGCCGTAAGGACATACAACTGACATTATCATAAGTACCTAATAATAATAGGTCTTTACCTATGAAATTGCCGTTTTGTATGAAAAAATTTAAACGAATTTTTTTCATGCATTTTTATTTGTATTAATCGAAGTAATCACCCATGCAATCAATGCATCTTTGCCAACGCAGTGGCAGTTTATTGATGCCCTTCTTAAAGAAATCAGCTGGACGGGAGGCAACAAATTCTTCAAAGGCATTTTGTACTGCCTCTCGGGTATTGAATTTTTTTCCCGCCAAGAAGTTATCCAAATTCTGGAAAAAGTAGTCTGTAGGCGCAAGGTCTGGTGAGTAGGGCGGATGACGGAGAGCTTCCAACCCCAGTTCTTGCAACTTGGAGACCGTCTGCTGTGCAGTATGAGGTCGCGCGTTGTCGTGCAGGAGCAGCGGAGACGAGCGACTGACTAATGCTGGTTGGAGATGTGCCAGCTTCTCCATCATTGTGTTCAGTTCTTCACAGTACACATCTGAAGTAATGCTCACCCCGTTTGGTAAGAAGCTGTGATGAATCACACCGGCGCTAGACCACCAAACAGTGACCATCACTTTTCTAGGGGTAAGTTTTCGTTTAGGGCATTGTTTAGGTGCTGAACCAGGATCCAACCAACTTGGTGAGCGCTTGCGGTTATCAAACAGAATTCATTTTTCATCGCAGGTAACAATGCGGTTCAAAATTCCTTCATTTGTGTGTCTGTTGAGCAGTGCAAGGCACGTCTCGACGCGTACTTCGCGCTGGCGATCATTGAGTTCGTGGGGCACCCATTTGTCAAGCTTTTTTACCTTGCCAATTTGACGCAAATGGACCAATATTGTTTTGACGCTAACGTCGAAAGCTGCTGCTAATTCAGCCGTAGATTGTGTATCATCAGCTTCCACAATCGCCTTTAATTCGTCATTGTCTACCAAAGTCTTCGGACGACCGCGAGGTTCATTTTTCAGGTCGAAATTTCCAGAACGGAAGCGAGCAAACCAATAACAAGTGGTGCGTTGGTTTGTAGTGTTAGCTCCGTAAACGTCGTTGATGTTGCGTGCCGCTTGTGCCGCGTTGCTGCCACAACGGTACTCATATTCCATAATTACTCGAATTTTTAACGTATCCATGATGACGAAAAAGATTGAAATGCGATGAAAATGTAACACTAATCAATAAACAAATGGCTACTTTTGGATAAAAAAATCCACGTTTTTAAAATAAAATTAATTTGAAATTAGAATTCTTAGCCAAACAAAAATTATTTTGATTTGAAATGGCCAGTACTGCAGAACGGCAATTTCATAGGTAAAGACCTAATATTAATAAATGTACCCACTTGAGAAGTACTTTCCCTATTTTAATTTAAGTGCATGATAAATGATAAAATAAAATGACCACGAGCTACAAGCAGAACTTAGACGTATTATTCTAAATATCCACCACAACAAATTCAAAAAATCGACATCGCTGTCGATTTTTTGAATTTGTTGTGGTGGATATTTAGAATAATACTCGCTCGCGCGAAGTAATCAAAAGAGTGCGACTTTGTATTCAACAGGAAGGGACTCATTTTGAGCATTTGATAAATTGATTAATTTTGTATTAAAAATGTTAAAATTCATGGTCTTCCTTTTATTTGTGACACTATGTTATTTAGCAAAAAATAATCCTTATGATGAACCCTTTCGATCGGTATGATAAAACTACAGGGTGATTATTTTTCTCATGTAACGGGTTCGATTTCCGGTTCAACCATGTAATTATTTAAATATCCATGAATGCAGTTTAAATTGTTTTTTTAATTCAAATAATGTCTTCTTTCAGTAAAATGTTCCATCTACAATATTCAAGGTACTTTCCCTCCATGTGGCGTATCTATGGGACGCCCTGTCCATTTACACTTGACGGTACGGGCGGGCGCCCGGTATGATATCGTTAAGAGCTCTTGTATTTGATAGTTGCACTTTTGACCACTGTCTCTTCTTCTAAGTTCGCCTAGAAGTAACTTTTTCACTGTAAACTTAAAAACCCCGGTTATAGCTACAGACGATATGATATTGTGTTCGAGAGTATTGTGAATCATCCCAGCGCTGATTTGCTGGATTCGTTTTCTCCTCTACCTATCTTTTATTTCTCCTGACAAAGTTTATTCTGTTTATATGTATGTATTAAGTAGTATTTATTCTTTTTCGAGTTAACTATGCTGTATGTTGCACCTGCCATGTTTTGTCTCCGAATGCCTCAGGCAGTATTATTTTATTTTCAACTAGCTACGCCCCGCGGTTTTACCCACGTGGACCGGGATAAAAAAGTAGACTATGTGTTAATCCAGGGTGTCAGCTGCCTCCACACCAAATTTTATCAAAATTGGTCTAGCCGTTTGAGCGTTAAGAAATAACAAACATACAAACTCACAAACTTTCGCCTTTATAATATGTTTTTTTTTTTTGATTTTTTTTTGTTTAGTCCGCCTTTGTACAATTGCTTTTTTACTTGTGCTAATAGTTTTAATAAATTAATCAATGTTGTAAAAGAAATACACAATACTCTATAACAACTACGAGAACAAGAGTTAATAAATTCATCGTCTTTCTTTCATGAATAAATAACAAAGTATTGTATATTTTATTCGTAAGCAGTCCATAAATATTTCAGCACAAATAATTTAGCCTTTCACAGATAATGGAAGCCTTTCGAGTATCGAATATTTTCGAACCAATCGGTCTGTGTATTGTCAATATCTAACATTATCTTCATAATCTCTGAGATTGGTCGAGACTATATCTGTATAGACGTAGGGATCAATAAAAATTCATGACAATACTAACAATTCTACATTATGTTTATTCATTGGGATATTTGATACGTTATATTATGTCGAAGTATAGAAGTTTTGATATAGAAACTGAAGACACGGTGGAATGGTCGCATAAACTATATGCATTGGTTCTAGACTCTAGATCTTATATCATGCCTGTTAGCTAGACTGGGAACGTTAAGGGCAGGATATAGTGTTAGGAGGCAGCGAAAATTGTAGTAGAATTTATTCATAGTACAAATCATTCGAGCGGTTTTCGTGATCGATTTTTATATGAAGGTTTTCGCTTGTTTAAGAGATTATGAGCATTATATTTTCAAACAAATGGGGACCTGATTGCAGCTTAATAAACCACTTTTAGGGTGAAGCCAGACGAGCGTAATTTTTTGAGTTGTGAGTCGCGTAATTTCGGTCGCGTGCGGCGCGTGAGTCGGCAGACAACTCAAAATAAGTTGTCTGAAGCGTCGCCGTGTGAACGACACAGGATTTTTGTATGAAACCGAATGTAGCAGAAATTACGCTTAGTGACTAATTAAACAGTATGGTAATTTTTATGTGTGCGTGTAGTTTTAATATAACATAAATAATTTCACAAGCTATTTTGGGTTTTAGATCGAAGTATTAGCTATAAGTACAATAATTATTTTGGATGTCACATGGTAAAATGTACCTGGAATGAAACATTATTATTATTATTTATTTATTTACTCTCCCACTGGAACGCCATGCAGCAATTACACCAACGGAGCAAAAAATTACTTCCTTTCTTCTGCTTCTATATATCATGTGCGCGGTGGACATCAAATATGCGGCGATAGATCACGTGCGCTCACGCAGCGTCAAGACACGTCTCTATAGTTCCATAACTAGCTTTAGCATAAGCAGCTAAATCGAAGGCCGAGGTCTACGAGGTAGCACAGAATGGTTTTAATACTGTGTCTAATTGGCTTCATAAAAATCTCTCAACATTAAACACAGATAAAACCAAGTACCTATGATTTACAATGAGAAACACTAATCCAACGCATACTAATCTAAACATTCACGCGCATAACATTTGTAATTTACATTATGCTAACATTGCATACACTTGTCCCACTTTAGATAAAACCGACCATAGCAAATATTTAGGCGTCACAATTGACACAAACCTGAACTTCCGCAAATACATCGATGTATTATGCACCAGAGTGAACTAATATACATTTATAAAATTTACGTAATATTGCCGACTCTAAATTAATTAGACAGGTTTATTTGGCTTTGTGTCAATCTATTATTACCTACTGCATAACGTAATGCGGTGGTGCCGCTAAATCAATGTTACTGCACCTAGAACGCGCCCAAAGAGCAGTTTTAAAGGTTGCTACTTTTCGTCCTTTATATGGCATGTAAGGTGCTAACAGTACGTCAATTAGTTGTTTTGAATGTAGTTTTATTCCAACACACTGATGATAATTTTAACCTAGTACCTTCAGATAGGGGAAGAAAAGATTTAGTTTGTGCTACCTTTTTTTTTTGTTTTTTTTTTTTTTGTGGATGGGAAATCATCAAATGACTTCTCCCGCTCCGGGCAGAGCGGGAGGGCGTATCAGACTTTTACTGACTAAAACCCACCCGTGTTCCTTCAGTTGCCCGTGCCAGGGCCACGGTATCTCTTTCGAACTACCCGCGACCGGCGGCGGCGGCTTCGGCCCTATTGGACCCCGTTACTGCTGACATCTCTTTGAGGCGCGCGTGGAGCGCAACGCGCCGTCGACCCGGGCCTGTTCCTTACCGGACGGCGAGCTGCCCATTACTCGTCGTCCGCAAGCCCGCGCCTACGGTGGCCGGGAATCGGCAATCGATTCCCGCCGCCCAGGGCGTCTCCTACGGCGGCTAGGGGCGCGAGGGCGCGGCTGTTGCCTCTCCCTCACGCGTTCCGCTTCCTCCTTCGCGAGCATTACTGCTTCGCAGAAGGAGGTGACGGCTTCCCATACACTCTCGCTCCGCACCATGGCCTGGACCAGGTCTGGACGCGAGAGATCGCCGCCGCCGATCGCCTCCGTGAGAACACGGCGGTGCTCCACCCAAGCCGGGCAGACCTCCACTGTATGCTCCACCGTATCCTCCGGGTGATCCACACAATGGTGACACCTGGGCGTTTCCTCCCGCCTTATCCGAAACAGGAACCTCCCGAAACAACCGTGTCCGGTGAGGACCTGCGTCAGGCGGAAGGTGAGGACGCCGTGGCGCCTCTCCAACCACTCCTCAAAGAGGGGACTTATCGCCGCAATTGTGGTGTGCCCAGCGCTGGGTTGCGACAATCGCACTCTCCATGTCGCCATGAGATCCCGCCGGAGCTCTGTCCGCTGTACCGTGATTTGTCGCGGCAGCGGAGTTACGCCCCGGCGTTTCGCCTCCTCGCGCCACTCCCACATGTGCGCGAGGACTTTTGCCTCCAGATCCCATGGCGGTAATCCGGCAAGGAGTCGGGGAGGAGGGATCTAACCTCGAATACGATACCCCTTGGTAAGACTGGTTGTCAGACTTTCGGGCTTCTGACAACCCGTAACAACTGTCAAAAATCCACGAATGACAGCCGGGACCAACGGCATAATGTGCTTTCCGAGGCACGCAGGAGTCTCGGTATGTAAAGATGGTCACCCATCCACGGACCAACCGCGGTAAACGTAGCTTAACCTGATGAATCGACCCGTGCGGCTGTTATTACTTAGCCACGAGCTCTTCTGTTGTCCAGTGAAACATAAAATTATATTTATGTAATATTCAGCAGTACCTCACTAATAGAAAGAAAAATAGTTTATTCTGCATAAACAAGACTCACATTATAAAATAAACATAAAATACATAAGCACCTAATCTAAGTAGCCAAAAGCCTCGTATTCAACACTAATCAAAACCTTTCAACGTAAAAACCGCTGCCGCTCATCCACTATGCACGTAACCACAATCGTCGCCACATTGTCTAACGTAAGCAGGGCGCGGATTTAACCGCCGCGCGGATAAACCCCTTCGGATATTCAAGCTACAGCGGATATATCCAGCTGTATACCGTTTTACGGTGCCGTCAAGCCGTACGCGGTATACTGCATATTGGGAACACATATTGTTAAGCAAATATCCGAAGCGACAGGCCATCTGAAGTTTATGTTTTCTCTGCTGCCTTTGCTTCGAATATATTATGATGGTATAGATTTTGTTTGTGGCTGTGAATTTTTGGCGAAATATTTTGTTTCGATTTTTTACTTACAAGGCTACAATAATATTTTCATACGTAGGAGAACACATTTTTATAATAAACAGGACATCTCCGAACTACCACAGAGTGAGGGGCTTGTGTGGCTAAGTAATAACAGCCGCACGGGTCGATCGATCAGGTTAAGCTACGCTTGCTGGGGTCGGTCCATGAAAAGGTCTTTACACACCGACACCCCTCCGTGCAGTTTGTCCCGGCTGTCATTCTTGGATCTTTGACAATCCTTAGAAGGGAAGGGGAGGGTCGTCAGAAGCCCGTAAGTCTGACAACCAGTCTTCCAATGCGTATCGTATTACCTAGTTACTGGATTGCGGAGGTCAAATAGGCAGTCGCTCCATGTAAAATACTGGTATTCAGCTGCATCCGGTTAGACTGGAATCCGGCCCCAACATAGTTGGGAAAAGGCTAGGCAGATAATCTCCGATGATCTCTACTAAGTAGACTTTCATGTAATTAGGTTTTATGATACAGGAAAAATGTTAGGTACAAGAGCAGCTTGTACAGTCAGCGACAAAAGTCGATTAACACTTGCAGTTTTTTAATCTCAATTATTAAGCGAAATATTTAATTCAAATCGGAACAGAAGTATTTAAAATTTTAAAAACATTAACTTGTAACAGTTAAACGAAAAAAAAAGCAGTTTATTAAATCATTTTGTGATAAGAGATGATGTCAAAAAGTAGCAGTGCTAACCGGCTTCTGTTGCTAACCGTACCTAGCATTTTTCTAAATAGCAAAAAACTAAACATTATCGTTTATTTTTAGCCTCTATTATTTATGTAAAAGGAACTATGTTACGTAAATGTTTCGAATAATATTTCAATAAAAGCGAGACAGACAGTCTGTAAAAATATAATATGTAAAGAGAGTTCATATACTTTGACTATATGCTATTTGTATAGACAATATCCATGACTGTCTATATTTAAATTTATGAAAAGCTTTTACTAAGCAAGGCGAAGTAAAAATCTTCAAAATACACAAACAAACAGATTGAATAAATAAAGAATTCGTTGACTCTTGAAAGAAAGAAGCATTTGTTCAGCTGCAAAGTATTGACTTAATGTTCAGTATTTTCTTCAATAAAATACTTTTCTTTAGAATACGCATTCATATTTTATCTCCACACTATAGACGTGTAAAAAAAGGTGGACAAATTCTCGCTAACAAAAAAATGTGTCTGTCGGAGTCAGCCAGCTCGCTGTATCTACGGGCGCCCACGCACATATTTCACAAGACATGCTGTATTTTTACCTTATTTATATACCTTACCATATTACGAATACGTTACCATATTACGAATGGTTGACTGATGTGTGAATGTGTGCGTGCCGGCCTGTAGGTACAGCGAGCTGGCTGACTCCAATAGACACAGTTTTTTGCTAGCGAGAATCTGTCCGCCTTTTTTTATACATGTAAGCTTCACATTAACATAAAATTGCCCAATAGCATATACTGGATGGCTTGTTTTACCATCTTTAAAAAAAATAGGCTATAATTTAGTTGAACGGAGTAGAAGCCTATGGCAGACCTAGTTTTTCTTTTAACAAAAAAAAAAAAAAAATCAAATCTTAGACAGCACAGGTGCTTATGATTTGAATTTCGATATTTTTTAATGATTTTTTTTTTTTCAAAATTTCTGTTTTTATTGTTCTAGTAAGAAAAGTTTACTTCGAATAATATTAATATTTATTCATACCTACTTATATCAATTTCTGTCTAAGCTATTAAAAAAAAAAAAAACTAGGTATGCCACAGGCTTCTACTCCGTTCACCTAGTATACCCTATTTTTTTTCAAGACGGTAAAAAAAGTCATCCGGTATACTAAAAAGAAAATCGGTCTTAAAACATTTGAGACTTTTTGATTTAGGTTGCTAAACAGGTCAAAAGTCAATCTGATGAATTATGCGCTTACTAACGCCTGTAAAAACTCATATAAAACTCACAGGATGTCTTGTTATACCTGTCAATTTACCGTATTAGCTTTTACGTTAGCACAACAACTACATACTGGACCGCAGAAATACGTATGCTAGCTCTTCTTCTCCGGCCAAACTTTTCCACAAAAATATCCGATCTTCCAATTTTAAAGAAAATTTTTAGGTACCTACCGACCGACCGTTCTTATCTTAAACTCCTTTCCTTTTATCAGTATCCTATGCGGTGACAATAGAGTGCATTGCCTTCGCTCTAAGCGATTCTTTAGTAAATGGAGCTTCGAAGGTGTCAATTTACACTGTAGTGCTAATTCCGGACCCGCTTTGCCTTTGTCCCGCTTTCAAATTGGAATTTTTGTTGGACAGATATCAACTGACGTGCAGAAATATTGACCCAGTTCACGTTTCCTTGCATTCGAGTCTTTCAAGCACAAAAACTGGACCGGCTGTGGATCGAAATTTCTTGAGTTGATTTAATTATTTACAACATTTACGTCCGTGACGAGCAGTGGTGGCCCAGTGATAACGACCGTGACTTACCAAGTCAAGGGTCAAGGGATCTCAAGCAGGCACTTTACTTTGTGTAAATTATTTCATCACCACTGCTTTCAAAACGGTGAAGGAAAACATCGTGAGGAAACCGGCATGTCCTAGAACTAAAAATTTGAAGACATGTGACATCTTCCAATCCGCATTGGGCCCGCGCGGTGAATTCCGGCCTACTCCCTCTCACAGAGAGGAGGCCTGTGCCCCAGCAGTGGGAACATTATAGGCTGATTATGTATGTTATGTACGTCCATGACGTTACACAAAAGTAACCAGTTACAAATTCAAACCACGCGATAGAAAATAAATTTTAAAGTAACTACCTTTCAAATAAAAAAAGTACCATCGAAATCGGATTTCCTAAGGCGGAGATATCCAGTAGCCCCCTTTTTGCCCCTTTTCCAAAAAGGCAAATTTTGCCAGACTTGAAGCAGAGACAAGAATCAGAATTTCGGGAAACACTCAATTTGTAAGTGGCACTACAAATTGGTATTGGCACAGGCACGTTATCTGATCAATTTGTTTACATTTTCATCAGACTATTTAGGAACGGACTACCTATAGTTTGCTATAGCGAAAAAGAGGACACTTCAGGAATTACGTCAAGGGCAGGACCCTTGATGTAGGTAATTACTAATTCATCCACCTTTAACGATGAGTTTTATTAACATTGCCAGTCCAATAGAAAATTGCTTTTTAAATTAACAATTTCTTTCAATCTATCTTCAAAATAAATGAGCGAAAATCAATTTCCTTTTTTACAAAGACTTCACCTTCAAAGAAAAATTAGGTTTTTATTATATACGTAGGTACCTATTTACTAACTATAAAGAAGTAATACAAGGTGGAGATGACAATACGACAGTAAATTAAACATCGTCGTTTAACTAATGATGTTTCCAGACTGCATACAAAAATTTAATCAAATATATCCAAATTATCCAATTGATTAGTCACAAAACCTTCAGTTGGCCCAACACCAAACTCAAGATAGAAAAAAATCACTTTTTTAACCGACTTCAAAAAAGGAGGTCCTGTATTCGACCCGTATGTATGTATGTATGTATGTATGTACGAGGGGGGATCAAAAAGTAGTGAGAATGAGGTAGATTATAATGACTATTGATAACTTAATAATTTATTTTTCTACATAGTCTCCGAGTCTCTCTACACACCGAGTCCAGCGCTTTTCCAAGACTTCAATCCCTCTGAAAAAAAAAGTTTTGTCTTGGTCCTGCAAAAAGCTCTCCACGGCATCCATCACCTCGTTATCGTTTTCGTACCTGTTTCCCCTTAAGAATTCTTTCAATTTGGGGAACAGATAAAAATCGCTAGGCGCCAGATCTGGTGAATAAGAGGGGTGGTCAACCAATTCGAAGCCAGCTTGCTGAATGGCAGCCATCGCAACTGCCGACCTGTGCGCGGGTGCGTTGTCGTGATGAAACAGCACGCCCCTTCGGAGTTTCCCTCTCCTTTTCTCTTTGATGGCATTCCTCAACTTAGGAATTAAAGCTGCATAATATTGGCCTGTAATAGTGGTTCCACGCTCGGTAATCAATCTAAATATATAAAACTCAAAGGTGACTGACTGACATAGTGATCTATCAACGCACAGCCCAAACCACTGGAGGGATCGGGCTGAAATTTGGCATGCAGGTAGATGTTATGACGTAGGCATCCGCTAAGAAAGGATTTTGATAAGTTCTACCCCCAAGGGGATAAAATAGGGGATGAAAGTTTGTATGAAACTTTGTCAATTTTAAACCGATCGGGCTGAAATTTGGCATGCAGGTAGGTGTTATGACGTAGGCATCCGCTAAGAAAGGATTTTAATAAGTTCTACCCCCAAGGGGATAAAATAGGGGATGAAAGTTTGTATGAAACTTTGTCAATTTTAAACCGATCGGGCTGAAATTTGGCATGCAGGTAGGTGTTATGACGTAGGCATCCGCTAAGAATGGATTTTGTTAATTTCTACCCCCAAGGGGATAAAATAGGGGATGAAAGTTTGTATGAAGCTTTGTCAATTTTAAACCGATCAAGATGAAATTTGGCATGCAGGTAGATGTTATGACGTAGGCATCCAATAAGAATGGATTTTGTTCATTTCTACCCCCAAGGGGATATAATAGGGGATGAAAGTTTGTATGAAGCTTTGTCAATTTTAAACCGATCAAGATGAAATTTGGCATGCAGGTAGATGTTATGACGTAGGCATCCACCAAGAATGGATTTTGTTAATTTCTACCCCCAAGGGGATAAAATAGGGGATGAAAGTTTGTATGAAGCTTTGTCAATTTTAAACCGATCGGGCTGAAATTTGGCATGCAGGTAGATATTATAATGTAGGCATCCGCTCAGAAAGGATTTTGATAAATTCTACCCCCAAGGGGATAAAATAGGGGATGAAAGTTTGTATGAAACTTTGTAAATTTTAAACCGATCGGGCTGGGACTTTGCATGCATATAGCTACTATGATTTAAGCATCCCCTAAGAAAGGATTTTGATAAATTCTACCCTCAAGGGGATAAAATAGGGGATGAAAGTTTGTATAAATCTTCTTAGATTTTCGACTGATTGAACTGAAATTAAATATTGGAGCTACTATGATGAAGACGTCCGCTTAAATAGGATTTTGATAAATTCAATTCGAAAGTAACTCTGTCTTAAGTTACCTTTTCACGCCTAAACCATTGAGCGGATTTCAATAAAATTTGCCAAAAAGATAGATCATCATCCATGCTAGGAAAAGACATAGGTTACTTTTTGTTTTAAAAATAATCCTAGAGGGTGTGATATAGGGGATAAAAGTTTGTAAGGGAAACCTAGCATTTGGGTTTTTTTTTGGGTTAAGTTAGGCATAAAGAATTACGCGTTTCAGCGTTTTTTCAAGGGGGTAAAACAGGGAATGATTTTAAAATTCACATGTAATATTGAAATTTTTATGTACTTATTTTTAAGAGATTTAAAGGTTATAAATACAGTAATAGTCATATTAAAATTGGTATACTCGGTCAAAGTTATTACAATTTATAGTCACAAAAAAAACTTTGTTAACACGTTGTACGTGTGTTGAATGTGTCATTCACTTACGGGCTGCGGGGTCAGTGGTAGTCAATCACAAAAATTAATGGTGATCATATTAAAATGAATAAGTATTATTCTTATGTTAAACATTTAGGCCCACTAGCACCACAAATCACAAAATACGTTGAGCGCTAAACGAATTGAAAACATTGTTCTATTTCTGTTAATTTTGAAGTTGTCAGGGATGGAATGATGTTTTATAAATGTTCAGCGCTAACTGTATTTATGGTTTTTGGTGCAAGCGGGCCTTGGAATCATACAAACCTGTTTTATGTATAAAAAAGATTATTTGAATTTATTATTTGTCTGTCTGTCTATTTGTTACCTTTTCACACCTTAACGGATAGATAGGCCTTGACCTGGGTACGAGCATAGGATAATTTTTATTCCGGCAGTACGTTCCCCGGGGATAATTTCCGAGTTACACGCGAGCGAAGCCGCGGGCAAAAGCTAGTCAACAATATCCCTTCTCAACAACAACACACAACATCACTTATCAACATTCTCGGCACCCATCTTGCGGAGACTTTTTCATATTCAAAGATTGTTTCAATATGGATTGAATACTTCCATATGAAATGCCCGTTTCTTGAATTAAGTATCGGATGGTAACTCTTCGATCGCTCAATTCAATTTTCTCGACTTTTGCAATATTTTCTTGGGTGAGTGACGTCGATGGACGGTCGCAACGATGTTCGTCTTCCGTGCTCGTTCTCCCTACTCGAAATTGAGAAGCCCACCTTGCGACAGTGGAATAAGGCGGAGCAGTCTCTCCTAATGTTGCCTCCAAATTGCAATGAAACTCTTGCGTCCCGAGACAAAACAGCAATCTTCGCAATGGAAACGGCCATCATCACCGACCCCGAGGAAGTTTCGTGCCGTGTCATCGGCTGGCAAGGTTATGGCCTCAATATTTTGGGACTCAGAAGGGATATTGTTGATTGAGTACCTGGAGCGTGGAACCACTATTACAGGCCAATATTATGCAGCTTTAATTCCTAAGTTGAGGAATGCCATCAAAGAGAAAAGGAGAGGGAAACTTCGAAGGGGCGTGCTGTTTCATCACGACAACGCACCCGCGCACAGATCGGTAGTTGCGATGGCTGCCATTCAGCAAGCTGGCTTCGAATTGGTTGACCACCCCCCTTATTCACCAGATCTGGCGCCTAGCGATTTTTATCTGTTCCCCAAATTGAAAGAATACTTAAGGGGAAACAGGTACGAAGACGATAACGAGGTGATGGATGCCGTGGAGAGCTTTTTGCAGGACCAAGACAAAACTTTTTTTTTTAAAGGGATTGAAGGCTTAGAAAAGCGCTGGACTCGGTGTGTAGAGAGACTCGGAGACTATGTAGAAAAATAAATTATTAAGTTATCAATAGTCATTATAATCTATCTCATTCTCACTACTTCTTGATCCCCCCTCGTATGTATGTATGTTTGTTTGTCCGCGATTTTATCAAAAACTAATGAACCAATTTTAATGATTCTTTCACTATCGTGATCTACATACTTTCAGGAAGGTTTTAGTATATAATAAATTATGTAAATATTCTTATGTACGAAGTTATATGCATAAATGCACTGTATCTCCAGCATTTCTTAACGGATTTTGATGATTCTTCTTTTCGTTCGACTTGGGCTTACCTAATTATGTAATTGTATATTCAACTAAAAATAAAAAATTACTTTAAAAAAGTTAAAACCGACTTCAAAACCAAAAACGAATAAAATAACTTTCATAAAACACTTCAACAGCTTCTGAAGTCGGTGTCATCAATTCTTCGATGCACTTTAGCTTGACACCGACTTCAGAAGCTGTTGAAGTGTTTTATGAAAGTTATTAATCTAAATGTTAGGATTTATTACCCGCGACGGCCACAGAGACGTACGACGCCGACGGCTTTTAATAATAATCTATGAAATAGTTATTGTTGTGTACTTTTTATTAACGGGAGGTTATCCGAATTTTCCTGTTTTAGAATCAATTTTAAATGGTCAAATTAGTGTATTAAGGTCCTGAAAAAAATATATGCCATAGATACATCCTTGCTTGAGGGAAATTAACGGTTCAAAACACGATTAGTTGTACTTTCCTCGATGAAAAAAAAATCCGAAACATGGTCGATTTCAAAACCATTTTCCGTTTCATTTCCTAATTACAGCATAAAATTATATGAAAATTGCATGTATCATGAGGTAATCGTATTTCGGAGGGAATTTAACGGTTGGATTTTTGAGTTTAATAGATTTTTTTTAAATAAACTCAAAATTAGTCAATTTGGCTAAATCCGCTCGCGATCAGAGTCCTGCGGGACGTCATGGAGGTTGGACCTGTGTCAAAATTTTTAAAAATTCGCTCTCTCTGCAGTTGTTCAAAAAATTCAAATAAAAGAGGAACACATTAGATATGAAATTGCGACAGCTCAGAAAAAATATCTCGTAATTATATTATAGTTTTAATTCATAATATCGTTTTCGAAAATGTGATTATTTATATGTGGTATGATGACGTTTAACTGTCATCTTACGATAGTGTTAAGACACATTGCAAATTATTATCGATAAAATTATAGTCAAGCGCGAGTAGTTTATAATTTTTTATCGTGGTCCTTTATGAAGAAGTTTTAAAACACATTTTTCTAAGATTTTTTCCTCAGATTCATCCATATTACTATTTCAGTCTCCATCGAACTGTCTTCGCTACTACCATATCCTACATTAATTACACATAATATGTATAAATACAATGTATCCGGTTGTCGGTTGGATACTAATATAATCAACTTTCACTCTGGCAACAACAATGAAAATTAGAAAAAAATAAAAATGTGCGGTCGGGGACCACCGTCAGGAATGAAGTTCCTTCTAACGTATGATTTAAAACACAAACACAAAATTTTCACAGCCGCCATCTTGAATTTTCAATTTAATTCCACTACCGGCTTGGCTCCCTCGAAAACCATGAAAAAAGTAAAATTCGAAAATTTTCCCCCTCTCCGTTCTCGTCTGTCGTCGTTTTGTCCTCTCTCTCTTTGTCTCTTTCAAGATATAATAATAGAAAGAGATAAAGAGACAAAGTCGCATGTAGGGGGCATTTAAACGTTTTTTCGTTACGTGACGATTTTCTGCCAGAGAATTTCGTCGAGCTGTTTCAAACAAAAGTGCTATACTAACATGACCTAATGCATGAACACGATAAAAATTGTCGATCGAAAAGATTATTTTCTTGTATCGTTTTAGCTGTGTGAACAAACTTTCAGTTTTTAGTACAAAAAGTCACTGTATACGATAAAATATCGTATTCTATACACTTGAAAAATAGCGCCGTGTGAACGTAGCCTAGTTAGGCGGTAACCGTACCTATCACTCGGTGTCCATGTTCCAAAGCAAGTTAGTCGATGACGTACCTATCGTATGTTTGTTGGTTTGTAACTTTTAACATATTGATACTTGCAATTTTCTTTTAGGCTTATTAGCCTAAAAACTATGACTATTGTCCTAAGGGATGGCAATCCGACATGAGCGGGGCCGGTTAAAAAATACACTAAATTAATTTTGATGTCTTAGAATAGTAGATTCGATAAATTATAGCTGTAGCAGTAGGTACGTCCCTTGACAATAAAGTACGGCAATTGTTCCTTCATATGTAGTTGTCAATATTTACTTATCTTTATGAGCAGTGGTCGACGTCAAAAACAAAAGAATATGGTTACAGCAGAAGCAAAGCAGTACGACCATTTTTAGCCCGTACTTAATAAAAATCTTAATGTTTTTTTTCATTCAGTCACTAAAGGGGTTAAATAGGGGATGAAAATTCACCATTTATGTCGATGGGAAATACCATCGGGCACACGGCTTGTCAACTTGATAAAATTCTTATATTCACTGACAGACAGTCCACAGCCTAAATCGCTGGGCTAGAAGCATGAAATTTTGCAAAAGAGATCTTTTTTTAAAGAAAAAATTAAATTTCTATTAACATTAACTTTTGCGTGACTTTTTGATACCCAGTAGAACCATTGCAATTTGAAACTTTCACCTTACTACCTCAAAATCATGTTTATCTCTAACTAGCTTCCGCCCGCGACTTCACAATATACTAAAACAACAGCCATATTTTATAAAACTTTTCTGTACAGTACGTTTGTAGTTGTGGTCTCAGCAGCCAAAATATACAGAGAGTCGTCCGTTTGAGAAGCAGCTCGTCCTAAGTTCGAAACCCGCAGCCTTCAGTAGCAATTTTCCATTGCTTGTTTTTCGTTTTTAGTGAATAAATACTCGTAAACGCCTGTTCGTGCCATACCTGTATTTAATACATAATGGCACAACAGTGATACACTGAGTGATTCTTACAGATTATTCCTGGCGAACCCGGCAATCGCTAAAAAATATAACAGTAGATTGTACACACGGGATTTCTCATTAATACTGTCAGCTAACCAATGATATTTATTTTTATTATAACCGTAGATGATTTAAAAGGAATAAACTATTGTTATGTGTTTTTAATCATATTTTGAAATGTTGATTTATATTGTGGTGAGAAATAAACCTTATCTTATCTTATCTTATCTTATCTTATCTTATCTTAAACTTCATGGATTCTGTGTACGTTCTACGAACTATCAAATAACAGTATAACAAAATGTAAAAAAAGAATCGAAAAAAATATCAACAGTTGAGAATTGAACTTTTAACCACCGGTGTGCAAAGAAGTCGTCGAACCACTAAGCTATTTGCTTGTATGAATGTTGACTAAAATAGCCGTTCTTATGTTATTATTATATCACGATTGACATCCTTCCATCCGCTAAGCCTTAACTCCATAAAGATTTAGCGCGATGATAATCATTTAAAGGTTAAATCTGAAACTATGTGCTATATTCGTTTCCTGCTCCGCCCAGTGAAGTAATGGAATAATTCGCTTTTACATTGTGTTTTATTGTCACCTATATCGTCGTAGTCAACGACAGGCACCGATCATCTACATTCTCCTGCCCTTATCCCATTTTTTTTCGGGTCGATACAACTTGTTTTTATCTTCCATACTTCTCTGTTACTTAGTTGTTATCACGGTAGTCACTCCCTTTCTAGCCATATCATCTTTCACACAGATCATCCATCGTTTCTTTGGTCTTCTCTTACTCGTATAGCCATCCAGATTCATAATCAAAACATTCCAGACGACATTTTCTTCATTCTCCGCATCACATGCCCATAACATTGTAACCGGTTTCCACATACACCGACACCGATATCGGCACGATATCCACCGGCGAAGACAGTGCGGGGTGAGAGTAGCGGGCATTCTTTCACTTGAGCAAAATTTTTCGCACTGCCGGCTTCGAGACGTCGATACATAGTAGTGTGCTTGTTTGTCGAGTCGCGATGGTCATCGATATTCAACAATATCATGGGGCCGGTAATAATTGAACCTATCGCTATCGAATCGTGTTGGTATCGTTATCTGATAATGTGAAAACAAGTTCACGACATTTTATGTAATCATCTTAGTTCACTCCACCGTAGACACCATAAAATGTAAACCTAAGGAATAAATATCGACCTAAGAAAAACTAATTAAGTTAATCAACTGCAAGTATTTTACACTGTGGCATGGATTTTCTGCGAAATCGTCGGCGGCGCGTCGTAAATAAACACGTCGCGCTGCATTTGGGGGAGGCGGAGGTAGCGTTTTAAAGGCCTACAGGCGCGAACAACCTGCCGTTAATCACTAACTGAAAGTCTGGCACTTTGCCCTGTCAAAATTTCAATTTGTTTTTTTTTCTATCGTTTTTTTTTTCTTTTAATTATTTTTTTTTTGAGCTCTTGGCACGAGCCGATCAATCAGGTTCAGGGATCAACGCTTACCGGGGTTGGTCCGTGAATGGGTGACCATCTTTACATACCGAGACTCCTCCGTGCCTCGTAAAGCACGTTAAGCTGTTGGTCCCGGCTGTTATTCGTAGATCTTTGACAGTCGTTACGGGTCGTCAGAAGCCCGAAAGTTTGACAACCAGTCTTGCCAAGGGGTATCGTATTACCTAATTACTGGGTTGTGGAGGTCAGATAGGCAGTCGCTTCATGTAAAAAACTGGTATTCAGCTGCATCCGGTTAGACTGGAAGCCGTCGACCCCAACATAGTTGATAAAGGCTAGGCAGATTGATTGATATTTTTTTTGTATTGCCCCTTCTTTACTGGGGTGATCCAGTAATGAGGAGAAAAAAACAAAAACTAATATTATTTAGATCAGTCAAGCCGTTTTTGAATTTTAATGAGACTTCAGACAGCAATTGATTTTTATATTTAAGAAGATGTCGCTTTAATGTCGTGGGTTTTAGAATTTTTTGATTTGAAGTTTTTGCTCAAAATACTCCCAATGCAGTACTGCCAGTATTTTCATTTATTCTCGTATTGTCATCTCCACATTGTACATAAACTTACGGTGAAAATCAGCGTACAGCAAAAAAATTCAATTGATTTCGACCCAACTCAATACAAAAATGGTAATGAAACCAATTGTATTCAAAATGGCCGCGGAACATAATACCGTGAACAGTAAATGGAAAAAATAATAGAAATGCAAATGTTACACACAGTAAACTTTATTAAAGGTTTTCAAATTATCTGAAAATTGTATGGGCTTTTTTATTATGAAAAAGTTAGTAATCGCTGAGTGCATGGACTGCGGTTGTGTTATCATTTAATTGAACATGTCGAAAAAATGTGCAAATGACTTTGTGTGGTCAGCGACATAAGTCAATTAACACTGCTGCTGCAACTTTTACCTAAGCAGAAACATAATTAATCTAAATTGACACAAAATTATTCAATTCAAACACAATGTGTGACAAAGCATTTCATATGCTTAAGGGTTAAATTCTTTTAAGTTCACTTTTGTTCCGATTTTAATTAAATATTTAGCTCCATGAAAGATTTAAAAAAAAAACCGGCCAAGTGCGAGTCGGACTCGCGCACGAAGGGTTCCGTACGATTATCTATAAAAATGGCAAAAAAATAATCACGTTTGTTGTATGGGAACCCCTTAAATATTTATTTTATTCAAATTTTTAGTATTTGTTGTTATAGCGGCAACAGAAATATAATACACATCTGTGAAAATTTCAACTGACTAACTATCACGGTTCATGAGATACAGCCTGGTGACAGACGGACGGATGAACAGCAGAGTCTTCCCGTTTTACCCTTCGGGTACGGAACTCTAAAAACTGAAGTGTTAATCGGTTCTTGGCGCTGACTGTACCCATTACAAATGTTTATTATTAATACTTGTGATAATTACGCGTAATCCATTCATTTAAACACAAATAAGAAGACCAACTACAGTTTTACGTCGACATATTTTAGGCCTTATTTTTAGCAGAACACAAACCGTATCTATAGTTTATTTATGGTCAAAACTAATGATAGCTATTGATTGAGTGACAGAAATACCAATAGAAATCAATAATGGCTGACAGACTCAATTAAGACGCAGGTATACGCCAACGGCCTTGACTGGTTAGGGTGGCATAGCTTGCGTGTTCTATGCTGAGCTCACGCTATGCGTCGAACGTCTACCCAGTAATAGCAAGGAGCGCTGTCCCAAATTAGACGCATTATTAATTTATTATACATAAAACAAAAGGTATTTTAATAAAATACATTAGGTATAAGTGTTATAAGACAAATAATTAAAATATCTTTAATATGGTGCAGGATCATTAAAATATGCTTGATAGTTTTAAGCGTGATTTTCAGATTTTTATCCATGTTAGACAAAACTTTACAAATTAATTACACTATTTATTACCTAATTGTTAAACATAATCTAAAATATTAAGTTATTAAGAAAATGCTCTATTTTATTTAACATGTATTTTATTCAAATCATTAACACTATATCGTCGCCTTAAATCTTATTTTCACAAACCAAGGGTCAGTCTAATTTTGCAAAAACAAACACTGCCGAACAAACTACAGTTAAATCTACCCACAAATTATACGCTGACTCACAAAAGCTTTCCGTCTAACATTTTGCCAACTCATTTAATTCCGTTTAGTTTCAATCGCAAAAGAAGTACCACCACGAGAAAGTTAGTCTTTACGATAGGAAGAAAAAACACTAACGTTTTAAGACTAAGTCTTCTAGATTACACGAAACATCTTTTACATTTTGTACGCCTAATTAGACAGGAATTATTTTTACTTGCATTGTAGGGTTGAATGTTAAAGTGCCACAAAAGTCTATGCTTATTTTTGCAAAAATCAATGGCATTAGCAAAAAGACGGGAACAGCGCAGTACCTACCGATCATTGCTGCCATTTTACTACACCAACCAAAGGGACTTGGAAGGATGCCGTGTGGTTTTAGTCAATTAGAGTCTGACAGGCTTCACTGCTTCAGGGTAGAGGAGGATTGGATGAGTTTCCCAAGGGAATTTCGACACGTAAAATAACGCGTGGGTTAATTGTCTCCAGTAACTATTATATTATAAGGATAGGCAATGAAGATGATGATGATGAAAGTCAATGTGTCATCCTGTTTTTTTTTTAACCTTTATTAAAAACAACCATTTTCTTAATAAGCAATTTTAATCTTAACTTAATTTTTTACGTGATAGTTATTTTTAAACTTAGAATAGTGTTCATTGTACTTTACACAAGTCCGTTCCACCTTCTCAGAGTCTGATACAATAATATAAACAGTTTGTTCATGTGTTATATGAGTGTCATTGTCACTATTATTTATACACTTTTTACACTACACTAACTCATCATCATCATCATTTCATCATCATCATCATTTCAGTTCATTTTAGTCTTCGCACTATTATTTGTCTGGTCTAACAGCTGAATTGCCTCGATTTTCACATGTTGACGGAGTCGGTGTTCATGGACCTCAGCTAATTTTTGGATTATGTTGGTGACGGGTTCCATTTTTAAGTCACGATGGAGGCCGTCATTTCTTACCAATACTCCTGAGTACCTTATTCTGGAATGTTTGTATAATTTTGATGTTGGTCGATTTAGTACAGCTCCACAGTTGGATGCCATATGTCATCATGATATGCGTAAAAATGTCTTAATTGGTCTTTAATTTTAAACACAAAGACACAATCAATCTGCCTAGCCTTTTTTCCAACTATGTTGGGGTCGGCTTCCAGTCTAACCAGATGCAGCTGAATACCAGTATTTTACATGGAGCGACTGCCTATCTGACCTCCACAACCCAGTAAGTGGGTAAGCCGGGACCAACAGCTTTACGTGCTTTCCGAGGCACGGAGGAGTCTTGGTATGTAAAGATGGTCACCTATCCACGGACAACCCCGGCAAGCGTAGCTTAACCTGATGGATCGATCCGTGGCACTGTTATTACTTAGCCACAAGCTCCTCCCTAAACACAAAGACACATTTAATAAATTGAAATATACCTAATTACTATCAAAATTGAAACCCTTTAGACACCCAAACTTCCAACCTTCCAATTCAATAAGCCAATCGCGCAATTGAGACCACAGAATAATAATTACAGAAAGTGATACTGGAATTAAGGCTGACGTAGATGGCGCGGTGCGGCGTAAAGAAGACGGTTCAATTAGTGGTTCGAACGAGTGGTCCAATTAACCCTGCTCTCCCGCGTGTATTGCGAGCCACTCTATTAGCTTTTGATCCATTTGTTTTGTGGAACATTTTGTCTGTTGTAAAGGTCAGGAATCAAGTTTGTTTTAATTGAGGGCTAAGTTGAAGTTGAAATGTCAGATTGGTGTTTATTTATGATTAATGGTTTGTCTTTATAGAGAAGTGTTTTTTTTTTGTTATTAGGGTTCCGTACCTCAAAAAAAAAACAGAACCATTTTAGGATCACTCGTGTGTAGATTGACACATGAGTGATCCTATAAGGGTTCCGTTTTTCACAGCCACAGCCAATTTGCTCCGAATCTAATGGACCGATTAAGTTGAAATTTGGTACACGTATGAATTTCTGTAACCCAAACACGGACGTGTAACGTAAATAAATATTTTTTTAAAAGAGGGGTCATTTTAGGGAGGCAAATAAGAAAAAAAAAAAAAGTTTTGCAAACTGTATTGTATGACATATCAAATGAAAGGGCTTGCTGTAAGGGTCTCAAATCATTTTTTTTATAATTTTAAAATATTTTTTTTCAAAGTTATGTAACAAAATAGACGAAAATTTACCATTCTCTCCTCTTATTTCCGAAACTACTGAGCCTAAAATTAAATAAAAAAATACAGAAAATAGTTCCTTACATATAGATTACAGAAAAACCTTGAAGTCTATGGTCTTAAAATAACAACGTAAATCTCTCAATATTGTGCGTACAAACTTTCATTTGCAATTAGATTCTATGGGAGAACATGTTTTTCAACTATAATGTTAAGCTTGTTCTTAGTATAAATTCATCCCAACTATGGAACACTTCATTGTGCGTGGTCCGACACGCACTTGGCCGGTTTTTTTTTTTAATTTTGTATCGTAATTTAACTCATTTTTATCTTGGTATTGTGTATTGGTGTTGTGTGTTCTCATCACTTTAATTAACAGACAAGTTTTAATTACCACTTCTTGTTGGAACATAGATGGTAAGTAAATATTACCAATGTGGCGGCATTTACATCGCCACATGCGAACTACGCATCACACTGACACGATGACGTCACGCAAAATCCTGCATCGCGCAATCAGAGTTTATTGCGCGACTAGCATACACACAACGTCCCGACATCAACCGTCGGGCAGTTGCCCATCAGTCACAACACCCGTCTGGTCGGAGGATCCCCCCTTTTCTATGGAGGATAAGTGATCTTTACACCCTGTTCCTCATACCTTTGTAACTAGTAAAATCTACTAGTAAAATATACAATCTCTGGTAAGAAGACAACACCCTGCTTTTTCGGGAAACTGCTAGTGATTTTGGTAGCAGTTAAATAGACAAAAATAAAATTATAATCTGATTAGGTCTGAAATATTATAAACTAGCTGACCCATCAGACGTTGTCGTGTCAAAATTTAAATTTCTTTTCTTTTCCTATTTTGTTTCTTCAAAACTACCCCAGTAAAGAGTACGAAACAAAAAAAAAAATTATTCAAATCGGTCAAGCCGTTTTTGAGTTTTAGCGAAACTAATGAACTTCAATTGATTTTTATATAAAAGAATATAGATTATATAAGTAACAATGTTTACAGAGGCCTAAATTGTAACTTTAGACTCTTCACACAAAAAAGTAGGTACTATGGACAAAACAAGCATGCTCACTTAAGAAAATATTCCAGTGAGAGCGCTGCTAGTGACAAACGATCTGCGAACGAAGCTGCTAGTGAGCCGTGCTATGCGATTATCGCCTTTGAGGTGATCATGCGGAACTTTGGCCCATAGTACAACACAAATGAAAACACACTAACAAGTCTACACCACCATCACGGCCCAAACTTCAGTACTCCACGCAAATTACGAAGTACATTCCCTGTAGCTCGGTGGGACCAGTTCAGTGTACCACAGTTCACTCGTACCACAGTTTGGGACGAAACCACATGCCAATGAAACAGCTGGGAATTGTTCCGCGTGGCGAGTTCACAGACTAATCTAAAGGGACCGGGTTTTAGGAAAAGTATTCTACTTTTAATGGAATGGGGAAGATTAGAATTATTATTAAATATATATTATTAAAGATTAGACTTAAAATAGTATTTAAATGTAAACTTACCATCTAAATTTGTCTCTTAGTACTTACCTAAATTAGATATATATTTCCGAACTCACTAGTCACATATAAGCCTTCAAAGGCTTCTGTGGTTTTTAGCGTAAGATTTAAACTCTACGATATACATTTTGAACATTAATAAAAAAAAAAAGAAATAGTGATTTCCATTTTTTTTAATAAGTTTTTACTTATGTACATTTATTTTAATTCCGAATAAATCTTGTTAATTAGTCTAAAAAACAAAAAGAAATAAATATCATCAGCATTTCATTTCATTATAGTACTTATACTCCACTTACAATAAGATTAGACATTTAAACAAACCTTTTTTACAGTCCGATTTTGACTTCTATTCCGTGGGCTTAAGGATGGAATTAAAGGCAAAAAAGTGGTTACAATACCAACTGTTTACTGCAGCTGCCATTTGTCATGCCACCAACGCAATAGAAGTCAAAATCGGTTGACCGGACTTAAAAATGATTTGTTTAAATGTCTAATCTTATTAAATAAATAAAAAATAAAATTCTTTATTGTCGCCAGTTAACACATTCATCTTAGAGTAATCTAACATATGTATTGTATTTATGTATTCCACAAAAGGTACTGTTACTGATTCGCAAACTAAGCTTAAGCTTGTATTTTGGAAAACAGTGTTCAGCCGCAGGAAGTATCACATAATAAAATACGAATAAATTGGTTTGAATGACGCTGCAGTAGACTTACAATTTATAATTTATAAGATAACTTTAGATAAATCTTATACTATAATCTAGCTTTAGTTTTTAATTTTAGTTTTCTAGTTTTAGTTTACTTTTATTTTTTTATGTTTAACAGAAGTGTGTGTGATCTGTGTGTGTGTTTGTGTGTGTGGGGTGAGTGTGTGTATGTGAGAATTTGATTAGAAGTATTGTATGATATATGTTACAAAATATATGCCAGTAGATCTTCCGTCTTTTGATAGTCCAATAGCTGAAGGCATTAAGAAACTTTACCTTTTAGTTCGTGTCTGATAGGAGAAGTAATGTTGAGCTTTTTGTTTATGGTGTTGTATAACTTAAAACTTATGACATTGTACTGTCTTCTTGCGAAGGAGGTCTTGCATGGAACACTAGGGCACACAGGCATTTTGCTGCGTCTATTGGGGTTGGGTAATGGTATGCTTTGATGTTTCCTGAGAATAGTTCGGAGCACAAAGAGTTGGCGAACTGTTAGGACCTTACATTCCGAGTACAGCCGAGATGTTGGATGTCTATAGGGCATTCTTGCCATCACTTTCAGCACCGCTCTTTGTGCTCTTTCTAAGCTCAGTAGATGCGTCTTTGCGGCCCCTCCCCATATAGTGATGCAATATTGTACTATGGATTGACATAAGGCCAAGTATACAAGTTTGAGTTGTTCCATAGTTGCACTGTCTTTTAGCGTTTTAAATACTCGTACATGAATGAGTCGTCTTACTTTGGAATTAACTATACTAATGTGTTTCTCCCACCTCAAGCCACTATCCATGTGTACTCCTAAATATTTCGCACATTCCACGCGAGTGATTTCTTGGCAACTGCAGTTGCCCTGTGAGATGCAAGTGTATGTTTTTTTTTTTTTTTTTTTTTGTGGATGGGAAGTCACCAAATGACTTCTCCCACTCTGGGCAGAGCGGGAGGGCATGTCAGACTTTTACTGACTAAAACCCACCCATGCTCCTTCAACTGCCCGTGCCAGGGCCACGGTATCTCTTTCGAACCACACGCGACCCCGGCGGCGCAAGTGTATGCTTGTATGGAAAATCATTGCGGTGTAGTCTTAACTTTGTTGATGGAGAAGGGAACATATTGCATTTTGGTTAGGTTTAGGGTTAACAGGTTGTGAGTCAGCCAATTTTTCACATTGGATAGGGGGAATTCTGCTCTCTCTCTTTAACTGTGTGCCAGTTTGGACCCCAGACAAATATGGCGGTGTCATCTGCATACGTGAAGATGCGTGTGTAAGGGAGGGACATTGTGCAGAGGTCATTTATTTAAAGCTGGAAAAGGATGGGACCCAAGACACTCCCTTGTGGAACGCCGTAGGAGACGGTCTCCTCATCACTCATGTAATCCCCAATTACAACACGTTGTTTTTTATTCGTGAGGTAGTCTTTAAAGGTTTCGTAGCTTATGCCACGCACCCCCAACGTCTCGAGCTTGGATATTGTAAATGGAATATAGGTACCTCACGAGTAATGGGCAGCTCGCCGTCCGGTAAGGACCAGGCCCGGGTCGCCGGCGCGTTGTGTTCCACGCGCGCCTCAAAGAGATGTCAGCAGTGACGGGGTCAATTGGGCCGATGCCGCCGGGGTCGCGGGTAGTTCGAAAGAGATACCGTGGCCCTGGCACGGGCAACTGAAGGATCATGGGTGGGTTTTAGCCAGTAAAAGTCTGACACGCCCTCCCGCTCTGCCCAGAGCGGGAGAAGTCATTTGATGATTTCCCATCCACAAAAAAAAAAAAAAAAAAAAGACCGAATACAAAACCAAGACATAGCACTGTTAACAGTGACGTGAGGCCGGTTTCGTAAACATGTGTGCACTTAGTGAGGTGTAGTTTAGTTGTAGTTTGGTGTAAATGTGTGCATGTGAGCGTGTGTAAGATAAGATAAGATATATTTTTCTCACCACAATATTACAGAATACATAATACACCATATATTAGACTCAGACAACATTTTAATATTGTGGGAGACTGGTGCCTAAACTAAGCTATAGGCCTTTATTTCTGAAGTTCCATTAAATTTGAAGTTAGCCAAAAATCTAATCAAAATTAAATGGATCAAAGTTCTTCGAGATTCATAAAACAAGTTCGTCCTGCAACACATGATTAACGTTTTCTGAGCTTAAACTACAAGAACCATTAGTTAATGGTATAAACCCAAACAACAACTCAATCTGCCTAGCCTTTTCCCAACTATGTTGGGGTCAGCTTCCAGTCTAACCGGATGCAGCTGAATACCAGTATTTTACATGGAGCGACTGCCTATCTGACCTTCACAACCCAGTTACTGGGTAATATACCCCTTGCTAAGACTGGTTATCAGACTTTCGGTCTTCTGACTACCCGTAACGACTGCCAAAGATCCATAAATGACTGCCGAAACCAACAGTTTACCGTGCTTACAGAAACACGGAGAAGACTCGGTATGTAAAAATGACACCCATCCACAGACCACCCCCAGCCAGCGTAGGTTAACCTAATGGATCAACCCGTGCGGCTCTTATTACTTAGCCAGGAGCTCCTCAAACAAAAATAACAACTAGATACCATAAAAAAAGGAAAATAAAAATGTCGCTTTCGTTGTGAATTCTACTGGATGATATTCCAAGAGAATTTAAAAAGAAGCTGCAGAAATATATTTAATAACACTCTCAAAAGCTCCTCTTTGCAGTGTTACACCTGAATTTTAATTTTTCTATACCTTCACCTACATTTTACTGCGATAAAATTCAATATATTTTAAACTCAGATAAATCTGTCTGCCCGGTTGCTAGAAACATTTTCTCGGATAAAATACGCTACTACCGATATTGGTAAAATTTGGCAGACAGACATCCTGTTACCCAGAACAGAACTTACTAAGTTTCTATTCGACAGAATTACGAAGTTTGGGGGCAAGTATTAATATCGGATATTTGATAAAACAAGAGTCTCTCTTGCAATAAAAAAATAAAATAAAAAAAATACTTTATTTCGGTCCTTTATCTTTATGATGTTAGTAAGTTAGTAATGCACACTACTTTTAAGCTATGTTAGTAAAAAATGAAATAAAAAAAAAATATTGATGTACCGGTTGCACTCACCTGACATACCAGGTACATGCACATGTACAGTCAACAAAAGAGATATCTAGGCAGGGTCCCACATACCCTGTCTCGTCCCCCACGAGCGGGGATGCATAAAGCATTTCTCAGCGTCAACAAAAAAAAAAAAAAAAAAAGGCAGTCGCTCCATGTAAAATACTGCTATTCAGCTGCATCCGGTTTGACTGGAAGCCGACCCCAGCATAGTTGGGAAAAGGCTAGGCTGATTGATTGACCCTGCCTAGATATCTCTTTTGTTGACTGTACATGTACCCAATGCGCCATAATGGCAATGACAGTTAACATCATGTCTACTCATCAGAAGTTTTATAAAAAAAAAAAAATAATAATATTTAATTTTCAGATTCACGCTTTTTATGTTATCATAGCCGAGATATAATATGTGTAAATAGAATATATGAAAAATATTGCGTTTCAAACTGGTGAAAGTAAGTGCCAGCACTATGTTAGCAGTTAGCAGCGTAACATTATTTTATTAAAATCAACCGTCACGTACTCGGTAATGTCATCGTTGCTGTCCACAGAAATAAACAAACGGTACGAGTAACTGCCAATATGGTAACATCATAAATCTGAGGGGCAATTCTCGTATTTTTTACAACGTTCGCAATCTCATCTCAGTCTCGATCTGTCAAAAACTGTATAGCGTTTACCTACATTTTTGACCTTTTTTATGTACAAGAATTGACCTTCTGTTTAATTTAAATAAAAAAAAAACACTCAAGTCAATGGACGTAGAGGAAAAAATACAACTAAGTTCTTAAAATACCCACTAACATTTTTCACTCATTACATCCATATCCGGGTTTTCCTTTTTACCCGGCCATATAATCCCATTGATGTCCAAAACCTCAACAGAGTCCTGTAAACCCGTTTAACCGAGTAGGGACGACCCGGATATAAATGATAGATTTTCCGGATGTAACGTCCAATCTGTAGGTGAGTTTCCGCGGATAATCCAGGTACATTTTGATGGTTTGATGTTAAAAAAAAATGCTTTCGTGAGCCGGTTAACTGGATTATATTTTGCTTTGGTAGATATTTTATAAAAATATAAGCTTAAAGGTATTGAGTTTATATTGTTTTGAAATACGTGTGCTGGCACTTTATTAAATCAACAGGATAAAGGGAGCATTGTTTGAATTTCACCATTTCAACATACTCTGGTAGGTACTAGACATATTATCCTCATGAATAAAATGACATTAAGTTCTAAATCACTAAAATAAAATCTCTATCATAAGTCAACTTTCAATGTATTCAATGCATTCAAAAAGCTGTCTTTATTTAAATTGTGGCCATTATTCTTTTCCAAATCTTTTACGACCGACACAGCATTAAAATAACTTAAAACATTTTATTCTTTTCAATATATTTTTCAATGTATCTTGAACTAACTTAAAATTCAATGCATTCTCCAGATTGCCAGCAAGACATAAAAAACCGGCCAGGTGAGTATGACTTCGCACATTTAGGGTTCCGTACCAAATCTGATTTATCAATATAATTATATTGTATTTTTTAGTCAAATATACGTAATATTAAACATTATCACTAAATATTTTACGTTCACAGGTCAATGGGAAGTTAAAAAATTCTTCGGAACAAAATTTTGTAAAAAAAGCTGACTTTGGTGGCTTCTCATTCTTGTTTTTCAATATTTTTTAAAACAAAAAATTCAGTATTTTTCTACTCAACCAGCTCTAAACAACGATACCCAATCAATCAAACCCAGCTCAAAAAATTTTCTTCGCGCCCCCTTTTGCTGTACGGGAGACCCCTTAAAAAAATCTAAATATTTTTTGACAATTTGAATGGCTTTAGGTCAACAAGATGCTTATAATTACTGTTAAAATTTGAAGACTGTAGTTCTAACCGTTTGGCTGTTAAACCTGTGTGATAGACGACGGACAGACGGACAGTAACAGCAATTGGGCTGCGTTTGAACCCTTCAAGTACGGAACCCTAAAAAGAAAAAAAAAACAATTTGAAAAACTGTAAATCGCCATCTTTAATTAAGTAGGTTCTTAATTTAAATTTGTATCTCCCGATAGCTATTGGCGATAGTTTATAGGTACTTTAAGGGTTTACAGACGCTGTTAAAAATGCCACCTAGTTTTAATCAATCAAGTAAGATTGGAGGTTACTATTAAAGGGTCATTCTGGTGCTAAGAAAAAGTTGGACAAGCGTTGCTTGTAGGTCGGACTTTTGGTTGTTATAAAGGTATTGTTTGAAAACTTTTGTCAAATAGGAGTATAATAAAAGCGAAAAAATTGATATTGTAAAAAGTACAAAAATGTCAAACAATTGCAGCAATTCTCGCAATTTATCCCGCTTGGGGGTTGTAGATGTAGACCTGTCAAATACTTTCGTGTTAAATTATCCTGCCATTAACGTCAATCAGTAAACTAAATCTCCATGGAAACCACATACGTAGTTTCCATGGAGATTTAGTACAATACGATTAAAATGAAATGTCATGTTATAAAATTCAAAGACAAGAAAGTATTACGTGTCGTAATGAAGAGTAAAAGAGATGGGTATACAATTTCATGTATGTGTATGTCATGCTCACTCAAATGTCTCGCTGATGGTGGCGTGTGTGTTGGATCATTAAGTTCCCTTCAAAATGGTTGAGCTAAATGGTGCTGATCCATGCGTCATGTTCGTGAACGGGCGCCGTCAGTTGGGACTGGTCGTCTCTTAGCTGCCATGGCTTATTTTTAATTTTAATATTTAATTTAGTTGTTTTAGTTATTATCTTTTTATTACGGACGCTTTTTAACGTGCACGTCTTTCTACATTGTTCTCACATGTATATTTTCAACTTGAACGATGTAACCAATATTTTGTAAAAATATTATGATTTAAAAGAGTGTCCGTGGAGTTTCTTGCCCGTTCTTCTCCATAGGGATCTACTACGCTTTGGAATGGGCAACTAGCTTCATCTTTCTGACTGACCGACCCATTGACAATTCAAAAGTGCCTGTAATTGGTTTATTTGAAATAAATGCTTTGAGTTTGAGTTTGAGTTTGAATTTCCGTTCATTAATTTTTGAACTGATTACGATTTTCAGTATTTTAATCTGCTTGGGGGCACTGTTGTAGACGTAGACCTGCCATATACTTTCGTATTAAATTATCCAGCCATTATAGTCAATCAATAAACTAAATCTCCATGGAATCCACATACATAGTTTCCATGGAGATTTAGTAGCTACAATACGATTAAAATGAAATGTCATACTAAAAAATTCAAAGACAAGAAAGTATTACGTGTCGTAATGAAGAGTAAAAGAGATGGATACACAATTTCCGTTCATTAATTTTTGAACTGATTACGATTCTCGTTATTTATCCCGCTTGGGGGCGCTGTTATAGATGTACACCAGTCAAATAATTTTCGTGTCAAATTATCCTGCCATTATGGTGGAACTAGCTTTTGCCAGCGGCTTTGCGTGTATGTCGGAAATTATCCCACGGGAACCTTCTACCGGGATAAAAAGTATCCTATTTCTTAATCCAGGTTATAAAATATCTGTATACCAAATTTCATTCAAATCCGTTCAGCCGTTTTTGCATGATTGAGTAACAAACATCCAAATATACAAACATTCGCATTTATAATATTAGTATGATTGTTGTCGAAACAAGTTCTACAATAACGTCTGACACTTTGTGACCCGTTTGTTAAGTTTAGAAACAGAACAATAATATTATTATCTAGTTTTTATTTAATTTAGCTGTCTGTTTAGCTCAAAACAACAATGGCGACAAAGGTCAAATTGAAATCGTAATCAGCAACCCAAACATTCCAAAAAAGCCCGAAAAATACCCTCTAAAAATAAATCAAATTGTAAGAAAACTAAGTCCATTCTGTGCTTCGGAGATTTGTCACCAAAATGCAAGATTAACTGCTAATTATACGTGATTAGAACCAAAAGGGGATTAGTAAGACAAAAGCTGATTGATTAGGGAGCACAAAAAATCTGCGAGTTTTTGGAAGGCTTGGCCGGAGTGCTATTATCGGTTAATTAATTTAGCCGCTGATCGAAGAATAAGGGCCGAGTAAAACCGGCTGATTACATCAGTCGTGGGCATCTGTTGATAAGTCTAGGAGAAACGTGGTTCTGATCGTACATTATCATTTTATATAATTGACGAGATTTTAATTTAGATGCCTCTCTGAGCATGTGATCAAACTAACTGTCTTAAAAATTGAAAATTGAGACTTAGGTAGTTAAAAAAACGCCCTGGGCGGCGGGAATCTGTAGCCAATTCCCGACACCGTAGGCGCGGGCTTGCGGACGGCGAGCAATGGGTAGCTTGCCGTCCGGTAAGGACCAGGCCGGGGTCGACGGCGCGTCGTGTTCCACGCGCGCCTCAGGCCTCTGCCTCAAATTTAGCGGGCAGCGGGGCGGCGGCGGCGCGTCTCGCATTGTCCCGCCCCGCTTCCGCGCCGCTGTTTTCGAGGTCCGGTCCATTTGTTTTTATGCATAAAATCCTGCCGCTCCCGCGCCACCGCCGCTGCCGCCCCGTTGCCCGCGAAATTCGAGGCCTCAAAGAGATGTCAGCAATGATGGGGTCCGATAGGGCCGATGCCGCCGGGGTCGCGGGTTGTTTGAAAGAGATACCGTGGCCCTGGCACGGGCAACTGAAAGAACACGGGTGGGTTTTAGTCTGTAAAAGTCTGACACAGCTCCGCCCACAGCGGGAGAAGTCATTTGATGATTTCCCGACCACAAAAAAAAAAATCACGTTTGTTGTATGGGAGCCGCCTTAAATATTTATTTTATTCTGCTTTTTAGTATTTGTTATTATAGCGGCAACAGAAATACATCATCTGTGAATATTTCAACTGTCTAACTATCACGGTTCATGAGATACAGCCTAGTGACAGACAGATAGACAGACTGACGGACAGCGGCGTCTTAGTAATAAGGTCCCGTTTTACCCTTTGGGTACGGAACCCTAATAAGTGTTAGGGTTAACTCGTCGTTGATGGATACCCCGGTAGTTGTTGTAGGTATTTAGTTAAATTACACCAAACTACTGTTAAGTTCAGTAGTTTAAAGTTATGTTTGATTACATAACTTTAGGAGGAGCTCGTGGCTAAGTAATAACAGCCGCACGGGTCGATCCATCAGGTTAAGCTACGCTTGACGGGGTTGTCCGTGGATGGGTAACCATCTTTACATACCGAGACTCCTCCGTGCCTCGGAAAGCACGTTAAGCCGTTGGTCCCGGCTGTCATTCGTGACAGTCGTTACGGGTCGTCAGAAGCCCGAAAGTCTGACAACCAGTCTTACCAAGAGGTATCGTATTACCCAGTTAATGGTTTGTGGAGGTCAGATAGGCAGTCGCTCCATGTAAAATACTGGTATTCAGCTGCATCCGGTTAGACTGGAAGCGGACCCCAACATAGCTGGGAAAAGGCTAGGCAGATTGAGTTTAAAGTTATGTTTGATTATTATTATAATTACAGGAATTTTTCTTTTTATTACGGACGCTTTTAACGTGCACGTCTTTCTACATTGTTCTCACATGTATATCTTCAACATGATTCAGATTCAGATAACTTTGTTTGCTCAAACATGTGTGTACATACAATTATAAAGAAAAAATTAAATAAAAATGCATGCAAGATGTTTATAAGTACATGGAGATGTGCTGACATGTTTATCATATTGTCATGGTGTGCAGATATTGATATAAAATAAGTTTAGATTTCAAAAAAATAATAACAACAATGCTGACATAACTAAATAAATTAAAATAAATTGATTGATTATATTATTCATTCATATAAAAATATATAGGAGTTACAATACAAAAACTGTCAAATATTCAATTATTTAAAATAAAAACCTAAAAAATATAATGTCAACGTTGGTCAAAAAAATATTATGAAAATCATTATTGCATTACATAAATTTCAGATTAAATTAATTTGTAAAAAAAAAAAAATAATGTAACCAATATTTTGATTTAAAAGAGTGTCCGTGGAGTTTCTTCTTATGAACCTACTACGCTTTGGAATGGGCATCTACGAGTAGCTTCATCTTTCTGTCCGACCGACCCCTTGACAATTTAAAAGTGCCTGTAATTGGTTTATTTGAAATAAATGCTTTGAGTTTGAGTTTGAGTAGGTATGCATAAACTACTTTTGCTGTATGAGTATTATTGGCTCGTGGCTTAAACTAAGTTTGAAATCACCAACCTGTCTTGAGCAAGCGTGGTGATCATCGCTCGTGCCTTCTCTGTATGAGAAGAGAAGAGACCTTTGCCCTGCTCTCGTACAGTAATAGGCTGGTATTTTAGAGACTGACAAATTTAGAATAATACTTTTTATAGCTGCAATCTATGTACAGTCAGCGTCATTCATTTCGGAACGAACAGACTATTCAAAATGATCTAAACAACTATGAAAATGAAATTTCAGAACGAAGACAGTACACGACAACTGCCATTCTGACAATAACTTTATGCTATTGAGATAAAGTTTAATTTTCTTAGTTGCTAAGACATTTTGAACAGTCTGTTCGTCCCGAAATTAATGACGCTGACTGTACGTAGTTTACAGCTATAAAAAGTATGATTCACAGCCTCATGGCTGTACAGTCAGCATCAAAAATATACACACACCACACACAACTACAAACATACTTAGCAAAAATCAAAAGCAATACGATTGTAACGTCAAGATTTAAGGCCTACTTATTTCATAATAGTCATCATCTGCCTAGACTTTTCCTAACGATAGCGATGTTGGGAAAAATCTAACTGGATTCAGCTGAATACCAGTATATTATACATGGAGCGACTGTATATCTGAACTCCACAACCCAGTTATTGGGTAATACGATAACTGGTTGTCAGACTTTCGGGTTTTTGACGACCCGTAACTACTGTCAAATATCCACGAATGACAGCCGGGACCAACAGCTTAACGTAACACCTTTCGGCTGTTATTACTTAACTACAAGCCCTCTCATAATAAGAGTTCGTGGCTAAGTGATAGCAGCCGCACGGGTCGATCCATCAGGTTAAGCTACCCTTGCCGGGGTTAATCCGTGGATGCGTGACCATCTTTACATACCGAGACTCCTCCGTGACTCGGAAAGCACGTTAAGCCCGGCTGTCATTCGTAGATCTTTGACACTGTCGTTACCGGTCGTCGGAAGCCCAAAAGTCTGACAACCCCTTAGTAAGACTGGTTAGTCTTACTAAGGGGTATATCGTATTACCCATTATCGGTTTCTAAATACTATTTACAATGTAATACATAATAATCCATGTACGTCGCTTTTCAAAATAAAATTAAAATCAATACAATAAGAGAAAATCACTTTTAAAAGTTGCCTAGGGTACAAGTACAAAATTATTAGTGCTCGAGAGTGGTACATTTTTAAACCCGGCTTGGCTACTTCCTCCCCACCTCCCCCATTTATCAGTATTGTGTACGGCCAAAGCGACTGCCTTACGGTCTCCTACATTATTCCTGTCATGTAACACACAGTCTAAACCTACACATACACGTTACAGCATGTTTATACAGTGTAAGCGTTGCCAAAACCTTGAAACATTGTTTGGCATAAACTTATCACTTTCATGCCAATTTCTGCCGCAGTTTCTCACTACCCGATCAAACTGACATAAAGAATACCAGAACTTCACGACTTCTGTGCCTATTCTCCGAAGGGGTAGCCAGAAGCCAAGTACACTTTCATTTCGCCATTAGTCGGTTAATTATGTGTAACTAGCTGATTCGATAGACGTAGTCCTGTCCAAATTTAACGTGTTAAAAAATTAATTTCCTTCAAAATTTTTCTTTCGTGAATTTTTCCGGTGTTTTAATAGTTATTCTGCTAAAATCGGTCCAGCTGTTCTTGAGTTCTAAATGGTATAACTAACCCGATATACTAGCTTCTGCACGCGACTTCGTCCGCGTAAAATTTCTTTACGCCGACCCACCTCGTCGCATCGCATTGCCTGCCCACGCTATTACCTACTTCGTTTTTGCTTAGCGTTCTTTCTGATTTTTTTTTATTTTTGCTCGGCCCCTAAGGGTCCTAGCGCGATGTTAAATAGCCTATAGCCTTCCTCAAGAATTGGGCTATCAAATGCAAGAAGGACAATTGTTTCAATCCGACTTAGTAATTCCAGTGATTAGCGCGTTCAAACATACAACCAAAAAATGAAACAAAAAACAAACTCTTCATCTTTATTATTAGTATAGATATAGAAAGATAAATAGATATATGATGAGAGGCAAGCATAATATTGTAATACACTGGGCAAAATTCAGATTCCGGGCTGAAACTAAAGAGAATCTAAAGAACATCATCACTTTAATACCTTATCTTATAATTCCAGGGTTTTGAAATAAAATGCTTCGTCTACATCATTGTCATCATTTCAGCCTAAAGACTTGCACTGTACTATGGGCCAAAGTTCCGCACGATCACCTCAAAGGCGATAAACGCATAGCACGGCTCACGACTCCATCGCACAATGTTCGTTTGTCACTAGCTGCGCTCTCACAGGAATATTTTCTTAAGTGAGCATGCTTAAGTTTTGTCCATAGTACGTCGATTCTGTAAAATTCAAACAACAACTCGCATCTCACATCGCTATTCACTCACTCGTAAAATAGATGCTTTTTATTTTGATGCACTTTGAATCGGGTTCGAGTGCGAAGTGAGCGTCGAAGTGACTGGGGAATACCGTACTGAATGCCACTTCTTACGTCTTCTCATACTTTATTTGTCAAAATCTTACGGTCAATTTAGTTCAACTCGCTGACACGCTCGCAAGGGTAGCGCTAGTGTAAATTCGAATTATCAACCGAGTTTTTAGAATCCAATCAAGAAACTCACAGCTGATTCAGATTCGAAGTTTAGATAGAGGTCTTACAGAATCACACCTCGAAATAGGCCTCCCCAAAGCACCACCACTTCGACCGTTTCTGTGCTTCTCACATCCAGTGTTTTATAGGTTAGAGTTTGTCTGCTCAACAAAGTAAGTAACGCGATGAACGTGGCTGAACTATCAGAATGAAAGGCATTGGCATCGATTGCCATTGTCATCATCTTCTAACATCTGCCCAGCTTTTTCCCAACTATATTGGGGTCGGCTGCCACTCTAACCGGATGCAGCTGAATACCAGTATTTTACATGGAGTGACTGCCTGTCTGACCTCCATATCCCAGTAACCGGGTAATACGATACCCCTTGATAAGACTGGTTGTCAGACTTTCAGGCTTCTGACGACCCGTAACAACTGTCAAAGATCCACGAATGACAGCCCGGAGGCTTAACATTTCCATTCATCCACGTACCAACCGCGGCAAGCGTAGCTTAACCTGATCGGATCTCGACCCGTGCGGCTGTTAATAAATCATTTATCGTTATATCCTTTGTGAAGAAAGTAATATGAATGTATTTTAATTTTTTTTTTTTTTAATTTCAAATCATGTGTGAGTTTTATTGTGTGTAATGTGTGTGTGTGTGTGTGTGTGTGTGTGTGTGTGTGTGTGTGTGTCTGTGTGTGTGTGTGTATGTGAATTTAATTTTAATATTTTTAATTTTAAATCGGTTTGTATGTATGGATCTAGTTGTCTGAATTAAATTACTTTTTTTATATTAGGTCTTTACCTATGAAATTGCCGTTCTGCAGTACTGGCCATTTCAAATCAAAATAATTTTTGTTTGGCTAAGAATTCTAATTTCAAATTAATTTTATTTTAAAAACATGTTTTTTTTTCCAAAAGTAGTCATTTGTTTATTGATTAGTGTTACATTTTCATCGTATTTCAATCTTTTTCGTCATCATGGATACGTTAAAAATTTGAGTAATTATGGAATATGAGTACCGTCGTGGCAGCAACGCGGCACAAGCGGCACGCAACATCAACGACGTTTACGGAGCTAACACTACAAACCAACGCACCACTTGTTATTGGTTTGCTCGCTTCCGTTCTGGAAATTTCGACCTGAAAAATGAACCTCGCGGTCGTCCGAAGACCAAAGGGTTGACAATGACGAATTAAAGACGATTGTGGAAGCTGATGATACACAATCTACGGCTGAATTAGCAGCAGCTTTCGACGTTAGCGTCAAAACAATATTGGTCCATTTGCGTCAAATTCGCAAGGTAAAAAAGCTTGACAAATGGGTGCCCCACGAACTCAATGATCCCCAGCGCGAAGTACGCGTCGAGACGTGCCTTGCACTGCTCAACAGACACACAAATGAAGGAATTTTGAACCGCATTGTTACCTGCGATGAAAAATAGATTCTGTTTGATTACCGCAAGCGCTCAGCAAGTTGGTTGGATCCTGGTTCAGCACCTAAACAATGCCCTAAACGAAAACTTACCCCTAGAAAAGTGATGGTCACTGTTTGGTGGTCTAGCGCCGGTGTGATTCATCACAGCTTCTTACCAAACGGGGTGAGCATTACTTCAGATGTGTACTGTGAAAAACTGAACACAATGATGGAGAAGCTGGCACATCTCCAACCAGCATTGGTCAATCGCTCGTCTCCGCTGCTCCTGCACGACAACGCGCGACCTCATACTGCACAGCAGACGGTCTCCAAGTTGCAAGAACTGGGGTTGGAAGCTCTCCGTCATCCGCCCTACTCACCAGACCTTGCGCCTACAGACTACTACTTTTTCCAGAATTTGGATAACTTCTTGGCGGGAAAAAAATTCAATACCCGAGAGGCAGTACAAAATGCCTTTGAAGAATTTGTTGCCTCCCGTCCAGCTGATTTCTTTAAGAAGGGCATCAATAAACTGCCACTGCGTTGGCAAAGATGCATTGATTGCATGGGTGATTACTTCGATTAATACAAATAAAAAATGCATGAAAAATATTCGTTTAAATTTTTTCATACAAAACGGCAATTTCATAGGTAAAGACCTATTATATATCAGGCGACACAGGCCCTTAGAAAAATACCTTAACTTTGACAAACATAAATTTGAACATAAACAAAACTTGTGTTAGTAAATGTTGTTGTTGTAATGTTATGTTGTGTTATACAATTACACCGTAAGGGGATCGAACCCCAGCTCAGTAGTCTTAGTTACAACTCTAGACCAATGAGACACCCAAAGAACACATCACACTATAACAAAAAAGTCCAGCACAACGCCGTTCATTTGTTTCACTGTCCACACGTTCATAGTGACAATTTGACACCGACGGCGCTTTTATTTCGTACCAATAAGGTCGATTTTCGTAGTCCACGTATTACTGCTGAGGTGCGGCTGTCCACGTAGAATCTGAAAAGGCAAACTGTCACCCACAGGGGCACTTAATAAATTCTCTACGCGAAACAAAAAGCCCGATATGATCTACAAAACATCGCCGTACCTTTTTCTGTGGGGGTTTAAAGTAAGAGATTTTTTTTGGGGTTATTGCATTTATCCTCTTTTGATTTTGTTAGTGGACATGGTCGTGCAGTTATCATATTAATTTTAAAATTAAATATTTATTTATTTATGGCAACTAGGCCCAATTGTTAGTAGGTGATATTGTTCTTAAAAACTATAGAGGCATGAGGAACAGGGTGTAAAAGGGTGAATATTTTTGCTACCACTTCACAATTTCTCACTACCTTGACTGAAAATTTGTCGGTATCAGAAAAACACAGATAATTTCACATCTTTTCTGTGCTTATTCAGATTAATTTTGATTAATATTCGGCTACTTATTACCTATGAACTTATGTAGTCGCTCTAAAGTATCGTTAAAAGACAAATTGAGAAAGTTTGAATTCCAGTTAAATAGTATGTCATTACTTTAATTTTTCTTAATCTCTCATGAAAACAGCTTATTTCGTGGCCATGACACGTGGGTGGGATGAATATGACAAATGATAACCAACATTACGATGGGAATTTTTTATCTTTGACAGATATAGGTGATCCCCGGTGAGGCGAAACGTGATATTTTCGGATCAAAATATAAAAATATATCTTTTCAATGCAAAAAAAAACTGTCTAAAAAAATTAATGTCTAAAGAGATTTTGAAACTAATATTTAATGTGATGTTTTTATTTAAATAAATACGTGACTTGTTTGAATTTTACTTTGAGGTTAAAATGATTCTATTTCTTTTCTTATTCAGGTGTGTGAAAAGCAATTTTCAGTCGACAAAGTGTCTGTCATTTTCACACCGCTGTAGAATTTCTTCAGGGAAATTAGGCAGCTGTTTGAAATTGTCAATGACTCTGGAGATAGAAGATTATACATATACTGTATCATTTCAGTAAAAGTTTTTGTCTGTATTTCAAATTATTCCTTCCACCTACTCTGTAATATGATACCTACTCTTCGAGCTATACTAATCAGACTTAGAATTAATGCCATTTAATAAAAGCAAAAGAAAACTGCAATAAATGTTCAGATAATCCTATATACACCCACTGAATTCAAACTACCCACTTATCTTACACCTACAATCAGAACACATACGGTCTTATTACAAAACGAGGTTTATCTTCTGTCATGGTTTAAACCATCGAGCCAGTTTTTGTAATAAGAACCTAGCTGTGATAGAAATACAGTTCTCTATACAAAACTGACAATTTAGTCCGGTACTAAGCTGTCAGTTTTGTAAAAGTGACATCTTACTGTGTCGGAATAAAGTTCGAAATTCAAAAAAGGGTCCATGGTTTAAACCTGGATTTGAAGATGAACCTTGTTTTGTAATAAGACGGTTACAGTTCAAAAAACCGCTTAAGGCGCGGACTGACTACGATTTTAAACGGTCCACAACCACGTTATATATTGTCACCATTAGCTAGCTTGAAATAAGGTTGAAAATTTAAAATAATATTTGTATTGCCCAGATGTGACTAAGCTGCGATGTGCATTTATTTTTGGGTTTTCTTTAGGTTATTCAGAATATACACAATATATTAAATAATTGTCCGGTTAAAGTTTTAAAAAAATGCTAATTCTATTTAATTTAAAGAAAAAAGAATGTCGTTATCGCTGAAAATACAGAGATGTTCGACGCCAAAGTTTATTTTTGTGGAGCAATTTCCAATTTTTTTATTGGGAATATCAAACCATTTTTTTACTATTATATTCAGTTAAATTTTTTCTTAAAACCCTTCTCTGTCTACTGTATTTTTTGGCGTCGGATAGTTTCATTGCGTTACGTCATACTCGAGAATCCAAGAAATTCATTTTTGTGAATATTGAGCTAATACCGCGCCTTAACAATATCGAACAATCCTGCATGAATAATTCAATAACAACATAGTATACGCAAGTTACAGAAGCATAATGTTGCAGTGCATAGCATTAACATCGATTTAAATATATTTACAACGTATTATGTAGAAAACATTCAAGGGAACGTGGTAGCGATCAACTCATGAATGACAGAATGACAGGTCATTTTAATAACACATGAAAAAATGGGATTATGTTTTTACCGGTTATTTTTTCAGGAATCCGTTCGTGTTATATTTTAATAAAATGTGTTTCGTGTTTATTTAAAATTCCAGTTACTTTTAGTAGCCAGAGGCTGCTTTTTGTAAGGGTGGTTTGTTCATTTGAAAATATATGAGAATTTATTTATTTATGTAGATTTTTTGGTTTGCATGAGTGGGTTGCCTGATTTCTGAACGATAAAAAAAAACATGATGAAATTAACCATGTGAATCAGCAAAAAATATTTTTAAATCTACCATCCAATTAATCTACCATTTATCTATTTTTATGTGTTTTAGGTTCCGTACCTCAAAAGGAAAAAACGGAACCCATATAAAATCACTTCGTTGTCCATCTGCCTGTCTGTCAGTCTATCAAGACCCTTTTACTTAGGAACGCGTGGAGGTATTAAGTTGAAATTAATATCAAATACGTAGGGAGTTCTAAAAAAATCAAGCTTCTAAGTCAACGCAGTAAAAAAATACGGGCATTTACTCGTATGTGACATATTTTAAATCAAAACCTATAGGGTACTTACAGTTAACCTAGAATTGTGAATTTTAGCAAAAAGCAAGCCTTTTCATACGTCTCGGGGGCTGGGTAGCTGGTGCCGGGTAGCCGGCGGTTATGTGTATGGGTATATTACGCCGGTACGTGTGAAAGATAACGTACATGTCCATAAACTTAGCCGCCGGGTACCCGGTACCGGGTACCCGGCAACCGGGACGTGTGAAAAGGCACTAACTTTCCTTTAAATTAATATTTATATCCAACACTAATTGCAATAAAAAAGCAAGTTGACGTCGTCACCATTTAAAGTTAAAGAAGCAAAAAAAAAAGTAAAGTTAAAAAAAGAAAGTTAAAAAAAAAAAATAAAAAAAAAAGTTTGTAAGAAGCATTTCATAAAAAAAAGTATAGAATCAAAGAAAATACAATATTCTGTTTATAAGTACCTAATCTATTTAGCAACGCAGAACTTAGAGATACCAAGATGGTTTGAATTTTCATAGAATAAGCTGGCTGAAAATCTAAATATCTGGAATAATTTCTGCGTTAGTTCGAGATTAAGATAAATATGGAATATTTATAATTCTAGCTTATTTTAAAGGTCAAAAACCTCACGGAATGTTTGGATGGTCTTGACTTCAAATAGAATTATATATTATGTCGTGGTCCGATCGTAGAAATGGTTATATTTATCGATAGGCATATCAATGCCTGGCCATTTCACGATACGCCGCCGTTTCATGATTTGACCATATAACATCCGCCATATCGTTCAACGCTCAGCGTTCGACGATTTGCCCAGCGATATAAAAAAAAAAGTTTGTTCATCTCCACAAATTACCTGAATACACCCTCACCACCACCCTCATCGCTTACATCATATATACATCATCGCTTGGGCATATCGACCCAGATACGAGTAAAAATCATAACCCTGCCTTCGCTGCCGCACAGTCGGGTAATCGTTCCTATTCGACCTAGTTCCTTATTATACCTAAAAACACTACAAAAAAAAATTAAAAAATTGCAAAGCCAAACCAATAAATACTAAATAGCCAAGTAACTTCGCAAACTTGGATGTAGCACTCGCCGACCGCTACTGCGGCACCACTCGCTTCGCTCGCTCGGCTCACGCGCGTTTGATCACAGTTCTAACCTAACCTTAACCATTTGGTCAGGGTTTCAGCTGAGAATATCTATAAATAGGTTGCTTTCGTCGATCCGCCTGACTTTTGAATAGGCGCATCGTGATATAACCCGCTAAATAATTAAATGATGGCGGCGTGTCGTGAAATGTCTAGGCAGATCACGATATGGCCATTTCTACGATCGAACCACGACATATACAAATCAAAGATAACAAAAGATTTTGCATTTGTAAAATATTTACAATAATTATGCATTTGCCTGTAACTCGTATGGTTAACTTCCTCATGTTGTATTTAAATGAAAAATACCCTATGTTTTAATCCAGTTTGTCTACATATTTATTCCTGTGTGTGATAAACACACACTGATATTTGTGACATTCTGTTTTCTGTGTAAAGTGATCTATTTGAACTCCTCTCACAGAGAGGCCTGAGTTCCAGCAATAGGAACATTATAGACTAATTCAAATCAATCTGCCCAGCCTTTTTCCTAACTATGTTGGGGCCGGCCTCCAGTCTTACCGGATGCAGCTGAATACCAGTACTTTACATGGAGCAACTGCCTATCTGATCTCCACAACCTAGTTACTGAGTAACATGATACCCCCGGGTAAGACTAAATGATGACGTAATGACTGATCCACGAATGACAGCCGAGATCAACGGTTTTACGTGCTTTCTGAGGTCTTGGTATGTAAAGATGGACCCATCCACGGACCGACCGCGGCAAGCGTAGCTTAACCTGATCGGTCGACTTGTACGGCTGTTATTACTTAGCCACAAGCCCATCACATTATAGACTAATTATAAAGAAAAAAAGAAAGAAAGAAAATACGTTTATTTGCGGTAAACATGACGCAAAGGACAACAAAATAAAATAACAAAGTAAAACGCAAGTTTTGGGGAAAATATGCGTCACATCTACGCAAAACGGCTACCGCTCAGCATAATGCCGCGACCCTATGCGAAATGGAGCCCCAGCGCTGGTTTTCAGCGATAGCCGGCGTTGACGCGATGACGTCGACCGGTGCAGCATGTAACAAATAATATGCAATTAAAAAATAAATAAAATATAAAGTTAATTCTAAAGGTATAGATAAAATATACAGAAAATGACAATATTCCCGCATTCCGCTCCGCGACAGCACCGACTCCCACGCCGCAGAATGCGTTATCTGTGCGCGCAGCTGTCAGCGGTCGGAAACATTAGACATATTACATAATATTTTAAACATGGCGTAGCATTATGCAATTAACATTTTGATTTTGATTTTGATTTATGTTTATTTATTTATTTAAAAAAATATATATTATTTTAAAGGGCCAAATAAATAAAATAGCCAAACTAATATCAATTTTCTAAACCCGTTTTTTGAGAATATTAACAACTCCATACCAGAAATATGACATATGATAAAAAAAACACGTACAGTCGTACATAACAGTCGATCAAACGTAAATACGATTAATATTGTGCGCGTCTGTACTCACTTGAATTACTATATTTCATTGCGACGAACACCTGAGGGCCAATTCTCGTAATTAAAAACGTTCAAATTCAAGTCACAATGTCAGCCAGCGACAATCAAAATGTCAAAAATGTAGGCAAACTCTATACAATTTTGACAGATTGAGACTGAGATGAGATTGCGAACGTTGTTATAAAAATACGGGAATTGCCCCTCTGGGCTCTGTCAACAGTGCTTGTGTACATACCGACTCAACGTGTTTTCCTGTGTTTTTTATCATGTAGCTCCGTTATGGAGGATTTGGGTGGGGTGTTTCCTGTTATTATCACTCAATGTTGGAGGAAAAGTGTGTCGAGTGGGTCGATCCATCAGGTTAAGCTACGCAGGCCGGGGTTGGTCAGTGGATGGGTGACCATCTTTACATATCGAGACTCCTCCGTGCCTCGGAAAGCACGCTAAGCCGTTGGTCCCGGCTGTCATTTGTGAATCTTTGACAGTCGTTACGGGTCGTCAGAAGCTCGAGTCTGACAACCAGTCTTACCAAGGAGTATCGTATTACCCAGTTACTGGTTTGTGGAGGTCAGATAGGCCGTCGCTCCATGTAAAATACTGGTATTCAGCTGCATCCGGTTAGACTGGAAGCCGACCCCAACATAGTTGGGAAAAAGGCTAGGCAGATTGTTGGAGGAAAAGTGGCAGTCAGAGGCAACTGCACACGTCGACGGTGGTCGTCGACGCGTTGAGACTGCCGCCAACCAAAGCAATGCTTGCAAATGTGGCGTAGAGCGTCCGCCATTTTGTCAAAGTCAAAGTCAAAGTATTTTATTTGTTGAACATAGGTAATATGGTACATGGTATAAAATTTGCGTTGTGTCACTATGTTCTGCCTTGCAAGGCGTACAAATTAGGCGTAAAAAAAAAACTACAAACTAAATAAAACTGTTTCAAACAAGTAACGTCGTAAACAAGATAGAAAAACAAGTAGATCGGACTTTTTTATTTTTTTATTTAATGCTTCTATCATCTAAAAACTCATTGATAGAGTAGTAAGCCTTTTCAATCAATAATTTTTTAAGTTGCGATCTAAAATGGTTTATATTGGTCATGCTTTTTAAAGTTTTTGGTAGTTTATTATAAATCTTTGGACCCATGCCGACACAACTCTTTGAGAAAAGCGCAGTATTGTGTTTTTTTGATTTTAGTGTGCTTTGGTGACGTTTAGTATTAAGTTTTTCAAATTTAGACAGATTCTCCCTAACAAATATTATAATTTCATAAATATAGAGAGATGGAAGCGTAAGTATTTTTAAACTACCGAAAAATGGTTTGCAACTTTCGGTGGTTTTTAACATACATATGGCTCGAAGACATTGTTTTTGGGCCTTAAATGCCATTTCTCTATTGGTAGAGTTGCCCCAAAATATTATACCGTAACGAAGAGTTGTGGAGACATATGCATGATATGCAGTAAGGACAGTATTACGATTTGCAACCTTATTCAAATTGTGTAAAGCATAGCAAAATTGATGAATTTTTTTTATCATAGTCTCCATGTGTGTATTCCATGTCATATTTTCGTCTAGCCAAATACCTAGAAATTTGATACGTTCCGTTTTAATGATCTTATTTTGGTCATAATGAATGTCAAGAATATTAGGATTAGTTCTCTGTCTAAATGTCATTATTTGAGTTTTATTAAAATTAATTTGTAAGTTGTTATTATTTAGCCATTGAATTATTAGACTTAAGCTACTGTTGTGTCACTCCTGAACTGCAAACGGCGCTTGATGTCGGCGGCTATCGCCGACATGTCGATGACTGCCGTCAACGGGTGCACTGCCTCTGCCGTTGACTCATGTCTTTCGTGTGTAAGAGAACACAGCGTCTCACAGGTTGGTTGCGGCTGCAGGTTATGAAGTCTTCGTTCGGGTTCCATTGGTAAACTTTCTTTGCTTAGTTGATAATAGGCGTACGATCGATCGATGAAGATTAATAATTGACTTAACCTCTACACTTACCATGTTAGGTACGTGGATGGGTGACCAACCATTTTGTACCGTGTCTCTAATTGCTACAATTTATATAAATATAATAAAGAAATCAGTGGATATTTAAATGGTAATTTAAAAAAAAAGTAATATTTCAGATATTGTTCTTAGAGCATGAGACTAATGGTGACCTTATTTTAAGCTGTGATTGAGCATTCTGCTGTATTTATTTATATAATAATATAAATAAAAAGAGAAGTTTTGACTGACTCACTGACTCATCAACGCGTAGCTCAAACCCTTAGACCTAGAAAAATGTTGACAAGGAATAAGAAACGATTATTGTTCCCGTGGGATATTTTCCGCCATCCACGCGGACGAAGCCCTTGGCAAGAACCGTAAACCTGTGTAGAGCGTTGTAAACCTGTGTTGTCCCACTGCACGGCAAAGGCCTCTCCCACTTCCCTCTTTCCACTTTTCCCGGTCTAATGCGATTGCGGGCCAATCCTTTAAGAAGGAGTCCAGCTCATCCACCCATCTCTTTCTGGGCCTGCCGCGTAGTAGTTTTCTGCTATTTGAAACCTTCTATCCACTGTATTTGCCTTTCCTTTTTATAAAGATTTTATTCTAAACTAGATTTTAATTAATTAAATCATTATATAAATCCGCATGTTAGTATAATTTAATAAAAGCCGCACGGATCGATCGTTCAGGTTAAGCTACGCTTTTCGCAGTTGGTCCATAGATGGGTGACCTCTCTTCTCTTCTTACCTTTACATATTGAGACCCCTCCGTGCCTCGGAAAGCATGTTAAGCCATTGGTCCCGGCTGTCATTCTTGGATCTTTGACAGTTGTTACGAGTCGTCAGAAGCCCGAAAGTCTGACAACCAGTCTTACCAAGGGGTATCGTGTTACCCAGTTACTGGGTTGTGGAGGTCATATAGGCAGTCGCTCCATGTAAAATACTGGTATTCTCAACATAGTTGGGAAAAGGCTAGGCGGATTTATGAGTGTAATTTACCTAACAAAAACACAGCATCCCATACAGCTAAGCTGGATAGTGATTTAGCTCTCAAAATATGCATATCCCGTCGCAGTGCAGTGCCATAGAGTACTAGTAGTGCCTACTGCAGTATTGCAGAACAACCAGTACATCGGTTCAGCTTTAATTTAGAGTGTGTGCTTTAGACGTAAGTTATCCTTTATAGCTCGGAGAATTCTCAAAAAATATTTTGGGTAGTATGAAAATATTTTTAAAAAGAAAATAGAGGTGAATACAATTTTAATGGGGGAGGGGGGGGATGTCTTTTATAAATATTCATTGGTATTTTCGTCAAAAAAACTAAAGCACTTCAGTTTTATACAGGGCGTGTCAGAAAGGTGTGGTCAATATAAAGGTGTGGCACAGATCATCACACTGAACAATTTTCTCAATGGGACCAACATCGTGACTGAGAAAAAATTATCAGCCGTCCCATACATTTGGGTCGAGTAAGTATTGAAGAGGAGCTCGTGGCTAAATAATAACAGCCGCAAGGGTTGATCGACCAGGTTAAGCTACGCTTGCCGGTGTTTGTCCGCGGATGTGGACCACCTTTACATACCGAGACTCCTCCGTGCCTCCGAAAACACGTTAAGCCGTTGGTCCCGGCTGTCATTCGTGGATCTTTGACAATCGTTACGGGTCGTCAGAAGCCCGAAAGTCTCACAATCAGTCTTACCAAGGGGTATCGTATTACCCAGTTACTGGGTTGTGGAGGTCCGATAGGCAGTCGCTCCATGTAAAATACTGGTATTCAGCTGCATCCGGTTAGACTGGAAGCCGACCCCAACATAGTTGGGAGAAAGCTAGGCAGATTGATTGAGGTATTGCATCTTTGTACCGACAGCTGATAATTTTCACCGTTTAAAGAATGAACTTTCGCTTGCGAAAAAAATTCTAATTAATCAATAACTTGTCATTATGATGTGGCACTATTAATAGATTGGAGAAACACCAGGACCACTTTATTCACGACCCTATTCCCAAGAAAACCAAGCACATAATATAAAACCTAAATAAATCGATAAAACCGATACATAAACATACTCGTACATAGCGCATACATTGGTTCCACCAAACTTGCTTACTCCATAAAAGATAAAAGTAAAAGATAACCGGAAACAGCACAAAAATGGCGGTACCCTTTTAAACGGATTGGGATATTCAAACCGAGCCCTTAAGGTTTATGAGGAAATATACGCAGCATCATAACATTGAGCCTATGGTTATAAAATGAATGGAAAATTACTGCTGTAGTAATCTGCTACGCCAAGCGCTACGGCGTAGCACTGTGCTACGAATAGTCTACGCTTTCGTAGCATTTAAGAAACTTTCTTCTTCTTGGCGTGTCGATGGCAATCATCATCTGCCTAGTCTTTTTCCAACTATGTTGGGGTCGGCTTCCAGTATAACCGGATGCAGCTGAATACCAGTATTTTACTTGGAGCGACTGCCTATCTGACCTCCACAACCCAGTAACTGGGTAATACATTACCCCTTGGTAAGACTGGTTTTCCAGACTTTCGGGCTTTTGACGACCCATAATTACTGACTAAGCTCCACGAATTACAGCCGGGACCAACGGCTTAACGTGCTTTCCGAGGCACTGAGGAGTGTCGATATGTAAAGTTGGTCACCCATCCACGGACCAATCCCGGCAAGCGTAGCTTAAACTGGTCGATCGAGCCGCGCGGCTGTTATTACTTAGCCCCGAGCTCCTGTCGATGGCAATATAGATATGAAATAAATGGAGTCAGGCTTTAATATTTCTGAATATTCTCGTATCAAAAGTTTACAATATTTGTATCCACCCTACTGAAAATGCTGTTTATTGAAACAGATTATTAGAACCGATTATAAGCTTGAATACAAAACATATCTATCAGAATTACTGCAAACTATTTACTCAAAGGAAAATATAAAAACCGGCCAATTGCGTGTCGGGCCACGCGCAGTTATAGGGTTCCGTAGTGCACGCCACCGCCCGTCGTTATTCGAGTGTAAATATTATTAATTTAGAAATCATTATTAATAAGAATGTTATGATTTTATTTTTGTATATTTTTTTACATGGTTCATAAACTTATATTAACTACGTGTTTTACACAACTAACAACGGTATATAAGATTTTTTTAATGGAATATGTACGAAATTTTTACTTATCCAAATACATTTAACAAGTTGGTTGACTCACCTGAAAAGCCTACTTTGTTGTGATAGTTATCCTTTTAACTTCGTTACCATGCACTTTTTCACACACCCAAAACTAACCATTTAGCTGGCATTCACTTAATTCTATCAAAAAATAGCAATGGAAAGCTTAATATTTCTGAAACGAATCCCTAAATCGAAAAATTGTTTTCACAAACCCGCAATATTTTTGAAATATCCATCCAACAACATCCCACACCATGGGGTAGACGAGAAAAAAAACATCCCCACTTCACGTGTACAGAAGGTACCGTAAAAAAATTTGTTTTCTTGATTTTAGTTTACCACTTTTTCGGCGTGATGAATATGTATATCCATGCCAAATTATAGCTTTCTAGCACTAACAGTGTCTGAGCTAAGCTGCGGACGGACGGACAGACAGACAAACGGACAGACATAGCGAAACTATAAGGATTCCTTGATGACTACGAAACACTAAAAATGAAATAGGTTAATGGTGTGAGTGAGGGTCAACAAAATGTACCCACAAGAAATACAAATGTATCCCCTAAAATGACCATTGTGGTTTTTCTCAGTCCAAAAGTACGCATACAATGATTATGACGTGATTACACAGGATATTAGGGTCTTGACACATGAAAGTCAGCTGAAAAGGAAACACCGACATAAATTTTTAGTGACCTATAAATTGAGGTATTCGAGCAATGTGAAGTAGGTTTAGGGTTCCGCGGTCTGAAGTGTGAAACTATGCGCGAAGTTATTTGAGAGTACGATAATAGATAATGATATTGAGGGCAATGTGTGTGGTTTTGGTGTCAAAGTAAGTAGTTTTAAATAGGGTAATGAGAACCTACTTCGTTTAATTTGTTACTGGATAATGTTATTTATTCGTATCTTTACTAATTGTACGGGTAAGGGACATTTGAATGATAGACTACTATATGAGTTCAATTTGTATTTTGAAAGTCACACAGAAAAACACCCAAAACTAATAACTTATCGACCCGCGGCGAATGAGTCCTTTATTGATAGCCCAAACGATGCTATGCGACTACTGATTGCTAACTCAAATAGATGCATTTTATTAATTCGCTGCGCGTCCATGTCAGCATAATGAATACTATTGATAATTATGTACAGGTTTGCTCCCACACTACTCGTAATAATGAAACTGAAGAGTTATGTAGAGTTTATTTGTTTGAACGCACTAATCTCTGGAACCACCAGTCGGATTTGAAAAATTCTTTTTGCATTTGGTAGCTCAAATCTTGAGGAAGGCTATAGGTTATTTAACATCACGCTAAAACCTTTAGGAGCAAAGCAAAAAGAAAATAAATCAGAAAGAATGCTAAGCGAAAACGAAGTAAAAGCGCGGGCAGGGCGATGCGATGCGACGGGGTGGGTCGGGGGAACAAGAAATTTCACGTGGACGAAGTCGCGGGCAGCAGCTAGTTTAATCATGAATTTGAGCGTTCAAAGAAAGGCTGTTAAAAATATCGTAGGTAATTCATATGTTTAACGCATTCAAGGACACACATGAGAAACAACAGAAGTTCCGTTGTTAAAACGCCGATGGGCGTTTAGTGTCCCTCAAAGTATTAAGGATTCAACAGCAACATCATCAACATTTCTTAAAAGAAATGGTCCTCTTTAAAAAGAGGACCGACGAAAAAAAAAGGAGGACGTCTCAATTCGACACGTATGTTGATTTTTTACAGAGTCGTCCGATTTGAAAAAATTTTGTTTTATTCGAGAGGGTATACATCAAAGTTGGTCCCATATAAAATTGATTAACTTTGCTTGGGTAGTTTTTGAGTTAGCTTCAATAATACGTATTTTTGCCCCTCTTTTATATGGATGATATTCTAGATTGTTTTGCAGGTAGTGGTATTAGAATTTGTGTGGGGTAGGTACCACAACTAAAAAGTGAAAAATAAAAAAAAAATACAAAAAAATATAACCGATTTCTGAAAACTACACTACAAAGTAAAAAATAACTTTATTTTCGGAAGGCGGTGGCAAAAAACGAAAATAAATTTAACCAGACTCCGACTTCCGAAATTTAAGTTATAATTTAATTTGTAGTGTAGTTTTTGGAAGTCGGTTGTATTTTTTTGTAAAAAAAAAAATATTTTATCAAACTAAACTTATAATATTATCACGCTAGTTATTACCAAAGGGATAATAAATATGTTGAAGTTTATATTAAAAGTACTCTAGAAGGTCTTGCTAACCATTTGCTTGATACAATAAATAATTTTGGTTTGTATGGTATCGACAAGAAGAATATAATTTTAACACGTGTATGCTTTCGGAAGAAACTTTATTCTTTTTCTTCAAAATTTGTTGTTTTAATAAAGCTGCTACTTTGTTTAAATAATTTATTTTTCAAACAACATACAAAGTTTACTTAAATAATGAGAAACTCAAAAAGATAAAAAAATATTCTTAGGTCAATCCTTTTCCCAACTATGTTGGGGTTGGCTTCCTGTCTAACCGTATGCAGATGAATACCAGTATTTTACATGGAGCGACTGCCTGTCTAACTTCCACAACCCAGTATCTGGGTAATACTATACCCCTTGGTAAGTGGTTGTCAGACTTTCGGGCTTCTGACGACCGTAACCCTAACGATTGGCAAAGATCCACGAATTACAGCCAGGACCAACAGCTTAGCGTGCTTTCCGAGGCACGGAGGAGTCTTGGTCTGTAAAGATGGTCACCCATCCTCGGACTGGCCCCGACAATCGTAGCTAATGGATCGACCCGTGTGGCTGTTATTACTTAGCCACGAGCTCCTCCTAAAAAAATATTCGAATAATTACATGTTAGTTTTTACTTTAGATTGTTTCCCAACTCAGCCCCAAATACATCAACAAGTCTAACCAGAATATGTCCACGATTTAAAACCCAATGGTTGAATAATGTGCACTATAATAGGTAGGGCACTAGACAGTAAAAGTGTTCAAGTTTATAACAGCTCCATTTTCTTCGGAACCATACATTATAGTAAGATTCGCACTTAACCCATGTTTTATACGTCTCATGGGCTGCAGCCATAACATTCAACGGGGAGCCGTTAGCAATGTGTGCCAAATATATATTTATTTTATATCAACATAAATCATAATAACGCATGAAAGAGAACAATATATGACAATGTAAGTTTCTATGCAAATGACGACACAAAACGGTTGTGTGGCAGCCTTTTTGTTGCGTTCTTATTTTGAAATGTGTTTATAAAATTCGAAATAATGTTTTTGGTGACTATTGAGCTATTGGGATAAGACGTCAGATTGTCAAGCGAGAAGCGTAAGTTCAAATCCTCATTCCGTTGGAATCGGCGAAACCTAATGAAGAATGATGAACGATGTAAAAGAAAAATCACAAAGAACAAGTTTCATTTACACATTTTATTTTGTAACTACAGTGAGAGGGGCTCGCGGCTAAGTAATAACAGCCACATGGGTCGATCGATCAGGTTAAGCTACGCTTGCCGTGGTCGGTCCATAGATGGGTGACCATCTTTACATACCGAGACCCCCCCGTGCCTCGGAAAGCACGTTAAGCAGTTGGTCCCGGCTGTCATTCGTGGATCTTTGACAGTCGTTACGGGTCGTCAGAAGCCCGAAAGTCTGACAACCAGTCTTACCAAGGGGGATCGTGTTACCCAGTAACTGGGCTGTGGAGGTCAGATAGGCTGCATCTGGTTAGACTGGAAGCCGACCCCAACATAGTTGGGACAAGGCTAGGCAGATGATTGTTGTAATTACAGTCGGACTTTTAATTAGCTGCAGTAAAATGACACCGTTATTTCGTCAAAAATGTTCCCATTGCAGCGAAATGACAGTTAAAATGTCAGTAGAAGTGTCATTTTACTGCAGCTAATTATCTGTTCGACCTTATTTACTAGTTTTTGCCACTTTTTAACTTCATTCCGCTAATTGAACTGAAAGCTGATTGAGTTTTAACCGAGATACTGACTGTACTGAGTTAGGTTGGAGTATATTCTATGAGAGAGTGATACCATAGTTTTCACGGAACATTTTAATGGTAACTTCAGAGACTAAGGCCTCGTTTACGGACACGCGGGGCGTCAGGCGGCACAGTGTGCGGGGCGGGCTGCGGGCCGTCAAGCGTTTTCTCCGCTTATGGCACGCACGCGGCGGCGCATGCGGTGTCATTAAGTATGTTATAAAGAAGTTCAATCGAAGAAACCCACCGCGTCTGCCATGGCGTCGCCCGTCGCTTCACCTGCGACATGCGACGCTACAGTTCAAACAAACGCGTGTAAAATCGCTTCTCCGTAAACACTCTCATAGAACGACCTATGTTTGAATTTAGTGCGGGCCGCGCCGCTCAACGCGTCGCGCGACGCCCCGCGTCTCCGTAAGCGAGGCCTTAGGCCTTTTGGTAAAGAACTAAGACCAGTTGTAATAATGAATGTGTTTGGTTGTGTCTTGGGTTTGCTTTGCCGAAGTATATTCTCTATATGAGCACAACCATAATAGGTCAAAACTTATTCGATTGAGCTGGAGGTTACTCACCTAATGGCTCACCTCACGAATCCTCACAAACGAATTGAGTTGTTGTACATTCGGTCTCATGTACGTGCTTTCCTTAACACACTTTGTTACGGAGGCCGTGTTAAAGAAAACACATTCATGGTTTTTGTAAAGTTGGGAAAGAACTTATATGTTTGGTGGCTCGCCACATTTGATGAATGTGTACGTTTTGTTATAATAAACTTTGTAAGGCGTAATTAATTGATTCTGTCGCTAGCAAAATATTACTCTATAAATTTACTTTTGCACGATTGGGAGTAGTATAGTGTGTGTTGTGTATGTGTGTGTGTTACTCAAACTCAAAGCATTTATTTCAAATAAACAAATTACAGGCACTTTTGAATTGTCAATGGGTCGGTCAGTCAGAAAGATGAAGCTAGTTGCCCATTCCAAAGCGTAGTAGATCCCTATGGAGAAGAACGGGCAAGAAACTCCACGGACACTCTTTTAAATCATAATATTTTTACAAAATATTGGTTACATCGTTCATGTTGAAAATATACATGTGAGAACAATGTAGAAAGACGTGCACGTTAAAAAGCGTCCGTAATAAAAAGATAAAAACTAAAACAACTAAATTAAATATTAAAATTAAAAATAAGCCATAGCAGCTAAGAGACGACCAGTCCCAACTGACGGCGCCCGTTCACGAACATGACGCATGGATCACAATAACAAATAATATCTTGTGTTTCTAATAATTTCTATAAACGTACGAGTATGTCTTAGCCGGGTGACAGTTGGCGCAACGTATTCAAAATGGTGGCCAATCGATCGTTAACAGTTTCTTTTTCCCCTGAAAATATTTGAACAAAGTTTAAGTTCGTTAGTAATTTTGCATATTTGTAAATACAAATAAAAATATTTTTTATTTGTTGAACATAGGTAGGTTAGGTAAGTACAGATGTTGTAATTATTAAAGAACGCTATGACTAGCTGTCATTGAAGTACAAATATTATTTAGGTACAAACATGCTGATTATAATAAATTATCAAACAATTATCACACGTTATTAAATAATTTTAATTGACTAGAAGTCTTTTTAGATTACAAATTTTATTCTATTTGGTTGGTTGCCGTTAGCCATCACTAATACGCGTTCGTTTTTCACAGAAGCTCTCTGTTTTGTATGTTCATTTACACAAAATTAAAAACAACAGAGTCGCTTGTTCTATTTTCAAAAGAAATTTGAAACTGTTGCCTGAAGCATTTATGTGTAATATATTTTTTACACTGCCATATTTCATTAAATTTATTCAGTTTGTGATGAAATATACATTGTAGTTTTTTGCAAAAACACCAGTTACGTAGGTAAAAAAATACAATTTAAAACTAAATACTAAAACTGTAAAAAAGATACTGATAATTTTTTGCAGTTTTAGTTCATACGAGTAAATAATTTTTACAGTATTTTTCCCTTTTTAGGGTCCCGTGCCTCAAAAGGGAAAACGGAACCCTTATAGGATCACTTTGTTGTCCGTCTGTTTGTCTGTCAAGACCCTTTTTCTCAGGAACACGTAGTGCTATCAAACTGAAATTAATATCAAATACGTAGGTCTATAGACCCTTGAAGCTCTAAAAAAATCAAGTTTCTAAGTCAACGGAATAAAAAAATACGGCCATTTATGCGACATATTTTGATACTCGCAAGTAAATCAAAACCCGACCCGGTCCGACCCGGGATACTTCCCGTTGACCTAGAATCATGAAATTTGGTAAGAAGCAAGATTTTACAGCAGAAGTAAAAGAAAAAATCCGAAAATTGTTAATTTGTAATTTTATCACATTTTTTTTTGAGATTTATACTTAAACTTGCAGTTGGAGAATAGACCATGACGTATACTCGTATCAATGTACGGGAGAACATGTTTTTCAACTAAAATGTTAACTGAGTTCGTTTTGTGGGAAAAAATTTTTTCAACTACGGAACCCTTTATTACGCGTGATCCGACACGCACTTTGCCGGTTATTTTATGAACAAATCAACTAGAATCTTCGCACAGATAAATATTAAGCAATACAAGTCAATTATAAGTTCGCGCTTTGTTTTGAGGTGGGTAAGCTCGTCTACTGTAACTTGAACAAAAGATGAATGGCGTGGTGGATATCGACGCGGAAGTAATTTGTTAGATGTCATTTCCACGCGACCGTGGGTGAAAATATCTACATTCTACATACAGTACATAGGTACTTACTTTTTAAGGAGCATTGGTAGCCGAGTGGACATCGTGGGTTCAGACCAGACAGGAGCGTTACTTTGTATAAACAACTAGCTTTTGCCAGCGGCTTCGTCCGGATGTCGGAAAATATCCCACGGGAACGTACTACCGGAAATTTCATCCCCATTCCTTGTCTATATTATAAAGGGAACCTCTGTGCAAAATTTCAGCTTTCTGGGCCCTAGGGCTAATGAGTCAGTCAGTCAGGACTTCATTTTGTATTTATATAGATTTCATCATCACTGCTCCCAAAACGGTGAAGGAAAACATCGTGAGGAAACCGGCATGTTCTAGAGCACATGTCACATGTCGAAGACTTCACCTTTAGACTTTCTCTTATGTACCCATTCCTTATTCTATCGATTCGCGTAACACCACACATCCCTCTTAGAATTATCATCTCAGCTGCATGCTTTTCTTTCATCCCTTTGTGGCCCAACATTCTGATCCATACAAGACAACAGATCTAACCGTTGTTTTATATATATCTTCTCCTTAAGTTTATTGGGAATGTGGGAGTCGCAGATTGTTCCCGTGACCTGCCGTCATTTCAATCATCCAGTGTTAATTCTGCGCTTACCAGACCGATCTACTTCGCCATCGCCTTGCACGAGCAAGCCGAGATGAATGACAACTTCAATAGTGTTGTCAAAGAAAAAAATATGTAAATGCTTTTTCGTTGCGTTTAAGCAGTTCTTGGCTCTATAATTTATACGTAGATAAATCGATCCAGGATCGTGCTTTGTATAAAATCAATTCTATAGACATGGCGACCACTTTGTGCCTGGGAGAGCACTTAAGGCTTTCGACCCGGTTGTAATACCAATCTATAAAACCTATTGTGGATAGCCTGAATCTTTCAGAATGCCAGCGGCAGTGCTTTCATAGAAACGTTCAAGGTCGACCCGCAAGGGCGAGCAGATCATTTATTAGTTTTAAAATTTCATGCCATAATATATATTATTACTAAACAATTGTAATATAAATGCTGAATTTGAACATGTTAATTTTTTATTTTTTTTATTTAACTAATTATCTTCCAAATCAAATCTTAATCTCTTATTAATCTTCTTCTTCTTCTTCATATACATGTGAAATAATTATCTTTATACTAAACAATTGTAATTCTCATGAATGCTCAATCATTTAACTTGTGTTTTTTTTTCTCAAATTTCATCTATTAATTTCTCTATTTTTATTTTTATCTTGTTTAGGCCTAGTTACATGTGCATGCTATGGTCTCCTGTAATTGAAGGAGCCCACTTAAAAGAACCTTTTTATTATTGTAATTTATAATATTATCTGAGTGTATCAATTGTTGGAGATCCCAAATAAATAAATATCTTTTGTCCATATAAGATTCTAGACCAATCTTCATATCCCCCTTATTGTCTTCAAACAGCCTATTTAGATTCAATAAAAGCCTTTAACATATCGCAAACGTTACATCACTTAACGCATAAACTCGATCTCCCTTTCTGGCATTATATGTAGATTATCTTTTGATATATTTATAAAAAGCGAGGTCTGTTTGATGCGAACGCGACACCATCGGAGTGTGAAACCCGGGTATTGTCGGCAAATTGTCTTACAATTGGATTCAGCTCGCGAACCAGTTTGCGTCAAACCACTAAACAAGGCCACACAGAAGAGCTATTCATAACTTGATTTTCTTTTGTTTTGCGTGTATTTCTGTTACTTGGAATCGAAGCAGGGTGACCAAAATGATTTAATGTAAGCAGAGCGATAATTATTACTCTTCTTTTAGAAAATAACACGTAAGGTCATATCGAACACGTTGCATATTTCGGATTTTGCTACTTATGCTACGTCTGTCGCGAATGCGAAGTAATATAGCCTATAGGCACAGATAATAACTAGTAAAGACGTGGCGTGAGGTGGCGTAAGATGAGCAAAGGAGGGGGTAGCGCGCGCGCCCGCTTCACTTTGGACCTGAGGGTCGGAGCAAGCAGTATATTGGTGAGTGAGCTTGTTATTTCTCAGTGCATGTGCCTTAAGATTTACCAGATATTCATTTTATAATGTCTTACAATGTTGTCGACGTGTGTGTGTGTTGTTTTACTAGCGATCAGATTCAGAAATGATACCAAATCAGACCAGTATTCAGATGCGAGGCTTGGGGTGGCTGTAAGGGGAGGTTGGAGGCCACCTGGGGAACACCCCTCAATATCATGACCTAGCCAAGGGGAATAGCCCCCTCATTATCATGAGAAGCCGAAGGGAATAGCCCCTCATTATCATAAGCTTGCCGTGGGGAATAGCCCCTCAAAATCATGACCTTGCCGGGGGGAATAGCCCCTTAATACCAAAAGCTTGCCGTGGGGAATAGCCCCTCAATGTCATGAGCTTGCCGGGGGGAATAGCCCCTCAATATCATAAGCTTGCCGTGGGGAATAGCCCCTCAATGTCATGAGCTTGCCGGGGGGAATAGCCCCTCAATATCATAAGCTTGCCGTGGGGAATAGCCCCTCAATGCCATGAGCTTGCCGGGGGGAATAGCCCCTCAATATCATAAGCTTGCCGTGGGGAATAGCCCCTCAATGCCATGAGCTTGCCGGGGGAATAGCCCCTCAATATCATAAGCTTGCCGGGGGGAATAGCCCCTCAATGCCATTAGCTTGCCGGGGGGAATAGCCCCTCAATATCATAAGCTTGCCGTGGGGAATAGCCCCTCAATGCCATGAGCTTGCCGGGGGGAATAGCCCTTCAATATCATAAGCTTGGCGTGGGGAATAGCCTCTCAATGCCATGAGCTTGCCGGGGGGAATAGCCCCTCAATATCATGAGCTTGCCGGGGCGAATAGCTCCTCAATACGATGAGCCTGCCGGGGGGAATAGCCCGCCAACATCATGAGGCTACCCGAAGGAACAGCCGTCCAATATCGTTGTAATGATAATTGGGTACCGGTCATTCCATGGAAATCAGTTTACATAATTACAGCGTACCTAGGCTTAGTTTTGAGACATATGTATTTTAGGTTCAGTTATTTTTCATTAAAAGGTAATTGGCGACAACGTCCTCACCCTCCTAATCTTGCTAAAAAACTTTCGTCACTTACAGGACACAACAAAATCACAAAAAAAAAAAAAAAAAAAATTGGCGCCCTATATGATGCATAATGTGGAAAATAAAAAACGAAATACGTTTGTGACCAGTTTTTCATTCATTATTATTATATTTTGTACTAAAGCTTAGTATGACGCAAGCAATATAGCCATATATAGATTTTCTGTTGTTTTCTTTTTTGTGGTTAAACCGACATGAACCGTTTTTCGCTTAGCAATAAAATGCGTGGCGACTTATAGTGAAGAAATTTATCGACATTTTAATTGAAAACCTCCGTTTTATTTTTGGAAAACCAGAATTTAAATGTTTATAAGTTTCTCATGTGTGAATATCAATTGAGGATCTTGATTTATACATAAGTATGAAGTTTCTTAAAATTATTATTTATGAGTGGTAATAAAACTCGGTCTGTGCACACATGTAGCTAAAGTATCCACTATTTTTAATTGCCGTTCAAGTCACAGATTATAAAAATACTTTTTTAAGGCAGTTGCACATTAAATGCACATTATGAGGGCTGTCGCATTTTATCCGCTCTCTCCCTCACACAGGACCAAATTTTTAAGATTGTTAAAAGAAAAGATGCTTTTTGAAAACTGTTATCTATTTGCGAACTAGTAAATAATATTAATTTAATAGGTACAGTCAGCAACAAAAGTCGATTAACACTTTCTTAATCTTAATTGCTAAGCGAAATATTTATTTCAATTCGGAACAGAAACTCTTACTTAAAATTTTAAAAACATTAACTCTTAACAGTCTTAACAGTAACGAAAAAAAAGCAGTTTATCGAATCTTTTTGTGTTAATTTAGAATTTTAGATGATGTCAAAAAGTAGCAGTGTTTACCGACTTCTGTTGCTGACCGTACCTAATTTTAAAAACACATTTCTGTTGTGTTATAATATAATACTATACTCAGCTCAAAAAGTATTAAGATTTGAGACTTTGACTTTGAGATAAGTTAAATAAATGCCACAATAAAAATGGTAAATTAATGTTCGCTAATTGATTACATTTTTCAAAAAAACATCTTTTCATTTAATATTCTTGAAAATTTGGTCCGGTATGAGCGACAGAGGTGACAAAATGCGACAGCACTCTTAGAAAAGTATTTTTTATACTGTCTGAGTATCACTAAAGTACTTCAGGAAGCATCCAGCTGAATCGGTGGCTAAACTGTGCTACTGCCGTGCTATTGAGGTCGAGAATAGTTAACAACAAACTCTAACTAACTAAAACTTTTTTACAAAACAATACAACCGACTTCCAAAAACAACACTACAAAATGAAAAACAACTTTGATTTCGGAAGTCGGTGTCTGGTATTTTCATTTTTAGCCACCGACTTCCGTAATTAAAGTTATTTTTCATTTTGTAGTGTTGAAGAGCTCGTGGCTAAGTAGTAACAGCCGCACGGGTCGATCCATCAGATTAAGCTACGCTTGCCGGGGTCGGTCCGTGGATGGGTGACCATCATTACATACCGAGACTCCTCCATGCCTCGGAAAGCACGTTAAGCCATTGGTCCCGGCTGTCATTCGTGGATCTTTGACAGTCGTTACGGGTCGTCAGAAGTCCGAAAGTCTGACAACCACCCTTACCGAGGGATGTCGTATTACCCAGTTAATGGGTTGTGGAGGTCAGATAGGCAGTCGTTCCGTGTAATACTGGTATTCAGCTGCATCTGTTTAGACTGGAAGCCGACCCCAATATAATAAGGAAAGGCTAGGCAGATTGATTTCATTTTGTATTGTTGTTTTTGGAAGTCGGTTGTATTTTTTTGTAAAAAAGTTTTTATTTTTCACTTTTTAGTTGTGGTACCTAACCCACACAAATTCTAATGTGGTATTAGAATTTGTGTGGGGTACCTGCAAAAGAAACTAGAACATCATCCATAAAAAAGTGGGGACAAAATACGTATTATTGAAGCTAACTCAAAAGCTACCCAAGTAAAGTTAATCAATTTTATATGGGACCAACTTTGAGGACCCTCTCAAATAAATTTTTTTTTTTTCAAATCGGACGACTCTGTAAAAAGTGATGCATGGTCATACATGAAAAAATAAAAACATACGTGTCGAATTGAGAACCTCCTCCTTTTGTTTCGTCAGTTAAAAATAGAACATCTTGATTATCTGCCACCATCCATCAACCATATGAAGCAACCCAAAACAGGGAGAAACTCATTATTTACTTCTAAATTGGCGCCAAACAATCAATCAATTTTCAATTTTATTGCTACATTATAAAATTGAAGATCGATTGCTGAGCAAAAAGCACATACCTAGATAATTCCTTATGTTACATTAGTGGTAAACGATCCGGGTACGACATTGTGCCACTTCAATAGAGCTGGGAATTCGCGTGAGGCACGCTAAACGTTTCATGTTGAGGGGATATACGGGAGCCGAAAGTGTATGGACACGCTGAAGAGGATTATCCACGCTGTTCTTTTTAGGGTTGCGTAACAAAATGGTAAAAAGGAACCCATAAAGTGCGACTCAGTCTGTCCTGTCTGCCTTTCTGTCACAGCTGGACATCTCAATAATGCTATCAACTTGAAATTTGGAACAGTTTTAGATGACGTTTGCCTAACTATTTTGCAAATAAGATAGGAATATTTTTTTTGCAACAGGGACTGAATTTGAAGTGGGGATACTAGTGCATGAGGAGTAATCATATGAAAGAGCGCTGTTTGCACATTCTCAAACATTTTTTTTTCTTTTTTTTAGGTCGCACTGTTTTCGACTTTTTAACCGACGATAAAAAGGAGGAGGTTTTCAATTCGACACGTATATTTTGGTTAAAAATGTAAAAAAAAATACCGTTTTACCTCCCCCTTATCTTCGAAGTTTGCATAGAGAAAAACTTTTTTACAAAAAAATACAACCGACTTCCAAAAACAACACTACAAAGTGAAAAATAACTTTAATTTCGGAAGTCGGTGTCGGTGTTATTTGTATTTTCGTTTTTTGCCACCGACTTCCGAAATTAAAGTTATTTTTCACTTTGTAGTGTTGTTTTTGGAAGTCGGTTGTATTTTTTTGTAAAAAAGTTTTTATTTTTCACTTTTTAGTTGTGTACCTACCCCACACAAATTCTAATACCACTATCTGCAAAACAAACTAGAACATCATCCATATAAAAGTGGGCAAAAAATTCGTATTATTGAAGCTAACTCAAAAACTACCAAAGCAAAGTTAATCAAATTTAAATGGGACCAACTGTGATGTATACCCTCTCGAATAAAACAAAAAAAATCCAAATCGGTCCAGCCATCTTCGAGTAATCGGGGAAGGTTCCGACGAATTGAGAACCTCCTCCTTTTTGAAGTCGGTTGAAAATCTGAAATTATTCTATGTGATAGATGTTTATGTAAGGATTACAGGAAAAATAAAACAATGTCACTTAATAGCACACTTTGTCATAAATTGGAACGGAACCCTCGGTACGCGAGTCCGACTCGTTCTTGATATTTTTTTTTTTTTTTGAGGATACCATCATTACGTCTGGCGACACATAAAGAAAGAAAAAAATATTTTATTGTTACAGAAACACGTGCATATAAAAAGATATGGATATGGAAGGCGTGCTTACGCCTGATCCTCCGCAATTTTTTCAGAAGAGATTAGCCACATCTCTGCGAAAAATTCCAACTTTTTCTGAAGAATATACATTGGCTTCAAGCATTTAGGTATCTTTCAACGATTGTCAAGAGTGTGTGTCACCCGCACCATGCTAGAGCGCAAACTTTATAATATAATCATAAAAAACAGCCAATATTAAGCAGTGCTGACGATCTATTGGCCCGGCTCCTTCCCTAGTGATGTTTGTGTGATGTGAGCGGCTAAATTTGAGCTCGACACCTTAAAAATCAGCCGTTTTATAAAGTTTTTAAGGCCATTTTGACATCAGACTCGGTTTCCATCGAAACCAGAAAAGTCATTTCTACCAACACCATTGGACGTTAGATTACTGTTGCTTTGACTTCGTCCAATACGAGAGTCCTACAATGGCACCGAGTCGCGGTGCGCCGGCGTAAAAGTGTTCCTCCAATGAAGACGAGTGAAATTATAACTGACATTTCTGACACTTAATTTATGCTTTTATACATATTTTTCTTCATTTTTATTAGTTTTGCATTTGTATTTAAGGTATTTTTAAGTCTTGTGTTTCCTTTGGAGATGCCGCAGTGCACTCAAGCGAACGAAGTTGAGAATTCCCAAGATGTGTCAGTGGAAAATCAGTTACAGTGCCATGAATGCTCTCAGGTACGTTTTTTCAAGGGTCAGAAAGGTTTGAAAATTCATCAAGCTAAATGCCATAAGAGTGATAATATCCCACTTTCGACTTCAAATTCAAATCAAGAAACTAATAGTTGCCGTACATCTCCTGATATAACGTTTTGGAAGTCTTTGTCTCATTGCAAAATTTATTTACCCGTTTTAAAACGAATTCCCCGAGGCGCCCGCATCTCTGTCGCTACTGCACTTTCACACGCTGTAAAAGCTGTATTACTGCATAACTCGAAGCGTACCTGGGAGCATTTGTTGTTCTTTCCGTATGCTGTACTTCATGTCACAAGCGACCCAAAAAATAAAAAATCTTTAACAGTTAGAGTCAAAGAAAATTGTGTGAAGTACGGTGTACTGGAGGAAACATTTTCACTTTTAGACAATATCTCGTTCACAAATCGAAATCCTAAATTTACTTTAAGACCGTTCTCCGAGTCTGCTACCTACAAAGTTGTAGAAAGCAAACTCGGTGACGGCGATATAAAAGGCGCTGCCAGAATACTTTTTTCTAGTGACACACTAGCACCGGCCACGCCAGAAACTCTTTCAATATTGAAAGAAAAACATCCACCCCCGGCAGAAAATCTTCACCTTCCGGAAGCACCGGAGGAATCTAATGATGCCGCCATTGAAGTGACCGCCCAGGAGGTATCAGCAGCCGTCGCGTCTTTCCAGAGCGGCTCTGCAGGAGGTTTAGACGCTCTTACGCCGCAACACCTTAAAGACCTATTGTGCGGCGGCACTGGCGAAACCGGTGAGACTCTGCTTAGAGACCTAACGGCTCTAATTAATTTAATGCTGTCAGGACGAGTCAATGGCGACATCGTAGAGATTCTTTACGGTGCAAACCTTTGTGCTTTGAAAAAGAAGGACAGCGGCATCAGGCCTATAGCCGTTGGGACCACGTACCGCCGTCTTGCAGCTAAAACTTGCTGCAAAAACGCGGGCCTCACGTTGGCTTCAATTTTTCAGCCAGTGCAGCTAGGTTTTGGCTCCCGAGGTGGCTGCGAAGCAGCCGTCCATTCCGTGAGGACATTTTTGAATCAAAATTGTGGAGATGTGCTGCTGAAGGTGGATGTTAAGAATGCATTTAATTCTGTAGATAGAGGAGCCTTTTTAACACAAGTTAAGGAAAAAATTCCAAATTTATACAAATTTCTTTGGCAATGTTATGGTTCTCCCACAAAATTAACCTATCACGGCAATGAAATTTTATCAGCGGTTGGTTGCCAACAAGGCGATTCTCTCGGCCCAGCAATATTTAGTCTCGCCATTCATCCCATCATCCAACGTCTGAAGTCCAAGCTTAACGTTTGGTATTTGGATGACGGGACTTTAGGTGGCGATGCTAATACCGTATATGATGATCTTCGTAATTTGATAGACGAGTTTCATTCCATCGGCCTCGAACTAAATTTTTCCAAGTGTGAACTATACGTTTCAGACACATATGCCGCAAAAGATTTGATTATTCAAAATTTTAACAATTTGGCCCCCAATATCAAAGTCATTAATAAGTGTTCCCTTCGTTTACTGGGCTCTCCTATTCTTGATGAATCGTTCTCCCTCTTTTTTGAAGAAAAAATTCAAAATTTTTTACAATATTCGGACCGTTTATTTAAAATTAATACTCACATGGCCTTTACTATAGTTCGGTTTTGTCTTTTTGTTCCAAAATTTACATATATCATACGTTGTTGTCAACTTTGGAAACACGTAGAGATTCTTCAAAATTTAGACAACATCATAAGAAATACTTTGGCAACTATTTTGAATATAAATTTAGAAGAGCGGGCGTGGTTACAGGCTTCACTCCCTGTGAGATTGGGGGGTCTAGGCGTCCGGTCCATTTCTGGTGTAGCCCTCCCTGCATTCCTGTCCTCCATTCATAGCACTCAAAATTTATCAAAAAAAGTTCTTGCGGCATCTTTAGACAGTTTTGAAATAACTTATTTTAACGAAGCCAGGTATGCATGGTTGTTAGCCTGCCCAAACACCGAGTTCCCAAAAATGCTTACATCACAGAAGCTATGGGACGGGCCGCTCTGCGAACAAGTACGGAAACAACTCCTACACACGTGCTTGAACTCCACAGATCGTGCCCGCCTCTTAGCCGTTGCCCAGTGGGAATCGGGTTTGTGGCTCCAAGCTCTCCCGTCACCGAATACTGGCACCTTAATGGACACGTCGACTTTCCGTCTCGCAGTGTCGCTTCGCTTGGGAGCATCGTGTTGTGCTCCACACCGCTGCCAGTGTGGCACTGCTGTCGACCGCCTCGGTCACCACGGCTTGTCTTGTATAAGCAGTGCTGGAAGAATTCCCCGCCATGCTAGCCTTAATGATATCATCCGTCGGGCTTTTACCACCGCGAACTGTGCGGCTATTTTAGAACCTCGTGGTCTCTCACGTGACGACGGTAAAAGACCTGACGGAATGACCCTTATTCCGTGGAAGATGGGGCGGCCTTTAGTGTGGGACGCTACTTGTGTAGACACTCTTGCGCCGTCACATCTTCCTGGAACACAAAATAGGACTGGTGCGGCGGCGGAATCAGCGGAGGACCTCAAAAGGCGCAAATATAGTTCCCTTGATAGTGGATACATATTTGAGCCTTTTGGGGTAGAGACGCTGGGTCCGTGGGGACCGGGAGCACATAAAATTTTTAAAGATCTTTCGGCACGTTTGGTCGAAGCTACACGTGACCAAAATGCTGGCCTGTATTTTGCACAAAGATTAAGCATTGCCATCCAGCGTGGCAATGCTGCCAGCATTTTGGGTACGTTGCCAACTGGTAGCGGTTTCATAGATTTATGATAAGTAATTTATAACTTTAGTTTTAGTTCTTCTGTATATTCTGTGAGTATTGATTTATATTTAGATATTAACTGATTAGATAATAAAATTTTTTAGGTATTAATTGGACAAAATTTAGAGCAGTGGTGGCCCAATGGTAACGGCTGCGACTTACAAGTTGTAGGTCGTAGGTTTGATCCCCGACAGGCGCTTTACATTGTGTAAATTAATTTTCATCACCACTGCTCTCAAAAACGATGAAGGAAAACATCGTGAGAAAACCGGAATCAAAATATTCGACGACATCTGACATCTACCAACCCACACTGGGCCCACGTGGTGGATAACGGCCCACTCCCTCTCACTAAGAGGAGGCCTGTGTCCCACCAGTGGGAACATTATAGGCTGATATGCTATGTAGACCAAATTTGGTCTGATTAATAAATATCTGAAGCCATGTTAAGTAATGTAAGTTATTATAAGTTTTTCTTACTCTTCCGTAGGAAACCATTAAACAGGATCCCTCTTGAGGGTGAGCGCTTGGGCGTCTACAGCAGCTAAGGCCTTGTTGACACATCACTGGAGCAAAAACCTTCAGGTGCTTAGCAGACGGCGCACATTCTGACCACGAACGACCGCGAGAGAAGTCATCCGGTAAGCATCGGCGCGCCACGTGATTTGTACACATTATAAAATAAAATGAGAACGGGTCTTCTCGCGATATTCCTTTTTACGAGGTAAACAGGTACCTACTTCTTTCCCGACGTTTCGACCGCCTTGCAGCGATCATGGTCACGGGAGGACTGATGACAGCTCAGCGACGTCTTCGTAAAGTGCGGGTATGGCCCTCACTTGGTCTTCACAATTTTTATTATTGTTACTATCGGTACTTCTGCACTAATGACGTCTACATACTGGCGTCGTACCTCGTCGGACGACCGGCGTTGCTTGCATTTGCTAATTACTGGATTCCAAGTTGTAGGCAGTCGGTATCCATCCTCCGTTATTGCATAGATTCTAATAAATTGTATCGTCGCTGACACCATCGTTTGCTGAGTGCCTCATTATCACAATCGCGATGCAGCATTTATTCATCACACAAGATTGCGAGGTTGTCGGTGGAAATGGCTTTTGTTTCCCCCGGGAGGTGGTAACGGCATAGTAAAGGAGGAAGTACCTACAGAGCGTTACACAATCAATATGCCTAGCCTTTTCCCAACTATGTCCCAACATCCCCCCCAGACCCCAGTCGGCTTCCAGTCTAACTGGTTGCAGCTGAATAACACTATTTTATATGGAGCGACTGCCTAACTGACCTCCACAAACCAATTACTGGGTAATACAATACCCCATGATAGGACTTTTTGTCAGACTTTCGAGGTTCTGACGACCCATAACGACTGTCAAAGATCCACGAATGACAGCCGGGACCAATGGCTTAACGTACTTTCCGAGGCACGGAGGAGTCTCGGTATGTAAAGATGGTCACTCATCCATGGACCAACCCTGGAAAGCTTAACCTGATGGATCGACCTTTGCGGCTGTTATTACTTAGCCACGAGTTCCTCAAAGCGTTACACCTGGGGTCCTAAAGTTCAATACAGGGTATAAACACACCCCTCACTTAGTCGTTGTCTATGCATTCTGTGCATCAAACTAAGTACAAAAATAGTAGCTGGGAAACTACTCTTAATTTGGTTGAGAAAAATCGTTGTTGTTGGTGTTGTTGAGGGGCACAATTTAACAAATTTGAGTGGACTTGTCCAGTCAGTGCAAGCATTTGTCAATAACCGTGTACCTCAACTCTGGACTTTTAAGGTGCTCAACAACTCGGCGAACAATACCAAAGAAAAGACATTGGTTTAGATCACGTAAAGTAGTCAAAATGCCTGACCATCATTAAAAGTAACAGAATAAGGAAAAATAACAACAAAATAATTTAAAAAAATAAATTACCCACATAGTGCTCACATTCAAAATTCAAAAGTATTATTTTACTTTAATTAAAAATTTTACTTACTTACATTACTTAAAAGTAAATATTCATGTCATTTTGTATAATTATTCAATAATGTTAATATTAAACATTGCGTTTATTTGTTTAAAGTTAAGTTTCAATATCTCCGTAACCAGAATGCTCCCTGGTATGATCCTTTATAAAATAAATATCACAACAATTGGAAGAACAAATGACTCTGCTTCGTTAAACATCTTTTTACACCAGTTCTGTGCTGTTGACTATAAGTAGTTCAAAAATTTGAGTCGAGTGTCGACCTGCTCCAATTACATCCCCGTATGTCATAACCGTGCATGTGAAAGGAATTCAGCAAAGTAAACTCAAGTTGTACGCTTTTGTGCGCAAGCCAGTGTATGCGTGAGCAATGTCGCCAAATTACACTGGAAATTATATTTGGCACTACTCGTAGTTTCACACAACCTTCAAGAAATTACCTATAGCTACAACTAAAGGCGATCACACCTCCATCGCGAAACCATAGCAGTGAGACCACAGTAGTTCAATTTAATTGACTCGCATGATGTTCCGCTACTCAAATAACGGAACATCAGTGGAACATCATGCGGTTTCACGGTTTCGCGACGGAAGTTTACGAAGATGTTTTGTGCTAAGAAACAATACTTTAGGGCCTCACCCTAAAGTATTGTTTCTTTTGTCTTTTGTCGGCTGAGATTTCCATTTTCAAAAGAAGCAACTTTTCTTACCAAGGGTTCTAAACTTTGAAACATATCGTTTAGTATTTAAAAGTATTTTAATAAAGGGAAAATGTGAATGCTCTCACAAAAATAACTTATTTAAGCAATCTCCTGAAGCATTTCCGGATTCTTAGTGCGTCACTGCAGTTACAACTTGGCCAATTGGGGATACCCCGAACAGACGCAATAGGACTACAGAATTAGACCACAGGGTAGAAGATGCCTCACCCCCTGTTCTGCTTACCGTAAGGTCGGGTTACTTTGACTCTAGGGCATAACTTTGGCCCAAATCGAGACAATTGTATAAACTGCCCGAAGTGTCACGACCAAACAACCGAACGTCGTATGTCCTTCGGTAACTATTAGATGGTGATGTAGACGCGTACTTGCGGAACCTTGTGTGGATTTAATGACAGTAAACATCTGTCTCGATTTGGGCCAAAGTTATGCCCTAGAGTCAAAGTAACCCCAAGTTTTTTTTTTTAAGTTAACCTCTTTGAATGATGTAACATCATTACTACGATTGTGACACATGTCTATGGGATTTTTGACAGGAACTGGAGAATTATTTTCCTGTGTTTAATTATTTCACTTTAAATTCCAATATAATATTTATGATAAGCCATTCGGTTGATTTAATTATATAACCTTGGAATTAAAGTTTTATTGTGTTCATTTCGGGAGCAGCTATATCCCACACCACTTACACCCCTTACAAAGTGCCTTCTCCGGCCAACTGGTTGAGAATGAGTTCAATTCATCACACCAGCGTTTCTTAGGGTGCTCTTGCACCAGAGATGTGCTATGCAGCTATGCTGCGAGGATGTGAAAGCTAATCTATGAAACTATGTGACCGTTTCTACTAATACTAAGCTGTGTAGTGGAGCCAGTTAGAGGGCTATGAAGATGCGCCGCCGTGAGGTAGCTGTGCGGGGAAGGTACACATAGCACTAAGCATAGCATAGCAAGGAGGATACTCAACCTGCCCAGACAGCGGTCAAAGGCTCCTTGCCAAGGATGAGCCGAGTTGATGAGGAGGGTTTCACAAAAGTGGAAAGGAAGAAGAAGAAGCCCAGCTCTCGTAACCTGTGTGGTACTGCACCGAGTGGACACAACATGTTGCTGCACCCTGCTGTGCCTACGACGCAGTTGTACATTTCGCGTCTGTATCACTTCACGACAGTTGAGGAGGTCGTGCAGTATGTGAAAGTGAAGACCAACTGGACTCTCAAGGGTCGGAAGGTTGGAGTCGCGCAACGATGTCAACTTTAAGTAATTCGTGGTGCGAGTTTCAACCCAACATCTGCAAACCTGCTTGAAAGAGGACTTTTGGCCGAAAGGTGTCGTATTTCGACGTTTCCGAGGATGGTTACGCGACTCGATGCGACGTTATATAGTAATATGTATTAGTTTATAATTGTTGTTTATATTATTTTGTGTATTTTTTGTATGAGCTTTCAGTTGCCTGAAAATAAAGAGATTGATTGATTGATTTATTGACAGCGACTCCATTCGAACATAATCTGCTCCCATTTATAGCACGCATCCTTGCATATAAAATATAATAGGTCTTTACCTATGAAATTGCCGTTTTGTATGAAAAAATTTAAACGAATTTTTTTCATGTATTTTTTATTTGTATTAATCGAAGTAATCACCCATGCAATCAATGCATCTTTGCCAACGCAGTGGCAGTTTATTGATGTCCTTCTTAAAGAAATCAGCTGGACGGGAGGCAACAAATTCTTCAAAGGCATTTTGTACTGCCTCTCGGGTATTGAATTTTTTTCCCGCCAAGAAGTTATCCAAATTCTGGAAAAAGTAGTAGTCTGTAGGCGCAAGGTCTGGTGAGTAGGGCGGATGACGGAGAGCTTCCAACCCCAGTTCTTGCAACTTGGAGACCGTCTGCTGTGCAGTATGAGGTCGCGCGTTGTCGTGCAGGAGCAGCGGAGACGAGCGATTGACCAATGCTGGTTGGAGATGTGCCAGCTTCTCCATCATTGTGTTCAGTTCTTCACAGTACATATCTAAAGTAATGCTCACCCCGTTTGGTAAGAAGCTGTGATGAATCACACCGGCGCTGGACCACCAAACAGTGACCATCACTTTTCTAGGGGTAAGTTTTCGTTTAGGGCATTGTTTAGCTGCTGAACCAGGATCCAACCAACTTGCTGAGCGCTTGCGGTTATCAAACAGAATCCATTTTTCATAGCAGGTAACAATGCGGTTCAAATTCCTTCATTTGTGTGTCTGTTGAGCAGTGCAAGGCACGTCTCGACGCGTACTTCGCGCTGGCGATCATTGAGTTCGTGGGGCACCCATTTGTCAAGCTTTTTTACCTTGCCAATTTGACGCAAATGGACCAATATTGTTTTGACGCTAACGTCGAAAGCTGCTGCTAATTCAGCCGTAGATTGTGTATCATCAGCTTCCACAATCGCCTTTAATTCGTCATTGTCGACCAAAGTCTTCGGACGACCGCGAGGTTCATTTTTCAGGACGAAATTTCCAGAACGGAAGCGAGCAAACCAATAACAAGTGGTGCGTTGGTTTGTAGTGTTAGCTCCGTAAACGTCGTTGATGTTGCGTGCCGCTTGTGCCACGTTGCTGCCACGACGGTACTCATATTCCATAATTACTCGAATTTTTAACGTATCCATGATGACGAAAAAGATTGAAATGCGATGAAAATGTAACACTAATCAATAAACAAATGACTACTTTTGGAAAAAAAAAATCCATGTTTTTAAAATAAAATTAATTTGAAATTAGAATTCTTAGCCAAACAAAAATTATTTTGATTTGAAATGGCCAGTACTGCAGAACGGCAATTTCATAGGTAAAGACCTAATATTACATAACTTAGTGGAAACAACCACCAGTGCTATGCTATGTGGACCAATGCATATGATTGATGGATATCAAATACATCCCTAGCAATGTAGCATAGCACATCTCTGGTGGAAAAGCAGCCCTGCCTCGGTGATGAATATAAATGTTGATGGATGGAGAGGGAGATGAAAGCCAAAGAAAAGATGTATGGATTGTGTGAGGAATTATTATGAAAGAGAAGGGAGTGAATGATAGCGTGACGGTTGACAGGGGAGAATGGAAGAAGAAAACATGTTGCGCCAACCCCAAGTAATATGTATGATCAAGGAAGATGATGATGTTAGTTAATTTAGTATAAGAAGTTTATCCAGTGTATTTTCTCAAAAACGATCATTTAAATCAGCGTTGGAATTACCAAAATCTATACGAGGAAGACAGTCATTTCGCAATTACTTCAAATGCAGTACTACCGTCTTCCCAAATCTGTGGTAAGCCTCAAATTTAGTGGATATTAAACATAGTCAAACAGTACGGTTGGCACGAAATGGAGACGCCGAGCGAAATAATAGTCTTATCGTGTTGATGAAATGGCTGTGAAGCTGATATTTTATTATGCCTGAGTTTTATAAAAGACTTTGTTGTATGAAGTTTTTATTTTAGTGTGGAGGAGTAGTGCTTGATATGCCAAGTTTTGTCCAGGGAATATCGTTTATACATATTATACGGGAAAAGTTTTTAAGCAGTGTGCAAATTTTCTCAGAGAATTTCTACCCATGAATATAAACAACTTTTACTATGGGACCAACCCTGAAATCACGAAAAAAATATCTGCTGTTTCATACAGTAGTTTAATACCTACTCGACCAAAATGTATGAAACAGCCGAATTTGCGCTCTGCTTAACACACACTACTACTACTACTTTTACTTTTCTACACGTGCAGCTTGTGGGAGAAGTATTCGCGGGCGTCGTACGGAGCCCTTCGTGTCCAATTTAATAACGCGTTCAGAAAACTGTTGGGGTTGCCATGGCGTTGTAGTGCGTCAGGGATGTTTGCGGCGGCGCGTGTAGATTGTTTTTACACAATAATGCGCAAGCGCGCAGCATCCATGGTAGCTCGAGTCATGGCTAGCCCTAACAGGGTTCTGAAAATGATTGCTGACAGAGTGGACTGTCCGTATATAATCCACTGCTGTCAGTTACATGTGTGCCGTCGTTTCGTGTTGTTTACTAACACTTAGTTTTAAGGAACAATGTTACTAACCCTATATGAGTCTTTGCTCGAAATAAAATTTTTGAATTTGAATTTGAATTTGAATTTAAAAACTTTTCCTGTATATCTGCCAAGTGGCATAGTGTTTTTGTTTGCGTTTTTGACTGAAGGGACTTAATATGTTTATAATTTAAAACCGATTGCTGCTATACTCTTTCCAACCATTTATTTTACTTTTGACGTGAGCACGCCTATGAAGTTCCTTATTTATTGGCACAACCATAGACGAAAAAATACAATACTTCATGACCGCTATGAAGTTCCTTATTTATTGACAGGCAACCATAGACGAAAAATGGCAATACTTCATAGACGCTATAAAGTTCCTTATTTATTCACAGGCAACTATATACGAAAAATGGCAATACTTCATGGAACCTGGTACTTAACAAAATAATCAATATATTATTATATATTTCGGAACGTCAGGATTTACTCAGTTAGATTTAGACAGACATGCGGGCATAAGATGGGTTTCGTGCAATGAAAACACACTGGGTGCGATACACGGTGTTTAAAATCACAATCTAACACAATCACTAAGTACAACGAATCGAATACAGTTCCGTGGCGTAGTAACCCCGATGTTGCCCCGATGCGATCCGACACTAGACTGTCCTGCTCGCCATGAGGTTAAAACATCACGACTCTGTAGAAGCGCGCTGTAGGCGTGGGTACCTCACGTGATGTCGTCTGTGGCACGCTTGCGATTCGTTACGCGTCCGTACTATTGACCGGATCCGACATTTATATAATATGTTGATTGTTCAACAAGGACTAGATTACATGGCAAAGTAAGTAATAACAAGTACACAGGTGGTGACAGGTAATATCAGTAAGAGACACAACATTAGCAATCACCCAAATTAAAATGAACAATCCCGTTTTCTCTTATACCTTAAACCACATATAAGAAATACTCAAGCTCGCCTACAATACCTTGGCTTCTTAAACATTTACGTTTAATCTTGAAGCTGTGTTCAATTTGTATAATTTGTCACTAAAATAATTTGCCTAATTCTAGATTGTTGCCTATGTACCTACTTTGTATTTATTTTGGAAAAGCGTGGGTGTGTTAAAAAATTAACTCTTAAAACTTTAAGGAGTGCTTTAAACCATTGAACTGAATAACTTTTACTATGGGACCAATTTTGAAATCGCGAAAAAAAATCAGCTGTTCCGTACATTTTTACGAGCTGATTTTTTTAGCTAGGAAGTTTGACACAAAAGGACTGTACCTATACTTTTTTTTTTTTTTTTTGTGGATGGGAAATCATCAAATGACTTCTCCCGCTCTGGGCAGAGCGGGAGGGCGTGTCAGACTTTTACTGACTAAAACCCACCCATGCTCCTTCAACTGCCCGTGCCAGGGCCACGGTATCTCATTCGAACTACCCGCGACCTCGGCGGCATCGGCCCAATTGACCCCGTCACTGCTGACATCTCTTTGAGGCGCGCGTGGAACACAACGCGCCGTCGACCCGGGCCTGGTCCTTACCGGACGGCGAGCTACTGTACCTATACCTAACCAGTGGTTTGAATGTTGATGAAACACAGGCCTATAAAGGTGATGACATCATTCGAGCCGCCATTCTGTTTTGACTCAATCTGCCTAGCCTTTTCCCAACTATGTTGAGGTCGGCTTCCAATCTAACCAGATGCAGCTGAATACCATCATGTTACATGGAGTGACTGCCTATCTGAACTCCACAATCCAGTGACTGGGTAATACGATAACCCTTGGTAAGTCTGGTTGTCAAACTTTCGGGCTTCTGATGACTCGTAGCGACTGTCAAAGATCCACGAATGACAGCCGGGACCAACGGCTTAACGTGCTTTCCGAGGTACGGAGGAGTCTCGGTATGTAAAGATGGTCACCCAAAGACAAAGACAAAGACATTTATTCGTCGGATATACATCGTCGGCAACAAAGTTGGTATATAAAATAATTGTGTTCAGGACACATCCGCCGCTAAAAGCGGCATACGAATATTTACAATAATATGTGCACATGGGCATAAAACCTAACTTATAAACTACATACCTATACTCTACAAAACAATATAGAACACTTAAAACTAGACATAGAGACACGTTAATTATTATTCTCGGGTACCTATAACCTACAATATAAAATAAACAATAAAAACACAACAATAACTTAAACAAACAACCTAACAACAACCTAATTATAAATCTAAATAAATCTAATTTAACCCTTAAAATAAAAAAAAATATTTTCGAGTATAAAAGATATTTTGACTAAGCCATGTTTTTAGTTCTTTTTTGTAACAATTAAATGGCAGTTCTCTTATTAATTTTAGAATGTGGTTGTAAATTTTTATGGACATAAGGTAGCTGTTTCTGTAGTGGAGAGTGCTGTTACAAAATCCATTGACTAACCCCGGCAAGCGTAGTTTAACCTGATGGATCGACCGTACGGCTGTTATTACTTAGCCACGAGTTACGTTCCCCGTTTTGACTATGAAAGTTAAGTTGAGTTTTATATTTTGTTAATGTCAATGTTTTGATGAAATATTCATGTTTTAAGGAAAATAGACCACAAGGAACATTTTTACTTGGTTTCGCCTAACTAGCGTATTCTAAGCAACTTATAGATTGAAAGACAAACTCAATTGTTAAAAGCAATTATTGAAATAGGTACAAAAACCTTAGAGTATGTATTATGTTTTCTTAGTGTTTATTTTTATAACGTCATCGTGCATAACTTACGCATAATTTTATTTTCTTCAACGCTATAGTCAACTTTTACTGAATCACATAAGAAGTACATAATTCCTGTGACTGTTATATAGTTTTGATTGGAATGGCTCTTTAACCATTTTGAAAACTTTCCAGGTAGACCATACATTATACTACACATTTCCAGATTGGTCGATAAATGTTTGGGCTGAAAATGTACTCTACTACTGCAGATTTCTTTCAAACCTGGATCAAAAGTAGACTAAAATGAGTATGAAAAAAACTCGCTTTTCGTAGTGGTAAGTATAGTGGCACTAAACGTTTGTCTATAATAAACCGGCTGTCTTCTTGTCTATCATTTTTATGGTATAAACTTTATAAGTAGGTATGTAAGTAAGTATTCTGCATACGCCATTTAATTTCGAAAAGTATAAACAAATAATATGTCATTGTGTATTTCGGAAATATTACTTTAATCACAGGTATCACATACAGTTCAGTATACGCTGCAACTTCAACAAATGCGATTTTTTGTCATTCTAAAATCAAGTTAATTTTCTTTGTTTTGTTTCTTTAATGTTGATATTTTGTTTAACTGAAAATAACATCAATTGAAAAGAAGGATTTGAGTACACTTTAGGAAGTCTATCTTCATCTTTACATCGTAAGCGAAATATTTGTGTCGAGTCTAGTACATCATCATAACTTCTCACGTAGATTTAACATTATGGAGGATGCGCTGTGGTAGCCCACGAAATTCAAATTTTCTTGCGTTTTATGCAATTTGCAGGTCCGTGTCAGTTTAGATCTTGACCAAAATACGCGGCAATAAAACGTATAAGTATTTACATAATTTTAATCATTAAAATCATAAAAGAAGTCTAAGTTAGATTTCTTGCAGAGTCGTTAAATTTCGTTCGTTCGACGAATCTGCACAAAATCTAACTTAGAGAGATGTATTGATGATTTCTATGGTTAAAATTATATAAATACAATAAATACATATGTTTTATTGCCGCGTATCATATTTTCATCAAGATACAACCTGACACGGACCTGCGAATTGCAAAAAACCCAAAAAAAAAAAATGAATTTCGCGGGCTACCACAGCACACTCCTCTTAATTAGAAAGGACATCAATTTTCTTGGCAGAGCTGGTCAAAGCTTATCAGTTCTTGTGTCAACGCCGTAATTAGGGCCGTATAAGATCATCTTGTTAATTACCTTCCTAACGGGTTTTCTTGAGAGACGTAGTTAGAGATGTTAACTTTGTGTGGTTTAGATATTAGAAATTATTGGAGCATGAATAATTTCGGTTTAATAATCATCATAATAACGGGTTGGATCGCCCATTCTTCTTCATCATCGTTCCCTCAATGCTGAGGATCGCGACCACATACGATGCGTCTCCAAGCTAATTCCTAATTTGAAAATATTGTAAAAGCCAATTATTTTTAAAAACCAACCATGGAGTTTCTTGCCGGCTCTTCTCCATAGGAAACGACCAATTTGGAACCGTGCACCTAGCTTTTGACGTTTCATAAGTGCCCATGTAGGTTTATGTGAAATAAAATATTTTGATTTTGAATTTGAATTATTAGGTCATCTGCAGTGTGGACCGCTCGGTAATTGCTGCCTTTAACAGCCTTCTTGATCGCGTCTGACCATCTTGCCGGTGCTCTGCCTTGAGGCAGAGCACCGTAAAAAAAAAAGTAAAAGCAGAGGGCACGCTCCTGACTTATTGTCGATAGCCGGTTGGTGATGTCGAGTTCCTCCAGTATGTTGTTAATAGTAGAAAACAAAAACCACAACTCAATCTGCCTAGGTTTTCCCAACTATGTTGGGGTCGGCTTTCAGTCTAACCGGATGCAGCTGAATACTGGTATTCAGCTGCACTGGTGGTGCAGATAGGCAGTCGCTTTATATAAAATACTGGTATTTTATATAAAGCGACTGCCTATCTGACCTCCATAACCCAGGTACTGGGTAATACGATACCCTTGGTAAGACTGGTTGTCAGACTTTCAGGCTTCTGACTACCCGTAACTACTGTCAAAGATCCACGAATGACAGCCGGGACCGTACTTTCCGAGGCATGGAGCGGTCTTGGTATGTAAAGATGGTCACCCATCCACGGACCAACTGCGGCAAGCGTAGCTTAACCTGATCGATCGACCCGTGCGTCTGTTATAACTTAGCCACGAGCTCCTCCCAAGCAATGGAACAGTAGGTTAAAAAAATAAAACGTGTGCGCTCGGGGGATTCCCGACAAGAACGAAGTTTCTGACGCTCGATACTAGCACTCACACACACTCTCGTATATAATAGAAAGAGACAGAGATAGAGAGAAAGTCGCAATGCAATAAAGTTGTAGCATTAAGGGGGATGCGCCAGGACAGCCCGCGAATTCAAATTTTCTTACGTTTTTTTGCAATTTGTAAGTCAGTCTTAAGTTGTATGGTGATTAAAGTTTGATTCGCGACCGTAACAAATATGTATTCATAGAATTATAATCATTATAATCAGTAAAACTACTCCATAAGGTAGTATAATCCTCAAATGTCAAGATTTCATGTAAAAGTCATTCAACAGGATTACCTGGTCTTAAAGAGTTGTATTGATGACTTTAATAATTATAATTCTGTAAATACTCGTACATACTTGTTACGGTCGCGAATCAAATTTTTATCAACATAAAACCTAATATTGACTTGCAAATTGCAAAATACGTAAGAAATCGGCTATCGCTGAAAACCAGCGCTGGGGCTCCGTTTCGCATGGGGTCGCGGCATTATGCTGAGCGGTAGCCGTTTTGCGTAGATGTGACGCATATTTTCCCCAAAACTTGTTTTTTACATTGCTTATTTTTTTTTTTTGTCCTTTGCGTCATGTTTACCGCAAATAAACGTATTTTCTTTCTTTCTTTCTAAATTTTGAATTTCGCGGGCTACCCTGGCGCTTTCGCCTTAAAGTTGCATTGGGGGCTCAACGCTTTTTCGTTGCGTGAGCAGTCAACTCATACCACATGCCGCGTTAAAGAACTTCGTTCCAAAAAAAAATTATACTTACTCAACAATATACTTACCCATCTGGCCCGACAAAATAAATAATTTATTAACACCCTTGCTTTAACTTAAATTATTAAAGTCACTCAGATACTTCCAACCATGTCTAAAAAGGAGGAAACGAAAACAATCTTATGTTTGCCATACTAATGAAAAAATACAACTTCTATGAATGGGCATTAAAGTTCAGAACCGGCTGGCAAACTATATCCAAGCTGTAAATAGAAATAGGCATTTAATTTACCTAACTTGAGGACTTGACGTCAAACAGAGTTGTGTTATTTTCTATTTTTAAAAATGTAATTCTGTTTCAAGTTTATTTCGGCAAGGGAATTGTGTTAAACGGTCTTGTGATCAATATTTAATTGGATCCTTAACTAAAGCCAACTAACCTATTATTACGAGTACTTCATGATGTTCTCGTACATTTCAGTCACAAAAAAAAAAAACGGTGTAATCAAAAACTTATGATAAAATAAGCGAGGATAAATTGTGTTCGCTTAAAAAGTACTAGGCAAACATGACTTAACAAGATCTCACCAAAAACGTTCAAGAGAAGTGTTGTAAGCTTCCAAACCACTAGACGAGAATAAATTGCTTCGTAATACTCGTATCAACTTAACAGCCGTACTAGGTGCTGTAAACTCTTTCGAATTTCTGATCTCCTGGTAACAACAGGGAATACTTTGCGAACTTAATTTACAAAATATACCTAAGCCGCATAAAGAAGTTTTTTTTTTGTTTTTTATGCAGCAAGGCCGAACTTCGGCCGAATTTTATAGAATTTGGCGATATTGGCATGATGAGTTATTCCTTTGGGATTCTTTATATTTTAGAGATAAACGTTTTCATTTTTAGGGTTCCGTATCTCAAAAGGAAAAAACCGAACCCAAATAGGATCACTTCGTTGTCCGTCTTTCTGTTTCTCATTCTGTCAAGACCCTTTTCTCAGGAAAGCGTAGAGGTATCAAGTTGAAATTCATGTCAAATACGTAAGTCTACAGTTCCTTGGAGTTCTAAAAAAAAACAAGCGTCTAAGTCAACGCAATACAAACTAGTTCTACAGATTCTCCGTATCCTCGGAACAAATAAAGGTCGTAAGTAGTTCCCCTTTCAATGTTTCTATTTGTTCGAACCCTGAATCTGATTTAATCTTGTCCTTTATACCCCTGAGCTTGTTAAAGATGTCCTCTTGGTCTTTTCATGTAACGGACATGTAAATGTATTATGAAAACTATTTCAAACTTCTGAGGTCTTAGTTGTTAGTTGTTAAAAGCAAAGCCTTTGTTTAAAGGATAAAATGATATTTTACCGACGAAATGGTATACACAGTGTTTAAATACACACACACACACACACATACAGGGTGTAGTGTGTATGTCTATACAACGTGTAAAACATTTCGTAGGTAAAATAAAAGGAAAAGTTGAGCCTTCAAATTTCTAATTTGTATAGCACAAAAACGTAGTTAGCTAGAATGTTGATTCTGGCATCATTGTCAAGAGCACTACTGGGACCCCACGACACAAGGAATCCCACGACACAGGGAATCCTAGTCCCCACGTCATGAGGGAATCCTAGGGTGGGGTCCAGAGAATTTGTAAAAATCTAGCACCTAAGGTCCTATAATATAAACTGATAGGTACTAGTTTTTTTTATGTATTGTATCGTGTTTCTGAACTGAATAAAGTTTTTTTATTATTTTTTTTTATTTATTTACCTAAAAAGAAACAATAGAAATATTGACCAAAACAGGTTCAAAAATGCATATAAAGTTGACAATTGCAAAACAATTTCAGATGTCATCTCATATCACACGTAAATCTAGTTCGAAATTTAAAAAAATCCAGGCAAGGGAAGCTTGTATCATAAGGAATGCAATCAGCCTAAAAAGGCCAGTGCCGAGCAAATACCTCTCACTAGGTTAGGTTAGGTTACAACTGTGACCAAACGTTTTCACGAAAATAAACAGTGCGGACTCGAACAGCGCCTACTTATTTTATTAATTTGCAGTTGATGGAAATTAGACCGTAACAATGTTAAGTTTGTTTTTGGGATAAATTCTTTTCAACTACCGAACCCTTCATTGTGCGTGGTCCGACACGCACTTGGCTGGTTTTTTTTTTTCAAATAAACCACCTGCTAACACATTGAATTGACAAAGAGTTGCTTAGTTAGATTGTTCTATAATTAAAGTAAAATTAGAGTCTATTATAATTTACTGCTCAAAGACAATGTAAAATATGATCACCATAACCATATTTTTGATCGCAGGTTCTCTTCGAGCTCCTTCATTTAACTAAAATATACCTTTACATTGCTCATCCCATAAAACACAAGACCCTAAAAAATATACTGATCCTTGATAATCATAAAATTCTTAGTATACTCGTACCTAGGTACGTGTGCGAGCATGAGCTATGCTTTGAATATGAATGTGAGACATATTTATAAGATAACGCACGAAATTCAATTACGTACAGCGCTCACTTGGATGTACTTTCCAAAACGATATACCTAACACTGGAGTCTGAATTTTCTTACACAAAACACATACGTAAATATACACACGCTTTCTTTACATGGTGGTAGGCAGAAACCACAAAACCTTACGTGTTACGATCCTAACATACTCCCTTTTCGTCGTTTATTGAATGAAACACGCACGCCAGTTATCCATTTCTTTGTTTGCATTTCCATCAGATACTTTTCCAACAGACAATATAAAATCCTAAGACCTTCCAAAACTTCCCGTCACAGTCTGCATAACCTTTCACTTTTCATAAGAGGCAATTAGAACTATTACAATCTACATCGCCACATGCAAACTACGCATCACACTGACGTCACGCAAAATTCTGCATCGCGCAATTAGAGTTTACCGCACGCCTAGCATATATAGAACGTCCCCAAATCAATTGTCGGGCAGTTGCCCACCAGACACGACACCCGTCTGGTCGGAGGATCCCCCCTTTTCTATGGAGGATGAGTGAACTTTACACCCTTTTCCTCATGCCTCTAAAAACCTGTAGAAAAACTGTGAAAGGATCCTAAAGAAATCACAAAAGCTGGAGGCAAGCAAGCTATTTCTCAATTGGATTTCTTTATTATTCTCCATTACGATATTAATACAGTACAACAACGTTCAAAGGTTCGTTTATTTACGGAAAACCGAACTTTGCCGAATTAAATGTGACTTTTCCAATTATAAGGGAGTGACGGAAGAATATAAATCAATTTCTATTGGGCGATAGTCACATTTTATTCGCTTTATTTCGATTTTTCCGAAAACAAACGATGGAATCGTTGAACGTAGTCGTACTATAAGCTTCAGTTGACCGCATTTCGGTACACATCGGTACACTTTGACACTGAGCTGGCCTTTTGTAGTATGGAGTTTCAATTGAATAAAAGGCCAGCATATACTGGTTTTGTTACGTCTGACATGCGGCCTACTGTACTTAATATAATATATACCGTTGACGGCCAGACAGCAACCTCTATAATTGTTTACATTATACATAATGCGGGGTGGATTTTTGAGGTAGCTATATTTATAGTACCTACATTAACAGTTGTAGTTACAGAAAATTGGGCTTAAGAGACTGTCCTTAGTTTTTTGAGAATTTTTTACCCACACTAACAGATTTTGAAAAAAACACAGTCAGCAAGAACGACACCTGTTTTCCTGTTTCTCAAATAAATTTGACTTTGATTTCATTATTATCTTTAGGCTGGCCCTCTATTAAAAATTAAATTAAATTTATTTATTTCAGATAACGTGATCCATACAGTTCGATTTAAATTTAAAAATTAAATTAAAACCAAAATAAAACTAAGCACAATTAAATAAAATAAAAATTAAAACACATTCAAACCACCCATTTAATAAAGGATCTCCATAACGGAGAAGAGATCCTATTTGCTACAGTTTTCAGAATTCCGTTGCAACTGCCATGTATTCTGAAGATCGGGGATACAGTTTTCTTGCCGATGACGGCATGAAAGCCATCAGTGCGATACCGCACAAACATCGGACTATCGGATCGGATATTAAATAGGACTTAAACATAACTGGCGAAATGTGGGTGTACACCTCTGCCTAACCATTCGCGGATTACAGGCGTAATGTTATGTTATAATGTTATTATCTTTTGATCCAAATAAAAGATTGGTAACCTTTTGATCCAAATAAATAAAAGATAGACAGGTAATCTTTTGATCCAAACAAATAAAAAATAGACATGTAATCTTTTCAAATGAACTGTGATTGATATTGATGTGTGTATCTATTCTATTTTCGTTCGCCAAAGGCCACATTACTATGTAGAAGCTTCAACCAAGATTACTTGAAAAATATTCGATATAAAAATAAAATATCGGCGCCGATCCTTTGAACTCAGTAGAAATTATGCCTATCTTTCAGAAGCTAAGGTATTTTATATAAATATTTTCATATTATCTAGGCAAGTGGCTCTTTTGCTTTTCTGTTATCTTTGTTCATATTTTACTGAAGGTAAAGGTAATCTTTTATAAGAATTTTGTGTAGTTTTATGATTTTTTGAAGAATAGACATTCAAATGGTAGCTTTGGTAATTGTTTGGAAAAATAAATCTGAATAATTGTTAAAGAATTTTTACCAATAATAGAGGGGCTCGTGGCTTAGTAATAAAAGCCGCACGGGTCGATCGATCAGGTTAGCTACGCTTGCCGCAGTTGGTCCGTGGATGGGAGACCATCTTTACATACCGAGATCTCTTCGTGCCTCGGAAAGCACTATAAGCCGTTGGTCCCGGCTGTCATACTTGGATCTTTAACAGTCGTTACGGGTCGTCAGAAGCCCAAAAGTCTAACAACCACTCTTAACAACGGGTATCGTGTTAACCCCAACATAATTGAGAAAAGGCTAGGTGGATTGCTTTGTTGTTTGAAAGTTCGAAGTTCGGTTTTGCTAGCCACATCAGAGCTCACCGGAATAAAGACCCAGATTAAAAAACATATAGGAGTCGCCATCGCCGGATACGGTGTGGAAGACATGATGATGATGATGTTTGAAAGGTATGTGTGCCTGTAAATATTGATACTACAAGAATAATGATGGGATTTTACAACCATCATTCGTCCTTTTTTTAAATTTCAGCCAGGTAGGTACGGTCAGCAACAGAAGTCGGTTAACACTGCTACTTTTGTCATCATCTAAATTAACATAAAATGATTCGTTAAACTGCTTTTTTTTCGTGTATCTGTTAAGAGTTCCTAAAATTTTAAATACTTGTGTTCTGATTTCAATTAAATATTTCGCTTAATAATTAAGATTAAAAAACGGCAAGTGTTAATCGATTTTTGTTGTTGACTGTACTTAAAAAAAGAGTTTTACTTATTTATTTTCTAAGTAAGTAGGTAAGTACTTACTTCAACTGCTGCTGCCCCAACTTTATTACCAAAGTTTTAAAAGGTTTTGTTGATACCAAATTCAGGTCAAGAGTTATTCTAGAAGTTAACTCGTTAAAATTTAGAATAGCTAAAGAATCTGTGGTTTTAGAAAACTTTGGAATCAGCTACAAGAGATACTGGTACGTAATCTTGTAAGCAATTCCAGACTCTCTTATCTTTAGGTTTCACGATCATCCTGATGTGCTGGAAATGTGAAAAATAAATTATTGTTTAAAAAAACTAAAAAACACGCTATTTTTTACAATGACATAAATTTTCTCGTTAATCACTTTATTCTTATATTGAAAAAAATATTTTTTACTTTTTAGTTCAGTTTAATGGTATTAAAGCGTGTTTTTTTTTTATTTTTTAAACTATAATTTATTTTTAATTTTTTTAGAGATAAATCGTTAATCCTGATGATCCTGATCAGGATAATGGGACAAAAGTTTTAAATTATTGTATTGTCATCAAGGTCTCGAATTAATCTGACCATTTAAAGTAGGTAAAAATCGAGTTCAAAGATTCCGTTACATACAAACATACAAACGTACATACATACAAACATACATACAGGTGAAGTTTATAAAAGCGTGTTAAAAATGGCCGTCTGTTAGCACAGTAGGTACTAGTCCAGTCACACCTTGGTTGACATATTTTAGGCAGAGAGAGCTATCAAAAGCCTACCACCTCCCAAAAAAAAGGCTACCTTCCTCTTTCTGCCTCGTATATTTTGAGTGATCCATATATAGCAGTTATGGTTTTTTTTCCACTGCAGGGCAAAGGCCTCCCTTTCCTTATTCCAATCAACTCTATCCTGAGCCAATATGAAACCAATCCCTCCTAAAGCGTTAAGTTCTTCCCGCCATGTACGCCTAAGTCTTCCGCGATGCCAGTGGACGTTTTCAGGAACTCATGCTGTGATGGTTATAGCCCAAAAAGCATTCGACATGCGCAAACGTGTCCAGCACAGTCCTATTTGAGCTCGACTGCTTTTTGGGTGACTTCTACGTTTTTGATCTTAGAGCGCAGTGTTCCGTATCCGCGGGGAAATTGTATAACACACTACAGATATTGCAATCCACGAAGACGCACCCCACTATTCCTCCTAACCGTTTATAGTACAGTCAGCAACAAAAGTCGATTAACGCTTGCAATTTTTTAATCTTATTTAGTTATTGACACACCAACGACTTATTCACTAAATCATTACATAAAAATCTAATAATCTAATTAATCTTAATTTTTAAGCGAAATATTTAATTCAAATCGGAACAGAAGTACTTACAATTTTAAGAATATTAACTCTTAACAGATAAACGAAAAAATAAGCAGTTTAGCGAATCATTTTGTATTAATTTAGATGATGTCAAAAAGTAGCAGTGTTAACCGATTTCGTGGATTGCACTATCTATACCATTCGGAGTCGGTTTCATTTTGACAGATCAACAACATTTATTGCGTTATTTAAGTTGTCGAGCAGACAAATTTTTTGAACATATCATCATTCTCCTGCCCTTATCCCAATCTATTTGGGGTCGGCGCAACATGTCCTTTTTTTCCATACTTCTCTATTATTCGTCATCTCGGTAGTCACCCCCTTTCTAGCCATGTCATCTTTCACACAATCCATCCATCGTTTCTTTGGTCTTCCCCTACTCTTATAGCCATCGACATTCATACTCAAAACTTTCCTCACGACATTTTCCTCGATTCCTTCGAACATATGAAGCAATTGATTATCAATTTGTTTCAAAATGATGCAGATTCCGATTGATAGTGTGTTACGCAATTAGGGTGCTGGTCTGTAAGTCGAACTCCAAGGATACAGCATTTCATCGCTCACAGGAAAACCTCGAGTTTGGTCCTCTGCTGAACTGTCAAGGAGCAGATTTGAGCGCCTTATGTAAGGATAGGGAAAATGTACATGTCGATTAATTTGCGAAGTTTTGGACCAGCAAAATTTGAGGTACTGTCATATCAGCCAGAGCCACGAAGAACAAGAATATGGCTTCTAAATAAAACACCCAAAATATACAATGAAATTTTATTTCCCAATAACTATTCATAATTTATCTTCATAATCAAACGTATATTTACATGTTTCTAAACGCTTTTCATCACGTCGGTAACAATATATAAAGTTCATTTGGTGGGCCTTGGGCCTGTACAGCATGAGCTAGAGCTGTGAACGTAATCACAGATTTGTAGAACAGTGTTCCTTCGGCTAGGTAAAGTAGAGTTAGGAGTAAAATGAGCGTTGTTACTGACGGCGGGTGCAGTGACTGGGTCCCGGCGTGTAATTCTGCTAGGCTTTCTTCTGGAACAAATGTTATGGATTAGTGGAAGTATATTGTACTAGATGTTGTGGATATGTCGGCAATAAAGGGTCCAAATTCCTATTCAAAACTTTCTACATGACACGTCTCTTATTTCGCATCACAGTCAGTCAGACTAGCTCTTACATACTCATTTAATTTTCTTATATGTATCAATCAAATGGCTTAGCATGATCCTTCGTTAAGCCCAAAATACTGCAGCATTAATTTTGAAATAAATTTATATGGTAAAGTTGAGGATTAATGTTAAGTACTAATGTTTGACGAAAACACGATTCCATAAAATTTTCTCGATGGAAAAAAAATCCAAAGTGATCTTCAAACCGAACAATAAACTATAAATAAATAAATATAAATAAATATTCAAAAAATCCTTCAAATTAGATCATGAAAATTTGTTTTGCTTTTCGTTTTTTTCAAATACCCATTATTTTCACTCGTACCTAAACTATCGGCGCCCAGCACCGCACTCAGTCTCGCTCTCACTCAGTCCCCGAACAGTATCGTGCGAGCGAGATAAAAAGCTGAGGTAGTTATAGGCTCTTAATAGGAAAGGCTTGATATTTCTACACATCCTTCTGTATTAAAATTCTCGTCTCATTTACATGGACTTGCCTTTCATTCATCCCTTTTGTGGCCCAACATAATTTTGCTAGAAATACTCACTAAAATAAATTCATCATCATCATTTCAGCCGAAGAACGTCCACTACTGGACATAGGCCTTACTCACTGTCACTTAAGTTTGGGTATTCTTTGGGCTATATCGGTTACCTTGGTTCTCCTACGGATCTCTTCATTTCTGATTCGATCACGTAGGAAACTCCAAGCATAGCCCTCTCTATTGCCCTTTGGGTGACTTTTAGCCTTTTAATAAAGCCCATTGTGAGCGACCACGTTTCAGTGCCGTAAGTCATCACTGGCAACACGCACTGGTCAATGACTTTCGTCTTGACACATTGCGATAAATGGGATGAGAAGATATTGCGTGTTAATTTATAATAAAAACTTTTTTACAAAAAAATACAACCGACTTCCAAAAACAACACTACAAAGTGAAAAATAACTTCAATTTTGGAAGTCGGTGTCTGGTTAAATGTATTTTCGTTTTTTGCCACCGACTTCCGAAATTAAAGTTATTTTTCACTTTGTAGTGTTGTTTTTGGAAGTCGGTTGTATTTTTTTGTAAAAAAGTTTTTATTTTTCACTTTTTAGTTGTGTACCTACCCCACACAAATTCTAATACCACTATCTGCAAAACAAACTAGAACATCATCCATATAAAAGTGGGGAAAAAATACGTATTATTGAAGCTAACTCAAAAACTACCGAAGCAAAGTTTTAATCAATTTTATATGGGACCAACTGTGATGTATACCCTCTCGAATAAAACAAAAAAAATCCAAATCGGTCCAGCCATCTTCGAGTAATCGGGGAACATACATAAAAAAAAAAAGAAGGTTCCGACGAATTGAGAACCTCCTCCTTTTTGAAGTCGGTTAAAAACAGTGACGGTATGCCATCCTTCTTGCCCTACACTTTGTGCAAGTTAGAGCAGTAAAGATACAGATTAACAAAATTAAAAAGTAGTCAGAGCTACGCGGACTGCAGAAGTTTTCGACACAAATATGACTATAATGGCCGCGGACTGGAGAAGGTTATTCAACAGTTAACTGGTTAATTGCCTATCAAAAATGAGGCGCCATTTGTCAGCTCTCAAAAAGTAGTTGCACGTGTTTGTTTTTTCTTTCCTATCTTATTAATATTTCAGGAGTACTACTAGATAAGAGAACATTATTATTTTAGGCGCGACTCCGACTTTCAAGTTTTCTTTTACTACTTAAATCAGTTTCTTTGATACTCGTATAAAAGTTCGGTGTTCTTTATTTGCATAATAATATCGTTTGTGAGTTGAGATCAAACTTGGAAAACATTTTTGGCTCAAACCTCAATATCAAAGATTGAATTTTGATATTTGATGTTTGCTCTTAGGTTACATTTATTTTAATTTATAACGTTTGGTGATCAAATATGAATGATTTAATATTTATTTGAGAATTGGATTGATTAATGCCTTTATATGGCTAGCTTTTATTTTCTAGTACTTTTCCCCAGCAACCAATATTTTGTTCTTTTTATTGCACTATTTTTCTTAAGAATCGGCAAATAGAAACACTTTTATTATTTTTGCTCTAAACAAGAATTCAACGAAACAATTGATCAACGATTTTATTATTATCCTACATGGCTAGAGATAAACCATTCTAAAAATGAACGCCCCTCCACAGCGGTTACGTTTATATGCAAAGAAGATGTATGACGCAATACATATAATTGGTCTTTGTCATTGATTGCTCAGTCACCGGCAAGTACGGTCAACGATTAAACTAAATAAATACCTTAAATACATAAAAATATACACAATAACACTGTTTTTTTTTAATGCAAAGGTACCTGACTTGCCCAAACGCTAAACAGCTGGATTTATCGGCCAACAAGTGTATAAATGACACGAACGCGCGACAGAGCGAACGTGTCATTCCATATAAAGCGAGCTTTCCCCGCCGTACAATGACCGCCGTACTTCGACTGATCGCACGATTAGTTGACCTCTAAGTGCGGTTACGAGTCCATGTTTAAAGCGAACGTGTCGTTCCATATAAAGCGAGCTTTCCCCGCCGTACAATGCTAGTACCTGGACTGATCGCACGATTAGTTGACCTCTAAGTGCGGCTACGAGTCCATGTTTACAGCGAACGTGTCGTTCCATATAAAGCGAGCTTTCCCCGCCGTACAATGCTAGTACCTGGACTGATCGCATGATTAGTTGACCTCTAAGTGCGGTTACGAGTTCATGTTTACAGCGAACGTGTCGTTCCATATAAAGCGAGCTTTCCCCGCCGTACAATGCTAGTACCTGAACTGATCGCACGATTAGTTGACCTCTAAGTGCGGCTACGAGTCCATGTTTACAGCGAACGTGTCGTTCCATATAAAGCGAGCTTTCCCCGCCGTACAATGCTAGTACCTGGACTGATCGCATGATTAGTTGACCTCTAAGTGCGGTTACGAGTTCATGTTTACAGCGAACGTGTCGTTCCATATAAAGCGAGCTTTCCCCGCCGTACAATGCTAGTACCTGAACTGATCGCACGATTAGTTGACCTCGAAGTGCGGTTACGAGTCCATGTTTACAGCGAACGTGTCGTTCCATATAAAGCGAGCTTTCCCCGCCGTACAATGCTAGTACCTGAACTGATCGCACGATTAGTTGACCTCTAAGTGCGGCTACGAGTCCATGTTTACAGCGAACGTGTCGTTCCATATAAAGCGAGCTTTCCCCGCCGTACAATGCTAGTACCTGGACTGATCGCATGATTAGTTGACCTCTAAGTGCGGTTACGAGTTCATGTTTACAGCGAACGTGTCGTTCCATATAAAGCGAGCTTTCCCCGCCGTACAATGCTAGTACCTGAACTGATCGCACGATTAGTTGACCTCTAAGTGCGGTTACGAGTCCATGTTTACAGTTATGTCGCCGCACGCACACAAGTAAAGTGTTGCAATAGGTATTTCCTGTCACACATTGAAATAATTACGTTTTATGGAGGGGCGTTCATTTTTAGAATGGTTCATCTCTACCTAGAAGAGCAGTGTTGTCCTTTGTCTCTAGAATTTCAACGATGCCTCTAGTTTTTTAAACTTCCATAGAAAGATTGACCACCTACCATCAGAAGGCTAGCCTGCATATATCCCTACCAAGAATATGTGTGGTTCAAACTATTCTCCATAATATATCCCCGATACGAACCGTTGAGCACATGCACCGACACGGTGTGAGATCTGGCGCCTCGGACTGCGCATGTGTAGTTGCCAGCGTCGCTGCTGTTGACACGTGCCAAACGCAGCTGACTATCAGCACCCCCTGGAACTTGTTCTGTCTTCACACTGTGAAAGAAAAAGATAGTTTTATATTAGTGACAATAACAACGGGAAGAAAATATAATACTAACTGACAAACAATAATTGGGTGAATTGCCCAAGCAAAAAAATACACGGCAAACCTGAGAACGGTAGTGCAATGTGCTGATTATTAATTTTATATATTTTTTCTCAACAACGTAAGTATTTCTCTACCTTGGCAAAAAAAATCATTGGTATTTACCCTCTAATATACCCAAAAAAAAAATTACAAAGTGTTATTTTATCATCACGGTGACCTGTCCTGAACCCAATTCCGCTCATAACATACCTTCTCCTGCAAATACATTCGTAATATGGATTTAAATTGATTTTGTTATCATTAAATTATAATATATTCGATCAAATAAAACAATTTTTGTTTGTTTATCTTCTTTCTCATGGATTTGACAGGCAGTCAACTTTTGTCTGGAAAAAAGTTATCATTTCAGAGGACAGTAAGTTTTAGTAGAATAGCCACATCAACATTGCGTTGTTACGCCCCTTTCACCTTTTCTCACTCCGGATCAGTCCGGCTTAAGCTCTCGGCGCGAACGCACCGGTCCCAACGTCTTGCGGTTTCCCGCCAAAAAAGTAAGTTTATCATTTCAGTAATATGGGGACAAAAATAGTTTCATTTCGGTGGCTGTTATAACTCGTGCTAGATTTGTTTAATTTGTTTCAAAATTGTGTATTAAATTCGCAGTAAGTACTGTTTTGTTTGAGTAGTGTTCATATTTTTTAAATAATTTTTTTTCGGAGTTAAATGTAGAACTAACCTCTATTTTATCATCTCAGTGTTATCATTTCAGTGGATTCGGTGGACTGTTATACCAATTACAGTCCACCGGAATTAAAAGTATCTCCGAAATGATAAAAACATAAAGTTTTAGAGATCCTGGTGTCAAATACAAAGTCATAGTTTTGTAATGTACCTACTTTTACCTAGAGTGTCGATTAGATTATTTAGGTGTATTTGTTGTGTAATATTTGTGCTTAAGATATATAATATATACATATATCTATGTAGTTAGTACATGTTTACTATACTTTAGATACACATTTGTTCGGCTCAACGAAAATGTGATGAGTGTGTGGGTCACCACAGTGTAGATTATTATACCTACTAATTGTCAACAAAATAATTATTTCGAGGGTTTACCTTCAATATAAGTCACTTACCTTTATTGTAACCTCAAAGAATGATATATGTAATAATACTAACTGTAATATCTGTATATTAATGATGATATTAAAAAAACTGTGTACTGTCCTGTCTCAGTGTTTATCTAAAATTTGTGGAAATCAAACCTAACAAAGTACGGAACCCTGGCTGGGGGCACGGTTGTTCTTAGCTGTATCATTTCGGTGGATTTATCATTTCGGTGGTAATTTTTATCATTTCGGTGGACACTTTTAATTTCAGTGGACTCTTAAAACTTTATCCTTAAATATTTATGTAAGTTTTGATAATATTTGATGTCCACTCACGCACAATGTTATAAAATAGACTAAAGTATTATTTGTCACTAAAAATATATAGATTGCATTGAAATAAAAAAAACCCACCGAAATGATACATAAAAATCTCTTGTTGAAATTCACCCAATTATGGCTTTCAGCTAAAAAGAATACCACACAGCAGATATCAACGTTCACAAATTAATTAAAAATTAATTAAATTTAATTAGAAACTTTTAAAAAACCCGACCATCTGTAATGTACTACAATTCTTGCAAATAAAAAAAAACACACAACTGATATCAACGTTCACAAATTAATTAAAAATTAATTAAATTTAATTAGAAACTTTTAAAAAACCCGACCATCTGTAATGTACTACAATTCTTGCAAATAAAAAAAAAACACACAGCTGATATCAACGTTCACAAATTAATTAAAAATTAATTAAATTTAATTAGAAACTCTTAAAAAACCCGACCATCTGTAATGTACTACAATTCTTGCAAATAAAAAAAATTCATTTCATTTCATTTCATTTCACAGGTAGTAAGCATTAAAAAAAGAAGCGGTCAAGTGCGTGTGGTACGGTCAGCAACATAAGTCGGTTAACACTGCTACTTTTTGACATCATATAAATTAACACAAAATGATTCGATAAACTGCTTTTTTTTTTGTTTAACTGTTAAGAGTTAATGTTCTAAGATTTTAAGTACTTCTGTTTCGATTTGAATTAAATATTTCACTTAATAATTAGGATTAAATAACTGCAAGTGTTAATCGACTTTTGTTCCTGACTGTACAATGAAGGGTTCCGTAGTTGGGATGAATTTATCCCACGAACAAACTTAACATTGAAGTTGAAAACATATTTCATTCAACAATCCAACAGCAAATGTTTGTTTGTACGCACAAAATAGCGTGATTAGCGTGAGGGATCCAGCAGAATATCAGCGTCAGGTATATTGTCTGACACATGCTGAGCTGGACACCCATTTGGTGCAACCTTGAGACGCACACCGCACTGTGTAAATTCGATGTCAATTTGTTTTAAAGTACTTACGTCTTAGTCTCAATTTTTTTTTCTTTTTATTTATTTTTTGTATATGTACGTTTTTCTTTTCTTTTTTTGTTTTTTGTTATCATTATTGGCATCTTGTTTTTATATTCATTTAATTAATTGTACTTTTGTGTGTTGTGCTATATCTTTTGCACCAAATAAATGTTTTATCTATCTATCTATTAACCATGTTATTTTAAGACATTAGACTTCTTATAAATTTTCCTGTAATCTATAAGTATAGAACTATTCTTTGTATTTCTTTTCAGAATTTTAGGCTCAACAGTTTCGGAGATAACTAATGGTCAATTTTCATAAATTATCTTTAATAACTTTAAAACGATTTCTTTTAAAATGATAAAAAAAATATGTACATATTTGAAATTCTTATAAAATGCCCTTTCATTTGATATGTCACAGGGTAAAATTTGCAAAACTTTTTTTTTTTAATTTTCAAATTTTCCCCCAAAAGTGAACCCCTTATTCAAAATTCATTTATTTACGTAACACGTTCGTGTTTGGGTAATAGAAATTCATATGTGTACCACATCTAAACTTAATCGGTTCAGTAGATTCGGAGCAGATCGGCTGTGACAGACGGACAGACACGAGTGATCCTATAGGGTTCCGTTTTTTCATTCGGTTGTACGGAACTTATTTTAATAATATTAATATACATCTAGAAATGACGTAATCAGCCAAAAGTAATACCCACATAAAAGATTTACTGAACATTACTAGTTTGGATCAATATGCGTTACTTACGCAGAAACTGGCAATTGCTCAACATATTTCTGTAGAACTTGCAAAAGTTAGGCAGAGGAAACGAAACGTCCATCCATCCAGATCTTACGGTTAGTATTAAGGTCTTTGAAAAATTCGATCGATACTGGACGACTGATATCTGGGCGACTGATAATTAATAAACTACGTAATGAATACTCTTTTGCCATAAGTATTTATGGCAAAAGAGGTTATTCAGTATCTTGTATAGGTTACAGCAAAAAATCAACTCTCCCTCCCATTGTAGAAAAGACGTAGATATTATTGAAATCCGTGATCGTAGATATCATTTTATTTTTTATTTTGTGCCAAACGTGTATTTTCTTCTTTTTTATTGGCTGTGTAAATTGAAGTTTGATTACTTACTTTAAATAATTTCATGTTCTGAATTTTTTTTTTTCAGTTGTTGGTATGAAATTGTTTATATAAATAAGCACCTTACCTACCATTAATATTTGCATGCCAAAATATGGCAAAATGTGTCATCGCAAGAGAATATTTACCACCTTTGTATTACCGCATTTATAGCAAATAAATGACTTTGACTTTGACTGAGAGCCAGGTTAGAGTCCATATTCAGGACTGGAGGACACACATAGTATAGTGACTTCTTGCTTTCCTTAAAGAGGTTACAAATATGCAAGTTTTATGCAGCGAAAGTATAAAATTATATTACTAAAAAAAGATCAAAATAAAATAACAATACAAAGCAAACTAAAAAAAATCATGAATGAAAAACAAAATTAGATTAAATTAATAGATAGAAGAAAACCTTAGCAACGATTTGCTCAAATGGAAATATACATTTTACGTTTTTTATTTCGTTTTCGGAAGCCGACCCTAACATAGTTGGGAAAAAGCTAGGCAGATTGATTGTTCTTTAATTCGTTTTACGGCGAGGTAAAGTTTCCAAAAACAGTTTCTTGTGATGTCTCAAAATATAACAAATATGAAGACCACATTTCCAATGTTCCAAAGAAAGTATACACTACTATTTTTGATTTAGTACAAAAAAAATGGGGCTCTGTCTGTACCCGTTACTGATCATATTTGCATAGTCAAAAGTAAAAAAAATGAAATCCCAAAATTTCCACGAAAATTTGTCATAATTATTATTTGTCATAACCTATTAGAAAATACTACGCGCAGTGCTTTTCCATGATTAATGATTACTACTATGTAGCCTCTACAATATTTCCATAAACTATGAGTGACATTTTGGGGTATAAACAAACGCTAATAACTTTGCTGTTTATGAATATTATTTATTGAGACTTTACATAAATCAATCTGCCTAGCCTTTTCCCAACTATGTTGGGGTCGGCTTCCAGTCTAACCGGATGCAGCTGAATACCATTATTTTACATGGAGCGGCTGCCTATCTGACCTCCACAACCCATTAACTGGGTAATACGATACCCCTTGGTAAGACTGATTGTCAGACTTTCGGGCTTCTGACTACCCGTAACGACTGTCAAAGATCCACGAATGACAGCCGGGACCAACGGCTTAACGTGCTTTCCAAGGCACGGAGGAGTCTTGGTATGTAAAGATGGTCACCCATCCACGGACTAACCCCGGCAAGCGTAGCTTAACCTGATGGATCGACCCGTGCGGCTGTTATTACTTAGCCACGAGCTTCCTTATTGAGACTTTACATAATTGTTATATAATATCAAGATCTCAAATAAGCCCTTTAAGTATTTGTACTAATTAAAAATTAGTGGTGTATTATAATATTCACAACATCAACATTCTATTAGGTTGTTGTCAACGGGCGTATTTTTGAGCGGTATCTATTTAAAATTTCATAAATGTCTGGGCCGGCTTCAAGTTTCAGGTTCGCGTGAGCCGCCCCGTTTACATTGTATATTTATAAGCAATCCGGTTTGCTTCCTTTTTCTGTACACTATAAGTACCGATAGAATATAAAATAAACCATTATTGTCTTATTTGGATGGTGATTTGAATTCTTTATGGGGTAAAGTTATAATTTAAAGTGAGTGAAAGGGGTTGGAGAGATTAAGTATTCATCATTTGGGCTATTTTGTTTAACTATATACCGCTCGGTAAGCCGTTGGTCCCGGCTGTCATTGGTGGATCCTTGACGGTCGTTCCGGGTCGTCAGAAGTCCGATAGTCTGACAACCAGCCTTCCGATCCCAACATAGTTGGGAAAAGGCTAGGCAGATGATGATATTGATTGTCTATTGGAATTATAGTGCTCAAGTTCCAAATATTTCAATTTGAGATAGGTACTTAATATAGGGGTTAGTCAGTAGATTGGTGACCATCTTTACATAACGAGACTCCTCCGCGCCTCGGAAAGCACGTTAAGCCGTTGGTCCCGGCTGTCATTCGCGGATTTTTGACAGTCGTTACGGGTCGTCAGAAGCACGAAAGTCTGACAACCAGCCTTACCAACGGGAATCGTATTACCCAGTTACTGGGTTGTGGAGGTCAGATAGGCAGTCGCTCCATGTAAAATACTGGTATTCAGCTGCATCCGGTTAGACTGGCAGCCGACCCCTACATAGTTGGGAAAAGGCTAGACAGATTGATTGATTGACTTAATATAGAGGTTTGCATATATGTATGCATGGTATCCACATAGACTGTATACGTTTTTAGTCCTTGCTACTATATTGCTACGTAAATTTCCAGTTACTTAATTTTCCAACGCCCAATAATTATTGTGTTATGGCATAAATTAGCAAATTCCATCCATCTAGTCAAAGATAGACTGGCTATGTTCAAAATTGCGTACCTATACACTCACAGTCTAAGTCGACGTTCGCACGGACGTAAAAATATCGCGGCGATTTCATTTCGCGCACTGGATTTTCAACGCTCTGCTTAGCGCCGGGAGTTGAAAATCCAACAGTGATTTTTGCGACGGGCTAGAATGTACCCTGTTGTTGTTAAGTTGGATTCTCAACGCTCGGCTCAACAACGAGAGTTGAAAATCCAGTGCGCGATAAAATTCCGCCGCGATATTTTTACGTCCGCACAAACATCGGCTAACTGATAAAGTAGATACAAATGTAACAAAGAATTGAGTACGAAAGTTATCAAAGAATTATGTAAAACGCGAAACTCTTCTGATAAATAAATTCATTTAATTTGGTGTCTTATTCCATTGAAGTTTATAACCTCTACCCTACTTCGAAAGTTTTCTCTTGTTTAGTTGACCTTTTGTTTATAATCCAAATATAAACTAGATTTGTTGTCTAAATTTTTTTGGTATACAAAAAATGTATACTGGGGATCTTTTCTTGAAACAGTCTAAACAGAAACTTCTATTAAGTTTTAGTTTTGATATTTTTGTTTTAAAGTAAAGTAAAATAAGACGTTTTAAGGGGATATATCGATATGTGTTTTAAAAATTCCTATAAAACTATAGGTTAAATCTAACTTATCCATATGTGATATTTGACTATATTGTCTACTGCTGTACTAAAACCGAAAAAAAATTGCAAAGTAGCTTCGTCTTTTTTTGTTTTATGCGATTATATGTAAACAGTTAGGTATTTTGCAGTAAAATTTGCTTTAAATTGAAGGTATTTAAATATTTCAAGAACCTATTAACTAAAAATTGATTAAGTTTTTATTTTGTCATAAATCTACATTTAAAAGAAGCACGTTTAAATTCCGTTGCGCGTGAGTCTTCTATCTCGCGCGTCAAACTAGACAGCCATAACACCATTTCAATTACACACCAAGCTAAACCACGCTTCTCTGTATCCTCTTAAGTTGGAGTAAATTTTATTGGTCTCATGATAACGATATGACATTACTTACGAGCGTATGTTGACATAAAGGTCAATTTTTCAATCAATCTGCCTAGCCTTTTCCCAACTATGGGGGTTGGCTTCCCGTCTAACCGGATGCAGCTGAATACCAGTATTTTTACCCGGAGCGACTATCTATCTGACCTCCATAAACCAGTAACTGAGTAATACGATACCACTTGATAAAACTGGTTGTCAGACTTTTGGACTTCTGACGACCCGTAACGACTGTCAAAGATCCACGAATGACAGCCGGGACCAATAACTTAACGTGCTTTACGAGGCATGGAGAAGTCTCGGCATGTAAAGATGGTCACCCGTCCACGGAGCTCCACAACCCGGTTCCTGGTTAATGCGATACTCTTTGGTCTCTTTCTGGTTATCATACTTTCAGCCTTCTGATCACCCGTCAAAGTCACTGTCAAAGATCTACGAATGACAGCCGGGAGCACCGGCTTAGCGTGCTTTCTGAGCCACGGAGGGGTCTTGGTACGTAAAGGCATCGACGGACCAAGCCCGGCAAGCGTAGCTTGACCTGATGGATTGACCCGTGGGGCTGTTATTACTTAGCCACGAGCTCCTATAAACGCCAATAATTCTTCAAAGAAGTTATCGTATAAAATTCTACAATTACTGCCTTTCTATAACAGTTCAAATATTTATATTATCTGCATCCCTAGTAAACAGTTTTCGACTTTCATAGTAAGTTAAAATTTAATTTAATTTACTCACAAGCCTAAACTAGAAAGCGTTGTTGCAGCAGAATTAATAATCTACACATACTCTGACTAAATTTTCTCTCCTAAAATACATCACCAGAACTTAAATTGAAATAGTCAAGAAGTGGAAATTCGCTGACAAAAGTATGCTTTGATGAACAGAAAATGCTTCAGCGTGCAACTAATGTGAGATTTTAGGGTATTAGTTGAGAAATTCATATGAGAATCTTTGACAAAATGCCGGATTGTAATGTTTTAAGCTGGGTTCAGACAGCTCTGCAATTTTGCAACAAGTGTGTATTATGTTTACGGTTTATGTTTAAAAAGTTGTAATCTTCAATGACTGTTACATGATCGTGAGATCTTAAGCCAGACCAATCTTTTTTTTTTTGTGTCACCATAATAATTTTATCTTTAACGTTGACATTTTTTACCGTCTTGAAAAAAATAGGGTATATTAGGTGAACGGAGTAGAAGCGTATGGCATACCTAGTATTTTTTTTTTTTTTTTAATAGCTTAGAAAAAATAATAAATACTTTAAAAATATCGAAATTCAAATCATATGCAACCTGCATTATGATTTGAATTTTGATTTTTTTTTATTAAAAAAAAAAAACTAAATATGCCATAGGCACTGAATATACCCTATTTTTCAAGACGGTAAAAAAAGTCATCCAGTATAACTTATCATAATCAGCCTATAGTGTTGTCACTTCTGGGACACAGGCCTCCTCTCATGACAGGGAGTGGGCTGTAATCCACCACGTGGGTCCAGTGTGGGTTGGTTTTTAGGGTTCCGTTCGCGAAGGGTACCAAACGGAACCTATTACTAAGTCTCCGCCGTCCGTCCGTCTGTCCGTCCTGTCTAGTCAGTGGGCTGTATTTCATAAACCGTAATAGTTAGACAGTTGAAATTCTCACAGATTGTGAATTTCTATTACGGCTATAAAAACAAATAATTATAAGAAAATAAAGTTAAAAATTAATAAAAGTACAATAAACTTTTATGAAAAAAAAAATTCTAACCCTAGCATGTGGGGTGTCATTGTCTAGAATTCATCGAGTAGAGTACAAACATATTTCTTTTTTTTTTATCTTCAAAAATGAAGAAATAGGAGGCCGTAAATGTTGTCAATTTTGACCATATTTTTGTACGAGCTCTATCGAAAAATTAAACAAGTTAGGAATTTGAAACTTATGTTTATCATGTACCATATACTGTATTTATATCAACAAATAGGTACTAAAAACGCCGATTCATAGGGTATTTAATTTAAATATGGGCGATATTCTGCAACTGCAAAAAATAACCTTGTAATTCATAGTATCAAGAAATACAAAGTTATCTTTGCGACTGTTCAACATTATAGTACGGAACCCTTGGTGTGTAAGTCCGACTCGCACTTGGCTGGTTTTTTATCTTTTATTTCAGTCCAAAGATCATCAAATAATCAGTTATAAGCCATTATATTACAACTTGACGTCCGGCGGAACATTCTGTCCAACCACAAACGTTATTTTTGTCTTGTCTCTTTTTTCTGTTGTTTTTGTCTTGCCTCGTCTTCACCATTCCTTTGTATATAGGTATTTCTAAAGAAACTGAAAATATCTGAAAGCTTAAATGAATTCTTGTCTTACCTGATCCCTCCGCGTGTAGTATCAGCATTCAGCGCCCTGCCTTCGTGCAGCCACGTCAGAAGAGCCGGAGTGTCGACGTGACGCGCTCTGCACAGTAGCGCTAGCGTCGACTCAGCTTCGTAGTACTTCTCCAGGAGAGGGGCGCCAGCCTCGTCGACTACCCACACTTGAGGCGCTGAGAACAAAATACATGAGTTTTGAACTTGAATTGTATACTATAGGTACTAGCTTCCACCCGGGTCTTCGTCTGCGTGGATGTCGGATTTCATGTTTTAATTTTCTTGCGCGGAACCCTAAATATTTTTTTTAAAATAAAAGTAGCATAAGTTACTCCTTATAACATCAGCTAGGTATATGCCGTCAAAATGGGTCCAGCAATTTTGGAGATTAGCCGGAATAAACAAACAAACAGATATACAGACAAAAAATTTTAAAATTATTTTTTGTGCTGTAATAATACTTTCATAATTATGCATTTAGTAAAAAGCTGTTATTTTGACATAACAAACAGACACTTTATTATTTATTACACATGTTTATTTATTTGCATGTAATAAATATGTATATAATTAAAGGTATATAGATAGCATCTGCCCGCGACTTCGTCCGCGTGAAATTTCTTGTTCCCCCGACCCACCCTGTCGCATCGCATTGGCTGCCCGCTGGCTTTTTTCTTTTTGCTCGGTTTTTCAGTGTTCTAGCGTGACATTTAATGTACCTATAACTTTACTTATGAATTGGGCTATCAAACACAAAAAGAATTTTTCAAATTCGACTGGTAGTTCCATATATAAGCGCGTTAAAACAAACAAACAAAAAAACTATTAAAAAAAAAGTAAAAACCGACTTCAAAACAAAAAACGAATAAAATAACTTTCATAAAACACTCAACAGCTTCTGAAGTCGGTGTCAAGCTAAAGTGCATTGAAGAACTGAAGACACCGACTTCAGAAGCTGTTAAGTGTTTTATGAAAGTTATTTTTTTAAAGTAAATTTATTATTCCATTTTTAGTTGAATAAACAATTACAAGATGAAAGAAAAGAAAAATCATCAAAAACGGCTTAGAAATGCCGGAGATACAGTACATTTATGCATATAACTTCGTACATAAGAATAGTTACATAATAATCATTATTTTCACCGTAAAAAGTAGATAATTATCTAAACTATCGGCGCCCAGTACCGCACTCAGTCTCGCTCTCCTCAGTCCGCTAGCAGTATCGTGCGAGCGAAATAGAAAGCTTAGGTAGAATGGGCTCTTAAAAGTAAAACAAAGTAACGACATCCAACTTCTTAGCGACACCTTCCAATGGATTCTCATTCGAGTTACACTATAACATTTGTACACTTCGTACAACTCGTTAAAACTTCCATGTTACCGATTGATAGAAACTTAGAAGCTCTGTATTACATTATTTATGGATTACTTCTTGTTCTTTGAGGAAAGGGCTCCAATTAATAACGATTCGGGGAATATTATAATCTAGTTTGTGTAATTTGACAGTGGTTATAAGCTCCTGTTTGGTGTACTTAAGACAGTGGTGCCGATTCTGTTGTGCGCAAACTAAACTTAATTTAGGCTATTGCTAACTTTTTCTCTCTATTATGACAAGAAAGGGATAGAAGTAAATTAGAGCTGTCAAATTAGTTAAAATAGTCGTCGTAGTCGTAGTCGTTAGTCGTAGTGGTAATAGTAGTTAGTTGTCTAATTTTTCCATAGACATTTAGACGACACGTAAAAACATGTCGACTAAAAAACACGGTGAAGCGCAAGGCGTGAACTAGTTTGACATCTCCAACTTAGTTCATAGCTATAGCCGTCCTTTTCTCGCGCTGCCTGTTAGTAAAAGATAGCGATTCTCTAATTTTAGTTTAGTGCGTTCACAAGAGAATCGGCACCAGTGTCTTACATAACTATTTGTTAAGATATTTAACAGAAAATTAATAAAAATAAAAAAAACAACACTATTGCCATGGCAAAAAACGAATTAAAATGTAAAAAACAAGTTAGATTCCCTGACTAAACAGATAAATAAAATTGTTATTGCTGTCGGGGCATTGTTCTGTGGAACACTTTTAAACCTAAGACATCTATCTTTAGGAGATAGACCTCTTAGATTTAAAAGTGAAATACTAATAATGGTGGAACATGCATGGGATGATTCGGATGCCCCGCAATAAAAGGCATCTAAATTTTATCTTTGGACGTCATTTCTCCGGTTACTCTGTCTACTTAATATTTTTATACACTAACATACTTTAAAATATTTTTCAAAAACCTCATACTTAGTTGTAACTGTAACAAACTAATAAAAGCTGTTTATTTATTTTTTTTTTTTATGATTTCAGTTTGATTGTATTTTTTTTGTTTTGTTTTAGTTATGTATCCTCATATCCTATTCAATGTGACGGCCATTTTGTTTTTGTGGGTTTTCTGTGTTAGAATATTTCTGGGTGGTTTCGCGCGGTCGGACCATAGCGCATCGTGGTCCCATCTTGCAGTTAGATGGATATCCGCGAAATTTTAAAACAAAGCGGTTATTGAAAGATTCATATTTAGCTGGCAGTCAAAATGTTTTCAGCCTGATGTTAACTCATTAGTAGGCACACTAAACGCCAACGTCAAAGTCCTCGTTAATATTACACATAATTCTCATTACTCTCCTCTCAACATACTCGTAGCAGAAACTTCCACTGAATATCCGGTACCTACGAAACACCGTAAAATCCTAGACATTAATAATGTAGAAATATCGATTACAGCCGACAATCTTTCGGAAACCTTCGTGTCTGGACGAAGGCACAGAATAGTTAGAAGTACAGAAGAACGGCTCTGTACACTGAACGATAACGCACGCACACATAGACACGCTTCATGTACACACAGCAGCAGGTCAAGTTACCACAAACTGTCAAATTTTCTCATTCGATTTTGAACTTAATCATTAACATTTTAAGGTATAAAATTATTTGGAGAAATTTGACAGTTTGGTATACCTTATGGGCTGTTGTCTATACATCGAATGCAAGCGCACTCGCGACTAGCATTTGTTTCAGATAGACTGAGATCGCCGTACGTGTACGAGTCTAATTTCGCTCTTTTTATGGAACCGACCTTCTGTAAATACGATTCTGTGCCAAAGGCCAAATCTCTAGATAAAATCTGGAATGTTAGGAGTTAGACCAAAATGTGGAAGGAGCCATTTCGATAAAAAGGGTACCTAGATTTCGGCCTAGTAAGGACAGATAGAGGCGATCAATCGAGTGTATACTTTGGCAGTGGCCTTTATTTAAGGCGTAAAGGAAAATAAATAGGCTTACGTATCCTTATACAGGCTGGCAGGGGCATCGACTAGCAACCTGTTATCATGGATTCAGTTCAGATTCTGCACACCACGGCGTTGAAATAAAAAATTTGCTGTTCCATACATTTTGGCCGCGTACGTATTGCACTTTTATATGTGTGCACGCCATCGTGTGCACTAAGATTAAAAACTAGAACGCGCGCGGCACAACACTATGACGGCAGCGGGGGGTGCGGTGCGTAGGGCAAGCGGCGCCCGCGACCGACCACCGTGTCACGACACTACGCATCCGGGCGCGCAAGCGACCACTGGACTATACAAAATTCATCGCGCATAAATGTACGCGTCTCAAGACCCTTGTAAATAAAAAAAAAAAAAAAAAAAATAAAAAAATAAAAGGTTTATTCACAATTAAGATACAGAAACACACTTAAAATGTACGTAACATTACAGTTCATATAATGCAAAATCTGTATAAAAGTATATAAACCCTGTCTCATAGACTAGGATAGCCTGTATTCTAAAAGACAGTGTTCGGCCAAATAATTGTTTTTAAATAATTAATAGAGAAATGAACGGTGTTGATGCTAATAAGCTTCGGTAATTTTGTTATGTGTAGTGAAAGAAAAATTATGTATGTATGGTGTGTGTTATGTTACGTATGTATGGTGTGTGTAATGTTATGTATGTATGATGTGTGTTATGTATGTGTGAGTTAAATGGATTGTAGTGTTACGTTTGAGTTTATAATTGGGGAATATAAGTGCCTAACTGTGTACGTTTTAGAGTAAAGGCTGTAAGACTGCTACTGCCTAGGTGTTGGAATACTAGGTGATGTATGTAAGCAAAGACTCCGTGTAGGCATAGTCCTTTTGTAGTAGCCACTCTGTTACTACGGATTTTATTTTGTATGTGTTTAATTTTAAAATATTTAATAGCGAATTTACGTTGTGATACAAGTGTGTACCTAATATGTAGAATTGGCGTTCTGCGAAGGTGGTTTTGTGTTGGGTTCTTGGAAGGAGATTTACTCGCTTATTTGGGTTTGGCGGAGGCAGACCGACATGTGCTCTAAGAATTGATCGGAGCACAAAGAGTTGCCGTACTGTGAGAACTTTACAGACAGCGTACAGTAAATAGTTAGAGTATGATTAAAACCCATTGATACAAGAAGAAGACGTTGTTTATATATCAAGAATCCAATTCCCTTCAGTTTGAAACAGCTGACTCCCTAGGGTCTAGGATTATGTGCTTTATTCGTGGTTACAGTTTACGCGTCGTTTTCCCTGTTACTCTGTATCTAGGTGAGATCTACATGAGAGTTTAGCGATAGCTGATGATATCCATTCGATATTTTAGATTGAACATGGTATCATAGTATCATACCACTTCATCATCTGCCTAGCCTTTTACCGGATGCAGCTGAATACCAGTATTTTACATGGAGCGACTGCCAATCTGACCTCCACAACCCAGTTACTGGGTAATATGATACCCCTTGGTAAGACTGGTTATCAGACTTTCGGGCTTCTGACGATCCGTAACGACTGTCAAAGATCCACGAATGACAACCGGGACCAACAACGGCTTAACGTGCTTTCCGAGGCACGGAGGGTCTTGGTATGTACAGATGGTCACCCATCCATGGACCAACCGCGGTAAGCGTAGCTTAACCTGATGGATCGATACGTGCGGCTGTTATTACTTAGCCACAAGCCCAAGTATCATACCACTTATGGGCAGCTTTATGTAGGTAGTACCTACTTATAAATATTTATTTTCCTAAAATCATTCATTCTCCTGCCCTTATCCCAATCTATTTGGGGTCGGCGCAACATGTCCTTTTTTCCATACTTCTCTATTATTCGTCATCTCGGTAGTGACCCCCTTTCTAGCCATGTCATCTTTCACACAATCCATCCATCGTTTCTTTGGTCTTCCCCTACCCTTATAGCCATCGACATTCATATCCAAAACTTTCCTTACGACATTTTCCTCACTCCTCCGCATCACATGCCCATACCATGACAGCCGATTTCCGCACAGCTTTTCAGTCACTGGTGCCACTTTTAGACTTCCTCTTATGTACTCATTTCTTATTCTATCCATTCGTGTAACACCACACATCCCTCTTAGCATTCTCATCTCAGCTGCATGCAACTGCTTTTCATTTATCCCTTTTGTGGCCCAACATTCTGATCCATACAAGACAGCAGGTCTAACCATTGTTTTATATATCTTCCCCTTAAGTTTAAGGGGAATGCGGGAGTCGCAGATTGTCCCCGTGACCTGCCGCCATTTCATCCATCCAGTGTTAATTTATTTTCCTAAAATCATGGATGATAAAATAAGGAGTTCGTGGCTAAGTAATAACAGCCGCACGGGTCGATCGATCAGGTTAAGCTACGCTTGCAACGTTTGTTCCGTGGATTGGTGACCATCTTTACATACCGAGATTCCTCCGTGCCTCGGAAAGCACGTTAAGCCGTTGGTCGCAGCTGTCATTCGTGGATCTTTGGCAGTCGTTACGGGTCGTCAGAAGCCCGAAAGTCTGACAACCAGTCTTACCAAAGGTTGTGGAGGTCAGATAGGCAGTCGCTCCACGTAAAATACTGGTATTCGGCTGTATCCAGTTACACTGGAAGCCAACCCCAACATAGTTGGGAAATGGTTAGGAAGATGATGATGATCATGAATGATGAAAAAGATAAAGGAGGATAGGTACTGATGGGCCAGACCGAGTTCCATTTAATTCCTAATTAAATGAGAATTTATTGTATGAATCGTCTAATCTTTGTCATTATTTATTATGGTCTCATTCAAATTGATGGCCAAAAAGTAACATTATCAATAGCACCGTAATTCAAACACTTGATAAAATAACTTTCGATAACCTTTTGATAATTCAAGTCTCCTACAGCAACTAAGCCATTTGTAAATGTCCTAAAAATATGCTGTTACTGAAAATTTTAATACATTTTTATGCAAATAAGCCCACTAGACTGAATCTAAATCCTTTCCGAGACCGATCTTCAAAAAAAGATGAATCGTTTCACTAATCATATTCAAGTATTTGAATACATTATTTTAATCTGGTTAGAGAATTATTGAAGTTCATTGCTTTTGTGATTTTTCGCTTAATTTTGGTTAGGGTCTTGGCCACAGAAAAGATAAAGAGGTCTCTTTATCTGTTCTGTGGTCTTGGCACCCGTATAGTAGGTAATTGCTGATGGCCTAAAAAATATTGATACCAAGTTTAAGAGTAATTTTTTTATTTGTTTTTAGACATAAAAAATGTACTGAAACCTTTTTAGTATTTTATTTAGAAGTAGCAGGTGCTCTTTAGAAATTTATTGATGCAGCGCTCCTTAAATGTGTCTTATTTTTAACTGACTTCAAAAAAAAGGTTATCAATTCGACACGTATGTATGTAATATTATTGGGAATGCTCTATTTATATTCACATTAGATAATCTATTTGGGCTTCCAAACAATTATACAATTTTTTGTAGGTGCATGTATGTTTGTCCACTCATTTCGATAAAACTATTAATCGGATTGCGACCATTTTTTTTTTTGTTGGCTTGCATTTACTTCAACTTAGGGAACAATGCAAGTTTCATAAACCAGCTTTTACTAAAACTAAAAATTACGAACTGAAAACGTAATTTAAAAAAAAATAAATAATTATAGACTTCATAAAGAAATGAACTGAAAATGATGAAAAAACTTTAACTTCGGAAGTCGATGGCAAAAAAAATCCCAAGACACCCACTTCCGAACTTAAAGTTATTTCATAATTTTGAGTTAAGGGCGCTATTACATTTTGACCGTGATTTCTTCATAAATTGAAATTGCACACTATAAACAAAAAAATAATTATTATATGACTCAAAATAAACGTAATCACAACTGCTAAATTACTACTTAATGCGATGCGTCGGCGTCTAAAGCTAAAGACCGCGTGTCCCGAGATTTACATTGATTTTTAGCACTGCATACAATAATTAATTAAACATATTATTTTACTTTTAAATAGACTAATTTTTTTTATCAAGCAAGGTAACATAGTAACCTTATTTATTAAATACAGTTTGTATGAATTTGGATTATACATTCGTAGAACAAAAATATAATTTCGGACGAAAAATTGTCAGTAACTCTCTGGTTTACGGAATTATTTTTGGTGTATTACTGTATGAAACATAAAAAACTGAATTGAGCACTCCAAAGTTGAAGATACAATTGTTCCAAGGAAATTTTTTTAAATGATTAAATTATTATATCTTCGATGTAACAAAGCATCAAAACATGTCCAAAAGTAAAATTTTATGAAACATCCTTTGCAGAGACAAGGTTTTTAATGATTTTTGTAAACAAATTGAAATATTTATTTAGAACACTCCCAAGAGAAATAATCAAGCTTTTTTGGGCATATGTTTTTTTTTTAATTTTGTGGCTCTAACAAAACCACAATCACATATCAAAACTCGAGTCAAACGCTCAAATACAAGAGAAATTGTGATAGCGCTCTTAATATCTTTTTGAAGTCGATTTTTTTTTTTAATTACTTTGTTTTAAATAAATGGTAGACTAAACATAACCTGAATATCATCAAGCATAACATTAAGGCTCAAACTTTCTAGAGCATGAAAGTTAATTTGTTTTGGAGCTCATGTTAATACATGCTCTTGTTTCTCAGCAACATCAAAGGTAACGCTTTAGGCAATTTAATGGTAGCTATAACTACATGCGCGGATATAAGATCTCAATGAAATTGGCTTAGAACAGACGTCTTGGTTTATCAAGATGTGTTATGTTAAAAGCGGGCAGAACTCTCTTTTTCTGAATATACATGCTAATTTTATTCCGATTAGAGCTTTGTTAAAACCCTTATAGGTAATAGGTAATACGGGCTGGTATCCGCAACTCCACGTCAATGCGCATATTTTGCGTATGGATGGGAAAATCGATTATTCGATCCACCCCAGCTCCTCAAAGAAGGCCAGCAGCGCCTTGATATTACTGACAACCTCATGGAGGGTACCTGGGTTACCGAAGTACTTTGCCCTGTATGCGGCAACCACCGGGCACATGAGCTGCTGTCTCGTCGTCCTCCATGCAGGCCCTGCACAGCGGACTGTCTGTGATGTTAGGACCCATAGTGAACGATAAAATTACTCCTGACTTCTTTCAGCCCCAGGAGAATCCGCCACCCGGACGTGATCTGTAGTGGCCTTTATGAAAATCAATCGACTGTTGACCCAAGTAGGCCACTGTAAGCAATATCTAGCAAAAAGGGGATTATAGGTCCCACCGATACCCAGTGCGAATGCAGTGCTCCTGACCATACCATGTCCCATATGTTAGAGTATCCAAAGTATCCATACCCTGTACTTCTGAGGACCTAAAACATGCCACTGATGCCACGATTGGCGTGGCCACCTGCTGGGCCCAACTCCATCGACTCGAAAAGAAGAAGAAAATGACTTTACAAATAGGTTGGTATTTTCCGCCCATCAAACACGCCTAAACACCTGAACGAGGAACGCAAGAAACAGCAGAAAAGAAAGGAGGCCTATACCCAGCAATGGAGATTCCGGGCTGAAAATTGCGATTTCGGTGCAACAGTGGCTGGTGAAACATGTAGTCAATCAATCTGTCTAGCCTTTTCCCAACTATTTTGGGGTCGGTTTCCAGTCTAACCGAATGCAGCTGAATACCAGTATTTTACATAGAGCAACTCCCTATCTGACCTCCACAACCCAGTAACTTGGTAATACGATACCCCTTGGTAAGACTGCTTGTCAGACTTTCGAGCTTTTGACGACCCCTAACGACTGTCAAAGATCCACGAATGACAGCGTGCTTACCGAGGCACGCGGAAGTCTTGGTATCTAAAGATGGTCACCCATCCACGGACTAACTCCGGCAAGCGCATCTTAACCCCATGGATTGATCCGTGCGGCTGTTATTACTTAGCCACGAGCAGCCAATTTATTTTTTGACACCAATCAATAGATATTGCTTTATCGAAGATAGAATTTAACACAATCTCAATAAACGTATGCTTAAACTAAAACTATCTTGAAGCATCCGTGAGATTTTGCATTTCCCAAATGGGCCTTAAAAAGGTTCATAGTTGACCTTTATGTCGGATACGGCCGGGTTCCGGTAAAAAGACCGGCGAGGGACCGTACAACGTACATTATTTATGAGCATGTCCTATAGATGACGGAGGCGGGAATAGTACGTGATTAGCTTTATAATTGCTTTTATATGTAATACTTATGTCATTCATGCCCTTGGGAATAAAGCTGAGCTGAATTTTAAATGGTCTATATTCTCTTCTTATGTCGTCATATTTGGATCGTGAGTAGAATTTGTTTTACTGGCAAGGGATTAACAAAACTGATCCTGATAAAAGCGATATTTCGTTTTCTCAAAGAAGAACCAATAGGAATTAGTCTTTGGGTCTTGAGTCCTGTGATCTTGGGAAGCAACTGTAGCTGTGAAGTGATCTGTGAATGAATCAATGAAATGCACCGGTCCCAGCGTCTTTTGACCAGACTAGATTACTCGAATGAACCCAAAGATTCACATTAGCCCCTGGAGCCTCATGTTCCATGGGCCTACAGAGACGATTGCACAAGAAGTAGACCGGGGGGCGCGATAATAGTAGGGAAGACGTGCGTTTAGGATATGGAAGGATTATTAGAGCCGTAGCGGATATGCATCATATGTGATCAGTCTGATAATCACAGTGAAGACTAAATTGGCCCGGGCCGTACTGATGAACTAAGCCTCACAAAAAAATCGTGGAAATATGCGATTGCCAGAATACTCACAAACATTGTGGCAAAGAGTGCGATGCAATGCATAAAGTATTTCATACATCCCAATCGCAATGAATTTGAATGTTGAAGGCAATAAGATTATATTACTGTCATCCCAACTGAGTTGAAAATACATATTTTAAACAGATCTTCATTTAGATAATATATTTTTTGTGCCTGTAGTAATTCATATGTTAGTTTTTACTCGGCGGCACAATGAAACGTCGACTAAAATACCAATTTCATGCCTCCATGACAGGCACTTTAATTCACTTAAAAGAATCCACTAAAATTTTATTATTCTTGTGATTGTACTCTTTTAGTATACATCTCAATACATCCCCAAAGCTATAATCATAACACTAACTTAGTTCACTTAGTTAATCGGCTTTCTCCTTAGAAGGGTAAACAAATAATACATTCTGTTTTATTTGAGGGTAATGCTGAAATAGGTCCAGACATAAGCTTCAGCCATTTTCGTACACAATTGCTGGGTTCTACTTAGCCTAAAAAGAAACTGTATTACTATCTGCGTAACAAAGACAGAGAGTTTTGTTCGGAAATATTAGCGATGAAATTCTAGTTGAGAGTTAGAATTGGGGGCTTAGAAAATGGCTCCAGAAGTAAAGACAACTTACATTAATTCTTAATGACAAAGGACTAAATTACTTTATGGGGCTTGCATTTTATCTATTTAAGCGATAAATACAGCTGTAAACTCCTTAGTCAATTCCTTTAGGGCATTGATAGTAAAAGATCTTGCTTCACAAGTTAAAATATGTTCATTGAGTTTCTGCCGCCTCTCATCATTCTCCTGCCCTGAACCCATTTTTTTTGGGGTCGGCGCAACATGTCTTTTTCTTTCATACTTCTCTATTAGTCGTCATCTCGGTAGTCACTCCCTTTCTAGCCATATCATCTTACACACAGTCCATCCTTCGATTCTTTGATCTTCCCCTATTCGTATACCCATCCACATTCTTCCTGACGACATTTTTCTCATTGCTCCGCATCACATGCCCATACCATGACAACCGATTTCCACTCACCTTTTCTGTTACTGGTGTCACTTTCAGACTTCCTCTTATGTACTCATTTCTTATTCTATCCATTCGCGTAACACCACACATCCTTCTTAGCGGTTTCTCATCTCAGCTGTATGCAATTGCCTTTCATTCATTCCTTTCGTGGCTCATCATTTCTGCTGCCTCTTTTCTATAGTATATTTTCTATCGTTACTTCATTTTATTTTAGTTGCTGGCTTATGTTTCCATCAGCAATAGAATAAACTAACCACTGAGAAGTGTTCAGTGGAATATATATCCCACGTTTCAAAATCTACAATATTCTAACTATATACAAATCCACTTACTATTAACGTGCAAATAAGTCCTGCTAACTCTAGGGGGATGCGTCGATATCTGGCACTCGTATACTCCCTCGTCATCAGGCTTGACTTCCCTGATGAGTAGCCTCCAGTTCCCAGGGTATCTCCGGGCGACAGACACCCGGTTGTCATGCGCGTAGGTCACGGCTCCAACTGTGAGGAGCTCTGGCATTTCATCCTTGCCTCTGCGACGGACCCAGGATACCTGGAGCAAAATGTTATTATTAGGCAATAATAAAGTGGATTTTAATTGTATGATTGACTATAAAAATCAAGGAAAATTGATTTGTTGGTATGATAATGCAGCTCAATAAAAAAAAAAAAACTAAATGCCATATTTCATCATCTGCCTAGCCTTTTCCCAAGGATGTTGGGGTCGGGTTCTAGTTTAATCGGATGCAGCTGTATACCAGAATTTTACATGGAGCGACTGCTCCTGCTATCTGACCTCCACAACCCAGTTACTGGGTACCCCTTGAAAATACTGGTTATCAGACTTTCGGACTTCTGAAGACCCGTAACAACTGTCACAGATGCACGAATGACAGCCGGGACCAACGGCTTAACGTGCTTTCCGAACCACGGAGGGGTCATGGTATGTAATTATGGACACTCATCCACGGAACAACCGCGGCAAGCGTAGCTTAACCTGAACGAATGATCAATCCGTGTGGCTGTTATTACTTAACCACAAGCCCCTCTACTAGATGCTGTATTTATTGGAAGATAAGTTACGTGAAATAATAACGTGACAGCTAACATTTAAAGAAGAAAGGGAGAACAAACAAGTTGTTACTTATCTGTTCTCCCTTTCTGGAATTGGCAAGCAGAAATTACTAATCGACGCTACTATAAAAAAAAGCGGCCAAGTGCGAGTCGGACTCGCCCATTAAGGGTTCCGTAGCAGCAAGTAACAAACTATAAAAGTTCTTGTAGTTGTAACTGTGATCGATGTTTTAATAATAGACCGATTTATGACTTATTAAAAGAAACTACTTACCAGATCTCGTTCAAACCAATTTTCGGTGGAAGTTTACATGGTAATGTACATCATATATTTATTTATTTTAGTTTTATCATTCTCTTATTTTAGAAGTTACATATTAGAAACCTCAACATCATTTTTGAAGACCTATCTATAGATACCCCACACGTATGGGTTTGATGAAAAAAAATTTGAGATTCAGTTCTAAGTATGGGGAACCCCCAAAATTTATTGTTTTTTTTTTTCTATTTTTGTGTGCAAAACTTAATGCGATTCACAGAATACATCTACTTACTAAGTTTAAACAGTATAGTTCTTATAGTTTCGGAGAAAAGTGGCTGTGACATACGGACGGACAGACAGACAGACATGACGAATCCATAAGGGTTCCGTTTTTTACCATTTGGCTACGGAACCCTAAAAATAGGTATATAAGTATTTTATTATAAGGCATCATGATGACTCCCCTTACGGTGTGTTGCACAAAACCACATTAGTTTAATGGAGCCTTTAAATTGATGCTGTCACTTTCTTTTTGATACATAATATAAGGGATGGCATGAATTTAATGACTCCATTAAACTAATGTGGTTTTGTGCAACTTACCGTTAGGGTGTTAGTATTTACATCTTACTTCGAAACTATATTAGTAACAGGGAACACTAAAAAAGAAAAAACTTTTTTACAAAAAAAATACAACCGACTTCCAAAAACAACACTACAAAGGTGAAAAATAACTTTAATTTCGGAAGTCGGTGTCTAGTTAAATGTATTTTCGTTTTTTGCCACCGACTTCCGAAATTAAAGTTATTTTTCACTTTGTAGTGTTGTTTTTGGAAGTCGGTTGTATTTTTTTGTAAAAAAGTTTTTATTTTTCACTTTTAAAAAATTACGGGGTAAAAATACGTATTATTGAAGCTAACTCAAAAACTACCAAAGCAAAGTTTATCAATTTCATATGGGACCAACTGTGATGTATACCCTCTCGAATAAAACAAAAAAAAATCTAAATCGGTCCAGCCATCTTCGAGTAATCGGAGAACATACATAAAAAAATAATAATAAAAAAAAAACAAAAGGTTCCGACGAATTGAGAACCTCCTCCTTTTTGAAGTCGGTTAAAAATAAAAGAAAATCTCAATCACAGGAAGGTTTAACAAGCTTTGTTGCCAACATGTAGCTTGGTAAACCTCCCCATTGTAGGCCCATCCAGCCTCTCTGCAAACACCCTCAAAATTCAAAAATTCTAAATTCAAAATATCTTTATTGTCCCTCAGAATGCTGTTGCCGCTTCACCCTACTCGGGATATTAATTACTGAGGCAACTTTCTTCCGCATTATTGCAATGTAGTCATCGCTATACAGAACGAAATTTATTTCAAAGTATGATTGGATTACTGCAGGAGGAGCTCGTGGCTCAGTAATAACAGCTGCACGGGTCGATCCATCAGGTTAAGCTACGCTTGCCGCGGCTGGTCTGTGGATGGGAGACCATATTTACATACCGAGACTCCTCCATGCCTTGGAAAGCAAGTTAAGCCTTTGACAGTCGTTACGGGGCGTCAGAAGCCCGAAAGTCTGACAACCAGTCTTACCAAGGGGTATCGTGTTACCCAGTAACTGGGTTGTGGAGGTCAGATAGGCAGTCGTTCCATGTAAAATACTGGTATTCAGCCTACTCAGCTGCATCCGGTTAGACTGGAAGCCGACCCCAATATAGTTGGGAAAGGCTAGGCAGATTGATTGATTGGGTTACTACAGATACAGATAAAATTAAGTTTACCCATTTAACTAATCCATAACAATCAACCGTTCAAAACTTTTACCAACAAAATAAATCCCAATAATGCTTTTACCGGTAAAAAGATTTCGCCATTACCATTTATAAATATGAAAATCACTACGTTTGTGGTGTTAATCCCCAGGTGATTAACCCATCAACCAAACGAGGCATCAATTGTTGTTCCCTCGCTAAATCTCCTCTTAATGGTCCACCATGACATTTCAGAATTTCTCAAATGAAATACTCCGTGAAAAGTTAAGTGATTATAGTGTATTCACGGAGACGAGTTAGTATAGCGCCTTCTCTATCGCACATTATCATACAAATGACAAAGACAAAAAAAACTTTGTTAGGGACAGTGGGCGTTAACAATACCTTAGAAATGTAAACGTGCGTTCACACTGCGCTTCTTAAAAGTTCGCTTAGTTTATTCCTGCGGCTTCGTCTGTCGTATAAATTGAGAGACATTTGATAGAATTTTTTTATGGGTACCTACTTTTTTATATATCTGATGGATATGAAGGAAAGAAATAGAATTGAGAGTTAATGATTAAAAACCTGAAGGTGTTTTCAAGCCAGTCGTTAGTCCATTAATAAAAGCGTCTCGCCTGCTTTTCACTGTGGTATCGACCCAAGCTTTTGAGGTAGTGTGACCTTCATTCACCCAAGTTTCATCTAAATAGTAGATTTTTTGATGATTATTTCGTGCATTTTTGATAGCTCGCAGATAATTTCTTCTCCAAAAGAATATATCATCGCGATCCAGCAATAAGCTATTTCTGCTTCTCTTACAGAATTTAAAACCAATTTTTTTCTATATTTTATGTAGCGTCGTTCTCTTTATAATGCCCAAAGTTGCTTCAATTTCTTCGGAGATTTTAGCTGACCACTACCATTCTTCTCTTTTACAATTCTATGAACCGAAGCCCAGTGAACACCTAAAGAAGATGCAACAGCTTTCAGAATGTTACCCTTGGAGGCCGAAGAGTCTGCATTTCTCATTGCGTGGTACATATTTAAAATCATAGTCTTCTCGGTAGACAAAAAAGCCCGCCGTTTTCTTTTCTCAGCAGGTTGTTCGATATCCGCCATTATCGCACTATTTCAGTTCACAATGAAAAGTCCTTTTCACAAGCCGCCAAGTCGTCAAGAAAGCAATCAATCATAAAATCCAATACACCAGCCGGTTCACAAGTTGAGCATACAGTCACAAGTAAGAGCACGTCTGCACAGTACGGGAAGTATGAGTAGACTAAAAAGTACTCGTACTGTGTACACCGCCTTAGCGTTTATCACTGACCAATCGCAGTTAAAAAATTGTGTGAGTGAGATAGCGCTCTACTAACTCGTCTCCGTGAATACACTATAGTACTGGTTTGCATCTTTATCAGCTCGGCGGCATAGTTTGAATCTGGTACTAAATGGAGTAATAAATTGAGCTGTTAAAAACATTTGGGCCTTTGGTTATGGAACTAAGTACCTAGTAACTCATTTCATAAAATGATTTTATAGTTACACCGCAGTTTATGCCGCATTAAGATGTTTAAAAATATCCAGGGCACATTGTCCTGCTATTAACTTGCTGGCTGGTTGCTTTTGGGACGAAGTTCTTTAACGCAGCTTGCTGTAGGAGATGACTGGTAGAAATCGCCAAGCGCGTTCTTAGTTTAACTCTTAAAATGTCGATTGCACACCATGTGTACAGATAACAATAGAATTTCAATTGTGTCTGCTAATTAGCGCGCGACGGGTTAAAAGCGTTCATACCTGTTTTTTACCCGTCTACGGCAAAGCCAAAAGGAAGGGTTATGATTTTAGTAGTCTATGTATGTAAGTATGGTACGGTAAATACATACTTATATACATACGTATATAAGTATGTATTTATTTATGTATTTATTTATTATTGTATTTTTTTATTTTATTTTTTTATGTATTTATTTATACATACTTATATACATACGTATATAAGTATGTATTTACGTGTGTTCCACTGTAGCGCCTGAATTACTGAACCGATTTTAATGAATGAGTTATCAATAGATTCGTAATAATAGTCCGGGTGACAAAGGTTATATAAATTATGGTGGACTTTACACGTAAATTTCTGACCACGAAAAAAATTAAACTGAAATAATAATGACATGTTTGGTATCAAAGGTCTTGACGAGCACATTACAAATTATGTACGAGTACAACACACACACACACACACACATTGTTTAACTAAATAAATATGTTTCAATTGTTAATAATAAGTAAAAGTGGAGGTAAATAATATAAATTTAATTTAATTGGTTACAGACCGACCGCGGTGAGCGTGATTTTTCAGTAGTCGGGTTTTAATTTTTGAACTTACTTTTTATTTATATTTCTATGGTTCATACTTATCTGTAATCGCGATAACTCGGACCTCGTTAAGTTGTAATCCTCAGTAAGACGAAAAAAGTTATCAAATACGCGGATCTGGAATTATGTAGGCTGTGTACCTATCTCGTACAAATCTATAACTCGAATTTCAGTCGAAGTTAGTAAAATATAACGACGACATACTTGGAAATCCCCGAACTCATAGCAATAAAATCTGAGAGGAATATTTGAATATTTGGACGCCCTAGGAAGACTTAATAATGACCTTATTGGTGATGCCCTTCAGAAAAGTCAGGTGCGTAGTACTAGTAACCGGCGTGCGTGTATGTCCAGATGTATGAACGTAAACGAGGCAAAAAGTGTATAATGTAAGGATCGTAGCAGGTGGCGTTCTGTAGTTTCTGCCTACCCCCATGGGAAAAAAGTGTGAATATATGTATGTATATTTGGTGCTTTTGTTCTATTGCGTCTTGAAACTTGAGACCATACCAGACGGCTCTGTAATAATACATAATATACAGCGAAAGGAACTTCGTTCTAAGCGGGTGTCCCACAACACCTCCTGAGTTTTTTTTACAACAATGACTTATTTGTCGCATGTACACTGCTACAGCCCGCGAGGCCTAAGCTGATTTGTGTGAGTGATCACCAAAGAAGCGGAGTTGCGCCGCGCGAGGGACGCACCGCGCCTCAGGCCAATTGCCAAAAAGCAGTATAAACCGGTTATAAACTAAGCTAAGGACGCGTCGCGCTCTAGGCCGGACGTCACACCTACACTGTCTATGTGCACTCACACAAGTGCAAAGCTCAGCTTAGGCCTCGCGAACTGTACAAGGATATGTTGGCGCTCGAATGATAACAGGTGGGTGTAGTTCACTGACCTCTATTAAAATACGCTGGACTGGCTATCGCTATCAATTTCATGTGCCTATTTGAAAATCGCCATTTTGGCGCTGACGGCAGCAGTGTGGGGGAATGGAACTAATACTAGTGATGTATAACAAAAGGTTTGTTATCGATAAAAACTTTTCTGATATCGACCACAATGATAGAAATATTACAATTACAATACAAGCTATGATACAATCACTGTCACTATTAGGTATAACACTTTAATTTATATCACAATCACAGTAAACACTTTAGAAAACTTTTTATTCCGCAGAGACACTTAGCGTAAAATCAACAAACAGCGGCCATTTGCAATCTTATTAGTTCTCAGAACTCTCACGCCTGTCACTGGGGGCGCTTTGAATCGGCACAGCAAATAGCTGTCATTTTTTAAGGGATAGCCAGTCCAGCGTATTTTAATAGAGGTCAGTGGTGTAGTTAGTAAACATTTGTGAAATTGTTTTATGAAATGGTTTTGAAAAACAAAATAGTGGTGTCCCGATTTTGGCTACGCGCCAAAAAATCTTTGTTCAAGATATAGTAAACAATGCAGGAAAGTCCTAAGTTAAATAGGTATGTCCAAAAGCGGTAACCTTGCAGGTATAAATGTGCATTTGCTTACACACTTTCAAGCTTCATTCATACTGTTACTTATAGCAGGAGTTTTCATACTTAAGGAAACTCCGCCTTAGCATAATAATCAGTCTATAATGTTCCCACTGCTGGGACTCAGGCCTCCTCTCTGTGTATGGGAGTGGGCCATAATCCACCACGCGGGCCCAGTGTGGGTTAGTGCATGTCGTACGTCTTCGAATGTTTGAATCATGCCGTTTTCCTCACTATGTTTTCCTTCATCGTTTTGAGAGCAGTGGTGATGAAATAATACCGCTGGGCCACCACTCCACTCCGCCTTCAAACACTCAATTAGTTTTGACCTTCAACCAACCAACTGTCCATGTATTTCGTAATACATAATACTATTTCTTTAAATAATGAGTTCTACACCAACGAATCAAGTTATATGCTCCGGAATAAAAATAACAACCCATTACGACCGCGGGCGAGTTTTGTACAGGCCCGTAATTACATTTTTTGTGAACAGAAAGTTTTGGTACAGTATTTTGACTGACCTAGCCCGGCTGAATGCCTCGTGGCAAAGTAATAACAGCCATACGGTTCGATTGATCAGGTTAAGCTACGCTTACCGCGGTCGGTCCGTGGATATTCAGAACCCTCCATGCCTCAAAAAGCACGTTAAGCCGTTGTTCCCGGCTGTCTACCGGATCTTTGACAGTCGTAACGGTCTTAATATATTACCCAGTAACTAGGGTTGTGGAGGTCAGAGAGGGAGTCGCTCCATGTAAAATACTGGTTTTCAGCTGCATCCGGGTAGACTGGAAGCCGACCCCAATATAGTTAGAAAAAGGCTAGGCAGATGATTCTGACTGATCTAGATTCTACATGTTTATTTGTTATTGCAATTAAATAAATTATGAAAATATGTAGAAATATTATTATTATCTTGGTCACGTCTTTTGCAGATTGTATGGTTTAAAAAGCAGTCTTGCAAGATACTTGCTTAAACAAAACACGGCGGTAAGTTGACGGTAAAATGAACATAGTAACAATGCACAAATTGTTTTCATGGGTGTACAGCAGTGCTATTCTGTACAAATCTCACCGTGAAAACCTAGGTGAAGTGAGTTGTCATTCTACCTAATGTTAGATGGGATTGACACTATTGACAGCTCACTCCACGCTCACTTCACCTAAGTTTTCGCGGTGAGATTTGTACAGAATAGCACTGCTGTAACAATATTCAAGTATTTGCGTCCTTGTATATTACTGGGGAAACAATACTTGAATTGGAAAATTTGTTTGGCATTTGCGAGTTTTGGAAAATAATTGTGGGTATTTGTGCAAGCAATTATTTTGGTTTAATTTAGTTTGTTAATGTTATAGACACTTTGTTTATTTTCAGACTAGCTATTACCCACGACTTCGTCTGCAATCCGGATAAAAAGTAGCATATATCCTTTTCCAGGTCATGTGCCATGTGCCAAATTTCGTCCAAATCCGTTTGGCGGTTTTAGCGAAAAAGCGTAACAAACATACAAACTCACTTTCGCATTAATCTCTTACTAGCTGCGCCCCGCCGTTTCACCCGCATATCGCGATAAAAAGTAGCCTATGTGTTAATCCAGAGTATAAGCTATCTACATACCAAATTTCATTCAAATCGGTCCAGCCGTTTGAGTATGAAAAAGTAACAAACATACACACACACACTCACAAACTTTCACCTTTATAATATTAATGTGATAAATCAATCACAGGCACTTTTGAATTGTCAAGGGGTCGTCGGTCAGTCAGAAAGAAAAAGCTAGTAGTCGCCCATCCCAAAGCGTAGTAGAGGTAGGTACTTATGGTGAAGAACGGGCAAGAAACTCCAAATTTCATCCAAATCCGTTCAGCCGTATTAGCGTGAAAGCGTAATAAACATACAAATTCACTTTCGCATTTATACAGGGTTATTGGTAAAACACCAGCAAATTCTTAAGGGGTCATTGTACTCATCATTATGAACATCTTTTATAATAGGAGCAAACCTGAAATCGCGAAAAAAAATCAGCTGCTCTCTACATTTTGACGAGTTTGATGTAGATTGTACTGAACAGCACATTTTTTTTCGCGATTTCAGGTTTGGTCCCATAGTAAAAGTTGTTCATAATAATGAGTTCAATGACCTCTTAAGAGGTTGCTGATGAGTCACCAATAACTCTGTATAATATTAGTTAGGATTTCAGAGGCTTTAATATATCAGTCACTGATTGCTTGTTGGTAAATGCCAGTATGAGTCATGTCACGTATCTTATCGCCTCAACCAATAATATCTTTACACTTAACTTTACCATCTATTCCACAAACACCTACTAGCGATATTCATCTTAACCTCTCGGAGATTAACTCTAAAATATTAATACACGCAACCCTTCGGGACTTAATCCAGCCAATATTTAAAGTGCGGATAATTTCTCGTATAAATTTTAGTAACCGATTAATAATCCTTTCTAATAGCTCCCAGGACGACCACTTTGTAGACAATGAACGTAACAATTCCAATAATGAGTCTAGGTGGCGCCACTGTCTCAACAATGGCCGCTCTTGCCGCCATTAACAAATTTTAAGTCGTACTTCAGCTGATCGCTCCATTAAGTGTAGATGAATGGCAACTTCTGGGCGTTGAGTGAGTGAATGGAATTTGTGGGGAATGGTGTTTGAGTAATGGTCAGTTCTTTTTTTTAATTTTGGCAGTTTTATCTATCTTTGGGTTTCCGTTCTTGGCGCTAATAGCAAAAACACATGCAAAAATACAAGGTGTAACTTAAATAACGCATAACCTCTTAAGGGGTCATTGTACTCATTATTACTAACAACTTTTACTATGGGAGGAAACCTGAAATCGCGAAAAAAATCAGACATTCTCTATTTTTATGTTCGTACTAGCAGCGCCCCACAGTTTCACCCGCGTAAGTCTCAAACCCACAAGAATATCGGGGTAGAAAGTATCATATGTACTCGTATTAATATATGTTATAAATTATCTGTATGCCATCAAAATCCGTTTTGTAGTTTTTGCGTGAAAGAGTAACAAACATCCATTCATCGGTCCATTCTCACAAACTTTCGCGTTTGTAATATCAAAATGAATCAACAGTTGATTTTTTTTCTGGATTTCAGATTTGGTCTCATAGTAAAAGTTGTTCATAATGACATTATGAACAACTTTTACTATGAGACCAAATCTGAAATCCAGAAAAAAAATCAACTGTAAACTGTGTTAAATAATGCACAACCCCTCATTGTACTCATGTACAATGAGGGGTTGTGCATTATTTAAGTTACACCTTGTATAAGAGAACTTGGGGTAACATACAAAGATGAAAGTCAGTGCAAACTTACGCTCCAGTCTGCAAAATCTGTGCATTACGTGATTTTAGTAGATTGAAGCGTAGGTTTACGCTAAGTTTCGTGTCCGTATCTTACCCATGCCCTTAACTACTTGCTATAATAGCGGTGAACTGAAAAAGACCCAGTTTAAAAGTTTGACAAACGATACAATTTAAGCGTAACCACAAAGCGCCATACATGAAACGTGTTCTGGATTGACACGAAATCTCATCTAAATTTTGCAACATCGTCACGAAATTCAGTAAGCACTTTAATTTATAGTGAAAATTCCAAGAACTACTTAGTTTACAAGTTTAGAAAGTGTCGTAAACGAAAAGCCTTGGAATGAGATTTCGTAAAATGTCATGTTGTTTAATGGAGGCGACTAACGAAGTGTGTAAAAGTAATAGTCTGGGGCGCTCGGATAACTCCGTATCTCTTCGGCTAACTCCGTACCTCTGTATGAAGCACAACAATAGATAGGAACAGAAGGTCGGCTCCTTACACTGAGCGAAAAGGCACGCACATATGACAACTTCACGTACAGCGAGTGCAAGCGAAACTGCAAAGCTGGCATTCGACCATTTCGACCGAATACGCTTGGATCGGCCATCACCGTACGTACGCGTCTGTATTTTTTGTATTGATGAATGAGCCTACTCTTGACCTCGATCACGCCTGATGGAAAGCGATGGATGAGGTCAATGATGGAACGAGCGTGCTCAGAAGATGCATGTTCACCCTTGCTTTGAAGGCGGACCTGTTATATGTAGAAGGGAACACGGACGCTGGCAGAGAGTTCCACACTTTGGCTGTGCGCGTAACAGATGTGGAGGAAAAGCGCTGAGTACCTACAACTGTGGGGGGGGGGGGGCTCAATCGGAATCGGTTTTATTTTGACAGTTCAACAACATTCATTGCGTTATTTATGTTGTCGAACAGACAAATTTTTCAAACATATGAAGCAATAGATTAGCAATTTGCTTCAAAATGACTCAGATTCCGATTGATAGTGTGTTACGCAATTAGGGTGCTGGTCTGGACATCAACCAGGTGTGGATGGTACCCTGCAGTACGTCTGGTAGTCCGGTAGTGAAAGGGAGATGGTGGGATCAGGTCGTGGAGCTCCTGCAGGTCCACACTCTCCGAAGTACAGTCTGTAGAAGACAGACAGGCAAGCAACATTACGCCAATGAGTCAGGCAGTCAGGAAGCATAGCTACCAACGTCTCGTAATCTATTACCCCGTTTACATTCAGCCATTGCCATTGCCATTCGCGCTGCCAGAAATATTTTCCTAAATATTGCTGTGGCAACGTCAAGAGAAATGAGTCTTTACATTGCCTCGTCACATGTCTTTCCAATAATGGAGAACGTAGAAATTTGATAGCAAGTGAGCGAGAGAGGAATACCTACATAAACACTCATTCGCACTCGCATTGCTGGCCCTTTGATGTCCGCCAATTTGAGGATGGCCAGGCAAGGCAAGCGGCAACGTCAACGGCAAGGGAAGCGACCTGTTTACACATTCGCGTTGCCCATTTTATTTCCCATTTCCTTGCAAGTTGCCGTGGACATGAGCTGAATTAAACGGGGTATTAAAGCCGTACAGATCCGACCTTCTGTACCTTTTTATTTTGTGACATATGGTTGGTAGCTAAATAAATAATGACCGTATTCTGGTTAGATACATAATTAATCACATTTCGTTAAGCGAAGGAAAAAACAATATGGCGCTCGATTATCCTGTTGTAGGGGTAGTATCTTAGATAATTGCCAACTTCAATATAGTACCGACCGTTATTGGTAAAGATTATGACTTGGGGGAAGAAAAAAAATTAACAAAATGTTAGTTGGAGACCTACGCCCACACGCACAAATTAATAGATAAAAACTTAATTAACTATTTATCAACGCAGCCACAATCAGTACAGTTATCTTCGGAAAAACCGAAATATAGCGAATAAAATGTGCATAAAATGTGCTATTGACCAATCAATCAGCCTAGCCTTTTCCCGACTATGTTGCGGTCGGCTTCCAGTCTAATTGGATGCAGTTGAATACCAGTATTTTACATAGAGCGACTGCCTACCTGACCTCCACAACCCAGTAACTGGATAATACGATACCCCTTGGTAAGACAGGTTGTCAGACATTCGAGCTTCTGACGACGCGTAACGACTGTCAAAGATCCACGAATGACAGCCGGGATCAACAGCTTAACGTGCTTTCCGAGGCACGGAGGAGTCTTGGTATGTAAAGGTGGTCACCCATCTACTGACCAACCCCGGCAAGCTTAACCTGATGGATCGACCCATGCGGTTATTACTTAGCCACGATGTGCCTATTGGCCAATAGAAATTCATTTATATTCCCACCTAAATTATTATAGATTGACGCACTAATTCCGTCACTCCTTTTTTGAACAGTCGACAAAGTTCGGTTTTTCCGAAGATTAACGATGGAACCTTTGAACATTGTCATACTATCGGCTGGTCATCATTGTAGGAGCAAAAGTATTTAAGTACAGACAAATACAGCACAAAACATAATCGAATTAATACATTAAAACAACCAATATCGCCTTATCAAACATAGAGCCATCGTCAAAAGGAACCATTTTTATACGCGAACAGAACAACGGGAATGTTATCGCTATAACGATATCAAAGTACGTAAACTTCACAATACAGAAACCTTGTAGGATAATACAGGCTCTTATTTCCATTACAAGGTAAATTTTCCGAGAATACAACATGAGAAATATTTATACAGGTTGTTCTCAAATCTTTATTTATCCATATCATCTACTATTAATATAGATTCATGTAAAATAAATATAACTATTATTCTATTCGCAAAACTACTTAATTTTTATTTATATAAATGTAATATAAACATAACCTAAAAATAACAAAATTATATCCTAACATAACTAAAACTATTAAAAAACTAAAATATGGCATCGAAAAATTCCTCCGCATCGTTGTCGACTGGTAAAGTACCCAAGAGACTGGCGGCATTGCCACGTTGTATGGCAATGCTAAGCCTCTGGCCAAGGTAAAAGCCAGCCCTTGGGTCATGGGAAGTGTCAACCAGCCGCTTGGAGATTTCGTTGTTTAAACCATGAGCACTCGGGCCCCACAACCCAAGGGTTTCCACCTCAAACGACTCAAAAATATAATTACCGATAACGTTATTATACTTTCGCCGCTTGAGGTTTTCCGCAGCCGCAGCAGCAGTGCCAGCACAGCACGCCGAGCCAGGAAGATGGGATGGCGCAAGAGTATCGACGTACGTTGCGTCCCACACTAAAAGCCTTCCCACCTTCCATGGAAATAAAGACATGCCGTCCGGTCTCTTGCTATCATCGCGTGCCAAGCCATTGGGTTCTAATACAGCTAGAACGCCGACGTTGACAAGGGCTCGTCGGGTGATGTCATTGATGATCGCGTGCCGCGCAAAGCGACCCGCATTTCGGCTGCAAGAGAGCCCGTGGTGTCCGAGGCTGTTAGCAACTTCGCCACAGTGACAGCGATGAGGAGAACAAGAAGGAGCTCCTAGTCGCAGTGAAGCAGCAAGGCGGAAAATAAAATGACTATTATTGATTTAAAATATTGTCTTCTTTGTGATTTGATGAGCCTGAATAACATTCGAAGTAACATCGTCACCTGCCTAGCCTTTTCCCAGCTATTTTGCGGTCGTGGGACTTCTAGTCTTACCGGATCCAGCTGAATACAAGTATTTTACATTTAGCGACTGCCTATCTGACCTCAAAAAGCCAGTTATCTACTGGGTAAAACGATACCCCGTGGTTGACCCGTAACGACTGTCATAGATCCACGAATGACAACCAGGAACAACAGCTTAGCGTGCTTTCCGAGGCACAATGTACAGACGCCAGCGCATCAAGCTACTACAATCCGTCAAATTTATTTAATAGATTTTCAGCTTTATTGCTAAAGCAGTAGGTTCAAGGTTGATTGGGAAAATTTGACAGTTTCGAGTGCCTTGATGTGCTGGCGTCTGTACAACAAACAATATTAACACAAATTTTTACGCCACCTGCTATACTAGACCAGACTTGTCATGCTGTCATTGAAGGCAAGATGAGTCGGTCAGTTTGAGTCAGATCAGCGTGGAAGAATAGCGGCTGAGTCATAGTTTAACAGTGTCATCTCATTTTCTTGTCCTTATCCAGTTTATTTGTGGTCGACGCAACTTGTCTTCTTCCATACCTCTAGTAGACTTCTGTACTATCAATCAACTCAGCATATCGCAGTCCACTGCTGGACATAGGCCTCTCCCAGGCTGCGTCACAACACCCTGTCCTCCACTTTCTACATTCAGTCTGTCCCAGCCACTTTCTTGAGTTCGTCGGTCCATCTAGCTGGGGGGCGCGAGACCCCACCCTACGCTTGCCGTTACGCACTCCAGCGTACTTGTCGGTACGCGGTGTCTACTCCAGGACTCGTCTGCGCCACCAGCCGTCGGTCCTTTGACAAACATGGCCAGCCCACTGCCACTTCAGTTTGCTTTCTCTGCAGGCTATGTTGGTAACTCCGGTTCTGTTCCGGATAATTTCAATTCTGATTGTATCCATCAAAGAAACACCGAGCGTAGCCCGCTCTATAGCGCGCTGAGCGACCTTGAATTTGTGGATTAGCCCGATTGTCAATGTCCCACGTTTCGGCACCGTAACAGGCAGGACTCACTGGTTGAAGACCTTAGACTTCAAACATTGCGAGATTGACGAAGTTTCCCAAACGCTGTCCGGCCTAACTGGGTCCTTTTGTCAGCTTCTTTCTCAAAGTTGTGTCTACCGAGGTGGATGTAAGTCATCCACCGTTGTAAGACATCCGTTGAGTTAGGCCGGACAGCGTTTGGGAAACTTCGTCAATCTCGGGTAGACATACTCCTTTACAACTTCGAGAAGCGATCCTTCGATGTGGATTGGACTAGGCAAGACAAGACATGTGAATTGTACATGACTTGTGTACTTTAAAAATGTATAGAATAGAATATAATAGAATAGAATACTACAATTACTACTATAATTTAATCTAAAAGATCAGAGCCGTGGTGGCCCAGGGGCAACGGCCGCGAATTGCGAGTGGTAGGTCGTAGGTTCGAACCTTGTCAGGCGCTTCATTTTTTGTAAATTATTTCATCACCACTGCTCTCAAAACGGTGAAGGAAAACACCGTGAGGAAACCGGCATGTCCTTATTGCCTAGAAGCAAAAATTCGAAGACATGTGACATCTACCAACCCGCACTGGGCCCGCGTGGAGGATTACAGCCCACTCCCTCTCACAGTGAGGAAGCCTGTGTCCCAGCAGTGGGAACATTATAGGCAGATTATGCTTATGCTAAAAGATAATATGATTAAAAGTATTTACACTATTCAGAAACAACCTGTATATGTAGAACAAAATCTCATAACTTGTAAACTCTTAAGAAGAAAATAGCTCTAAGATAATTTCGGAGATAACATTGTAACCTAACCGCTCATAATATGTATAATCATATTTAAGTTTATGTTGTGATAGAAATTCATGAGCATGGATATAACCTTTCTTCCTAATACGATTATAATATAAAGATTATTTCCAACATGCAAGGAAAAAAGGGGTTATGAGAAGTTTTTCATGAAAATAATAAAGTTATTTCCTACTTTCTAATAGCTAACGTAGGTGGGGTGCCTATAACTTAAATTTAAAAATGTGGGTCTGCAAAACCTACGCAACAGTATTTAGTAATATGAGTATTTAGTAAATTAGTAGTCACACTAAAACAGGCGTTTCCCCACCTACGATTAAGTTCCTATTAACTTACTTGTGTGTTTGTCTGTGTGTTATCAGTAACAAGTATTACACTCCTGCCAACTTATCTGTGAAATGGCGAAAATTCGAACTGCGGCCGTCATGTTATTTTATTATTTTTATATAGGTATCATTGTTTTTAATTTGTAAAAGCTGTAATTCTTATTAAACGATTATGTCTAATGTAAAATTTCCTTCTTGAAAACTTACTCAATTTTGGGCACCTTATATTAATTAGCAACACTGAATCGACGGTGCCGTCCTCTTTCAGTTCACAGATAAGTTGGTAAGACTGTATGTGTGTGTGTTGGTATGTCTGTGTGTGTAGAAGTAGACTTCTACGACATAAAGATGCTGTCAACGTCAAATTGTTATCACAGATGTCCTGCATTGACTGCACGAGTAATACAATAATAAATTTTGTCATACCGAAATGATAAACCAGTCAACAAAGTTGAATGTTCCTAAAACGCCAATCAAATATACTTTAACGTACCATTACATAAGACCTAGTTTTCGGACATCATCGGATGATGTCGGTTAAAATAGTTTACGCAATTACTTCCTTTTGCATATTATGTTCAGTTCGATAGGCCGAGTTCGGCCGATGACGTACGAGGACACTTCGACCGATGACGGATGAATGTACGGCTCGCTTAAGTATCAATACACGTGGAGGCTCTAATTTCTAAACTAAAATTGTTAACCAAGACTTTACCTGGGCCTGTTTCACCACCTACGATTAAGTTCCTATTAACTTACTTGGTATAGAATTTCATACAAATTGTGTTCCATTTTTAGGGTTCCGTACCTCAAAAGGAAAAAACGGAACCCTCATAGGATCACTTCGTTGTCCGTCTGTCTGTCTGTCTGTCTGTCTGTATGTCAGTATGTTAAGACCCTTTTTCTCAGAAACGCGTGGAGGTATTCAAGTTGAAATTAATATCAAATACGTAAGTCTATGATTTTTTAGAGTCCTAAAATACTCAAGTTTCTAAGTCAACGTAATAAAAATATACGGCCATTTATACGACATATTTTGATAATCGCAAGTAAATCAAAACCTATAGGGTACTTTCCGTTATCCTAGAATCATGAAATTTGACAAGAAGCAAGGTCTTCCAGCACAAGTAAAGGAAAAAGTCCGAAAATTCTTAATTTGTAGTTTAATGACATAAAAAAATTTTTTTTGGGATCCATTGTTAAGTTTGTTTTTGGAATAAATTCTTTTCAACTACGGAACCCTTCATTGTGCGTGTTCCGACACGCACTTGGCCGGTTTTTTTTAATTTATTCAGTAAGTAGTGGCTATTCGGACATCGTGAAATAAGGCCCTTAATCTAGCTTATCAAAAATGTAGGCCTAAACACTGTAAGTATATTAAAAACATGAAAACTACCACAATTAATTTCCTTCAAAGCTTAGTGAAACAAGCAGTTGGTTTACAAAACGGCTGTTAACACGCTAACAATTTAAAGTAGATTAGCTAGTTACGAAAATAAAGCGTTTTACAATCTAAAAATGGTGTCCGTTTTTATTATGAAAAAGCTTGCCTTATCTTGGGTGAGGAAACACACGCTAGCCGAAGTAGCTAAAACAGCATTATCCCACGCAATACACTCGTTGTTGCTTTCAGTACCTACTTTAAACCCGGAAGAGGTTATGAAATGAAAAAAATCACTTAGAATCACATTTGGAACAAGAGAGTCGAGTTAAAAAGTGAAATTTTGAGGCCCATTATTAAAAAACAGCTCGTGACAGAGAAGTTCGTGGCTAAGTACCTAATATCAGCCGCACAGGTCGATCCATCAGGTAAAGCTACGCTTGTCGGGGTTGGTCCTTGGATGGGTGAACAACTTTACATACCGAGACTCTTTCGTGCCTCGGAAAGCACGTTAAGCCGTTGGTCCCGGCTGTCATTCGTGGATCTTTGACAGTCGATACGGGTCCTCAGAAGCCCGAAAGTCTGACAACCAGTCTTACCAAGGGGTATCGAATTACCCAGTTAATGGGTTGTGGAGGTCAGATAGGCAGTCGCTACATGTAAAATACTGGTATTCAGCTGCATCCGGTTGGACTGGAAGCCGACCACAACATAGTTAGGAAAAGGCCAGGCAGATTGATTATTAAAAAACAGCTCCCAATTGTTTTTGATATAACTGTATGCTAAGTTTGTATATTTTGAAGAGGGCAACTTTGGGGACATGAAATGGACCCTACAAAATGGCAGCAATTCTCGCAATTTATCACGCTTGGGGGCACTGTTGTAGATGTAGACCTGTTACATACTTTCGTGTTAAATTATCCTGCCATTGTCGTCAATCAATAAACTGAATCTCCATGGAAACCACATACGTAGTTTCCATGTAGATTAGATACAATACGATTCAAATGAAATGTCATGTTATAAAATTCCAAGACAAGAAAGAATTACGTATCGTAATGAGTAAAAGAGATGGGTATACAATTTCCGTTCATTCATTTTTGAACGGATTACGATTCTCGCAATTTATCCCGCTTGGGGGCGCTGTTGTAGATGTAGACCTGTCAAATATTTTTCATGTCAAATTATCCTGGCGTTGATTAGAACCTAGTCGTAAAATAGGTAGCTAGTAAAATAGTCAGAACAAAAGAAAATGACAAACAGCTAGAGGAGTCATCACCTAAAATAATAAAATACATTTAGAGCACTCACCGTTTTATCCTGCAGCAAACTAATCCTGCAGTTCAAATGCGCATCTTCCCCCAATTGCACAGTAATCTTAGTTATATTCCCATCAGGAGCATCTTCAAAACTCGGCCCATACTTCCTATCATGGTCAAAGTAAGTGTTCTTCATCACCACATGCGGTACCATGTCTACCTTCATAGGTTTGGAGGTCGCAGGGTTCTGGGATGGCTGTGGTACTTTGAATGACTTGGTGCTGTCGATGGTTGAGTTGCCAAGTCTTAGCATCACTGGCGCGGGGACTATGCCAGTGCTGAGCGCGTAGAATGTTGTCACCGTTTGAGTTTCTTCTGTTGTCGTTGTTTGTGGGTTTTCTGGGGAAGAAGAATGGTAGTTACTTACTGTAGGTATTTGAATTTAGAATCTGAGATCATTGTCACGTTTTGGGATAATAATCATAATGTAATACACGACAAAGTTCAAATTCCATTCCTACCAAAAAAAAATTAGGACAGTTTTACTACAAATTGTTACTCAAAAATCAACTAAAAATACATTACGCTAAATTAGATTATTGAGTGCCATGCTATGGAAGAAGCTATGGAATGTAAATAGTCTGAGATTATAAAAAAAAGGTGTAGTTAAGTTGTGAATGGGATAAAAGGAAATGGTAAAAACAGAATAGGAAAGGTATTTATTTACAAGGCAGATATGAGTGGAAACGCCGCCGGGAGGAGACGCCCTAGGAGGACATATAGTGACTTTATTGGTGATGTTCTTGAGGAAGGTCAGGTGCGTAGTACTCGCAACCGGCATCCGTGTATGACCAGTGTATGAACGTAAACGAGGCAAAAGGAGTATGTAAGGATCGTAGCAGGTGGAGTTCTGTAGTTTCTGCCCACCCCTACGAGAAGACGGCGTGAGTATATGTATGGTAAAGGGAAATTACTGTATTTCTGTGATGAGACCGCATTTCGCTCATTAAGGGACTGTCAAAATTCTGTGGTTAACTAATAGGCACGTTTTCCACGTGTAAACCACCGCGTAAAATAATTGTCTTGAAACACAGAGACAATTATTTTACGCGGATGTCTATCGTATGGTGTCTACCGCCATGTTTTACCGCAGCGCACCTTAGATTGGTGAAGACTGTTAATGTGTTTTGTCATACTGGCCTATGTTTGGCATTGTATGCAGCCCAAATAGAAAGAAATAGAGGTAAATGGAAAATAACGGTTTCAAACACTAGTTTCATAAGTTTTACTGTACTGTACTCAATTTACAATAAGATTAGACATTTAAACAAACCTTTTTTACAGTCCGCTCAACCGATTTTGACTTCTATTCCGTAGGATTAAGGATGGCATTAAAGGCAAAAAATTGGTTATACAATACCAAGTGTTTACTGCAACTGAGATTTTTCATGCCACCAACGCAATAGAAGTCAAAATCGGTTGAACGGACTGTAAAAAAGGTTTGTTTAAACGTCTAATCTTATTGCAAATGGAGTATAAAATTCTTTGGATTTCAGTCTGAATTAAAAGTTTTTTTTTTTTTTAATTTATTTCAATGGAAAGTTCTAGAACTTACCTGTACTAAATTGACAAATGACTATCTGTGTAAGAAAGAACACGCTCGCACTCCACATAGCGCCTGGACGAGGCTCTGCCCCCCGCAGGGCTTCATAATCTGAAAAAAAAAAGAAGCAGAATATCAAAATTCATGTTAAGGATAATGGTGTGACTTCTGCTAGCTGGCGACTAACAACTGGCAGGAAGACTTGCCCTTTATTTATCATCATCTTACTGCCATTCTTCATGTTACTTGGGGTCTGCGCAACACGTTTTTTTTTTCTTCCATTCTCCCCTGTCTCGTGCCCGTCTCACTATCGTTTCATATAATCCGTTTCTTTCATAGAATTTCTTATACAATTTCATCCATCTTTTCTTTAGCCTTCCTCTCCCTCTTCAACCATCCAATATTCATCCATCAGTCTTTTAATTAATCACAGCGTTTGGTACCAAGTTGGTGCCAGCAGTGATTTAAATAAGAAAACGGAGGATCAATTCCAAATCCATGTAAAGGATAATGTTTCTTCGCTACTGACGCGATTTGATCACCCTAGCTGGCCACTACCAACTGGCAGTGACATTTACACACTGGCAAGTGTGTCTTTATTTATAACTAGCACTTCCCGCGCAGCTTCGCCCGCGTGGATGCCGGAAAATATCCCACAGGAACGTGCTACCGGGAAATCCTTCCTTAATCCTTGTTTGCATTTTAGAGGGAACCTCTGTAAAAAATTTCAACTTTCTAGGTACAAGGGTTTGGGCTGGGCGTTGATGAGTCATTCAGTCAGTCAGTCAGGACTTATCTTGTTACTTGGGGTCGCCGCAACACGTTTTTTCTCTTCCATTCTCCCCTGACCAGTGCCCGCCACGCATTCACTCACCTTTTTTTCATATCATTCCTCACCATAACCCATTCGTCTTTTTTATGGCCTTCCTCTCCTTCCTCCAATATTCATCACTCTTTTATTCACATCATGTTTGGATACCAAGTTCGACACAAAAGAGCTCGGGATCATCATTACAGTCACATAGCAAAATCAACTTCTTCTGAGCGATGCCGAATTTGCCTCGTGGCGCTTAATTATCCCAAACTATAATTACTTTTATTGAAGTGAAAAATTTATTCAGGTGCGTTGAGCGATTTATGGCATAGGAAAATCTTTTAAGTTCGCGTCACGCAACATGCATCACGCGTCACGCGACATACTAATGTGACGTGCTGTCAAGTTATCACTTCTGTCGGCATTCCCCATGACTGACTATGTTTTTTTTTTAACTTTCGTTAATGTGCGTTTCCTTCAGTCGAAAATAAATATACAGGATGTGTGTGGACAGCCCTCCGCAAGCTAACAGGATGCATTCAACTCCTTAGTTAGAAAATTTTCCGGAGGAATTTTCTAGTAGAATATGTTTCACCAGAAAACTCTTCCGGATTTTTTTTTTATCGTTAAGTATTTCAGTTAATATTCCTATATTTCAATGTAAAATTACATTTTCTGTACGCAGCACTCCATTTATAATAATAAAACAGGTAAAATAAAAAAAAATCAGCAAATGGATGTTGAAATACAAATGACGCGTGAAATAAGCTGTTCACTTTCTGCCTAGCTACAGAGCTCATCAACTCACCTACCCCACCCAACCAGTAACAGACGCTTCGATTTGTGTACAAAAACTAAAGTCAAAGTCAAAAGTCAAAGTCAAAGATTTATTTGCATACTAAGTGTACATTTTGAGGTCTTTTACAAAAGTAGGTACTTACAACTTAGCGGCCTTTTCCAGGCATCGCAAACTTTGAGGGCTAACTAGCAAACATTTAAATTATAATGACACAATAATGAAATTTATACCTTCTATCATTATGTAGGATTAATCAATCTAATAAATAACAACATAACACAACAACACACTAACTTAACATTCTAACGCATGCACATTAACATAATTAATTAACTCTGGTACTCTCTCTCTCTCTCTCTGGTTGTGTAAAATGTCTGTGAGCGAGGCAGGCGTCTGTATTATTTATTTAGTAATTCATTCAAGTAGGTATTTTCTTATTAATTATTCAATTATTTAAGTATGACTGAATTATTTCATTTGTAATTATTAATTTTTTTAATTATTTATCTATTCAATTATTTCATTATATAATTATTTTATTATTTTTTGTTTAATTATGTCATTATTTCTGATTAAAAAATTCCTCAATTGAGTAGTAGCAATTTTCCAAAAGAAATGTTTTCAATTTACTGTTAAACGGAGTGAATCTAGTTTCATTTTTTATCTCTTGAGGCAGCCTATTGTATATTCTTATTGCCATGTATTGTGGGCTTTGATGTAATATTTTAAGTCTTGATGGTGGTTGGTATAAGTCATGTTTGTGTCGGGTGTTATAAGTGTGTATCTCCTTTACTTTAGTGAATGTGTGCATGTTTTTGAATACGTAGATACATATATCGTGTAAATATATACATGGAAGCGTGAGTAATTTATATTTAAGGAAATAGGGTTTACAGCTTTGTCTATTAAAATCAGGCTTATTAAATAATTTCATGTACCGGTAGTGTACCGGTCATCTTAGTATGATATACTGAATTTGCCCCATCAGTCTGCGGAGAGCTGTCCCTTACACTCAATATTTTCTCTCTTTTTTTTTCTAAAAATAATAACAAAACAACCCAATCGAGTTAACGGCTTACAAGCAAGTACAACCTTTGTTCTCGTGTTGTACTTTGAGATTAACATTAAAGGTGTACTCTGGAACAAAACATCGCCAATTAGCCTAATTGCCTTATCTTTCTTGTAACCGCCCCCTTAAACGTTGAATATTTTCCTTTCAGGAATTCTTAGATGTTAAAGATATTATTATGTTTTTTTTTAACAAAATGTTGTGAATTTTTAACCAACTTAGGAGGTACTCAATTCGTCGGAACCTTTTTTTTTGTTCTTTTTTATGTATGTTAGGGTAATAGAGGGTATAGATAAAGGGTATACTTTCCAGGTGGTCCCATGATCATCGAGTCAGGATCTGATGATGGGATCCTGGAGAGATAGAGAGAACTCTTCAAATTTTACACTTGAAGCGATTTGGATAGTTTTTGGAAGAGTACTTTCTCGGAGTGGTCCCATTTCAATTTGGTGAAGATCTGATAAAGAACTTCTGAGATAGGTAACGAAACTCCTCAATTGTTAGCAAATGGACTGGGATTGCTGAAATCTCATGTCTGTCTATTGTTTACACCAGTTCATAACATAACATCACGCCGGTACACTGTCAAGAGGTAAGCACACGTGAACCACTAAAAAGTGAAAAGAAAAACTATTTACAAAAAATTACAACCAACTTCCAAAAACAACACTACAAAGTGAAAAAAAGTAAAGAAAAAAGAAAGAAAAGAAAAAGAAAGAAAATACGTTTATTAAAGTAAGTTTAAAAACTAAAACCCGACTACTGAAAAATCACGCTCTAAAAAGTATGAAACAAGAAAATATTCTCATCTGAAATTAGAAAAAGACTGACATAATATATTAAAAATCCGGAGTCACACGTCATGTTAGGGCTGAATCAAACAGATTGCGTGTGACTCCGGATTTTTAATTTGTCTGTATTTTTCTAATTTCAGATGAGAATATTTTCATGTTTCATACTTTTTAGAGCGTGATTTTTCAGTAGTCGGTTTATAGTTTTTAAACTTAGTTTTTATTTAAATTATTATGGGGTTATAAAGCTAGTATTTGCAGAGCCACTTTTCATTTTTACAGATGAATAATTATTATAATTATATGTATTTTTGGTTGGTTCGGAGAGAACATATGTTTGGCTCAAATCTGAGGCGTGATTTTAGAAATTATTCCCAATTAGCGGGTGCATGCAAGCAAAGCTTCGAGCAATAGCTAACAATATACATATTTTTGAAATGTGCTAATTAAGCCCTTTCATTTGATACCCCACACGGAATAAATAAAAAAAAAAAAAAATTGTGTCCTCTAGAGGGCACCATATTCAATTTTATGTGACGTTATATAGCCTATAACTAGCGGACGGCCAAGACGCTTCTAACGATACCTCATTTGTCAAATTATGATAAGAAGTTTAGAAGTACATACATGGTACATACATACATACCGGACAAAATCATAACCCTCCTTTTTGCTTCGCCGTAATCGGGTAAAAATAACTTTAATTTCGGAAGTCGGTGGCAAAAAACGAAAAAACGTTTAACCACACACCGACTACCGAAATTAAAGTTATTTTTCACTTTGTAGTGTTGTTTTTGGAGGTCGGTTGTATTTTTTTGTAAAAAGTTTTTATTATCACAGCTTATTTGTATTATATTTTTATTTATTTATTTATTAAAACTTTATGCACAAGTAAAAAAATACTGTACAAAGGCGGACTTAATGCCTGAGGCATTTTCTACCAGTCAACCTTAGGGTGATGCAGAGAGAAAACATGGCAGGTGCAGCATAAGGGATAGATAACTCGAAAAAGAATAAATACTAATAAATAAATACATATATACATACATATAAACAGAATAAACTTTGTCAAGAGAAATAACGATAGGTAGAGGAGAAAAAGAATCCAGCAAGAATCAGCGCTGAAGTGATTCTGCCAACTTTATACGAATATGTTCACGAGCCTTCATTTTGAACGATAGCTGACTGGTTGCCATCCTGATGTTCAGAGGGAGCGCATTCCAAAGAAATACCGCCTGGACAAAGAAAGAAGAATGAATAAAACCAGAGCGGTGAGAAGGACATCGTAGAAGACGATTGTTGGTTGAACGAAGATTTCTACTATGGGCAGAGCACAAGTATTGAACATGGGAAGTCAGATAAGAAGGAGAAGTAGGCTTATTTAGTATGGAATACAACATAGACAGAGCCCTCAGCTCTCTGCGCTGACGTATGGGTAACCATTTTAAAAGCAATCGGTGCGCAGACACATGATCATACTTACGAAGATTGAAGACGAATCGAATGCAGTTATTTAGAAGCCGATCAAGTTTATTGAGGAGATCTGCATTCAGGTCATAATAACACACATCACCATAGTCTATTATGGGAAAGATTAGGGACTGTACAAGCATGGCCTTTATGTGTGATGGAAGAAGGTTTTTCAACCGATAGAGCGACCTCAACGTTCCGGTGACTTTCTTACTTACAGTCGTGACCTGCTTTCGCCAGTCAAGACAAGTGTCGACATGCAGACCCAGATCCTTAACATTGGAGCTAAACGGGATGACTGCGTTGTCAAACATTACAGGTGGCACAGTTAAGTCATTCAGCTTTCTCATACTGTGGGGGCTCCCTACAATGATAGCCTGACACTTGATAGGATTAACCGCCACTCCAAATCGATCAGACCAGCTTTTAACCACACTTAGATCCCGGTTCAGCTCGTCAATCGCATCGGATATGTTGTCAACACTTGCCTGGCAGTAAAGCTGCAAATCGTCAGCATAAAGAAGATACGCAGCCCGAAGCTCGGTGGTAATGAGATTAATAAAAATGGAAAACAAAAGAGGAGATAATATACCGCCTTGAGGGACGCCAGCTGCAAGATCATGCCAACTCGACGAAGAGTCTCCAGCACGAACAGACTGCTGACGCCCCTGAAGATAAGAGGCAAACCATTCCAATACCTATTTTTATATTCTTATCTTATTGGCTATGAAACACAAAGGGATTTCTTCACGTGTAACGCAATCCAACGTGAGTGCGAGTACTATAGGTACACCTCTACCTAATCCGACACTCACTTCAGTTATGTACACACAGCAGCTGCTGGTCAAGTTACTACAAACTGTCAAATTTTCTCATTCGATTTTGAACTTAACTGACAACATTTTAAGGTTTAAAATCATTTGGAGAAATTTGACAGTTTTGTACAATCTGATGTGCTGTTCTCTGTACATATAGTAGGGTCGTTAATCTAAATGTACGAATAACACTTAGACCCTATTTCAACACAATTTTCTCCTCAATTTCACAAGGAAACCAAACTCTATAATTATTTTGAATTCAATTCTCGCGTTTGATAAAATAAAGAGAATTATTTTCTCTCTCGTATCATGAAATCACTCAGTGTAACATAATATTTATAATGTATCAAGTAGAGGCTTGCAAAATTTTATTGGACCTAAAAATTAATGGTCCTTGTCACATGCGACTATGTCTCTCAACATTACTCAAGGACTCATCAGAATTTTAACAAGAACGGGGCTAGCTCGATCGTGCGGACTAAGCCGACATACGCATGGACATAAAAATATCGCGGCGAGATTTTATCGCGCACTGGATTTTAAACACTAGTTGTTGAGCCGAGTATTGAAAAAAACTTAATAACAACAAAATGCATTCTAGCGCGACAAAAAAACACACAGTTGGATTTTCAACTCTTGGCGCTAAGCAGAGCGTTGAAAAACTAGTGCGCGAAAAAAAATCGCAGCGATATTTTTACGTCCGTGCGAACGTCGGCTAAGTTTGTCCACCGCACAACGTCAAAGGGACGTCAACGAGAAACGATCGTATTCGAGCCGAAGGTGACGTCACGGTGCGGCGTGCGGTGGACACGCGGCCATAGTAAATGTAATAGCGCTACTTCGGCGCCGTCATCTCGTTCCCTTGACGTCCCGTTGACGTGGACAACGGTGTAAGTCATCATCTTCCTGCCCTTATCCCATATTACTTGGGGTCGGCGCAACACGTTTTCTTCTTCCATTCTCCCCTGTCAACCGTCACGCTATCATTCACTCCCTTCTCTTTCATATCATTCCTCACACAATCCATCCATCTTTTCTTTGGCCTTCCTCTGCCTCTCCATCCATCAACATCTATATTCATCACTCTTTTAGTCACAAACGGTGTAAGTAACGTACTTAAATACTCGTTTTGCACATAATATTGACTTAGTTTTAAGAGTTTAGTCATATATTATACGAGTATATGAGTGAAGCAAATTATGTTTGTTGCACAAATTTACCCCAAAATGGAAAGTTTTATTTTCGACTCAATAATCGTTTGAATTTACGTTACGTTTACTTGCGCGTTCGTGCTGGGGCCATAGTTTTCTACTGCCAGTCCTCAAAACTTAAATTTATATTATATTTATAAAAAGAGCGTTAAAATACTTTCTAGCCTAACCATCAATCATTCTAGAGAAATAGACCTGCCGTAAAAAATAACGAGTATTTTTTTCTGAAAGTAACTTTTTTACTGTCTTTGGGCATAGCTTAAGCAATTAAAAGTTTGAAAAAGTAGTCGCCGTGTTTTTATTTCGACCTTTTTCTCTTTTCACGGAGGAACCTCCGGAAAAATCGTGTTGAAAAAGTATTGCTCAAATAATGTAGGAAGGTCGTAAACCTTGGACGGAATTGAAAATAAAATAAATAGTTCGCAGTCAATTTCTACATAATTAAAAATTCTTTTCTTTCTTGACACCTGTTAGATACTCGTTTAAATAGTCCTCACACTGTCTTATGAGGGCAACGACAAGGAAGATCACTGTGATGCTTAGATTAACGAAAAAAAGAAGATGGAGCGCCGCGAACTTCAAAAGTGAAGCCACCTTTTTATCTATGTGTGTTTTATGTGTTGAGGCGATTTGTTAAATAGTTTCTTTATAATTTGGGGAACATTATTGTATGGGTAAGATGTCATATTTAATCGAATGGAGAAATTTTAAATCGTATTATGGCAACCCTCGCACTTTATGTCACTGCGTTCGTTCATTGAGGTTTTTTGTTCCTAAAATTCACAATTTTTTTAAAAAAAAAAAACGATGTGTTTTCAAGTGCTTACGAGTGAAAAGTGATTTTCTATTGTTTTTACAAGTTTACACTACCCAGGAAGGCAAAATCCAATTTTTTTAACTGTGTTAATTAGACGATGACTCGTCACGTACTCGTACTAAGTGCAGTGAGTAGTTTCAGTTGTATGTGTGAGCGTAAGCGTGTATTTTATTTGCAGGAGCACGCTTTTGTGGCTTCTCTTTTGAGGTCGCGGCGCTCCATCTTCCTTTTTTTGTAGATCTGTGCTGTGATGCAAAATCAGAGGGAAAATATCTGTAAAATTACTACAGACGCTGAGCAGGTGAAAAGAATACGTGTTTTACGAATTTAAACTTTATTACTTCCTGATTGTGACCAACTGACAGGTTGGCGGTATATAGATTTAGCTGAAAGACCTACCTAAGTGCCTTAATTAGGGTATTTTTGGAGAACAGATGGGTACTGCTGACAAAGGCTGAGTAAAAGAACCTAAATAAGTTTGAAGAATTTTTTTAACAACTCATTTGTGACGAGTCGAGTGATGTGAAATAGCTTTTAAGTAAATTGCAGGTTAAGTTTCTATTTCAAGATGTTAAATCACAGTGTAACAATAATATTGGAAAAGAAATGTCATTTGATTTTTCATTTTCATATTCAGCAAGTCTTTCTAAATTGAAACCGAGTTGGTATCTTCCCTTTGAACTAGCAGTACCTGCCTATCTATTTAGTTCAAAAGCAAGATACCAACTCGGTTTCCATTTCAACGAGAAAACTTGATTAGATTCAAAATTGACAGCTAGATACGTATATTAGTAGTACGTATTGCCACTACTAATGAAGATATTTGCACCAACTTCGCCACCAAAGTCCAATGTAGGAACAACTTTAATTAAAGTTGGTCAATCCTTTAAATTGCGACGAAGCTTAGTTCTAAATCTGAGTCACAAAAAATGTTTAGTAAAATTTGCAAGTCCTCATCAAGGTTGAGGGTATTATCAACAGTAATACAACCGCACAAGGTTTCATTTGTAATTGTGCCTCGTTCTGGTCGTTAACCTCTAGTCATCCTTTGTTCTAACTCTTTACAGCCCGCTGGGTTGTTGGAGTAAGCGATGAGAGGTAGCGGTTCATAAAGAGGTTAGGTTGAATTTTACGATAGTAGTTTGACATAGGTAGGTAACATGTTCATGAATTTCAGGGAGGAAGGTGCAAAAACTGCGTAAAATTAAAAATTGCGTAAAACATTTCAGGAAAAAAACCGGCCAAGTGCGAGTCGTACTTGCACACAAAGTGTTCCGTACCACCGTACAATATTAGAAACTACATTTATTTAGAAATCAGATTAAAAAAAAAAGCACATCTTTGTATGGGGACCCCCTTTAAAACTTTTTTTTTATTTGTTGTTATATCGGCAATAGAAATACAAAATCTGTGAACATTTCAACTGTCTACCCATTACGGTTCATGAGATACAGCCCGCTGACAGACAGACGGACAGTCGGACGGAAGGATGGACAGCGGAGGCTTAGTAATAGGGTTCTGTTTTGCAACCTTGAACCCTAAAAAATGGAGGGGGTCGTTATCCCAAGAACTCTCATATTATATCTAATAAAGTCACATTCCCCCCTAAATATGTTTTTTTTTGAGAAATCTGACGACTCTTCCTCGTTTGTTACTTCTTATACTCGTAACTTCTTATGTGTTTAATTGATCTTTGAAAGGTTAAAGGTTACCTCTACATTACTAAAATGTCCCTTGTTTATTCAGCCGAGCTATAAATCTTTCTATTTTTGAGTAATAAATAACTTTAATTGTACCAGATTAAAATGTCAACTGTCATCTAATTAATCATCTGCTCCATCCTCAAATCTCTCAAAACTTGTGACAAAGTGCTAATTATGTTAGCATTTAATTTCTTCAGGAAGCCAAAAGTTTAATTCTACGAATGTTTGAGGAAACGCCTGCGGACCTTTCAATGTGAAATTCCGCAAATACAGGTTGAGCCTTTTTTGCATTTGAACTTTGCGCTCTTTGCTTCTTTTTTCTTTTGTACGTGATTTTAATAATTTAAATGTCACAAACACATCTCAAATCTTCTAATTTGAGATGTTTTTGTGACATTTAAATTTATCTTCTTTATATAAATAATTAAAAAACAGGAAATGTTTTATAATAAGTCTTTTCAAAATAATAAGTCTTTTTAGTCAAATAATGATTTATTAATATGGTTTTGCTTCTGTAAAATCAATATCAAAACCTTTATTATTTTATTCAGACATTCTATAAAGTATAATATTTTATAAAGTGTGTTTTTTTTCTGTAAACCCTTCAAATGTTTCGCAAGGTACAATTGACTTCAAAATAAACAAATGATCACGGCTTCCGTTTAAATTACTTTTTATTTTTCGTGTGGAAAATATTTAGTTTAACCTAAAAGAGAGTTCTCAACACACTTTATAAAACAATATGGCTTTCAACCAAAAAAGAATACCACACAGCTGCTATCAACGTTCACAGATAGTATTCATAAACGTTGATAGCAGCTGTGTGGTATTCTTTTTTGGTTGAAAGCCATATTGTTTTGACACTGATTGTCGCTGGAATGAGATTTTTGACTAGATCTTGAACTTTTTAATGACGAGAATTGGCCTTTTGGCAGTGGTAGATATTATATTACTCATACCTACATACTTCGTTAGATTTCGATTTTTCTCGGGGACCTTTACAAATTTTATTACATTCCAAATTTAAAATTTCAACCTGCCACAACCCAAAAACAAAAGACGCCATAATTAATATTCCCCACGGCTTCTTTTAAAAGGCGTCAAACTTTAAAAGGAGCACATGCCCCCATAGAAAAGATAACTCGTAAATCTTTGGAAACTTTCAACGCCGTTCAAGACTGTCGGAATTTTCTAGAACGGTACAATACGGGCTGGTAGGAAAGTATAATATAATGGTCCAGTAAAGTTGGTGGTACAGGGGAGCATGGCCATTCTTTTAAAAGAAGAAGTAGGTTTTTGACATTTTATTTAATGTTTGTAGTTAGTTCCTTGTGGCGCTGCTGGACACACACGAGTCGTTAGTATTGTCAATAGTAGTTTTGCCTCAAGTTTAAAAATAGTCTTGCAACTTAACCTGAAATGGATCGAGGATATTAATGGATGTGTTAAGATGAAGATCCAGTTCAATATTGTGTCAAAAACGACATAAAATGCGCCTGGAGCAACTTAGATGGAACTGGGCATAAGTTTGTGGCGGCATCTACATCGCCACATGCGAACTTCGCACCTCAATGACGTCACACAAAATCCTGCATCGCGCAAGCAGAATTTACCGAGTGACTATTATAATTATATACCATACAACGTCCTTACATCAATCGCTGGGCAGTAGCCCACCAGACACAACACCCGTCTGGTCGGAGGATCCTCCCTTTTTTGTAGAGGATGAGTGAACTTTACACCCTGTTTCCTCATTTAATCTATAAGATATAGAGAAATCTTAATTACAATATACAAGCTAACACATAATCAGCCTATAACGTTCCCACTGCTGGGACACAGGCCTCCTCTCTGTGAGAGGGAGTGGGCCGTAATCCACCACGCGGGCCCAGTGCGGGTTGGCAGATGTCACAAGTCTTCGAATTTTTGATTCTAGGACATGCCGGTTTCCTCACGATCTTTTCCTTCACCGTTTTGAGAGCAGTGGTGAAGAAATAATTGACACAAAGTAAAACACCTGCCTGGGTTCGAACCTACGACCTACAACTCGTAAGTCGCGACCGTTACCACTGGGCCACCACTGCTCCAAGCTAACACTAAACTGTATTTATTATGTACAAGTATAGAATAAAAAATAAGCACATGTGTGAGCACTATGTAGCTACTATTAAGCTACCTTTTACTAGATACGTCTTTCACTGACTTGAGTGTGCCCTGGCGGTTGCGAGTATGTCATGCTCACTCAAATGTCTCGCTGGTGGTGGCGTGTGTGTTGGATCATTAAGTTCCCTTCAAAATGGTTGAGCTAATTGGTGCTGATCCATGCGTCATGTTCGTGAACGGGCGCCGTCAGTTGGGACTGGTCGTCTCTTAGCTGCCATGGCTTATTTTAATTTTAATATTTAATTTAGTTGTTTTAGTTTTTATCTTTTAATTACGGACGCTTTTTAACGTGCACGTCTTTCTACATTGTTCTCACATGTATATTTTCAACATGAACGATGTTACCAATATTTTGTAAAAATATTATGATTTAAAATAGTGTCCGTGGAGTTTCTTGCCCGTTCTTCTCCATAGGGATCTACTACGCTTTGGAATGGGCAACTAGCTTCATCTTTCTGACTGGCCGACCCATTGACAATTCAAAAGTGCCTGTAATTGGTTTATTTGAAATAAATGCTTTGAGTTTGAGTTTAAAAAGGGTAAGAGCTAATGGGGCGTCAAAAAATTCATCCGCATCTATAAGCTATTTTACATTACAGCACATTTATTCGGATGGGGCAGGTGAGTGCAACATTTATCACTATAATGTGAAGAAAATACGCCTGCAGAATAACTGCCAGCTGGCTGTTGCTCGCAAACTAGGATAAAATGTAAGTAAAAAAAAAAGCGGTCAAGTGCGTGTCGGACCACGCGCAGTAATAGGGTTCGGTAGTTGCACAATAATGCGGACTAAGAAGAGGGCTTTTTGTTGTTTCATAAAAGTTTTCCTTTTAACTTCGTTATATATACTACTACCGTGCATTTTTTCACCCATCCAAAACTAACCGTTTAGCTGGTAGGGCGACACACTTGTTTCTAACAAAACTTAGCACTTTACCTTAATATTTCAGAATCAGATACCTAAATCGAAAAATTGTTTTCACAAACCCGCAATATTTTTGAAAGACCCATCCAACAACACCCCACACCATGGTGTAGACGAGAAAAAAAAAACATCCCCATTTTACGTGTATAAAAATTTTTTTTCACGATTTTTTTTTTTTACCACTTCGTCGGCGTGATAAATATGTATATCCATGCCAAATTATAGCTTTCTAGTACTAAGAGCCTCTGAGCTAAGCTGCGGACGGACGGACAGACAGACGGACATAGCGAAACTATAAGGGTTCCTTGTTGACTACGGAACTCTAAAAAATGTCTGAGAGAATGCTTTGTACTTTTCGCTTAGCTAATTACACTCTTCTCTGCCAAAGAAATAAGGAAAATGAAACGTGATTTCGGTACCTATGTTAAAAGTATAATTATGTAAATCAGTAGGACATTTTTGAGAGTATCTTTTCTCGGTTACGAGGGTAGCTGATTTATATTTTGAAGCCAAGTGCGTGCGGTCAAGCCTTTCGTAAATTTTCTTTATCATTATAACGCGCTTATAATAACTCAATTTACGTTAATGATCTCACAAAAGATATTGTACACTGAGAAAATAGATAAATGAGAAAACTTTTCGATAATACTAGGTATGTATATATCGCAGTAAGATGATTGTAGCCGTCATATAGTTAAATCCCTAGAGATATCTAGGGATACAGCTATAAACAGTAATATTATTTTTAGTATATGTAAAAACTGAATATAGTTTGTTCAGAATAAATAACTGAATCGATTCCAATAATTTTTATACCGTGTTATATTTTGCCCCAAAAATCTTTAAAAAAGGTTACAGTATGGACATCGCGCGACGAACACAAGTCACTGCAGGTCATAACGGGCACTAGGCACGGGCGCACAGCGGGCGCCGCGTGGTGATTATGTTTTTGTACGGACAACCAGGTAACATAAGAAGCTTATAACTTTGTGATTTTTCATGATACAATTAAGAAATTTTGTACATAGATTCTTTACATAAAAATACTAGATACGTGTTTGGGTTTCGCATATACTAAAACTGATGTTGTATAAAAGTGGTTCATAACTACTATCTTGCTAGGAATATGACTATGACACAAGCATTATCTAGTAACATAAGTAAAGGGCACTCCGACTAACTAAGTTAGGTTAGAACTGTGACCACCTACGCGCGATCTGAACGAGCGAAGCGAGTGGAGTCGCGGTAGCGGCCGGCGAGCGCTACATCGAAATTGGTCGCAGTAACAAAATTAGGGTACTCTAATAGTTTTTATTTAATTAAATGGCTAGAACCATCTTACTGCGAAACAAACACGGTGTGGGCAATTGAAAACCCGAAAAAATCAGCTGTTTGTTGTTAGTAGCGTTCTTTTTTACGATTTCTGTGTTGGTCACATCTTGATCAGTAGTACGACTCCTTTTCAGGATTTCACCTAATAATGAAATGTTATATGATGATGAATGTAACATACACACATACATTCAGATCCTTATTTCACAAAACGATTTTACTTTACTTGTAGTTATAGCACAGAATACATACACAGTACAAGTACAGAAGATTCACTCCACAATATCATTTAAATAAATAGCAACTGTTGCTACGACACAATAAGATGCAATTCAGGTCGCGCAGTGTTAATTACCTACAGTTAAATTCACCTAGAAGTTGCCTCTCTTTCTATCACGTAACTCCTGTACCTTCTGACTCGATATGGTTGTCTTCTTTTGCGATGCAGCGCGTGAGTAAGTATCGAACTAACATGCGAGCCGGCCGACGCGCGGCTGCCCACACTGAATTAGCCCGACAAGTCGAGCCCGCCATGTACTTGTAGCTTTATACCTAAAATGCGGAATACGCCTGGCCTAGTTATAGTAGGAAATTTTGTAATGTTAATTTTGTAATTTATAAATATTTAATTTTTTTACGTTTGTATTTCCTGTGCTTGTGTTAAATAAAGTAGTTTTCTTCCTTTTTTTAACACCCTTTTATTAGCTTCACCTGTATGTATGTTTGTATGTAATGGAATCTTTGAACTCGGTTTTTACCCACTTTAAATCGTCAGATTAATTCAAAATTTTGCACACAACGGGGCCCGATGACAATACAATAATTTTAAAATTTTGTCCCATTATTCTGACCAGGATCACCAGGACGATTTAGTTTTTTAAATTATAATTTATTTTTACGCATAATTATTTATTTTTACACATCACAAAATACGCACACCAAATAGTTTCTGCAAGACCTAAACCGGCCTATTAAAGTTAACTAATGTTTTGAAACTTCATCAATGTTGGACAGTTCTTATTTATGTAGCGAAAACTTTTCCAATAAACTATACTAACATGCCCTGTATTTGGCCGAACTAATAGAATTTAGTTCAGTGGAATTTTAAAAAGTTTCGCCTGAAATTGGTAGAACAAAGGGTGTGTACATATTATGTGTTCTAGACAAATTGCGGTAACCGGGTGCATTTATTCAGCTATTAATTGACCCAGTCAGGACAATTTTAATGATTTTAAACTGAAGAACACATCTAAACGAGTAGTGTTAATGATTTAAAAAAAAATATAAATTATATTAAATTAGAGCATTTTTTAAATGAGAAAATAACAAATAACGAATTTAGACAATAATCAAATGCCAAATCATTGTCCCCAACAACCCAAAGCCCGGTGTGTAAACATCCTAACCTAGATTGAATAAGTGAAACCTAGGGATTAAACAAAGTTTATAACTAACTTGATCTAATTTATTGTTAGTTGAGCCGACTCTGGCTTAACGATTATAGTTCCAGTGGCTTACTAACATATGTGTTAATCTAGCCAGGCAGTTACGGCGAAGACTAGTTATTCAGTTTGATTCACTTAGAGCTAAGTAATAACAGCCGCACAGGTCGATCCATCAGATTAAGCTACGCTTTCTCTCGCAAAGCACGTTAAGCCGTTGGTCCCGGCTGTCATTCGTGGATCTTTGACAGTCGTTACGGGTCGTCATCCCGAAAGCATGACAACCAGTCTTACCAAGGGGAGTATCGTATTACCCAGTTACTGGGATATTGAAATCAGATAGCCAGTCACTCCATGTAAAATACTGGTATTCAGCTGCATCTGGTTAGACTGGAAGCCGACCCCAACATAGTTGGGAAAAGGCTAGGCAGATTGATTGTAATTTAAAAGAGGGTCCATGGAGTTTCTTGCCCGTTATTGTCCATATAGAAACAAATGAATGCTTAGAGTTTGTTTTAGAGAGTTTTTTACATCGCACAGATGATATTATAGTCTTTTTTTATTATGAAAAAATATTCAAAACAAAACTGCAGAATAGAATTTCTGATACCCATAGTTTTGCCGACGAATGTAGCTTATACCTCTTAGCATAACATTATGGAACCTGCATATTATCCGAGAGCTTAATTGCATACGCATTTGCATTCAACCCAATTCCCCAGAACAAAACATAACCTAACTACTTTAAATCATACATAGTCATCATGATCTGCCTAGCCTTTTCCCAACGGCTATGTTGGCGTCGGTTTGTGGTCTAACCGGATGCATCTGAATCATCATTCTTCTTCCCTTCAGACCTATTTGGGGTCGGCGCAACATGTCCCTTTTTTCCATACTTCTCTCTTCTCTTTTTCTTCTCTTTTTTTTTCTTCTTCTTTTCTACTTGTCAAATGCATCTGAATACCAGTATTTTAGATAGAGCGACTGCCTATCTGACGATACCCTTTGGTAAGGCTGTTTGACTGACTTAAATAATACATAGGTATGTAGTATATACCCAATAAATCACCCAACTCCTGGAAATCTTAACACCAAGAATTAAGTATGAAAATGTAACTACAGCTCGCTTCGCTCCTGCTATTACGTTGCCCAATTATACTAAAATTACTTCTTTAATAAATGAAAATCCTTGGGAGCTTTAATTTTAACCTGAGCCGTGCAAAATGCGAAGGGTTTGAATAATTCAAACGCAGTGTACGTTACAAATGTAGTCGTTGAGAATGGGCAATGGTTCTCAAAGTTTCGAGGTAGGCGCAAACAGTTGTCTGGATTAGCAACTTTAAAACTAACATTTGTGAGAACTGTGAAGTGGTTCCGTAATGTATTTATTGATGGCTAGTTTTCGTGAAGCTGTCTGCTAGAAATTGACATGAAAGAAAAAAATTACATGATGATAAAATTAAATGAATTATTTCTGTAAGTAGATCTTATCTTTTAAGTCATTTTTACACTTTAATAAATTGTAATATATTGCGTTGATATCTTAAAACAAGGGCGCTTAATATTAATTGTTTAATTAAACCAATAACCAACCACCAAACCATCCAACCAACCACCAACCAAACCAACCAAACTAACCAACCAAACCAACCAAACCAACCAAACCAACCAAACCAACCAAACCAACCAACCAACCATAACCAACCAACCAACTAAACAACCATAACCAACCAACCAACCAACCAACCACCACCACCAACCAACCAACCACCAACCAACCAACCATTTTATTATTGTTTGTTTGTTTTTGCCAACTTAATAACATAAACACACCAGTGTTAAGTTATCTTACAGACAAATTAATAATTTTAATTCCATTCAGTAAAAAACATCGTTCCGAAATAATTTTGTAACTCAACATTATTTCACGGAAACCAATTTCCTGGGTCATGTTTCCCGGAAAATAAGGAAATTTCCATTTAATTTAATACTTGCGGAATTTGCCAGTAATTAATTACTTGATTGTTCCCCGAAATCTTATATTGGGTATAATGAATGTGGGTCTTAAGTGCTAAACAAAGATTAGTTGGGCTAACATTTTGATAAACTCTGAATCGGTTAATCAATCAACGTTTATTGTTTACTTAGGGATCTGGAGATAGTTTTGGGTCAAATAATAGTTAAGTCAATTATTAGTTTGGCGTCAGCTTTGTAACGCCTGGGTGTTTAGATTACAGTTTTGAATTAAAGGACTCTGTATAAATAAAATTATGTTCCACGTTCTTAGCTATTCTTATCTCCCGCCTTACAAATTTTTAAATATTAATACCCGGTTGATGGGTATATGCTTACCCCCTATTACATGGGATTTTTATATAAATAAATAACCATTTATTTCAGGCGACACAGGCCCACAGATTAAACTAAACATACATATTTGAATATAAACAAAACTTGTGTTAATAAAATAGGCTTAAGACTACGTTATTAGCTCTCCTCTTTGCACTAGCTTGACTTTAAGTGCTGCCCTGTGGAACTTGTCCGCGGAAGCGACGAAACACCACGTCCTGCGGCCAAAAGTCTTCTTAACTAACTATAACTAACAAATTAACTATAACTATAACTGGCGAATATAAATGTCAGTGTACCAAACTACAGGTACTCTGCCTAACCTTTTGGGGACAACAGGCGACATGTTATGTAATGTTTTGAGTCTAAATAATAATTGAACGCCAAATAATTTCCTCCAACAATTCAGACCCGGTGTGTACGCTAGATTTTATAAGTGAAACCTAGGGATTAAACAAAATTTGTAACTTAAAGGGCCTATTTCTCGATGTCTGAATAACCACTACTTACCAAATAAATTCAAAAAACTTTTTTACAAAAAAATACAACCGACTTCCAAAAACAACAATACAAAGTGAAAAATAACTTTAATTTCGGAAGTCGGTGTCTATTTAAATGTATTTTCGTTTTTTGCCACCGACTTCCGAAATTAAAGTTATTTTTCACTTTGTAGTGTTGTTTTTGGAAGTCGGTTGTATTTTTTTGTAAAAAAGTGTTTATTTTTCATTTTTAAGTTGTGTACCTACCCCACACAAATTCTAATACCACTATCTGCAAAACAAACTAGAACATCATCCATATAAAAGTGGGGAAAAAATACGTATTATTGAAGCTAACTCAAAAACTACCTAAGCAAAGTTAATCAATTTTATATGGGACCAACTGTGATCTACCCTCTCGAATAAGACAAAAAAATCCAAATAATCGGTCCAGCCATCTTCGAGTAATCGGGGAACATACATATAAAAAAAAAAAAAAAGTTCCGACGAACTGAGAACCTCCTCCTTTTTGTAGTCGGTTAAAAATGGAACAGAATTTGTATGAAATTATCTGTCAAGTAAGTTAATAGGAACTTAATCTTAGGTGGTGAAACAGGCCCATAAATCGAATTAAGTCATCAATATTTTTAAGTTCGGATGATCAAAGTTTTCTGCCAATAATTTTCATCCTCTGGTAGGTGGTTAGGTCTCCTCATTGTACTCATTTCTATATGTAAGTCTTCAGGTCTTATTCCTATTTCTTTGTCTTAAAACAGCCACTTACTTAACTTAATTATCATAAAATATCTTTTAAAGAAAGAAAGAAATTGCAAAATTAATATCAAATACGTAGGTCTATGGTCCCTTAGAGCTTAACAAATCAAGCTTACATGTCAACTCAATAAAAAATACAGTCATTTATGCGACATTTTGATACTCAAAAGTAAATCAAAACCTATAAACTGCTACAGGGTACTTCAGTTTGACCTAGAACCATGAAATTTGGCAAGAAGCAAGGTCTCACAGCACAAGTAAATGAAAAAGTCCGAAAATCGTTAATTTGTAATTTTACACACAAAACATAACACACACACACACACACACACAAAACACACACATAAAAAAAAACACGAAAATAAAAAACATCCAAATAAGAAAAAAAAACAAATAAACACACACATATTTTTTTTTTGAATCAAACTTTGGCAGTAGGAGAATTTACAATGTTAAGTTTGTTTTTGGGATAAGTTCTTTTCAACAACTGGAACCCTTCATTATTGTGCGTGTTCGACACGAACTTGTCCGGTTTTTTTTGGGACGATATTCTATTTCTTTATTTTCACCTTCTGGTTTTGGTTTCCTCAATGTAAGTACACTTTTCTACAAGTCTCTGATTTATCCTATTTCTCACTACCCGCTGCCAATCTAAATAAAGCAATAACGAGGCAGTAACCATAGAGCCACATCGTAACTGGTTTTCTAAGAATATCTGACAAGAATACAATTTAGTACCAGTTGGCCGTTATGGTGTCAATAAGGAGAAAAGGGTGCACTTACAGTCAACAGCGGGCAAAGGATGCAATTAATCGTGGTCTGTCCTCTAAAATGTCTTGGGCGATAATAACTTTTTGGCTGTTATCATCGTCAGCCGTGTTAGATATTTTTGTTAAATACCTTTTACCTCGAATCATACTGACATTAATAAAAACTCTTTTACAAAAAAATACAACCGACGGCCAAAAACAACAGTACAAAGTGAAAAATAAATTTAATTTCGGAAGTCGGTGTCTGGTTAAATGTATTTTCGTTTTTGCCACCGACTTCCAAAATTAAAGTTATTTTTTACTTTTTAGTGTTGTTTTTGGAAGTCGGTTGTTTTTTTTTTTTTGTAAAAAAGTTTTTATTTTTCACTTTTTAGTCGTGGTACCTAACCCCATACAAATTGTAAAACCACTACCTGCAAATGAAACTAGAACATCATCCACATAAAAAGTGTGCAAAATACGTATTATTGAAGCTAACTCAAAAAAAAAGCAAAATTAATACATTTTATATGGGACCAACATTGGGGTTGATTAACCCTTTCGAATAAAACATTTTTTTTTTTAAATCGGACAACTCTGTAAAAAGTTATGCGTGGTCAAACATAAAAAAAAGTCGAATTGAGAACCTCCTCCTTTTTTTATGGTTAATAATTATTGCTTGTTAATTTTCCCACACGGCAAAAGCCTTTTCGAATTTATTTTCTTTGTTAACTAACAATGTTCCTCTGATGGGCAAAAGTTTCCCCGTACCATACACAATGGTTTACCTATATTATTACCCTCGTCTCAATAGAAAAATAAAATTAAAATGTAAGAAGTCAAGTCCGCGTCTATACATTTTTGTGTGCTTACAGTATTCAATAAATAAACAAGGAATAATTTTTAACTGACGAAAAAGAAGTAGAAGGTTCTCAAGTCGAGGCGTATATTTTTAAAAGAGTAACCGTTTAGTTTCTTGTCGGCTTTTGTTCATTTGAAACGACCAATTGGATCGTGCACCTGACGTTTCATAAGTGCCCATGTACGTTTATGTGAAATAAAAGTTTTAGATTTCTTCAGAGTATGATAGATCCCGATGTTTTCAAGTATTTCACATTAAATGGGCGAACCAGGTAACGTTCAACCCGTGATTATTAATGGCTAACTTGACCAAAGTTGCATATATATAGTTGTATTGTTGCGGTGGAATAAAATTGACGACTGACAGTTTTTCTATGGAGAAACTGTCAAAAATTCAAAATTTATTCTAAGGTTAACTGGGTACATAAGTTTGGTCCAATTTACCCTAGTCATCAGTCTGACAAATAACATTTAGCTGCTACCTCGGTAATAACCCCAGAGGACGGAATCAGCTAAACCGTTTCGTCTAGCGACCTGTAACTTCAATGGTGCGCATAATAAAGAGTATTCTATTCTATTCTAAAGACGGCAACGCACAACATCTGCCACGCGAAATTAAAGGTGCTTACTTGAGGGTCTCAAACATATTTTTTTATAATTTTAAAATTAATGGTTTTAAAGTCACAGTCCGTGACAGTCGTTGTGCGTTGCTGTCCTTCAGAGACGTCAGTTTCTATACGCCATTAAAGGATTTGACAATGTCACCTCTAACAGCGGCCTATAATGTGTACGTGCTCTGTGGTAATGTCGGGTATTTATTTGTTTGTTTGTTTGTTTGGGATCTCCAACAAAGTATACACATATACAATATCAATCGGCCTAGCCTTTTCCCAATTATGTTGCGGCCGGCTTCCAGTCTAATCAGATGCAGCTGAATACCAGTATTTTACATGCAGCAACTGCCTATCTGACCTCCACAACCCATTAACTGGGTAAACCGATACCCTTTGGTAAGGCTGGTTGTCAGACTTTCGGGCTTCTGACGACCCGTAACGACTGTCAAAGATCCACGAATGACAGCCGGCAGCTTAACGTGCTTTCCAAGGCACGGAGGAGTCTCGGTATGTAAAGATGATCACCCATCCACGGACCGACCCCGGCAAGCGTAGCTTGACTTGATGGATCGACTCGTGCGGCTGTTATTACTTAACCACGAGCTCCTCCGATACTCATATACAATACAAATTACAATAACCTTCAATGAGGCACAGGAGACCACAGCATGCACATATAACTAGGCCTAAACAGGATAAAAATAAGAATAGCGAAATTAAATGATGAAGAGAAAAAAAAAATACATGCATTTTAAAACAACATAAAGCCAGGAAGATAATAGGTATTATTGTTTGATGTTCCGATTTATAATATAAAAGTCTCTACAAAGAAGCTACTTAGGGCAGTAAAAGGCTCAGATGGACCCATGTCTCGCGTAAGCCTTCAAAAGAGCTTCTTGTATTATAAAATCGATACCTCAGGGTCTTCTTTTATGGTAAGACAATAGACAAAATATCAATAAAGGCCATGGGATTTATTGCATTTCAAGATACAAGATATATTTATTTTGTAAAATATGAGTAAATTTTGTAGGTCTTATAATTAAGGTTTTGCTATTTATGCGTACAAAATTAGTTGCACTAGACTAAGAATACATAAAAAAAAAACAAAGGAAGAGATTACAATGTCAAAATTTTAATTAAACTTTAATTACAAAGTCAAAATTTTAATTTAACTTGAAAATAGAATAGAATAGAATAGAATTCACCTACATCAATCATCATCATCATTGATTCCTTTCTTTTTTTATAATTTATCTTGATTCGATAATCCGAACTGTAATACATAAACACAGTCACAATAGGATCCTGAAGGCGGTGCTGTGGCAGAAACTTCCTCCGCCATAATAAGGCAATTTCTGAGAAGACTTAGAGAGAGTTAAGACTTAAGACCTAGTTTCCATTTGTCGTTGTCTAGTTGATGGGTGATATTCTCATTAAATGCTATTAAGTACTCGTACAAATTTGTTACTAACAATTTATGGATCTTTTATTTGTCCAAGATGTATGTATTTTTGTATATCTGCCCGTGACATCACAGCGGGCCCTATCAGAATACCAGCGCGGCGCTGCGACACTTATTTTAAATGTCGCAGCATCATGCTGAGATAGGGGCCTTTTGGCCTCCTACAGGACTTTCTGTGCTTTTTTTTATATATTTTTGTTTTCAAACTTTTCAAATGGTCACGCAGTCGGTCGCCTACGCGTTGGACAGACCTTATCAAAGCGTTAACACAAACCTCCATAGTTCAGAATTTTCGAGACGCGGAAGACCGGAATAAGTGGAGGCGCATCGCGAGGACTGCTTTGGCCAAAGAAAATGCAGAGTCCTCAACCACGACCACTCTGTCAAGAGTGAACGACTAAGGAGGAGGAGTTTAGTTTGTAATCTTTCTGTGCGAGTCACAATAAATACTTTTTCTTTCTTTCATTCAAAATAGAATGATTTTATTGATTGTTCTACATGTGTACCCACAAGGTAGACCACCAAGTGGTGGTGGTGGTGGAGGTGGTAGTAGGTAGGTGGTTCTAGAGGGCCTACAACGTCTTCGGCGTTCAGTATAATAATAGATTTAGGATGTTGATGAGGCTCCCGCGCTTCTGCAGCGCATCGTAAATGTTCACGGAAGCCCGGTCGACGAGTTTCATGTCATAATGAGAAAAAGAGCAGCGTCGTGTTTTATGTAGGTTGCGCAGAGGTTCAACATCCTAAAAACACTATATTATGACAAGGTGGACAGCCCCTTTATTAGGCACTCGGTGCGGAGACACGCGCCAACATGGTTGAGTAGTAGTAGAGTAGTAACATATTTTTTAAATCGTTGTTACTAATACCAGGATTGTGTGAATTTTTATGTGTGATTTGCAATAAAATAATAATATTATAATACTAGCTGCGCCCCGTGGTTTCACCCGCGTAGACTGGAATAAAAAGCAGCATATTTGGTAATCCAGAGTATAAGCTATCTACCCACCAAATTTCATCCAAATCGGTCTAGCCGTTTGAGCGTGAAGAAGTAATAAACATACAAACAAACACACATACTCACAAACTTTCGCCTTTGTAATGTTAGTGTGATATGATTATGAACTTATCTTGAATACCAGAGCTGGTCGAGGTGGTGATGCTTGGGGGAGGCCTAGTTAGTTGGTAAGCCTTTATAAAAAAAAAAAACAAAGGAAGAAAACAATTTTTTTTTTAATACATAAAATATAGTATGTAGTAGTATGTATTTGTAGTAAATACATAAAGGGCTTTATCTGGCTTTATATTAAACTTTTTGCATTGGATTGAAACTAGTTATGTGATTAATTTAAGTCACTTTGAGTTCGAGCTCAGTGCAGCGAACTTGGGGACTTGAAAGTGCTCATCGCTTCCAAATATACGGAAAAATAAAGAAGTTGAATAAATTGTGAAGGGATTTGGCTAGTCAGGTTTAGTTTATTTACGTTAGCTGAAAAGTGGGTGTAGAAAAATTTTATCGCGTTTATTTATCTTTCAAATTACTTTAAGGGTGTAGTACAAACAATCAAACTGAACAACTTTCTCCATGGGACCAATATCGAAATCATCAAAAAAAAATATCGTGTCTCATACAAAACTACAAACCTACCTACTCGACCAAAATCAATCAAACAGTCAACTATACTCCGATGTTATTTCGTGGGCAATTATTATAGTGTGGGTTATACGTTTTTTCGACTGTATAATAACTACTATGATAATGCTGTAATATATAACTGTTTTTTGTCCCAAATAAATAAAATAAAATAAATAAAATGTATGGGCCGGCTGATTTTTTTTTATGCTAATCGCATAAAAAAAATCAATGTTGGTCTCATGGAGAAAGTAAATCAGTTTGATGGCATGTACCACACCCTTAAATTTGACAACACCTTTCTGATACATATTGTTCTTCTACATCTGGAGGAGCTCGTGGCTAAGTAATAACAGCCGCACGGGTCGATCTATCAGGTTAAGCTATGCGTGCCGGGGTTGGTCCGTGGATGGGTGACCATCTTTACATACCGAGACTCCTCCGTGCCTCGGAAAGCACGTTAAGCCGTTGGTCCCGGCTGTCATTCGTGGATCTTTGACAGTCGTTACGGGTCGTCAGAAGCCCGAAAGTCTGACAATCAGTCTTACCACGGGGTATCGTATTACCCAGTTACCGGGTTGTGGAGGTCAGATAGGCAGTCGCTCCATGTAAAATACTGGTATTCAGCTGCATCCGGTTAGATTGGAAGCCGACCCCAACATAGTTGGAAAAAGGCTAGGCAGATTGATATTGTTCTTCTACATCTATAAATCTATTTGCATAATTGAAATATTATAAGTCATTACTTCAATCATACAAAAATCCATAAAACGAAAGCTTTAAGAACCACTGCCTTGTTTGCACTTCTTGTATTTACAACGGCAAATGTTTTATTTGTACAGCCGAGCACACAGTTCACTGCGACCTACAACTTAATGTACACTTAAGCACTAAAACAAATAGGCAAAACCCCTCACATATACAGCCAACAAAAGAGTTAAGTACAAAGGCAAATTATACATTTTGCTTACAATTAATTTTATTACTGACGTAATAACTTTACCATCACTCAAATTAATGATGTCAAAGACTTATGTTGATACAACATGGATTAGAACAGTTAAGTCTGCATACTTTTCTTGTCAACTGCCAGTACATTTTATTTATCCTCAAGTTTCCTTAAGGAAAAATAAACAATACATTACAGAAATACAATAGATTCCATAAATAATAAAAAAAAAAAAATCTAAGTCTCCCATATTTATCATTCATAAATATTCTTCATTTCCTTATAGGCCGGCCATACACACACATAAAGCGATGAAAGATATTGCACATAAATCTTCTTTATTTAGAGGTCATTATTTACGAGGAACAAGTTATGAGGTCACATCTGACAGTGCACTAATACATGAAGATATATTTTTATTGGACAAACGCTATTAAGGGTAAATTTGGTAATGCTTTAGCTAGGGAAGTATGCTGCAAATTTTTACGTGTTCTGAAGCTTTGTGCCTTTTCATGCTTTATGTTGCTTTTATCATTATGGTGTGAAAGGTACTCACGCTGTGGTCTTCTTTATACGGGGCATTAAAATGACGCAAGTGAAGGTAGTATAGAGTACCTCACCATGTTGTAGGTACTAAAAATAAATATAGGATTATTCTGGGAAATAGCAGGGCTAATAGAGATTTCTTGTTTACTTGCTCAATTGTTTGATTGCTTGTTTATAATATCTCTGGTATACTGCATGTAGTGATACAGTAAAATAAAAAATCTAGCTAATATGTAACCTGTCCGTGAAAAATGAAATTAATTAGTGCTAAAAAATACAGTATCTATACCGGGTGTAAGGGGAACGCTTCCGAAGCCAGAACGTAGATTATATACAACCTAAATGCAAACGGATACCAGTAATCTTTCGCTTTAAATTGGTTATTTTGAAGACTTCATATTTCGTTAACACGCAATGGAAATCGAACAAAACGTGAGGTCACTGATCGCGCCAACGCGCAGCGCGGGCGCCGTGCGCTCCATACGGCCGAGTCAAGGGCGTTATACGGAATTTACAGCACCACTTAGTCGCATTCGTAGCCCACTATTGAACAGTAAAGCTGACAGACGCATTTTACGTCCTGTCCTGTCCTGTCTAAATCCTTTGCAACCTTATGATCCTCAACACATTCTGCACTTATTCTGCCCCGCTTTTCATCAGCACGGTCACATCACATTCTCAATCAAACACTCTTTCTTTCACATACGGGGACTCTGTAGGTACACGTAGCACTAAAATCGTAACAATAATAACTAAACACAAAAAAACTAACAAAATAGTATTAAATTCGGTTCAATAGTTGCGCGCGTTTACTCACGAACAGAGTCGGAAAGGAACTAACTAGATTACTAGAACTAGAACATCAAACTCAAAGATCAAAGATGCCGCCTGCGTTCGCGGTGCGTTGCCATGCCGGCCGACAAACGATACCGCCGCGCGTACGCCGCCATGTTGTTTCCCCCTTCATCTTCCCGTGCGTTCCCGCATCGACCGCGTGTGTATGTGGTAGGTAAATGTTTCAATTTTGTTGCTATGCAAAATTTGAATGAACGAATTAACAAAAATGCTAGTAAAGTCTTTGTAGGTACCTACATAACCAACTTTTTATACTTTTCTTTCCCAATCACAGTACTTAGTTAGATTAATTCAAGCGATCGAGTAAAGGTTAGGAGGATAGGATCACAATATCATAACACGCCGCCCGCGCCGCTACCTTACGAAATAAATACTAACATGGGGTCGTCGGCCGCGCGGCAGTCGGCGAACGCGCGCGCTCTTTGAACTCGAGGTTACGCGCGAGCGTCAGCTGATATTTATTTACGAATACATTGCATGCTAAAGTTGTAAAGAGAATAAGTGTGTTTAATCGCAAATAATGGTTTCATTTAACTGTTCTCACAGTATGGTGTACGAAAAATGCAAAAAAAAAAATAGGTAAAATTGAAATTTTTTTTTCAGATTTTTTGATGGTATCGTATCGAGAATCACTAGCCCTATCACCTGTTTTCGTTTTAGGAAGCGTTTTCCTTACACCCTGTATGTAAACCAAAAACGGAATAATTTGTTAAAAAAAACCGGCCAAGTGCGTTTCGGGTCACGCGCTGTAATAGGGTTCCGTAGTGTACGCCGCCGCTCGTCGTTATTCGAGCGTAAGTAGGTATTATTAATTTAGAAATTATTATTAATAAGAATGTTATGATTTTATTTTTATATATTTTTACTGTTCCAAGTACATTTTACAAGGTGGTTGACTATTATTCGTAAACTTGAAAAGCCTACTTAGCTGTGTTATATAGTTTTCCTTTTAACTTCGTTATATGTATATACTACTACCGTGATTTTTTTCTTAGCTGGCGGGGGGAGAGGGGCACTTGACTCTAACAAAAATTAGCACTTTAAAGCTTAATATTTCAGAAACGGGTCCCTAAATCGGAAAATTGTTTTGACAAACCTGCAATATTTTTGAAAGACCTATCCAACAACACCCCACACCATGGGGTAGACGATAAAAAAAACATCCCCATCATACATGTATGTACTTTACGTGTACAGAAGGTAAATTTTTTTTTCCATGATTTTATTTTAGCACTTTGTCGGCGTGATGAATATCTATATCCATGCTAAATTATAGCTTTCTAGTACTAAGAGTCTCTGAGCTAAGCTGCGGACGGACGGACAGACAGACAGATGGTTGGACATAGCGAAACTATAAGGGTTCCTTGTTGACTACGGAACCCTAAAAATGTAGTCGTATTTTTAGGCTTCTCAAGATATCAGGCATCAGATTACTAGCTCATAATTTCCAAAAGGGTTTATAGTGTCCAAGTGGCAGTAGAACACTGACTCCTAAGTCATTCCAGGTATTCCTAGTTAAGGAGTCAGGGTTTCAACTTTTGTGCGCCTTTAATTATTGTAATCTTTAGCTAGATATTAAGCTTATTGTAAGGATTTATATCAATAAAATATATTATTATTATTATATATCTACCTACCACTATTTATATCAGATTTTGATTAGCTCTGTTTTTTTTTTTAAATAAAACATTACGCTGAGCTGGTTTTTAAATTGAAAAACAGAACGCTCCCGTTACCAAAAGATCAACGTTGACATTCGATTCTTAAAAAGTCCACTTAAAATGTCGGCTCCATTCGATCGAGTTCGTAAATTGGACCTAAAGAGGGTGGCAATAAAACCAGACTCTTTTATGGACGTTTAGAACGTCACACGTTAAAAAGTAAAACGAACGGTTTCCGAACACTTCCGATGTGAAAACCGAAGGTTATTTCAACTGTATTAGAACTTGTACAAAGAGCTTGTAAAAGTGCGAACACGAACTACAAACGAAGGGTTACGTACCATCGTACGACATTTAACAATATTTTCTAAAAACGCCGAAAACAATTTTCCACACTTTCATTTTTTTTTTATTATTATTATTTGCAGTTCTACCAGGCATAGTAGTTCACACTCTGTGAAAATTTCAAGTATCTACCTCTTATGGCATAAAAGATGTGACAGACGGACGGACGGACAGCGCAGCTTTAGTAATAGGGTCCTGTTGGCACGCTTTGGCAACGGAACCCTAAACAGAATGGGGTTTTTACGATAGTTAGAGCTTTAGGTAATGGCTATGTTTTATCACTGCGGGAATGCGGGATACAATAGAAGACTTTGCATTTAAAGCGGTTCTACGGAAGAGGGATTTTCGTTTGATGGAGGGGGAAAATCTGCATTGCATTCTAGGCTAGACTGTTTGGTCCAAAATTATAGATTATTGCATCGGAATATTGTGTGGGATTTATTTATTTGTTTATCCAGTGGCTTTTTGACGCAGCCGTGAAGAACACATTCCTGTATCGCACTTTACACTTTTTAGATTTTTTTATTATTATTATTTTCATCGCTGTGTATTATTTTGTGTGCCTTTTAGTCTGTGCTAAATAAATGTATTTTCTTTCTTTCTTTTAGTGAGATACATTACAATTATCTTTTTAACCGACTTCAAAAAGGAGGAGGTTCTCAATTCGTCGGAATCTTTTTAACCGACTTCAAAAAGGAGGAGGTTCTCAGTATGTTCCCCGATTACTCGAAGATGGCTGGACCGATTTGGATTATTTTTTTTTTTTTTGTTTGAAAGGGTATACTTCCCAGGTGGTCCCATGATCATCAAGTCAGGATCTGATGATGGGATCCTGGAAAAATAGAGAGAACTCTTCCAATTTTATAGGCACACTTGAAGCGATTTGGATAGTTTTTGGAAGAGTACTTTCTTGGAGTGGTCCTATTTCAATTTGGTGAAGATCTGATGAAGAACTTCTGAGATAGGCAACGGAACTCCTCAATAAATGATAGCAAATGGACTGGGATTGTTGAAATCTCATGTCTGTTTGTTGTTTACACCAGTTCATAACATAACATCACGCCAGTACGCTGTGAAGGGGTAAGCACATGTGAACCACTAAAAAAGTGAAAAATAAAAACTTTTTTACTAAAAATACAACCGACTTCCAAAAACAACACTACAAAGTGAAAAATAACTTAAATTTCGGAAGTCGGTGGCAAAAACGAAAATACATTTAATCAGACACCGACTTCCGAAATTTAAGTTATTTTTCACTTTGTAGTGTTGTTTTTGGAAGTCGGTTGTATTTTTTTGTAAAAAAGTTTTAACATAAAATATTTTTTTATTGATAATAAAACTTGTATTACAAATACGTTATTCTGTAATGCACACTCAATTAACCACAGCTTAGATTTATTTAATTGTGAGTGGCAGTTGTTTTAAATTATACTGAGCGAAAACAAGCATTAAATAAAAGCAAATAAGCATTGTTTATTTTTAATTCTGTTTTCATAGTTTTCATAGTGTTTGGTCTAATGCCAATAAACTTTCTTTATTTCTTTCTTTTATTTATTATTCTGCCTGTATATTGTCAACATCACTTGCTTGAACATGTTCCGATTGTTTGGAATGGCTTCCTGTTTCACCAGATTCAAGTAAGGTAGGGATTCGGGGTTTGACATCAAATGTATCCTTATGACGAGCTATTCTTTTATGGTTGGCTTCTAAAAATTCTGTGTTAGTAGGGCTATGTGGGGCTTGTGGCTAAGTAATAACAGCCGTTGCCGTGGATGGGTGACCATATTTACATACCAAGACCCCTCCGTTCCTCGGAAAGCACATTAACCCGTTGGTCTCGTTTGTCATTCGTGTATCTTCGACAGTCGTTACGGGTCTTCAGAAGTCCGAAAGTTTCTAACCAAAGGTTACCCAGTAACTGGATTGTGGAGGTCAGTTAAGCAGTGACTCCATGTAAAACAGTGGTATCCAGCTGCATCCGATTATACTTGAAGCCAACCCCAAGATAGTTGGGGAAAGGCTAGGCTGATGATGATAAACTCAGTGTTCTCAGGCCCAGGCCCGATGGCTTAAAGTAATCTTGATGATTTAGAATATTATTTTAACCATGGACTGTCTGCGTCAAACAGATTGACTGATCCATGAGGTTGTTATCAAGCCACAATTCCCCAATCTATGTAGTATTAAAATCAATTTTAACTCGACTGCGGTTTTCATCTTACTTGGAATACAAACAGCACAATATTATTTCGTTGTAAAACAGTGGTTTTCTCTCACAACTTCAATTACTTTTTGCTGTGTTTCTCACAGGGGAAATCGTGTAAAGCAATACACAGACTTAAGCAAACCAATGTATTGTAGACACATACGAGTATGATTCTGATTTTAATTTCATATTTATAGACTATTTATATAGGCTATATGTATAGGTCGGAGAAAAAGTTCCTTTGTATTGTGGCGGCATCTACATCGCCACATACGAACTACGTTACTACGCGTCACACTGACGTCACGCAATCCTGCATCGCGCAATTAGAGTTTACCGCGCAACTAGCATATATACAACGTCCCGACATCAATCGTCGGGCAGTTGCCCACCAGACACGACACCCGTCTGGTCGGAGGATCCTCCCTTTTCAATGGAGGATGAGGAACTTTACACCCTGTTTCTCATGCCTCTATACTGGTGACCCCGAACATGAACGTCAGCGCAGCCTTCGTGTAACTCCTTCAGCGTGACGTCATCAGCATCACTTCCTCAAACTTTCGAGCGGCGAGTTACACAGCCAGCCAGCATCCACGGCTTCAACGGGTATCTTGACCACCAGCATGCAGCGAACGCGCATTCCTGGTCATCACCCTCAGCCTCATCAACAACCTTGACACAGCACACTGCACTCTCGGCCGGTCCACAAGAAGAGCCCTACCTCTCCTGGTCGACACCAGCAGTCAGCCTCAACCCAGCGCTGTACACTCCGACTAACTGGAGCATAACGCAGCGCCATCACCCCGACTCACTGGAGAAACACCGCAGACAGTTCCGACTCACCGTGAACTATGCGGCACCCGGTTCCGAGTCACTGGAACCACAACTGGCACTGGCATGGCAAGCATCGCAAGATACACTACTCAGCCCACTGTCGACCTCCGGTCTCAGGAGGGGAGTGATGTGGCGGCATTTACCGATGTAAATGCCGCCACATCGCCACATACGAACTACGTTACTACGCGTCACACTGACGTCACGCAATCTTGCATCGCGCAATTAGAGTTTACCGCGCAACTAGCATATATACAACGTCCCGACATCAACCGTCAGGCAGTTGCCCACCGGACACGACACCCGTCTGGTCGGAGGATCCTCCCTTTTCAATGAAGGATAAGGAACTTTACACCCTGTTTCTCATGCCTCTATAGTATTTTATCCACAAATACAAGACATTTGTTTTTCAAAGTTTATTTACATTTAATTATAATACTTATATATGTGTCATTTGCCAAATGAGTCAAAACAGTTTTGTGGTCAACTCTTTAGCTATATCGTAACTAAGTAATATTATGCCGATCTTGCTCCACTTTTTCAAAAAAAGTAAGTTTAAAAACTAAAACCCGACTACTGAAAAATCACGCTCTAATAGAATGAAACAAAAAAATATTCTCATCTGAAATTAGAAAAAGACAGACTAATTAATAATCCGGAGTCATATTAGGACACACCATTCTTCCAGTATTTTTCATGGAGCGATTGCCTATCTGATCTCCACAATCAGTTACTGGGTAATACGCTAGCCCTTGGTAAGACTTTTTGTCAGACTTTCGGGCTTCTGACAAACCGTAACGACTGTCAAAGATCCACGAATGACTGCCGGAACCAACGGCCTATCGTGCTTTCCGAGGTAGGCATTTACGTAATTTTGAGAAAGTAAATGAATACTTAACATAAAAAATACTTACTAAAAACTTAAAATAATATGCTAGTAATGCATTATCCCGAACCACTCTAACAAAAACCTTAAAATAAAATATATAAACAAAAATGCTACACCTTTCCTTTTACACCCGCTATTCGGACGAGTTGACGTTTTAAAAGGCAAACCAATCTCCATTACAGTGGGGACATGGACGGAAGTCCATTTCGTTACTCACGTATGAACGTCCTGCACTGAGGATGCTAGAAGAGGGGCGATTCATAACTTTGACATCCACTGGACTTACGTTCGAACTCTATGTTGTATCAATATATTTAAAAGCTGCTTTCAGTGTGACAGTTAACTTTCGTACTAAAAATAATGCTGGTTCCTAGAAAATTCATCATAGTTTTGTGCACAGTAGGTAGATCTTTAGTAAATCTTTTAATTAACAATAGTATGACAGTTAAATACCTAGTGTCTTTGTACTCACAGAACACAACAAAGGTCCATTCAACATCACATTTTCAAACCACTACTGCTCGCGACTTGTCTGCGTGAAATTTCTTGTCCCCCCGACCCACCCCTTCGCATCGCATCACCTGCCCGCGCTAATACTTCGTTTTCGCTTAGCGTTCTTTCTGACTTTTTTTCTTTTAGATCGGCTCCTAAGGGTCTTAGCGTAGGCTAGAACCTTTCTCAAGAATTGGACTATCAATTGCAAAACGAGTTTTTAAAATCGGTTAAGTATTTTTTGAGTTTATCCGTTACAAATAAACGTACAAAAAATCTAATCGTTTCTCTTTATAACATTCGTTTAGATGAACTTTAATCTTTGGCTATAGCTTTAACCACCACTTAAGACAGACATTTTTAAACCACGACGTCATCAATCTAATAGCAACATGCACGAAAGTCCATTTCACCGCACGTGAGTCTATGTTTAAACCCAAGCTAGAACTAGAGCGGCGATTTATAATGTCTTATTACGTAACAACGTCTATCTACAGACCCAGGTTTAAAAATGGAACCATTTTTGATTTTCGAACTTTATTCTGACTACGTTTGTTTTATGTTACCTACACTCTCCCACTGCTGAGAAAAGTCCTCCCCTAAATCCTTACAAGCATTCTTTTCCAGGGTCACCTAAATCCAACCCTTGCTGTACGCATCTAGGTCGTCTCACCACCTCTTGCTGGACTGCATACGACCTCGTTAAAGCCCTTGATACAAAACTGATAACTTAATTCCGGACTAAGCGGTTAGTTTTGTATAAAGAACTGTATTTCAATCACAGTTACGTTCTTAATTCAAAAACTATAGACATAGAAAATTGGCCTAAGCGTTCGCCTCACAAAAGTGACTAGGTACTCTTTAGAAAGAGACAAAGTGACTGTGCGCCAAAAACACTGTGTTACTAAAGAGACAACTACTGGCTGGAAATTCGCTTTGTCTCTCTCTCTCTTACATATTCACTGCACAAGAATGTTAGAAGAAAAATATTGTTTTGCAATAAAACCCATAATGTTGACAAACTCTGGACACGCAATATACACAGGGTATACAAATGTAGCTGCTAGCACTCTCTATGTTGATCCGGTGCCGCATGGCAAATGCAGTGCCTACTCGCACATGGAAGTAGGTTAATGTTTTGTTGTAGTGCCATCTACTTGTCCACTACAAAAACTTTGTATTAGGGAGTCTATACTTGCCACAAAGTCATCTATTGTAATTTTAAATCGAGTGGTCCATATGCAAATGGGGTAAAGCAGAGGTAGCCAAATGTCATTCAAAAATTTAAAAGTTGGGATATTCTCAACGGCCGGACTGTAAGGTTAAAACTATCTAACTGTTACATTGGTCTTAAAGCAAAACTAGACCTGGGGCCGTACTCTGACGTAAAAAAACATCATGGATCCATCGTGGATCCGTTGAGAAAAAAGGATGGTGCTATAGGTCGTATATAGCTCCGTCTCTCTCTCTCACTGGAACCGAGCAACTTCTGCCCTGTCATAAGAGCTCATAGTATATGCCCTGACGTTATATGACGTGCAAATGACATTCTTTACTACTATACTCCATTTAAAATAAGATTAGACATTTAAACAAACCTTTTTTACAGTCCGTTCAACCGATTTTGACTTCTATTCCGTTGGTGGCATGACAAATGGCAGCTGCAGTAAATAGTTGGTATTGTAACTACTTTTTTGCCTTTAAATCTTAATCTTTAAGCCTACTAACTTTTTTTTTTATCTTATTTTTAATTTTATTTCTTTTTTTTTTTAATAGCGGACCGGTTAGACGGTCCTTTTCATAGGCACTGGGTCGGACTCCATGTGTCTAAAAGTTGTATATAATTTTAATGTGTTTTTATTTTGTGTTATACTAACATAGATTTTAAGTACTCACTAACACAATTATGGATGTTTTTTTTTTGTCCGAAATAAAGTTATTATTATTAAATATAGTATAGTCTACTATACATACTTATAACAAGGAAACAGAGATAAATTAATGAAATAAAGTTCGATAATAAATAACAGTGTGAGAGAATTAAACAAAAGAAAAGCAAATAAATAGAATTGAACTAATTAAGAGCCACAAAGCGAATTGTAAGCAATTTTGTTTCTCATGATAATAAGGTTAACAAAGAATTTAATTTAGAAAAGCGGAAGACAACTTGAGAAAAATAATTTATGTAATTAAAATTAGCCACAGAGCTTCTTCTTAAATATGCCTATAACAATGAAATAACAATTACAACGGCTTAAGCAGATAAACTTGTTGCTGACTCATTAACAGATAAAGGAGATTTCTACAGAAATAATGGTACTGAAATAATAGGTACTGCAAAGGTAGACCTCAAACATCACCCAATTTAAATTCAAAATCAACCAGTTTTTAGATTAGTAACCTTAGCTTCATGCTATAAAGTTTAATTTCCATTGCCACTTAAAATAGTTGAATGATATCTTCAAATGTTAGGTTTCATTTTAAAATAAACTTAGTTCTCTCTGTCTTATTGTACATTTTTGAGTAAATTGTGATAAAGATATTCTTCACGTTCCTCTCTGATTACACTGTGCAACAAAGCCAGTAATTTATTAACTTAACTGAATTTGTTAAGACCTTAGATTTAGAGATGAACAACGACATTCTGATAAATTGCATTAAGTGAAATGCTCAAAATTGTCCCGTTTCAGTTCTGTGGAATCTGGAAAAGATTTTATGGGCAGATTTGAAATAAGTGAAAGAGGCTAGTTTAAATCTAATGGCTCCAGAAGTAGTTTCAATACACTTAGCCCAAAGCTTTGCATCGAATCTGTAAAATTTCACCAATCTGATCTGAATTTTTAGAGTTTTTCTCGTTTCAATGTTGCTGTAACTATATTACCTACCTACTAGCTGACCCGGTAGACAGTCAATTCAATCGTTTATACAAAATTCCCATAGAAAATGCACTTTGAGTTTTCCCGAGCTATCAATTTTCCCGTCAACATTTTCCAATTTTATTCTTCATAATAACCTTCCTCGGTCTCCAACAAATATTTGAAAAGACAATTTCCGAATTGGTCGAGCAGTTCTCCGGTTTTGCGGTTAGCAACACATTTAATCCATTCATTTTTCTTTTATATTACACTAATATTATAAAGGCGAAAGTTTGTAGGTGTGTGTGTTTGTATGTTCGTTACTTCTTCACGCTCAAATGGCTAGACCAATTTAGATAAAATTTGGTATGGAGGTAGCTGACACCCTGAATTAACACATAGGCTACTTTTTATTCCGGTGTACATGGGTGAAACCGCGGGGCGAGGCTAGGAGATTATAATTTTGTTATTTTATAGATCTGTGAGTTAGATGATAACACAATATTACTTCGCAAGGACACGTTATGACGTTTATTAATCAATTCGCTGCATTGACCTACTTAGGGCTAATTTGACCAAAGTCGAATATCTTTTATCCGTGGAATAAAATTGACGACTGACAGTTTATGTATGGAGAAACTGTCAAAAATTCAAAATTTATTCGAAGATTTAGACTTATACTGAGTATAAAAGTTTGGTCGAATTCACCCTTAGTCCGAGGCGTGAGGCTAACTGCCCGCGTCGACAAGCCCCGCGTCGAACTATTAAAATAATGTGTGCGTCAGCACCTTACAGATCCAATGGTCCTATGGTTCTTTGGTCCTACTTGAGTTTGAAGTCTTGCAGGAGTATCTCAAAAAAAGAACATGTGACTGAATGTGTTTTTTTTACAATTTTCTCACGACCCAACAAATTATGACGAAAAGGGACTTTTCATGAAAGACCTTTATGTACAAAAAATTTAGCCTCCAAATACCTATTCAAATCACTTATTCAGAAAAGAAAAATACACACCCTGTTTACTTTTCCTCAACTATTTACGCTCAGACGGATCGGTACCATTGAGGTCGGACGTCCCACCATTTTTCTTTCTCAAACCGATACAATGGCAGTAATCGGTGCGTAACGAAATTGAATAGACGTTTTAAGGGCCCCACAAACAAATGCCATCAATTACTGCCCTGAAACCAATCTAGACGTTTTGGTTACCTTCCATTGTTGTTTGCATTACCTTGGATTAATTTATTTCGACTTTTATTGAGGGTGAGTGATTTTTTTCTTGGAAAATTGATTTGAATGCGAAGGTCTTTCTTTGGGCGTTGATAGGTTTAAATTACGTATCTTTTGTAGTATTCTTTTCCTAGTGGGTTATATTAAAAAACCATTACATTCTTCTATTGTCTACATTATTAAACTGGATCGTTTATTTTCGTTTCTCTGAATTTGCCTACGAAACTGTAGTAGCTATCTTAAGCATTGTCAAAAGCAGCACACGTTACATAAGGGTTTGTTTCTATCATTTCGAGTTCTCATTCGAAATGTTCTGCTCTTCAAATAAAATGTTTATGGTGTCCGGTCCGCTATGCTTAAAAAAGGAGGAGGTTCTCAATTCGTCGGAACCTTTTTTTTTTTTTATTTTTTTTTTATGTATGTTCCCCGATTACTCAAAGATGGCTAGACCGATTTGGATTTTTTTTGTTTTGTTCGAGAGTGTATACATCACAGTTGGTCCCATATAAAATTGATTAACTTTGCTTTGGTAGTTTTTGAGTTAGCTTCAATAATACGTTTTTTTTTCCCCACTTTTATATGGATGATGTTCTAGTTTGTTTTGCAGGTAGTGGTATTTGAATTTGTGTGGGGTAGGTACACAACTAAAAAGTGAAAAATAAAAACTTTTACAAAAAAAATACAACCGACTTCCAAAAACAACACTACAAAGTGAAAAATAACTTTAATTTCGGAAGTCGGTGGCAAAAAACGAAAATACATTTAACTAGACACCGACTTCCGAAATTAAAGTTATTTTTCACTTTGTAGTGTTGTCTTTGGAAGTTGGTTGTATTTTTTTGTAAAAAAGTTTTGTATTATTCGTTTCCTAGTGGGTTATATTAAAAAACCATTACATTCTTCTTTTGTCTACATTATTAAACTGGATCGTTTATTTTCGTTTCTCTGAATTTGCCTACGAAACTGTAGTAGCTATCTTAAGCATTGTCAAAAGCAGCACACGTTACATAAGGGTTTGTTTCTATCATTTCGAGTTCTCATTCGAAATGTTCTGCTCTTCAAATAAAATGTTTATGGTGTCCGGTCCGCTATGCTTATTGCTAGTAAAGTTGATGAACCAAGTGTTACTGAGGACGACAGTGAATACATAGAAATGAAAATGTAGAAGCTTCAGCCGGAATCAATCAGATTTTTAATATGGAACTTTACTATGCAGAAATATGATGGCAGTTATAAAGTTTAAATTTACGGGGAATGATGATAATCATGCTAAAACTTTAACTAATATTGATGTATGGGCGTCAAGCGTGAGTCGAACTTTACACCTTATTGACGGTTTTTGTTTTTTTCTTTTCAAGGTATTCTAGTATTTGTATTTTATTTGATTTTATTCCCCTTGGGATTTTTAATAGATATCCGTGGGTATGTCCGTGGCATCACACAGGCCCTATCAGAATACCAGCGTTGCGGTATTTATTTTTTTAAATATCTCAGCTTGATGCTGAGATAGGAGCCTTTTTGGCCTCGCACAGGTCTCTTTTTTTAGTCTAAATTTTTATTTAATTTTTTTTTTGTTTTTTAATGTTTATTTTGTTACTTTTATATGCTCTTTTTTAACTGTATTTCCTGTGAGTGTCCCAAATAAAATATTTTTCTTTCTTTCTATCTTATGTACGGAATAGTGCAGCTATTTTTAAGAAAATCAAGACTTTCTATTAACAAAATACATCGCTACCTTTTCTACTAATAGAACCGCTAACTTCAAAGCCCCTTCAGAAGCGTTATATGCTGTACATTCGTCATTCCGAGAGAGTGCACGTCAAGCTAAATGTTTACGATGTCATATGCACTCTGGAACTTGCAACTGAATTTATTCTTGATAATAAATTTAAAAGCAAGGAAGCTTTTAGTCTTACTACGAATCTTTTAGTTGAAAACTTAATATTGTGGCAGGAGAAATACGAAAGGAAAATAAGACGCTCTAAATATTTTAAGCTTCGCTGGTTGTTTCGGTAGCGGTACTTCCCATGGAGAAGATTGTCCAAATCTCTTGGGTGTCGTAAGTAGCCATGTTTAAAGAGATTAAAATTAATTAATTAAGATGTTGGGATTAAAATTTGGGGGCTAAACAAGGTGAATTTGTAGTAATATCATAATGCTTTATGATATTATGATGCTGTAAAACCCATTCATTTTCCTTGATCTTGATAAATTAACTGCTGATCTAGGGATCAACAGTTAATTTATCAACATCATGGCAGCCAGTAATAGGTAACTGGCTGTTTATACAAGCATACAAGCAACATGCTGGGTCACATAGCTTCGACACGACTGCTTGTCTTTTTTTTTTTTTTAATCTTTATTTAAGGAGCTTGGTCAACAAGACTAAGTCGCTCCGTAAAGCGTTCTTATAATAATAGTAATACATCATTTTATACATATAATACAGGTCTAATTATCTTCTACGTATACCAATCCGTACAAGTTTATATAACAGTCTCGCTGTTTCTGACAAGGGGGATGCTAGAATGATATTGCATCTTCCCAACTCTTTAACATCAACACCAAAGTGTAATAATAACTCAGCTCTGAGATCTTCGTTCCGGGCACACTCCACCATGATGTGAAAAACGTCTTCCACTTTTCCACATTCTGTGCAGTTGGGGGAAGGAAGCCTGCTTGTCTTTACTCATAAAAACATATACACGACTTATTATGACGACGATTATGTTGACAATTTTCATGCAATTATGAGGAATAGAACAGCGTCAATAATGGGTAGGTTACGCGGAAGCTCCAACAGCATCCTAAAAACATTATTAGACAAACTGGACATCCCTTTATAAGGCATTGGGTACAAAGGCACGTGCCAACCTGCGTGTTGGGCCACGTCTTTTTTAGTTGTTATCAACCGACTTCAAAAAAGGAGGTTCTGTATTCGACCCGTATGTATGTATGTTTGTATGTCCGCGATTTTCTCGAAAACTAACCAATTTTGATGATTATTTCACTTACGTGGTCTACATACATTCAGGAAAGTTTTAGTATATAATACATTATGTAATTATTCTTATGTACGAAGTTATATGCATAAATGTATCTCGGGCATTTTAAGCCGAATTTGATAATTCTTCTTTTCGTTCGTCTTGGGCTTTCTTATGTAGTTGTATATTCGGTAAACTAAAAATAGAAAAATAAATTTACTTTAAAAAAAGTAAAAACTGTGTTCAAAAACCAAAAAAAAATTTAATAACTTTCATAAAATACTTTATAGCTTCTGAAGTCGGTGTCTTCAATTCTTCAATGCACTTTAGCTTGGCACCGACTTCAGAAGCTGTTAAGTTTTTTATGAAAGTTATTTTATTAGTTTTTGGTTCTTAAAGTTGGTTTATACTTTTTTCAAAGGATTTTTTTAAAGTTATTTTTACTTTCTAATATTAATGGATTGTATGTCCTACTAGTCCGAATTATAGAATTTCTATATTTATTACGATATTATTTTATGTGTTCATAAGTTTTTTATTTGAAAATGAACAGGAGCTACAGAATTCCTAGAAACTGTGCCGCTATCGCAGTTTGTAAACAAACGCGCGCAGCGGGCCGAATGACGTCAGCGGGTGGTACTTTCGACTAGTTTTTTTAAGCGGGCGCTCCTGCTCTTGTGAGCGGTTAAGTTAATTACGTTGTTGTTTTGATGTGAATGCTGTGTACAGTCATTTTATTTTATATTGGTGTACCTAGTAAATAAATAAATAAATATTCAAGAAACCCATTCTGATGGACTAAGCGGATGTCAGAGATATCATGATAGCTAAAAACCAAAACAAAAATGGCGGAGCTGATGATGATGCTAAAATTAGAATGTCCATTTCAAATTCCATTGAACACCTATTAAAGAAACCACTATTCACACAATCAAGTAGAATATAGTTTAAGAGTGTAACACTTGTTCAGTCATTGGTTGAATGACTTTACTTAAGACCATTAGACGATGTCAGCTCGACGCCAGCAAGACAGTAACCTACTTTCTTTGGCTTGAAACTAAAACGACAGTGGGAATTAGCAGCTGACTATGATTTTTTCTTGGAACACGTTGCAATGGTAAAAAGGGGAACTTTACAAAGGATTGTGTTCATGTGACTTATGGTGGGTTGCACCATCTTACTTTTACAATAACAAACATCGAACTGAAGGTGCATGTTTGTTATTGTTAAAGTAAGGTGATGCAACCCATATTTTGTTAAAGTTCCAGTTAGATAAAAAATGGGTTATTTCATTTGATAATTTGTTAGGTGACGTCATAACTTTAACTGTAACCTTAATCGCCCACGCTTCGCTGGTTAAAGTTATTGTTAAATATCTGTCACTTCTGTCAGATGCGTCGCATGTCATATCCCTGCTCCGAACTTTTACATTTGATATGACGGTGTAACAGCAGGTAGTCATTCTATGGTTATTTTAACTTTGACGGAAACTATAACCTAGCCCTTGGTGCAACCCACCCTTAGTATCAGTAAAGGTTTAGTTTACTTTGTGGGTAACTATTACGTGTTTATGTTTGGTGGTGGTGGTCTGACTTTAAATTCATTGCAATTAGAATTTGTCGTATAAAACGAGTATTAGCGACTTACATAATATTTTTTCTTTCATCCTAGAGAATAAAATAGATTAACATTCATATTCTATTAAGTTTTATTTTATTTACATAATTTATAGTTTTAAAAAAATAATATGTACAAGTAAAGAGGGGAAATAATCTTAGGGCATCGAAAAATTCATCTACATCGCTGTCGACAGGAGAAGTGCCCAAAAGGCAGGCAGCATTGCCATGTTGTATTAAATAGATTTGTAATTTAAGTTCTCCTACATATTTAAATAGCTTTTGCCCACGGCTTCGCCCGCGTGGATTCGGAAAATATCCCACAAAAACGGACTACCAGGAAATCCCTCCTTATTCCTTGTCTACATTATAAAGGTAACCTCTGTGCAAAATTTCAGCTTTTCAAGTTTAAGGGTTTGGGCTGGGCATTGATGAGTCAGTCAGTCAGTCAGGACTTCTCTTTTTATTTATAGATATATTTATAAGTTTTTACATACTTCAATTTCTACATAACAAAATCCAAAATGCGTTATTTTTTTCCAGAACTAGAGTTCTAGGTCGACTACTTGAAAGGTCAAAAAAAAAATATCCGCTGGATTATTTTTTACGTTCACTTGTGAAAACTACTGCCCTGTACCACTTGACGCTACCAAGTGAGGTTTGAACTATTCTACTACAAAAAATTCACCAACATTCGAAAATCAACAACGTACGAACAACCCTGGAATTTGGAGAGCTGAATATTTCCACAGTCGAAAATTTACATGTTAGTACAAAACCAATATTTATTAGGCACACGACTAGTTGACATTTTTTTGTGGTTATAAACTCGATGGCAGCGGATAAATGCATGGAAGAATAGTGCAGTAAATGTTGTAAAGATAGACAAGGAATAGAATATTATATAATAGAATAGAATATTTCTATCCTAACTAAAATTATAATAATGTGAAAGTGACTGTTTGTTCTTGTTTGTTTTTTACGCTTTCACGCTAAAACGGCTAAACAGATTTAAATGTAATTTGGCACATGGATAGACCATGACCTGGAGAAGGACATAGGATACTTTTTGTCCATCACAGATGAAGTCGCGGGCAACAGCTAGTATCAATATAAAAAGAAGCAGTTACCTTCTAGGTACAGTAAGAGAAATTACAAAACTTGAACAACGTTACTCTATTACTAACTGCGTAGGCTTGTAAATGGCTTGTCGTGAATAAGTAATAATGTTAATAAGTAATAATGTTAGTAAGTAGTAATGTTAAGTACCTTTGTATTGTTAGCTGTAAGCCACCCAAACACAATAAAATAAAATAAATTAATTTAATAACAAATTGTCACACTACGTCAATTTGCTAAACCACATTATTTCTCTTTGACTTTACATAAAACCGTAAGTAGCGTTAAGTCAAGGGTGGTTTAGCACGCAACTTTTTAACAGAATCATACTTTTAGGGTTCCGTACCTCAAAAGGAAAAAAACTGAACCCTTATAGGACCAGTTCGTTGTCCGTCTGTCAGTTTCTCAAGATCCTTTTTCTCAGGAACGCGAGAAGGTATCACGTTAAAATTAATATTTATTGCGAAGGTCTAAAGTGCCTTGAAACTCTAAAAACATCAAGCTTCTAAGTCAACGCAATAAAAAGATACGGCCATTTAAGCGCCATATTTTGATACTCTGAAGTAAATCAAAACCTAATAGGGTACTTTTCGTTGACTTAGAATCATGAAATTTGGCAAGAAGCAAGGTCTTACAGCACAAATAAAGGAAATGTCCAAAAATCGTTAATTTGTATTTTAATCACATAAAAAACTTTTTTTTTCGGATTACAAACAAAGGAGGAGGGAAATCCTGGGCCCAGCAGTTAACTAGTTGAAATGTATATCAAAAAAAACCGTTATATTTTTGTAAAAGAAATCACAAAATAAAGTACCATGTTTCTATCTAGGAAGCGAGAAAAGTTAAATTAAGTTATGAAACTAAATAATCGATTAAATACATGCCTGAATTCTTAATCGATAGTGAATAAATCGGTAAAATCTCTGAATATGTATGAAAATCGAGTGAAAAGTGCTCATCAATTGTTTCGTGGAATCGATTCATAGCGAATCTAGTTCTTTTAATTTTTCTTCAGTTGGAACACTGGTCACCGATTGACACTGTCATCTATCAATCGGCGTAAAAAACCTTCACTCGTTCGTTTTCTTTCGTTCTGAGTGCGCACGTATTTTCCATGTTTTATCGTTGGTATAACCCCACCACGACCTCGGCTTTTCATATTATAGAGGACTATTCAACGGATCTTGCTACTTTGAATGACCTGGCTCTCTATTTTGGACAACTGATTACGCCTATCGATCGGATATTGACGACATGGATTGCTGTGTGAGCTGTACCATTGCGACTGGTCGCAGTAATTCTATTGGCAGAAGTGTCTTGGACGATGAGGCGATTTTATCAGTTATTCGCCAGTGGCGTGCATCTCAGCCTGTGAGTAACTACTCACATCGACCTTTTAGGCGTCATGTCTGTCGGCTGTCATTTTGTTGCATAGCATACATTAAAACAATACTTACTTAATAGCTAAGTACTTGGGGGACCTAGCTCTGCTCGGAAAATAGAGAAAAATAATTTAAGCACAACACTACTAAATAGTACACGGTAATTAGTGTGGACCGATAACACTCAAACATTGGCGGAAGCTTGCACACATATACTATAAACATATAATATATATTATAAATTATTGAAGATGAATAATAAATATTTTAGACATAATTATATTGGTGTTTTAATTTATTTCCTTTTCTCCCTTTTTTAATAGGTAGGTACCAATTGCTTCTAAGTGCAGGATATTGGATGTAGAGACTTGTCTTCGCCTGTAGCGACTGATGACCAGGGCGTGCCAAATGTGTCGGATCTTCGACACGTCACTCATGCAGGCTCTTTACTTGCACTCCACGCATAACACCATTACAGAAGCGAAGCCATTCAAAAATATTTCGCAAATAACCAACGAATTAAGCAAATAACATCAAAAAAACGACAATATTATAACCACACTTTTACTATACTTCATATAGCTTGATTCCTGGATAGCTAAATTTCATCAAATTTTCAGTCAGGCTTTGTTATTATAACCTCTTACAAATAAGGCTAGTTTGATTGAGTTAACACCTGGGCCCAGGAAACTATGGAGTCGTTCCCTCCTCCAAAGACAGTTGGAGAATAGACAGTGACGTATATCAATGTATGGAAGAACATGTTTTTCAACTACAATGTTAAATTTTGTTTTTTTGGTAAATTCTTTTCAACTACCTATGGAACCCTTCATTGTGCGTGGTGTGACATGCACTTGGCTGGTTTTTTATGGCTCTCCAGTGCTAAGAATTTCTGGGCACCAACATGTCTCACTTGTTTTTTAACTGTTGTCAAAGTATCTCCACCATCACTGCCCGAATTCTATTTTTGGAACTTAATGTCCCTGAGTAGACTATTTGACACATCTTGAAAGCTATGTGTGGTTGTTATCTACATTATTGAAATCCTCTCATATTTTTTCCCTAGTTTATTTCCCACGAGTGAAACCATCGATCTTCCACGTAATATTAATTGAGATCGATCCTCGTTTCTGACATACGAGTACCTACAATGTAATTTCCTTCTAAACTCGATCCATTACTCTTAATAATGTAAACTTTTTAACTTGCTTTCGGTTTCTTTATTATGTAACAGAAGGATTAATAATTTTTTGAATTGATCTAATTTGGAATTGTATGTTGTGGAATTTAAACCATAGATATGTGTTTATGCGGTTTCTGCTTACCATACTCATGGGAAGAAGGCGTGAGTTTATTCATGTATGTATTAAGAGAAGAAAAATATTATGGGTAACTAAAAAGATAGCACGTCATATTTTTCTGATGGTGTAAACAGATTTTATGAAGGTAAAAGTAAAAGTTCAAACAGTAGACAAAAAAGCTATTAATACGAGTAAGTCTAATGATTTCAGTGATACAACAATTTAAATAACAAGTAACAAAACAAGACAATTTTAATAATAAATAGAGCTGCGAGCAAAACCGAGCTAAGTAAGGTAAAATCTCACTGACAAATTACAAATATCACTTACAAACAATTTAGCGAAGATTCTATACCATTTCGAATAACACCGAAACAAAATTAATGTTTCATTGAAAACGGGGCCACCCACCATCACGAAGTTGGCAAACTTTGGATTCAAATGTTATTGGACTAAAACAATCTTCTTCACAACAGTACAGTGTAGCACTGAATTTCAGTGAAATGGTTTTCAAACAAAGTTTTTAAGTGATACACAAAATATACTTTGATTTTTTACGAAATAAAAGTTGTTTGAAAAGTTTGGTGCTCAAGTTCTTAACTTTAAATTTTATCAAAATCAATTCTATACCCAAAGTAAGTATGAATGATTTTGCTGCTATAATTTGAAAATATCTTCACCCAGCGTAATTATTTTCCTAAGACCGCTACAAATTAGTCCGAGGGGAATATTACCACAGTTTACTTGCTCTGCACAAGATAATACCACTGCCCGTTCTCCGGACACAATATATTATTATTTTACGATATACGGGCAAGCTTTACTAGGAGGAATATTCATGAGGAATTATGATATTATTAGTTCAGAAGTGTACCTTGCTGCTACAACTAATATTCCAAAATCACCTGTTACGTTGGCCAAAACAAATGATGTATTCATATACGAAATAAAGGAGCAATAAATTTTAGCTTTGTGCAAATACCACAATATATTCCAAAGAACGCAACCTGTAAATAAATAGCACGCTCGACCCTTTCAGAATATCAGTAATTTCATATCGCTCGCAATTAATACGACACTTATCGGTCGAGTGCCATTCTCCCGTATCATTGTCTCTCTCCCACATACTCGATTTAAAGGAGATAGCACTTCCAATCACCTGGAAAATACCGGCCGGAACTGGAAAACACCAGTTTATGCCGGTAATATCTGGCGAGCGTGAACCTTAATCAAAGGGGACTTTACTAACATTTTATTGAGAGGGGCGATTCTTTTATAGGCTCTTTAGGTTCTTGGTTTATGAGGTAAGATTCTGATGATAAATGGAAAAAGGAATTTGGATTAATTGCTCTATCTTCAACGTAGTCGGTAGTATTGATAGGTACGATTCAATTTCCTGATGAAAATGAAAAGAATTCAGAAGAGGTTGGGAATTGCTATGCTTAATGAAAGAATAACATTCGTTAATTGGATGATCTGCAGTTGAGAGCGTTTACTAAAAACAGTACTATTTGAGAGTGTAGGCGATGGTCAATTTAGTTTTGAAAACAACGCATAATTATTCACTTGTTATTGTTCAATTCTGAGTAATTAACGAGCATCGTTATGGAGTGCCACAAGGAACTATCTTCGGTCCATGTCGCGCCTGGCAGATAGATTAATGATAGCGGCATGTGGCAACTAATTTTCACCTCGATGCTAATGTCTTAACTCGTTACGAATAAGTAGTTGTCTCTTATTACGATAGCTAGTGAATTGGAATTCACATTGCGAAAACATGGTTCGTTAATGAATGCGATTAATATTATATTCAAAATTCAAGCACTGAATACAGGGTGTAAGGGGACAGCCCTCCACAATTTAACAGGGTGCATTCAGCTCCTTATTGTGAATCATATTCCACCGGAAATTTTCTCCGGAAAATTTTAATTTTTTTTAACGTTTTTTCGGCTTATATTCCTTTATTTCAATGTAAAATTACATTCTGTGTTTGCAGCACTCCATTTATGTAAATAAAACAGCTAAAATACAAAAAACAGCAATGGATGTCGAAATACTCTAACGAACTACGCGCGAAATCAGCTGTTCACTTTCTGCCTAGCTTCAGAGTTCATCAAACTCACCGCATACTACTTGCATACAATACAACACAGACACGCGAGACGCTCCGATTTACCGAGTCGCAACAGTATTGCCAAGATATGAGACCTCAATTTGTGAACGAAAAACGCACTTAATGTGCCCTTGAGTATTCGTGGTAGGTACATACTTAATTACTTAATTAATTCTACTTTTCAAGCGATCACTGGATTCAGTTTCCAAGCCACCCAAGGGGCTTTTCATGGCTTTACGACATCTACCGACTGGTAGTCGAGTCGGGAATCGAACGTAAGCCCTCTGCAATGGAAGCCCAATAGTAGTGATAGCCCAGTGTAATATTACACTGGGCTATCACTACTATTAATTTCCTTAACATAAACTTTGAATTAAATTGACAAATTAATCGTTTCATTTCTGCAAAAAAAATAACAGCAAACATTTAGTCAAGCTTAAAATAGTGGTATTTTTGTACAACATTTTTGCAGGTTTCATGCAAAATTTTTTGAGCAATTGACAACACTGTTTTACTGTGATTTTTCGTGTAGTCATTAGTGCAGTTTAGTTGTCCTGCGACTGTGTCGCACGCGCGTAGTATTACAGTATCGCTCGCTGTTGTCCGCAGTACCCATTTGAGTTAATTTATTTTTTGTTGTGTTGTTGTCTGTGAGAAATGGCTACATTTAGTGCTCGTGAGTATGGCGAAATGATAATGTGCTCGACTATTGCGCCGGAATCATGGAGCCCGCGTCTCATACTGGTCCGTGCACAGAACGCTGCGAAGGGATCGGCAACGACCTTATGTGATACATAAGGTCCAAGGCCCTATTGCCTCGTGATCGTGGTCATCGAGTAGCGTACTGCCGGTGGTTGCGGGCTGAACAGGATCGAAATCCTAATTTTATCTCCCGTGTGATATGGACCGACGAGTCGACTTTTACGCGAAATGGTATGTGGAATCGTCGAAATGCTCATTACTGGTCGCGGATGAACCCCTTCGAAATCCAAGAGTTCGGACATCAAACGCGTTGGTCGGTAAACGTCTTACCTAACCGCCTTTAGACTTCTTTTTGTGGGGCTACGTAAAGGAAAAAGTGTTCGTTAGTGCATGTGCGAGTGAGGAGGAAATGCGAGATCGCATCACAGACACATTCCAGCAGCTGCAACGAAGATCCCAACTTGCTGACCCGCTTACACGCGGAGACCCTGAGCCGTGCCAATGTGTGTGAAGGTCTCGGTGGAGGCCATTTCGAGCCGTATCTCATACGACCGGAGCGATTCTAAGGTAGGATTAATTTTTGTGCACGACGCACTATCAATTACAGCCCTGATTGATACCTATTGAAATAAGACTGATTGATTTCTATTAATTTTCTATGTAATAATAATTGTACTTATGGTAAAGACACAATAACGCTCCTTTTTTAACTTGCCGCAGTCGGGTAAAAAGGGAATTCCACTTCGACGTTAGTTGTAGCTATTGTTTGGCACAAAATTTACTCTATTGTTTATTATTTTGTTATCTTTACTCGTTTTACCAAAGCGGAATTCCCGCTGTGTGAAAGGGTGGCTAATGAGAAGTGTATGTTTGCAAGTAGTATTTTTTTTTATTTTTATTGACTGTTTGTTTCATCTGCTTGTTATTTACGTTAAGTTTTAGACTGTTGTTGGTTGAGCGGAAAATACTTTTGTATTAATTTGTTTAAAAATGCCTCGCGGACGATACAACGTTTTACGTAGGCAAGCCAGAAAAATGGTTTATAACGTCATGCAATCTATGAAAAAAGGAGAATGAAAATGGCGTTCAAATTCCTTTGGAGCTAGTGCAAATAAAAGTTTTTGAGGAAATACAGTCATTATCGTAAATACAAAATAAAAACATTATTCCTTATTTCATAAAACCTATTTTATTTTTCATTGAACCCTACCCGTACTTGACAAACTGACCAATAAGTAGGTACCATACACTACTTAAAACATTCAAACAACTTTCAGTTATAAAAATAATTAAATGAAGTCTAAATTATTGTCGCCTTTACTGTACCACGTGGCGCGAGAATTGACCCCGTGGCGGGTGGGGCAGCCGAAGACTCACTGCGCTACCGTTCGCGTGCGTTTTGTCACGGATGCAATACATTGCGTGCGAGGTAATAAAACAAATCAGGTTTATTGGATTCCCATAACGTTCCTGAAATAATTTCATATACCGGTCATCTTAGTATGATGTACTGAATGCACCATATCAGTTTGCAGAGGGCTGTCCCTTACACCCTGTATAGTTCGGAACATAAAATTAAATAATAAATCATAATCATAATTATGCATAAATTTATTAAAATATGACGTCGAAATTGAGTTCAGTTTGTTTCATTGAACACGCAAAATGTGAGCTAATTAAACGGATCATCTATCAGCTACATGAAGTTCTAAACAAAAGCATTATTGTTCATTAAATACTATGCAGGTTTCATATTCAGTTCATTTGCACATTCAATTGGTACTGATGTAGAATTTATATCGTATAATGTTCATTAAACGTGTTCATAATGAGAGTTGGGTGTCCATTTACTAAGCAACGGTATAACATTACATCAAACTTGTATTTTCCAAAGGACTAGATAGCGTTGTATAATATAGTTCACCCATATTTCGGCAGTTTATGTTTTAACACTATGTGACGGGGATACTTCTATTAGCAAACCAAGCACAAATCCAGTCACCAGGCTGCTGCTGAACCTGCTGCGGTCGCGGGTTGTTCGAAAGAGATACCGTGACCCTGACACAGGCAACTAAAGGAACACGGGTGGATTTTAGTCCGTAAAAGTCTGACACGCCTTCCCGCTCCGCCTGGAGCGAGAAAAGTCATTAATGACTTCCCATCTACAAAAAAAAAGGCTGCTGCTGAAAGATCCCTAAAGGAGAAATCCAATGACACCTTGCCCCGAACCCATGACTTCATGCTCATCAGTTGCGCTAAATGCACTTGACCAACGAGGCAGTTTAGTATGTAATATTGTTAATCACGGGTGGGGCAAAAGTAATGACCCTATTGGAAGACGCTAGAACTTTTGCAAATGGCGGCAATTCTGCTTAGACATTTGTGAAGTAAACAGATGCAGAGTACACGACAACAAGCTATGGAACGCTATATTCCTCAAGACTCCTCAAGAACGTCGATGAAGCATTTTCGCGTCGTTTAAATCTCTCGCTTTGGCAGTTTTGCACTGGTCGGCCAGATCACCCGATTTGATCGCTCCAGACTTTTTTTTTGTGGGGTTACTTGAAGTCCAGGATCTAAGTTAAAAAGCCTGAGACTCTTGAAAACCTTAAGCAGAATATCCGACAGGAATGTGAGAACCTATCGCTGGAAGTTCTAACACAAGCTGTGACACAAGTAAAAACATTCTAATTCATTATACAGGGTGTCCAGTAAATAGCACGACATACTGCAGGAGGTGATAGCTTGGGTCAATACCTACCAAAACAACACAATATATGTTCAGCAAAATCTTACGGATTTACAGTTTTACAAAATTTAAAAAGTTAAGTGATAAGAAAATTGTTCAGTGAAAATTTAAACAAAAAGTACTATTTCTTGAAAACATTCTTGTTTTTGATAGAAAAAAGACTTATCAATGAGTAAAGTAACTATTCACAAATAATTTGATGTAAAAAAAATAGTAGAAAATGAATTTTTCATTACGAAATGCTTAAAAATCTGTTTCAAGGTAGAGATTTTTCAATATTTCGGAAAATTTTGTAAAACTGTAAATCCGTAAGATTTTGCTGAACATATATTGTGTTGTTTTGATAGGTATTGACCGAAGCTATCACCTCCCGCAGTATGTCGTGCTATTTACTGGACACCCTGTATAAACATAATCCACAAGTAAAACCAAAATGTTTAATTCCTAAAAAAAAATACAGCAAAACAACGTCGGGTGATTACTTTTACCCCACCTTGTATTAACAAACCCGTAAAACAGCTGCCTACCTTCAACGAACGCACCATCTGTCACATAAAACTCAATCCAAGGGACAAATAGAAGCGATTTATTTAAAAATGTAAGCCCAAATCCATTTAGATGCTTCCCCTCCATATTATGGTAACTTAAACTAAGATCTAGTAGTGATACAACCAATTTATTATTAGAGAATAGAGGTCTATTGCTCGATAAAACGACCTTACGTTTAGTATTAGGATCACGTATTTGACCCACTCCATTGGGTTCGTATAAAACAATTCCCTCTTGCTACTTTTCTTCCGTTTCTAGGTCAGTTCCTGTTTGAAGGTCACTTTCAATGAGGCTAATTAAGAAAGTAAAATAATTAGGAATTTGAGATTAATTTGAGGGTCGTAGTTGCACGATTTATTGTTGTTGGCACTTTGGCCTAAAATTGTACCTTTTGTAGAAATATAAGTCGTTATGAATAAAAAACAATATATATAGGAAACATTGACATGCCGCACGGGACAATCCATCAGGTTAAGCTACGCTGCCCCGGAAAGCACGTTATGCCGTTGGTCCCGGCTGTCATTCTTGGATCTTTGACAGTTGCTACGGGTCGTCAGAAGCCCGAAATTCTGACAAACAGTCTTACCAAGGGTATCGTATTACCCAATAATTGGGTTGTGGCGCTCCATGTAAAATACTGATAATCAGCTGTATCCGGCTAGACTGGAAGCCGACCCCAGCATAGTTGGGAAAAGGCTAGGCAGATTGATTGAATTATAAAGGAATATAAATTAATCATTGAAAAACCATTAATAACAAAGCATTAATAAATCTAACTTAATAATAGGTTGGGGAAAAAGTTTCTTCGCATTTTTTAAGAAAATTAAAAACATTTTTTAACATACATTATTTACATTTATCTAAAGTATGTAGGTACTATTTTGTTCGATAACTTTTTGCCATCTTGTAGGTAGGGACATGATCCCATTGCTATAGAAATTTTGGGACTTCTGATCAAAATACCGCGACAAGTGGTGTTGGTAGTCCTCTCGTGATGTTAACCTGACAGTGCCTAAAGAATTCTGAAAAGACCGTAACAGGTGGAAATCTGAAGGTGCAAGGTAAGTACTATACGGCGGATGCATTAACACCTCCCAGCCAAACTCCAGCCAAAATTTTTGCTGAGTGGCTAAAGATGTGTGAGGTCTAGCGTTATCATGATGAAAAACCACACCCCTTTTGTTGATTAATTCCGGCCGCTTTCTCTCAACTTCTTGCTTTAATCTCATCAATTGTTCGCAGTAGAGTTCAGAATCGATGGTCCTGCCTGGTGGTAACAGCTCATAATGAATAATGCCCTTCCAATCCCACCACACACACAGCATCACCTTGTTGCGAGTTAACCCGGGTTTCGCCACAGTCTCTGAAGCCTGACCGGCCTTTGACCACGACCTTTTTCGCACGTTCTTGTCGTACGTGATCCACTTTTCATCACCAGTTATCAGCTTCTTCAAAAATGGTTCGGTTTCATTACGTCGTAATAAAGAATCACAAATGAGTACACGGTTCATTAGGTTTCTTTCAGTGAGCTCGTGAGGTACCCAAATATCGAGCTTTTTTGTGTACCCAGTTTTCTCAAATGCGCCAAAACTGTTTTGTGGTCAATTCCCAGTTCTTCAGTTACGTTGTAACTACTGATATGCCGATCTTGCTCCACTTTTTCAAAAATGGTATCCATTTTATCCGTAATAGGGCGACCAGAGCGACGTGCATCTTTGACATCAAAATTTCCGGATTGAAAACGCTTAAACCAAATTTGTGCTACTCTCATAGACACTGCAGTGGGTCCATAAACATCGCAAATTTTTTTCGCGGCTTGCCATTTTTACCTTTTTGTAGTAAAATTTGAAAATGTATCGAATTTCTTCATTAGATTCACTCATCTTGACAGTACGAAAAACAAATGAAAATCACACCTTTTCCTAATTTGAATTTGGAATTATGTTCTTTAAAATTTAAACTTTCAATGATACCAAAACCAGCCAGATACAAATAGTATAGCCAAAGAGATTTTATTTTAAGTTCATACATACTCTAATGCGAAAAGACTTTTTCCCCAACCTAATATTTCTTAAAGTACGTATAAAGTAATCTTGATTGTTTTCTATTAACAACATTTCGAACCCAAAAAAAAAAATCGATTGTCCGCTAAAATTCTAACGAAACAGAATGGCAACATGTGTTTAATACGACAGCAAAACATTAATTATTTGCACTTACGAGGAAGTAGCAGGTACCCAGTAGAATACAAACCGGAACGGCAACATCGCACTATAATGCTATAATACTATCACTCAGTAAATTATACGGGCAAGTGTAGAATTATAAAGCCACATTCAGACAGGAACAGAAAATAAATTGCGGCTAAGTCTGTTGCTTCTGCCAGTATTAATGTCACGCTACTCACAGTAGAAGAAAAGCTAGAATTTACAGAGACATAAGCTGTCTAAATAAATGTAGAATTGTCATTGTGTTACAGTGTATATTATGTACGGTTGTCAGTTAGTAGCAGCCAGTGAGTTTAGATCTGTGCTTGGTTAATGACAATAGGTATTTGCTAGATATAAATTGGCGAAATGTGGATATACATTACGAAAACGTCACTTTTAGAATTTGTTACATTAAACTTGTTCATTGTCGCGTCATATTTTTGGGGAACCTATAAAGGGTGACTGGTAATTAGTGACCGATACTTAAACAAATGAATGTGCTCATGATAATAAGCAACTTTTGCTATGGGACCTGTAACAAACCTGAAATCACGAAAAAAAATCAGCTGCTCCCTACATTTTGCCGAGTTATGCGAGCATGAATGTATGGGGCAGCTGATTTTTTTCGCGATTTCAGGTTTGGTCCCATAGCACAAAAATCAAACTGTTTGCTAATGAAATTGTATATTTTATTATTTTTAACCGACTTCAAAAAGGAGGAGGTTATCAATTCGTCGAAACCTTTTTTTTTTTTTTTTTTTTATGTATGTTCCCCGATTACTCGAAGATGGCTGGACCGATTTGGATTATTTTTTTTTTGTTTGAAAGGGTGTACTTCCCAGGTGGTCCCATGATCATCAAGTCAGGATCTGATGATAGAATCCTGGAGAAATAGAGAAAACTCTTCCAATTTTATAGGCACACTTGAAGCGATTTGGATAGTTTTTGGAAGAGTACTTTCTTGGAGTGGTCCCATTTCAATTTGGTGAAGACCTGATGAAGAACTTCTGAGATAGGCAACGGAACTCCTCAATAAATGATAGCAAATGGACTGGGATTGCTGAAATCTCATGACTGTTTGTTGTTCACACCAGTTCATAACATAACATCACGCCAGTACGCTGTGAAGGGGTAAGCACATGTGAACCACTAAAGAGTGAAAAATAAAAACTTTTTTACAAAAAAATACAACCGACTTCCAAAAACAACACTACAAAGTGAAAAATAACTTTAAATTCGGAACTCGGTGGCAAAAACGAAAATACATTTAATCAGACACCGACTTCCGAAATTAAAGTTATTTTTCACTTTGTAGTGTTGTTTTTGGAAGTCGGTTGTATTTTTTTGTAAAAAAGTTTTTTTATAGCATTCACTTTATATTCTGTGATTTCTTTAACTTACTTATGACTTGTTAACATTATAGGAAAATCGTATACTTTTATTTTATAATGTTTGTAAATATGTCAGCACCTTGAATCTATCATATTATTAATTTATCTGTAATTGCTCCATTTTTAGGGTTCCGTACCTCAAAAGGAAAAACGGAACCCTTATAAGATCACTTCGTTGTCCGTCTGTCTGACAGTCTGTCAAGACCCTTTTTCTCACAGACGCGTGGAGGTATCAAGTTGAAATTACGTCTATGGTCCCTTGGAGCTCCAAAAAAATCAAGCTTCTAAGTCAACGCAATAAAAAAATACGGCCATTTTTGCGAGTAATATGCGACATATTTTGATACTCGCAAGTAAATGTAAATCAAAATTTAAGGATAATTCCCGTTGTCCTAGAATCATGAAATTTGGCAAGAAGCAAGGTCTCAAAGCACAAGTAAAGGGAAAAGTCCAGAAATTTTTCATTTGTAATTTTATCATAATAACAAATTGATTTTTGGGATTACAAACTTATGTTTGAATTTGGAGAACTGACCATGACGTATATTAATGTATGGATAAGGAGCTCGTGGCCAAGTAATAACAGCCGCACGGGTCGATCCATCAGGTTAAGCTATGCTAGCCGGGGTCGGTACTTGGATGGGTGATCAGCTTTACTTACCAAGACTCCTCCGTGCCTCGGAAAGCACGTTAAGCCGTCTCTCCCGGCTGTCATTCGTGGATCTTTGACAGTCGTTACGGGTCATCAGAAGCCCGTAAGTCTGATAACCAGTATGACCCAGTTATTGGGCTGTGGAGGTCAGATAGGCAGTCGCTCCATGTAAAATATTGGTATTCAACTGCAACCGGTTAGATTGGAAGCCAACCCCCATATAGCTGAGAAAAGGCTAGGCATATTGTACATCAATGTATGTTTTTCAACTCCAATGTTAAGTTTGTTTTTGGGATAAATTCTTTTCAACTACGGAACCCTTCATTGTGCGTGATCCGATACTCACTTGGCCGGCTTTAAATTTTTTCACCTATCGTGGTATAGCAATTTTTTTACACATAATATTTAATTACACAATTACTAGATTAAAACTATTGTAAAACATTAAAAGAGTAAGGGTGATATAAAACTTTAGAGATATCGTCTACCGCGCGAGACCACCAAGAAATACTCTCGCACAAAAAACCCACAAAAACAAAATGGCTATCACATTGAATAGGATATGTGCCTCATCATCTGCCCAGCCTTTTCCCAACTATGTTGGGGTCGGCTTCCAGTCTAACCGGATCGAGCTGAATACCAGTATTTTACATGACCTATCTGACCTCCACAACCCAGTTACTGGGTAATACGATACCCCTTGGTTACGGTTAATGGTTAGCAGACTTTCGGGCTTCTGACGACTCGTAACGACTGTCAAAGATCCACGAATGACAGCCGAGATCAACGGCTTAACGTGCTGATGGGGCTGCGGCGATTCTGTAGTGCATCAGGGATGTTTGCTGAAAATCGTGTAGACTGCTTTTACGCTACGATGCGTAAAAGATGCGCATCCCTGGTGCGTAGAGTACGTGGCAGCGCCAACAGCATCCTTAGCATGATCGCTTGTCGGCTTGATTGTACCTACATCAATCATTGCTGCGCCATTTCTCATGGAATGGCGCAGTAGTGTTTGCTGTATACTTTATTTTTATATGTTTTGTTGTGGGTAGTTTTAAATGTTACTAACACTAGTCTTTAAGAACATTGTTACTAACAAAATGGACACCATGGTCTGAAAATAAAGTATTATTATTATTCTTTTTTGTCTTTGGCTTATCTCGGGACCCTGGGGTCCCGGACCTTTGGAAGGCGTACGAGGGGCCGAACCCAACTCGCAGAGGCCCCTTAGACAATTTCAAATGACGAGGAGGCACCAGCCGACGATTATCCTTGTATGCACTATGCAAGTGCACCCAAGGACAATCCCCGGTTGGTGCAGGACTATTGCAGAACATGGAAACAAAACACATTGAGCCTATGGGTTTGGGTGGCTACATGGATTGGGTACCTTGAACTATGGTAGAACTATGTCCCCTGCCTGACCAATGTTACATAATATACACAGATAAATTGGCAGGGGGTGACTTGCACACTCAATAATGGGCCCCCGGAAACGGTCGCTAGCACATAGTGACGTAGCGACAAGGGACAACATGTCCTGAGGTGCTTGAGGAGTGAAGAGGTATTCCACGGCTCTCAGAACAATCCCAGAGCCCGGAAGATGGTCAAGATCCCTACAAGCACTTACTGTAATACTTCCTTCCTCCGAGCACGTTTGCTCTTGCGAATCTCCACTCAAGCCGGCCAATAAAGGCAAGAATGAGGTGGGAGCTCTGTTCCCGTCAGTGTTCACTCCAGCCGGCCAGTAAAGGCAAGCCAGAGGTGAAGAACAAGACTTCTCCCGGGAAATAGGGTCCGTGGGGTCGCTACTGCCCAACAGCTCGCCACATGCTGCCCTGCGGGTTCACGTATCTCTCTTGGTCTGGCTCCGCACCCTAGATCTGTTTCGGCAAAGTAAACTCCACCGGCACAGACCCAGAGTTCGGAGCGCGCAAGCCCCACCACGACGTCAACGTAGAGATACGGCGGTGGGGTTATTATTATTTATTATTATGTTGTTATATGCTAAACCAGGTTTGACCCTCCAAAACTTTCCATCTTGCATTGCTTCTGGGAAATATGAAAATAGGAAAGTTTACCTGGACTGGGATCATGCAATACATGTAACTGAATAAAACTTGGATGTCCATGCAAGTTAGAATAAAATTTCCAAACGATAAAGATGCTGGGAAGTGTCCACCATCGAACGTCGTACACCACTGGGACTGAAGGTTTTATAAACATCGGTCTCTAGAGATTGTCGTAACCATAATTCTCTGCAGGCATTTTTAAGATCATGATTATTTTATTGTTTAATACGTTGCTTGAAGCTGTACTTGGAATGAAATAAAACTAGATGTAGAGTTGACGAACTCTTTGAAAAAACTGGCCATCTGCATGTCGGACCACGCACAATGAAGGGTTCCGTAGTTGGGATGAATTTATCCCAAGAACAAACTTAACATTGTAGTTGAAAAACATGCTCTCCCATAGATTCCAACTGCAAATGTAAGTTTGTACGCACAATATTGAGAGATTTACGAGTACCATGTTATTTTAAGACTATAGACTTCTTATAGGTTTTCATGTAATTTATAGCTATAAAACTATTTTCTATATTTTTTCAAAATTTTAGGCTCAGTAGTTTCGGAGATAACAGGGGGAATGGTAAATTTTCCTCTATTTTCTTAAATAACTTTAAAACAATTTATTTTAAATTTATATTAAAAAATATATTTGAGACCCTCATAGCAAAAGCCTTTCATTTGATATGCCACACGGTATAGTTTGCAAAACTTTTTATTTTTATTTAATTATTTGCCCCCAAAAGTGACCCCCATATTCAATGTTCATTTAATATTTTACCCGTCCGTGTTTGGGTCACAAAAACTCATATGTGTATCGAATTTCAACTTAATCGATTCATTAGCTTCGGAGCAAATTGGCTGTGACAGACGGACAGTCAGACCACGAGTGATCCTTTATGGATTCCGTTTTTTCCTTTTGAGGTACGGAACCTTAAAAGAGATAATGTTCATGTACATTCACATAATAATATAACGCGCCCCACATTTTTTGTCTGGGGAACTGAACCTCATGGTGTAAAATAAAGCATATTCTTTCATCTGCAGTCCGGCCGTTGAGAGAATGCGTTCTTGACACCTGTCAGTGTCATATTAACGAATATGTGTTTTACGAATTTGATCCTTACTACTACTAGAAATGCCATGCTGTTGAAGGAATAATATAATTAAAGAACAATGTTAGAAGAATTGGAACAGCTTTATAAAAGAACAAAAATAGAAGTGACAAGTAGTGTAAAGAGTACAAAACCATAACTTTTAGCCTATAGGTATACACCTAATAAGTATGAATATACAACACATGCCATCCTTGGATGGAAGGCTATCTAGGCGCTTACTACGCCTGGACAGGAACGGTCTGCGCCTGATGGCGTGGACCATCTTGAATGCACAAGCGTCAACCAGATTAGAACAGATACCATCGGGTCACCCAAATCTTTTGCAAATGTTCTCAACAGACCAGGAAATGTAATCAACTTCTGAAGGGAGTAAGTTGGTTGGAATAACTCGCTCACAGACGACCGCCATGGCTCACGCACAGTGGTGCACTTCAAGGACTAACTGTGGAAACCAAACCCCCCATAAAATAGATAACATAGAACCACTAGAAACTGTCAAACTGACAAGTGTTAGGAACGCATTCTCTCAACGGCCGAACTGTATCTCACTTTATCAGAACCCAAACAAAAAGTTTTCAGCATATCTTATTTATCATTCTACCCGGAAACATTTAGGCAAGATAAACCCATTATAACAGTAATAAGAACCACCCGCAAAAACATACGGCTACACTTAATATCTTCGCAAAGGGACAGTAACGAACACGCACGCGACATTGTAAGTAGCTGTTAAGAGGAGCAGGTGTTGAGAACAGCTCTAGAAAGCTTTTAACTTAAGAGCCCCGCACTTGGTGCCTGCTACTTACCATCGTTGGCGTCGGTCGCTTTATGAAAGTTTGATATAAGGAATAATGAAAAATGTTTTGTTTTTTAGGTTTTTGTTAGGTGCTGGAGGGATATTTTTAGATCTTTTTTTGGAGGCTCGGGACAACGTTTTGTTAAACTTGAGTAAGAACCGATGAAGATCGCTTTGAATAATTTACCCCTGTGCCCTTGGCTCCACTCGCGTGGTTTAATATATTGTAACCTAGCCAGTGAACGTTTTTAGGGTTCCGTAGTCAACACGGAACCCTTATAGTTTCGCTATGTCCGTCCGGACCTTAGCTCAGAGACTAGTACTAGAAAACTATAATTTGGTATGGATATACATATTTATCACGCCAACATGGTGGTTAAATAAAATCATGAAAAAAAAATTTTTTTACGGTATCGTCTGTACCTACACGTAAATTGGGCATGTTTTTTTTTATCATTTACCTCATGGTGTGGGGTGTTGTTGGATGGGTCTTTCAAAATATTGCGGGTTTAGCTTTAAAGTGCTAATTTTTGTTAGAGTCAAGGTCCCCCCCCCCCTGCCAGCTAAACGGTTAGTTTTGGATGGGTGAAAAAGTTCACGGTAGTAGTATATATAACGAAGTTAAAAGGAAAACTATCACAGCTAAGTAGGCTTTTCAAGTTTACGAGTAATAGTCAAATATTCATGAAGCAAAAAAAAAGCTCTCTTCTTAGTCCGCATTATTGTGCAACTACGGAACCCTATTGCGCCTGGCCCGACACGCACTTGGCCCCATTTTTTTTATATAAAAACTACGAAAAACGAAGTAGTGGTTCGTATGTAGGTAATAAAAGCAAAAATGTAAATGTAATGATAAAGAAAAATCTATAAAAGTTTATCACAAAACGGGTCGATTTTGCAGGAAAACCTTAGTTTGACAGAAAACATGGCACGTGCCTATTTTTTAAGGTACCGTATCTCAAAAGGAAAAAACGGAACCCTTATAGGATCACTTCGTTCTCCACAATGGCATCATTCTGATGGTAAGCAATGTGTGGTTGACGATGGTGCACGCTTGCCTAGAAGTAAGCCTGCGGCGATTTATTTTCGCGCACTGGATTCTGCACTGCTTAGTGTCGAGTGTTCAAAATTTAACAGTGTGTTTTTTTGACGCGCTGGGATGCATTTTATTGAATTCTCAACGCTCGGCTCAACACGGAGAGTTGAAAATCCAGTACGTGATAAAACTGATAAAATTCCGCCGCGATATCTTTACGTCCATGCGAACGTGGTCATTCGGGACTCGAAGGTCAAGTTACAGCTACAAAAAAAATACAGACATATAAACTATAGGTACTAAAAACACTTAAGTTGAACAAAAAGAAAATTGTTTTAGTCATTATTCTCATTACTTACCCTCCTTAAGGTCCTTAAGTACCTCTAAACATTTCCTCCAGCTCTAAAACCGAAAAAAGATCGTCGTCATCTCCAATCCAAATCCAAATTGCGACTTTTTTGGTCATTATTGCAAGAATGGTCCACTTTAGCAGTAAAAAACGTTTGTGACAAAAACCGTCATCAACATTCCATCCACATGTCCATCAAGTAGGATAATGTTCGGGTCTCGTTTTTCTAATATCAGTGAGAATTTAATGTGATACTTTAAAAGAAGCTTTTGTTGAAAATTTGCCGTTTATATTGTTTATTTATCGACCTTTTAATTAGAAAAAGCTTTGTCTAAAAACTAATAACTTTGTACAATGAAAGACTGAGCTAGCCTATTTATTAACGGCGAGGAAAGTTTTCAGTTTGACGTGAAGTAGGTATTCCGTTTGACTGGAAAACCTTGGAATAAAACCTTTTTGTTTGAGATTAATGACGTAAAAACTTCGGTTGGCCATGATTTTTGTTAAATTTCTTGGGCCCGTTGTCAAAACGAATACTAAAAAAAGTAAAGAGTAAAAAGTTTTTTATTTTGGAACAATAACAAATTGACAGAATTACAATGGAAACGATGATAGCTACAAAAGTTAAGAACTGAGTCGCAGCTATCAACGCCTGTCTAAACATAAAGCCGTGTCTCCTGCGCGTCTTTTTGCGAAACATTACACAAAAAACTATACACATAAACATTTGTTTCATACACAAGCTGTCTCCTGCGTATTCAAAGATACACATTTTGTGTAGTGTAGAAGTCAGTAGATGACATTTTGAGTAAATGTCGTAATGAGTTTCGACAAGGAAGACGTTGTAACAGTTTGACAATAGAAGTGCGCGGTGCGTGCGGCAGTTGAGAATGAAACAAACTCTTCCCCTCTTCCCCCGCGTGGGGAATGTTTTCCATGCAGCTTAGTAAACAAAAACATATTTGCATACACAAATGCGTATGGCCAAGCCTCTTTGTTTCGATGTTTTTGTGTAATGTTTCAAAAAAACCCGCGCAGAAGACACGGCTTAAGAAAAACTTTACTATGTCATGGGACTTAATCTGTAAAGATCTCACCAAACTTATTTGAAGTGAGCTGTCATTCTACTTGATACTTGTGGGATTGACTTGACACTCTCTTCACCTAAGTTTTCACGTTAAAACCTTTACAGAAAAGATCTGCTGAAGCTTTTTAATTTATTTATTTTGAGCAGTACTGTTACATCAATGTAAACTTAAGCAATATTACTTAAGTATTATGTAGGAATGATTGTAGCCATATAAAGATTTAAAGATTTTATTAATTGTATCGACAATAACGCATACATGCAAAGTGCATCATTGTATAGTTCGATTTTGAGTTAGACTCAAGATAGCACAAGTTTAAACCTTAGTGGTTTTTGGTTGCTATATAATTTAATCCTGTATTCTTTTGTATAAACGTTAAATAAAAAAAATAAAAAACATCACAAACAGTTAACAATGTCCATACTTTAAAACCGTCAGATTTCATGTACCGTATGAGCGTGTCTAGCGCGTGTTACGGTGTTTTAAGAACTACCAACACACCTAAAAATCATCGTCCCCAACAACACATTATATAAAACTATAACAATGTTCTTCTAAAACTATTCCCAAAAATACCACAACGATAACTTTGAACACCACAATCTAAAAATCGTCAAAACTTAACCGCTTTCAACGCATTTAACGCGTATCGCTGTGAATACAAACTTTATTACTGTCGCCGAGTCACCGAAGTGGTGACGTCATTATTCTACGGATGACTCGCTGTATAAACTCGTGGTACATTCACCGGGTATTGCAGCCATGATTCGAGGAAATTGAGGATTTATTTTTGGAGCAGAACGTGAGACAAAGGGTTGGTTCATGCAGCTTTTATTTCGTTCATGAAGATGGATTTGCTTTTATCTTTATTGCACAGGATTAATGCGTTTCTGCCATACTATTACCTGTATTATAACATTTCACCAGTAAGTAAGGATTGTGTTTTATTTAATTTTAAAACAGCTAAGTTTTGCGCTAAAATTTTTTGTATCGTCAAATGCTTAAACAATTTAAACAGGGTTACTTGTAATTCGGCGTATTCCTTGCAGGACGTCATAGTAGGGTTAAAATGCAACAAGTTAAGCCACATAATGTTCTACCGAAACTCAATACTTTTTGAGTTATTTAGATTTTTAGTTTTTATGAAAACTACAATACAAAACTGATTTACGGCGCGACTTTACTAGAATTTAAGTTATTATCATAGCACATCAGCAGCTCTTTGTTAAAAATTAAAAGTTGAAAAATGCCAAAACTTTGACAAAGATCACTAATTAAACATTTTATTTTTCGTAATTTATATTTTTTTTTTTGCTTAGAGAATAATTACAAAAAAATTACTGTATTTCGATAGAATTTGGTGGCTTAATTTGTTGCATTTTATCCCTGCTATGACGTCCTGCAAGGAATACATCGATTTACAAGTAACCCTGTATACGTATTTCATAGATGTTATACCTAACTTTGGGTAAGTAATAAATAATAGAATAAGTCTGACGCATTTCCAGCTACTATTTTAGGTTTCTCAATACCTACTAGTAATAGATATCTTAAAACGATTCTTCAAGCTAAGGAGGCCGCTGCCGACTTCTTGCTTGGTGTTGTCGTTAAAAGTGACAAATGAGTTTAATCAGTTAGTTGGGCAGCATCTTACACCTTTGTTCTATGTCTAAACATGCTATATGGTATCTATATGTATTACGAAGAGGAATTGATTACAGACATGATTATTGTAATTAAATTAACTTTGACATTCCTGTTGCTTATTTTGGACATTGTAATTTTTATAGTTCTAACATTAGTATTTTTAGAGTTTAACATTTGTAATTTTCATAGTTTGACATTTGTAATATTCATAGTTTGACATTTGTATTTTAATTTCTTGACATTTTCCCATCGTAACATAATTGAATTATTACAATATTATTATTATTTAAGTCATTAAAATTATGGCACAATCTAAATTTGCATGCTGAATTTAGTAAGCGGAATATGAAGTACTATGTATTGTATTATGAGATCTGTAAGCACCATATTTCATGCAAATAAATGATATTATTATTATTATTATTATTATTATTATTAGTTTACTATTGGCTGTACAGATTTGAAAGAACTTTCGTTATAAGCAAAAAGTAATAGTTGAAAGATGTTGAGAAGAAAGGCTTGAAAAATTGCTGTCACGTAATCTATATGAATAAAAAGAGAAATCCTGACTGACTGACTGACTGATTGACTGACTCATCAACGCCCAGCACAAAACCTTGGACCTAGAAAGCTGAACTTTTGCACAGAGGTTCCCTTTATAACGCGTAGACAAGGAAGAAGGAAGGCATTCTCGGTAGTACGTTCCCGTGGGATATTTTCCGACATAAACGCGAGCGAAGCCGCTGGCAAAAGCTAGTTTGAAATAAATGCTTTGAGTTTGAGTATTGAGCTGCATCCGGTTAGACTGGAAGTCGACCTTAATGTATTTGGGAAAAGGCTAGGCAGATTGATTTTGAACGGCACGACTGAATCAATGGCTATTTATCAATCTGACGACATAAGACATTTAGGACAAACATTTCTGTGGTAAAGAGATTTTCGTACTTTTAAGGAGTTATGACAAATGAGAAATACATTATTATTTATTCTTAGCACAATACCATGGTCACCCTATTGACAACACAGGATGATTTCGACCGCATCCGCTCAAAACGAGTTTGTTTTTCAAACAATTTCACGAAACACAATACTTAATTGTACACCCTTTTATTTTATGGACGTTATTAGGGTTCCTTATAGAGGGCGCCACCGTTGTGACGTTAACAGCTGTTTCAAATCGCTCCGTAAAATAAAATCATAAAAAGTGTTTAAAACGTCTATTTCGAAGTGTGTATCGTCTGATAAGTTACAAATACAGTCGAAGTGCACTGTGCAATAAGTGAAGGTGTATAATACTGAAGAAGTCAATAGAAACAAGTCAAAAACCGTAGTGGATAAAAGCTGTGTTATAACGTCAGTAACACAAATCATCTGCTTGAAAACTTTTAAACGAAGCAGTTGATACACTCCGAAGGATTATAAAGAAAAAAAACAGTGAGTAAAGTGAACAAAAACAGCAAGATAGAAATCCTAACCTGCAAAATAAACATTATACGGTAAAAATTAAACCATCGCAGTGACTTGCAGCGACATCTGTTGAGGAGTAGTAGATACGCCATCTATTGTGAAGTAGTGAAACCACCAACTGATAACGTAGTGCGATCGTTCCTCAAACTAGATAGATAAGCAACGCCATCTATTGTTCAAAAGCCAAAAATTTACTACTACACAAAAACATACTTTTTAATTGAAATACTAATAAATAAACATGGAAGAAATTAAGGAAATGCTAAAAAATATCCAAGAAGACATAAAACAACAAAAAGCACAGATGGTAGTTATGCAAGAGGAAATAACAAACACTATAAATATCAAGGTCAATGAAAGGTTGGAAAGTATAGAAATAAAACAATCTATTTTGGAAGAGAAAATTGAAGATCAGAAAAGGAAAATAGACAATTTTGAAAGATACACAAGGAGGAAAAACTTAGTTTTCTTTGGTATTCCAGAAGAAATAGAAGGTGAAAAAAATATTATAGAAAACATCGTCGAAAAAATAAACCGAGATTTGAAGATCACATGCGACAGTAATAGCATCGAGACGGCCACAAGATTAGGCAAAAAGTGTGAAACTGACAGACCTGTCCTAATAAAGTTTGCCACAATAACCAAGAAAACACAGCTCCTTAAAAACAAAAAAACAATTGAAGGTAAATCTTATTATTTCAAAGAAGACTTCCCTAAAGATGTACTCCACAAACGCAAAGAATTACAGGAGCAACTGAAGACAGCAAGGGAAAATGGAAAAAGGGCTATATTAAAATACGACAAATTAATTATTCTGGAAAAAAACGAAAATCAGAAAAATATTAACAAAAAACAGAAAAACTCGAATAATAAGAAAAGAAACATGTCTGAATCCCCGGAAAATAGCAAAGCCGTTGACACAGCCTTAACCGAAAATCGGCCAATAAAGAAAAACAAAAGGGGCGATATAACTAATTTCCTTAAACCAAGGCCCACAATTAATCATACCAACAACGAAAATGAACAACAATCCTATAACTATTCAGAATAGCAACTAGCAACATCCCCCTCTTTACTCCCAACACGGTTGGTCCCCGCGGGAGCTGTAGACCAAAACCCTCCAGGGAAGAAAAATTACCCTTCAAGCAACTCTACAATGAACGCATCAATTAATGAGAGTAATGTTTTATACATAGCAACATATAACGTCCGGACTTTATCAACTTGTAGTCGTTTGATAGAGCTAATGGAATCATTAAAAAACATAAAATACGACATTATAGGTCTCTCTGAAATCAGAAGACTTGGAAACTCAATTGAAGAACACAATGACTTCATCCTTTACTACATAGGGGAAACACCGGGACTATACGGTGTAGGATTCATAGTTAAAAAACACCTGAAGAATTATATTGAAAGTTTCATAGGTCTTTCTGAGAGAGTAGCACTACTTAATGTAAAATTCAATAACTTCGAAACAAGCATAATTCAAGTTTACTCTCCCACTGAGGCGGCTAGTGACGAAGAACTACAATCTTTCTATGACACTATTGACAGAGCTTTACAACTATCAGGAAGAAATACAATAGTTATGGGTGACTTTAATGCCAAAATTGGCCAACCGAAACCTAATGAAAAATTAGTCACGAGAAGTCATGGCTATGGCAAAAGAAACAGTAGAGGAGATAAACTCATTGAGTTTGCTTACGAAAACAACTTATGTATAATGAACACTTTTTTCAAAAAAAAAAACAATCAAAGATGGACTTGGAGATCTCCAGATGGCGCCACGAAAAACGAAATAGACTACATTTTAACTAATAGGCATAGAAACATTCAAAACATGCAAGTTTTAAATGTCACTTTCCCTTCAGATCATAGACTTGTCAGAGCCTCATTGATAATGGAAACGAACAAGAAAAGTCGGAAAAACTTTGGCAACATTCCAAGAGCTTTACTGAAAAATGATGAAGATGTATCAAGGTACAAAGAATCACTAAGTAGCTGTTCAGAGAACCTACACAACTGTCAAGAAATCGACACTGTTCAAGAATATCATGACAAAATATTAAGCGCCATAGACAGTAGCCTTAAAAAAGCTCACGTACCTCACCCATCGAAGAAAATAAGTATACTGTCAGACCACACGAAAAAGTTGATCCAACGAAGACAAATACTACAAACATCCAAACCAAAGACACGTTCTATGAAAAATGAACTTAAAGCTTTGTACAAACTTGTGAGTAAATATATACGTAACGACTATAAGAATCATCGTACACAAACGATTGAAAAACACCTCAATACTACCGGCAGCGTCAAGAGAGCATGCAAAGAGCTAAGATCACACAAAACATGGATTGAGGGACTTCGAGGACCATCAAATACAACACAAAATAGGTCAGAAATACTACAAATAGCAACAGCCTTCTACAGGAATTTGTTCAGTTCTCAAGATCAAGAGTGCTACCCACTTAACACGCACATACCAGCAGATAGAGATGAGATTAGCGAAATGGATGAAGCAGAAGTGATCAGAGGAATTAACTTACTCAAGGAAGAGAAGAGTCCCGGTCCCGATAAGATCACAAATGAAGCATTAAAGAAAGGACTCCCACATCTAGCAACTCCACTAGCGCGACTTTTTAACATGGTATTGCATTCTTCATGTACCCCTAGACAATGGTCCGAGTCAGACATAATCTTGCTCTACAAAAAAGGTGACTCTAACAACATCAGCAATTACAGACCGATCAGCCTACTGCCATCAATTTATAAATTATTTTCATCCCTTATAGAAAAGAGAATAAGAACATCAATCGAAAAACATCAACCTATTGAACAGGCCGGTTTTCGAAGAGGCTACTCTACTGTGGACCATATCCATTCACTAGAAATGCTTATTGAGAAGTACCAGGAATTCCAAAAACCATTATACATAGTCTTTATAGATTATCAAAAAGCTTTCGATAGTATTCTCCACTCATCAATATGGGAAGCTCTGCACTCTCATGAAGTAGAGATTGAGTACATAAGAGTTTTAAAACATCTTTATAAAAATAGCACAAGCAGAATAAAGCTGGAAACCACAGGACCACCTATACACATAAAGAGGGGGGTCAGACAAGGGGACCCAGTATCCCCAACGATCTTCATAGCGGTGCTAGAATCAATCATAAGCAAACTAGACTGGAGTAAACTGGGTTTAAATATAAATGGCAAGTACATAAACCATTTACGATTTGCGGACGACATAGTCTTGTTTTCTGAGGATACAAAACAGCTACAGTCGATGTTAAACTCACTATATGAAGAAAGTAAAAAGGCGGGTTTGGAGATAAACCTAAGCAAGACAAACGTCATGACAAATCACATCGAAACACCCATATACGTTGAAAACACACCTTTAAATTATGTCAACAGCTACATTTACCTTGGAAAACAGATTTCATTTGACCGAAAAAACAACGATTTGGAAGTTGAAAGAAGAGTAAAAAATACGTGGAAAAAGTTTTGGAGTCTTAAAGAAATACTCAAAGGTGGTATGCCTATTAGAACAAAGAAAAGAGTCATGGACACCTGCCTACTGCCATCATTGACATATGCTTGCCAGACATGGAAATTTACCCGTCGATTAAAAACAAAAATAACATCATGTCAAAGAAGCATGGAAAGGAGTGTCATGAAACTACGAAAAATTCAAAAGATACCCCATCATCGTATAAGACTCAAAACTAAAGTGATAGATGCTCTCAACTATTCGCAAAAGCTAAAATGGCGATGGGCTGGACATATTGCAAGACTCAAAGACGATCGCTGGACTTTAAGAGTAACGTATTGGCCAGGCCCATCAGGTCATAGAAAAAGAGGTAGGCCCGTAGCTCGCTGGGCCGATGACATTGTGAAAGTCGCTGGCACTCGCTGGATGCGTACAGCAGAAGATAGAGACCGTTGGTCATCTCTGGAGGAGGCCTTCACCTTCTAATAAGAGGGGTTCTTGCTAGTAAAGCTGAAATGGTTAAAATAACTAAAATAATAAAATGTAATAATAATAAATAATAATCATAATAATGTAATAAAGTAATATTTAATGAGATTGCAAATTTAATTGTACTTAATTAATTATGAATTTTGAAATGTTTTTAAGATTGCATGCAGTATTTATATTATTTTCCTGTAATATTCAAACAGTAAGAAATAAAAGGCTATTTTATTTTTATTTTATTTATTTATTAGGGTTCCGTACCTCAAAGGAAAAAACAGAACCCTTATAGGATCACTATGTTGTACGTCTGCCTGTCTGTATGCCTGTCTGTCTGTCTGTCAAGACCCTTTTAACGCGCTTGAAATTAATATCAAATACGTAGTCTATGGTCCCTTAGAGTTCTAAAAAATTAAGCTTCTAAGTTAACGCAATAAAAAAATTCGGCCATTTATGCGAAATAGGGTACTTTTCGTTGACCTAGAATCATGTAATTTGGCAAGAAGCAAGGTTTCACAGCACAAGTAAAGGAAAAAGTCCAAAAATTATTAATTTGTAATTTTATCACATATTATTTTTTATTGGGATTACAATGTTATGTTTGTTTTTGGGATAAATTCTTTTCAACTTCGGAACCCTTCATTGTGCGTGGTCCGACACGCACTTGGTCGTTTTTTTTTTTTTAATTTTTAAAGAATCTGTTTTACATTTTTTAAACCCGAATTTTTTCGTTCAATTAAAAGTTCAGATTTCACAGTGATTAAAAGAATTTGTCGACGGCTTAGTAATTAGTTTGGGGCGTTTATTGGATTATGGTTTTCAATTTTGTTAGATTTAAGAGTTTATTTAGAGTTAATAAAGAAATAAATCAATTAATTTAATTTCTTCTACTACGAACTGAAAGAAGTAAAAAAAAATATTGTATTATTTAAAGTTTTCAGACATAAGTTGAGAGATAAATATTAATACCTCATTAACTAGTCATTCAAAGGCTTTTAGTAGCATAAATATGCAAATCTTAAAAAGCTTACATTATATTAATTCAGAAGTTGATATAATGCCTACTTATACAGTGTGCCAGGGAGGTGTGGTTAAATTTAAAGGTGTTATAGACCAGCAAACAGAACAACTTTCTCCATTGGACCAACATCGTATCAACTGTCCCATACAAAACTTCAATACCTACTCGACCCAAATGTATGGGACTGCTGAAACTTTTTACGCGATTACGGTGTTGGTCCCATGGTGAAAGTTCATAAATTTTCTGGTACGCCTTGTATAAATAAGCAATCCTGGAAAGGTTACACACTATATGAATTAAAACGTTTACATTACCTACCTGTACCCTAATTGCGTAACACATTATCAATAGGAGTTGGTTTCATTTTGAAACAAATTGCTAATCCATTACTTCATTTGTTCGAAAAATTTGTCTGCTCGACAACGTAAATAACGCAATGAATGTTGTTGAACTGTCAAAATGAAACCAACTCCGATTGATAATGTGCTACGCAATTAGGGTGCAGGCAGGAAAATAAACCTTAACATACAAAACAGAAAAAATAAAAGACGTTAAAATCAATCATATCCAAATCAGATTTTCCCGTTACGAATCATAAGCAAAGTATAAGGCATTGACGTAATCAATTGAGTGTTACCTATTTACGAATGCTACCTTATTGCTTACCAATTCAATCGATAGCGGGAAATTCATGTTCACTGTTCGTTCGTGGGTGTTTTCCGGCTGATATGTCGAATGCAAAGCGATCGTATTCAATCGAATCAAGCGATTCCGAAGGGTTTATTTAGTCTTTGAGGGGTTTACAACAGTTTAATTACGAGTATTTATGATTGATAAGCTTGTGGCTATATATAAGTAATAATAGCCGCACGGGTCGATCGATTAGGTTAAGCTACTCTTACTATGGTTGGTCCGTGGATGGGTGACCATTTTTACATACCGAGACCATGCCTCTGAAAGCATGTTAAGTCAAAGGTCCTGGCTGTCATTCTTGGATCTTTGGCAGTCGTTGCAGGTCGTTAGAAGCCTGAAAGTCTGACAACCAGTCTTACCAAAGGGTATCGTATTAACAAGTAACTGGGTTGTGGAGGTCAGATAGGCAGTCGCTCCATGTAAAATACTGGTATTCAGCTGCATCCGGTTAGACTGGAAGCCGACCCCAACACAGTTGGTATAAAGGAAATTAAATTAAATTAATTAAAAGGCTAGGCAGATGATGATTGTTGACGTTGTTAGACGTGATTTGAAACTATGTGTACCTGTGTTAGTAAAAGCAAAACTCAGTTTTTAACCGACGAAAAAAAAGGAGGAGGTTCTCAATTCGACACGTATGTTTTTTTACGGCTACGGCAAAGCCAAAAGGAAGGGTAATGATTTTAGCAGTCTATGTATGTATGTAAGTATGTATTTACGTGTGTTCCACTGTAGCGCCTAAATTACTGAACCGATTTTAATGAATGAGGTATCAATAGATTCGTTTATTTATTTATTTATTTATTGCATTCATGTTGTAAAAGATGTTATGTGTTGTTTATGTTTCAAACATGAACCCTGCTAGGGCACAGCAACATATTTGCAGATAGATATATTAAATTAACTTACATTATTAATTAATTACATAAACATTAACTTATTATGAAATGGAAATTTCACATTGAGTCAATACATTATATTAATTACATGAGATTAACATTTTATATCATTCATACATTATTATTACCTAAATTAATGACATTTTTATAATTTTATTATACATATTATTATTAATTAATTGATTAACATTATTCTATTTGCACAATCTAGTACGAAATAACCTTTTTAAGTAAAGAATTCTTTGAGGCTATAATAACACTTCTGTATAAGGTATTTCTTAAGTGCGTCTACAAATTTATTTTCATGTTCTATATTTTTAATGTCGTTTGGTAATCTGTTGTAAATTTTTATGCACATTACAAGCGGTCCTGAATGATACATAGCAAGTTTTGAACTTGGCTGCGCTAGTTTGTTTTGGGATCTTAAGTTGCGTTGCTGCGGTCGTTGGTCTTTAACTAATGGGAATAGTGACGCATGCTTTCTGACAAACTTGCCCACTTCCAAGATGTATATGCTTGTTAATGTGAGCATTTCATATTTAATAAAGTAAGGTTGGCAGCTCTGCATTTGGTTAATGTTTGCTAGAATTCTTATACATCTTTTCTGTAAAATGAAGAGTTTTCCTACTTCTGCACTATTTCCCCACACAATAATTCCATATATTAACCATGAATATGCGTAGGCGTAGTAAGCCGACATAGCTGTTTTTGAATCGGTTGACCTTTTTAGTTCATTTAAAGCGTACGTGAAACTTGCAAGTCTACTGGACACAGCCTCAATATGGGCCTTCCAATTTATATTGGTATCAACTGTCAGACCCAATAATTTAAATTCATCTACACACTGAAGCTGTATGTTATTGTACGAATAGTTAATATTATTCAGTGGGCGTTTTTGATAAGGTCTGTATTGCATAAGCTTGGTTTTAGAGAAATTTATTTCCAAATTATGGTCTTTCAGCCAGCTTACTATTTTTGAGAGTTTATCATCTAGGGCTGAATTTAACTCATTACTGTCGGCACATGGAAAAACTATTGAAATATCATCAGCAAAAAGGACACTTTGAGCATTTATTTCTTTCGGCAAGTCGTTTATGTAGATTAAAAACAGAATACATCCTACCACACTACCCTGTGGTATAGACATGGTTAGATCCGCTGCTTGTGACCTTACATGGGATATTATGCCAGTATGCGGGTGATTATATTCTACTTCAACGTACTGAGTGCGATTTTTTAGATATGTGCGATTTTCGTTATAATGGTCCGGGTGACAGGCTATATAAATTCTCCCTAAATTTAATATGGTGGACTTTACACGTAAATTTCTGACCACGAAAAAAATTAAATTGAGATAATAATGACATGTTTGGTATCAAAAGAAAGGTCTTGACGAGCATATTGCAAATATGTATATATGTCATCACTCATAACATAAGTAAATAAATATGTTTAATTTGTTAAAAAAAGTAAAAGTGGAGGTAAATAATATTAATTTATTGGTTACAGACTGACAGTGGTGAGCGTGATTTTTCAGTAGTCGGGTTTTAGTTTTTGAACTTACTTTTTATTATTTATCTCTCTAAAGAATAACTGTAAAATGTTGGTGGAAAATTTCTTCTTATTTCAGATATTACTACGTGTGTTTCGAAATAAGAATTGAGTGTCACTCATCTGTCTGGCAAGCGTGGTGAATATTATTGACCATCGAATAGGACGTACAGAGCGGGTAGAAAGCTGACTTTCTATACTACAGAATTAGACATTTAAACAAACCTTTTTTTACAGTCCGTTCAATCCATTTTGACTTCTATTGCGTTGGTGGCATGACAAATGGCAACTGCAGTAAAAATTTAGTATTGTAACCACTTTTTTGCCTTTAATGCCATCCTTAAGCCTACGGAATAGAAGTCAAAATCGGTTGAACGGACTGTAAAATAGGTTTGTTTAAATGTCTAATCTTATTGAAAATGGAGTATAGGATGATGGAAAAGTCAAAAATGTATTGGTTTGGTTAATTGATCATTAGTTAGTTGATTGATCATTCCTGGTGAAAGTCGTTTGTAGAAATGCTAAACACTTTGAAAGCGATTATCACTTGCTTAGAGGTAATCTCAGGTGTGGACATTTACGATGAGACTAAACAAGTTCATCTTTCGAACAATTTATATTTTACTTTTGACAGTTTCAAGCTGTCAAAAGTATTACTTATCAATCCGTGATGTTCTAATGCGTTACCGATTCGATTTCTTGTAAAAATCGATTTTATGTTATGAAAATGATTGTATCGATTAAACACATTGATATTTTATTTTAAAGAAAAATGTAAAGAATAGACAGCGCCCATGAAGTTTTGCATTTTTTCTTCTATGATTGACTGTCAATAAATTAGGAACTTCATAGGCGTGCTTATGTCAAAAGTATAAGAAATAGTTGGAAAGACTTTCACCCACGTAGACCGGGATAAAAAGTAGCCTATGTATTACTTCAGGGTATAATTTATGTACATACCAAATTTTATTCAAATCGGTCAAACATTTGAGCGTAAAGAAGTAACAAACATACAAACACATAGACTTACACACACACTCTCACGAACTTTCTAATTTATAATAATGGTTTGATTAAATGAAGCAGGAACAACAGAGATAACATTATTATATTATTCATTCTTCAAATATATACTGTTTCAAATTACAAAAGTCAAATAACAAACGAGATTACACTTGCTAACACGAGTAAATACCTATTTCTTCAAGCTTCATGTACTTATTATTATTTTTAGAACACAAAAAGGTAAAAAGATTCCCTGAAACCCTTACCTTTGATATCCAGGTCGTCCCGAACAAAAGTTTCGGTCCTAAGCTGCTATCAGACGGGCTGTTAGTGAAGTTTCATCGCGACAGACATCGCAATACTTATATTTCATTGAGATACTAACATTACACTTATTTATAAGGTGAGAACTGTAATGTTATATTTGTTTTGGTAGAACGTTTAGTCTGTTTTCAAATTATTTACAGATTTTCTACGCATAATGAGAAAAACATATCCAGGTACAGTCCGCGAGGTCTAAGCTGAGCTTTTCATTTGTGTAAGTACACATCGATAGTGTAGGTATGACGTCCGGCCTAGAGCACGACGCGTCCTTTGCTTGGTTTAAAACCTGTTTATACTGTTTTTTGGCAATCGGCCTGAGGCGCGGTGCGCCCCTTCTGCAGCGCAACTCTGCTTCTTTGGTGATCACTAACGCAAATGCAAAGCTCAGCTTATGCCTCGCGGACTATACTACATAGTTTGCTACTGGTTGTGGGGTCTTGAAAGCACTTGCTCTAAGTGCATGAAATAAATTGCTAGAATATGGATGCTTGCATAAGAACCCTCTATAACGGTGAAGGAACCGGCATTTCCAAGAACCAAGAATTCGAAGACATGTGGCATCTACCAACCCGCACTGGGCCCGCTTGGTGGACTAAGGTTCACCACTCCCTCTCACCGAGAGGAGGCCCAAGTTCCAGTAGTGGAAACATTATAAGCTGATTCTTCTTATGCAGCTTTACATCATTCTTCCCCATTTTGCCTACATTGTGTCGAGATCTTCCCCTCATCTCTACTTTATTTACTTTCTTGCAATTTGGTACTTCTTTACTCCATGTTCCTATACTCAGACAAAAACACGAGTCGTGATACCTGTAAAGAACCTAAAAGGTCAACAACCTGAGAATTGCTTTCATAAAAAAATAATCAAATACTTTTCAAAATCAATTTTTTTTTTTTTATAATACTCAAATCTCTTTACATTCTTAATGCCTATCCCTCTTGTTATCTAAGTCAATTATCAGTAACACGAGGAGATACCTAAACAACTGCTCAAATAAAACACGCTGGCAACTTTCTGTAGAGAGCTGAAAGTTGAAAATCCAACAGCACGGTTAAGTAATGCCCCTTTTCACTAACACTAGGCAACACTTAAATAATAATTTTTGCCTAGTGTTAGTGAAAACGAGCATTATTTCTCGGAGGTCCTCTATGAATAACAAATCCGAGGTCGGGATGGAGGCCGATTTAAAATATCCGATAGAAACTTCAAGTTAGTGTCCGACAAGGTCTAAGATATGCGGGAGAATGTATTTTCTTCTGAGGCTTAAGAGGATCTTTTTTATAAAAAGATGAATATTTTATTCATGGTTTGTTTTATAAATCTATAATAGGGATTATCCTACGAAAATCCATTAGGATGTTCGTGTTTTGATTATATTAATTCTGATCCGTACAATCTAAACTCTACGCTTGCCGCGGTTGGTCCGTGGATAGGTGACCAACTTTACATACCTACCAAGACCCCTCTCCGTCTATGCCTTGGAAAGCACGTTAAGCCGGCCCCGGCTATCATTCATGAATATTTGACCGTCGTTACGGCTCGTCAGAAACCCGAAATCTGTCAACCAGTCTCACCAAGGGGTATCGCATTACCCATTAACTGCCAATTCTGACCTCCACAACCCAATTACTGGGTAACGCGATACCCCTTGGTAAGACTGGTTGTCAGACTTTCAGACTTCTGACCACCAGTAACGACTGCCAAAAATCTACGAATGACAGCCGGGACCAACGGCTTAACGTACTTTCCGAGGCACGGAGGATGTCGGTATGATGCACACACATACACACACACACACAAACTGTCGCCTTTATAATATTAGTGTGATATCAATCATAGATGGCGCTACGACTATCGAATGAACAAATTAGTCAGATCAGGAAGTGTGTTGCGAGGTTTTCTTCCTAGAAAGGCAATAAAATAAATTTGAGCAAAAATGCATTCCCGAGGTTTTCACTCTAAGGCGACGATATTGTCATGCTCGTCTCACAACTATTGATATTAAACTTTTAAACTTTCGCAAAACAAGTAGGAACAACGTCGGGAAACAAGTAGGTACCTGTTTACCTCGTAAAAAGGAATATCGCGAGAACACCCGTTTTTAGTTTTGTTTATAACTATTGATATGTTCAAATCATACGCGAGGACGCTGGGGGTGCCAGAGTTCATCGAAAACACTCTTTTTTCCATTGTTGTAACGCTGCATAATGTTTAGATATGTGTTTTCTTGTACAACTGAAGTTAATAAAATTATTTTTATTTTTAATAAAATTCAAACCAAAATGAACACTTGTATGTTCAACTCAAAAATTTACGTCATGCGATCGTGATAGGGACTTTAAAAAAATACTTTACTTTTGTTAACCGACTTCAAAAAGGAGGAGGTTCTCAATTCATCGGAACCTTTTTTTTTTTTTTTATGTATGTTCCCCGATTACTCGAAGATGGCTGGACCGATTTGGATTTTTTTTGTTTTGTTCGAGAGGGTATATATACATCACAGTTGGTCCCATATAAAATTGATTAACTTTGCTTCGGTAGTTTTTGAGTTAGCTTCAATAATACGTATTTTTTCCCCACTTTTATATGGATGATGTTCTAGTTTGTTTTGCAGATAGTGGCATTAGAATTTGTGAGGGGTAGGTACACAACTAAAAAGTGAAAAATAAAAACTTTTTTACAAAAAAATACAACCGACTTCCAAAAACAACACTACAAAGTGAAAAATAACTTTAATTTCGGAAGTCGGTGGCAAAAAACGAAAATATATTTAACTAGACACCGACTTCCGAAATTAAAGTTATTTTTCACTTTGTAGTGTTGTTTTTGGAAGTCGGTTGTATTTTTTTGTAAAAAAGTTTTTTGTGTTTACACTTGAATAATGAAATACTTTGACTCTCTACTTACACTGCCACACGCAAAATCTCAAAGAAAATACGCACATCTCTAGCCAACAACAATACTGTTCCATTCAAGCAGATAGGAAACGTATTAAGGAGTAAAAGACGTTCAACTTAGCCCGCGGTACGTGCGGCCGAACTGTCGTTATCCAAGAGAGGGATATAAATGGACTGATCGTGCGGGAGACACTTAAGTCCTGACGGAGAAGAATATATCTTTTTTAGGGTTCCGTACCTCAAAATGAAAAACGGAACCCTTATAGGATTACTCGTGTGTCTGGCTGTCTGTCCGACTGTCACAGCCAGTTTGCTCCGAATCTAATGGACCGATTAAGTTGAAATTTGGTACACATATGAATTTTTGTGACCCAAATACGGATGGGTAAAGTGAATAAATTAAATTTGAATATAGAGGTCACTTTTGGGGGCAAATAAGAAAATTAAAAAAAAAAAGTTTTGCAAACTACACCATGTGGCATATCAAATGAAAGGGCTTACTATGAGGGTCTCAATTTTTTTTTTATAATTTTAAAATAAATCGTTTTAAAGTTATTTAAGAAAATAGACGAAAATTGACCATTCCCCCCCTTATCTCTGAAACTACTGAGCCTAAAATTTTGAAAAAAATACAGAAAATAGATCTTTATCTGTAGATTACAGGAAAATCTATAAGGAGTCTGTAGTCTTAAAATAACATGGTAAATCTATCAATATTGTGAGTACAAACTTACATTTACAGTTGGAATGTATGGGAGAACATGTTTTTCAACTACAATGTTAAGTTTGTTCTTAAGATAAATTCATCCCAACTACGGAACCCTTCATTGTGCGTGGTCCGACATGCACTTGGCCGATTTTTTTTAAAGTTCAGTCCATCCGCTATTTAAAAAAGAAACCCCTAAAGGATCACTCGTGTGTTTGTCTGTCTGGTCCGTCTATCACAATCAATTTTCTCCGAATTTAATCTAATGGACCGGTTAAGTTGGAATTTGGTACACATATCAATTTCTGTGACCCAAACAAGGACGTGTAACGTAAATAAATGAATTTTGAATATGGGGGTCACTTTTGGGGGACAGATTATAAAAAAAAAAAAAAAATTCATCAAACTACCGTGTGACACATCAAATGAAAGGGCTTCCTGCGAGGGACTGAAATATTTTTTTTTTTTTAATTTTTAATAATTTTTTTTAATGTTATTAATAGTTGGAAATTGCGACCATTCCCCCCTTAATCTCCGAAACTATAGACATTTACATAACAAAAAAAATTCATAAAATAGTTCTATACTTCTAGGTACGTCGATTCTGTAAAATTTCAACAACAACTCGCATCTCACATCGCTATTCACTCTCACTCGTAAAATAGATGTTTTTTATTTGACATTTTGAATCGGGCTCGACTGCGAAGTGAGCGTCGAAGTGACCTTACTGAATGCCACTTCTTACGTCATCTCATACTTTATCTTGTCAAAATCTTACGGTCAATTTAGTTCAACTCGCTGACACGCTCGCAAGGGTAGCGCTAGTGTAAATTCGAATTATCAACCGAGTTTTTAGAATGCCAATCAAGAAACTCACAGCGGATTCAGATTCGAAGTTTAGAATGAGGTCTTACAGAATCACACGGCAGGAAAACCTACATGAAGTCTATGGTCTAAAATTAACATGGTAAATCCCTCAATATTGTGCGTAAAAACTTGCAAACTTGCAGTTGAAATGTATCGGAGAACATATTTTTCACCACAATGTTAAGTTTGATCTTGGGATAAATTCATCCTAACTACCAACCCTTCATTGTGTGTGGTCGACACGCACTTGGCCGATTTTTTCTAGGGAAAGAAACTACTTAAAGCCAGGTTTACACGGTGCGAATTAATTGCCTGTGGCATAACGTAAGTTGAAGCAACTATAAAAGTTGTACCGTCTAACTAAACTAAACAGTGTTTAGACGATGCAAGTCAATTGTTGCTTCACTTTGCTGGCTTATTGTAGAAAAATCATTCTATTCTATGAATGAGCATCCAAACTTTAAAGATTGACACTGACATTTTACTATTATAATTTGATAAAAGATTGACATTCTTATTGTCAATTTATTAACTATGATTTATGTTTCAATTTTAATAGCTTCATTTATTTTACCAATGTATTTAATATTTTGCATGCTAGTTTTAGCGAATTGTTTTAGAAACTGTTAAAAACACGACCGTCTGAAGGCGCACAACCATCTCGTCCCTAAAAACGTTCAAATTCAAATCGCAATCTCATGCCAGCGACAGTCAAATGTCAAAAATGTAGGTAAACTCTATACAATTTTTGACAGATTGAGACTGAGATGAGATTGCGTACGTTCTTAAAAATACGGGAATCGCTCCTCAGAAATATACTACAAAAAAAAAATCAATCAATCTGCTTAGCCTTTTCCCAACTATGTTGGGGTCGGCTTCCAGTCTAACCGGATGCAGCTGAATACCATTATTTTACATGGAGCGACTGCCTATCTGACCTCCACAACCCATTAACTGGTTGTCAGACTTTCGGGCTTCTGACGACCCGTAACGACTGTCAAAGATCCACGAATGACAGCCGGGACCAACGGCTTAACGTGCTTTCTGAGGCACGGAGGAGTCTCGGTATGTAAAGATGGTCACCCATCCACGGACCAACCCCGGCAAGCATAGCTTAACCTGATGGATCGACCCGTGCGGCTGTTATTACTTTAGCCACGAGCTCCTCACTCACTCCTCACAATATACTACAATTCTTGCAATATTTAATTTCATTTCATTTTACGCATCAGGCAAGAAACTTGCATCATGTTAAGACCGGCCTCACTGGGAACGAAGCTATAAGTTTGTTTAGCTTCGCTCATGTAGCTACCGCGTCTTTTTACGGTTTCCGTACCAAAATGATAAAAAGGAACCCTTATGATGTGACTCAGTCTGTCTGTCCGTCTGTCACAGCTGGATATCTCAAGAACTACTAATGCTATCAACTTGAAATTTGGAACAGTTTAGATGACGTTTGCCCAACTATTATGCAAATAACAAAGAAATAAAAATATATTTGTTTTTTTTTTGCAACAGGGACAGACAGTGGTCTTAAAAAATTGAAGTAGTACTAGAGCATGTGGGGTATTATATGAAAGAGCGCTGTTTGCACATTCTCAAATATCTTTCTTTTTTTTTTAGGTAGCATAGTATTCGACTTTGATGGAAAATGTAAAAAAAAAATACTGTCCTCCCCTTGACACCGAAGTTTGCACATAGAAAAATCTGAAAGTATTCTATGTGATAAAAATGTATGTATAGATTACAGGAAAAATAAAACGATGTCTCTAAATAGCACAGTTTTTCAGAAATCATCAACAAAATTACATATTAATGATGGTTTGAAACCCTCGGTGCGCAAGTCCGACTCGCTCTTGACCGATTTATTTATACTTTGATTCATAGTTCGCGGTGTGAACTGAAGTATGCAAACACGTGGTAGCTACGTAAGCGAAGCTAAACGAACTTAGCTTCGTTCCCAGTGTAGCCTGTACTTAAGGCTTTACCTTATAATCTTTTGTGATGCATTTTTAATTTCTTTTAATTAATCATACCCAAAAAAGTGGCAACACCCTTCGCATTCAATATGACAATGGCTTCAGGGTGCTGCCTGGGCGGCGGGAATCGATTGCCGATTCCCGGCCACCGTAGGCGCGGGCTTGCGGACGACGAGTAATGGGCAGCTCGCTGTCCGGTAAGGAACAGGCCCGGGTCGACGGCGCGTTGTGCTCCACGCGCGCCTCAAAGAGATGTCAGCAGTGACGGGGTCAATTGGGCCGATGCCGCCGGGGTCGCGGGTAGTTCGAAAGAGATACCGTGGCCCTGGCACGGGCAGTTGAAGGAGTATGGGTGGGTTTTAGTCAGTAAAAGTCTGACACGCCCTCCCGCTCTGCCCAGAGCGGGAGAAGTCATTTGATGATTTCCCATCCACAAAAAAAAAAAAAAAAAAAAAGGGTGCTGTTGAGGCTTCCTCCTTACTGTACTGCATCACAGATGTTCGCTGATGCGCACACTGATTATTATTTGACGATCATGTGCAAGAAAGTTGCGTCAATAATACGCAGAGTGAGAGGAAGCAACAACAGCATTCTGAAGGTATTTCCTGAAAGGTTAGAGGGACAATGGATAGGTTTATCAAGCAACATGTCACACATGGGGCTTCACTAACCTTCCTTACGGCTAACTTAGTTTTTAAGTCACTTGTAATAATAATACGCTATAAGTCTACGATGCCTGCCAATAAAAGGTTTTATTTTTATTTATTTATTTCATTATTATTCATATTTTTGACATAACATTGTATTGGATCAATCTACCTAGCCTTTTCCCAACTATGTTGAGGTGTCGGCTTCCAATCTCACCGAATGCAGCCGAGTATTTTATATGGAGCGACTGCCTATCTGACCTCCAAAACAACCCCAAAACTTTTTTACAAAAAAATACAACCGACTTCCAAAAACAACACTACAAAGTGAAAAATAACTTTATTTTCGGAAGTCGGTGTCTAGTTAAATGTATTTTCGTCTTTGCCACCGACTTACGAAATTAAAATTATTTTTCACTTTGTAGTGTTGTTTTTGGATGTCGGTTGTATTTTTTTGTAAAAAAGTTTATTTTTCACTTTTTAGTTGTGTAGCTACCCCACACAAATTCTAATACCACTACCTGCAAAACAAACTAGAACATCATCCATATAAAAGTGTGGAAAAAATACGTATTATTGAAGCTAACTCAAAAACTACCAAAGCAAAGTTAATCAATTTTATATGGGAGCAACTGTGATGAACCCTCTCGAATAAAATAAAAAAAATCCAAATCGGTCCAGCCATCTTCGAGTAATCGGGGAACATACATAAAAAAAAAATAACTAACTCAAAAACTACCAAAGCAAAGTTATTCAATTTTATATGGGAGCAACTGTGAAGTATACCCTCTCGAATAAAACAAAAAAAAATCCAAATCGGTCCAGCCATCTTCGAGTAATCGGGGAACATACATAAAAAAAAATTAAAAAAAAAAAGGTTCCGACGAATTGAGAACCTCCTCCTTTTCGAAGTCGTTTAGTAAATTGGTAATACAATACCCCTTGGTAAGACTGGTTGTCATACTTTCGGGCTTATGACAACCCGTAAAGACAATCAAAGATCTACAAATGACAGTCGGGACCATGTTTAACGTGCTTTCCGAGGCACGAAGGAGTCTCGGTATGTAAATATGATCACTCATCCACGGACCAACCGCGGCAAGCGTAGCTTAACCTGATCGATCGACCCGTGCGGCTGTTATTACATAGCCACAATCCCCTACCTTGATAATGATAAATATAGAAATTCGTCACACAACAAGTGCATTTTCATGGCTTAACTTTTCACAAGATCATCGGTATTCCCAAATATCTCGTGCTGTCCTAACAATGTGCTGTCCATACGAAAAAACTTCTTAAAACCAAAAAATAAGAAACAATTATTTAAAGCTTTAAACAGATCGCCGCAAATTATTTACCAAAACTACCCTTCTAATACCTCATAAGATATGCCAAGCCAAGTGGCTCGGAATTTCAAAAATTGCAAATTCACACGTAGACGTTTTAAAGGCAGCCCGGTTGGCACGCCAGCTAGTATAGCGTGCCAAGCGACTCTATTATACACTTGTTCTTTTAACAAATCTTATAAATGCATGGCATTTTTAAAATACAGCCGACCTACTCTCTTTTTTGGTGACATTGAGCGATGTTGTAATGAATTCATTCATGAAGTTTATGGAGAATTCTCGGAGAAATGTAGTGTTTTTGTAGTTTTTGAAAGGGGTTTCAGGGATTGTTACAGGTAGTTGATTTCCTTTTCGTAGATTACCTAGCTATAGAGCTCAGGATCACCGGCAACGTCTAGGGTGGAAGTATAATAATGACATTTATGGCATCCAAAGTGCGTTGAGTGCACAACATTCGTCACGGACCGCATTCAAAGCCGTCAGTTCCTATAGGAACTATCGACAAAACAGATGCTTCTACATCTTTATTTTGCTTTTTGTATACACTGATTCATTGAAGAAACCCTACCCTAAGGTCCTTTGTTCTCATCCAACAATGAAAGTCGGAACGACACAAAACATTTGCAAGCAAAATTGTTTCAACATTGGAAAGGCCGCCCACGCGTACCTATTTTTTCCATAAAATGGCATACAATAATTGAATGCAAGTGTTGCCATTCAATAAAAAAGCGTGCAACTTACACCAAGGCAATAAAATTGCAAAGCGATTATTGCATGCAAGTCTAGCCTCGTCTAAACACAGAGTTGCACGTCCTTGTACACCCGTAAGTATTACCCGTATTTGCGCTGCCAAATATTTCATTCAATTTTATTCAACGTCTTGTTTTGTTCGCTCATGTTTGAATGATAGAATATTTTAATGCCAGAGGAGAATGCGATTTTATGATACGTTCAATTTTATTGTACGTCCTGTTTACACCTATAAGAATTTAGAACGGCAACTAAGTTGCTCTTATCGTGCAGCAATATTGTACGTGTTGTTTAAACGGCGCCAATTAATTGCCCTTAAAATTTATGGTATGCCACAGGCAAACCCTTTGAACGTCGCATGAACACCTGGGTGTGCATAAGGAAAAATCCTTTATATAATAGGTATAATAAGCTTATATCATATATATGTAAACGTAAAAAAACATCATGCGATGGAATAAAATCATCATCAGTAGTTGTGAACCTATGGGGTTCGCAACTAACCCCCCCCCCTCCCCTGGGGTTGTGGGTTCATAAATTAGTACATTGTTTACAGTCAAAGGGTTAACTTGCACTGTGGACAAATGGAGCTTATGAATCTCATGTGTTAGTAGGTACCTAATCTCATTTTTATTAGCACTTCGAACCGGAATGACGCAAAGCTGATAATTGGTAGAAAAAAGTTTAGTGGTAGTAATTTTCGGGAACAACTCTATAAACAGGAATCTCTTTTACTACCCAACTTCTGTCGTTATTTTTACATACCCACGTAGAAGATTAACAAATAAATCTGACTGAGCAGAACTTGGAAAGCATAATATTTACTTTAAGTTTTAAGTACCTGATAACGACCCCAAAATGTTGCCAACAATCTTGCAACTCAAAGATCAGTTTACCTGAAACAAACATAAAAGAACACATTTAATTTTAATCAAATTAAGAAACAAAATACTTATTTATAAAATTATATTAATACATTCCCGTCTACTTATACATTTTCCGCATGGATACAGCTTGAACTGGCAAGCCGGAGGCATTGTTCTTTTTTTGAATTTATCGACATTCTGTAAAACAAGTCAGACAGAACCGTCGCCCGTCCCCGGAGGGGTGCCGCCATGCCGGTCCGATAAAAATCCCGGCGCTTATCGTTACCGGACTTTGACCGGACTGTAGCCGTATTTGACACAGGAAATAATAGCACGGTTTAAAATGAACCGTAATATTTGTATTGGGATTTGGGATTGTAGTGTTATGTGACGAGCGTTTTATATTCTGTGGTAAAGGTCACAGTATTATGAAGAAATCAGATTGAGGGATCATGACATTTTTTTTTTATTTTAAACTATAAAATCATAATATAAAAACATTATTTGCAAATCGTGCAAAGAATTTTATAAAAAAGTGTGAAAGCTAAGAAAAATACAAGTTATTAATCGTTTTAAAATAACTGCTAGACAAAGACGGCACTATCACACAAATGACGTCACGACTGTCTAACGTTAAACTACAGTACGGCTGTTGAGAGAATGCGTTCCTGACACCTGTCAGTTGAACAATTTCTAGTTGTAATAAGGATCTAATTTGCAAAACACATAATATTCGTTGCATGAAACTGACAGGTGTCAAGAACGCATTCACTCGACGGCCGAACATTATCCGTACCGCACGACAAGGACGGGAATAATCCCTTCCAAAAAACTTTTAAATCGTGTACCGGTAAAATGGGGCTACTTTGATACTACGCGTATACTTTGATAACAACTTTCTTCATATGAAAAAGTCTATTATTGGAGCCATCACAAGTTGTTCTTCCCTTAAAAATGCCCAGTAACTGACACACCAACAAAACTATAATTCACACATCGAATAAAATTATTTTTCATAAGTCGAAAGTAAACCCGTGATATCAAAATAACCCCATTTGACGGTAGCTTTTAATTCCGCTTTAAATTTTTTCGATTATTTCATTTTAGTATGCCTTCTTTGAAATTACATTATTTGTTCGAACATTTCTAATGGTGTCATCATCAATAATGAAATGCAGTAAAAACAATTGAATTTCTAAAATGCCGAACAAAATCAGAATAGCCCACAATATTTCATACCTTCCACTGTTTTTTACCAGAACAAAAGCAGTCTTATAATTTGCAGCTGTAGTATACCTTCTCTCATATTTTTCCTTTTCATTTCACACTGTTTTTATAATTTCAGAAAATAAACAGCATGACTTATTTTCTCATTAACGCTCTAATCAAAACACAAAGCTGGCAGCATCCTTGTTATAACAAATTTAATTCATAACACAGATCTGTAATTGCAACACAAAATAAAGGAGGTGCAGAGCAGCAGAGCGAAATACCTTTTTAAGCGCAGGCCACACCGCCAGCTAGCGGGCGGGCGGGCTAGGCGGGTGGGCGAAGCGAACGAAGGAAACTATACAAACTACGCGAAATATTGGCGAGTTAAACTATGGGGTTCACACCGAAAACTACGGACAGACGAGCGACGGGCGGAGCGGGCGAAGCACAAACGTAAACACTACACTGCTATTCGAAAGACGAGCGTCGACTAGTCTACTCGAAACGGGGAGGACGGGCGAACGAACCGGGCGAGCGGGCTGGCGGGCGAGCTAAGCTAGCGAAGCGCGGGCGCGCCAACGAGGTGAACGAGTAGCTTCGCTGGAATCGTCGGATATTTCGTTAGCTTAGCTCGTTAGGTTGACTAACCTAGCTACCGACTGGTAGCTCGCGGTGTGAACCGAAATATGTAAAAAGGTGAAACGATGTTCGCCCGCCTAGCCCGCCCGCCCGCTAGCTGGCGGTGTGGCCTGCGCTTTATCCGCGCTCGCCTCGCTTTGAAAGCTCATCATCTTCCTGCCCTTATCCCATATTACTTGGGGTCGGCGCAACACGTTTTCTTCTTCCATTCTCCCCTGTCAACCGTCACGCTATCATTCACTCCCTTCTCTTTCATATCATTCCTCACACAATCCATCCATCTTTTCTTTGGCCTTCCTCTGCCTCTCCATCCATCAATATCTATATTCATCACTCTTTTAGTCACATGCGTTTCGTCTCTCCTCATTACATGCCCATACCAAGACAAACGATTTCCTTTCAACTTTTCTGTCACTGGCGCCACTTTCAAACTTCCTCTTATATACTCATTTCTCACTTTATCCATTCTTGTCACTCCACACATCCATCTCAACATTCTCATCTCCGCTGCATGCAATTTTTTTTCATCCGTCTTCTTCACTGTCCAGCATTCCGATCCATAAAGTACGACAGGCCTTATCACGGACTTGTAAATTTTCCCCTTCAACTTGAGGGGCATCCGTGGGTCGCAAGTTGTTCCTGTAACCTGTCGCCATTTCATCCATCCTGCGTTGATCCGGTGCGTTATGTCTCGGTCTACTCCGCCATCCCCTTGGACAAGCGACCCGAGGTACCGAAAGTCGGAGCAGATCGGTAAGGGCGTTCCGGCAAGAGATATGGGCACAGGACCGGAGAGTCCGCCAAAATCACAAAACAAATACTCTGTTTTGGTCCGACTTACTCTCAGGCCAACGGTCTCCAGTCTTTTCCACCACACCTCCAATCTGCTCTGGACCTCTAAGCCACTCTCGGCAACCAGCACAATGTCATCGGCGAACAGCATACACCAGGGAGCCTCTTCCTGGATATCCGAAGAAAGAGCATCCATTATCAGCACAAAGAGGTAAGGGCTGAGTGCAGACCCCTGGTGCAAGCCGACAGCCACATCGAAGCTGTCAGTAGTGCCCACTGTAGACCGGACTTGGGTACTGCATCGACTGTACATCGCGCGAATCAACTGCACATACTTCCCTGGTACACATTTTTCCTTAAGTGCCCACCACAAAACTTCACGAGGCACTCGGTCGTATGCCTTTTCGAGGTCAACAAATACCATGTGCAAGTTTTTATGCGCACCTCTGTATTTCTCGCACAGCTGGCGGATAGCAAAGATGGCATCTGCTGTTCCTCGACCAGGCATAAAACCGAATTGGTTTTGCGAAATTTCACTCTCTTCTCTTAGTCGCCTTTCAATAACTTTCTCCCAAGCCTTCATACTATGTGACATTAGCTTTATTCCTCTATAGTTGTTGCACTCCAGCACATCACTTTTGTTTTTAAAGATGGGCACCAGCGAACTGTTGCACCATTCGTCAGGTATGGCTTCTTCCAGCAACAACTTATTAAAGAATAAAGCTAACCACGTCCATCCATCTACCCGTAATAACTTCCATACTTCGACTGGTATTCCATCCGGACCTATTGCTTTACCATTCTTCATCCCATTAACTGCTATTCTCACGTCATCCATACTAATAATTCTCACTAACCCCTCATTTACTGGTTTATTCTCAAGCACACCACTCCAGTCATTCTCCTCATTCATACAAATAATCTAGCTACGTGGATGACGACACGATGGAAACTTGGGGACAAACAATGATAATTATAATGTCAACGCTGGGAATAGATGGTTGTATTAGGTTATTTTTCCGCGATATTGGTTTTTACTGTGTGGGTTAGTGGCTACCGTACCCGTTCAAATACGGCGATTGCCAAACGGATCTTATTTATATGAGCACTAGTTACTACCCGCGACTTCATCCACGTCGCATCGCATCGCCCGCCCGCGCTTTTACTTCGTTTTATCTTAGCGTTCTTTCTGACTTTTTTGTCGTTTTGATCGGGTCCTAAGGGTTGCAGCGTCATGTTAAATAACATATACCTTCCTCAAGAATTGGGCTATCAAATGCAAAAATATTTTTTTAAATCCGACTGGTAGTTCCAGAGATTAGCGCGTTCAAACAAACAAAAAAACAAACTCTTCAGCTTTATTATTGGTTTAAAATTATGGATATAGATTTTCATATTCTTTCAGACGTAACAACGTGGTTCCCGCCATGTCTGAACGGGTACAATTGTTTTTTTGAACTATGCGATAAAAGAAAGAAAAAAAAAGTATTTATTGAGACTCGCACAGGAACACAGATTAAGCTAAACACACTCTTATATAAAAAAATAAAAAATGTAAATAATAAAAATAGAAAGTCCCATACGAGGTCAAAAGGCTTTTATGGCAGTATGATGCTCCGATGATAATCGCCTACAATCTCAAAACGTGTTCGCATAGCATACGGCAAAAGGATCTCGGAGATATTTGGCAGAACGCAACAATCCTGTGCACCGTGTTTCTGTTACGCTCGCTTTTAATAAACCAACCAGAAAAATAGCTGGCTCGTATAAGCCAAAATATCCCACCAAAAAAATCTATTTACACATTACATAACGATTACCTCTCTGATTACTAGCGAAATATTCCGCGGCTTAACCGACCAATGAAAATACAAAATTACAACATCATACTTATAACATACCCCTATCTAGTATAACAGACACGTTCACGCACTGTTACGTCTGAAATGACCTTAAAAAGGTCGGCGTCCGACTCAAACTTTCGGTAAATGGGTTCCGTGCCTAATTTTTCTGACGTTGATATGGATTGAGTTACTTATTTTCACGCCTCTGAGATGACTTCGCACAATGGCTGAGTAAAGTTTAGTGGCTGTATGATTTTTAGGGTTCCGTACCTCAAAAGGAAAAAACGGAACCCTTATAGGATCACTCGTGTGTCTGTCTCTGTCCGTCTGTCACAGCCAATTTGCTCCGAATCTAATGGACCGATTAAGTTGAAATTTGGTACACATATGAATTTCTCTGACCCAAACACGGAAGAGTAAAAGTAAATAAATTAATTTTGAATATAGAGGTCACTTTTGGGGGCAAATAAGAAAATTTAAAAAAAAAGTTTTGGAAACTACACCATGTCGCATTTCAAATGAAAGGGCTTACTATGAGGGTCTCAAATATATATTTTATTATAATTTTAAATTAAATTGTTATAGAGTTATTTAAGAAAATAGACGAAAATTGACCATTCCCCCCCCCCGCCTTATCTCCAAAACTACTGAGCCTAAAATTTTGAAAAAAAATACAGAAAATAGATCTTATCTCAGGCATATCACTGTCCATTCTATGGTTGCCTGGAAGAGATTGCAGAAAGCGATAAGGCCGCCCATTGTATATTTTGTAGTTTGTGTCATTTTTTTTGTTATATATTTTTGTGGTGTACAATAAAGTATATATAAATAAATAAAATAGATCTTTACCTGTAGATTACAGGAAAACCTATAAGAAGTCTGTGGTCTTAAAATAACATGGTAAATCTATCAATATTGCGAGTACAAACTTACATTTACAGTTGGAATGTATGGTAGAACATGTTTTTCAATTACAATGTTAAGTTTGTTCTTAAGATAAATTCATCCCAACTACGGAACCCTTCATTGTGCGTGGTCCGACACGCACTTGGCCGGTTTTTTTTCGGTGTAATATTTCTCCCCTCGCGGCTTTTGGTGACGTCTCGTTTAGTCGGCAGGGACGCTTGATTTTATTTAATGGATACCTTCACTTCAGATGAAGTTACTGTTCAAGAAAATATTTGCTACTATTTCCTATAAGATTAAGCAGTGGCAATGATTGACTTGTAAATACTCAGATCATTATTATAAACATTTATTGAATCGAAGTCAACATAGCATAAACAAAACTGTAACTGCCAGTGAAATCTCTCGAATAAAACATAAAATTCTATAGCCTCCATTTCAAGTGACAGTACAATTGTTTCAAAGTGTTGACATCATTCCACTCCGTATAACTCGAACTGACATTGAACAAGGTCATTCAGTTTATCTGACACGCGGAACCCTAAAAAGTTGATGGGTCGGGACAATGTTGTCGCGATGGTAGATACGACACGAATTTTATAGGTCGGTAGGTAGGGTTGCGCAGGCCGTGGGTTGGTGGCTCTAAATAGTGGTTGTGTTAGGGTTAAAGGCCTTAAAGCGAGTGGTTCAAGTGGTAGGGGTTTTAGTATCTAAGTTATGTATTCTTAGTGGTTGCTATGCTGTGGTAATATTTTAAGGTAACTACTGTACCTAAAAAGTAACTGATATACAGGGTGACTTTGAAAACAAGCGACAAAATTTAGGGGGGTGTTCTACCCATCAACATAAACCACTTTTAATAAGGAACTAATATCGAATTCGCAAAAAAAAACTGACCATCCACTATAAAGGTACGCACGGCTACAGATCAAGCTATATATTTCCAGTATAAGCTGGTCTCGCATTGTATAGGATTTTCTTACAATGAGAGGTCAGTGTAAACTGGAAATGTATAGCTTGATGTGTGTACCCAATTTCGTATATGAAGGTTGAATTTTTTTTGCGAATTCGAAGTTGTGCCCATAGTAAAAAGTTGCTCATATTGATGGGTAGTAACCCCCCCCCCCCCTTAAATTTTGTCGCTAGTTTTCAAAGTCACCCTGTATGATGAAATTTTTATATATTCGAGATTCCCGTGATGCCCGATTCCGAATATACCTACCTTAGAAAGTTTTGATATTGCGAAATTGACAGATTAAGGGTCCAAAAAGGAGGCTGGAATATCTCGACATGATTAATGTACAGCCTTTTTTATGAATATGAAACTTTTTTTTGTCTACTTAGCCCATGTCAACTATGTTTACAGGAATATTTGAAACCGGTGCGTAATACTCGTAAGTCGCAACCGGCGCGGGCGTGCGTGTATGACCAGCACCCTAGTTGCGTAACACATTTTGAAGCAAATTGCTAATACATTGCTTCATACGTTCGAAAAATTTGTTTGCTCGACTACGTAAATAACGTAATGAATGTTGTTGAACTGTCAAAATGAAACCGATTCCGATTGAGTGTGATACGCAATTAGGGTGCCAATGTTGAACGTAAATGAAGCAAATGGATCGTGAGCGAAAGGATTGTAGCAGGTGGCGTTCTATACTTAGTTTATTTCTATCCCCATGGGAAGACTGTATGTATTTAATTAATAATTTAATCACTCTTTTTTCTGAATAAATTTACATTCCATACATTTTAATTAATAATACTTATAACTTTAAGCAACGAATACTATTTTTACGAATACGAATACTGATTGTACTATTTACAGAATACGAATACGAATACCTGATTGTACTATAGCTGCACGCAATTATTAGTCAAAGAAAGTGAAAGGAAATTAAACACGCTAAGCAATATAAATATTTAAGTACATGTAATTTAATATTTTAAATTAACTGAAGGTAATTTTTTTTTTAAAAACACAATAGTTGCAAGTTTCTTGAATGATTCCTTTTTCTATGTGTATATTTTCTTCTTCTTTTTTTTGTTAATTTTCTTCTTTTTTTTTCTATTTTTTTTTTTTTCTAAACGTCGGGAAACAAGTAGGTACCTGTTTACCTCGTAAAAAGGAATATCGCGAGAAGACCTGTTCTCAATGTTGTTTTATAATATAATTTTCTAATGTTGAAAATAGCCAAACAACTTTTCTCACGTTTTCGGGCCGACATTACTTAACAATTTAAAACCACTAGGCTTAACTTTTAGTACCAAGTCGATAAAACAGAATTAATACAAAGAAAATTTCATTGTAAATGATTCTTTTTTTCGTGTCCACTACGATATACGTCATACAACTATGTTGGGGTCGGCTTCCAGTCTAACCGGATGCAGCTGAATACCATTATTTTACATGGAGCGACTGCCTATCTGACCTCCAGAACCCATTAACTGGGTAATACGATATCCCTTGGTAAGACTGATTGTCAGACTTTCGGGCTTCTGACGACCCGTAACGACTGTCAAAGATCCACGAATGACAGCCAGGACCAACGGCTTAACGTGCTTTCCGAGGCACGGAGGAGTCTCGGTATATAAAGATGGTCACCCATCCACGGACTAACCCCGGCAAGCGTAGCTTAATCTGATGGATCGACCCGTGCGGCTGTTATTAGTTAGCCACGAGCTCCTCTTAATAAAAGAAAGTTGTATGATTTTATAAATGAATCTTTGTGTCTGTCAACTCGGTCGCAAGTCGCAACGCAATATCGTTTCTAGGAAGTCACTAATATGTCGTATTCGTTGCATCACTTTATAACTAGCTCATTAAAAAATATTAATTTTTATTCATTTGTATTTATGTATTTGATACCATATTAAAAATGTATTATTTTACCTGTACTTAATTACTATAAAGCTCAACACTGATTAATAATATTTTTATTCGATATTCTTTTTTTTTAGCAGTATGAAATTTCTAAACTAAATGAACTAATGAACTAAATGTGACCTAAATGAAAAACAGGAAATCAGCACTCATGTCTCACTTAGCCTAGAAAACGTTCATACGTGTTCCTGACGTGCCTTGGAGACCTGCCCAGTCCGTAAGTAAAATAAAGAAAAAATACAGCAAACCTAAGTACTTTTTAACGACCTAGCAATTCGGTATTATTTATTTTCTTGGATTTCTCCGCCAAAATCGCTTAGGCTTGACGCAGAAGTTACGGAAATCTGTAAGACTGACCTTGTCAGTATCTATCTAATGGAGGCAAATGTTGGGGGTTTTCCTTTAGCTGTATGGTCGAAGCTTTAGTAAATGGTTTTTCCTCTAAAGGCTTATCCTTCGTAAAATAAGGCGAAACTAAGTAACCTTGTGTCCATCTGTTACAGTAACTATATAGTATTTTTAATATATACAGATATATACATTAGTTGGGGAAAAATACACAGTAATTTATAATAATTAAGAAGTGATTTCATTTGTCCTGAAATATATTTTAGTTTAGTGAACTAAAGAAAAAAAAACTAAATCCAGGTCTATTTTTTCTTGTTTGTACCACATTACTGCTACAATTTTCATTAAAGGTTTGTTTGGTATAGTTCTCTACATAATAATAAGGAATGATTTGCTGTGATTACTTTTTCGGTAAAATCAATAGATTTTTTGTAATTGCTTCATAATTGTTGTGTCATCGCGCTTCTCTTTCTTTTCTATGTATTCCGGCAGTGACCGCGCTTTAGGTCCTGTAGTCTCCTAGGTAATGTTTTTGATGCTAACACGCAGGTTTAAATTCTTTTGAATAACATTTAATTTTGCTGTGATTTTATGACTGATTTCCGTAGATAAATAATAAAATAAAAGAAAACGTATCGTGTTTGAGTTAAATTTATCCTCTTAAATATTATATTCTCTTTGTCAGCCAAATTTCTTATAATTATATTTGACCTTTAAACTCACTTCTGTCGTTTCATAAACTGTTACCAGTGAGAATTAACCAGTGAAAATTAAAAAGAAAAACAACAAAACATATGTTCCGCAAAATCTTATAACATTTGAGGAAAAAAAATCAAACAATAGTGAATTTATTATATTTATATTTATTAATTTGCAAGTTTTTATGGACAGTCAAAGGTAAAAAAAAGGCAAAAGCAAAAAAAAAAAGGCAAAGTAAATAATAAAAAGACTTTAAATAAAGTCTTTTTATTATTTACTTTGCCTTTTTTTTTTTTTGCTTTTGCCTTTCATGTGTAAATACACATGAGAGTCAAAAGAATGTCGCATGGCCGTTATTTTGATTTTTATTGAAAATCTAGTAGGTAACTCGAAAACTATAAGATTTTGCGGAACATATGTTTTGTTATTTTGGGAGGGCTTGACCAAAACTGTCACCACCTACAGTATGTCGGTCAATTTCTGGGACACCCTGTATATTTGAAATCACGTTCTCGAATGTAACGATTTCGATAAAAGTTGCAATATGGGGGTTCACGAAGGCGAAAAATCGATCTAGCTAGGTCTCATTTTATCTCATATACCCGAGCAGAGCTCGGTCGACCAGAGGGGCAATTCCCGTATTTTTATAACAACGTTCGCAATCTCATCTCAGTCTCAATCTGTCAAAATTGTATAGAGTTTGCCTACATTTTTGACATTTGATTGTCGCTGGCTGACATTGCGACTTGGAATTTGAACGTTTTTAATTACGAGAATTGGCCCTCAGGTCTTGTAGGTAAGTTGACTTTCCACGCTAAGTTTGATAAGTATTGAGATTTCGCTAACGCATATCAAGAAAAAGCAGCACACGCATAGTATCTATACATTAGATATATAGATAGAATACTCTTTCTTATGCAAACCATAAAAATCATAATATCATCACCAATCAAATCATTATTTATTTATTATTTATTAAAACTTTATGCACAAGTAAAAAAATACTGTACAAAGGCGGACTTAATGCCAGAGGCATTTTCTACCAGTTAACCAATCACCCACCAACCATACCAACCAATATCAAATAAAAAAAAATAAAAAAAAACTCTATAGAGAGAGTGGTGACATCTCTAATTGAGTTAATAATAGGTCTTTACCTATGAAATTGGCGTTTTGTATGAAAAAAATTAAACGAATTTTTTTCATGCATTTTTTATTTGTATTAATCGAAGTAATCACCCATGCAATCAATGCATCTTTGCCAACGCAGTGGCAGTTTATTGATGCCCTTCTTAAAGAAATCAGCTGGACGGGAGGCAACAAATTCTTCAAAGGCATTTTGTACTGCCTCTCGGGTATTGAATTTTTTTCCCGCCAAGAAGTTATCCAAATTCTGGAAAAAGTAGTAGTCTGTAGGCGCAGGGTCTGGTGAGTAGGGCGGATGACGGAGAGCTTCCAACCCCAGTTCTTGCAACTTGGAGACCGTCTGCTGTGCAGTATGAGGTCGCGCGTTGTCGTGCAGGAGCAGCGGAGACGAGCGATTGACCAATGCTGGTTGGAGATGTGCCAGCTTCTCCATCATTGTGTTCAGTTCTTCACAGTACACATCTGAAGTAATGCTCACCCCGTTTGGTAAGAAGCTGTGATGAATCACACCGGCGCTAGACCACCAAACAGTGACCATCACTTTTCTAGGGGTAAGTTTTCGTTTAGGGCATTGTTTCGGTGCTGAACCAGGATCCAACCAACTTGCTGAGCGCTTGCGGTTATCAAACAGAATCCATTTTTCATCGTAGGTAACAATGCGGTTCAAAATTCCTTCATTTGTGTGTCTGTTGAGCAGTGCAAGGCACGTCTCGACGCGTACTTCGCGCTGGCGATCATTGAGTTCGTGGGGCACCCATTTGTCAAGCTTTTTTACCTTGCCAATTTGACGCAAATGGACCAATATTGTTTTGACGCTAACGTCGAAAGCTGCTGTTAATTCAGCCGTAGATTGTGTATCATCAGCTTCCACAATCGCCTTTAATTCGTCATTGTCGACCAAAGTCTTCGGACGACCGCGAGGTTCATTTTTCAGGTCGAAATTTCCAGAACGGAAACGAGCAAACCAACAACAAGTGGTGCGTTGGTTTGTAGTGTTAGCTCCGTAAACGTCGTTGATGTTGCGTGCCGCTTGTGCCGCGTTGCTGCCACGACGGTACTCATATTCCATCATTACTCGAATTTTTAACGTATCCATGATGATGAAAAAGATTGAAATGCGATGAAAATGTAACACTAATCAATAAACAAATGACTACTTTTGGAAAAAAAAATCCATGTTTTTAAAATAAAATTAATTTGAAATTAGAATTCTTAGCCAAACAAAAATTATTTTGATTTGAAATGGCCAGTACTGCAGAACGGCAATTTCATAGGTAAAGACTAGGTAGAGAATATGTTCATAGGTAGAGAATATGTTGCATTGTTACATTCACAAAACAATCTCTTGAAATCATAGCCAATTCGTTCCAACCGCAATCTTCCCCATCCCTTCCAAAATCTTTCTCCATTACAATTTCAGCATTGAACATTTCAATCATGACGTCATCAATCACTGACGTCATCACGGCACAATGTTTTGTTTTCATTTGGGTACAGTCAACCTCAAAAAGATTTATAAATCGACAAGAATTCATTTGATTACCTGCAATTTGTTTCTTATTATCAATGTATAGCTACTATTATGTAAGTACCTCATTTATGTTGCAATGTGTATTGTGTGTGTATTGTGGCTAATATTGATGAACAAGGAGACAATTAAATTAATTCTTATCGATATAATTACAGGGTTTTTAAATTAAATTGGCTAGCGAAACTCCGCAAACATGATGGGTAAAATATGTAAAACATATCATAAACACATAAAAACAAAAAAAAAAAAAACATTAACGTCATCATATCTAAACATGATAAAACAAAAAAGTAAATAATTTTATATTTTTTGGGGGTCAACAACTGCCGGTAGTGTAGTCAGTTCAAAGTAATTTGAAACATCAGTTTAAAAAACAGTTTTTTTTTTTTGTAAACTTCAGAGAGTCGTGATGGTATTGATATCTTAACACGATAAAACATATTTGATCAACTCATCAACACTTTAATTAACAAATCTTTTTCTTTTTATTTTGTCGTGTATCAATACCCATCGCGTCTGCTTTGCCCTTGTATATATGTTACCGGCAATCTGTATAATCTGGTATTCTATAGAATACCTAGGCAATGTATAGAATACCTAAAACATTTAGGTAATGTATAAAATATTATTTATTTTATACTTTGCCTATATATTTTATACACTATCGAATGTGCAGCCGGCAATGTGTGTAATATACTTATACTATGTGCTCGCAATATACTAGTTGTGGTCTTACAAAAAAACAGATGACGAACTTTATCAACTCCGAAGAAAACAAGTTGTTGTAAAGACATTGTATTATTGCAGATAGATGCCTAGCCTGCCGCTAGCAAGTTGAGAATCGCATCTTCTCTGGCGCTACGGGAAATGCAGCCTCTTCGCCCTTGCGTAATAAGGCGCAAGCACCTATGCCTATTGCCTAGGTATTGTATAGAATACATGTAGTATACAGATTGCTGGTAACATATACATATTTTTGAGGCTGACTGTACAACCCACAAGAAGCTGGGTGTAACGTTCGGTCAAAATATGCTGAGTTGTGGTTGAAAGTGAAAACGTTTTGGTTTGTGTAAGGCAAATAATTGGAGTTAGGGAAGGTTGGGTGAGTTTCAAGTGTACGTACCTATCTTTAGCCAGAATATGTATATTGATATATACATTTAAAATGCCGCTAAAGCTGTAAGTAGTATGTCCAAGTTTGGATGAGATCTTACTGCTGCTTATTACCGGTACCTTTTTTTTTCAACCTATAATGTGTGTCTGTTTTTGTACTGTCCGTCTGGTGAGCAAAGGACTTCCTCACAGCTTTCCAGTCTTCCCTATGTGTTGCTTTCTCCGGTCATTAGTATCTTCAGTTGTTTGTTTGTGTAAAACAGCAGTGACAGTCTAATGGTGTGACCGTCGGACTGCCAAGTCACAGGTCTCGAGTTCGAACCCAAGCTACGCTCCTCTGACTTTTCGGATTTATTAGTATATTGTACAATTACCACTTAAAAAACACAGTGAAGGGTTCCGTAGTTGAAAATAATGTATCCCGAAGACAAACTTAACATTATTGTAGTTGAAAAACTAGAAATCTCAAAAAAGAATTGTTTGCGATGAAATTACAAATTAACGATTTTTGAACTTTTTTCTTTACTTGTGCTCTTGCTTCATGCCGAAATTCATGATTCTAGATCAATGGGTAGTATATAGGTTTTGATTTACTTGCGAGTATCAAAATATGTCGCATAAATATCCGTTTTTTTTTATTTCGTTGACTTATAAGCTTGATTTTTTATTACTTCAAAAAACCATACACCTACGTATTTGATATTAATTTCAACTTGTAACTCCACGCGTTTCCGAGAAAAAGGTCTTGACATGCTGACAGACACACAGACAGATAGACGGACAGTGAAGTGATCCTATAAGGGTGCCGTTTTTTCCTTTTGAAATACGAAACCCTACAAATGGTGAATGAAGGAAAACATCGTAAGGAAACCTGAGAGATATTTCTCGACGGCATGTGAAGCTAAATTAACAAAGGTCAAACAGATAAGGTAAACCCTGACTCCTAAACTAGGTGATCCGGTGACTCAGGAGTCAGTGTTCTGCTGTCACTGTGATACCAAAAACCTTATATGTTGTGTTTTATCATTACAAAAATAGTCCTTGACATTGCAGTAGTGCTATTCTGTACAAATCTCACCGTGAAAACCTAGGTGAAGTGAGTTGTCATTCTGCCTGATGCTAGGGATTGACACTACATTATAGCTCACTCCACGCTCACTTCACCTAAGTTTTCACGGTGAGATTTGTACAGAATAGCACTGCAGGTACAAAGTACAAAGACAAAGTAGGTATGTATATTAAAATTTAAATTAACAACGAAGGAATATTAAGAGAAACTTTTAGCGTATATATGTATGTGTATGTAAAAGTGAGGGTGTGTTAGAATGAAGGTATGTATGTATGTAGGAAGTGTGCGTAGTAGTATTTCGCGTTCGCGCGCATATAAAAATTCGTTAGTCACTAACCACATGATAAAGAAAGAAGTTGTTTCTTGTGTGTCTCCTCAAAAAATATGACTAATAATTTCTTAAGCGTCATAGTGTAATCAATGTGTTGTGAGACTGTTGATAAAAGTGAGCAGGATTTTATTGAACTTGTTTACAGTAAGAGTCAATATCAGTCCTCACAAAATCGATAAGATAACACGCGGTATTTCCCACAGAAAGTTGTTGTCTTAACATCAAGTCGAAGTGGACACAATGAAAATATTATGGCATAGAAAACTGTCAACATCCCGGTAAATTGAAATTTAGGCATTAGTCCCACTGCCAACGAGAAAGCCGTCACGAACTCGCTGCTCGTTGCTCGCTAACTCATTTCTATACCCTAAGTCATCAATTCAGATAATTTATGTAAACAAAGGTGATAACAGATCAAAAAAATATCGTCATAATGGTAATTCACATAAAATGGCGGAAAACAAGGCTATATTGGCTTTTATGTACTTATTTTAGAATAATAATTAAACAATTATCATACCGTGTTAATTTTTATAAGTTTTCGGTTTTAAACAAAGTTATTAAAAAAAGAAAATTTTGTGGTATAAAAAATATTATGATACTGGTAACACTACAGGAGTTCCCAACATTCTCAAATTTCATTTGACATAATTTGCAAACTCGCGTCTTTTCAATACGTTCGTGTTCTTTTCTCCGATCATATTATTCGCTGCGTGTTTGTTAATTGTGCTTTGTTATCATCGTGTTAAGTGTTTCATTTTGTTGTTAGTTGTTATATTTCCTTGTTTTTGTATTTCCTTGTTTTTGATAAATTGTTTTGCAGCACTGTCCTGTCATTTTGACAGTGACATTTCTTTGTTTACTAAAATTATCTGAATTGATGACTTAGGGTTTAGGCTTTTATAGGATCACTTAGTTGTCCGTCTGTCTGTCTGTCAGTCTGTCAAGATCCTTTTTCTATCAAGAAGTATCAAGTTGAAATTAATATCAAATACGAAGATCTATGGTCCCTTGAAGCTCTAAAAAAATCAAGCAACGAAATAAAAAAAAACGGTCATTTAAACGACAAATTTTGATACTCGCAAGTAAATCAAAACCTATAGGGTACTTACCGTTGATCTAGCTAGCATCATGAAATTTGGCAAGAAGCAAGGTCTGTTAATTTAACACATAATATTTTTTTTTTTGGACTTACATTTTACATTTGCAGTTGGAGAATTGACCGTCATGTATATCGATGTATGGGAGAAAATGTTTTACAATTACAATGTTAAGTTTGTTTTTGGGATAACTTCATCCCAACTGTCTTCATGTTGCGTGGTCCGACACGCATTTGGCCGGTTTTTTAGACATTTAAACAAACCTTTTTACTCGACTGCGGCGAAGCCCAAAAGGAGTAGCAGTGGTAGCTACAGAGGGTTATGTATTTGACCTGTATGTATGTAAGTATGTATGTATGTCCGTTTCTTTGTTCCCTCGTAACTCCTAAACGAATGAATGTATTTGGATAAATTAAACGTCTTTAGATTTGTATTGGTAGCGCGAGTGTCACTGGCTACATTAAAATCAAATACAAAGTAAAATGGCGGATTTGGGGTGCCATATTGTGGAGTTTGAATTTTTTTTTTCTTCTAATACCATCGAGTGGGATATCGAAATGAAGGGTTTCAAAAGGTGATTACAAAAATATATGCAACTTACATGGTTAAAAGTAACTCAAAGTGACAAATCGTAAAAAACACTATTTCTCTCACGACTAAAACTCCTTGCAAGAACTAAATCGTTTGCAAAATCTTTCACATTTGTAAACTAAAAAGCTGGAAATAAAAAAAGTTATTAAAAAAAACTAAAAAAACCCGACTGCGGTAAAAAACTGAAAAGTTAAAAACAAGCCCATTTTAAATTAAATAAAAGTTGGAAGCAGGCGGGACCCATTCCATTTTTATATTTTCTAACTCAAATGGGTCCCGCCTGCTTTTATTTAATTTAAAATGGGCTTGTTTTTAACTTTCAGTTTTTTACCGCAGTCGGGTTTTTTAGTTTTTTTTATTTAGTTTTTTTTTAACAGTCCGTTTGACCGATTTTGACTTCTATTGCGTCGGTGGCATGACAAATGGCAGCTATAGTAAACATTTGGTATTGTAACCACTTTTTTGCCTTTAATACCATCCTTAAGTCTACAGAACAGAAGTCAAAATCTGTTAAACGGACTGTAAAAAAGGGTTTGTTTAAATTTCTAAGCTTATTGTAAATGGAATATAGCTCTACTTGATTCTCGTTAATCACCAACGGTGGGACAGGTGCCTTAACCACTTTTCTTTATTATACTGGCCAGTAACAAAATAGTACGCAGCTGTTTTTCGTCTCATACTAATTAATATAATCCATTAAGAATTTTGAGTCACGGAGATGCTTCACAGAAATGGTTAACATTGACAATATTTTTGATAATAAATCAAGGTGATTTCTGATTGATTCGGGAGCGTCGGTTGAAAGTAATCAATCAGCGGGTTCGTCTGAAAGTACCAATTTCCCGTTTTTCAAGAATAATGTTTTTCTGAAAATATTATTGTCTACTCCTTTCAATTATGAAATATTTTTAGAATTAAAATTGTTTTCTTCGAATATCAAGGGGCTTGCAGCTAAGTGATAACAGCCACACGAAGGTCATCGAAGTTTGGTTCGTGAATGGGTGATCATCAATTACATTATGGATGTATGGATGTATTTCGATTTAAATCCATCGATTTTCAATTTTTATTTTTATTTTTGGTGGAGTACTTGCGCCAGAAGACGAAATACACGCCGAAGGTGCAGTTACTGGAGTCACGCCGCAACGTCAACTTCAAGGCGTTCGTGGTGCGGGTACCAAACTGTTATCAGCCCATCGTCATGGAAGAAGGCTTTTGGCCGCAGGACTTAGTGTTCCGTCGCTTCCGCGGACAAGTACCACAAGACAGCACAAAACCAAGCTAGTACAAAGTGAAGTGCTACTAACATAGTCTAAGTCCCATATTACAGAACGTCACTCAATACTCAAGCATCGCATGTACACCTGGGTGTTCATAAGGAAAAATCCTTTATATAATAGGTATATAAGCTTATATCATATATATGTAAACGTAAAAAAACATCATGCGATGGAATAAAATCATCAAGTAATGCTTGAGTATTGAGTGACGTTCTGTAATACGGGACCTTAAGCCTTATTTATTATTAACACAAGTTTTGTTTATATTCAAATATGTATGTTTAGGTTAAGGTATTTATCTATGGGCCTGTGTCTTCTGAAATAAATAGTTTATTTATTTATTCATTAGGAGACTCCTCCGTGCCTCGGAAAGCACGTAAAGCCGTTGGTCCCGGCTGTCATTCGTAGATCTTTTCCAGTCTCACCTCACCAAGGGGTATTGTGATGAATAGTAACCGAGTTTTAGAGGTCAGATAGGCAGTCGCTCCATGTAAAATAACTTCCCAACATAATAGGGAAAAGGTTAGGAAGATGAATTGTCATCGAATATATTTTTTTCCATAGAAATAATCCGTACACGTAAAATATTATCAACAACATTATAAATTCATCTCATGAAACTTGTAGTTATTTTAAATTCATCTCAGTCAAACTCATCCGAAAGCTCACTGAAGGGGCGAGTAAAACGCCCGGATGACGTCATCAAACATGATAGGAATAGATAAATAATTTGGTTTAGATTAAACATTTGCAATAGATAATTTGTTATTCTGACTGAGAATGGAAATTAGGTTAGGTTAAAGATTTCACGTATAATATCCGCGTCGACTTGAGAACCTCCTCTTTTTTTTCGTCGCTTAAAAAGCTAGATTAGAAAGTTTATAAAAAGGTAAGTAGTTATGAAATCTTAAAAATCCGCCAGAAGTTTACAGTATTATGGATTTACCTATATGTTGCGTGTCGACCGGGTCGGAATTGGTCCGTCCGCACCGTACGGATTTCTATGATACTGCGTGCACTGGATCGGCAAATCTGTGGCAAAGACCGGTATTTCTACCGATGACGTCATCTGCAGTGAACGCGCCCAGTTTTACCAGGCACCTACATGGTTTAAGACTCCCCGAAACAATCAATTGTAACTGTACATTTTTACTTGATTGATGCACATTAATGCGCAAATTGAATTGAATAACAAACAAAACATTTGTAACTAAAATGTTCATCCGAATCTGTCTAGCCATTTGAGCGTGAAGAAGTAACAAACATACAAACACACACACTCACAAACTTTCGCCTTTATAATATTAGTGTGATTACTTGTTGATATTCTTTTATTTAATGATCAAACACTACAAAAACTATTGTAAAACATTCTTGCTTATTTACAACGCAACAAAAGAAATAAATCAAGAAAAATCGCAACAGAAAAAACTGTAACAAAACAAAAAAAAAAAAATGTCGAGCTCTGTGTTTGAATTCAAATATTTCAACAATAAAAGTGTACGCTACAAATCATAACGGTGTAGTTCGAAGCTAGCCTTTGTAGTTAATCATTGTACGAACTCAAATACCCTATGTTGGTTTAACACAGTCAGTATATAAAAAATAACAGAGAAAATGTGAAAAAAATCATCTTAAAGAAAATCAAAACCAAATAAAAAACATCCTCTAAATTTAAATTGTGGAATTATGACATCTATAATTTATATTTTGTTGTTAAAACCAATAAAATTGGTTTTGTTTTGTTTGTATACTAGCTGTTGCCCGTAACTTCGTTTGCGATCCAGGATGAAAAGTAGCTTATGTCCTTCTCCAGGTCATATTCTACCTGTGTGCCAAATTTTATCCAAATCCCTTTAGCCATTTTAGCGTGAAAGCGTAATAAGTAAACAAACTAACTTTTGCATTTTTTTGTCAAAATTTCAAAAAATCGAACGGCGGGAAAACAAATAAACAACTGATTATAAAATTAATTTGAATTTGGAATTCTAAATAGAATGAAAGATTCCCGACAAACGCGGTTCAAATTTCATGTATGAGAAAATTTATTTTCTTCATAATATTTATTTTTTGTGAATTTTCCGATGTTTTTAATAGTTATTCTGCTATTCGGGATGGAAACAAATACAACAAATCAAAACCATGAAAATCGGTCCAGCCGTTCTCGAGTTATAAGTGTCCAACAAACCCGACTTTGTTTTATAAAATTATATAGATATAGATTTATGATTAGTTATGATAATTTACTTTGTCTTTTGTGGAAAAAATTCAATCTTATTACTGACTGAATATTTTCATATTTTGACTGTCTCGTTGGTCTGGTGGTAGGAAGAGCTACTGCTGAGCATGAGGTCCTGGGTTCGATTCCCAGGTCGAGCAAAGTGATATTGGGCATTTTCATTAGGAGTTTCTCAGTAGCAGCCCGGAGTCAGGATTTGTGCGCGGTTGATGGCAATTGTGTTTTAGTATATGTATTTAGGGAGTCTATTTACAAGGGATGGAAAGATTGATGAAGATGTGGAAAAGAGAGTAAATGCGAGAAATATGGTGAATGGTGCTGTACATTCGATTATGACTAAAACCAGTTGATGCCCACAAGGGCTCGACTGGCTGTTCACAATGGCGTGCTGGTACCTACGCTTATGTATGGAAGTGAATGTTGGGTGTGGCAAAAGAAGCATGAAAGTAGAATAAATGCTGTGGAAATGCGTTCCTTGCGAAGCATGTATTGGTGTGACTATGAATGAGAGGCTGAGGTATGATGTGATAAGGCAACGGTGCGGTTTAAAAGAAGATGTAGCGACAAAAATTGAAGAGTATGCTTAGATGGTTTGGTCATGTTGAGCGGATGAATAAAAGATGTGAGGGAAACGCCGGGAGGGGACGCCCTAGGAGGACATATAGTGACCATATTCGTGATGTTTTTCAGAAAGGTCAGGTGCGTAGTACTCGCATCCGGCGCGCGTGTTTGACCAGATGTATGAACGTAGACGAGGCAAAAGGAGTATGTAAGGATCGTAGCAGGTGGAGTTCTGTAGTTTCTGTCTACGCTCATAGGAAGAAGACATGAGTTTATGTATGTATGGTAATAGGCTCGCCCCCTATTACATGGGACTCGAACACCTAAATTTCGCCAGTTGTGGCAAAATGGGGGTGCATCTCCGGAAGGTGAGACATAAGTATATCTTCATCCTCTGTCTCACCCTTTAGAGATATAAGGCCAGATGTTATGATAAGTTTAATATTGTCATTGTGTTCTCTTGCCGACAAGAAAGACGAGGTACTATAGGTACTCTCTTTTTTTAAACAATAATTTTTAATTTATGGTTAATTGAACTTACCTTAAGTGAACTTCAACCAAAATTATACTTAAGTGTTGCATACGAAGAGATTTAACATACTTACATTGTAAATCCATAAAAAAAATTCTAGTTCATGCATTTTTCCCTTAATTTATTTTCGTAACGTTTGATCTTGCGTCTAAAATCTTAGTCATTACTTTCGTTTTTCCTTTTTCTCATGTCTAATTCTCGCTAAAATAACACTTTTCACAATGAAAATAGAAAGATTTTTAAGGATTTACAATATATGTTAAATCTCGAGGATGCAACACTGAAGTATAATGCAACCTGAGTGGTTTTCCAATAACTTTTCACCCATTTCCACAAAATAAAATGTCCTTTCACATCAAACAAAACAGAAAACCAAAAAATATAGGTACCATTGTCTCCGCTTTCCATTCTGCCAATCCTCGAAGGCACAATGTCACTATAATATTATCCGAGTCTATTTCCCCAGTCGCGAATCATTAATTCCACGGAAACATCTACAGGGAAATATATTTATCACCGATCGCGCTGTTGTAGTGCAATTTGTTTTATTGATGCTTTTCAAGATCAAATAAGATTTTATTTTTTGTTAAGAGGATTTATATTGATTGTGTTTATAATGCTGCATAACTTAGTATTATTTTATCATGTAGGCATGTGCTAGACGACAATATCTCATGCGGCGATTAATTATTCAGCCACTATTCCTGAGCACACGCACAATTTTGTAATAAAATTATTCCCATATTACGTTTTTTAGTCATTTGATCAGGGACCGTACAACCCCGGTTAAGGGTTAAGACTTTCGAAGGGGTAAGCCGCTTTATCATGTGTAACTCCTTGATTGGGTTTTAGGTTTGAAACTCATTAAAAGGGTTATCCCTTCAATATGGATAGCATATTGAATGGGTTCTATACTTGAAACCCAGTGAAAGGGTAACCCCTTCATTAAGATAACCTATTTTATTATAAGGGTTTTGTTCGGGTTACCATATTAGCTATTTGCAACGTATACCCAACATCGAGAGATCATATTACATTGCTCCGAGTCGGAATGTTATGCTGTTTCATTTTTAAGAGAGTTGAAATGTGGCTTAATTTAAGCCGTTCAAAAGGGTTACCCACATCATCGTATCGGTTTGTTTAACCGCTTAGAAAAACCCTATCGAAAACCCTTTCAATGATTAACCAAAATGGTCCTTTAAAGCCATTCAAAAGGGTTACCCACATCGTATGGGTTTTTGTTTAACCGCTTAGACAAACCCTATCGAAAACCTTTTCAATGGATAACCAAAATGGTCCCTAGTCTAAATATGAAAACCCTATACTAGATAGGTAATTTACGAACCGAAAGGGCTATCCCAAATTTTTATGTCAAAATAACTCGCTGTTTGGTTTTTAAGGTTCCGTAGCCAAAATTAAAGGGCAAAAACGGAATCCTTATAATTTCGTCCTGTCAGTCCATCCGTATGTCACTTTTGTTACATTAATCCCTTGCAAATTTTATTCTAATACAGGGTGAAACTGAATTTATGAATTCCTCTTAAGGGGTCATTGTACTCATCACAATGAACAAATACTATAAGTAAAAAAAAAAAAAAAAAAAAAAAAAATTTTTTTTTTTTTTTTTTTACTATGGGAGCAAACCGGAAATTCTGAAAAAAATCCGCTGTTTCTTGCATTAACTCGTCAAAATGTAAAGAACAGTTTTTTTTTCGCGATTTCTGGTTTGGTTCCATAATAAAAATTGTTCATTATGATAATAACAATATGACCTCTTAAGAGAACGCACATAAATTCAATTTCAACCTATATATTAATAGGGGCAAACGTTACATTTCAGTAATCATATTTACATAGTCCATAGGTACCCAAAATGGCTACGTTTATTCCCTAGCACTACAGATCGACCAAAACTCTAGTTACGTAATATGGTCGGATGTATTCCCCAACTCAAACATCCTGTCCCTTAACTTATTCTCCACACAGCTGCTCAGTTAGCCTTCGCCGTTATCTATCTAAATACATTACGTATCGCCCTCGGAATAGTGGTACTACAAAATGGTCTATAATTTAATTTAGCACTGGGGTCTAATAATAATTAGACTATACATAAACATGATGTTTAATTGCTGAAGGGAGAGGCCCTACGTCCGGCTGATCATGATTGCTCAATGAAAATGGTAGCTGCAACAGTAAGTTGCGTTCAACAAAACAATTCAATCTGCCTAGCCTTTTCCCAACTATGTTGGGGTCGGCTTCCAGTCGAACCGGATGTAGCTGAATACCATTATTTTACATGGAGCGACTGCCTATCTGACCTCCACAACCCAGTAGCTGGGTAATACGATACCCCTTGGTAAGACTGGTTGTCAGACTTTCGGGCTTCTGACGACCCGTAACGACTGTCAAAGATCCACTAATGACAGCCGGGACCAATGGTTTAACGTGCTTTCCGAGGCACGGACAACAAAAAAATTATGCTTTGTAAATAGATGCTTGATAATTACTTTGAACGCATCCTTAACTGCCTTTTTTTTCTCTTCTTCTTCTCTCTGGGTGGAGTGAGAGGGCGTGTCAGACTTTTACTGACTAAAACCACCCATGTTCCTTCAGGTGCCTGTGCCAGGGCCACGGTAATCTCTTTCGAACAACCCTGAGTTACTAACTTCACTGACAAATGCGTGCACTGACAAGATAGGTCGACTCAAATCTGTTTGGTTCTATTACATAATCAAAAGACCATTTTGCGGACACTAATCTATATGGTCCTCACATGATCTGTCCAAGCTTATGTCTGAACTTTCAAAGACATGGTGACCTCTGAGTTTGTTACGGCGTTTCTTCTCAAAGTAGTGGACCGACCGACCGACCGACCGACCATCTTGTTTTTTAAATTTATAAGAATAAAAGTATTTGTAAGATGTAGTGTGAGAGACTTGTGGCTAAGTAATAACAGCCGCATGGGTCGATCGATCAGGTTAAGCTATAGTTAGCTAGCGGTTGGTCCGTTGATGGGTGACCATCTTTACATACCAAGACCCCTTCGTACGTCAGAGAGCACGTTATCGTATTTGTGGATCTTTGACAGTCGTTACGATTCGTCAGAAGCCCGAAAATCTGACAACCAGTCTTACCAAGTGGTATCCAGTAACTGGGTTGTGCAGGTCAGATAGGCAGTCGCTCCATATAAAATACTGGTATTCAGCTGCATCCGGTTAGACTAAAAGCCGACCCCAACAAAGTTGGAAAAAGGCTAGGCAGATGAAAGGAAAAAAATGGCATAGCTCAAAGAACCTATTGTTTGTACTTTTAAAAGTTACACAAAATGCAAATAAATGTTCCTATTGTCTTTCTGTTTGTTCACCCAATGTGGTATTTACTACAATTCCAATTGTAACATGATTTTATTCAGATTTATATTTGTGAACATGATATTTATTCAGATTTGTTACTACGAGTATAGTTGTAATGGCAATCATGTCATTAGTGTCATGTCATAGATTTTTATTCTTTTATTAATCTTTTAAATAGATTATTTTCTATTTTGTGAATGTGAGAACGTTGCAGGCCTAGTACATTTGTTGACTATTTTCTATTTTGTTAAGTACCTGGTAGTTGTTGATAGGCCTACATTGTACTCCCATACCTATTAACACTGTTATTTGAAAATATTGTAAAAGCCAATTATTTTTAAAAGAGTAACCATGGAGTTTTTTGCCGGCTCTTCTCCATAGGAAACGACCAATTTGGAACCGTGCACCTAGCTTCTGACGTTTCATAAGTGCCCATTTAGGTTTATGTGAAAAAAAAAAAATAATACTCTTGAACATTGTATTTCTAACATGTATGTTAGTAGTAGATTCCAAATATTATCCATTCCTACTAAGTACGAGACGATACAGCGAAATAGGGATGATGCCTGGGTAAATGGAAAGAAATTCAACTTAGTTCGTCAATCAGTTAATAAAAAAATATTAGACACGTATTTTTTTGCTTTATCATAGGTATTAATAAAAAATTGCTTAGATAAAACGTATCAAAGTTGGGGAGTGGGGGCTCGCTACGTCACAAACAAACTGCGTATAAAATCTAGCAAGGAATGACGTCATGCCACAAATTTGAACTCAATGTATCGCCGTAGTCTTTATTACGTAACAAAAATAATAAAGACGTGTCCAATCTTTTTTAATAAACTAGATGACGATAAAAAAAAATGTTTAGTCATAATTTCTATTGAATATACAATGTAGTCACTTCAATTATTGCACCCTGTATTATCAGGTTACGCCATTTTGAAAGTTCTACACCCATTTCAAGCAGTCGGACCCTAAACTTTATCTCGTGCGTGTTCTAATCTAAATACGTTATATCAATACCTATTCGTCAACTTTCACCATGCTTCGTTTTGACTAGTTGTTTCATTCAGCAGCTAGTATGATTGTGACAATCCGACACCCAATTATTGTATTGCCTTTCAGCATTGACTTATAAACCTATGGACTTGCCATACTAACAAAATTAGCATGCATACCTACAAAAATCGGGCACTTTCTATGGCCGCCTTTCGTAGGGTTGTTACTGCGAGTGCAAAAGAGAGTGAGCAACCGTTTGACAGCACATCTACCAATCAAAACTAGGCACTCAACATGGCGACCGATCACGCATAGTCATGATAAAGACGTCACACAAAAAGTGTTGCCAAATATAGTCCTCGAAAAACATTTAGATGTCTCTCTTTTCTTAATCAGCTCTTGATTAGTCAAAAAGAGACAAAACGCTTTTAGATATTTGTGTAACTATTATTTCTATAGTAGAATATGCCATCTCCAAAGGTTTATATCTCAATGTCTTTCAGAAACTGGCCGGTCTCAAGTGAGTTTAAAGTGAGCTGTCATTTTTCCTGATGCTAGGGATTGACACTAATGACATTTCACTTTAAGCTCACTTCACCTAGGTTTTCACGGTGAGATTTTTACAGAATAATTCACCGGGTGTCAGCTGCAGATGGCTCAGCAGTACCTAAAAGCCACTGACCTCTAATAAACAAGTACGCTGGACTTCATAATATTGATATCAAAATGAAGACATTTGATTTTCGCCATTTTGGCGCTGATAGCAACGTGAGCGTACATGGAACTGTTATTTTATTGATTTTTTGACATTTGACATAGAAGTAATATTAAATTGTGGAAGGTTATTCCGCTGCGAGAGGCCAAAGGAGTACATAAGGATCGTAGCAGGTGGCGTTCTGTAGTTTCTGCCTACCCTCATGGGAAGAAACTCAGGCCTAGTATATTTTGTGGGTCTCCCTTGTTTGACCGAAAGGAATTTGACAAATTTTCACTTCCCAAAAAATTTTTCGCATAATTTCATTTGCCAAATTATTACTTAGCAAAAAATCTATTCACAAAAAGTTGTAACGCAAACCTAATGTTTGGCAAATGAACGTTTAAACTATAACTTGTTAACCAACTAGTACTTCTAACATTTTTTATTTAGTCAAATATTTAATTTGGATTAACAGTTTTTATGCAAAATCAAATAAGCCAAATACTTATTTAGTATCGTCAGTTTTCAATTCACCCTTTCCTATTCAGTCAAATTTCAATGGCAAAAATGTGAACTACTAAGTGGGTAGGAGGTAAATCATAAATGGCGCTCAATGTGTGCTCTTTTTTTTTTCTATACAGGGTGTTCGGCACATGGACCGACACAATTTATTGGGAGATTGGGAGGCTCGTTTGCTAGGTTTCACCCAAAGACTCCATGTCCTAAGTATTACAGTAATTGAGATATGGTTTTTTAGTTTTTTCTTTGAATTTCTTAAAATCCCGTCTTTGAATCGTTATATTTTTTTTTTGTTTATGGTTGAATAAAACAAAATAATTTTTATTATAGTCTATTATATTTTCGAGCCGTTTGGGGTTGAAACCCTTGGGCCGTGGGGTCCGAGTGCTCATAGTTTGTTCAACGAAATCTCCAAACGGCTGGTTGACACTTCCCGTGACCCAAGGGCTGGCTTTTACCTTGGCCAGCGGCTTAGCATTGCCATACAACGTGGCAATGCCGCCAGTCTCTTGGGTACTTTACCAGTCGACAGCGATGCGGAGGAATTTCTCGACGCCATATTTTAGTTTTTTAATAGTTTTAGTTATGTAAGTATAATTTTGTTATTTTTAGGTTATGTTTACAGTTAAATAAATAGTTGTAATGTGTTGAGCAATAAATAAATTAGTCTATATAGTCTACAATATATTCTTATTCTAAATAAATTCAAAATTAAATTGAAATATAATTACCGTAATAAGTATGTTCTTAAAACAGTCCCTAACCGACTTTTATAACTAGTATTTTGACTACATAATGAATTGTTTTCTATGGCACATAGCATACCATTACAAAGGGTATAAACTAAAAACTTTTTAAAATAAAACTAAGTTCAAAATACCTTACAGTTTTTTTTTTTTTAATAATGAATTTATTAGAAGTTGTAATTTTTCATATTTAAACATTTTTAAGACTTTGGAAGCACATAGTTCATTTAATTTATTTAAAATAAAAATATATTACAGACTATAATGAAAGTTATTTTGTTCTATTACAACCATAAACAAAAAAAAATATAATGATTTAAAGGCGAGATTTCGGGTAATTCAAAGAAAAAAAAATATCTCAATTACCGTCATACTTAGGACATTGTAGTCTTTGGGTGAAACCTAGCAATTGACCCCCCCAATCCCCCAAAAAATTGTGTCGGTCCATGCGCCGAACACCCTGTATAATGTAGTCGTTCCTGGCACAGTAGGTAGTAGGTCACAGTTTTAACCTAACCTAACCTAACCATTTTTTTAAAATAAGTAATTAACCTAATCTAAATAATTCAGTTCAAACGTTTATTGTCTGAAGATTGTTTGCTGTAATAAATCATTTGATTAAAGACCAAATTCCATAATGACATTATACTTAGTAATATTTTGCCAAGTAAAAATTTGACCAAATGAAAATATGCGTACTAAAATCATTCGAAATATTGCAATGGTATAAAAAAAGGTTGCTAAAATTTGTTTGGGTAATGAAATTTTGTCAAAATCTTTTTGGCAAAACGGCAGGCACCCTATATTTGTATGTAATACAGCAAAATTTAATGCTCAAGACCCTACAATTATTTTATCAGGTTACACAATACAGTGATACACCCATGTCAAACCGACATACCCTAAAGTTTATTCTAGCAGAGAATCCGACAGTACGTGCGTGTCCTTATCTAAATACGTTACACATCACCTCTCTTGGAAGATATTTAGTTTTAGATATTTTGATTTAAGGCGAGTATAGTCCTGAAATGGTCCTTTTTGAGAGCATAATGCTTTTAAATGAGCCCACAGAAAATTCTAGAAAAAATATATATGATACTTTGATATGATACTTTTATCTGTGCATTAGAAAATTTTAAGAACATAAATTGTAATGGATCTCGTTGGTAGCTAAATAAATAAATCATTTATTTAGCACAACATAAAAGTACCCTTAAATTACAATTACATTAACACAACAAAAATGTAAGAATTTAAAAATTGAAGGCGCGTATTAAAAAAAAACATATTTTTAATTTTTGTTGTTTTGTTCTATCCATTTTTAATCCTAACTTATACGTGCTGTAATTGCGAAAGCGAGTTTGCTTGCTTGTTTGTTCGTTACGCTTTCATGTTAAAATGGCTGAACGGATTTTAATGAAATTTGGCACATGGGTTGACCACGACCTGGATTAAGACAAGGGATATTTTTTATCCCGTGGTGTAAATCCGACCTTAGAAGCTAGTACTCAAAAAATGGATGAAGTCATAACAATTATCAGGGAGCCCAACATTGGGAGTGCTATACCCATCTCAAACGGATCCCTAACTTTATCTTCCAACACGCTCAGTGCGTGCGTGCCCTATTCTAATAAATACGCTACACATCGCTTGAGGATATAAAGTAGGGTTCATACGCGAGTGTCACTTTTATTTTTGTAACTAGAGACAGCTATTAAAGATTTAATGTTCCCTCCATCTACTCTGCCTCTTTGGTGTAGTGTTGAGCGTGGATGACCCAAGTCAGGCAAAGGGTTGTTGGGTTTCTTCCATTACGAATCCAGGACCTAGGTGTGCCCGGGGAATGGCAATTATAGGCAGTCTCACACAATAGTTACAGTAGTCCCTAATCTTTTTAGCCGGGCTAAAGTGGCCCATCTTTTTGGCGCCATTTAATTTTGCATTTTGCGCAACGGCTCGCGCCTATGCAAACCCGGCCAAACAGTATTTTTTTTTGGCATATTTTTTTTTTTTGTTTTTAAACTTTTATCATTGTGTTTTTGGTTTAGCTTCCTGTGCGAGTTACAAAAAATACTTTTTCTTTCTTTTATTATTTATTTATTACATCCATAATGATACAGAGTTTTACTTTCACATAACACCTGTCAAACTGCAAAGCAATTTGTTGGCAGTACCTTAACTGGCGAAATGTGTATGTCGTAGATACTGTACAGATCTGCCTACCCATTTGAGAAATAAAAAAAAAACTTTATTCAGTTCAGAAAAAATAACACGGTACCTACAATAAATAAAGAACATAAGAATATTTATACGTCAGATTATTATGTTATACTATTACACATAACATAATATAACATCACGCCTGTATTCTCGAAAGGGTTCGGCAGAGGTGCACCTAGTGTATCTACACCCACATTTTGCCAAGGCGATACCAAAAAAAACTTTTTACAAAAAAATACAACCGGCTTCCAAAAACAACACTACAAAGTGAAAAATAACTTTAATTTCGGAAGTCGGTGTCTAGTTAAATGTATTTTCGTTTTTTGCCACCGACTTCCGAAATTAAAGTTATTTTTCACTTTGTAGTGTTGTTTTTGGAAGTCGGTTGTATTTTTTTGTAAAAAAGTTTTTATTTTTCACTTTTTAGTTGTGTACCTACCCCACACAAATTCTAATACCACTACCTGCAAAACAAACTAGAACATCATCCATATAAAATTGTGGAAAAAATACGTATTATTGAAGCTAACTCAAAAACTACCAAAGCAAAGTTAATCAATTTTATATGGGACTAACTGTGATGTATACCCTCTCGAATAAAACAAAACAAAAATCAAATCGGTCCAGCCATCTTCGAGTAATCGGGGAACAAATTCCGACGAATTGAGAACCTCCTCCTTTTTGAAGTCGGTTAATAAATTGGGATCTTTTCCGTACCATTTATTTCATTATTACAGCGTGTGTGGATTTAATTTTTAACCGTCCAAAAAAAAAGGAGGAGGTTCTCAATTCGACACGTATGTTTTTGGATATATGTTTATTGACTATTTGATTAATACTCTGACGCAAGGAAAACACAGTTGGGTTAAATCTCGATAGAATTAATTCCGAAAAGTCCTCTACTTTTTTATTCTAAAATCTTAAGTAATTTCATTGCAAAATTGCATACAAAATATGCGCATTAGGTAATTAAAAACTCTGACTGAAAATAATGTTGATAGATAGCTTAATTTATTTTTAAACAATTTTTATTTGGTTTGACGCTTTTATTTTGGTTCCTGTGCATTGTTGCGCGCTCTTGTTTTTTGCATGTGGAAGTAATTGACTTTGTCACTTTCTTATTCCCGCCCAGTTCGCTTTTTAAATATCACTTTAAGGACGCTGTTACAAATGGGTAGTCAAATCATTACTTTTTTTACACAAAAGTATGTTTATTAAATAAAATGCTTTGCATTCTTAAAATGTTTTTTGGCCGAATTATTGATAGATGTGCATGGTATACTATTCAGAACTATAAATATAATTTTAAATAGGTACAGATTCTCAATAAATGTACCGGAGTAAAAATTTTTACTTCGGTACATTTATTGAGAAAATGTACTTATCTAAAATTATATTGATAGTTCACAATCAACACTTAGCTCGACCCGGAAATCGAACCCAGGACCTCATGCTCAGCAGTAACGCTTACAAGCACCAGACCAACGAGGCAGTTATATATTCTATTATTATCTGGTCAATGTGACCCATTTCAAACGGAACCCTAACTTTATCTTCGCGTGCGTACTCTATTCTAAATACGCTACACATCGCTCAAGGTCATAAAGTAGGGACGCGAGTGTCAGTGCTCCCGAGTTTTCCGGACTTTTATCTTGTTCGTAAGTTTGGCCCCATTTGTACTGAAGTGACGATGTCGCGAAATGTAGTCGTATGTTAAAAATGGTTGCTATGTTTCTCGCCAAATGTTTCTGGATATTTTATTTGACAAAGTAAAATTAATCAATAAAACGGCTGATTCGTACAATAACTGCACCATTGTCGTACTTTTTTTTTTTTTTTTTTTTTTTTTTTTTTTTTTTTTTTGTGGATGGGAAATCATCAAATGACTTCTCCCGCTCCGGGCAGAGCGGGAGGGTGTGTCAGACTTTTACTGACTAAAACCCACCCGTGTTCCTTCAGTTGCCCGTGCCAGGGCCACGGTATCTCTTTCGAACTACCCGCGACCCCGGCGGCTTCGGCCCTATTGGACCCCGTCACTGCTGACATCTCTTTGAGGCGCGCGTGGAACACAACGCGCCGTCGACCCGGGCCTGGTCCTTACCGGACGGCGAGCTGCCCATTACTCGTCGTCCGCAAGCCCGCGCCTACGGTGGCCGGGAATCGGCGATAGATTCCCGCCGCCCAGGGCGTCTCCTGCGGCGGCTAGGGGCGCGAGGGCGCGGCTGTTGCCTCTCCCTCTCGCGTCCCGCCTCCTCCTTTGCGAGCATTACTGCTTCGCAGAAGGAGGTGACGGCCTCCCATGCACTCTCGCTCCGCACCATGGCCTGGACCAAGTTTGGACGCGAGAGATCGCCGCCGCCGATCGCCTCCGTGAGAACACGGCGGTGCTCCGCCCAAGCCGGGCAGACCTCCACTGTATGCTCCACCGTGTCCTCCGGGCGATCTACACAATGGTGACACCCGGGCGTTTCCTCCCGCCTTATCCGAAACAGGAACCTCCCGAAACAACCGTGTCCGGTGAGGACCTGCGTCAGGCGGAAGGTGAGGACGCCGTGGCGCCTCTCCAACCACTCCTCAAAGAGGGGACTTATCGCCGCAATTGTGGCGTGCCCAGCGCTGGGTTGCGACAATCGCACTCTCCATGTCGCCATGAGATCCCGCCGGAGCTCTGTCCGCTGTACCGTGATTTCTCGCGGCAGCGGAGTTACGCCCCGGCGTTTTGCCTCCTCGCGCCACTCCCACACGTGCGCGAGGACTTTTGCCTCCAGATCCCATGGCGGTAATCCGGCAAGGAGGCTCGCCGCCTCACAGGAGACCGTGCGGTATCCCCGGACTAGCCGGATGGCCATGACCCTCTGGGACGCGTTCAACCGGCGGGCTGGTCGCAGCCTCAGGGAACGCGCCCACACCGGTGCCCCGTAAAGGGCCATGGACCGCACGACCCCCGCGTAAAGCCTCCGGCAGGAGGCGTTTGGACCCCCCAGATTGGGCAGGAGCCGCTTCAAGGCAGCCCCAGCCCGCTCCAGTCTGGGAGCCAAACGTCGGAAGTGCTCCACGAAGTTCCACCGGCTGTCGAGGACGAGTCCCAGGTACTTCATCGTCGACTCGACTGCGATGTGAACCCCTCCTACCGTTATTTGGGAACCCGACGGTGGCGCGTTCCGAGGACCATGAAAACACATGACCTCGGACTTGTGCAGGGCCACCTCGAGTCCCAACTGCCGGATCCTCTCTACGATTGTCGCAACCCCGCGTGTCGCTAGTTCGGCCGCCGCCTGGTGCGACCTCCCTTGCGCCAGGACCAGCGTGTCGTCAGCGTAACATACAACGCTGACGCCGCTAGGGAGGTCGGCGCGCAGCACCCAGTCGTACCCGATGTCCCACAGATGTGGCCCCAGGACAGATCCCTGTGGGACACCGCACGACATCTCTCGCCGGTTCCACTCTCCCTGATGACCGGGGTAGATGACGGTCCTGTCCGTCAAATAGGCCTCGACCACTCGACGGAGGTAGGTTGGCACCCGGTGATACCGGAGTGCCTCCCTGATGCAACTCCAGGGCAGGGTATTGAAGGCATTGGCGATGTCTAGAGACACCGCCAAGACGACCCCACCCCGGGCCACAGCATCCCCCGTCGTGAGGGCTTGCACGCGCATGATGGCGTCCACCGTAGAGCGCCCCCTGCGGAAACCAAACTGGCTCTCCGCCAAATCCGGCCCCTCCTGCGCCAGCCACCCGACGAGGCGGTCTGCAATGACTCTTTCAAAGAGCTTGCCCACCTCGTCGAGCAGCACGATGGGCCGGTAAGCGGACGGAGAGTCCGCAGGGCGCCCCGGCTTCTTAATGAGGACCAGTTTCCCTGTCTTCCAACGAAGTGGGAACTGGCCCCTCTCCAAGCATGCGCTTAGGAGCCCCCCTAGTCGAGGCCCGAGAGCCCCAAAGGCCAGAACCCAGGCTCTTCCTGGCAAGCCGTCGGGTCCTGGGGCGGTATTTTTGGCACTCAGCCTACGTACCGCCACTCTCAGCTCTACCTCGGTCACTTCCGGAGCATCGTCGTCGTCGTCGGTGATGTGGCGAAAAAAAAATCTGCTATTTCATACATTTTGGTCGAGTAGGTATTGAACTTTTGTATGGAACAGCTGTTTTTTTCGTGATTTTAAAGTTGGTCCCATAGTAAAAGTTGATCATATTCACGGGTAGAACGCCCTGTGAAAATTTGGCTGGTCATTGAAAACTAACCCTGTATAAATGAGCGAGGATGATACTAAAAAAATTACTTTAAAAAAAGTAATAAAAACAGACTTCAAAACCAAAAACGAATAAAACAACTTTTAAAAACACTTAACAGCTTCTGAAGTCGGTGTCAAGCTAAAGTGCATTGAAGAATTGAAGACACCGACTTCAGCAACTGTTAAGTGTTTTATGAAAGTTATTTTATTCGTTTTTGGTTTTGAAGTCGGTTTTTACTTTTTTTAAAGTAAATTTATTTTTCCATTTTTAGTTGAATATACAATTATAAGACGAACGAAAAGAAGAATTATCAAAATCGGCTTAAAAATGACGGAGATCGAAGTTATCTGCATAAATGTTATGTTGTTGTTGTAGTTATCTGCATGCCTAAATAAGAATAATTAGCTAATGTATTATACCGCAAAAAATCCTTGTAATCCTTATCCACCGTATATTTAAATATTCACTTCAAATTATCTCCCATATTCAAATTACATAGTCTATCTTTACTCTGGCACAGCAAACAATATAAACCTAAGTCTACACTGCATAGTAAACTAGAACTAAATCCGTTTATGACCTTGAGCTAGGCTTAGTATTCGCTCGTATATTCATGTCTTAAGATTTTACACGCGTCGCTATTCATCCTTAAAAGGTGCGTCGTAATCCTGAAGAATCATGTCTAGGGCTAGAGTTTATTGTTACAGTATATAGGGATGGATGTACCCAAGTAGTAGAACGTTATAATGTAGAGACATTATGTAAGATTTTAGTCATCTTAACACTAATATTATAAATGCCAAAGTGACTTTGTTCACTCGTTTGTTTGTTACGCTTTTACGCTAAAACGGTAGAAAAGATTTGGATGAAATTTGGCACATGGGTAAGACCATGACCTGGATTATGTTCCCGTTCCGGAATAATTTCCGACATGCTCGCGGGCGCAGCCGCGAGCAAAAGCTAGTTTTCTATATTTTTTTTCTTGGTAACAATCAACCTGCCTAGCCTTTTCCCAACTATGTTGGGGTCGACTACCAGTCTAACCGGATGCAGCTAAATACCAGTATTTAATATGGAGCGACTGCCTATCTGACCTCCACAACCCAATTACTGGTTAATACTCGTACCTCTTGGTAAGACTGGTTGTCAGATTTTCGGGCTTTTGACGTCCCGTAATTAACGACTGTCAAAGATCCACGAATGACAGCCGGGACCAACGGCTTAACGTGCTTTCCGAGGCACGGAGAAGTCTCGTTATGTAAAGATGTTCACCCATCCACGGACCAACCCTGGCAAGCGTAGCTTAACCTGATGGATCGACCCGTACGGCTGTTATTACTAGCCACGAGCTCCACTCTTGGTAACCTCAAGCATTATTATCAGCGACTAGATTTGACGATACTCGACTCATTTTATGATTATTTATTTTATTATACGTTACATACCCAAACATCCCTTGGCGATTTCATAAGGCATCACAATACCAAATTAATTCTTTGAAATAATCGACAATCAGCTAACTTTTAATCACATAAAATTCCTCACCTCTTATAATTACAGAACTGTTTGAAAGAAATAGTACTCTATAACATTCTTCCTTCATTATTTATTCCGTCAACCATTTCCGAGTTTATCCTCGTTCTACAAACAGTTAATCTCATTTAGCCCAAACATTCACCCCTATTTGACATTTTCTTTCACGATGATGAAAAATAACCGTCCGCAAATAGCACCACGATAGTTTCATAACATTGTCACACATAAGGTAACTAGAATTTACGACGTAAACCAGGTAACGTTAAGGAAGATAAACTATGTTTTATAGCCATGTGATTAAAGGTGCTTTGAGGTAGTATTACATTTAAGTAACGGGTGCCGTAGATAAAATAGGGTAGTTACTGATTTGGCACCAGGGAGTTTTGTGTCCAGTAACTGGGTTGTGGAGGTCAAATAGGCAGTCGTTCCATGTAAAAACTGCTATTTAGTTGCATCCGGTAAAATTGGACCCTAACAAATCGAATAAGGACAACTACAACATTGTTGATTTTTTAAATGATGACTTTTTAATTTTATTTTATATTTGACATATTTTGTATTATTGAATTATTGACTATATTTTGCACTGACTCTAATTGTATTTAAGAAACTGACATTAATAAATAATTTATAATTGCCAATTTAATTAATAACATAATATTTTAAACATTTTGTACGCTGAGTGAGGCAAAACATGTTGTTCCGATAAAAATATTTTTCCATCAGTATGTGCATATTCATCTTCATATCATTTTATCTTTAGTATTCCCAGTCACCCCCATATGCATTGCCGCCAGGTGGTAATCGGGAATAAAATTCCCAACAGCCACCGGGCTGTGACTTAAAGGTAGCGGTAAATAATTATTTTCCATAAAGTATCGGTCTTTTGCTAACTTTTATTACATTAATGAAAACCTTTTGATCACTCAAAGAGAAATATAAGCCTAATTACGTCATACTTAAGTATAAAAAGATTGCTAATTGGCTATGTATACCATAGCTAGTTATGCTTTTACTCAGATACAATGTCTTTATGTATTTCTCATTATCTGCCTAGCCTTCTCCCATCCTCTCTATGTTGAGGTCGGCTTCCAGTCTAACCGTATGCAGCTGAATACCAGTATTTTACATGGTTCAACTGTCAAAAAAAGTTAGTCCTGAAACACTCTTAACGGCTTATCATGGATTGGTAGCCTCGGTTTTGCGTTACGGTGTTGTTTTTTGGGGACAGTCAACAAACCGAGAACTTGTTTTTAAAATGCAAAAGAGATGCATACGGTCGATGTTTGGTTTAAGAAGGACTGACAGTTGCATCCCGTATTTAAAAAAATACAATATTTTAATTTTTTCCTGCTTTGTACATCTTGGAAACTTGTTTGTTTGTAAAAAATAATCCCCACTTATTTAAAAAAAATGGCTACAGTCAAGTAATTACCCATACGTGCTCAATATATGAACACATTATGCCATGTTAAATGTAAAACTGCATTGATGAAGAAAAGTTTCTTTGGTATTGCTCCCCAAGTTTTTAATAAAGTACCCGATGCAATTAAATGTATGCCGTTACAAAAATTTAGAAACATTCTACAGAAGCTGCTACTTGAAAAATGCTATTACACATTAGACCAGTTTCTGAATGATAAATTTAATTAATCATAATTTTGGGATTATTATTACGTTATTATTTAATTATATTTTACTATAATGCAATTGTAAGTTTTAATAATCCTAATCTCTGCTGAGATTATATTTTTTTTTAGACTATTTTAATTTAATTAATTTTGACGACTGTAGGTAATATTGTTGACATTGATTTATCTTTTTGTACTATTTTTTAACTTTTTTCAATTTTATTTGCTGACATTGTTTTTTTCTTTAAATTGAATTTTGATCATAGCATCACTATTTTGTATGCCTGTTGGCGGAACATAGGTTGGACCAAACAATATACATAAGATCACTGAACCCTGTGTTCACAAAATAAATGAATTTTGAATTTTGACTGCCTATCTGATCTCCACAACCCAGTTATTGGGTAATACAATAAGACTGGTTGTCAGACTTTCGGGCTTCTGAGGAACCGTAACGACTGTCAAAAATCCACGAAGGAGAGCCGGACCAACGGCTTAACGTACTTTCCGAAGCACGGTATGGTCTGATGATCACCTATCCGCAGACCAATTTCGGCAAGCGTAATTTAACCTGATCAATCGACCAGTGTGGCTTTTATTACTTAGCCCTTAGCCCTTAATATTTATTTTCAACCCACGTGTGTCTAGAAACCCCACTATCAATTAATCTATCACAGTCTCAACAATAATTCATTTTTTTATATCAGCAATATAAATCTCAAACAGAATTGTTAGCTCTTACTTTTACTGGTTTATACGAGTTATAATAACTTCTGAAACAATAAACCTGTCTGTAAATCAAACTTTGTTTGAAAATACATCAAAGTCAAGACCGCTTTGTTTCATTTAGTTAATTTTATTGTTATAATTACTAATATTAGTTATAGTAGTTCTACACAATCAACTAGAATAACCACTTCTATTTTGAATAATTACGAGTATTGTTGAAACTTGCAGGTGCATGACCCCAAGTTCGTGTTTAAGCGGTTGCTTGATAATCGATGACTTTGTTAAACGCAGGCTACACTGCGAACGAAGTTAACTTCGTTTAGTAGCTTCGGTTCACACCGCGAACTATGAACCATAGTATGCTTATGCGGTAGCTACATGAGCGAAGCTAAACAAACTTAGCTTCGTTCCCAGTGTAGCCTGCGCTTTAGAAATTGCAAGAAACTGTCTTTGATACGGTTTGGAAAACAATTGAAGACTGATTTTGCTTGACTAACTAACAAAGCATTGTTTTGTTAAAGCTAGTCACAAGCTCTTTGGTCAATGCGGCTTGCAAAGATCTATTGTTCTATCTATGGTACAAACAGAGCGCCTCCTGAGCCTGTAAACTAATCATCAATCTTGTTGGGTGCTAAATGTTCCTCCAAGGGCCTAGGTTATTGTGTGGTGTACAGAGGCCAGCACATCAAGCTACCAAAATCTGTCAAATTTCTTTGATAGATTTTCAACTTTACCACGATGAAATAAGGTTCATATTCAAATGGAAAAATTTGACAGATTGGTGTAGCTTGATGTGCTGGCCTCTGTACATAGATTCACTCACATAATTTAAGGGCATTGAATGAAAAAATGAGAAGAAAGAAAAATATTTCATTTGGGACACGCACAGGAAATACAACAATAAAAAAAAATACAACCGACTTCCAAAAACAACACTACAAAGTGAAAAATAACTTTAATTTCGAAAGTCGGTGTCTAGTTAAATGTATTTTCGTTTTTTGCCACCGACTTCCGAAATTAAAGTTATTTTTCACTTTGTAGTGTTGTTTTTGGAAGTCGGTTGTATTTTTTTGTAAAAAAGTTTTTATTTTTCACTTTTTAGTTGTGTACCTACCTCACACAAATTCAAATACCACTACCTGCAAAACAAACTAGAACATCATCCATATAAAAGTGGGGAAAAAATACGTATTATTGAAGCTAACTCAAAAACTACCGAAGCAAAGTTAACCAATTTTATATAGGACCAACTGTGATGTATACCCTCTCGAATAAAACAAAAAAAAATCCAAATCGGTCCAGCCATCTTCGAGTATCGGGGAACATACATAAACAAAAAAAGGTTCCGACGAATTGAGAACCTCCTCCTTTTTGAAGTCGGTTAAAAAAGAACATTAACACTAGCAAAATCATGAAAACAATAAAAAAGAAGATCAGCGCGAAGCCAAAAAGGCTTCTATCGTAGTAGTCAACCACCTGGCATTTGATAGTGTACATTCAGCAACAAAAGTCGATTAACTCTTACAGGTTTTTGATCTTAATTATGCAGCGAAATATTTAATTCAAATCGGAACAGAAGTACTTAAAATTTTAAGAACATTAACTCTTAACAGTTAAACGAAAAAAAAGCAGTTTATCGAATCATTCTGTGTTAATTTAGATGATGTCAAAAAGTAGCAGTGTTAACCGGCTTCTGTTGCTGATCGTACTAACTATACCAATATAGACAGCGTTGGTAGAGTAGAGTACTAAAACTTGGAAGAGTAGAGTGACTAGCCCCGCGGGAAAGCTACTCTATCACTTGCCTTCACACACCACGGTGTTCACTCTACTCTACCGCACACTACCACTACTCGACCCACGTATACGTATCTTGAAGGTATATATTAATACCTATTTTTTTATCAAAACATTATTTATTTACGTATTACTAATGTTGTTTTATTATAATGACTCGTGAGGAGCTCGTGGCTAAGTAATAACAGCCACATGGGTCGATCGACCAGGTTAAGCTACGCTTGCCGGGGTTGGTCCGTGGATGGGTGACCATCTTTACATACCGAGACTCCTCCGTGCCTCGGAAAGCACGTTAAGCCGTTGGTCTCGGCTATCATTCGTGGATCTTTGACAGTCGTTACGGGTCGTCAGAAGCCCGAAAGTCTGACAGTCTTACCAAGGGGTATCGTATTACCCAGTTACTGGGTTGCGGAGGTCAGATAGGCAGTCGCTCCATACTGGTATTCAGCTGCATCCGGTTAGACTGGAAGCCGACCCCAACGTAGTTGGGAAAAGGCTAGGCAGGTGATGTTTTATTATAATGACAATAATAATTATTATATGTAGTTTCAAATTAAAATAGTGCTTTTAATCAAAACATACTGTTAATGACTCCAAATTCAAAATGGCCGATATGTTCCATATTTATTTGTAATTGATGTATCAGGTAGAGTATAGTATAGTAGAACTTGTACAGACTTGCAGATTGTATACTGACGGACGATATTCGAGCCACATACGTGGCGTTTTATGAAGAAATTACTCTACTACTAAAATATAAATTTACGTGTAGACAGTTACTGAAACTGTTAAGGCCTGTTTCTGTTGATGAAATTCCTATTAACTTACGTGGCAGATCATTTCATACGAATTCTGTTCCATTTTTAAATTTAGTCTGTGAATAGTGGCTATTCGGACATAGTGAAAGTAGAGTACTTGGAATTGGAACTCTATACTCGTGGACACTAGGCTATATGTAAATTAATATTTTTACTACTACAAAATTTACACGTCAACTTGTATCTATTATGCAGCCATCATGATCATCATCATCATCGTCCAACATGAGCCATCTAAGCACATGCATGATGCAAGGAATTTATTTCTAAGGTTTGGGTTCTAAGGGTTTATTTCTAAGACATTATTGAAATCGATAAGGAGGACATGCATCTTCTTTGGTGAGTTAGCTGAGCATGAGTGTACCTAGACCGTCCGCCAGAGTTCAAAATTATAGACCTTTCTCGATCAAGTCCAGTCGAAACAAATACGGATACAAATGCGCCCCTTTCCTATATCCTCAGAAGATGCAATGACTTGTTCCACAGTTGCGATCTTGATGTTTTCGGTGGTAAATTATGTATATTTAGGAAAAATATCTTTGATAAAATGTAAATCGTTAAATATTATTAAAAAAAAAAACCTAGCTATTGTAGGAAGATAATTTAATTTCAATTTCATTGTAAGTATTCAAATAATTTTTTAATTGTTTTAATTTGTTTTAGTGTTTATTTTTTTATTTTTCGTATAATGTGTTAGTACGCTAATTGATAGTGTCGTGTTTTCCTATAATTTAGATACATGCGAGTTCTATATTATGACTAAGAAGCTGGGTTAATGCTGTGTATGTGTTTAGTTGGTAAGCCTTTAATAAATAAATAAATAAATCTTTTTTTTTATCGAATTAATATGAAACAGACTTAGGGCCTGTTTCACCATCTACGATTATGTATACTTGGCAGATAATTTCATACAAATTCTGTTCCATTTATTCGGTAAGTAAGTAATGGCTATTTGGACATTGAGAAATAGGCCATTAATGTTATGTTATAATGTTGTTAGGTAGGTTTTTTCTCAACCTTCATCCATTTTGGTTTATGTAACTTTAAGATTCTATTATTTTATTTTTTCAATCGACCATAAAGTGCACAACCAGAATCGAATCCCCCAATCGTCGTACCTTCTACACGTATCTACAACACCCGGTAACCATCCCCGGTTGGCACGTCCCCCCATTTCTTTACGACGCTCGTAAATCATATAGTTTCCAACTATTTCTGCGTTTATTGGCGCAAAAAACCTAAGGTTATGTTATCTGAAGATTTGGGTACGTGGCAGTAAAACGTTTTGGGCGAAGTATTGAAAATTACAGACGTATTGGCCGATTTATTTTTAAGATATAGCTCTGTTCGCGACACACTTTTTGCCGACTTGATTTACTGTTATCGTCACTTGTTATTCCTTATGTGACCTAGCGTAACAGAATATGCCTTTAAGCACCTACTAAATAAAAGCCAATTCTTTTTTTACTGTAAATAAAAAAAATATATGTATTGTCATGTAAATCTAACTGTACTCAGTTTTATAATTAAATTAAACAATAATAAAAAGACTAAATTTTAATTTAATTTAATGGGTTATAAATATATGAATTTATAATTAACTAGCGACTCGCCCCGGCATCATACGGGACACCAATCGCTAAAAAAAAAATTCACAGGTTCACCCGCTGGGCTAATCAGAAAATTTCATCAAAATAAGCTCCAGCCGTTTTCGAGTCCATTGGGAACATACATACATACAAGCATCAATTTTATAGATTACTTATAGATAGTAAAACCATGAAAAAAAGTATCAGTTGTGTCTATCCGTCAATTGTATTATTCGCTCTGAGGTAAATATGCGTCGCATATACCTAGACATTAGACCTAGACGTATTTGTGTAGTTTTGTCACGTAATGCCCAGTTTGTTTGAGCAGCTGGGGAGTAAATGTTAGGCATACTATTATGTGTGAGATCTTGAGATGCGTGGGAAAAGTTACTGATAATATCTACCTATTATCACGGCGATACTATGCCATTATGAGACATATACCTCATTCAGAGCAAGGACGTCATATTTGCGAACGGGCGCCGTCAGTTGGGACTGGTCATCTCTTAGCTGCCACGGCTTATTTTAAATTAATGCGCGGACTGACTACGATTTTAAACGGCACACAACCGCGTAATCTATTGTTACCATTAGCTGGCTTGAAATAAGGTTGAAAATTGAAAATAATATTTGTGTTGCCGAGATGTGACTAAGCTGCGAATGTGCATTTATCTTCCGGGTTTTCTTTAGATTATTCAGAATATACACAATAAATTAAATAATTGTCTGGTTAAAGCTTTAAAGAAATGCTAATTTTATTAAATTTAAAAAAAAAGGAATGTCGTTATCGCTGAAAATACAGAGATGTTCGACGCCAAAGTTTATTTTTGTGGAGCAACTTTCAAATTTTTATTGGGAATATCAAACTATTTTTTACTATTCTATTCGGGTAAAATTTTTCTTTAAACTCTTCTCTGTTCACTGTACTTTTTGGGTCGGATAGTTTCATTGCGTTACGTCATAATCGACAATCCAAGAAACCAATTTTTATGAATATTGAGGTAATACCGCGCCTTAATTTGTTTTTAGTTTTTATCTTTTTATTAAGGACGCTTTTAACGTGCACGTCTTTCTACATTGTTCTCACATGTATTCCCAACATGAATGAAGTAACCAATATTTCGTAACCAAATTTTGATTTAAAAAAGTGTTTTTTTTTTTTTGGTTTGTGGATGGGAAATCATCAAATGACTTCTCCCGCTCTGGGCAGAGCAAGAGGGCGTGTCAGACTTTTACTGACTAAAACCCACCCATATTCCTTCAGTTGCCGGTGCCAGGGCCACGGTATCTCTTTCGAACTACCCGCGACCGCGGCGGCATCGGCCCAATTGACCCCGTCACTGCTGATATCTCTTTGAGGCGCGCGTGGAACACAACGCGCCGTCGACCCGGGCCTGGTCCTTACCGGATGGCGAGCTGCAACTGACCGACCCCTTGACAATTCAAAATTGCCTGTAATTGTTTTTTTTTAAATAAATGCGTTGAGTTTGAATTTGTATGTGTTTTGACTTTGGAATACCTTAAACTGATAGATTAATTGAAACTGATAAAATCGAACAAACTTATCAATCAATTTTTTTAAGTGCTTCTTCACTAAGCTGGGATATTTCAGTAGGTAATTTTACCAATGGGTTGATAAAATAATGAATAACCAGAATATAATACAGTGATATTTATCATCATCTGTTTAATTATGTTAAACATGCCAACATTATGTCGTGAACATACGTTAGTAACGTATTCAACGTAAAGGATTTACAGAAATAATTTTAATTTAAACTTCGTCATTTATTTTCAGTGACAATTTTCTGTGTGGCTCATGTATGCTGCAAAAGGCGAGTGCATAAATACAGAAATGTTATTTAAAGTTAATTTAAAAATGTACTAAAGAGAAAATATGGACACATAACTAATATAATAAATGCGAAAGTGAGGTTGTTTGTTTGTTTTTAACGCTTTCGCGCTAATACGGCTAAACGGATTTGGATGAAATTTGGCACATGACCTGGAAAAGGACATGGTTACTTTTTATCAACACACCACGCGGGCGAAGCCGAAGGCGAAAGCTAGTTTCCTAAAATTTTTGCTTTTGAAATCTCAGATTAAAATTTCTTTGAGAGAATTTGCTGCGGTCTTGTCTATTTTTAATTAAGGAAATTCCACACAAGGTACGTCTATTTATGCGTCGTAACCATGAATTAAAATTACATAATTTTATTATTAGTTTCCGGCTGTCAATCGTGGATCTTTAACAGTCGTTACGGGTTGTCAGTAGCCCGAAAGTATGACAACCAGTCCAATACCAATACCAAGTCCAGTACCAATGGGTATCGTACTACCCAGTAACTGGGTTGTGGAGGTCAGATAGGCAGTCGCTCCATGTAAAATACTGGTATTCGGCTGCATCTGGTTAGGCTGGAAGCCAACCCTAGCCTAGTTGGGAAAAGGCTTGGCAGATTGATTGTTTTAATAAATATGCACAATTTTCAAGACTCGTTACGAGTATGTGAATGTCTATTTGACCCATATTCCACAAGTCATGCACAAATTCCTAGGAATGTTAATATTGACAGTACCAACACAAGTCAAATCAAATGTCAAATGGAGAATTCTTTTATCCATTACAATCAGATTGTATCAGCCAATCAAAGTAAACAAGAAAAATTTGCTGAAAATAATATTCGTTTTTCGCTGATTTCTTTTTGAGCAATAAAAATATTATTACTATCAACAATTCGACGTCCAATTGATGTGAAGGTTTGACTATTTGCTTACACAATGTTTTTATGACCTCCAAAACTTGTTATAAAAACTTTTTTACAAAAAAATACAACCGACTTCCAAAAACAACACTACAAAGTGAAAAATAACTTTAATTTGGGAAGTCGGTGTCTGATTAAATGTATTTTCGTTTTTGCCACCGACTTCTAAAATTAAAGTTATTTTTCACTTTGTAGTGTTGTTTTTGGAAGTCGGTTGTATTTTTTTGTAAAAAAGTTTTTATTTTTCACTTTTTAGTGGGTCTGTTTATAATTTGTATAAGTTACAATAGTCTAATGTCAATTGCTCATCACATGTTACAAAATATTGCTTTTCCCAATGCTGGGACGTTAATTGTTGAGGAGTTCTGCTGGTAAGAACCAGGAGAACTCCTCAACAACCACTCATCACACGCATTGTGTGACGAGCGGAAATTGCTTAGCAACCATATTAAAGTAATCGAATCGCAACCCGTGAAATATTTATCATTGAGTAGTTCTGGTAGCCATCTGTGGTCTTCATCATCAGTTCCAATTCACCATGTGGTGCTTTCCGAGAGCAAATGCACGAGCTACTATAAAAAATACCCAAATCGCTATAGGTGTGCCTATAATATTTGAAGAGTTCCTTCGATTTCTCCAGGATCCCATCATCAGAACTGAATTTTGACAAAAATGGGACCATTTGGGAAGTATACCCTTTCCAACAAAAAAATATTTTTTCAAATCGGTTGGCAAGCGACGGAGTTATGCGCGAACAAACATAAAAAAAAAAAATAGAAACATCCGAATTGAGAACCTCCTCCTTTTTTAGAAGTCGGTTAAAAACCGTCGTTTCACTTAAAACGCTAGTAAAAAAGTGGCTAATTGCGAGTCGGACTCGTACACGAAGGGTAACTCCGTACAATAATGTATTTTTTTTTTTTGTTTCTCAGCAATGACCAAGTTTTGTAAAAAGGGAGCTCTAATCCTGTCGACAAACTGTCTTGCAGTTTGGCAGGTTTCAAAATATTTGTAAGTGTTTGGTCCAAATAAATATATTTTTTTTTTAACTGTTTACTGCAGCTGCCATTTGTCATGCCACCAACGTAATAGAAGTCAAAATCGGTTGAATGGACTGTAAAAAAGGTTTGTAAAAATGTCTAATCTTATTGCAAATGGAATATACATATTTTTAGTTTCGTTCATTTCATTCAAAAGATGTGACAGACGGACGGACAATGGAGCCTTAGTAATAAGGTCCTGTTAGCACCAATTACGAAACCCCAAAAAAAAGTTTATTAAAGCTATCAAATGGCGCAAGTACACGACTTCAGAGATAATTTAAAAAACCATTTTCTGTTGGGATTTTTCAGCATCGTTTTTCGTTATTTTACCATTAAAAATAAAATAAAAAAATAAAATAAAATAGCCTTTTATTTCTTACTGTTTGAATATTACAGGAAAATAATATAAATACTGCATGCAATCTTAAAAACATTTCAAAATTCATAATTAATTAAGTACAATTAAATTTGCAATCTCATTAAATATTACTTTATTACATTATTATGATTATTATTTATTATTATTACATTTTATTATTTTAGTTATTTTAACTATTTCAGCTTTACTAGCAAGAACCCCTCTTATTAGAAGGTGAAGGCCTCCTCCAGAGATGACCAACGGTCTCTATCTTCTGCTGTACGCATCCAGCGAGTGCCAGCGACTTTCACAATGTCATCGGCCCAGCGAGCTACGGGCCTACCTCTTTTTCTATGACCTGATGGGCCTGGCCAATACGTTACTCTTAAAGTCCAGCGATCGTCTTTGAGTCTTGCAATATGTCCAGCCCATCGCCATTTTAGCTTTTGCGAATAGTTGAGAGCATCTATCACTTTAGTTTTGAGTCTTATACGATGATGGGGTATCTTTTGAATTTTTCGTAGTTTCATGACACTCCTTTCCATGCTTCTTTGACATGATGTTATTTTTGTTTTTAATCGACGGGTAAATTTCCATGTCTGGCAAGCATATGTCAATGATGGCAGTAGGCAGGTGTCCATGACTCTTTTCTTTGTTCTAATAGGCATACCACCTTTGAGTATTTCTTTAAGACTCCAAAACTTTTTCCACGTATTTTTTACTCTTCTTTCAACTTCCAAATCGTTGTTTTGTCGGTCAAATGAAATCTGTTTTCCAAGGTAAATGTAGCTGTTGACATAATTTAAAGGTGTGTTTTCAACGTATATGGGTGTTTCGATGTGATTTGTCATGACGTTTGTCTTGCTTAGGTTTATCTCCAAACCCGCCTTTTTACTTTCTTCATATAGTGAGTTTAACATCGACTGTAGCTGTTTTGTATCCTCAGAAAACAAGACTATGTCGTCCGCAAATCGTAAATGGTTTATGTACTTGCCATTTATATTTAAACCCAGTTTACTCCAGTCTAGTTTGCTTATGATTGATTCTAGCACCGCTATGAAGATCGTTGGGGATACTGGGTCCCCTTGTCTGACCCCCCTCTTTATGTGTATAGGTGGTCCTGTGGTTTCCAGCTTTATTCTGCTTGTGCTATTTTTATAAAGATGTTTTAAAACTCTTATGTACTCAATCTCTACTTCATGAGAGTGCAGAGCTTCCCATATTGATGAGTGGAGAATACTATCGAAAGCTTTTTGATAATCTATAAAGACTATGTATAATGGTTTTTGGAATTCCTGGTACTTCTCAATAAGCATTTCTAGTGAATGGATATGGTCCACAGTAGAGTAGCCTCTTCGAAAACCGGCCTGTTCAATAGGTTGATGTTTTTCGATTGATGTTCTTATTCTCTTTTCTATAAGGGATGAAAATAATTTATAAATTGATGGCAGTAGGCTGATCGGTCTGTAATTGCTGATGTTGTTAGAGTCACCTTTTTTGTAGAGCAAGATTATGTCTGACTCGGACCATTGTCTAGGGGTACATGAAGAATGCAATACCATGTTAAAAAGTCGCGCTAGTGGAGTTGCTAGATGTGGGAGTCCTTTCTTTAATGCTTCATTTGTGATCTTATCGGGACCGGGACTCTTCTCTTCCTTGAGTAAGTTAATTCCTCTGATCACTTCTGCTTCATCCATTTCGCTAATCTCATCTCTATCTGCTGGTATGTGCGTGTTAAGTGGGTAGCACTCTTGATCTTGAGAACTGTACAAATTCCTGTAGAAGGCTGTTGCTATTTGTAGTATTTCTGACCTATTTTGTGTTGTATTTGATGGTCCTCGAAGTCCCTCAATCCATGTTTTGTGTGATCTTAGCTCTTTGTATGCTCTCTTGACGCTGCCGGTAGTATTGAGGTGTTTTTCAATCGTTTGTGTACGATGATTCTTATAGTCGTTACGTATATATTTACTCACAAGTTTGTACAAAGCTTTAAGTTCATTTTTCATAGAACGTGTCTTTGGTTTGGATGTTTGTAGTATTTGTCTTCGTTGGATCAACTTTTTCGTGTGGTCTGACAGTATACTTATTTTCTTCGATGGGTGAGGTACGTGAGCTTTTTTAAGGCTACTGTCTATGGCGCTTAATATTTTGTCATGATATTCTTGAACAGTGTCGATTTCTTGACAGTTGTGTAGGTTCTCTGAACAGCTACTTAGTGATTCTTTGTACCTTGATACATCTTCATCATTTTTCAGTAAAGCTCTTGGAATGTTGCCAAAGTTTTTCCGACTTTTCTTGTTCGTTTCCATTATCAATGAGGCTCTGACAAGTCTATGATCTGAAGGGAAAGTGACATTTAAAACTTGCATGTTTTGAATGTTTCTATGCCTATTAGTTAAAATGTAGTCTATTTCGTTTTTCGTGGCGCCATCTGGAGATCTCCAAGTCCATCTTTGATTGTTTTTTTTTTTGAAAAAAGTGTTCATTATACATAAGTTGTTTTCGTAAGCAAACTCAATGAGTTTATCTCCTCTACTGTTTCTTTTGCCATAGCCATGACTTCTCGTGACTAATTTTTCATTAGGTTTCGGTTGGCCAATTTTGGCATTAAAGTCACCCATAACTATTGTATTTCTTCCTGATAGTTGTAAAGCTCTGTAGTGTCATAGAAAGATTGTAGTTCTTCGTCACTAGCCGCCTCAGTGGGAGAGTAAACTTGAATTATGCTTGTTTCGAAGTTATTGAATTTTACATTAAGTAGTGCTACTCTCTCAGAAAGACCTATGAAACTTTCAATATAATTCTTCAGGTGTTTTTTAACTATGAATCCTACACCGTATAGTCCCGGTGTTTCCCCTATGTAGTAAAGGATGAAGTCATTGTGTTCTTCAATTGAGTTTCCAAGTCTTCTGATTTCAGAGAGACCTATAATGTCGTATTTTATGTTTTTTAATGATTCCATTAGCTCTATCAAACGACTACAAGTTGATAAAGTCCGGACGTTATATGTTGCTATGTATAAAACATTACTCTCATTAATTGATGCGTTCATTGTAGAGTTGCTTGAAGGGTAATTTTTCTTCCCTGGAGGGTTTTGGTCTACAGCTCCCGCGGGGACCAACCGTGTTGGGAGTGAAGAGGGGGGTGTTGCTAGTTGCTATTCTGAATAGTTATAGGATTGTTGTTCATTTTCGTTGTTGGTATGATTAATTGTGGGCCTTGGTTTAAGGAAATTAGTTATATCGCCCCTTTTGTTTTTCTTTATTGGCCGATTTTCGGTTAAGGCTGTGTCAACGGCTTTGCTATTTTCCGGGGATTCAGACATGTTTCTTTTCTTATTATTCGAGTTTTTCTGTTTTTTGTTAATATTTTTCTGATTTTCGTTTTTTTCCAGAATAATTAATTTGTCGTATTTTAATATAGCCCTTTTTCCATTTTCCCTTGCTGTCTTCAGTTGCTCCTGTAATTCTTTGCGTTTGTGGAGTACATCTTTAGGGAAGTCTTCTTTGAAATAATAAGATTTACCTTCAATTGTTTTTTTGTTTTTAAGGAGCTGTGTTTTCTTGGTTATTGTGGCAAACTTTATTAGGACAGATCTGTCAGTTTCACACTTTTTGCCTAATCTTGTGGCCGTCTCGATGCTATTACTGTCGCATGTGATCTTCAAATCTCGGTTTATTTTTTCGACGATGTTTTCTATAATATTTTTTTCACCTTCTATTTCTTCTGGAATACCAAAGAAAACTAAGTTTTTCCTCCTTGTGTATCTTTCAAAATTGTCTATTTTCCTTTTCTGATCTTCAATTTTCTCTTCCAAAATAGATTGTTTTATTTCTATACTTTCCAACCTTTCATTGACCTTGATATTTATAGTGTTTGTTATTTCCTCTTGCATAACTACCATCTGTGCTTTTTGTTGTTTTATGTCTTCTTGGATATTTTTTAGCATTTCCTTAATTTCTTCCATGTTTATTTATTAGTATTTCAATTAAAAAGTATGTTTTTGTGTAGTAGTGAATTTTTGGCTTTTGAACAATAGATGGCGTTGCTTATCTATCTAGTTTGAGGAACGATCGCACTACGTTATCAGTTGGTGGTTTCACTACTTCACAATAGATGGCGTATCTACTACTCCTCAACAGATGTCGCTGCAAGTCACTGCGATGGTTTAATTTTTACCGTATAATGTTTATTTTGCAGGTTAGGATTTCTATCTTGCTGTTTTTGTTCACTTTACTCACTGTTTTTTTTCTTTATAATCCTTCGGAGTGTATCAACTGCTTCGTTTAAAAGTTTTCAAGCAGATGATTTGTGTTTCTGACGTTATAACACAGCTTTTATCCACTACGGTTTTTGACTTGTTTCTATTGACTTCTTCAGTATTATACACCTTCACTTATTGCACAGTGCACTTCGACTGTATTTGTAACTTATCAGACGATACACACTTCGAAATAGACATGAATGTGAGTTCAAACAAAATATCCTCGTTAAAATGCGGGTGGAAATAAAATTAATGATAATCAATGACAAAATAATTTGGGAGAGAAAATTGGTGCTCAAAATCCACGTGACAATCGGACAGCATTCAGCATGTAAGAAGGCGTGTTCATATTTTTAAAGGTGTGGTAAAGACTATCAAACTGAGTTCAACAGAGAAAACATTATCAACTGTTCCATACAAAACTTCAATAAGCACCTACTCGAACCAAAATTATGGGACGGCTGTTAATTGGTCCCACGGAGAAAGTTGTGCAGTTTGATATGGCAGGTATGTATGTATGCCTTTATGATCACACCTTTCTGATACATGCTGTACACAGACATATTAGGTCTTTACCTATGAAATTGCCGTTCTGCAGTACTGGCCATTTCAAATCAAAATAATTTTTGTTTGGCTAAGAATTCTAATTTCAAATTAATTTTATTTTAAAAACATGGATTTTTTTTTCCAAAAGTAGTCATTTGTTTACATTAGATTAGTGTTACATTTTCATCGCATTTCAATCTTTTTCGTCATCATGGATACGTTAAAAATTCGAGTAATTATGGAATATGAGTACCGTCGTGGCAGCAACGCGGCACAAGCGGCACGCAACATCAACGACGTTTACGGAGCTAACACTACAAACCAACGCACCACTTGTTATTGGTTTGCTCGCTTCCATTCTGGACATTTCGACCTGAAAAATGAACCTCGCGGTCGTCCGAAGACTTTGGTCGACAATGACGAATTAAAGGCGATTGTGGAAGCTGATGATACACAATCTACGGCTGAATTAGCAGCAGCTTTCGACGTTAGCGTCAAAACAATATTGGTCCATTTGCGTCAAATTGGCAAGGTAAAAAAGCTTGACAAATGGGTGCCCCACGAACTCAATGATCGCCAGCGCGAAGTACGCGTCGAGACGTGCCTTGCACTGCTCAACAGACACACAAATGAAGGAATTTTGAACCGCATTGTTATCTGCGATGAAAAATGGATTCTGTTTGATAACCGCAAGCGCTCAGCAAGTTGGTTGGATCCTGGTTCAGCACCTAAACAATGCCCTAAACGAAAACTTACACCTAGAAAAGTGATGGCCACTGTTTGGTGGTCTAGCGCCGGTGTGGTTCATCACAGCTTCTTACCAAACGGGGCGAGCATTACTTCAGATGTGTACTGTGAAGAACTGAACACAATGATGGAGAAGCTGGCACATCTTCAACCAGCATTGGTCAATCGCTCGTCTCCGCTGCTCCTGCACGACAACGCGCGACCTCATACTGCACAGCAAACGGTCTCCAAGTTGCAAGAACTGGGGTTGGAAGCTCTCCGTCATCCGCCCTACTCACCAGACCTTGCGCCTACAGACTACTACTTTTCCAGAATTTGGATAACTTCTTGGCGGGAAAAAAATTCAATACCCGAGAGGCAGTACAAAATGCCTTTGAAGAATTTGTTGCCTCCCGTCCAGCTGATTTCTTTAAGATGGGCATCAATAAACTGCCACTGCGTTGGCAAAGATGCATTGATTGCATGGGTGATTACTTCGATTAATACAAATAAAAAATGCATGAAAAAAATTCGTTTAAACTTTTTCATACAAAACGGCAATTTCATAGGTAAAGACCTATTATTTTCTAGGTACATAATAATACTAATTCTCCACACTACAGTAGCCTCCAAATAAGTTGGCAAAAAGAATAATAAAAAGGCGAAAGACGGACGGAAAGAAAATCCGGTTGCAGACGCGGCCAATCACACAACCGGATTTCGTACTGCGCATCCCCACTTTTTTGCCAACTTGCGCGGCGAAGACTTTATCTATCTACCGACACAAAGAAAAAAAAAAAGGTTCCACAAAGGGTGGTCTTATCGGAATCAGCGATTTCTGTCAGATAACCTGACAATGTTGGCCCTAATTGTACAAAGACTCCTCATGAACATGCAAGAATGTATAGATAAATTTTATTATCACATTATAAAGCATAACACGCATTTTATTTCAAAGACCGTGTATTGTGCAAGTAGGTAATCATCTGCCTTTTCCCATTTATGATGAGGTTGGCTTCCAGTCTAACCGAATGCAACTGAATACCAGTACATGGAGTGACTGCCTATCTGACCTCCACAACCCAGTTACTTGGTAAAAATATACCCGTGGTTGGACTGGTTGTCAGACTATCGGGCTTCTGACGACCTGTAATGACTGTCAAAGATCCACGAATGAGACCCGGGATCAACGGCTTAACGTGCTTTCCGAGGCATGGTGGGGCATGTAAACATGGTCACCCATCCGCTGCTATTATTATAATTATGCTATACTTAGCCACAAGCCCCTCATGTGCATTGTGCAAGTGTGCGTAGGTAATCCAAATAATTAAGTATCAAATTAAGTTTGCAATTAACAAGCTCTGTTGTCGCGTTCAGCATGGCAATTGACCCTTCCTACATTTTGTAGCATTTTTTACTCCAAAAACTGAAATAAAGTCTGTCAATGTCCTGAATTAATATCTGTCGACCGCTATTGCATTGCGATGTTGATTTTGTTTTTTTTTATTTTGATAGCAGGTCGTCAGTGCCCTGCGGGTCCAATAAAACAATGCTATCAGGTTGCTGATGGGACTGGCTAGGTATTGCAACGCCTCAGCGATGTTTGCTGACGCACAAGTGGACGGCTTCCATGCCATAATCCGTAAGCGAGCGGCATTGCTGATGCGCAGGGTGAGGGACAGTTCCAACAGCTATCTGAGGGTAATTGCTGATAAAATAGAAAGTCTTCTATGGAGGCAATGGATACGGGGTATTCCTCAAAGCGCAACTGTTTTTAAGCGCAAACATCTAATCGCTACTAAATTATTCCTCTAAGCGCAACCATCTAAGGGCAACTAAATTATTCCTCAAAGCGCAACCATCTAAGCGCAACTAAATTATTCCTCTAAGCGCAACATCAGTTGGGTTGGACTGTACTTACGTAAGCCTTCGAGACCCGGTGGGTTGTGGGAGTAATAGAGTGGGGGAAACACATCTATGTTAAATAGCTCCTCATGTATAAAACCAAACCGCACCTTTTGCTATCGTATCGTAGGATCGCTATCCTCTCCCCACCCTATTCGCGCAGGAGTCCCTCAGAGCTCTGTGCTTTCCCCCCTTATCTTCATCCTCTCCGCCAGCAATATCCCAAAGAGTAAAAAGGCGCAGTTGGCGCTGTTCGTAGACGATACGGCCATTTTCTCGAAGAGAATTCGTCCTGACTCGATCGCTCGCACTTTCCAAACCGCAGTCGATGCCCTCGGCAAGTGGTTTCGAAAGTGGAGAATCGAAGTCAATCCAGATAAAAGCCAAGCCATACTCTTTACGAGACGGCGTAATTGGCTCCCCGCCCCGCCTCGGCCGGTCACCATGTTTGGCAAGCAGATCCCTTGGGAGAAGCGAGCCAAATATTTAGGTGTGACGCTCGATAGCCACTAAACATTTTCAGAGCACATAAAGCAGGTTCGTTCGCGGGCCTACTTTGCTCTCAGCCGTTTACACTCCGTTCTGAATGCACGCAGCAAATTGTCCCTTAAGTGCAAGTTGCGTATTTACGCAGCGTGCATTCGACCTATCATGACCTATGCGGGCCCAGTCTTTGCGAAGCCCCGCATCATCCATAGGATGCAGACCCTTCAGAACCGTTTCCTCCGAAAGGTTACGGGAGCCCCTTGGTTCGTTCGGAACGAAAACCTTCACTTAGATCTTAAAGTCCTGACCATCCGTCAGTACTTGAAACTCCTTTCCAAGCGTTTCTTTGATTCCGCCGTGAAACATCGCAACCCCTTGGTTGTCGAGTCCGCTAGCTATGTCCCCAGTAGAATCAGTAGGATCCGCCGTCCGCGACATGCCCTCACTGAACCCGATGACCCTATCACCCTCCTCCAGGAAAGTAGTAGAGAAACTAGCACTGTCTATAAACACAAACACAGATCTACATTTCGACCTCGCCGCCGAGGCCCACCGCGTTTAAGACCATCTAACGTAAATGTAAATGTAAATTCATGTCCCTTGATCGGTTTAATCGAGCCAGCTGGTGGCGTAGCTGAGCCTGTAGCTTTAAACTTCCCTGTTAATAATAATTCCCCCAACTTGATCCAGCCTATTTATTTGCCTTGCTGTTCTATTGTTAATGACAACGACTCCCTAAGCCGAGGTCCGTACCCCACAGGGGGTGCCCTTAGTGCGCAGTCGTTTCGTTAGTATATGCCCCCTGGCTGGAGGCTTTTGAGGACGCTTAAAGGCACCCACAGAAAAGTCTGGTTAAGTAGTCGAGACCTCTCATGGTCACACTATGAGATGCCATTAAAAAAAAAAAAAGTACTAACATTTATTTTTAAGTTCAATTTTATGTATTTACTAATAACTATATTAGTCTGAATTAAAGAAATTGAATTGAATTGAATTGCTATAGCGTGACAACTGTAGTTTGCTAAGTATACCGGATGACTTTTTTTACCGTCTTGAAAAAATAGGGTATAGTATGATATGAATTTCGATTTCTTTAAATTAAATTTTTCGAAACGAAAAAACTAGGTATGCCATAAGCTTCTACTCCGGTCACCTATTGTAGCCTATTTTTAAAAAGATGGTAAAAAAGTCATCCAGCATAATAAATATATTTGTAATAAACTAACCTTCTCGTTTCACTGCAGTTTTTCTATATTCTAGACTCGCAGGCGTCGTAGTAATCTCGCGTTAACTTTGAAGTCTCTTTCGACTTGCTCGTAAAACAAATGAGGATGAAAATAAGTGAGATTTTCTTGCAATCTCAACCTTGTAAGGATGAACCATTCTCAGTTTAAAGCCATCCATCCCAGACAATGTCAGTTGGCTAGACGTTAGAACGAATCGAGTTTCTACAAGGATTGGCTATATTATTTCTATAAAATATATCAAAATATTTTGTTGTGCTAAGAAATCTTGGGATAAGAAAGTATTTTTACATAATATTAGTACCTACCTAATATTGTTATTTGGCGCAGCCATGACGCACATATTCCTATGTAATTCTTGCGCAACGCACTTCACATTTTTTTTTTTGCAGTAGGTAACTAGTTGTGTGCCTTTTATTCTCTGCTAAATAAATGTGTGTGTGTGAATTGAGTGAGCACCCTAAATAAAATTAATAATATATACTAGTCATTTAGTAAAAGGTGTGAAACAATTGTAAAAACAATTATACAATTTGTAAAAAGATAAAACATGAGATATATCAGTTAATGAATGCTCACTCAGTTCGCACATACGACCACCCTGAATCTCAGAACGTATGAAGATTTCATGTAAGATTTATGTACTACTCTTTAGTAAAACCTTTATAAAGTTGTCGTTTTAGATATCAATCGCCAAGGGCCGTATAAAAAAAAATTACAAATACACTTCTGGACACATCTTTTGGCCCACCTTGTATTTTTAGTTTCGTTTGGTCCTAGCTAAAATTTTATATTAGGTCGAGCAAAAAGTTTTTATGCAGTTTTGAACCTGGCACATTCACAATTTTATTCAATAGTCTTTTTTTGAATTTCGAACACAGAATTTAAAGAAACAAAAGACAATTTGGAGCCTGTTTGTTGATATCAAACAATCGAATACTAAGAAAACTTGGTTTTATTGGTTTACTTGGATTTAATTCTTGAAAAAGTGATTGATATCTTTGGTTTTGCAACAAACATTACTTATTCTTAACATTAAGGTGAGGTTCTATCAATAATCTATGGATACTTCACCTGAAGTCGCCGCCCAAGCTGTGGCACTTATTCAGGCCGGACACAGCCAAAGAAACGTGAGTGCTCAACTTAATTTAAGTCGATCTGCGGTCCGAAATGTTTATCGGAGGTACCTAGAGACTGGCGGCTTTGTTCGTCGCCAAGGAAGGCCACGATCTCGGGTCACAACTGAAAGGCAGGATTGATTCATCGTGACGACCAGCTTGAGAAATCGTCACCTTACCTCCATTGAGATACAAAACCAACTTCGCGACTTCCACGGAGTATCTGTGAGCGCTCGAACTGTTCAGAGAAGGTTAAAAGAACGCGATATGGTACCACACAAGCCAGCTAATGGCCCCAAACTAACGCGAGCCCACCGAACAGCGCGCCTTCATTTCGCACGCAGTCATTTAAAGTGGACACAGCAAGATTGGAGCCGTGTACTCTTTTCTGATGAGTCTAAAATTGTGTTACATGGCAATGATGGAAGGAAGAAGGTCTACCGACGTAAGGGAGAGCGTTTCGCACAATGCTGCTTTGAAGAGAGGGTTGCTTATGGCGGTGGCTCATGGACTGTCTGGGGCGGTATATCCGCGAGCGGCAAAACTCAACTTGAGGTTGTTACAGGACCACGGCTGCCAACATTAAATGCTGAAAGGTACATTCGTGAGTGCTTAGAACCTCACGTGATACCATACGCGGACTATGTGGGCCCAAATTTCCTTTTTATGCATGATAATGCAAGAGCCCATGCGGCCGGCATCGTCAGGGAATATCTTCGGGATGTGAACATCACTGTTATGGACTGGCCAGCCAGAAGCCCAGACATGAACCCCATTGAGCACATGTGGGACGAGCTAAAAATACGTGTTAGGGCTCGTCAGCCAGTTGCCCAGACGATGCAGGAGTTGAAAACTGCCATAGAAGAGGAATGGGAGATGATCCCTCAAAATTTCATAGAGCGGTTGATAAACTCTATGCCTAATCGTATGAGAGCTGTGGTAGATGCCCATGGAGGCAACACGCGTTATTAAATTAAACCTTTATTTGATAAAACATGTTTTTTATTCAAAAATCAATTGCCTTTAACAAGGCGCATATCCAACTTGTTAGGCGTAGCTCCATGTCGTATGGTATTCTGAATTCAAATTTAAAACAATACGATCGAAAAAGATGGTAAAATGTATCAGGTTTAAAACTGCATCAACAGTTTTTGTTCAATCTAGCAATTATATTTCGGTAGGGGCCATCGAAACCTAAACTCTAAGGTGGGCCAATAGATGTGTCCAGAAGTGTACTTTCATATGCTCACTCAATTCACACACTTTGAAAGGACCCGATTTCTTATGAACAAACCATAATTTCATTTTGTTATAAATCTTGTTTTATTAAAAGGTATACACGTGATTTTGTAAAATACAAAGCGAACCATAAATGTAGCCCGTTTTGTAATAGTTAATTAATATAAGTGCTCACTCAATCCACACAATTCTGAAAAGTTATAAACGTTAATATCTTTGAATTTATAAGGATTAGAAAGCTATAAATTGCGCTAGTTTTAGTAAAGAAAAGTTACTAAAGATTTGCCATTTTACATTTAGTACTCTCAGTTTACTCTAAAAGATATTCAACTGTTTGTGTTTCAATGAAAATCTGCCATACTGTAGGGTTGTCACGCAGGACATTTTTGCTGAACTAAAATTTTATTTATTTTATAATGACCTTTATCTACGAGGTCAGCAGTAGGACCTAACATGGGATGTTACAGTTACAGTACAATGATATACGAATTTGATTGAAACCATTTATTTACATAATGTAGTTTAATTAAAAAAATTACAAATTTAGATTTTTGGGTTAACAATCGTTGTCGATCAGGATGTAGCTTAAAGAGTGCAACAGAATATTTTGATCAGTACTTTCGTGGATATTAGTACAGTTGTCGTCGTAGCAAAAATATTTCTCGTTTGATAAATAATGACTCTTATAATGACCAATGCCTGTTAAATCTAAAGGTGCTACGAATTCGACCGCACCAATACTTCTATACAATTTATTTTTAAGTACAATTGTACGGGGCACTTTACTTAGCGCTACTGCGTTGGTGCCATTCAAATCAAAAGAAATCACATTTGAAATGATATAATAACTAGTTGCTACTCCCTCACATGACGCACATTTTGATTCACCTTCCGACAAAGAAATAGCTGTTTCTAATAGGCTGATATCAAAAATATTAATCATATCTATATTTAAAGGTAAGAACACGTTATTTCTCTTAATTACGTTTGCTGAACACAATACATTGGTACACGTTTTTGTAAAAATTGAGCTAGTGAAATAATCCAGAAGAAAATGTTCATAGATACGAGCAACATTACAGGCGACATCGTAAGTGCTAGAATTAGTGGTTATTGGCTTTTGAACATATTTTATAATTATTTTTGCTCTTAGGCTATTTAAATCATCATCTTTGAAATTGGTGTCACTTAGACATTTTACATAATGCGGAATAGATTCATTTTCATCAAAAGTATCTATAATATTTCTAAATTTTTCGTTTTCGTTATACTCGATACCAAACAAATACATAACAGAATCAAAGGCACAGGTGTTTAATAGATTTACATATTCACCGTTGATATAAACAGATGAACATAAATTGCCATTTCTTATGTATTTTACCGTCGTGTTTGGTTTTGATCTACTAATTTTACCTTCTCCTTTCCAGTTCTCGACATAAGAGGGTTGATCCGAAAAAATGGAATCTTCAGTAATAGAGCGCCTGTAAACCGTCTTATAAATTTTCTGCTTTTTAGGATTTAATAGTTTTACTCTTTTCATCGATTTCCGTTTAGGATTAATTTTAGTTATAATATCTTGATCTAGGGCGCATAATGCAGATTTCATTTCCCCTTCCAAATATTCCGCATATAGCTTATAGAACTCATCAATTCTATATCTTTTAAATTTTGTTTTAAATACAAGATGTTTTAAAGTTTTAAAATAACTTTCTATTCCTGAAGAGGACGGTGCTTTATTTTCAGATTCAAAAAGAAATCTCAATAAATTAGACCACAAAGGTAGTTTCATTAATATTCTTTTAAAAGTAGGAATAAATGGCGGATAGTAATAAGCATTTTTGTTAATATCTAGAGCTGGATTTAGTTTTTTAGTTTCTTCGACAATACTGTTAAACCAATCCATGAATTCTAAGCCTTCGTTATTATTTGGGTCATCAAATTCATTATTTTTATCAATGTTTTTGCTATCTGAATTTAATCCATCAAGTGTAACGTCGTGTAATAATTGATCTAACTTAGATTTTAGTGTTGGATAATCACCTATCTCACCATCATATTGACCAAGGCAAAGTTTTACAACATCGTGAATAAACTCTTTCGCCAGATTATAATTTTCGCATCGTTTTAAAAATATTATACAACGTATATAAAAATATTTGACATCTAAAGAAACATTTGTTTTAAAGCAATTTAAATTATGTAATGTCTTAATAAAATGACTTGTATCAAGTCTGATAAACGCCTGTGGTTTTTCTGAAGTACTACCCTCTAAAACTGAAAATAAATGTCTTATATAGGTTTTTGTAGTACATTAAAACGCAAAAGCTTGAATACATGCAGATACCAAAGCCGATGAGTCATCAGTAATAATTTCATCGGGTGGAGTATCAACATAAGATAACCACTTTTTTAACCAAAGTGATATCGAGTTTTCTGAATGAGAATCAGTGACCATTTGGAAAATTGGTACAGATTTAAGTTTATCATCGGCTGTTAAAAGTCCTACATATAAAAATAATCTTTTCGTGGCAGTAGTACGATCTGGCAAATATATATTTTCAAAAAATGAGCCAGTCGCGTCAATGGTAATTGTCACTTTTTTGAATTTCTTTTGGTAATTATTGTAATAATGAATTTGACTATCACTCCAAAAACATAAACGAAAATCTGGGAATATATTGAAATCACGAATATTATTTATATTATTACGATATGAATTTTTAGCTATAATAAACAACGATAAAATAGGATTTGCATGTGGTAAATGTTCATGTCTTGCTTCAGACTTAATCTTTCTTAAAGCCGAAAGGGAAGGCAGAACAGGTGGAGATATACGGTCAGTATCAGTCACAAGAGCTGAAGTCAGTTCATTGTGTACTTTAATAGCAGACTTATGGCTTAGGTCTTTAGCTATTTGTTTTCTTCGGTACGGGGTAAGCTTCGATATTTTTTTTTAGGATTGTGTTCAAACGTCTTATCAAAATTATATACCTTACAGATGAATTCCATGATTTTTTCAGTTCTTTTAGAACTTGATATACGAATTTCAGCTTTGCACTGGGAACATTTACCGATAAAAGAAATTAAATCACTAATTTTGTGTTTTTTAATAGTCCAAGTGCACGGTAGTTTTGTGTGAATCCATATTTTTTCCTTGATTAAACTGCTCCACTTAAACTTTGGCAGCGTTTTATAATTAAAGAAACTCAAAGTACTGCTTCTTCTCCTAGAGGCACTTATAGGCATAATTTTTTTCCAATCGTAAATATCGAGATAGAAAGAAAATGTTTGGCATTCATCATCACTCACAACAACACTGCTGTTCTCTTTTTCCGACGATGACGACTGTAATAGTGGAGTCGCACAGCTTGAATCGGATATTGGCACCTCATTTGAAATTGTTGCGTTCGAAGTTTCGTCGTTCAAAGTAAATATACGGCTTCTATGACGATTCAGTGATATGTATAATGCCATCGGGGACATTTTATTCTCAAGTTCTTCAGACATCTTAGAAAATATTGGGTCGTTATATTTAATGTTGGGAGCTTGTAAGTATTCAGCATGTTTAAGAAATATTTTTTTCTGATTTTCGAAACTTATCAGAGGTTTGCGACCTCTTCCAATTATTACTCTGTAATGCAATAGTTAATTTTTATAGTAGTAAGTATTACGAAACCGTAAAAACTGCATTGAACAAATAAAAAAAGAACAAAATATTGTTATTTATTAGCTAAATATACTTACGTTATAGTCACCAGGAAAAACAATAACATTGATAATAGGTACATTATTGCACTGTACTACGTATGCCACACAATAATAATACGATTAATGTTAAATGACAAACTTAACAAACAAACAGGATTGAATAATCCGAATCTAGGTGCATATTATTATGAGGGTAGTTTAGTAAAATTAACAAAATATGGATAAGGCTGCGTTCGCAAATACCGAGAGATTATGTTAGACTCTTGAAGCTACATTTTGATTATCGGTTGTTAAGCTTTATTTATTTATTTTTGTAGCATTACCTATCTATGCATATTTAATTATGTTAGACTCTTGAAGCTACATTTTGATTATCGGTTGTTAAGTTTTATTTATTTATTTTTGTAGCATTACCTATCTATGCATATTTATAATTGATCTAATAAAAATGATACCATATTAAAATTAGTAATATATTCAGTCCCAGCTTAGTGGGTCTGTGCACAAACAAATCGATGCATGCCCAGATAGACACTTAGTATGAAGGAAGGACACGGTCCTGCGTGACAACCCTACAGTAGGCAGATTTTCATTGAAACACAAACAGTTGAATATCTTTTAGAGTAAACTGAGAGTACTAAATGTAAAATGGCAAATCTTTAGTAACTTTTCTTTACTAAAACTAGCGCAATTTATAGCTTTCTAATCCTTATAAATTCAAAGATATTAACGTTTATAACTTTTCAGAATTGTGTGGATTGAGTGAGCACTTATATTAATTAACTATTACAAAACGGGCTACATTTATGGTTCGCTTTGTATTTTACAAAATCACGTGTATACCTTTTAATAAAACAAGATTTATAACAAAATGAAATTATGGTTTGTTCATAAGAAATCGGGTCCTTTCAAAGTGTGTGAATTGAGTGAGCATATGAAAGTATTTGTAATTTTTTTTTATACGGCCCTTGGCGATTGATATCTAAAACGACAACTTTATAAAGGTTTTACTAAAGAGTAGTACATAAATCTTACATGAAATCTTCATACGTTCTGAGATTCAGGGTGGTCGTATGTGCGAACTGAGTGAGCATTCATTAACTGATATATCTCATGTTTTATCTTTTTACAAATTGTAAGATTGTTTTTACAATTGTTTCACACCTTTTACTAAATGACTAGTATATATTATTAATTTTATTTAGGGTGCTCACTCAATTCACACACACACTAAATAAATGTATTTGCTTTCTTTATTTTTTCGTTTCTTTATAAACTAAATTATTTAGTTAGGTATTTAGGATAAAGCAAAACTTAACCGAGTCCATGAAGTAATCCACTACCTATTCATTCTGCCTCTCAACTTCGATCCTAACATTTTTAAGGTCGGTAACATTTGTTATTTTATTTATTTATTTATTCACTATTTCCACTTACATTTGTTTTTACAGGTCCCACCCTACTGGGTGGGACCTGTAAAAACTGGACCTACAACAATGTAGTCACAATTTCCACTATTGTGTTTCTTAACTGGACAGTTGAAGGTACCTGGAATTAAAAATCTGACTGGCGAGCAAACACTAGATACCTATAAACACCAAATTACGAAAAAAAATTTCAGAAATCAAAACTAGTTCCATAACTTTATGTCCAGTTCGCAGTTAAACGAAGCCTCAATCCAATAACAGTAAAATATTATATTTATCGCATATTTCAATCGTTAAAAGCTTCAGTAATAAAGATATCTTTTAAAATATAGAACCAGGGCGGCCATTTTGTATTTCGTTTACAATTTTAAATGACGCGCGGGATCGAATGGTCCAATTTCGGTTTAAAGACATTTATTTCTCAAAGAACAAATAACAGTTCACTTCAAGAGAAACTTAACTAAATTAACAATAGGTTGTAGTTTACATTACGTCGTTCAAGCCATCCAAGAAACTGAACACCATAGATTCGATTTACAAAATATTGTACTAATACTGTACTTAAATCTAAATAAAATAAAATACAAAACAGTTCAAGCTAGTTCCAGGAATTATACACATACGTATTGTATATTAGCCACATACATTTTCATGTGTCTAATATATAATTCCTTAAGGCTTTTTTAAATGTTGGTATGCTTGTACACTCTCTTACTTTTTTAGGTAATTTATTCTGTAGTTTTCCTGCCGTACAGGGTTCTCACTCTTGGTACTTCTAGGTCGTCGTATCTATGAGTCTGTTGTGTAAATGAAATATTTGTATGTTGGTCTTAAGGATCTTTCGGATAGTCATGCAAGTACAGTATGTATACAATTGTTGTAGGTTAAATAATTTAGTTTTTTTGTAGAGTAATTCTGTAGGAGTATAGTAGTTGTAATTGATGAGGACTTTGATGATTTTATTTTGTGTTCGTTGTAGGTGTTGTTGATTTGTTTTTGCAGCTTGTCCCCATACTTGGATCAGATATTCCAGATGCGGCTTGACTAGCGTGTTGTAAATAGTATGTCTTAGCATATAGGGTACGCATTTTGCAATGTTACGCATGGTTAGTGGGAGTATTCGAGATCTTACGTAGTCAATATGCGCTCTGAATGTCAACTTACTATCCACACTTAGGCCCAAATACTTTTCATGCGTTGATTTTCGTAATGGTTGGTTACTTATTGTAAGATCTGGAAATTATGGTATTTTTTATTCTTTGCTGCGAAAATTATGTAAGCAGTTTTACTAACATTCATAGTCAGAAGGTTTTGACTAAGCCATGTATTCAAAACATTAAGATCTCTCTGTGCTTCTGAGATAATATCAGTGATGGAATCACCAAAATAAAAAAGACATGTGTCGTCTGCATACAGTGATAGGTGTCCAGTCAGTCCAGCGATGCTAATGTCGTTAATATATATGAGAAAAAGCAATTTTCAATTTAAAATGTTTAAAAGCAGTTTATTTGACATGTTAACAAATTAGGCATCGTTGACCGAATTTAATCTTACAGGTCGTCAGAAACCCGAAAGTCTGATAACCAGCCTTACCAAGGGGTATCGTATTACCCAGTTACTAGGTTGTGGAGGTCAGATAGGTAGTCGCTCCATGTAAAATAATGGTATTCAGCTGTATCTGGTTAGACTGGAAGCCGACCCCAACATAGTTGGGAAAAGGCTAGGCAGATTGATATTTATATGTCAATGGTTAACTCCTACTTCAGGCCACAATAAAGAACTTCGTTCCAATAGCCAAGCTTATTATACATATAAATAACAGCTACATAGCTCCTTAATTCCTGCGGTTTCCTTCGTATGAAAAAGATTTTCTCTCGCTCTCGGGAACCATACATTTTTCTTCACAAAATGGTAATCCACGATCTTACGTATTCTTAAAAGATTTATATTGAAGATTGTTCACAAATTCCTCTTAATCCTTTGGAAAAATGTTACGAGGTAATGTGTAACTCTTTTCATGTAATTTTTTTACCGTTTCTAAACAGGAAATTGTTATTTCCGCATGTCGTGTCGTACCTTCTTTATATTGGGATTATGTGTTTTATTTTGATTTAGGAATTCGGTGGCGTTTAAATGGAACATTTTATGAACGGTTTTGGTGTATGGATCTTATGTATTAAAACATTCTTATTCTAATTTTTTATCGTACAAACAAAAAATGGTTTCAGACCACTACCACCACCACCACTATCGACCTCAGGTCTCCGGAGCGGAGTGATGTGGCGGAATCTACATCGCCACATACGAACTACGCGTCACACTGATATCACGCAATCCTATATCGCGCAATCAGAGTTTACCGCGCGACTAGCATATAATACAACGTCCCGACATCAACCGTCGGGTAGTTGCCTATTACCAGACACAACACCCGTATGGTCGGAGGATCCTCCCTTTTCAATAGAGGATGAGTGAACTTTACACCCTTTTCCTCATGCCTCTATAAACATTTGTATGTACAAACTCTAATATGGCTTTTTAATACCTAAGCGAGATAGCGCGATTTGATGTGAAATTGCGAAGAGCTATGTGTACAAATTCGATTTAAAACAAATAAACATCATCGAGGTCTTCATTTGCAAGTCTAGACAATCAATTAACAGTAAACACACAGTTTCATGAACGCTACCAAAACTAAAGTAGGTACTAAAACTGGCATAATAACACAGAAGCGTGATAAACAAAACGGTTTACTTATTCATTTATGAACTGTTATTCATATGATTTCATCCACAACAATGGTGACAAAGAACTGCATTACTTCGAGTTGAAAAAGAAGCTGATCTCTGTTCAAAAATAAAGTGGTTTACAGTTTGTTTAGAAGAACACCTCGTAATACAAGTTACGTACCTACTACAACCAATAACGCAACGTAGGGAGAAGGAGGAGTAGATTGAAGTGTTCGAGAGTTAGCACGAGGAAGAAGTTGTTAAAATCGGGTCAGTACAGTCCTTTTTAACCGACTTCAAAAAGGAGGAGGTTCTCAATTCGTCGGAACCTTTTTTTTTTTTTTTCATGTATGTTCCCCGATTACTCGAAGATGGCTGGACCGATTTGGATTTTTTTATTTTGTTCGAGAGTGTATACATCACAGTTGGTCCCATATAAAATTGATTAACTTTGCTTCGGTAGTTTTTGAGTTAGCTTCAATAATACGTATTTTTTCCCCACTTTTATATGGATGATATTCTAGTTTGTTTTGCAGGTATGGTATTAAAATTTGTGTGGGGTAGGTACACTACTAAAAAGTGAAAAATAAAAACTTATTTACAAAAAAATACAACCGACTTCCAAAAACAACACTACAAAGTGAAAAATAACTTTAATTTCGGAAGTCGGTGGCAAAAAACGAAAATACATTTAACTAGACACCGACTTCCGAAATTAAAGTTATTTTTCACTTTGTAGTGTTGTTTTTGGAGTCGGTTGTATTTTTTTGTAAAAAAGTTTTTATTAAATCTACTAGCTGGCCCGGTAGACGTTGTCCTGTCAAAATTTCAATAAATCGAACGGCGGGAAAACAAATGAACAATGATTATAAAATTAATTTGAATTTGGAATTCTTAGAATGTAAGATTCCCGACAAACGCGGTTGCCCTGTCCAAATTTCATGTATGAGAAAATTAATTTTCTTATTTTTTTTTTGTGAATGTTCCTATGTTTTTAATAGTTATTCTGCTATTCGGGACAGAAACAAATATAATAAATCAAAAACCATGAAAATCGGTCCAGCCGTTCTCGAGTTATAAGTATTCGAACAAACCCGACTTTGTTTTATACGAGTATATGTGTTTCAGAACATTAGCTAGGTAAAACCGGCGCCATTAGTTTTAAAATATTGACGTGTAAAAGTGTCTTAAAAAAAAGATCTACTTACAAACACAAACAAAAAAACAAAACAAACATCAAACAAACAAAAACATTTCATTTCATTTCATGAATACACGACTATTAAAGTTAGTAGTCATTTGGTAAACAATTTTTTCCCTGGCTTTACTCAGTTCAAACATTGCCAAACAAAAATATATAAATAAAAAGACTTTTCATGTATCGCATTTAGCTCACAAAGATAATACTAAACCAAAACTAGGATAAGTACTGAAAATAAATTCACTAATTCTCTCACTATAAGCACAAACATATACAAGGTTGATATGAGCGAGGGGCATTAAATTAAACCACATATACTTTGTATCATTTTCAACCTCTTTACTAAAAATCAGATAAATAGAAGCAATAGTTTAGTCACAGGATTATTTTTTAGTTTTTTCTTTGTTGAAACACGACGTATCTGCCCTAACAGCTGACTAAGTATGTTGTTGAAAATTCTGTCGTTTTAAGGTGTATGACCCCAGATAACTATGCACCTTATGGTCATACACCTTAACACGACAGAATTTTTGACGCGACGTTGCTGTTTTGCTACGCACGTCAGTGGAAATGTCTACAAAGGATGTTTATATTATAATTAGATCATTAAGCTATTTTATTTGTTCGAAAAAAGTTTTTTCTTATTTTTCTTCTAAACTTTTTTTTAATAGTTCCGAGTTAATATTATGCATCTATAGTATATGTGGTTTAATTTAATGCCTCTCGCTAATATCAACCTTGTATATCAGGCAAGTTGAGCGCGCGGTAAATTCCAGTGATCGTATTAACTGTTAATTAACATATTCAAGTAATTAACGGGTTGGAATTGAGTTTTCGGTTCACTTCAGCACAAACAGAGAGACGTTTGTTTACATTAGTTTTAAGGAGATTACAGATATTTTAATCTATACTAATAATAAAGCTAATGGTTTGTTTTTTGTTTGTTTGTATGTTTGAACGTGCTTATCTCTGGAACTAGCAGTCGTATTTGAATATTTATTGTTGCATTTGATAGCCCAATTCTTGAGGAAGGTTATAAGTTATTTATCATCACTCTAAGACCTTTATAAGCCGAGCAAAAAGCAAAAAGGCAGAAATAACGCTAAGCGAAAACGAAGTTATAGCAATGCAATGCGATGGGGTGGATCGGGGACCAAGAAATTTTACGCGGGCGAAGTCGCGGTTAGATGCTAGTTAATACATATTTTCACCAAAGAATAGGCAGAGTTTAGTAGATACCGACCATAGGTAGTGTTTAAAGTGTATACAGTGGCAATATTTTAAGAGGTCAACAATGGAACCAAACCTGAAATCGCGAAAAAATCAGTTGTTCAGTAAATTTATGTTCGCATAATTCGTCAAAATGTAGGGAACAGCTGATTTTCTTTAGACCCCCTCGGTGTAATGGATGTTCACCCATCCACGAATTGACTTCGGCAAGCATAGCTTAACCTTCAATCGACCCGTGCGGCTGTTATTACAAGTATGTAGCCACGCGCTCCACAAAAAACCACACCTTATAAAGAAATACAAAGCACCCTCTATCTATCATAGCTGGGCCACTGTGGAAAAGGGTGGTTTTGGCGCAGGTGATGACCAAGTAATCTATCCTTTCGTATGTGCTTTGACTTATTTATTTCTACGTCCATTTTCCTTTTTGCCAGGATTCGGAGGAAAAATGGCGGACGAAGTCACGTGTAATGATGTAATGTTTTTGGGATCACAGATGTGTAGACACTACTTTTTCGGATACCACATTATATTTAGGTATAGACCGTGTTTTTTTTTTTTTATTTGCTTTAACTTCGACATAGTGCTTGGTTCAAAAACACAGGTTCAGTTGTTTCTTGTTGCATAAACTATCTCGTAAATCCGTTTTTGTTATTCGAAAAATTTTTTTTTTTTTGCTCTTTCATATAAAATAAAATAAATATTGAGTTGATGACCATTGTAAATGACACTTAATATCATACAAACAACAACAAACATCATATCAACTATATCAAACTATTATCAAATTGATGTGACACACAAAGTAAAATGCAATACCAGACGAACTCATTATCTTTGACCTTCTTGTCGGGGGATAATGTAATAATCGAAATCTCTTTACTTAAAAATGAAAAGCAAATAATATTTGGTTAGGGATAAAGAAAACTTTACAATGGTTTGACGTACATAAGAGATTAAATTAAGGTTTTGTATATTTTAAAAACGGTATGAGTTAGGACATTAGTCTCTTGGAGAATTTAACATAATCACAGCTGAAAAATGTTCCCTGGAAGTTAACGCAAATAAAAAAAAAATCGGCCAAGTGCGTGTCGGACCACGCACAATGAAGGGTTCCGTAGTTGAAAAGAATTTATCCCAAAAACAAACTTCGCAATGGATCCCAAAAAAAAAATTTTTATGTCGTAAAACTACAAATTAATAATTATCGAACTCTTTCCTTTACTTGACTTAGGTCAAGTAAAGGAAAGAGTTCGATAATTAATGCTATATAATATAAGCTTGAGTTTTTTAGGACTCTAAGAGACCATAGACTTACTTACCGTATTTGATATTAATTTCAACATGATACCACCACGCGTTCCTGAGAAAAATGGTCTTGACAGACTGACAGACAGATAGACAGACGGACAACGAAGTGATCCTATAAGGGTTCCATTTTTCCTTTTGAGGTACGGAACCCTAAAAAAAACACTGTGTACTATTATTATTTGTTTGGTTTTTTCAAGAAACTTTAACTATGCTCAATGGATTTCCAAGCTCTGCTCAATAAGTTAATTCAAAGTATGTTTAAACTTATTCAGGCAGCAAAATAAGGATCGTGTTTATTCAACTAATTATTAATATGTGTGATGTGATGATTGTTCACTCTCAAGGCATAACCCAAAGTAAAAACATAAATAAAAAGAGTATGTACCTAAGGATCTAGGAAAATACGTTAAACTGATTTCACTCTTGCCGCAAACTAAAAAAGGTATAAAATCCCTCAGCCTTCTTTGAAAACATTTTGATTAAGTACAAAAAGTCACTTTCATCCTCCATTCTAAATTACCTGTCATGACGCACCTGATACATTTTTCTTCCATACTACAGCTTATTTTTATTCCAGTCTACCTAGCCAGAAATAATGTCCCTATATTAATATAAACCGACCCTCAATTCAGAACACGCAGCTGAATAATTGAAGGCAATTTTCTGATTAGTACCACAGCGAGTGTTACACTATCCTAAACCGCTGTTGGTTCTAATGACTGCTATCTACGTGAAGTGCCCGCTCCATTTCGAAGCGTCCGAGTAATGAAAGAGGTACACTGAGAGATGAACGTAGGTGTGTAGAACGATTTGAATTTTAGTACTGGCCAGTATGGAGTTGAGATATTGTTTGAAATACACACATCAAAAGTGTCTAGGGATCAACATATATTTTTGCAATAACTTTTCTCCTGATTGATATTAATTAAAATTTTCTTTAAGGATTCATCAAATAAAGTGTTTTCGTTTGTCACAGTAACGATAAACCAAGTCACCTTTGCATTAATAAAGAAATTTGCCATTTTCCTAATAAAGGGATTTTTGACATTTGAACCACTAACATTAAAGTTCGAAAAAAAGACTGAAATAACAGTTTTCTTTAAAATTTTATTGGGTAACTTAAACAATTAATAATCCGTGTTTCTACCGCGAACACTAACAACACAAGAACATCGGTTTGGCATACTCAAAATGAGTTCATCCAAATCACGCTGTGGAATGGCCGCCCATGTTCGTTGCAACAACAAAAAAAGGTCTTCTTGCGACTGGATACCCTCCATATTCGGCAGAGCTCTTCTCTGTAGCATATCCCATGCATGCTCAATCGGGTTCAAGTCTGGCGACTGAGCAGGCCAGGGCAGGACATTGATGTTAGCTGCGGCGAGAGTCTGTCTTACAACTCTTGCGGTGTGCGGTCGTGCATTATCATGCATTAACTGAAATAAGGGACCGATTTGCACTTGTAGAGGAACGATGACGTCTGATACAATCGTCTCAGCATAAATTTGAGCGTTGAGGTTGCCTCTGATCCAAATCAACTCAGTTCTTCCGCCGATCCAAATACCCGCCCATACCATGATGGTTCCACCACTATAAGGATGGACTTCCTGGCAGGATTTTAATCGCTGTTGGCGTCCAGGGGTTCTCCAGTGTCGTATACGTCTTGTATCCGGTCTCATACCAAAACGAGACTCATCAGAAAAGCACACGAAACGCCATTGTTCTTCTGCCCAATTTCTGTGTTCAAGAGCCCATTGATATCGAATCCTACGATTGTGCATTGCTATAGGTGGTACCCGTAGCGGTCTTCGGGAATGAAGGTTCACTTCATGCAAGCGGTTTCTGACTGTTTGGTCGCTAATTAAGTTCCCTGAAGAGTGATGAAGCCTCACGGCTATCATCATGGCGGTTATAGTTGGAGCTCTTCGAGTTAAGATTTGAATGTATCGGTCTTGTCTCCGTGTGGTGCAGCGATACCGTCCTCCATGGCGCTCAGCCACGGTACCAGTGCTTCGGTAACGTGTCCAAAGTCGACTGATAACACTCTGACTTGTATTCAGAGCTAAAGCCACAGTACGTTGCCGGGAACCAGCTTCTATCATTCCCACGGCTCTGAGCATTTCTTCCCTGCTTAAATGACGTCGCCGCTCCATAATAACGTTGGTTTTAATCAGTAGTAGGGAAACAGTAGCACTAATAATGTCTTCAATGCGTTGTATGTTTTTATAGGGAAAATATTGACAGCTGATTTTCATCTTTTACTCGAATTTGATTCACAGTTCCTGATTCAAATTATGAAATGCACCAAAAAGGATCCATATAAATTTATAAAATCATAAATTTATTACAAAGCCACATCTCAATCTCAAGAAATCCGCATAAAAATGCTTGATCCCTAGACACTTTTGATGTGTGTATTTATGCTGGTCCAGATGAAAGGGACACTTGTTGTTAGGAGTTAGCAGTTAACTGACGGTTTGTACATGTTCGTAATTGATGGGTCTGAGAAGTGGCCATTTTGTTTTTGGGTTCACGTGATTTCGGAGTCTGTTTTGATGATCTGAATTTGAGGCTGAAGTTTGGTGTCACATCTTTAGTGTGCGACATATTTATGTTGATGTCCTTTATTTAAGTATTATATACATATAAATTATATTTTTAAATATTAGAATATAAAAACATTTAAAAATATAAAAAATAGTAACCCACCGATATCGGGAACAGGGTCCAAGCTACCGGTGGTCAGGGCTGCTGAGAGAGGAACCTCCTAACGATACGCGCCGTGTCCAGAAGTACCGCTTTCTGAATCAAGCCCTTGATCCAGCTGCCTAACGAGAGCCTCCTCAGGTGTTGATCGAGGCTCTTGGCTATTATGCGATTGGCCGTCACGACTATCGGCACAACGATTGCTGTATCTGTGTTTATTATTATTTGTGTAATTATTTTATTAAATGGGTGGTAGTTCGTTCGACTAGTCGGCTAATACCGTAGCAACACGAGTAAAAAAACCAGCCAAGTACGTGTTTGAACACGCACAATGAAGAGATCCGTAGTTGAAAAAAAATTATGCCAAAAACAAACTTAACGTTGTAGTTGGAACATATGATGTGTTCGCACACATTGATATACGTCACGGTCAATTTTCTGTTGCTTTAACTGCTTTAAGTTTGCAAGCCGAAAACAATTTTGGATTTTTTCCTTTATTTGTGCTGTGAGACCTTGCTTCTTGCCAAATTTCATGATTCTAGGTCAACGGGAAGTACCTTAAAGATTTTGATTTACTTTCAAGTATCAAAACATGTCGCATAAATGGCCGTATTTTTTATTGCGTTGACTTAGGAGTTTAATTTTTATAGAGCTCTAAGGGACAGCAGACCTACGTATTTGATATTAATTTCAACTTGTTACTCCACGCGTTCCTGTGAATAAGGGTTCCAATTTTTCCTATTAAGGTATGGAACCCTAAAAATGGCGTATTTGTCAAAAATAGCTCAGCCAAGTCCATTTTTAATATAAAACAGTAGGCGAGGATAAAAGCCCTATTCTGTTTTCAAATCACCATTCAATAGAATAACCTATACTTACTTAATTTATCCGTAATTGTAGATATAATATATTGACATCAACTACAGCTAATGATGATCGTATGTCTGACGACATGTTGCTATTTTTAACTCTATAAAATCGATAGGAGTACCGAGCGAATAATGAATAACAAAATAAATTAAAAAGGCAAACATAGAACAGTTTTTTGAAAAAATATTTCGTGCTTTGCCTACTCAATATTACAATACATTTATTAACTTTATTGACCAACAATAATACAAAATTGAAACGTGAAATAAAAACGCCCTTTGCTCGCTCTTTCCTGTTAATTAAAAATATAAATAAAAGTCGCAGTATTTATTATCAAAGCCCACTTTATTTACAATTTTTTTTTATATTATTTATACAATAGGTATTATGAGCCATTCGATATATCCTTTGCAATATTAGCTTGTTAGTTAAGTCAACTAGCGTTTTGAAATGCCGATTGCCTTAATAAAAAGAAAAAATAATACACTTTGAGCAAAAGAGAATTATAGTGACAACATGCTAACATGAAATGCATTAATTAAATTGACTACGGTATGTTTTACTTTCATGCAATAACTTGAATTTAAAATAGTATCACGCCACTTAATAAAAAAAAATAGTATAGCTAAAGATTATTGGACACGCTGATTCTAAAAATCAATCAGTTTATTTTTTTGAGGATTAAAGTTAACTAGCTGCGCCCCGCGGTTTCACCCGCGTAGACCGGGATAAAAAGTAGCCTATGTGTTAATCCAGGGTATAAGCTATCTACATACCAAATTTCATCCAAATCAGTCCAGCTGTTTGAGCGTGAAGAAGTAACAAACACACACACACACTCACAAACTTTCGCCTTTCTATTATTAGTGTGATGATAATAAATAGATACCTAATTAACATTAAAAGAGGAAGTTTGAAAGTGGCACCGGTGAGTGAAAAGTAGTGTGGAAATCGTTTGTCATAGTATGTAATGCGGAGAAGTGAGGAAATAGTCGTAATAAAAGTTAAAATTATGAATGTGGATGGCTATAAGAGTAGGGGAAGACTAGAGAAAAGATGGATGGATTGTGTCTAGAAAGGGGGTGACTACTGAGATGACGAGTATTAGAGCCGCTTGCGCGAGCGAAGCGCTCGGCCGCGTCGAAAAAGAACCCGTCCATTGAACGGGCCGCTGACGTCATCCGGCTGCGCATACGCCACTTATGTTAACATACCGATAACCGACCAAGTGTTTCTCGGAAGCTTATGACCTTATGTTTCTAACATGCCAGTAATAAGACCTTTATTTCAGTTTGCGTTTCGTTTGAATGTATGATCGCATAAAATTCACAAAAATAGTTATATAAAGAGCAAACGCAGTTAGCTTCAGATTTCTAGATTCTAGATTTTCTAGAAAGAAAAAACAAGCGATGTTAGTACAAGTATAGTTCTTAACGTGAATCATAAATTAAACCACTTACCACAGTACAATATTCATTATTTACAAGCTTCCGAAGATGAAACAAAAACTTGTTGTTGTTTACTTTAGATTTTATGACAGCGAAAATAATATTTTTTTAATGTCATAGACTAGTTCAGTGAGTGTTGTCGTATCTCAAAAGGTATGGACACAGATAATCTATCATAGTGAATGCATGGAATTGGATAGTACTACTTAATAGTGGTGGAACAAGTTTAAAAGTAAAAAAATATTTGCTTGAACTTATACCACGTACAGTTACGGAAAATTGACTCTCGGGAAACACCCACACGACGATCGCGCAAGCGGATAACGTATATAAAACACCAATCCGTCTCTGTCATCTTCAAAAAATTCACAAAAATAGAACGATCTTTTAAATATGTTTCGTACCTACTAATATTATAAATGTGACAGTTTGTATGTTTGTTACTCAATAATTCAAAAACGTTTGAACGGAGCTGGATGAAATTTGGCACAGAGATAGATTATAGTCTGGAATAGCACATAGGCTACTTTTTATTCCGGAAAAATGTACGGTTCCCGTTACCACGGGAACCGTACATTTTTGCGCCTTCGCCCGTGGAGGTCGGAAATGATACCTCATTTCCGACCTCCGCGGGCGAAGCCGCGGGCAAAAGCTAGTGCATCATAATTATGTACTGATTTGTGGTGTAATACTGGTGTCATACAATACTTTATTCTTTTGTTTTTTGTCTTTGTGTAATTGTGTGCCTGGGTCAAATAAATTTATTTTTCATTCTTTATTTTCTTTCTGGTGTAGGTGGCCTACATCTCTAATAGAACTTTTACCAAGCAAACTGTAAGTTAAACCTAGAAAAGTTAACTATTTATGGACCAATCAGGCAGCAATGTCGCAAGTCACACGTCAACAAAAAAAAGAACTTTTTTTTTTAATTAGTGTCTTACAACCGCTGTGTGTCCCGAACTCAATGTTTAAATAGGTCAAGTCCCGCGGTTAGTCAATGGCTGGTCGTTTAGCAGTAGGCCATCATAATTTAGGCCCAATGATGACCTAGTCCTTTGATTGACGACCCTTACCTGACGTACATAATAATATAGATATTATTGGCCCAAGTCTTTGGGCACCTTATGGCACTGCATTCGGTTACACCTTTTTTTTCTTTTATAAGGGTCAGATATCATCTGCCTAGCCTTTTCCCAACTAGGTTGGGGTCGGCTTTTAGTCTAACCGGATGCAGATGATTACCAGTACTTTACACGGAGCGACTACCTATCCGATGTCAACAACCCAGTTACTGGGTAATGCGATACCCCTTGGTAATACTGGTTGTCAGAATTTCGGGCTTCTGACGACCCGTAACGACTGTCAAAGATCCACGAATGACAGCCGGGACTAACGGCTTAACGGTATTGGGAAGTAATATAATTAATGCCTTTGCACAAAAAATATAAGAAACCGGCCAAGAGCGAGTCGGATTCGCACACAAAGGGTTCCGTTCCACAATATGATATTTAACACTATTTAATCTAATCATTTAAAAAAATACTTCAGTTTAAAATATCACGTTTCTTGTACCTTTAATTTTTTTATGAAAATACTTTACGAATAATATTTTACAACTTAAATTTCAACAAACGCAAAGCTGATACTTTGTATTTCATAATGGTACTGTGAATTACAAAGTTATTTTATGCAGTTGCAGGAAATCGCTAATATTTAAACAAAATACCTTATGAATCGGGGTTTTTCTTTGTTGATTAAATACAGTATAAGGTAAATAATGTACAGAAGTTTAAAATTCCTAACTTAACCTACTTATTTCTTATTTTTTTAAGACAAAAAAATTAAATAAAAAAAAAGTTGTAGTCTACTCAATGAGTTCTAGACATTGACACCCCACATGAAAGGGTAAGAAAAAAAAATCAAAATCAAAAGTTTACTGGTACATGTGAAAATAAAATAAAGTTAAAAATTCAAGGGCAACCCCCTGGTATTCGTTGTTATAGCAATAAAATGGTTTACCTACTTTCATTTTAGTTGATTTTCCAATGGGCATATCAATCTGCCTAGCTTTTTCTCAACTATGTTGGGGTCGGCTTCCAGTCTAACCGGATGCAGCTGAATACCAGTATTTTACATGGAGCGACTGCCTATCTGACCTCCACAACCCATTAACATTAACCCATTTTCCAATGGACATAATTAACAAATAAATTAATTATTAATGATTATTTGGGAAATAATCATCAATAATTATTCCGAGTGGAGGCTTGTATCCCAGCAGTGGGAAGATTACAGGCTGATTGCTTTTTTTATATGTAGGTTTCAAATTAAACCCATAAGTGATTTTGGACATAAATTTTGGTCACAAGGGCTTGTTTTCAGCCCCTAAAGTAGCATTATCATCCCCAGTTATTGTATAACCCAGAAAACAAATCCCCACAACACAATGGTAGTCCATTTTGCCTGTTTAACGTCAAAGAAAGCACAAGAAAATGCCAAGGCTTTACGACTGCAAGGGACAAGTCAGCTGGCATTCATCCCACGTAGAATATAAATAGATCACTGCTCAATAAAGGATAAAAATAAATCATGGGTGACCGGTAACAGTATGCTCTGTATTTTTAGGGTTCCGTAGCCAAATGGCAAAAAACGGAACCCTTATGGATTCGTCATGTCTGTCTGTCTGTCTGTATGTCACAGCCACTTTATTCCGAAACTATAAGAACTATACTGTTGAAACTTGATAAGTAGATGTATTGCTTTTGCTCACATTGTTTTTGAGTGTATTTTGTATTTTTTTATTTTATTTTTTATAATGTGCGTTTTATTTGTGCAGAATAAACAGGTTTTCTTTCTTTTTTACTTTTTTTTTTATTCTGTGAACCGCATTAAGATTTTCACACAAAAATAGAAAAAAAAAACAATACATTTTGGGGGTTCCCCATACTTAGGACTGAAACTCAATTTTTTTTTCCATCAAACCCATACGTGTGGGGTATCTATGGATAGGTCTTCAAAAATGATATTGAGATTTCTGATATAATTTTTTTGCTAAACTGAATAGTTTGCGTGAGAGACACTACCAAAGTGGTAAAATGTCCACATGTAAATGTCCCCATGTGACTTCTAAAATAAGAGAATGATAAAACTAAAAAAAAATATATGATGTACCATGTAAACTTCCACCAAAAATTGGTTTGAACGAGATCTAGTAAGTAGTGTTTGTTTAATACGTCATAAATCGGTCTATTATTAAAACATCGATCAAAGTTACAACGCACTACAAGAACTTTTATATTATGTTACTTGCTGCTGCGGAACCTTTCATGGGCGAGTCCGACTCGCACTTGGCCGCTTTTTTTATTCAAATTATTATTATCTTTTCATCTACAGTCTGAGAGAGGTTGCGTAAAGCTGGGCATCTACTTCCGCTCACCAACTATCGAAGCTCTGCGCAACATGTGGACTCCGTGCATCAACTATGCTCTGCGCAAATTTTTCGAGTTTGCATGAAAATTAGGGGTGCTACACATGTTCCGGTGTGTATGATTCGGCACAGACGGGCGGCAAAAATTTAACATTTATCAATAGAAATAAAAAGAGAAGTCCTGACTGATTGACTAACTCATCAACGCCCAGCCCACACCCTTGGACCTAGAAAGCTGAAAGTTTGTACATAGGTTTCCTATAAAATACAGACAAGGTTTAAGGAAGGAAGTGCCGTACGTTCCCGTGGGATGTTTTCCAACATTCACGTGGGCGAAGTCGCTGGTAAAAGCTAGTCTATCTATATAAATAACAACAGGAGTACTGACTGACTGACTGACTGATTGACTGACTTATCAACGCCCAGCCGACACCCTTGGACCTAGAAAGCTGAAAGTTAGTACATAGGTTCCCTTTATAATGTAGACAAGGAATTAGGAAGGAATTTCCGGTAGTACGTTCCCGTGGGATGTTTTCCGACATACACGCGGGCGAAGCCACTGGTAAAACCTAGTGAAGGTATAATTTTAATGTTTAGGAAAAAGCTTAACTTGAATTGTGCTGAGCATAGGTATAAGATGGTGCTGAGCCTATCCAAACATGAACCAACGAGGGTACCGAACGAAATTTGCCGATAGGTACGAGCCCAATGAAAGCTGTAGTTAGTAATTGCTTCGGGTCGGCTTTGTTCTTCAACAAATATTGCCGAATGGAATGTACCCGAACATAATGTGTAGCACCCCATACCGCCACGACAAAGTGCAGCTTGACAAAAAAGAGTATGACGCGGTCTTAGGTGGAAGTAATTATTTTATTACGTTTTTAGGGTTCAGTACCTCAAAAGGAAAAAAACGGATCCCTTATAGGATCACTTTGTTGTCCGTCTATCTGTTTGTTTGTTAGTCTGTCAATACCCTTTTTCTCAGGAGCGCGTGGAGGTATCAAGTTGAAATTAATATCAAATACCTACGTAGGTCTATGGTCCCTTAGAACTCTAAAAAATCAAGCTTCTAAGTCAACGCAATAAAAAAATAGACACGGCCATTTATGCGACATAATTATTTTGATACTCGCAAGTAAATCAAAACGTATAGGCCTTTATACCTATTACCTAGAACCATGAAATTTGGCGAAAAGCAAGGACTCACAGCACAAGTAACGGAAAAAGTCCGAAAATTGTTAATTGGTAATTTTATCACATAAAAAAAATAGGATTAAAAGCTTTTTGCCGTTGGATAATTGACCGTGACGTATAACAATGTATCTCGAACATGTTTTACAACTACGATGTCAAGTTTGTTTTTGGAATAAATTCTTTTCAACTACGGAATCCTTCATTGTGCATTGTCCAACACGCACTTGGCCCGTGTTTTGTTTTTGAATAAGGATTAGGAAGGTATTTTATTAGCCTTTGTGGTGTACAAAGTCTTTGTACTGTAGTGAATCATAAAAACGATGTTTCGTTAGTAAACATATTGATGATTCATATTTTTCAACGACAATTAAACTGTCCAAAAAACCTATATAGTATTCTTGTAATCTATGACTAATTTACTATCTTATTCTGCCCACGATCAATAACATGGAATATTTCAACGGAAACACAACTTAATCGCTAACGTAATAAAATTCAATTCAAAAGTGACAAAGCTAGAGGACATACTTTATCAGCAATTGATAAAATAAGATATCTTCAAATAATATCGATATAAGATAATAACAAATTTGCAGTAGTCGTCGCAACACCACGGATAGTGATACTCGTGTGAAACGAAGCAAATACAGAAAAAAATGGGAAGTTGCAAATACTACATGGAGGTGACTCTGGGGTGGATGTTGAATAACAAAGTCATTGTTTTCTTGTCACTGCTGTCATTCTGCCTGTTCGTGTCTACGTTGGCTTTGGCTGGTCAGAAGAGAGGATTAAGTGGTAAATTGGAAGAATGTAGGAACAGTTTAACGACTACAGCAGCGCCAACAGCAGCACCTACAGAAGCGCCTACAGCAGCGCCTACAGAAGCGCCTACAGTAGCGCCTACAGCAGCGCCTACAAACGCACCACCAGGAGTATTAAATGCTGGCCAGGCTGAATCACCAGAATCCCAGCGTAAATTATTCCAACTACTGGCCGGTGCATCGTAATCATTTCCTTTATAAGTGCTTCTGTGATTTTTGGAGTGAAAAGATGCTTCTTTGTTAACATAATCACCTAGTTATCTACCTTAAGACTGTCACGTGAGAAATGAGTAGAACGTTTCCAGTTTACACTGACCTCTCATTGTAAGGAAATCCTATACAATGCGAGATCAGCTTATACTGGAAATGTATAGCTTGATCTGTAGCCGTGCGTACAATCGCCATATTGTTTCATATCTATTGCTATACTTAATTAATAATACCTAATTATTTTCATTTTATTCGTGCATTTTTGTAATCGCTGACAATACTTCCGTCTATTTGTATAATATAAATGAGTGTAATTTTATGATATTCTGGTCTGTACGGTGTGTACAGTTAGGTTCACATCTATGTGGTGTAGTGTATCGTGGCTGAATTTAACGTCATCTGTTGCGTATTAAATAATTCCAAGCTTCATCTACACCTAGGTGAAATTGTTAATAGAAATTGCTTGAAATGATTTGTCACTATTCTTTTATGCCGTGAGCGTCACGTCAAACAAATGAATTTGATGTGACGTGGCATGACCATGACACACCACGCCATAATCAGATTATCAGGAGCTTAATGGAATGCAACTAAAATTGCACAATTCTTGGCAATTTATAGACAATCTTGGTATTGACGTAAATTGCTCGCTAATGCCGAGACGTTATAATTACCCATAATTGCCAAGAGTTGGCAGTTTAGTTGCCCGATAAAAGAAAGCACATGTTCAATATGCTGCTTTTCGATTATTGAAATAATTATGGATAGTTTTAATAAACTTTGGTAATTTTAGTTAAGAGGAAATCATTTATGAGGTTTTGGTGTTCTTCTATATACAGACAATAGCACAATGGTTATACCAAACTGTCAAATTTCTCCAAATGATTTTAAACCTTAAAATGTTAACAGTTAGGTTCAAAATGGAATGTGAAAATTTGTCATTTTGTAGTAAGTTGACCTGCTGCTGTGTGTACTTATATTTTGTAAGGGTGTTTTACTACACGTTGAATGTATAAGGACTGCAAAGCGTTTTTTTTTTTTATCCAGGATTATATAGGATTATGTATATAGTGGAGATGTCTTAATTCAACTAATGTTAGTCTGGATCATTTTTTTTTTACAAGTAGGTACACTCATCAACTGAGTGAAAGTTTATATATATATATATATATTTTTTACCTTAATATTAAGCTGTTTTATGACATTTCTGAATACATTTAAATTTTTAGCCCTTTTAATTATTTCATGAAAATGTTTTATTTGGTACCTAAGCTGTAATTCAGATTTTTAAGGTACTTATTTAATTCTGCAACATTAATACATTTTATCATTTGTAAATATTGATACGTGAACAATTTTGATAATGTATTCAGATTAGTTTTGTAAAGTATATGATAAGATAAAAAAAAATGTGTTTTATTTTAGTATTTCGGTTTAGTAGATATCTGTTATCGGATTACGCACGTTTTTGCTAGTTGTTCCTGTATATAACAATATATATATATATATATATACAATCAATCTGCCTAGCCTTTTCCCAACTATGTTGGGGTCGGCTTGCAGTCTAACCGGATGCAGCTGAATACCAGTATTTTACATGGAGCGACTGCCTATCTGACCTCCACAACCCACTGGGTAACACGATACCCCAAGGGGGGGGGGTAAGACTGGTTGTCAGACTTTCGGGCTTCTGACGACCCGTAACGACTGTCAAAGATCCACAAATGACAGCCGGGACCAACGGCTTAACGTGCTTTCCGAGGCATGGAGGAGTCTCGATTTGTAAAGATGGTCACCCATCCACTGACCAACCCCGGCAAGCGTAGCTTAACCTGACGGATCGACCCGTGCGGCTGATATTACTTAGCCACGAGCTCCTCTAGTATATATATACATACTATATATATACTTAATATAAAAGAAAGTTGCTTTTCGTGTCTGTCCGTGTGGCAGCGTTGTTCTTATAAACTGCGCATGAATTTTGATGCAGTTTTCACTATCATTTAGAGAATTTATTCTGGAAGGTTTAAAAGTATGATAAAATAATATTTAACTTATAATTATATAATATAGAAACCTTCATGTTTTGTGAGGCCGGGTCGCTAGTTATTAATGAGATGGATAGTGCCAATAGATTCAACTTGCTGACTAACTGACCTGACTCCATGAAAATTCATAAGTGCCTACCAAAAATATCTCAACTCAACTCCCAACTCTCTTTGTTATTGGGATGGTTAGATACTATAAGTTGGAAGTTAGGCGGAACCTCGCTCCAGTAAAATACGTTTTTATGGTTTTTCGTGGGATACTCAATAATCCACAAATATTGGAATCGTTGGGATTGCTTGTTCCAGGCAGGAGGTTACGATTGGGACCCAGGGAGGATCTTTTAAAAGTTCGGGCTACCCGTACAAACTTATTAAAGTTTGCACCGGTGATTCTCGCATTAAGAATATACTCAATAGTGTCTCTCGGCGTTTGGACTTATTTTCTTGCTCTTTGGCGGAATTCCAGAGGGTGACACTTAGGTAGTATGTTGTCCGCTGTGTAACTTGTGCTTCTACCCAGACCCGTTACTTAGGATTGGGCAAGGAGCAGATCATGACTACTTTTGTTAGCTTGGTTATAACCTGTTAAAACAGATGTGTGTGTGTGTTAATTAATAAAATAAATAAATATGAATAGTATATTTTTCTTCATTTAATGGGGATGCGCTTTGGTAGCCCGCGAAATTCAATTTTTTTTGGGTTTTTCGCAATTTGCAGGTCCGTGTCAGGTTATATCTTGATCGAAATATGATACGCGGCAATAAAACATATGTATTTAAATTAAAATTAAAAAAAAAAAAATTGTTTATTGGGTCTCAAACAGTTACATTTGCAGATGTGATTGAGACAGCCCCAGTAAGTAATTAATAATACTTGTGTTGGGGTTGACTCGCTCTTTCCCTTAATTGTTAGCTATACACTATTGAGACTCTGTAACAATTAAAATAAAACTAATAAAGCTAATTAAACCAATTTAGAAACAAAGAGAATACAATGATAATATAAAAAAAAGTAATAATAATAATAATAATCAATGGCCAATCTGTGGCCCGACTGTCAAGCTGACGGTTGAAAAATATTTTCTCCGTGCATTTTATAATTTTATTTTGGATTTTTAAACTGTTTATACAACAATGTTATATTATAAACAATATGTGTTTCTACAATGGTTTCTACAACATTCGTACCAACCCGATTTTGGCATGTATTTATATAATTTTAACCACGAAAATCATAAATACATCTCTCTAAGTTAGATTTCGTACATATTCGTCCAACGAACGAAATCTAACGACTCTGCACGACATCTAACTTGATGATGAGAGAGAGAGAGAGATGTATTGATGATTTTTATGGTTATAGTTATGTAAATAAATATGTTTTATTTCTGCGTATCATATTTTGATCAAGATACAACCTGACCCGGACCTGTAAACTGCATGAAACGCAAGAAAATTTGAATTTCGCGGACTACCAAAGCGCATCCTCCTTTATGAACAATCATACTGATTTACCTACTCCAAAATAAAACTCTCAGCCAAAAATCTAAGTACAAGTTTATTTATTCTCAGTTTTGTAGGGCATTCCTTGTATTCAAACAACTTTCACAAATTCATCTTTTCAGCAAAATACGAGTATGTTTGGCTCAGACTAAAACACGTTTCCATGACAACCAGTAATAATAAGTTGTAGAAATATTTTTATGAAATACAGAATGGCTTCTATGTCTAGATTTTATTCAACAAGAACTAAGTAAAGTGACAAGTGATAACTTAGTTTCCAAAGCTTACAATATGTCATATATCATGTTGTATCAATATGAGACAACTGAATTTTTACTTCAAAAAGGAGGAGGTTCTCAATTCGTCGGAACCTTTTTTTTTTATTTTTTTTTATGTATGTTCCCCGATTACTCTAAGATGGCTGGACCGATTTGGATTTTTTTTTGTTTTGTTCGAGAGTGTATACATCACAGTTGGTCCCATATAAAATTGTTTAACTTTGCTTTGGTAGTTTTTGAGTTAGCTTCAATAATACGTATTTTTTCCCCATTTTACATGGATTATGTTCTAGTTTGTTTTGCAGGTAGTGGTATTTGAATTTGTGTGGGGTAGGTACACAACTAAAAAGTGAAAAATAAAAACTTTTTTACAAAAAAATACAACCGACTTCCAAAAACAACACTACAAAGTGAAAAATAACTTTAATTTCGGAAGTCGGTGGCAAAAAACGAAAATACATTTAACTAGACACCGACTTCCGAAATTAAAGTTATTTTTCACTTTGTGGTGTTGTTTTTGGAAGTCGGTTGTATTTTTTTGTAAAAAAGTTTTTATATACAATCTATAGGTACATACCAAGACTCCTCCGTGCCTCGGAAAGCACGTCAAGCCGTTGGTCCCGGCTGTCAATCGATAACCAGTCTTACCAAGGGGTATCGTATTACCTAGAAACTGGTTGTGGAGGTTAGACAGGCAGTCGCTCCATGTGCAATAATGGTACTGTGAAATCAAGAAAAAAAAAATCAGCTGTTCAGTACATTTATGTTCGCATAATATTGTCAAAATGTAGGGAACAGATGATTATTTTTTCTCGATTTCAGGTTTGGTCCCTTAATAAAAGTTGATGAAAAATGTTTTATTTGTTTTACAAGTAAATTTAACAACTAGTGATTGGAGTCTCCTTTTAAGCAAAAAAGCCTCTGTTAGGAGACTCCGCTCTTCCAAAACTTAAAATATTAACATAAAATTACTTGTTTCAAGTGTTATAAAAACAGGCGATTTAATATAAAAAGAGAAAATTAAAACTAAACAAGAAGCATGCAAATGTGTGAGTGAGAGTAGGGGTGTGTGAATGTGACTATGACTATGAAGGTGTGTAAATGTGAAAATGGGGGTGTGTGAGTGTGGGATACTAAGGAGTGTTACTGTGAGTGTAAAGGTGTGTAAATGTGAATGTTGAATGTGAGCATCTGTGTGTATGAAAGTTAAGTGATAGTCTGAGGGTTTGTTAAATTTAATGTAAAATACAGAGTGAGTGTAAGTGGCAATGAATGAATCAGACTATATACGACAAGTACGAAAGATGAGAGCATTAAGTGTAAGGTTTTATTTTATTCCAGTAGCTTCTCCGTGTCATCATAAGTAAGTGGTTTTATCCAATTAGTTACTATTTTTTTACTGTCATTTAATCACAGTTGATCATAATTTTATTATGAGTACAATGACCCCTTAAAAAGTTGCCACTGTTTACACTTACACCCTGTATTAAGTTACACACGTTACTGACTCAGAACTAATAAAGTAAAGATAAGATTCTGAGCACCTACTACTGTATTATCGTTACCTATCATTATTCTTGAGTACGTTGATAATGGCGTGGTTGAGCTGAATGCGTCTACGTGACACAATGATTTTAGTTTTTTTTTTTTTTTTTTTTTTTATTTTTTTATTTTAGAGTTGCTATTGTCCTGGTTTGAAAGGGGTACTTGTATTACAGGAGCCTGAAATATCTTAGATTTGTAGGCATTAATATATTGAAAACCTTTTGTAGGTTTACAAGGTCAAATTAAATTAGCTAGCGAAACTGCAGACGTGATGCGTATCGATATCTAGACACGACAGTGACTTGTCCTGGCTTATTTTATTGAGTTATTCAGACTTCGCGGGCTTGATTACACGCCCTCTGGTATAACATAGAGCACTCTTTATTATTTATGTTAAACAAATTTAAAGTGAGACGTATGACAAAATAAAAATAAAATGATTTGATGATTTATTTTTTGGGGTCAATGACCGCTGCTAGTGTTGTTACTTGAAGTGTGAATTTAGAAAATTGTGAATTTGAAATATCGATAGAATAGAATAGAATAGAATACTCTTTATTATGCACACCATTTAAAATACAGGTATGAATATTGAAATACATAGGGTGACACAATGGGCGGTCTTATCGCTAAAAGCGATCTTTTACAGGCAACCTTTGGATGGAGTATGAGGACAAGGAGAGACAATACTGCAGAAAAAAATAAAAAAAAAAATTTCAACAAAAAAAAAAAATAAAAAAAAAATCCCATATAAAATTCGATTTTTTTTTCTGAATTCTTCGATATTCGATACCCATCACATCTGTAAAGTTTACACAAAAAAAAAAAACAGATTTTTAAAATGATATTTTAAGTGATTACACTAAATTTTTTTTTTTTGGGGTTGCTGTCCCCCATATAAAAATTTCATCAAATTAATTTCTTTTTAGGACATAGGATACTTTCTATCACGGTAGTACTTTCCCGCGGGATAATTTCTAACATCCACGTGGGCGGAACCACGAGCAAAAGATCGTTTATAATATGTTCCAAAAGACGAGAAAAACCACTAGCTTTCAATACCAACCAATGAGGGTTTCATGAAAATGCACGCCACTAGTTAACACATTTACAAGAGGTCTTCCATTTCGACAGAAAATATAAAATATATGATGACGTTCATCATTCGGTTCTTTCATTCGTTCACCATTGAATCACGATTAGGGCTCGTACACACAGCGGTCCGTTTAACAGGTCCATTTTATCGTATATGTTTTTATTCGGCGTATGTAGTTGTATATTATGAGCGATTTCACATACATGACAGTATTCCAGATCCAGTAAAAAATACCGATCCGATAAAATATACAACTGTCCGATTTACAGGTCCGTTTTATCTTATACCGTTTTATTAGGCGATGGCGTATGAGCGAGTTCCCACATACAACAGTATTAAAATACCTAGGTACTGATTGATGATTGATTGAAAACAGTCCTGTAAATGCGGTGTGAACCTCCAGTAGCGACGGATCTGTTAAAAATGATCCTGTAAAAACGGATTTTCTGTGTGTACGCACCCTAAAGAAAATATAGTCTCTTTGAAACTTTTGTTTGACAGGTGCCAGGACCTGACGTCTCAGTGCTGCCACCTAGTCAACGTCATTTCTTAAAACCCTCATTAAGAAGTTATGACCCGAAATTTTCAGCCTTAATACCATCAACTTATTCCCATAGCTGTCCCAGGCTTCAAACAAAGGTCATAAGTGAGTTGCTGAACTCAGTTTCCAGTTTCTATGACGTTTATTTGCCAACTTGTACCGTAAACCGTGTTTATACAAAGTTTGTGTGTTTTGTATTTCAGAATTTTGTTAATTTTTGATGAAATTGTTTTTAGTGCTGAAGTTACTTTTGATTTTGAGAGTTTTCAGTTTGAAGTTTGTGGCTTTTAGTTTTGTGTTTTGAAATTAAATGGACAACACATTTTTGCATATTGCAGATATAAATGTTTGCTAGCTCAACATGTGGATATTTTATTACTACAGTAGAATACGCTTATAATGACATCGAAGGGAAGTGACAAACACGTCATACTAAGCGGACGTCATACAAAGCATAGTTGTACAGTCAGCAACAAAAGTTGATTAACACTTCAGTCTTTTAAATCTTAATTATTGAGAAAAATATTTAATTAAAATCGGAACAGATGTAAATTTTAAAGAAAATTAACTCTTATCTATTAAATGAAATGCTAAAACGCAGGCTATCGTATCATTTTGTGTTATTTTACATGATGTCAAAAAATAGCAGTGTTAACAGACTTCTGTTGCTGACCGTACCTAAGAAATTTCCCATACTAACTAACTACGTTTTAACTTATCAATAAACTGAACTGAAGTCTAGAGGAATTGGACCGACTAAATTAACTTAACGATGCGGAAGCAGCAAAATCTCCTTCATTCATCAGCTTAGCGAACCGTCCGTTAGATGTTCAACCTAATCACTTAGTTCTTACATTAGTGGATTGGAAACAGAACTACTGTTACGATTTTCTCTTTGAAGTTTAGCTATTGAAGGTTGGATGGTCATTATTGTTATATTGTCAAAATCAATATGCCTAGCCTTTTCCCCAACTATGTGGGGATCGGCTTCCAATCTAACCGGAATAGCTGAATATCAGTATTTTACATGGAGCGACACAACCCAGTAACTGGGTAACGATACCGTCCCCTTGGTAAGACTTATCAGACTTTCGGACTTCTGACGAGCCGTAACTACTGTTAAAGATCCACGATTGACAGCCGGGACACCCACACCCATCCACGGACCAACCCTGGCAAGCGTAGCTTAAACTGAGGGATCGACCCGTGCTGCTGTTATTACTTAGCCATTAGCTCCTCCTCGTATATTGTTATTGTGTATTGGATAAAATTGGAAACTGCTTCATTGTTTTAGAAGTTGACTGAAAAGCGTATGGTTCTACAATTTTCAGGTAGGTAAAGTTGTGTTTTTTTAACCATGAGCATTTAGTAGCTTTTTAGGGTTCCGTACCTCAAAAGGAAAAAACGGAACCCTTATAGGATCACTCGTGTGTCTGTCTGTCCGTATGTCGGTCTGTTTGTCCATCTGTTACAGCCAATTTGCTCCGAATCTAATAAACCGATTAATTTGATATTTGGGACAAATATGAATTTCTGTGACCCGAACACGGAAGGGTAAAGTAATTAAATGAATTTTGAATATGGGGGTCAGTTTTGGGGGGCAAACAAGATGTAAAAAAAGTTTTGCAAACTATAGGTACCGTGTAATATATCAAATGAAAGGGTTTCTATGAGGGTCTCAAATATTTTTTTGTTGCCTCCCGTTCAGCTGATTTCTTTAAGAAGGGCATCAATAAACTGCCACTGCGTTGGCAAAGATGCATTGATTGCATGGGTGATTACTTCGATTAATACAAATAAAAAATGCATGAAAAAATTCGTTTAAATTTTTTCATACAAAACGGCAATTTCATAGGTAAAGACCTATTATATATTTTTTTTTTTATAATTTTAAAATAAATTGTTTAAAAGTTATTTAAGAAAATAGACGAAAATTGACCCTTATCTCCGAAACTACTAAGCCTAAAATTTAAAAAAAAATACAGAAAATAGACCTTTGCGTACCTGTAGATTACAGGAAAACCTATAAGAAGTCTGTGGTCTTAAAATAACATGGTAAATCTCTCAATATTGTGATTACAAACTTACATTTACAGTTGGAATGTATGGGAGAATATGTTTTTCAACTACAATGTGAAGTTTTTTCTTGGGATTAATTCATCCTAACTACGGAACTCTTGATTGTGCGTGGTCCGACACGTACTTGGCCGGTTTTTGTAGGATTTTTTTCCTGTTCTTAGAAATAAATTCTATTGTAAAAATCACTTGTTTTAAATTATTCTTTACTGTCTAGGTGCTGAGTGCAGAAAACTCATAACACTGATATCACGAAAATTACCGAGGCAGAGCCAACACCACAAGACCGTGCTTATACACTACATTAAATCCAATACATCCCTGGCGTTTAATTCTTCCATTTCTTTCTCTGTTTCCACGAACTGAGGCATCAAACAATTCCAATACAATTAAAGTATAAAAGCACTGATCCATAATACCTTTCCTAGAAGAACTCCGACTTTTAATCACATGCAAGATCGATTTAACAAAGATTCAAGTTAATCACGCATCCATCCAAGCTCTCCACTTGATTGGAACCGTTTTCCTAGATTAATAGTTACTGTAACGTACCTTTTAAAATGTATTACTATCTAACTTAACGACGCACATAAGTCTTGTTGATAGGACCTATTTATTTGCAATTAGGTTCCGTAGTAGTTTTGGTCCTTGGTTTTGGTGGTCGTAGTGGTTTTGGACCCTTGGGTTATCCGTGATGGTTCGTGACACGGAAGCGTTTTTGATGAATTGGAGGGTGAAGATTAAGTGTAATCAATTTGTGTCATTATTGACACCACACACACACACACACACACCCACACACACATACCCTCCTAGATTTAAGGTAAATTTCGTTTGTATGTACACTCCTACATTATTATTGTTTCTAGTTTTAGAAGAGCGGGGTCTCCTTGTACAGGTATTTATTATACTTAAAAGGAGGCCTCTATGCATGATTATATATTGTAGAAGTTTGTAAAGTTAACTGAAATATTTTTTTTTTTTTTTTGAGTATGGAGGGTAAAACGGGACCCTGTTACTAAGACTTCGTTGTCTGTCCGTCTGTCACCAGGCTGTATCTCATGAATCGTGATAGTTAGACAGTTGAAATTTTCACAGATGATGTATTTCTGTTGCCGCTATAACAGCAAATACTAAAAAACAGAATAAAATTATATTTTTAAGGGAGCTCCTATACAAAAAACGTGTTTTTTTGCCGTTTTTATAGATAATGGTACGGAACCCTTTGTGCGCGAGTCCGACTCGCACTTGGCCGGTTTCTTCAGCAATGCTGGTAAAATGAGTACTTGAAATTTAAATTATGAAGCCTCAAACTATTAGTCTTAAACCACTTTGGACGTAATTAGTTAATATAATAAAATACATTAATAATAGCATTAAAATAAATTACCCTTTTGTCCACGTGTAGCAAGAAATCAAACTGAATTAAATTGTTATTCAGTTTTTACACGACTGCCTAAAAAAGGAGGGTAATATTTTCAAGGTTAACGTATGTATCTTTGTGAGATTTTCTCAGTCATTAGTCACTCAAAGTGAAAGCAAGTGAGAGGAAAAATAAAAGAATATGTGAATTTAAAAATGCGGTGCACGGAAAATTTGCCTAGTTTGTCACTTTACTTGAGAACCATTTAGATACAAGTTGAGAGTCGAGCAGTCGAGAACAACAAGATTTTAAGGGGACTGAAGCAGAACTACTAGCTTGACAGTACCTTCCACTGTATGGAATAAAAGTTCAGTAGTGCAATTCTGTAATGATCTCACCGTGAAAACATAAGTGAAGTGATCTTAAAGTTAGCTGTCAATAATGTCAACCCCTAGCACATCAGGGATGACGGCTTACTTCACACTCACTTCACCTAAGTTATCACGGTGAGATGTTTACAGAATAGCACTACAGGATTAATGATAATTATTAAAAACTGAAAAAATACGAAAATAATTCGGATACAAATCGGGATCGTGAACATAATTGAGAAGTTCTAACGGAAAGTCTTGAACGCAACACACATGTCCACACCACTTATAATGTAGTAGGTACAGTTATCCTTATGAGCGTTGGCTCCGTATGGCATTTCATACAAACTTTCAAGTCCTTTTTTATCGAAATGAATGAACCAATTTTAATGAAACTTAATACATATAAGCAGGATACATAGGTCTAAAAAGTTAGATAAGAACCGTTGGGAGTGATAAATTCGAGAGAAAAAGCCGGAATTTAGTCACGTTGCGTAGGAGAAAGATACTTGGCCAGGCTATGCCACACCCGCGGCTGTAAAACCCAAGATGTTGATGATAGTACAATCTGTTTTCAAAGTTATGTATTTCTGTACAAGATTCTACCCCCCCCCCCCCCTCCTCCTCCACCCTTCCTCCCCCCCAGCGCAGTTGTACTCCGAAGCCCAAGTACTTACGTACGGTGAGAAGACACATACTTCAAGCACACACACACACACCATTTTTTATTATTTTGTATTACTTTAGTAATTTTTATTTAGGGGCTTGTGGCTAAGTATTAACTGCCGCACGGGCCGATTGATCAGGTTAAGCTACGCTTGCAGCGATTTGTCCGTGGATGGGTGACCGTTTTTACATACCAAGACCCTCCGTGCCTCGGAGAGCACGTTAAGCCGTTGGTCCCGGCTATCATTCGTGGATCTTTGACAATTGTTACGGGTCATCAGAAGCCTGGAAGTCTGACAACCAGTCTTACCAAGGGGTATCGTATTACCCAGTAACTGGGTTGTGGAGGTGAGATAGGCAGTCGCTCCATGTGAAATGCAGCTGACTATGGTTAGACTGAAAGCCGACCCCAATATAGTTGGGAAAAGGCTAGGCAGATGATAACTTTAATAATTTTTATTTCCCTTCCTTTGTTTATTATCTTATTGCATAAGTTTTGAATAGTGTTTCCTCCCGGAGAAGGCACTGTCTCTTGTAACCTAGCACAAGTGTCAGGCACTTCATACAATTTGTAAACACTTTCTTAAGTAATATAGATTATTATCTCCTTTAAAATATTAATTTAGGTACAAGGAAGCATATTTAATTGTTACCACTTCCCAGAAAATGAAGATAAAATTAGCGTCGCACATCACGCCATGACAATGTCAAACGAGGTAGGTAGAGGCCGTATAATTAATGATTCTCTGTTCCAAAGTGAAGGTTTTCGATTATGTAATCAAGTCAGGGTATGAAGTTACAACCTTCCGAAGAATAGAAGATTTTTTTAACAATAGGTGTATTTTCGTGTAGCTTGATTTTTTAGGTCAATTAACAATTTTAATTTTCGGGTGATCACTGGTTTTATCAACTTTGTTCAGTAGTTTCTGTCTAATCGTTAAATATTGATTCAGGTTCTTTATCTTGAGGAATTTTGAAGATTAAAAAAAAACACACATTGCCTTTGGTTATTCGTCGAAGACATTTTTTTATTCATAGCTAATAATCATGTCACCACGGAGTAAATATGACACAAATAAGCCAAAGTAGGTACTAACTAAATCAGAAATCATCTAAAACAATGTTATATTTATAACTAGGTGGCTATGCTGTGCACAATACATTGAAACCCTGATCTCCAAACTAGGGGTGTCCCTCCGCAGCAAAGTCACAAGCCAATATTTGTAACTCATTGGTACAAAGCATTTCTTTAAATAGTTGAATGAAGAGAAAAATAGAAATAAAAAATAAAAATAATTATAAAAAATATTGTTTCTAAGGTTTTCAACATCCTCCACATCCAGATAGCAGATTTAAGATAATGCAACAATAATAAAATTAACTTTTCAAAAATTTTTGAGAATATTGTATAGGTAAGTACGAGTACATAGTTGTACATATCAAAATTGTATTATTTTACAATCATACTATAATATTATATTATAATTATAAATGAATGAATGAAATGCACCGACCTCAGCTTGATTTGAAAAGATAATTACTTTTCTACTGCGTACTTCACGTGTTTTTGCCGTAATTAAACCTGCCATTTGCTTCAAGTCATTTCAGAACATTTAATTTAAGAGGCCTGTCACAAAATTGCATTTTGACAGATTAGTATGGCGACGCATCGCATTATGTAGCAATTAAGTAGTTGTCAATCTGCCTAGCCTTTTCCCAACTATGTTGGGGTCAGCTTCCAGTCTAATAGAATGCAGCTGAATAATAAAATAAATAAATAAATAAATATGTTTGGACATATCACACAACGCCATCTAGCCCCAAGCTAAGCAACCTAATGCTTGTGTTATGGTAACGAGATGGCTGATAAACTACTTATATACATTTTTTTTTTGTAAATACATACATATTATAGATAGAAAAACACCCAGACTCGGAACAAATACTTGTAGGTCGTACAAATATTTGTTCCGTGCGGGAATCGAACCCGCGACATGCTGCGCAGCAGTCAATCGCTCAACCACTGCGCCAACCGTGTCGTCGAAATATCGTGTCGTCGAATACCAGTATTTCCACCATCGAGCGACTGCTTACCTGACCTCCACAACCCAGTAACTGGGTAATATGATACCCCTTGGTAAGATTGGTCGTCAGACTTTCGGGCTTCTGACGACCCGTAACGACTGTCAAAGATCCACGAATAACAATCAGGATCAATGGCTTAACGTGCTTTCCGAGGCACGGAGAAGTCTCGGTATGTAAAGATGGCCACCCATCTACGGCCCAACCCCGGCAACCGTAGCTTAACCTGATGGATCGACCCGTGCGGCTGTTATTACTTAGCCACGAGCTCCTTACAATTTTGTAGTTGTAATTACGTTTATTTTGAGTCTTACAATTTTTTTGTTGTTTAAATGATGAAATTTTAGTTTCTAATGAACTACCGTTTATTCTGGTATAAATTTTACGTAACAATATTAATGCAGTAAGGAGAAATTTACAGTTAATTCTGAGCGTTTTCAGTAGTTTTATGGTTTTAAATGGGATTTTTAAGCTATTCCATAGGTTTATATTTCAAAATTCTGAGGCCTCTATAAACTAAACCACTATTAAGAGATATTATTACATATTTTTAATTTCATTTATTTATGGTACAGTAGTCAATCCACGAGCTTGAAAAATTCAGTTGCGTATTTGATGATGGACTTGCTTCGGAATTTTTGCTTTATTTATATACCTACATACGAACAAATTGCGAAAAGCGAGGCCGCTATGCTGTACTAATAACTATTCTCCACCACTCAATAGGTAAAACTAATAAATACTACATCAGTTTTAGTATATGCGAAACCCGAAACACGTGTCTAGTATTTTTATGTAAAGAATCTATGTACAAAATTTCAAAACTGTATCATGAAAAATCACAAAGTTATAAGCTTGTTATGTTACCTGGTTGTCCGTTCAAAAACATGATCACCACGCGGCGCCCGCTGCACGCCCGTGCCTAGTGCCGCTATGACCTGCAGTGACTTGTGTTCGTCGCGCGGTGTCCTTAGTGTAACCTTTTTTAAAGATTTTTGGGGCAAAATATAACACCGTACAAAAATTATTGGAATCGATTCAGTTATTTATTCTGAATAAACTATATTCAGGTTTCGCATATACTAAAATAATGTTCTATATAAGATATATCAAGAAGAAGAATATATAAGATATAATATATGTATAGTCTTTCAGTTTCTCGGAATATAATAATAACGCCAAAATTGGCCTACCTATTTACGCAAAAATCACGGTTGAAATGTAATATGCCTCTACGTTTTGACTGATTCTTTAGCGGCTTGAAATAAAATATACGGATAACAAAACCTAATATGCAAAACCAGCCGAAAAAAGTTTCGAATTTCAAACTCAAACTGAAGCCATATTTTCTGATCCGAATACCGCAGAGCTCTCGTAAAAAAGTTACTTTCAAACTCCGACCCTTGTGATCCAAAACTCATCGATTCGTCAATAAATATACGTTATCTCCCATTGAAGCTCATAGCAGAACGGGGAAAAAACGATGAGCATACAATGGCGGACGCAATTACATGTCTTCTATAGTCGTTTGCATTCACCGCCCCGCTTTACTTTGTAATGTGTATTTGTGTGGGCAAGTTGTGAGCAAACAGCGGTTGTTAGAACTAAATTAGTCCCTTTATGTTCGCCACATAGGGATTATTTCATCATCATAATTTCAGCCGAAAGACGTCCACTGGTGGACATAGGCTTCCCCCAAGCACCGCCAATTTAACCGGTTCTGTGCTTCCCGCGTCCAGCGGATTCCTGCAGCTTTCACAAGGTCATCAGTCCACCTCGTGGGGGCCTTTCAACCAAGGATTGTTTATAAAAACCAAATTGGCACGAAATGACTTCAGTCTCAGTCTCTTCTAACCTTTAAAGCCTTAGTTTTGATTTTTGACCCGTATTTACTTCACAAATTATATAAATTTCCATTTATTTATCCGTTTATCTAGATAATACGTGTGAATATTAAAATCACCGACATTTCCATTCAAATATCTAGCCGTAATTTCAAAGTTTAAACCCAACTCCTACACCAAAAATTGAGAACTTAGCATATCAATGCTTTCAACCCTTTCATCAATCAACGCTCCTCAAAGGACCAGCGGCAGCGTATCTGTTGGGATATTAGGACCAAACCTTTAATCGTCTTCGCTTTAGACTTGCGCCACCAAAACGTCCCCATTCGCTTATCTGCTATGAGTCGGCGAATGCCTCTGAACACAGTTTGAGCTTCATACGTCATCGTTGGTACAGACATTACCTGTGCGTCACGGTGAATGTAAAATTTTGTGTGACGTCATTAAGTGAGGCACATGTACGATTATTACTGTTATCGCGAGGCAAGAGGCAATTGGTGTCGTAAATTATATTTTGTTAATGTGTTCGTGTAGGTCTATGTTTATTTATGTAAGGGTAAGGTATGTCAAGTCATTTAATTTTGTGTGATACGGAATTTTTGAGGTGATTATTTTTGGTAGGTCGGTCTGCGAACATTTAAAGTGACAGTGTGTGGTAATGTTTTAGTATGGAATTTGGGCTGAAATATTCGAGCGTAACTTTTTACGCTACAGTACCTAAATCTTCCCGGCGTTGATAAAGATCAACGCCGGGAAGATTTAGGTACTGTAGCTACGAAACCATGAAATAGATTCGCTTACAATATGAAAATCTTAGGAACACCGTAATAATATCGTAGGGATATGTACAGGAATAATAGAAATTTACAAGCTAAATAGGCTCGCTCCCTATTGCATGGGACTTAACGCAGGCGTAAGGGTGTTTTTCCAACAGACATGTGCTATGCAGCTATGCTGTGAGGATGTGAAAGCTAAGCTCTGAAACTACGTGACCGTTTCCACTGATGCTAAGCTGTGTAGCGGAGGTAGCTGTGCAAGGAAGATGCGCAGCTCGAGCTATGCGATGCATCAACAGTAGAGAAGGCATGGGGAGGGGCAGCTACACCACTCGCGCATTCATAGCTCCCATCCATAGCACACATCCTTCCGTATAAGAAACATAACTTAGCTGAACCTGTTTCCACCAGTGCTATGCTATGTGGACCAATGAATATGATTGGTGGATATCAAACGCATCCATAGTAACGTTGCACAGCACATCTCTGGTGAGAGATGTGCTACGCATCTTTGCTGCGAGAGATTTGTTTCCACTAATGCTAAGCTGTGTAGCGGAGGTAGCTGTGCAAGGAAGATGCGCAGCTCGAGCTATGCGACGTATCGACAATAGGGAGGGCACGGGGAGGTCTGCACATAGCTACACCACTCGCGACCATCCATAGCACGCATCCATAGCTCGCATCCACGGCATGCACCCTTCCATATAGAAAACGTAGCTGAATTGAATCAGTTTCCACTAGTGCTGCTATGTGGACCAATGAATATGATTGGTGATTATCAAATGATCAAATGCATCCATAGCGACGTAGCGTAGCCCATCTCTGGTGGAAAAGCAGCCTTAATGTCATGTGATATGTACAACAAGTCATTTACATTTAACTGTAAACATAACCTAAAAATAACAAAATTATATTCTAACATAACTAAAACTATTAACAAAACTAAAATATGGCGTCGAAAAATTCCTCCGCATCGCTGTCGACTGGTAAAGTACCCAAGAGACTGGCGAAATGCGCAAAATTTCTAGTATTAGTTTACCGGCATTCATATCCTCGGTCCACGACACAGATAAATTAATCAGGAAAAGCCAAGCCTCCACACTGGTTAATTTTGATGTGCCTTGTTTCACCGAGGCTATAGATGCCTGGAGACTCGCTTGCCCGAATTCAGACCCACCCGACAATCCATTTTCCCAGAGACGGTGGGATGAGCCGCTCTGCAGAGTAGTACAGAACAATTTACTTGACACGTCTGCTACTACTGCGGAGCGTGCGCGTCTGCTGGCTGTGGGTAAGTGGGAGTCCGGTCTGTGGCTTCATGCACTACCGTCGTCGAACATAGGCACTTTGTTCGACGACACTACTTTCCGCCTCGCTGCTTCTACGACTAGGAGCTCCTTCTTGTTCTCCTCATCGCTGTCACTGTGGCGAAGTTGTCAACAGCCTCGGACACCACGGCCTGTCTTGCAGCCGAAGTGCGGGTCGCTTAGCACGGCACGCGAACATCAATGACATCATCCGATGAGCCCTTGTCACCGTCGGCGTTCCAGCTGTATTAGAACCCAATGGCTTGGCACGCGACGATGGCAAGAGACCGGACGGCATGTCTTTATTTCCATGGAAGTTGGGAAGGCCTTTAGTGTGGGACGCAACGTGTGTCGATACTCTTACACCATCCCATCTTCCTGGCTCTGCGTGCTGTGCTGGCACTGCTGCTGCCGCTGCGGAAATCCTCAAGCGGCGGAAGTGTAATAACCTTATCGGCCGTGGGGTCCGAGTGCTCATAGTTTGTTCAAGGAAATCTCCAAACGGCTGGTTGACACTTCCCGTGACCCAAGGGCTGGCTTTTACCTTGGCCAGCGGCTTAGCATTGCCATACAACGTGGCAATGCCGCCAGTCTCTTGGGTACAACAAGTTAAATATGATTTTGATCTCCGACTTTCATTGATTTTAAACTGAAGATCACGTCTAAACGAGTAGTGTTAATGAATGGGAAAAAAAAAATTACAGCATTTTTTTTAATAACTTTTTCTTTTAAATCTGTGAATATTTCACAATCATCATATTTATTGTTTTACATTGTGTAATTAATTTGTAAAGTTATGTTTAACGCAGATAAAAAGCGGAAAATCACGCAAAAACTATCAAGCGTATTTTTATTACAAAAAAAACTTCACAATTTTAAAGTTACGTAATTTATCTTTTGGTATACGTGTTTTATTAAAATACCTTTTGTTTTATGTATAATAAATTAATAACGCGTCTAATTTGGGACAACGCTCCTTGATGGGTGAGTCCTATTACTGGCTGGACGTACGACGCGTTGCGTAAGCTCAGCACAGAATACCCTAGCTAACCACTCAAGGCCAATGGCATATATGTGCGACTTAAGAAGGCATCATAAAAAAAATCTTTAATTCATGACTTTATGTCCTCTAGAGGGCGCCATATTCTATTTAATGTGACATCACATAGCCTTTTTTTTAGGTGGAAAATCATCAAATGACTTCTTCCGCTCTGGGCAGAGCAGGAGAGCGTGTCAGACTTTTACTGACTAAAACCTACCCGTGTTCCTTCAGTTGCCTGTGCCAGGGCCACGGTAACTCTTTCGAACAACCCGGACATCACATAGCCTACAACCAGCGGACGATAAAGACGCTTCCAACGATACATCATTTATCAAATTATATTAAGTAGTTTAGAAGTTATGAGATAACAGATGAACATACATACATATACATACCGGTCAAAATCATAACCCTCCTGTTTGCTTCGCCGTAGTCGGGTAAAAAGAAATTAAAAGCAAAATAACTTATTCTATAAGAATTACTACAATTAATAAATCAAACCGTGACTTCAACAGATGAATAAGTAATCCAATCGCTTAATGTAAAACGAAAATTAACAAAAGCTCTACTCTAGAGGACCTCTAACTTTGAAGTTAGTGCCAAACTTAAGCCAAAGGATTAAAGTTTTAGAATAAATAATCTTATTAAAAAGATTAATAGTGTTACAGAGCGGTTGGATGATTAAACAGAAAGCTGAATACGTGTAAAAGGCTTTGTTAATAATACGTTTAAGATTAAAAGTTAGTCAAACTCAAACTTATTAAAACTTAAAGCATTTACAGATACTTCTGAATATTTCGTTCAAAAATTTGAAACTAATTTGCCTGTTCTAAAGTGTGGATTCCTATGGAGAAGAATAAGTAAGATACTTCATAATCACTCTTTTAAGAACAAATTTTTCAATAATCAGATAACTTTTATCTGAAGAATAAAATATGAGAGTTTGACATCTTTTCTACTAGCTATCGTAAAAACATGAAGGTTTCTATATTATATATAAGTTAAATATTAATGTATTATACATATAAACCTCCCGGAATAAATTCTCTAAATGATAGTGAAAACCGCATCAAAATCCGGTGCGTAGTTTAGGAGAACAACGCGGCCACACAGACAAACACGAAAAGTGACTTTTCGTGTTTGTCCGAGTTACAGGCTTTGCTTACAACTAATGAGTACATAACCCCGTTGGGGCGCGGCAAGATAACTTAAAACTAGACTATTGTGTCTGTAACGTTATTAATTAGAACATTATTAAATAAAAATATTTACATTAAGTCTAGAATTTTATTACATTATTAAATATTTATATTAAATTGTGTTATATTATATTATCATTATATTCTGTTATTATTAACCGACTTCAAAAAGGAGGAGGTTCTCAATTCGTCGGAACCTTTTTTTTTTTTTATGTATATTCCCCGATTACTCGAAGATGGCTGGAGCGATTTGGATTTTTTTTTTGTTTTATTCGAGAGCCATCACAGTTGGTCCCATATAAAATTGATGAACTTTGCTTGGGTAGTTTTTGAGTTAGCTTCAATAATACTATTTTTTCCCCACTTTTACGTGGATGATGTTCTAGTTTGTTTTGCAGATAGTGGTATTAGAATTTTTGTGGGGTAGGTACACAACTAAAAAGTGAAAAATAAAAACTTTTTTTTTACAAAAAAATACAACCGACTTCCAAAAACAACACTACAAAGTGAAAAATAACTTTAATTTCGGAAGTCGGTGGCAAAAAACGAAAATACATTTAACTAGACAACGACTTCCGAAATTAAAGTTATTTTTCACTTTGTAGTGTTGTTTTTGGAAGTCGGTTGTTTCTTTTTGTAAAAAAGTTTTTATTTCATTTATAGTATCATTATAATCTGTAATCTTTTACTATCTAGTAGTTACCTAATATCTCATTATTATATAAAGTTTAGAAACTTTCACAAACATATTACATTCACATTATATACGGATGCTCTACTTACAGCGTATTATGGTTTAGTAGAATCCCATCTATTCTATGGGCTAATATTTTGGGGTAACTCGACGGAAAAAGAATCAGCATTCAAGTCTCAAAAAAGATGTTTACGGGCGATGTTTAAACTTGAGAAAACCAATAGCTGCGTACCCTATTTTAAAAATTACAAGATATTAACTTTACCGTGCTTGTACATATTAGAGGTCGTTGTGTTTGTTAAGTCGAATCCGCTTTATTATAAGCGTCTAGCCGACATATTCCCACGCAATAGACGTGACAATTGTCAACTTTGTCTCCGATCCGCTAAGACGTCCCTATTGCACAAAAGTGTATACTGTATAGCTCCAGTAATTTATAACAAAGTACCTAAAAGTTGGAGAGAACTACCTCAATCTATGTTTAAAAATAAACTTCGTACTTTTTTGACCGCCAGAGCATATTATAGCGTTACTGAGTTCCTTAATGAAAAGGAATTTGTCTTGACATAAGTAATTAGATTAATTTGGAGCTTCTTATATAATAATGTTGACTTACTCTATAATTTTAATAACCCATTAATAATTAAGTATGATAACTTTTAATATTTTGTTAATTTTTTTTTATTGTATTAATCCATTATTTTGCACGTCACGCAGTGGCAAACATGTTGAACTTATTGTATGCACTTTCTATGTATATACACACACATGTTTAAGCAAATAAAGAAAATCTTAACTTACATTTAATTTGTATATTATTAATTAAACTTATAGCTAACTTTTAACTAGCTTTATAACGAACAAAAAAATAAAATATATTAAATAATTATAATTCACATATTCTAAGGGTTTTTATCATCTATATTAGGATACTTATTAGTATAGAAACAAAAGCTGTCAAACCGCCATATTTATTCCATAAATAAAAGTTATCTGACAATTGAAAAATTTGCCCTTATTCAAGTTACAATTATAACTTTGCTTACTGCTTTAATGAATGTATGAATGAATAATGTAGGTATATGTTGTCGTGGTTTTCTGATCCAAATCGACTTCAAAAAGGAGGAGGTTCTCAATTCGTCGGAACCTTTTTTTTTTTTTTTTATTTTTTTTTATGTATGTTCCCCGATTACTCGAAGAGGGCTGGACCGATTTGGATTTTTTTTGTTTTGTTCGAGAGGGTCACAGTTGGTCCCATATAAAATGGATTAACTTTGCTTTGGTAGTTTTTGAGTTAGCTTCAATAATACGTATTTTTGCTCCACTTTTATATGGATGATGTTCTAGTTTGTTTTGCAGGTAGTGGTATTAGAATTTGTGTGGGGTAGGTTCCACAACTAAAAAGTGAAAAATAAAAACATTTTTACAAAAAAAATACAACCGACTTTCAAAAACAACACTACAAAGTGAAAAATAACTTTAATTTCGGAAGTCGGTGGCAAAAAACGAAAATACATTTAACTAGACACCGACTTCCGAAATTAAAGTTATTTTTCACTTTGTAGTGTTGTTTTTGGAAGTCGGTTGTATTTTTTTGTAAAAAAGTTTTTATTAAGCTTAACTTGATTTACCTGCCTCGTTGATCTAGTGGTCGCAAGCGCTACTGCTGAGCATGAAGTCCTAGGTTCCATTCCCAGGTCGGACAAAGTGTTATTGGGTTTTTCCAATAGAAATTTCCCAATAGCAGCCCGGAGTCTGGATTTGTGCCCAGTGATAGCAATAGGCTCGCCCCCTATTACATTGGACTTAAACATAACCGGCGAAATGTGGTTGTACTCTAAATATACCTTTGCTTAACCCTTCGGGGATTACAAGCGTGATGTTATGTTATGTATTTTAAACTCAAGGTCAGTGGATGGGTGAACACCTTTACATACCGAGACTCCTCCGTGCCTCGGAAAGCACGTTAAGTCCCGGCTGTCCGGGAATCGATTGCCGATTCCCGGCCACCGTAGGCGCGGGCTTGCGGACGACGAGTAATGGGCAGCTCGCCGTCCGGTAAGGACCAGGCCCGGGTCGACGGCGCGTTGTGCTCCATGCGCGCCTCAAAGAGTTGTCAGCAGTGACGGGGTCAATTGGGCCGATGCCGCCGGGGTCGCGGGTAGTTCGAAAGAGATACCGTGGCCCTGGCACGGGCAACTGAAGGATCATGGGTGGGTTTTAGTCAGTAAAAGTCTGACACGCCCTCCCGCTCTGCCCAGAGCGGGAGAAGTCATTTGATGATTTCCCATCCACAAAAAAAAAAGTCCCGGCTGTCATTCGTGGATCTTTGACAGTCGTTACGGGTCGTCAGTAGCCTGAAAGTCTGACAACCAGTCTACCAAGGGGTATCATATTACCTAATTACTAGGATGTGGAGTCGCTCCCTGTAAAATACTGGTATTCTACTGCATCTGGTTAGACTGGAAGCCGGCCCCAACATAGTTGGGAAAAGGCTAGGCTGATTGATTTTGTATTTTAAAACTCAAGTTTTTTTTATTCTAAATCTGTCAGAGTATTAACAATTTCGAAATAAAATGACACATCATTCTGAAATTGAACTATTTTCATTGAGCCTTTGAACGTTATAAGTCTGTTCCTGCCTGGTGATATTAATATTTCATTTTCCAATATTAGATATTATGATCGAATGGATTACGTGGATTACTGATTAATTAATAATAAATGCGTAGTCATTTATTAAAGGTCAGAATTTGATCTCTTATACGTAAAGGGGGCACTATAATAGGCTTATATTATTAGACGTCATATCGGCACACACGTTGGGGGTTTCTTACAAATTATGAGGTAATCCATAATAGTACATACGATATTCTTATGTTCCAGCTTTATTTGTAACACATTTTGATTACGATCCTTACATACTCCTTTTGCCGGGTAAGTAATCAATTTGCCTAGCCTTTTCCCAACTACACACATCAAAAGTGTCTAGGGATCAAGCATTTTTATGCGGATTTCTTGAGATTGAGATGTGGCTTTGTAATAAATTTATGATTTTATAAATTTATATGGATCCTTTTTGGTGCATCTCATAATTTGAATCAGGAACTGTGAATCAAATTCGAGTAAAAGATGAAAATCAGCTGTCAATATTTTCCCTATAAAAACATACAACGCATTGAAGACATTATTAGTGCTACTGTTTCCCTACTACTGATTAAAACCAACGTTATTATGGAGCGGCGACGTCATTTAAGCAGGGAAGAAATGCTCAGAGCCGTGGGAATGATAGAAGCTGGTTCCCGGCAACGTACTGTGGCTTTAGCTCTGAATACAAGTCAGAGTGTTATCAGTCGACTTTGGACACGTTACCGAAGCACTGGTACCGTGGCTGAGCGCCATGGAGGACGGTATCGCTGCACCACACGGAGACAAGACCGATACATTCAAATCTTAACTCGAAGAGCTCCAACTATAACCGCCATGATGTTAGCCGTGAGGCTTCATCACTCTTCAGGGAACTTAATTAGCGACCAAACAGTCAGAAACCGCTTGCATGAAGTGAACCTTCATTCCCGAAGACCGCTACGGGTACCACCTATAGCAATGCACAATCGTAGGATTCGATATCAATGGGCTCTTGAACACAGAAATTGGGCAGAAGAACAATGGCGTTTCGTGTGCTTTTCTGATGAGTCTCGTTTTGGTATGAGACCGGATACAAGACGTATACGACACTGGAGAACCCCTGGACGCCAACAGCGATTAAAATCCTGCCAGGAAGTCCATCCTTATAGTGGTGGAACCATCATGGTATGGGCGGGTATTTGGATCGGCGGAAGAACTGAGTTGATTTGGATCAGAGGCAACCTCAACGCTCAAATTTATGCTGAGACGATTGTATCAGACGTCATCGTTCCTCTACAAGTGCAAATCGGTCCCTTATTTCAGTTAATGCATGATAATGCACGACCGCACACCGCAAGAGTTGTAAGACAGACTCTCGCCGCAGCTAACATCAATGTCCTGCCCTGGCCTGCTCAGTCGCCAGACTTGAACCCGATTGAGCATGCATGGGATATGCTACAGAGAAGAGCTCTGCCGAATATGGAGGGTATCCAGTCGCAAGAAGACCTTTTTTTGTTGTTGCAACGAACATGGGCGGCCATTCCACAGCGTGATTTGGATGAACTCATTTTGAGTATGCCAAACCGATGTTCTTGTGTTGTTAGTGTTCGCGGTAGAAACACGGATTATTAATTGTTTAAGTTACCCAATAAAATTTTAAAGAAAACTGTTATTTCAGTCTTTTTTTCGAACTTTAATGTTAGTGGTTCAAATGTCAAAAATCCCTTTATTAGGAAAATGGCAAATTTCTTTATTAATGCAAAGGTGACTTGGTTTATCGTTACTGTGACAAACGAAAACACTTTATTTGATGAATCCTTAAAGAAAATTTTAATTAATATCAATCAGGAGAAAAGTTATTGCAAAAATATATGTTGATCCCTAGACACTTTTGATGTGTGTATGTTGGGTTCGGCTTCCAGTCTAACCGGATGCAGCTGAATACCAGTATGAGCGACTGCCTATCTGACCTCCAAAACCCAGTGACTGGGTAATACGATACCCCTTTGTAAGACTGGTTTTAGACTTTCGGGCTTCTGACGACCCGTAACGACAGTCAAAGATACACGAATGAGAGCCGGGACCAACGGCTTAACGTGCTTTCCGAGGCATGGAGGAGTCTCGGTATGTAAAGATGGTCACCCATCAACGGACCAACCCCGGCAAGCGTAGCTTAACCTGATGGATTGACCCGTGCGGCTGTTATTACTTAGCCACGAGCTTCTCCGCCGGGTAAGTAATATATGATATAATTACAAAATGTCTAATATTTACAAGATATAATAATAATAATAATGGCTGGCAACACCAACGTCAACAAACGTCTTGGAATTTGATTTTATAATATACAAATATTTTATCAGTTTTAACGATTAGGTATCAACAATATTTTGAATTTCATAAGTGCTTTTTAAAAAAAAAAACCCAGCAATATACCTACAATCAATTAAATCCAAAAAGAGCATTTCGATATGAATAAAAAACTACCGAATAGGAGATGACATCTGTCATGTCATCTCCGAAAATAACATCGATGAAAAATTCCGACAAAATATGTTGACAAGATCAGCCGCACGAAAAGCACGCCTACCACCTCCGGACTCTTCGCTCAGCTCCGCCTCACCGCCGCCGGTATCCAGCCTCACTGTGAGCGCTGTGACGACACTGGCCGCGGTAGTTGCGTCGAGCTCGAGCGACGAGTATTTCTCCCCGCCCACGACACCACCACCTGCTCGTCGACGGGGAGGACGCCGGCCGCCGGACGGTTTAGGACCTCGAGGCCCACCGGCCTCTGATAGGGTCCCAGCTCCCGGCGGAAGTGTGCAGCGCATGAGATGGACACGATCCATTAATGAGAACGTCATGCGCTCATACTATGGGGCTACAGAGGGGGGAAACAATCTGACCGCGTACCGTGTTCGGATGCTCTCTCTTTTTCAGGTGCTTGAGCCAGTTGTCAACGTTTCGGCACAACGACTGTCGGATCAGGTGCGGGTCATCCAGCGTAATCATATGTTGGATGACACTGTACTTGATCGCTTGCGAAATGAAATGCTGAGTAGCCATGTCATTGCCCCCCCGTCGCAGACTAATATAGAACCACCACAGTCGGACACAAACCAAGCTGATGAGGGAAGTGATGACAGGGCTATAAACGTAAGTACCCAGTGCAATGAAGAATTGAGGAGTGCTTTGGAAGGTGCGATTCGGGAATATCGATTCATGTCTCCCGAACTTAGACCACGCTTACCTCGTTTGCCCATGCATAACAAAAATAGGGCGCTTGTGGCGGCTCTGGATTCGCAGTTGTCAAACTATTTTGATGACTGCGAAGACCTCACCGATACTCATTCAATTCTGTACTGCGCGGCTGTAGCGGCATGTCGTGTAGCTCACGTCAAATTTGCTAATGACTCTAGAGCTACACGACCGAAACCAGCCGTACCAGCTTGGCAGTGCAGAATTGAGCGCCGTATTGGTGGGGCCAGAGCACTCATCGGCAAACTAATCTGCTTCAGGGAGGGCAATACTCGCCCTAGAGTGATGCGCTTTGTGAGACGGGCGTTCTCAGGGACTGATGTCAGCCCTCAGGACTATATGTCCCGTGTCACAGAGCGCATCGACTTCCTGAAGCAGAAAGTCTATGCATGGGCAAACCGTATTCGTAGGTATAAGCGGCGAGTGGAACGATACACTCAGAATCGCACCTTCCAGAGCGATGAAAGGTGGGTTTATAGGAGTTGGGAGCGACCGGACCAAGGTGTGACTGACACGCACCTGCCGGATGATGATGCCATGTGTTCTTTCTGGCGCAGTATCTGGGCGGTACCTGTCAGTCACACCGAAGGTGATTGGGCTCGGGAAGTCGAGCGAGCCTGCGATCCAATACGAGAAATGGAGGCTATTACCATCTGTTCCCAAGATGTAGCTCGTGCAGTCCGTCCGTTGCCTAACTGGAAGTCTCCAGGGCCGGACGGACTGCACAACTTCTGGATCAAATGGTTTCTTGGATCGCACGCTCGCTTGGCGGCTCAGTACCAGTCTGCTTTAGAGTCTGGTTCGCTACCCCAGTTCCTAACGACAGGAGTTACCCACCTGCTCCATAAATCCGGTAACACCGCGGAACCCAAAAATTATAGACCGATCACGTGTTTACCGACGGTCTATAAAGTTCTTACATCCATTTTGAGAGCTAAAATTAACGAACATATAGACACCAACTCCATCATGTCTGCCTCTCAAAATGGATGTAGGAATGGGTCCCGTGGTACTAAGGAGCTACTCCTCATTGATATGGCCATTAGCCAACAGGTTCGTCGTTCCCGAAAGGATCTGTCGACATGTTGGATAGACTATAAGAAGGCCTATGACTCGGTGCCACATACATGGCTCATGAGGGTGTTGGAGTTGTATAAAGTAGATGCAACTCTGCGCACCTTCCTGATGTCGTGTATGGGGCAATGGAGGACGGTCCTTCGCTATCCAGGATGTCGAAATATCCAGAGGAACAGCGAGCCGATAAGGATCGAGCGAGGCATATTTCAGGGCGATAGTTTGAGTCCGCTTTGGTTCTGCTTAGCCTTGAATCCTCTAAGCACACTGCTGGAGGATTCAGGTCTAGGATATCGGCTGCGGAGAGGTGGTCAGGTTATATCCCACCTCCTCTACATGGATGACCTAAAACTCTTTGCCCCCAACAATTTGCAACTGATGGAGCTACTGAAAGTAACTGAAACATTCAGTAGCGCCATCAGGATGGAATTTGGTGTGGACAAATGTGCGGTCATGCATGTAAAGCGAGGAGAGATTGTGGAATCCGTGGGAACCCAACTCTCGGATTCCATAAACCTTAGAGCCCTCTCCGCACCCGAAACCTATAAGTATTTGGGTATGTCGGAAGCGTTGGGCATCAATGTTACTGACATGAAGCAATCGTTGAAGGAGCGCTTCTTTGGCCGCCTGAAGAAAGTATTTAATAGTCTTCTATCAGGCGGAAACAAGGTGCGTGCCTTCAACGGTTGGGTCATGCCGGTTTTGATGTACTCTTTCGGCGTACTCAAATGGACTCAGACGGAACTCGACGCCCTGGATCGGAGGGTCCGTACGCTGTTGACTGCATATCGAATGCATCACCCACGGTCATCGGTAATGAGACTGTATATCCCGCGAAAGTGTGGAGGCCGAGGCTTTTTAAACGCTAAGACTCTCCACAACCGCGAGATATGCAGTCTCAGGGAATATTTCCTAGAAGCCGATGTGGGGATGCATCGAGATGTGGTCGCGGTGGACAAGGGCCTCACTCCGCTCTCCTTGGCTAAAGAGAACTGGCGCAAACCTGTAGTGCTTGACACTAACGATCGCAGGGAGGTATGGCAGAGTAAGGAGCTTCACGGACGCTTTTTCCGGGCCCTACATGGACCCGACGTAGATTTGTTAGCGTCCGTAGCCTGGCTGCGTTCCGGTGACCTCTTTGGGGAAACCGAAGGTTTTGTCTGTGCAATTATGGACGAAGTTATGATGACGAACAACTACCGGAAATATATTGTGAAAGACGGCACGGTTGACATCTGTCGGGCATGCCACCGTCCGGGAGAATCAATCCGACACATTATCTCCGGGTGTTCTCGTCTTGCTAACGAAGAGTACTTGCATAGACACAACCTTGTAGCCAGGATTATCCATCAGCAACTTGCACTGAAATACAACCTTGCGGAATCGGAAGTGCCGTACTATAGGTATGTGCCCGACCCAGTTCTCGAAAATGGAAATATCACATTGTACTGGGATCGATCCATCATCACTGACAGGACTATTGTTGCCAATAAGCCTGATATAGTGGTGGTGGATCGAACAGAGCGGCGCACAATGATTATTGACATAACAGTCCCGCATGACGGGAACCTCGTGAAAGCCGAGAAAGATAAACAAATCAAGTATCTTGACTTGGCTCGCGAGGTTGTCGACATGTGGGATGTGGACTCAGCGATCATTGTGCCGATAGTCGTATCAGCCAATGGCTTATTCGCTAAGAGCCTCGACCAACATCTAAGGAGGCTCTCGTTGGGCAGCTGGATTAAGGGCCTGATTCAGAGAGCGGTACTTCTGGACACGGCGCGCATTGTTAGGAGGTTCCTCTCTCTGGAGCCCTGACCGCCGGTAGCTTGGACCCTGTTCCCGATACCGGTGGGCTACTATGTTTTATATTTTTAAATGTTTTTTTTTTTTTATTTCATGTTTTTATAAAAAAATATTTAAAAATGTGAAATATATGTATATAAATGGAATAAAGGAAATAATAATAATAATAACCCCACCGCCGTATCTCTACGTTGACGTCGTGGTGGGGCTTGCGCGCTCCGAACTCTGGGTCTGTGCCGGTGGAGTTTACTTTGCCGAAACAGGTCTAGGGTGAGGAGCCAGACCAAGAGAGATACGTGAACCCGCAGGGCAGCATGTGGCGAGCTGTTGGGCAGTAGCGACCCCACGGACCCTATTTCCCGGGAGAAGTCTTGTTCTTCACCTCTGGCTTGCCTTTATTGGCCGGCTGGAGTGAACACTGACGGGAACAGAGCTCCCACCTCATTCTTGCCTTTATTGGCCGGCTTGAGTGGAGATTCGCAAGAGCAAACGTGCTCGGAGGAAGGAAGTATTCCAGTAAGTGCTTGTAGGGATCTTGACCATCTTCCGGGCTCTGGGATTGTTCTGAGAGCCGTGCAATACCTCTCCACTCCTCAAGCACCTCAGGACATGTTGCCCCTTGTCGCTACGTCACTATGTGCTAGCGACCGTTTCCGGGGGCCCATTATTGAGTGTGCAAGTCACCCCCTGCCAATTTATCTGTGTATATTATATAACATTGGTCAGGCAGGGGACATAGTTCTTCCATAGTTCAAGGTACCCAATCCACTATAGCCACCCAAACCCATAGACCCAATGTGTTTTGTTTCCATGTTCTGCAATAGTTCTGCACCAACCGGGGGTTGTCCTTGGGTGCACTTGCATAGTGCATACAGGGATAATCGTCGGCTAGTGCCTCCTCGTCATTTGAAATTGTCTAAGGGGCCTCTGCGAGTTGGCTTCGGCCCCTCGTACGCCTTCCAAAGGTCCGGGACCTCAGGGTCCCGAGATAAGCCAAAGACAAAAAATAATAATAATTGTTTATTTCGGAAATCAGGTTCCATTTTGTTAGTATTACAGTCTTAAAAATAATGTTAGTACGTAAAATATTAAACTAATCGGGCGTGAAAGGAGAACCACTCATCTCCTGTTGCAAAGAGAGTGCCACCCCATCCACGCCTGCAACATTGGTGAATCCCACCGTTCAGACAAGATCTTCAGGAGAACGCTAGAGGTGCCCCGTATACGACTCAACAATGAAGCGCAGCGCGTGCGCATCACAGCGAAGAAATCCTATCCTATATAACATCTGAATCTATAATTTTATTTGATATAATGATCAGTTAATATAATAAACAATTGATATATTTTTTATAAGCTTAGTTTACATTGACTCCCCTTTTGGCTCGTTTACGTTCATACATCTGGTCATACACGCATCCCAGTTGCGAGTACTACGCACCTGACCTTTCTGAAGAACATCACCAATAAGGTCACTTTATGTCCTCTAGTAGATGATTATTATTATTACTAGACAGATAAAAATGCTACAGATCTTTGTTTTTTTTTTAATGGCAAAAGTCTCTTTGTATTTCTTCTCCAATCTTGTCAATAAATTCTTTTTAATCAAGATTTTTGACGACATCTATGCAGTCGAAGTTCTATTGTAGGTACTCAATCTTTAATTATAATGAAAATAAAACTGCTTTTTCAGAATTTATAAATAAAAACTTTTTTACAAAAAAATACAACCGACTTCCAACAACAACACTACAAAGTGAAAAATAACTTTAATTTCGGAAGTCGGTGTCTAGTTAAATGTATTTTCGTTTTTGCCACCGACATCCGAAATTAAAGTTATTTTTCACTTTGTAGTGTTGTTTTTGGAAGTCGGTTGTATTTTTTTGGAAAAAAGTTTTTATTTTTCACTTTTTAGTTGTGTACCTACCCCACACAAATTCTAATACCACTACCTGCAAAACAAACTAGAACATCATCCATATAAAAGTGTGGAAAAAATACGTAGGTATTATTGAAGCTAACTCAAAAACTACCGAAGCAAAGTTAATCAATTTTATATGGGACCAACTGTGATGTACCCTGTCGAATAAAACAAAAAAAAAATCCAAATCGGTCCAGCCATCTTCGAGTAATCGGGGAACATACATAAAAAAAAGTTCCGACGAATTGAGAACCTCCTCCTTTTTGAAGTCGGTTAATGAAACTGTAGACATTTGAACTTGCCAAATTTCTCTAACAATTACCTTTGAATCGTCAACTATTTAGAGAAAGTTCTCTTTCATCAACTAATAATTGGCGATTAAATTTATTTAGTTCTTAAAGCTATTTAACGTTTGATACTTTGTTTTAGGTGATGTGTAAAGTCATTGGTCTTTTGTTTGTAAGTGTCTAAACTTTTTAATTTGATTCTAGACAGTCAATTGGAATAATACTACATACATTACAGAGATATTCTATTGTTGAGTGATGAGAGGAGCTTGTGGCTAAGTAATAACAGCTGCACAGGTCGATCCATCAGGTTAAGCTACGCTTGCCGGGGTTTTCCGTGGATGGGTGACCATCTTTACATACCAAGACCTCTCCGTGCCTCGGAAAGCATGTTAAGCCATTGGTCCCGGCTGTCATTCGAGGATCTTTGACAGTCGTTACGGGTCGTCAGAAGCCCGAAAGCCTGATAACCAGTCTTACTAAGGGGTATCGTATTACCCAGTAAATGGGTTCTGGAGGTCGGATAGGTAGTCACTCCATGTTAAATACTCGTATTCAGCTGCATCCGGTAAATGATAGTGATAACCGCATCAAAATCCGGTGCTTAGTTTAGAAGAACAACGCGGCCACACTGACACGAACACACGAAAAGCGACTCTATTTTGTGATAGATAAGTATAGATAGATGCGGAAGTCAGTTTGTTTGTTTATCTGTTTGTTTGTTACTTTCACGCTAACGGCTGAACAGATTTGGATATAATTTGCACATGGGTAGTTCGTGACCTGGGTTAGGATATGTTATACTTTTTATCCCGAAATTCCCACGGGATCGAGACTTATGCGGGTTAAACCGCGGGCTACAGCTAGTAATATAATATTTGTAATTAGAAGTTCGTTGGATGAAAACAAGATGGCGCCGACATTTTCTAGCTTACTGCAGCTGGGAAATGCCGGCGCCATCTTGTTTTGAAATATCGACAAAAAAAATTACTTGTACAAGTGTCAGAAGATCTACCTAAATAAACACCGTTTCCTTTTAACATTTCATTTCCTTTGATCATTCCATTCCATTTCGACACATATTACTGTATCATCCAATGACTTGTAAAAATCCAAACAAAAGCAAAATACTGGCCAAGTGCGTGTCAGACCACGCACAATGAACATTCCGTTGTTGGGATGAATTTCTCCCAAGAACAAACTGAACATTGTAGGTGAAAAACATGTTCTCCAATACATTCCAACTGCAAATGTAAGTTTGTACGCACAATATCGAGAGATTTACCATGGTATATTAAGATCATAGACTTCTTATAGGTTTTTCTGTAATCTCAATATTTTAGGCTCAGCAGTTTTGGAGATAAGGGGGGAATGGTCAATTTTCGTCTACTTTCATAAATAACTTTAGTAAGCCCTTTCATCTGATGTAAATCACTCGGTACAGTTTGCAAAACTTTTTTTTCAATTTTCATGTTTGCCTCCAAAAGTGACCCCCATATTCAAAATTTCATTTATTTACGTTCCACGTCCGTGTTTGGGTCACAGAAATTCATGTGTACCAAATTCAACTTAATCGGTCCATTAGATTCGTATCAAATCGGCTGTGACAGATGGACAGGCAGACAAACACGAGTGATGCTTTAAGGTTTCCGTTTTTTTCCTTTCGAGGTACGGAACCCTGAAAACTAGTTTGCCAATCGCAAACCGCTTACTCGCTCCAGTTCAACTAAAAAGGCTAGGCAGTTAATGAGGCAAAAGCATTAGCCTATCTCTTACAGCTGCAGATACGGTTCGTTAGTTAATCCGACGTGTAGCAGTTAGTAAGATTAGCCGGTAGAAGTTCCTGCTGGAGAATACTTACGTTTCAGTTTTTGCTGGGTGGAGTTTGGTTCAAGGGGATACTTAGGAGGTAGTTTAAATTTGGATTGGTAGGGATGCCGTTTCGTCGCTCGAAAAGTCAGGCCCAAAGAGTTGGCAGTGTTCTATGCGCTCCTTTTTAGGGTTCCCTACCTCAAAAGGAAAACACGGGTCTGTCTGTCCGTCTGTCACAGCCTATGAACTTCTGTGACCCAAACACGGACGGGTAAAGTAAATAAATGAATTTTAAATAAAATCACTTGTCCCCCACAAGTGATTTTATTTAGCAAATAAGAAAATTTAAAAAAAAAGTTTTGCAAACTATACCGTGTGACATATCAAATAAAAGGACTAAACTATGAAGGTCTCAAATATATTTTTTTATAATTTTAAAATAAATTATTTTACAGTTATTTAAGAAAATAGACGAAAATTTACCATTCCTTATCTCCGAAACTAGTAAAATTTTGAAAAAAAAACAGAAAATAGTTCTTTACCAGTAGATTAAAGGAAAATCTATAAGAATTCTGTGAGTACGAACATGTTTTTCATGCTTTTACAATGTCAAGTTTGTTCTTGGGATAAATTCATCCCAACTACGAAACCCTTTATTGTGCGTGGTCCGACACGCACTTGGCCGGTTTTTAAAGGGTGTATCAGACAGGTGTGGCCAAAGAACAATGGGCAAAATTGTATGGAGCTTGTCCCATCGGCGGCCACATCTGTACTATTTATTTTCTAGTAGCCAATTATGTATACAATAAGACTACAAAAGACTGTTTCTGTAAGTTCCTTGGATAAAAAGTTATCATAGGTGGATTATATAAAAAAAAACTAATTAAATCATTTAAATGGAATGATTACAGTTTGTATCATAAATACAATATTTTGTACACCTCGTGATGATGTTACATTGATATAATAATGAATTAAGTACATTATAATGATATGACTATGTTATTATATACGTAATATACAAATATAAGATAATGATAGCTTAAATAAAACTAAAGGTTTGTTAAATACGTTGATTTATTAAAATAAAAACATTATGCCAGATTACAATAATACAATATTACTTAATAACTTGTAGTTAATAACTACAATAATTATTGGACTTTAATCGTCATCAACAATTATTTCATTTAAAAAATCAGCTGGCAAAAGAATGTCCTCCTCTTGGTTTCTCGCCCACCCTAAGTACCAAACTATACACATTATGTGGGCGCAGCAACCCAGAGTGCGTTTACCGCTAAGGCAACTGCAATAATAGTTTTCTATAGCTTCCCTACCATTTTTCTGCCTGTCTATAAGAATATAAGAATAATAAATTCTAGACCGCGCATGTCGCGATTGTATTCGGCAGCGGAGAAGCCAAACATTTGTAGCTGTAATGCCGTACTCGACTATACCTGTACATTGGGTATCTCTATACACTTCTATATTATATAGGCCTTGTCGCACATGCTCCGCATAATAGCTGCGAGCTAACTTCACTTGATATGTGCCAAGTGCAAAAATAATTAAATCGTCCTCGGTCAGTGACGGAAAATCACTTAAGTTAGGTTGGTTACCAGTAATACTATCAAATCTAGCCCATCGACGATTTAAGTTGTTGCCTAGGACATACTCTGCTAGGTGATTTGGTTGGTTCAATCGTTGGTTTATTATTGTTATAAATGTTTCTGCGTGTAAACTATCACGTAATGGTTCTCTGCATGCGTTCAATAACGCAGCGGCTATTTTAAAATCCTTCATCATATGGGGCAAGGCACGATTAAAAAAATCTTGCCGAAATAACTTGAAGTCGCGTTTAAACCAACCATTTATAACTTCGATAACCCAGCGGCATATGGTAACCAACCTAGACTTATTAGCTTGCTCTGTCGTTAATTGATCTTCGTTGCGATTTTTTGTTTTTGGCAAGTGTGCTTCATATCCACAGGCATGTAAATCGTCGATTACGTCGCGAAATCCACGGTCTAAGATGAACACATCCCCTTGTCTAAAAAACCAATGAATACTGCCTTCTTCGTCTTCGATCATATTTTTTAGGATTTGTGCATCCGACTCTGTAGCTGCATATGGCCCAAATGCATCTATTATATGACCATCGCAGCATACTATTAAAAATGGTTTCAATAAATTCGTGAATTTGTGTAGACTATATGATCGCCTTTGGAATAAATGGTTTGTGGACTTTTGAATGTAGATATAAGTGGCGTCTGCTATCACAATTGCCTTTCTATCTGAGGGTTCTGCATTTGGATTTCCAAAAACAGCATTTGGCACTTGAAGATTTCGATTAGCTATCTCCCTTCTGTCAATATGGTCGTAACCCAGATGTCCAGGAACGAAGTCCAAAAAAAGGGAATCCCTGGCTAACTTAAGATGTCTTTCAAGGGTTCGCCGGCTCATGTTGAAAAGTGATGCCAGCCTTTCGTTTGCTTCACCACTTCGCAGTTTCATTAGGTAACAGGCTAATGTTGTGTTCGGCCGAGTTGATACGTTCGACAATGACGGGGTTTGTTCCAAAATATTCATAAATTGTTCTCGACTGACACCCAATCGAATGTATATTTCATTTATGTCCATGTCATCTATATGATCAAAATCCAATATAGATCCTCGAAGCACTGCTATTTTCATGAGGCTCATGATATGCAAAAAATGTGTGGCATTGAAATCGTGGAGCAAGTTAGGGCTGTCAATTATTTGATCCAAATTGTTGGATTCCAAATGTTGAACGCAAACTCTTGCGCTATTGGGAATATAGAAGTTAAAATGAATTAAAAATGTTACTTTCAGATTATCCGGAATTCTTCGGAGTAACGTTCGTCTGCAGTTTTCAAACATACAACGCGTCGCTGTGTTAGGGAGTCTTGAATATTCTTCGATTTGTAATGCACATTCATGTGGTTGCGTATTTTCATTAGGTTGCGCAGCTCTTTCTGCCCGTTGCCAGCATGGTCGACAAATATACTCCTGGCCGTTGTATTCTAGCTGAAGATGAGAATATTACAATTAGTTAAACTGCATAGCTTAAATGGTTTCACAAATTGTCGATATGAAATACTTAGTTACTCTTCTAAATAAAAAAAAAAAACCGATAAAGATAAACAGTATTCTTTTTCTAAATACGTATATAATATAATACCAGTAAAAACGCTTCATAACGATAAAAAAAAAAAAAAATAATAATTTTATTAACTTCAGTTGTACACTAACACTTATCTTAAAACTATGCAACGTTTCAACAATGGAAAAGAGTGTTTTCGAAGAACTCTGGCACCCAAAGTAAGATACTACGAGTACGATACTTTTTAAAGTGAGAAACTACCAGTTCCTGACATGAAAAATAAGACATAATGATTTAGTTTGACTTACCTGACGTTCAGGAGTAACAGCTTCAATAATATATTGGGCTACAGCGGGATTGTCTTCAAACCGAGCGTGTGTTATCTCGTATCTTCTCCTGTTTATCACAGATCGATTACACAAAACACACATTTGACGGTTATCAGCCATAGTTATAGGAATACAATTCACAAAGTCCAGTAAAACAAGCACAAGTCACCAAGTTAGATATCAACAAGTCCGAGATACAAGCCAGAGTCGAAAGAGATGGTCAAACAAAAATAATCGCACAGTACTCAACGAAACAAATGTCAACGATGGACTGCACTGTGCTCGCGGACCTGACGTAAAGCCTCGGGTGTTGTGTGGGAACCGCACTCGTCGCTGATTGGTCACACGAAGCAGTTAGAATTGGTTGGTCTGATTTTAACAATGGTTCCTAGAATTGAAAACAAAAACCAACTTGAAGTGGCTCATTCAACGAATACGTTAACAAAAGCAGCTGTTGAGTGGTCGGGTCGCCCCGCACATTATTGCCGCCATTTTTCTTTGAAAGCGGTGCAATCCTGGTATGGTTTACGATCGGCCCAGTGCATATTAGCGGATAAAAGGCATGATAACAAAGGTATTGAATATTGTGACAAATATTTTACATTTAGGTACATGGAAGCCCAATAGTTCCATTACTTTATTTATTAATTCATACGTTTGTAAAATAAGCAAAACACAAAGGTTTTTCGTATGTTTCGTGATGAAAAACAAAAAATGCTGAATGATAAAAATATGACAATTCATTAAAATAGTATTTAACCCATATCTTTTTTCTCAAATAATATTTAATCATACTGCTTGAACAATATTTGTTCTACAAGCATTCACCTTTCAAATGACACTAGTTTTATTAATGGCCGCTAATGGGACAGGACGCCCATTGTTCTTTAAGGTTGTGGTACAGATCATCAAGCTTTACTTCAATACCTACTCGACCCAAATGTATGGGACGGCTGGAAAAAGTTGTTCAGTTAGATGGTCTGTGCCACACCCTATTTGAGTGCATCTTTCTGATACATCCTGTAGAAGGAAGTGCGGTCGTGGGATCGGTTGCACTAATAAGTGATGGGGCCCTCCAGCTATGGCGGGCTGATACCAGTTGGGGGTGCGTGAATGTATAAGCATATCCCGGGCCGCCAACTCATAACACTAGAAGGAACAGTGGGGTTTTAATCGACAGGAGCCCGATGTCACCTTCCGTTTTCCTCAGACGGAGGGCTATGTTATTCATGTGAATTTTCCCCACGGAAAAAAAAGGTTTTATTTTGCCTTAGTATAGTGAATAGGAATAATTGCTACGAAAGTTAAGGACATGGGAGTCAGCTGGATACGGGCGGCACGAGACCGGTTATGAGGCGCATCAGGCACCGGAACTCAGTAATAAAACAATATATTCTAGCCGTGTTTGGGCTTATTGGAATTGTCATGACGTGCACTTTGGCTATAAATGATTTTAATGGTAATTATATGCCGCTTCAAATTGCGCTACTTGAGTTGTATGTTATGTGTGGCCTCGATTGTCAGAAGTCACATTTCGTAGCCTCGTTATCTCCGTCAACATAAAACTACGCCTTCCAAACTTCTGACACGGCTTAGCGCGACGTTATTTGCCTTTTTGCAAAGTTTTTATTTGAGATAGCATATAAATATCTTCAAGTTCTGATGAGTGGCTTTTGAGTTAACTTCAATAATTTAATACGTATTTTTCCCACTTAGTCTATGTGAATGCTGCTCTAATTTATTTTTCAAAGTGGTATTCGATGTGTGGGGTAGGCACCACTAAAAAGTGAAAAATAAAAACTGTTTACAAAAAAAATACAACCGACTCCCAAAAAATCACTACAAAGTGAAAAATAACTTTAATTTCGGAAGTCGGTGGCAAATAATAAAACTAAAAAAAAAACCAAAGACACCGCCTTCCGAAATTAAAGTTATTTTTCACTTTGTAGTGTTTTTTTTTTGGGAGTAGGTTGTATTTTTTATTGTAAAAAGTTTTTTTTTCTAGTTAAGTACTCATAACCTATAAAATTACCCAATAAAATGAATAATTACGTCTCCAATAACAACATACAACACGTTATTCCCCAAACGCATTAAATAAATTATAAAATACTCTCGTAAATCACTCATTCGTTAATTTTAACGTATTTACAAATTAAGTAGGTACGGAACGTTAATTATTAATCACATAATACTTACAAAAATCAATAAATGACGTAAATTTTGTCAAACGTGACTTAAAAACCAATAAACGGATTTATTCGTACAGTAAAGAATTTTATTTATTTATTCGGAATTATTCTAAACTTCGGAAAACCATCGCGTGTTTAGTTTTTCATTTATTTCATTGAATGAAGCGATAAATACTTGGAAATTTGATTATGAAACTGTGTTGAAATGGGTTTAATTAGAACGTTTTGATTTTCATCATTTAAATTTTCAAGTTATGTTTTTGTTTATTTTACTTTTAATTGTGATTATCAGTTATGATTAATCCTGTCTTTGTTTGGTTTTGTCTTTTACAACGTCTCGGGAATATCTAAATTGATAATGGAGTCATTGACTTATATCAACGTACATTTCTAGCATCTTGTAAACCGACCTAGTTACAGTATTTTTAACAAACCAGATTAGACCAGACTGTGAATTTCAGTATATTCCGAAACGAAATAATAAATATTATTCTCAGTATTTTATTAATAATTCGGCACAATACAAGCAAGACCTAATTTCCATAATAGTTCTCCTAAATGGCTGCCTTTCCAGTGTTACAAAAGTAATAGTTTACTTACTATATTAATTATGCTTTATGTACTTTGAAGTGATACGGGGTATAGCAAATAAAAAGGATTCTTGATAAAGCTGCCTGTATTTCTGCCTACCCCGGTACATTCTTAATTGCTTTCCTTTCCTTGTTTTCTTAGTCATTGTGATAGCAACAACACAGATTAATATAATATTCATTCAATATAACTAGCACTTATGCACGTCATACGAGTACATGTTATCGAAATACATCAGAATCTCTTCAAATTATTTTAATTTCCCCTCCCACGAAAACTGTGGCGAATACTTGTACACAGTTGTGATTTTGCTGAGAACCGTACGCCGACTGCCTCGATCCACTTGTCAAATGCCTTTTTTAACCGACTTCAAAAAGGAGGAGGTTCTCAATTCGTCGGAACCTTTTTTTTTTATGTATGTTCCCCGATTACACGAAGATGGCTGGACCGATTTGGATTATTTTTTTTTGTTGGAAAGAGTAAACTTCCCAGGTGGTCCCCTGATCATCAAGTCAGGATCTGATGATGGGATCCTGGAGAAATAGAGAGAACTCTTCCAATTTTATAGGCACACTTGAAGCGATTTGGATAGTTTTTGGAAGAGTACTTTCTCGGAGTGATCCCATTTCAATTTGGTGAAGATCTGATGACGAACTTCTGAGATAGGCAACGGAACTCCTCAATAAATGATAGCAAATGGACTGGGATTGCTGAAATCTCATGTCTGTTTATTGTTTACACCAGTTTATAACATAACATCACGCCGGTACGCTGTGAAGGGGTAAGCACATGTGAACTTGCAATTGTTATCGCCGTGGATTGCAGCGGTGCTGAAGTAGTCTGTGTGACGTCACGTCCGTCTGTCAGCCCGCCTTGCGGCGCCGGACGAGAGTATATAAAAAACGTTTTTACAAAAAAATACAACCGACTTCCAAAAACAACACTACAAAGTGAAAAATAACTTTAATTTCGGAAGTCGGTGGTAAAAACGAAAATACATTTAATCAGACACCGACTTCCGAAATTAAAGTTATTTTTCACTTTGGAAGTCGGTTGTATTTTTTTGTAAAAACGTTTTTTATATACTCTCGTCCGGCGCCGCAAGGCGGGCTGACAGACGGATGTGACGTCACACAGACTACTTCAGCACCGCTGCAATCCACGGCGATAACAATTGCAAGTTAATAATAGATAGTGAGATTATCCGATTCCTCGCTTGTTGTCTATGACGAACGATACGTCCCAGTGACAGCTGACATGTAAGGTCAAACGAGGAATGTGAGGTTATGTGGTCTGTGGTTGTTGTCAAACATGTTGTTTTTTTTTTATCTTTTAATTATTTTTTTATTATTCTAATATTATTTGGTGGATTTACAACATATTTTATTTTGAATTGAATGAATTAAATGATGAGGCATTACATACCATTTTGATTCAGCTGGTCATGTTTACTGTTAATGACAGTGAAACGACGAAAGGAGCTAGCTTGTGACTAAATAATAACAGCCGCACGGGTCGATCCATCACGTTAAGCTACGCTTGCCGGGGTCGGTCCGTGGATGGGTGACCATCTTTACATACCGAGACTCCTCCGTGCCTCGGAAAGCACGTTAAACCGTTGGTCCCGGCTGTCATTCGTGGATCTTTGACTGTCGTTACGGGCCGTCAGAAGCCCGAAAGTCTGACAATCAGTCTTACCAAGGGACATCGTATTAACCCAGGTACTTGGTTGTGGACGTCAGATAGGCAGTCGCTTCATGTAAAATACTGGTACTCAGCTGCATCCGGTTAGACTGGAAGCCGAGCCCAACATAGTTGGAAAAAGTCTAGACAGATTGATTGATATTTTTATTCAGCTGGTCCTATCTTCCACATTGCTATATTCTAACATCTAATAATTTGCTTTTGATTAAATGTGTTATTTTTTTTATTCATTCAACTTCGGGACTTCTTAGTGTGACGCTGGCGCTGCGCTGCTACCAATAACCTTATTTGGTTACCCAAATAAAAATTACAAACTTGTAAAGTCTTTTATATCCTACAAGATGTGCCTCATCCATCATCCAAGTTGACCTAAAAGATCCATAATATCAATAAGACCGCGTGTGCTTAGACTTTTCTAGAAGGACCATTTATCTCCTACACTTCCAAGTCACTCAAGGATGACAGATTTATTGGCCGGCAAATGGCTGCCAATGTTAACGTATCGTATCGACCTCAATACACCACTAGAAGATATTTTATTTTTAGAACTTAGCCAAAAACTGTACGATAACGTCGTATCCAAATATTGGACCATAGGATCAACTTAGACAGAGTTATTATAAACTCATTCGCTTCCAAATGTTGGATCAATTTGGAACCAGTAAGAACAATACAGTGTTTGGTCAAGCAGGCCAAAATTTGAGCCAACATTTGTCATATTTGGACCAGTGTGATCTATTTCAGTATCAAAGTATTTTAGCTGAGTTTCATATTACGTAGATACAAGATGTATATTTAGGAAGTTGGGACGGAGATAGGAAAGTTCGGACGACGCGACGGAATATGCTTTGAATTTTCGTCATGTCAGTGAACTTTTGCTGCATAGAAATAGAGTAGATATTGTATTCTGCTTTCAGCAAGTTAGGTATGAACTTTATACATGAAAATTCACGTGACAAAGCTTTTAGTAAGTAGCTTCGTACTTAGCGTTCCATAATGCCAATCTAGAATTTTCCAGATCACCGTCACCCTCTGCCTAGCCTTTTCCCAACTATGTTAGGATCGGCTTCCAGTCTAAATGGATGTAGCTGAATACTAGTATTTTACATGGAGTGACTGCCTATCTGACCTCAACAATCCAGTTACTGTGTATACCCCTTGGACTGGCTGTCAAACTTTCGGGATTCTGACTGGTCTAACATCTGTCAAAGATCTACGAGCCGGGACCAACGGCTTAACGTGCTTTCCGAAGCACGGAGGGGTCTTGGTATGTAAAGATGGTCACCCATCCACGGACCAACCGCAGCAAGCGTATAGCTTAACGTGAACGATTGACCAGTGCGGCTGTTACTACTTAGCCACAAGCACTCTTTTTTAATAATTTTCCAGATTGTATCTACAGATAATAATAAAGATTTTAATTGAATCCAACCAAGACACAAATGACAAAGAGATAGAAATAATTTTAGTGATGTTCCTAAGGGTATTTTCAAGAAAAGAATCGTTATTATGTAAATATTTATTAACATAGCACATTTTTTTTGGAAGTCGGTTGTTTTATTTTGTAAAAAGTTTTTTTGTAAATAAAGTTAGTATTTCTCTCAGGCAGAGAGAAAATTTTGTAATTTGCATATTTCGATAATTACAGTTTAAAAACCCCTAAAGATAAGAGACGAGCCTATCGCTCCATCGAGACCGATTCTGATCCTGGTTCCTAACTGGGAATTTTCGTAACAGAAAAATCCAATTATACTAAATTGGCTCAATAACTCTTCTCTATATAAAAAAGGAAGCTTTTTTACCAATTTTCGCTTCATACATAATCAGCCAATAACGTTGCCACTGCTGGGACACAGGCCTCCTCTTTTCGAGAGGGACTGGGCTTTAATCTACCATGCGGGCCCAGTGTGGGTTGGTAGATGTCACATGTCTTCGAATTTTTCGTTCTAGGACATGTGTTTCCTCACGATGTTTTCCATCACCATTTTTGAAAGCACTAATGATGAAATTATTTACACAAAGTAAAGCGCCTGCGTTTGAACCCAGCGGCTGTTATTTTCGCTTCATAAAATTAATCTATTGTATCACTTTTGTCGTACCTATTTTTCTTTTGAACCTTTTTCCGTATATACCGAGTTTCTCAGCATTAAAACCCAATAGAATATTCAACAAGAAAATGTTAACATTTCTTAAGAGATTTCGCGACAAATCGTCAAAACATGAGAAAGCTTTTATTTTGTTTAAAATTGATAGGCATTCCCTTATGAGACTTTGTGAAGGTTATCTTGCTTTTTTGTTTATTAAGTTACTGAATTTAGGCCGTTAATGTGGAAGCAAAATGTAAAAAGTCAACCGTTAAAATGGCGCCGGTATCTGCGTTCCTTTTTTTAAATATCCCTTTATATTGGGTTATTTTTGGGGTGTAACCGTATTAAAAAGGTAAGTATGAATATGGCGCCGGGATTACGGATACTGTTTATTAAATACGCCCGAATTATTCAGTTAAAATTATGAATTAAATAAGGTATAATAGCTACGCCTAAACGCTTTTTAATGTTCGGTAAAAAAATTGCTATAATATAATCAATAGCGGGCTGATCATCACGTTTCAACCTTATGGTCTTATTAATAAGGGTGAAAAGGGGTTCACCGAAAATGTCCGCATTGGTACCAATACTGTATTTAATCAACAACTAAAAACTCCAATTCATATAGTCATCATCTTCCTGCCCTTATTCCATATTACTTGGGTCAACTCAAATTCATATAGTATTTTGTATAAATATGGGCGATTTTCTGCAACTGCAAAAAATAACTTTGTTATCCACAGTATCATTATGAAATACAAAGTTATCTTTGCAATTGTTAAAATTTAACCTAAAAAACTAAAACGTTTTACCAACCTGTTTTAGTTAAAATAGTGTTTTGTAAATTTTTTTGAATTATCATTTGAGTTTGAAAGAAGACAACACTATTTTATTAACTAAAATAGGTTTTAGGAGCGTTTTAGTTTTTTTATGAATAAGGGGGTAGGATGAAAAAAATTTATAGCTTAGAATTTTCATAAAAATAAAAAAAGTTAAAAATTAAACCCTTTAATTTTTAACTCTTTTATTTTGACCATACAAGAAAGAAACGTGTTTTTAAACTGAAGTAAAGTATTTATAAATATAGTACGGAATCCGACTCGCACTTAGCCGGTTTTAATTAGCTTTTTAGGGTTCCGTACCTCAAAAGGAAAAAACGGAACCCCTATAGGATCACTCGTGTGTCTGTCTGTTTGTCTGTCCGTTTGTCACAGCCAATTTGCTCCGAATGTAATGGACCGATTAAGCTGAAATTTGGTACACATATGAATTTCTTTGACCCAAACACGGACGGGTAAAGTAAATAAATGAATTTTGAATATGGGTGTCACTTTTGGGGAGCAAATAAGAAAATTAAAAAAAAAAAGTTGCAAACTACACCGTGTGACATGTGAAATGAAAGGGCTTACTATGAGGGTCTCAAATATATATTTTTTTTTATTTTAAAATAAATTGTTTTAAAGTTTTTTCAGAAAATTGACCCTTATCTCCGAAACTACTGAGCCTAAAATTTTGAAAAAAATACAGAAAATAGATCTTTACCTGTAGATTACAGGAAAACCTATAAAAAGTCTGTGGTCTTAAAATAACATGGTAAATCTATAAATATTGTGAGTACAAACTTACATTTACAGTTGGAATGTATGGGAGAACATGTTTTTCAACTACAATGTTAAGTTTGTTCTTAAGATAAGTTCATCCCAACTACGGAACCCTTCTTTGTGCGTGGCCCGACACGCACTAGGCCAGTTTTTTTTTTACAACTGTGGCACGAAAATTACTTGTTCAAAATAAAGTACTATAATATTTATATTCATAAGTCTTTCTAGAACACGCACTCCTTGATATAACGCATTGTGGAAATGATAAAGTTATTAAAGGTAGAAGTTCTTCTTTCTAAAATGAAAAAAAAAAACACTGAAACAAGTTGGCGTTCGTTCGTAGAACTCTTGATTGAAAGGAAAGCGTTTCCGTGAATTTTGTGGATGGAGGCCAGACGCCAGAGGACACTAGAATTTTTTTAACTTTTTTGCTGCGCCTGTTTAATCAAAACAATTAAAGAATTTTGCTGGCAAAAAAACCGGCCGTGTCGGACTGCGCTCAATGAAGGGTTCCGTAGTTGGGATGAATTTATTCCAAGAACAAATGTAATGAAAAACATGTGCTCCCATACATTCCAACTGTAGATATTGAGAGATTCACCTTAACAATTATAAGTTTAAAACTATTTCCTGTATTTTTTTTTCAAAATTTAAGGCTCAATTGTTTCGGAAATAAGGCCCCGGGCTTATTTCCGAAATAACTGAGCCCAAAAGGAGGAACGATAAATTTTCATCAATTTTCTTAAATACCTTTAAAACTATTTATTTTAAAATTATACAATGTACTCGAAAACCTCAGAATAAGCCAATTTATTTCATATGTCATACTGTACAGAGAGCAAAACCATTTATTTAAAATATTCTTATTAAATTTGTCTCCCAAAAGTGACCCCCATAATCAAAATTCATTTATTCACATAACACGTCCGTGTTTGGGTCATAGAAATTATTATGTATAGCAATCTTTAACTCAGTTGGTCCATTCGATTCGGAGCTTAATAGCTGTGACTGATATATAGACGCACGAGTGACCAAAGAGTTAGATTTTTTAATTGGGACATGCGGAACCCTAAAAAAATTTTAAGCTGATATTGTCAAAAGTAATCCTAAATGCGAAAATGAGTTTGTTTGTTTATTACACTATCACGCTAAAACGGCTGAACGGATTTAAATGAAATTTGACACATGGGTAGACCATCACCTGGAAAAGGACATAATGCTACTTTTCATCCTGGATTGCAGACGAAGTCGTGGGTAACAGCTAGCAATAACTAAAACTGGCTTAGCAAAGTGATATAGGTGTAGTCAGATCCCTCAACCTACTCTAGGACAAAGTTTATCCATGAAGACAGCTACACACTAGAAAAAGCTCCTTTAATAGCAAGTTATCACCAGCCATAAAAACAAATGACTGCTTTATTCCTGACAAATGCAGTCATTTGTTTTGCAGCAATATTAGGTACATTACTCTACACACATTACTATACAGGGCGTCCCACGAATATGCCACATGGAGGGAACATTTTACTGAAAGATGACATTATTTGTATTTAAAAAAAAAAACAATTTAAACTGCATTCATAGATATTTAAATAATTACATGGTTGAACCGGAAATCGAACCCGTTACATGAGAAAAATAATCATCCTGCAGCTTTATCATACCGATCGAAAGTCTTCATCTTAAGGATTATTTTTTTGCTAAATAACATAGTGTCACAAATAAAAGGAAGACCATGAACTTTAACATTTGATGTGAAATTTTGTTCAGAAAAATTAAAAGCTGACATTGCCGTAAGTACATTTAAAAATGTCAATGTCAGCTTTTAATTTTTCTGAACAAAATTTCACATCAAATGTTAAAGTTCATAGTCTTCCTTTTATTTGTGACACTATGTTATTTAGCAAAAAAATAATCCTTATGATGAAGACTTTCGATCGGTATGATAAAGCTGCAGGATGATTATTTTTCTCATGTAACGGGTTCTATTTCCGGTTCAACCATGTAATTATTTAAATATCTATGAATGCAGTTTAAACTGTTTTTTTTTTAACCGACTTCATAAAGGAGGAGGTTCTCAATTCGTCGGAACCTTTTTTTTTTTTTTAATTTTTTTTTATGTATGTTCCCCGATTACTCGAAGATGGCTGGACCGATTTGAATTTTTTTTTGTTTTATTCGAGAGGGTATACATCACAGTTGGTCCCATATAAAATTGATTAACTTTGCTTTGGTAGTTTTTGAGTTAGCTTCAATAATACGTATTTTTTCCCCACTTTTATATGGATGATGTTCTAGTTTGTTTTGCAGATAGTGGTATTAGAATTTGTGTGGGGTAGGTACACAACTAAAAAGTGAAAAATAAAAACTTTTTTACACAAAAATACAACCGACTTCCAAAAACAACACTACAAAGTGAAAAATAACTTTAATTTCGGAAGTCGGTGGCAAAAAACGAAAATACATTTAACACCGACACCGACACCGACTTCCGAAATTAAAGTTATTATTCACTTTGTAGTGTTGTTTTTGGAAGTCGGTTGTATTTTTTTGTAAAAAAGTTTTTATTTAATTCAAATAATGTCTTCTTTCAGTAAAATATTCCATCTACAATATTCAAAGTACTTTCCCTCCATGTGGCATATCGGTGGGACGCCCTGTATACTCACCACTAATAATAGGCCCTCGACAGACAGACGCGAAACGACCTCATAAAGTAGAATTGAGCTGGCAACAACCTTTGTACTGAAAACGTTGTAAGGCTCATTTGAGGACGTGAATAAGCTACATTGGGACCGAACTTTAAATTGGAAAGGGGATGTGTGTAACGATGTGAGAATACTTTAGTAGGTTAATATTCCTATTCAAGATTAAGTGGCTGTTCTGAATATGTATTGCGAAAGTTATTTCATATTATATAAACTTGATACTTGCTTAGTACTCTGAGGAGCTCGTGGTTCAGTAATAACAGCCGCAAGGATCGATCCATCAGGTTAGCTACGCTTGCCGGGGTCGGTCCGTGGATGGGTGACCATCTTTACATACCGAGACTCCTCCGTGCCTCGGAAAGCACGTTAAGCCGTTGGTCCCGGCTGTCATTTGTGGATCTTTGATAGTCGTTACGGGTCGTCAGAAGCCCGAAAGTCTAACAAACAGCCTTACCAAGGGGTATCGTATTACCCAGTTAATGGGTTGTGGAGGTCAGATAGGCAGTCGCTCCATGTAAAATACTGGTATTCAGCCGCATCCGGTTAGACTGGAAGCCGACCCCAACATAATTGGGAAAAGGCTAGGCACATTGATTGACTTGCTTAGTACTCTCGTAAATCTTAAATGCAGTTTTTGTAAGGCTTTGGTTTCCTAGGCAAGTGGCGTAACGGCCGTCATGAAAATGTGTAATTTTCACTAGTATTTGACATTATGTTAAATCCCGCCCCACAAAGATTTAAATCGCTAGATTCGCCCTCATAGTCACAAGAAAAGTGTCTATAGGTACTAAGAAAAGTGAACTCACACATTATTAAACAGCGTTTCCATGATAATCAAGTGAAGTTACTCCGTCATTGCGTGTCAGAAGTGTCAAAACTAAACAGAAATGAGACTATCTTTTGTCGCGGTAGGGTGAATCTAACGATTTAAATCGTTATAATAAATGATTGTAAAAAGAATAAAAGACTAAAAATCAACAACAGTGTTGACAGAATATAAAAAAGAAAAAAAAATAAAAGTTAAATCACTATTGAAGCGCTAGTGACGAGAGCTACAGTTTTATTCTTGTTTTCCACACTTTTTTCCGCCACGAGGTTACTTGCTCCGGCAATTTTTACGCAAAGGTAAGCATCCTATAAGTCTGGTTTTTTTTTTCTTTTTCAGCGTTGAAATGTGATTTTATTAAAGCCATCAATATCTAGCAATACCCTGGGAACCATCTAAATTACGACAACGTTCAAAGATACCTTTGTATAACTTCGGAAAAACCGAAATATAGCGAATAAAATGGGACCATCATCAAATAAAAATTGATTTATTTATTTATTATTTTATTTATTTATTACAGACATACATACAGATATCATTACAGTAGCGCAATGTGATAGTGTAGGAAAAATAATAACGATAATTACAAATACATTTCAATTCAAAGTTATTCAATAAATTCAATTCAAATTAACTTTAATAAAACAAAACACTACAATACATTTATCAATTTTATACATTCAGCTCATTACCATAACATAAAACGTGTAATGTAACTTTTGCGAACTCGCTCAGTGAACAAGAGAGTACATCTATCTTATGAGCAACCAGGTTCAGCGTGCGCAATGTCCGCGAGAGCGGGGCCTTGGCCATTAGCTTGGTGCGACCGCGCGGCAGTACGAACAAATCGGGCCGTCTACGACGCTACACGTACCCATTGGGCACGTACCACCCTATCTCCTGTAACACCCCCGAGTTGTTGGTAATACCTCGGAACACTCCAAGGATTTAAATTCCCACCTAAATTACTAAAGAAAAACGCACCTTATTGGATCAATCACATTTAATTCGGTAAAGTTCGGTTTTCCGAAGATAAACGATAGAACCTTAGAACGTTGTCATACTGTAACTGGTTTTGTTACTGATGAGAAACTTAAAATTTGACGTTCCAATGCAAGGATTAGTTTGCACATCGTGGAAAAAAAACAATGCAATGGAGCTCGTGGCTAAGTAATAACAGCCGCACGGGTCGATCCATCAGGTTAAGCTACGCTTGCCGGTGTTGGTCCGTGGATGGGTGACCATCTTTACATACCGAGACTCCTCCGTGCCTCGGAAAGCACGTTAAGCCGTTGGTCCCGGCTGTCATTCGAGGATCTTTGACAGTCGTTACGGGTAGTCAGAAGCCCGAAAGTCTGACAATCAGTCTTACCAAGGGGTATCATATTACCCAGTTAATGGGTTGTGGGGGTCAGATAGGCAGTCGCTCCATGTAAAATAATGATATTCAGCTGCATCCAGTTAGACTGGAAGCCGACCCCAACATAGTTGGGAAAAGGCTAGGCAGATTGATTGATCGTGGAAAAAAAAACAAAACATTGATTAAACTTGCTCACTGTGGTGTACACTTTCTCACGACGTTTAATCCTACTGAGGCCTTAGTGCAAGTTTTTATACTAACTTGATAACGCTAACGTAAACTTCAATTTGTGCTGAAACTGAATAAGCGCCGTCTGGTGACTACAATGAGAAATACAATTATTCCATATAAATTGACGTAAGTTAACGTTAACGTAAACACGATCGAGTAAGTATAAATACTCGCACTAAGCCCTCAGTTCTATTTAATATTATAAACGCGAAAGTGTGTGAGGATGGAAGGATGGAAGTTTCTTACTCTTTCATGCAAAAACTACTGAACGGATTTTGATGAAATTTGGCACACAGATACTCGTAACTATCTGTGTAACCTCGATTAACACATAGAATACTTTTTATCCTGATATTCTTAAGGGTTCGAGGCTTACGCGGGTGGAACCGCACAGCGCTGCTAGTAAATTATAATTCAACTAGCTGTGCCCCGCGGATTCACCCGGGATAAAAAGTAACCTATGTGTTAGTACAGGGAATAAGCTATCTACTGTTAGAATTTAGTTAAAATAAGATAGGCTACTGATTTTTGAAAGTGTACTAATCTATTAGCTATTGTTGTGCGGGTATGATACAGTAATATGGTAATATCTACGTTGGAAATGATTGTCATCTTATACGCTAGCTGGCGTTACTTTTGGTATGGCTACGATCCATTTATTTTATTAAACATTGATTTTACAGTTAAAGTTATGCATTAATTAATTCCTGTATTTTATGTAACGTTAAATCGAATATTTAAAATAATTTTAGAATTGTTTTAATGATACTGTTTTACCAAACGAGGTGGCGCGCTACATCCGTTCCCCACTCTTGATGGTTGCCGGCGTAGCGCGTTAGCTCATGGGTCAGTCTGTTACTAGCTGAGCTGCAAGCAAGTGAAATAATTCAAGTATTACGTGTGCCTAAAAGTGAGTTTAAATGCAGCAGGGCTCACACTACATACCAAATTTCATCCAAATCGGTCCAGTCGTTTGAGCGTGAAGAAGTAACAAACACACACACTCACTCAGAAACTTTTATTAGTATGATGATGGTGTCAAAACTGGCTACTATTTTAAGATGTGAACAGTAATAGAGACCTAATCCATCTTAATCCATCGACGACACCATGGAATCCCAAGAGACAGACAGCAGTATGGCTTGTTTTATTCAGCAAAGAGACATTGATATTGGTTTGATCTCGCAAGCCCTTAGCAGCGGATATTATAGCAAATGTACGGTCAACAAAATAGATATCTAGGTAGGATATACTAACATTTATCTGTATGTGAATTGCTTCATGTTAAATTTCGTTACAATATACAATTTTGTGTTGGTGTGTTACAATTGTAAAAACAAAGTAATGTAATATATAAAATTGAACATAAAGCAATTCATCTCTTTTGTTGACTGTACATACACCTCATCTTCATCTGTCTAGCCTTTTCCCAACTGTGTTGGGGTCGGCTTCCAGTCTAACCGGATACATCTGAATACCAGTATTTTTTTACAAGTAGCGACGGCCTATCTGACCTCCACAACCCAGTTACTGGGTAATACGCTACCCAGTAAATATACCAAACAAACAAAAGGGAACTGACTTGTAGCTATAATCGCAAATCCACTTACCCTTGGCCCTCGAATTTTGTCCCGCCATAATTGAAAAAGGCCGAAGACAAGTAATTCCCTAAGCAAACACAAAACCGCAGGCCAACCTCATTTTCATGCGCCTTGTTTTCATTTATTTTTTTTTCGGCAACCCCTCTAACTTCGTACTGGCAATACTACCATTCACTATGTGCCCAAATGTCCCGGTAGATTAATTTTGTTACAAACCTGTGAAAGACGTCCTTCTTTCATTTTGCTAATTCATCGTATTGATTTGGCTGTAGCTTTTTCTAATTTTCTGTGGGGAGTTAATGGAATGAATGAACTATGTGTGTGTTAGAGTGTGTTTAGTTTTTTTTTTCTCACAAATTGCTTGTGGAACAAAGTCTTATCTTAGTGGATTGTGGTGAGGATGGGAAGCTTGATTGTATTTTTTATCAGTAGGGTGGGACGTATCTTCAGAGATTTATTTGAATCAACACACCGTTGATACTTGAAAAAGTCTACAAAAAGAATGAATTTTCTAAACATTGTTAAGGGTTTATACCACCAGCTGAGGCTGGTATTTCTTTGGGCGAATTGTGGTGTGGTATAGTATGTAACCATGTTATTATGTAAGGGTGTGTGTGTGTGTTAATATTGTCAATGAATGGACCAAATATACGCAGAGTCTAACCAGCATTCGAGATGTTTTATTGTGTTTAAATCCCTTCCTTATATGGCGACCCTGCCAGGAAGGAAAGCTTGATTATATTTTTTACCAGTAGGGTGGGACGTATCTTCAAGGATTTCATTCGCGGTGTGTTGATTATTGAATAAGTCCACAAAAAAGAATGAATTTTCCAAACATTTTGAAGGGTTTATACCACTAGCGGAGGCTGCATTGTATTTATTTGAGCTATCACTCCTTAAAAGCAGCAAAATCGTGGCAAATAGTGTGCCAAACGCACAATCTGTAGAAAGTATATAAATAAAACGCAAGCCTAAACTAATAAAACTCTAAACGTATAATATAAGTATCTCTAAACGTATTCCAAAAGTTTAAAAATTGTCTGTGCGCAAGACTATAATCTGTTCTAAAACAGATAATCAAACTGAAGTAACAAGAGAGTTTCAAATATGACCCCATAAATATTACATGCTGCACACTAAACGGGGTCAAATTAAATTAGCTAGCGAAACACTGCAGACGTGACAGGTATCACTAACTAAACACGACAAAATAAAAATTAATAAAAAGATTTGATGATTTATTCACTGCTTTATCATTACGCCTGCGGAGTTTCGCTAGCTAATTGAATTTGACCCTGTATACGTTCACGCAAATGCGACGATTGATATAGCAGGCCGGATTCATTAAACTCTTTAATTCCCTGTGCCACCGGAATGTCACGAAGTGTTTACATTTGTTCTTCAACGTTAAACAATGTTCTTTTCCGTATACATATTGTAAACATAATTTTATTTTGACTGCCTCATTGGTCTAGTGGTCGCAAGCGCTATTGCTGAGCATGAGGTCCTGGATTCGATTCCCAGGTTGGGTTTTTTCATTAGGAATTTCTTAGTACCAGCCCGGAGTCTGGAATCGTGTCCGCTTCATTGCATTGCATTGCGGACTGTTTACATTTTTTTTTCAACGATAAAATTTTAATTTTTCGCATAATTGGGATAAGGGCAACAGAATGATGATTTTGAAATTATAATTTGGTTTTGAGTTTCTCTGTCTGCAATCACAGCAACCTAATAATAATCCCCCAAGATAATTAAGTGGATAATCCCCCAAGAGTCATCATCATCATCATTTCAGCCGAAAGGCGTCCACTGCTGGACATAGGTCTCCCCCAAGCACCGCCACTTCAACCGGTGCTGTGTTTCCCGCATCTAGCGGATTCCTGCGGCCTTCACAAGGTCATCGGTCCACCTTGTGGGAGGCCTTCCAGGGTTACGTTTTCCGGTACGTGGCCGTCACTCCAGAAACTTTCGGCCCCATCCACCATCTCTTCTGCGAGCAATGTGCCCTGCCCATTGCCACTTAAGTTTCGATCACGTAGGGAAACTCCAGACTTAGCCGACTCCATTGCCCTTTGGGTGACTTTTAGCTTTCTAATAAGGCCCATTGTGAGCGATCACGTTTCAGTGCCGTTGGTCATCACTGGCAATACGCACTGGTCAAAGACTTTTGTCTTGAGACACTGCGGTATGTGAAACGAGAAGATATTGCGAAGCTTCACGAACGCTGCCCAGCCGAGTCGGATTCGACGATTGACCTCTTTCCCGAAGTTGGACCTACCTAACTATCCCCCAAGAGTAATACGTCTGTTCTACTCAAAAATCGCAATCTAAAACCACATCATCGTACCAAAGTAGCAAGACTGCTTCAGAGATAACCCATACATATTACATGCAGCAGACTTCCACGCAACTGCGACGATCGATATAGCAAGCCGGATTCATTTAATATTTTATTTAGAGAAGTTATCGCGTAACACTTACCCGGTGCGTCGGAAAAATGCCCGTGGAAAATTGAATTTTATGGCCTTGCCCCATAGCCACAAACTACACGCGTCTTGTGACTGCGGTTGCGAAGAAACTAAATTAAAGAAGTTGTTTTTGAACATTCCACGAGTCACCGCGACGCGATTTGCGGAGGGACTGACGGAAACGGATCTTATTATTTTTGAGTCGAGGTTTAGTGTTGATTTTTTTGACCTCATCTGACTAAAAATGTGAGCATAGGAAATTTCAAAATGTTCCATATCTCCAGACTTATGATTTCTTTCTCAATGGTGGCGCTAGTTGGCAGTACTACTCGCTTTAAAAAGTTGGCTGGGACAGACTGGATGCGGAAGGCGGAGAACAGGGTGTTCTGGCGCAGCCTGGGAGAGGCCTATGTGCAGCAGTGGACTGCGATAGGCTGAGTTGATTGATTGACTTATTTTTTTTTATTTATTTAACGTTTATACAAAAGAATACAGGATTAAATTATATAGCAACCAAAAACCACTAAGGTTAACATAAGGAAGGAAGGATAAGGAGGGAGGGAGGGTAAGGTAACATTGACAACCTCCTTCTTTTACAGCTGTAAAAGCTTTACTAAAAAGAATACGAATTTACTACTACAGTAATACTGTTTAAATTTTGCGCCTCAGAGATGTTCGTGTTAAATTGAATTTCAGGGCAAAGGTTACTTGTATCGGTAATGTTATCTTGCTTATGTTGTTACGTTGAGAGAACGAATTTACAAGTACACCGAGAACATGGTTTTACTTTTTTTCTTTTTGTCTTGGTTCGTTACACTTTTGTTTTTTTTTTGTTAAAGTAATTACAATGTAAGGTTTTTGATGTAGGCATCTGTTACGAAAGTGCGAGGATGGGGTCGATACATAGCAAGTATGTATTAATAATGTGACTTTTAATATAATTCACTGTCGTGCCATTGACACGACGTAGAAGAAAAATTGTAGGTACTTTTAAAACTAAGACGGAGGATATCCGTAATATACGGCGAAAATAAGTAACGTTGTGTCCATCTATTACAGTAACTATACCTATACTCCATCGGTTTAGGTAATTAAATTAATAAAGGTAAACAAAAAACCACGTGTCTGGTTAACCGACTAAACGTAATAGGTACCTGTCACTTCAGTTGTCATGCTACGACATAGTTGTACTCTTCAATTTAGCAACATTATACAACGAATTTTACAGTTGCTAATTGAAGAGTACAACTGTGTCGTAGTATGACAACTGAAGTGACAGGTATTACGTTTAGTCGGTTCACCAGACACGTGGTTTTTTTTGGTTTACCTTTATTAAATTACCTAAACCGATGGAGTATAGCGTCTTTTTTATAGGAAAAAATACATAACATAAGAAGTGTACAATACATAAAAGGTGATTTTATTTGTCCTGAAACCTATTTTAGTTTACAGAACTAAAGTAGTTAGTTGCGAACCCCATAGGTTCACAACTACTGATGATGATTTTATTCCATCGCATGATGTTTTTTTACGTTTACATATATATGATATAAGCTTATATACCTATTATATAAAGGATTTTTCCTTATTACCCAGGTGTACATGCGACGTTTAAAGAGATTTTTATATCTGAATGCTGACTATTTTAATAACTATTTATTATGATTTATGGATTGTTTTCTGAAATAAATGTTTTATTATTTATTATATAAAAAAGGAGGGAAATAATCACAAGGCATCAAAAAGTTCGTCCGCATCGCTGTCGACAGTAAAAGTACCCAAAAGACTGGCAGCTTTGCCACGTTATATTATGGCAATGCCAAAAAATAGGCCAGCCCTTTGGTCACGTGTAGAGTCGACCAACCGCTTGGCGATGTCCCGAAAAACTAAAAGGGCACTCGGACCCCATGGCCCTAGTGTTTTAACCCTAAACGTTTCGAACATAAAAGTCCCAATAACATTGGAGTAATTGCGCCGTTTGAGATTTTCCGCACCCGCAGCAGCCACCCCAGCACAGCCCACCGTGCTAGGAAGATGGGATGGCGCAAGGGTGTCAACACACGTTGCATCCCACACCAAAGACCTACCTACCTTCCAAAGCATTATGGTCATTCCGTCTGGTCTCTTCCCATCGTTGCTTGCCAAGCCACTGGGTTCTTAACCAGCTGGCAACCCGGGGGTGACAAGAGCACGACGGATGATGTCATAAATGCTGGCGGGCCGTGCTATCCGGCCTGTGCTCTTACTGCAGGATAGGCCATGAATGATGTCCGAGGCAGTTGATACCTACGCCGCATCGGCAGTGATGCGGAGTCACGCAAGGAGCGCCCAGACGCAGACAAATATAATATTTACCTACCTACTTAAATATAAATATTATAAAATTATACATAGGTAAGGTAAGGTACCTAATTATCACAAGATTAAACATATTTTCGACAAAAGGTAGCGTACTCGAGTTTGAACGAGAACTCCTGAATACATCCCTCGGTATTCTATTCGGTAATATAAAAAGTCTTTTAACCATTCGAGATTGTTAAAGCAATGAAAGAGTAAAGAAATTTTAATGAGTATTATACTGAAAGGCTACATTCCTATGATTATTATATTCATTAAATTGGATTAGGAAGTTAATCGGGACTTTCGAATTCCAGCGACTAACTGAAATTACTTTGGAATAAACGGACTTTTGGAACGTTTTTTAATTCTAATGAATGTGGAAATTTTAATTAGCATGTTGTCTGAATGTAGCTTTATCTATTGTTATTATCTGTATGGTTTTTATCCTCGATTTTTAAAAGGAGGATGACAGAGAATAAAACGAGCAAGATGAAATTGAAGGAATGATTTCTATTCTTTGCTAAGTAGTTTCTTTTTATATTTTAATTAAAAGAAGTTTATTTTTTAATGTATTTTCAAATTTTATTCTGGACTGCACCCCCTAAATGAATATATTCCGACACACTTAAAGACTTTTTAAAAGTATTTTTTTATATGACAATCTCACGAAAGAGGTTATGGCAAATGCAGTAAAATTTTACAAAAGTCAATTGGCTAAATAAATCATTAATCGTTTCTCCCCATAATCATGGTGTTTAGGGGATTCTTTGCTGGGAAGATAATAAAGCCATCCAATACCGGTTTTAAAGGGGAGTTGTGGCTCAGTGGTAACTGCTACGACTTCGTAGGTCGTGGGTTGGAACACACTGTTTAATTTATTTCATCACCACTGCTCTCAAAACGGTGAAGAAAAACATCGTTCGGAAACGGGCATGTCCTAGAACCAAAACAATTTACAGATATATTGTGATATCCAGCAACACGTAATGGGCGCGCGTAGTGGATTATGGTCCACACCCACTCTTGCTCGCGCCACACCAACGTCAACGACCATCATCGCCATTAACAATGCGGTAATTCTTCCGATAATTATTGCGATAAATTGAGTGGCCCCACTTGAGCGGTCAACGTCAATGCTCTTTCAATTTGGCGAGCGTCAATCTGCAATGTGAATGCCATTGTCAAATTATCGCGATAAGTTGTGGCTACACCGCCTACGCCCATCATCCCGTTGGTGTAGCCCAGATACGAGTCCTATGCTCCAGCAGCAGGAATAAACATACGGTAACGGGCTGATTACGCTTTTGCTTATGCTATACCGACTATTTACAGTCTAAGCTAGGTCGTTTGAGAAAACAATCAAAGATATATCACTGATCAGTTTACCGAGTTCGTTGTTAAGGAAGTTCTTGGCAGGGTTCTACTAAGAAGCCATGTTTAAGCAGTGAAGTTAGTACCTGAAATGAAAGAAAAAAACAAATGAAAATATGTAATTAAATACACCACACTAATACTAGGCCGAGAGAGTTGGGTGGACGAGTATATTTACACGTATTTTTACAAGCTTTTAATTAGTTTCACCTGTCCCGATGTCTGTCAGTTTCCGATTGAGTTCAGCTTAATATTATATGCATATATAAATCGGATGACAATACAATATTATTATGACATGGAGCTGATAACTCAGTAATAAAACGACGCAACACTATCGATTTTGGATACGTCTTGACAAGGAATCTGGTCCTAGATGATGTCCTCCAGACTAATACGAGTAAAAGGTTGTTAAAAAAATATATATTCGTAATACACTTGTTTTTTTTTAAATTGGCACCGAGTCAGTCAGTCGTTTTGCAAAAATCGCGGGAAACGGTAGCGTGCTGCGGTAGACGTGAATGTGCCGAGTGGCGAGTACTCGTACGTACCGAGTGCATGTTAATACCTGCCGAGTGTGGGCACTCGGTCTAGTAAATAGAACATAACTACTTTACTAACTAACTACTATATTATAATTTGCATGCTTAATAAAAGCCGAATATGGTGAAACCGTACCTGTGTAACATCTTTGTAAACCCATACTATGCGAATAAACTGATTGACTGATTGAGAACAGGGTCCGAGTGACTGTCTCACCCTTTAACTCGGCCGAGCGCTTAACCGAGCACTCAAGCCGCTAGTTGAATGGCGCCGTTTAGTGAAAAGCATTTAACTAATTAAACCAGTTATTTGCGACATATCAATCACGTAAAATTCACAAGTGCAATTGACAGTTTCGGGGACCCTTTATACTCGTAACTGTACTGCGCTCTAAATACGTTCTAAGTACCTATCAGTGTATCAGTAGTGTTATTCTGTAAATATCTCACCGTGAAAACATGAGTGAAGTGATCGTAAAGTGAGCTGTCAATAGTGTCAACCCCTAGCATCAGGTGGGATGACGGCTCACTTCACGCTCACATCACCTGAGTTATCACGGTGAGATGTTTACAGAATAGCACTACAGTATCGAGGTTATTTATTGTACAGTCACCGTCAAAAATATCAGGACGAACAGACTGTTCAAAATGATCTCAACAACTAAGAAAATAAAACTTTATCTCAATTGGATAAAGTTCTTGTCAGAATGACAGTTGTCGTGTACTGTCATCATTCTGAAACATGCCGTGTGTCATTGAGTTAATATTTCATTTTCATAGTTGTTAAGATCATTTTGAACAGTCTGTTCGTCCCGATATTATTGACGCTTACTGTACCTAGATCTCAGCTCACCTCTTCAGGGATTAGACGTGTAATGTTTAAATAAGTTTCAAACTTTTCCTGACTGGAATATATAAAGTCTCAGGTGATACGACCAGGCACCTAAAATTCTAGCAAATACTAAATCGAATTTATTGTTGGCTAGCCGCCAATACTTTGAGATGTGGCCTTGAATTGACTTTCAAGACTTTTTACAAGAAATCTACAGCTGTTGAAGGATTTGCTTGTAAATCTAATAGGAATAGCTCTTTGGATTTTTCTTGAAATAAAACTTATATTTTATACGGTTTTACAAAAACAAAGTATGCAAAATAATACCTATAAGCAGACTGAACGGGGTTTGTGTGATTTGTTTTTTATTTTAATAAATAAAGAAAGAAGGAAAATATGTTTATTTGCAGTAAACAAGACGCAAAGAAATAATACAGAAAAATAAAATAATTTAAGGAACAAGATGGGGGAATGCGTCACAGTAATCAGTTGTTCGTATCAGTAGTTTGAGTAACGCTGGCGCCGTTCTCCGTAAAATTCGGCGAAACTGACTAACTAACTTTGTGTGCATCTTTTACAGTAATTATAGTATCTTTTTGATAGGGAAAAATACACAGTGATCTACAAATACATGACAATGATTTATACAACTAAAGGCCGATTTTCAATCATGAAATAACTTTTATTTTAGGAATATGTTTGACAGCTTTTATATAAAAAAAAAGTCAAACCGCCATATTTATTCCTCAGATAAAATTTATCTGACGATTGAAAAATCAGCCCTAACCAGTAGTACCTGAGATTAGCGCGTTCGACCAACCAAACAAAGAAACTCTTCAGCTTTATAATAATATCTGAGTTTAAATAGAGATTTTCGGGATGCTGATTTTAGATCTGAAGTCAGATGCTTCGTATCAGCTTTAGTATTTTTTAATGCTCCAACAGTAGTCACCATCTTGTGCGCATTCCAGTGACCCTGGTACCGCTCCTCCATAGTCCGAATATTTTGATGGAATCCGTTCCCTTTGTTTATCACTCAGATCACCAAGATTTTCAGGGAAATTATCCAATATGGCTGTGGAAGAAGTGTACCTTGATGCTGTTGCATCTCAAAAAATAAAGCTGTAAGAGATAAAATGAGGGTAGATTTGAAATCTATCTTGATGGAATCCGTTCCCTTTGTTTATCACTCAGATCACCAAGATTTTCAGGGAAATTATCCAATATGGCTGTGGAAGAAGTGTACCTTGATGCTGTTGCATCTCAAAAAATAAAGCAGTAAGAGATAAAATGAGGGTAGATTTGAAATCAGCGACCTCGAATTAGTAAACAAAAAAATCAATCTGCCTAGCCTTTTCCCAGCTATGTTGGGATCGGTTTCCAGTCTAACTAGATGCAGCTGAATACCAGTATTTTACATGGAGCGACTCCACAACCCAGTAGCTGGGTAATACGATACCCCTTGGTAAGACTGGTTGTCAGACTTTCGGGCTTCTGACAACCCGTAACGACTGTGAAAGATCCACGAATGACAGCGGAGACCAACGTCTTAACGTGCTTTCCGATGTAAGTAGTATATTATTGGGCATTCTGAGCCACACCAGTAGCGTTCGCTACTGGACAGTGCCTCAGAATGCCCAATAATACACAATCGACTTGACTGACACAGTGATTCAGGATGCTCAATAATGAAGAATCAACATACCTGTTCAGTTTACCATGGTACATCATTCAATGTATTTGAAATGCAAAACGACTGCAGTTGGCTTCATGCTAACTGTTCGTCGCTGTGACTAACATTTGAAATGCAAAACGACTGCAGCTAGCTTCATGCTAACTGTTCGTCGCTGTGACTAACATTTGAAATGCAAAACGACTGCAGCTAGCTTCATGCCAACTGTTCGTCGTTGTGACTAACATTTGAAATGCAAAACGACTGCAGCTAGCTTCATGCCAACTGTTCGTCGCTGTGACTAACATTTGAAATGCAAAACGACTGCAGCTAGCTTCATGCTAACTGTTCGTCGCTGTGACTAACATTTGAAATGCAAAACGACTGCAGCTAGCTTCATGCCAACTGTTCGTCGTTGTGACTAACATTTGAAATGCAAAACGACTGCAGCTAGCTTCATGCCAACTGTTCGTCGCTGTGACTAACATTTGAAATGCAAAACGACTGCAGCTAGCTTCATGCCAACTGTTCGTCGCTGTGACTAACATTTGAAATGCAAAACGACTGCAGCTAGCTTCATGCCAACTGTTCGTCGCTGTGACTAACATTTGAAATGCAAAACGACTGCAGCTAGCTTCATGCCAACTGTTCGTCGTTGTGACTAACATTTGAAATGCAAAACGACTGCAGCTAGCTTCATGCCAACTGTTCGTCGCTGTGACTAACATTTGAAATGCAAAACGACTGCAGCTAGCTTCATGCCAACTGTTCGTCGCTGTGACTAACATTTGAAATGCAAAACGACTGCAGCTAGCTTCATGCCAACTGTTCGTCGCTGTGACTAACATTTGAAATGCAAAACGACTGCAGCTAGCTTCATGCCAACTGTTCGTCGCTGTGACTAACATTTGAAATGCAAAACGACTGCAGCTAGCTTCATGCCAACTGTTCGTCGCTGTGACTAACATTTGAAATGCAAAACGACTGCAGCTAGCTTCATGCCAACTGTTCGTCGTTGTGACTAACACAGCTTCAGCTGAGAAAGAAAACAGCATATATTATTAAAAATATATATTTAATGTTAGTTATAAAGTTAACTACAGTTTTGATTTGAAATAAATGTAGGCTGGTCCTCACACAGTGCATCTATGGAGTGAACGAGAGATTGAAGCTTGCGCCATTGCGGTGTATCGTCTTCCGTTTGGAATTTTATCCGAACCAGCGCTTTCTTCCAAAGTTCTAGAGAATCAGTATTGCGCGCATCGTTGGTTTGATATACTTTCAAATCGATAAGGTAGTCTCCCCCTGTGTTGATCACTCGACGTTCGTTGCCGTTCGCAACTCTATTAACGAAGTACGAGGACAGTACGGACGAAGAAGTATTTTTGGGTTCGCCATTGCCACGAATTAGATTAAACACGTCCACAGACTTCGCCTTTTTTCTGAAACAAACATAAATAACCCCTATAAGAATGTTTCAAAATCATTACAAAAATAACATAATTAATACAGCCTCAGTAGGTACCATAGTAGTCAGTAGACTAATAACTATGAAAAAGAAGAGAAAAAGTGATTGTCATGTTAATAAATTGTTGTTACTCGTAAGTGACAGTATCGATTCAATAATATTATTTAGTACATAACAACTTATTATTTACTAAGTAAAAAAATATAGTGTTACTGTGATTTATATATCCGAACACTGATACGGAAATGATATGGAATAAATTAACCAACTACTAACCGACGCTGTATAAATATCAGACATAAGTACAAAAGTTGATAAAAATATAATATAATTGATTGATATAAATTAAGTATGATTACCTTATACTAGCAAGCGATTTCTTAACGGAAGTAGATTTACGCTTGCTTGCAGGAGTAGAACGCTTTCCCAAGAATTCGGCACTGCGTTCAACATCTGTAGAGTTGCTGCGTTGATCACACTCTGAGTCCGACCTGTAAAATATTAAAAAATAATCAGATTAATTTAAATTAATATCACTTGAAACAATTATGCTGAAAGAAAAAATATTTACGTTAATTATTTGCAATTAACTAATACCTAATATGTGTACTCAAACTCGTACTTATTTAATCGATTCTAATTATCAGTAAGTTAATAAATATTACAAGTAGATATTTGGCTACATGTGATCTGTGTAGTATTTGTTGAATTAAATTAAACAAAGTAAATAATAAAAATTATAAAGACTTACATTTTAAATGGTGGCCACTTGAAGTATAATTAAAACAATATGATAATTGTTTTAAACACTTAACTGCAGACTGCTCGCACTGTAGTATTGAGGGATCAGTCTCGAATTCGATGAATTGAACTCCGAAAACGCTAGCTTATAAGGCAGATTAGTCATGTAAATATGTTAAATTGAATGTTAGTGTATATTCAATAAAAACAACAAAAAAATTAGACCTTTCTTATTTGTACGGATTATAAGTACATGTAAAAATGAAAACTAACAATTATGTTCATCGTTATTTGCTAACGCAGCACTAAGAAAGCACTCAGGGCTGTCAATATAATTGTCATACATCTTTCCTTCCTACTTAAAATATTATAAATGCGAAAGTTTGTGAGGATGTATGCAATTATTATCTATGATTGAAAGGGTCTTTTATATAGTGTAACTGTTTATCGAAAAAATATTAAGAATGAAACCTACTTAAACAATTTAGTAAATAAATTTATAGACCACTAGCACATAAAGTAATTAAATCAAGAACAAACTATAATTATTTTGAAGGTAAGTAAACCTTGGAATTATTTATTTCGTATTTTATGCTTCTTATTAACTACCTCAATATACCGTATATATATATATATATATATATATACCTCTATCAATTTACCGTTTACAAAATTTCTATGTAGCGTTAAAAAATAATATCTACATGATTTTTACATTTAGATCACAACCCTGTACGAAATTGCATTCTTGCAAAATACATTTGCGTAAACTGCGACCGGATGCAATGAATATTAACATGATACTTTTGTTTTTGACAATGCACACATTAGGTATTGCTATTACTTGCACGTAAAATGTACCATCAATTTGTTAAAACTATTTAGTAACTATTTCGTTTTAAATAAGACTTGACCGCTAACTGAATAACAATTATATTTATAGTAATTGCAAAATTGCTATCAGAATTATTGTAAGGTAACTATGTTAAAATATTATTTTATTTAGAAATAATGCACTTTATGTTAGATGTTTTATAATTGATGAAATTACCTGAATTATTATAATAAGTGTGATTTTTAATTTCAGGCGATTACTAATTACGAATTGAGGGTCAGCAGAGGTGCCTGTTCAAGCAAAATATATTATATACTACTATATTGGAAATGTATAATAATTAATATTATTGTTTGTTTCGATTAGATACTCTGCAGGTAATTTTTAAATCTAATATTAACTTTGTTGTTTTGTCACCGATAATCTTTTTTTCATTTATTTTATTTTATTTTTTCAGAAATATTTGGTATATTCAATCCTGTGAAAAATAATTGTATTTGAACTACTGGATAATTCTACAATCTTCTTATTGAAGTTACTCCCATGACTTATTGAAGCGGATATTATCTATGTATTAATAAGATCAAGATTAGTTGTAAGTATTTAATGTAATCTTTTTCCTACACTACAATTTCTATAATATCGTGATATACCATAATCTTACCTACACATTACACCTAAATCCGGAAAAACTAAATGTAAATCATAAAAAATATTAGTGCTGTGAGAAAATCGAACCTGCAACACTTAGCACAGAAGCCGATCGCTCAGTCATTGCGCTCACCGCACTGCTAACTTTTAATTCAGTCTATTTTCTGATAAAGTCTATTAATAATGCCTCACTGTTCGGTTTGCAAAGTATTTGTAGATAATCGTCGATGGTCTGGTCATTTACGTAGTAATGTTCATAAAAACAATAGCGCCATTCCATTTTGTGATAATATTGCTATTATTAATTCTTCGTTTAAACATCGCATTGCAAGTTATAAGATCATTGCAACTAACGATCAAAAAAATTATTTCCCTGAAATGTTTCTCAATGATAATCGTAAACAAATTAAAAATCTAATAGATCTATCATTACAGAAACATACATCTGTGAAAATTAATTTTGAACTTTTTTCCTTTTTTCTTTTGTTTAAAAATGATCAACAAGAACTGAAATCATTTAGTACAAAAAATTATATTGTTCACTTTAATTACGATTTTGATTCAATATATAAATCATCAGTGGTGTCACTGTTAAAGAAAATCGAGGAATTTCAAGAGAGAGATAGTGGTTGGACGTATCTGTGCAATTCACATTTAGAAATAAACATAAGTAAATATCAACCTCTCGGCGGATCTAAACATATAATATTACCTGAATTTATCAGAAATAAAAAAGCTTGTTTGAATATTCAAAACAATGACGAGTATTGCTTCTTATGGGCTGTTGTAGCTGCCTTGTACCCCGCAACCCACCATCCTAATAGGATTTCATCTTATCCTCACTTCAAGGATGTTTTAAATGTCGATAATTTAACATTTCCAATCACATTTTCAGACATAGCTGTTTTTGAGAAAAATAATCCGTCTCTAAATATATTTGTGTATGGATTGAAAGATGATAGGACAATCATAGGACCTTTGTATACTTCAAACAACAATAAATCTAAGAGCGTACATTTACTGTTATTACAAAATAATACTAATTCTCACTATTGTCTTATCAAAGATTTACCTCGTCTAGTTAGAAATCAGATGACTAAGCATCACGGTAAACTACATTTTTGCGAAACATGCTTATTGTTTTTTCCAACGTCCAGTGAATGTGAAACACATGCGTGCGGAGGAGTTGTCACGGTCTTACCAGAAAAAGGATCATTTTTAAAATTTACAAATTATAATCGAAAACTAAACATTCCATTTGTCATATATGCCGATTTCGAAACATTACTCGAACCAATATCCAACGATGAATTTGATACCGCTAACACGACATATTTACAACGACACGTGCCGGCTGCGTTCGGGTATAATGTAGTGTCATCATTAAACGCTACTGTCGATAGGTATAGAAATTATCGCGGTGTAGATTGTGTTTCAAAATTTGTACATTTTTTAATTGAAGATGCTAGAGACATTTATAGAATTATATCCAAAAACGAACCCATGAAATTCACCGACAAAGATGCTCTTGATTTTCGTCAAGCTGTTAAGTGTCACATATGTGATCATTTACTGTGGAATGATAAGGTTAGGGACCACTGTCATATAACAGGTCGATATCGAGGTGCAGCACATCGACATTGTAATCTACAATATAGAGTACCAAAATTTGTTCCCGTATTTTTTCATAATTTATCGGGATACGATTGTCACTTATTTATAAAAAAGTTAGGTGAAATTCCGGGACAAATTAAAATAATACCCAAGACCAAGGAAAAATATATCGCATTCACAAAGTTTATACATATTGGTGATGATTATATACAATTAAGGTTTCTAGACTCCTTCAACTTTTTAGGCACTAGTTTAGATAAACTTGCTAAAACACTACAGGTAGAAGATTATGTTAATCTTCGAACTCATTTTCCTGCCAAAAAACAGTTCAATTTGTTGACACGAAAAGGGATATACCCTTATGATTATATGACAGATTGGAAATGTTATGAACAGAAATCGTTACCGTCTAAGTTTCATTTTCATAATTCCTTAACCAACGAAGACATTAGTGAACAAGATTATAATCACGCTCAGACAGTTTGGAGCGAATTCAATATACATGATTTAGGGGAATATACAGATCTATACTTAAAAACGGACGTGCTTTTGTTGTCAGATATATTCCAAAGTTTTCGAAAAACATGTAAAAAATATTATAAACTGGATCCAGCATTTTACATAACTGCCCCTAGTTTATCATTTGATGCAATGTTGCTAAAAACTGGGGTCACGTTAGAACTCGTGTCAGACTTGGCTATCGTCAGAATGATTCAAAGTGGTATACGGGGTGGATTGTGCATGTGTTCCCGACGGTACGCAAAAGCTAATCATAAGTATATGCAAGAATATAATTCATCAGAACCTAACTGTTTCATAGTATATTTGGATTGTAATAATCTTTATGGCTTTAGCATGTGTCAGTATTTACCTTACTCTAGTTTCAGATTTCTTACTGAAAATGAAATAGCTAATTTACATATCGAAAATGTTGAGGATGATGCCGACTGGGGATACATATTAGAAGTTGATCTTCTGTATCCCGAACATTTACATGACCATCATAATGATTTACCATTTTGTCCCGAAAAATGTATTCCCCCAGGAGGTAAAGCAAAAAAATTAATTGCAAATTTGTATAATAAGTATAAATATGTAATACATTACGTTCATTTAAAAAAGTGTTTAGAGCAAGGGTTGGAACTACGTAAAATTCACAGAGTTATTACTTTTAGACAGAGTTCGTATTTAAAAGAGTATATAGAATTAAACACTCAATTAAGACAACAGGCAAAAAGTTCTTTCGAACAAGACTTTTTCAAGTTGTTGAACAACAGTGTTTTCGGTAAAACATTAGAAAACACTGAAACTAGAGTAACTGTTCATTTAGTTAATCAATGGTCCGATACGTTTAATCGAACCAAGAAATCAATATCCGTCGAGAGACTTGTAGCTAGCCCTTATTTCCATAGTGCAACTATTTTATCTGAAAATTTAGTTGCTATCCAAATGAAACCAGACGAAATAATTTTAGATAAACCTATTTATATTGGCTTTAGCGTTTTAGAACTTTCTAAGTCACACATGTATGACTTTCATTATAATATTATCAAGCCTTTTTATAAAAATCGAGTGCAGCTATGTTATACAGATACCGATTCTTTTGTATATAAAATATACACTGATGATTTTTATTATGATTTAAAATTTCATTTTTTGCAATACTTTGACACCAGTAACTATGACAACCAAAATGATTTTAGAATACCAATAATTAACAAAAAAGTACCCGGTTTGTTTAAAGATGAATTAGGAGGGAGATATATCTCCGATTTTGTGGGCTTGAGATCGAAATTATATTCTATAAAAACTCCTGACAATATAATTAAAAAAGCCAAAGGTGTAAAATCATGTGTAGTGAAGAAGTTAAACATCACAGATTATGAAAACATATTATTCAATAATGGAGTTATTCGTAGAAAGAATATAATGTTTAAATCAATAAAGCACGAAGTATTTACACGGAGTGTCAACAAAATTGTCTTATCTAATAATGACGATAAACGATCGATATCATTCGATAAAATATCGACGCGAGCCTGGGGTCACTCATTTATTTTAAAGAATAATAACGAAATTTGATAAATAAGTTGAATATAATATACTTCAGTATAGAACACAGTACAGTTGAGCGCAATAACTGAGCGATCGGCTTCTGTGCTAAGTGTTGCAGGTTCGATTTTCTCACAGCACAAATATTTCTATGATGTAAGTACAAATAGTTGTTTAATTTGTTTAAATTTAAGGTAATATTAGTAAATAAAATATTAATATACTAAGTAAAACGTGAAATGTATTTTAATGGTCATTGTGAAAGCAATTTTGCAATTACTGTAAATATAATTTGTATTCAGTTAGTGTTTAAGTTTTATATAAAACTAAAATGTATGCGAATTAGATTGTAAGTAAATAGTATGTTCAATTTTTATGTATTAGTATGATTAGTATAAATAAACAGATTTTTTTAAGTATCAACTTTGTTTTATTGAACTTAACAAATATAGTCTTACCGTTGTTCGGTTAGCATTTTATTCATAATACTTAAAAATAGTCTTTACAACACATAACAATGGCTGAAAACATAATCCTTACTAGTATTAATATTGTAAATATGAAAGTAATTATGCTTGTTGGTTTGTCTATTACACGTTCACGGGAAAACGGCTAAAACGACTGAGATGAAAATTTAGTTTGAACATAGACTGAAACCCGAGCAAGGACAATAGGTTAGTTTTTACCCGAGTTCGGGAAGGAGTTCCTTCGATATGGGGGTGAAACCGCGAGGAACAGCTAGTAATATTATAATACTCCGATATGGTAGATATTGTTTATACAGGTATGTACACGTTTTGCGTACAAGGTCACAGATCATTGCACTATATGAAGTGTATGAAATATTATGCAAGCTAGCAGTTTACAATTCATACTAAAGCCTTTAATTATATTGAGCTATAAGACTATTGCCTAAAGAGTGATTTTCAAACAACTAACCTTCGGCTTGGAGACATAAATGCTAAGTAAGCAATTTTCTATTTAGCAATATCACACTATTTTTCATCATTTACGAAATATTGTTTAGAGCGACTACTTGTACAATATTGCAGAGTGCATCAAAATAATATGTCCTTAGTAAGTAATCAACATATTTTTTTCTTTTTTTCCAGATTTTTTTTATTTATTTGCATCATTAGTAAAACCAAATCAAATACTTTTAAAAAATTGATTGTTTATAGATAACGATATTGCTACAATTATATTGCGTTCTCATTTTACATTTACCTAATCATTTTTTATAGAATCAAACCTTATATTTACCGCCATGTCGTACTTGCGATCATTAAGCATTTATAATAAAGTATATTATTTTACTACCTATAACGTTTCTATATTTTGTTACAGATTTCGGATTCGGAAATTGTGTTTAGTCAATATGCCCAGGATCCTTATGAAGTATATTCTGAGATGATGCCTGATGAACCTGACCACCCTGTACCAGTTATAAAAGATAAAAAATCTAAACAACGTAAGGAAAAACCGAAGAAACAAATGCCTACAAAATCATTTGTTATGAGTCGATTGCAGCGGCGAGGTATTAGGTTGATAAAAATCTCAGTGGTAGATCTCTGCAATAATAATTCTGAATCAAGTGATAGTGATGGTGAAAATATAATTATAAGTGCACAATATATAGTTAAAGACGCTATTGATAGTATCATGGACGATACGGAATCTTTAGTTAAGAAAATTTCAAAATCTTTGATAGATGATGATTACTAAACTTTTGATAGATTTAATTTTTCTATTGTTTATATTTGATTTGATAATTTAATATTATGATAATGTTATCAAGTGTCGGGTAGGTATTTATAAGAAATAAAATACATATTTTTTAATCTATTGTTTTATTTATAAAATCCAAAAAAACTTAATAAGTAGGTACACATTTTACCATTCTAAATACTTTTTTATACACAATACATTTTTAAGAGCACACTGTTTTAAATGTTTATCACAGTTTAAGTTAACACTTCCATTACTGTATTTCTGATGCAAAACAGAGAAATTTGGACACAGTTTTTCATCAAGTTCCGACACATTACAATTAGCGCAAAGATCTTTTATCCATTTCACCTTCTCTAAACCTTTTACTATAATATTTTTATTTTGTAGATACGGAACGATCATACGATGAAATTCTCTATAATCAATATATCCTTCACTCCAAATAATGCCCCTGTTTCGTTCTATCCATTCGACTTGTCTCTTTTCATCGCTTGTTAAATATCTAAACAAGTATGGAGGTTTCACCAAAAACGTTTGTGTATAATCATGCGTAGCTAAAGCTAATTCTTTTACAATAAAATTATTGTACAGGTCCTTAAATCCTTGAGCATCTATTATGACAGTATCCCGATTCATGTTATTTTCTTCACAGTGTTGCTGAGTGGCTTGTACTCAATTATGCAGTCGTTTAAAATGAGACAGTATGCAGATGTTTGATCTGGTATGTCCGAATCGCTTTCAATTTCTACCCTTACATCTACAACTGAACCGCCCTTCAGATTATCAGCTTGTCTAGAGCAGTCCACCACGAATAGCGGCGCTAAGTCTTTAAATTGTTTTTCACTTAATAACGGTTCCGCGCGACGACCATAATATGACTGATGAAATCTAGAGTACTGCTCATATAATAAAGCAATTTTGTTATTTGCAAAGTTTACATTCAAGTTTTCATAAGGAAAATAGGTCGAATTAAGATAGACCCTTACATCGCGAATATAACAGTGATCGAACTGAGACATGTCAGAACTTGCATTATTTTTTCTATTTGTCTGAAGACCGATAATGACAAATCGTGGTTTTTCTACTTGAGATGAAGTTTTAATAGACCACGTATGTTTTGTAGTTTTAGGTAACGTAGGATATTCATACAAATCCCAGTTTCTGAATATCATTTGGAGGGGTCGATCTTTTTCTAACAGCTTCAGCAAGTTTATTTTTTCTCTATCTGATACTTTGACGTGCGGTACGCGCCATATTATTTTATTGATAAGAACGTCTTCGATAACTTCACCGGTGTTAAGTTTCACAGCGTTCAGATTAGTGTTGCTCCGTAACAATATCAACTCATGTCTACTGTTTATTACGACTTTTTTAAAATCTTCTGCAAAACCAAGGATGTTACAAAGAGGTATAGATGCAGAAAATCTGCCTCTGTTAATATTTTTTATACCCTCAATATTCCAGCCCCAGGCGTTAGACATTTTTGATTCACTCTCATTCATTGAAATTAATGACTTCATCGTAGTGGTTATGCCTGCATTTTTTATTTTATCAATTTCCACTCCGTTGAGCTCATACCTTATATCTTGAAACAGGTAAAGTAGAGCATTATTAGTAAAGTGAACGCTACTAGCAATATCTTTTGAATCCTTTTTACTAACTACAACAGTTCCTTCCAAATACAAGGTGCTTGCTGACGGTAGTATATACAAATCCTGTTGATTGATGGGTATGCGTATCTCGTCATTCCTGTTGAAACTTGTGACATACGGCTTGTAAGAATGGTACTCGATTCCTTCAATACTGTTGTCGTAGGTTGGTGCGGATAAAACATCTAAGATATTCATTTTAGTAATCCAATCGCTTTAAGGAATGCCTTATTTTCTCTAGTCAATTTTATTTTCTTTTTCGTGTTAGCTCTTGTATGCTTGGAAGCTTGTATGGAACTGGTATTTTTTATTTGATGAAGTGCATATTTATTGAAATCTATCATTTTTTCTTCGAAGATGCAAATAAAGTTGCACTTCTTCACCGCGTAAATTTATTAAATGATTATTTATATCCAACAACCGTATATGTATGCAGCTTATGTTGTTTTGATTAATCGGAAAGTATATTGCGTTTTTAGGAATTTCTATAATTCTATATCCTGGTGGTACGTTTAGTGCAAATTCATGTATAATATGACTGGGCTCTCCGTTAATGTATGAACCACTCACAATATCACATTCAATCCTGATCACGGTTGTAGGCAAAATGTTCACTGGAAACTCGGAGACATGCCATTTATTTGCTTTTAAGACCTGTTTATTAAAGCCTAATAAACTTCTAAATGTGTCTTCTTTATTGAAATTTATATTTTTCGTACAGTATATAGTAGTTTTTAATGTGTTATTATTGCACTGTAGTTTAATCGAGGCATTTTTTATTTCGGATTTTAAATAATCGCTAATATCTTGTAATTCGTAGGTGCCTACTGGTATTTCGATAACTTCATCGGTGCCATAAAATAACTTGTTGTTCCTTTTATCGATGTTTGGTATAGAATTAAACGTTGAGAAATGCAATAATGCACACTCATACTGACCGTCTAATTGTAGTGTGTTAGGATAGTAGGTTGATAAATCTGAAGAGTTGCCAGTTATCGACAAAGTGAGAGACATCTTGATAATGATTAAAATAAAACAAAGTCATAAAATTTATATAATTTTATTTTTCCAAAAGTTCCACAGATACTCTAAACATAAGTGTCCACAATTTACAGCATCGAATTTCTGATATCTTGTATAGTTATAGGTAACATTACAATTTTTAAAATACTGCATTAATTCTAATGGCGGTTTCAAATCCCCATAACTATCAAAATATTCACAATAATTATTTACTTTGACATAAGCTACCCAATGCGTACCTTCATTTTTTGAGTCGTCTAAATTAACGATAGCACATTCGACCCTCTTTGGTATTCTTGGTAACTGATCCTTCATGTATACACCACGAAAGTGAGGTAAGTCGCGACCATATTTTTGAATATCTAAATTAGTTAAAGGTCGATTAGGTAGCTTATTCAGTTTTTTGATAATTTTATAAATAAACCTTTACCATTTTTATGAGGTTTGATGTACAAGCCTTTGCCTAATGCTAAAGCCTCCATAGTTTTATTATGTCGTTCGTTTTCTTGCAAGTTTTTTTGAGCTGCTTTATAATCGTTGACAGTTTTGGCAATACCCGCTGCTCCACCGGCTAAAGTACCTAATGCCGATAAACCAGCGAATATTGGGATTAAAGGCAAAATTCCTCCAGTCTTTGGTATGGGTATAACTCGAGGTATTCGTACATTTGCAATGCAGGGAAATAATTTTCTTGCAGCAGAGTAAGCGGCATTAATGAGAGTCTTACTATCCTTAGATTTCAGTTTCTTAATTTTTGATCTTATTTTTGATACAAAACGGTTAAATGTTTTAATTCCGGCACCAGATTTTAGTTTAGCTTTCATCACTTTGCTCACTAACCACGAGCTAAGTTTCTCTCCCTTGCCTGCGTCTTTTGATGCAAGCCTTTGTTTGGCCATGTTTAGCAGCTGCAAATCTGCTTTATGACGGTTGGACAAATCTGTGTGATTCTGATATGCAATATCGTGATGCATACAAGCTTCGTCCAACTTATTTACACCTCTGTCACCTCGAAGTAATCGTTTCTGAAGTTTTGTGCCCGGTCCGCAATAGTTGTAACCAGGTAAGTGAAGTTCAAATGGTAAATTATTAATAACACTGTTAACTAGTCCACCACCTTGCATTGCTTAATGTTAAATGAAATAAAAATAATAAAATATAATATTTATGTTAATTAATATATCAATTTACTATTGACGCTTTGTCGATCCAGCTGTTTTCTTCATTGCTTAAACCCAACCATTTTACAAACATTTTATTCCCTTTTCTTTTTAAAATTTTTTCAATCAAATAAACACCGGGGTGGTGAGACTTTTGAAGCTCCTGTTCATAAAATGTTCCTAATATTGCTTGTTTTCGCTGATCTTCTAGGTGATACGTTACTGGTAATGTATCGTTAACTTTTTTTATGATAAATAATTCTGTTGTCCAATTAGGAGTATAGCCCTTTTTAAAAATATGTTTATATTTACTAATACGAACATTGTCACCAACTTTGAACTTAGGTCTGCATCGAACGGGTAATCGTTTATGTGAATTTCTAATATTGTCTTTTATTATTAACTCATTGCGTTTATTAACTTCTATCGGTTTATATTTAATAGTGCGATGTTTTGTGTTGTTATATGTTTTCATAGTACTTTCCAATACCAAACCAAACCACTTGTAATTTCCATTTAGACTGAAACATTTATATAACTTATTTTTGATAGTTTTTATCAATCTCTCTACAATTGATGCCTTCTTTGTTGAGAAGGATGAGTAGTGATTAATATTATGCTTCTTCATGAACGCTTGAAAAGTTGTGTTATAAAACTCCTTGCCGGCGTCAGTTTGCAAATTACCTGGTACGCGATTGCTTAGTTTAAGTATACGTTGAAAAGCATGAGTAACATCAAGTTTATTTTTCGATTTTAGCGGTTCTGCCCAAGCAAACTTCGAAAAACAATCAATCACCAATAAAATATAATTATAACCACTGTTGTAATTTCTCAAAGCTTGCATATCCATGAGGTCAGCTTGCCATAAGTCATCGACTCCCTTTAAAATTACAGAACGCCTGAGAAAATTTTTTCGTGCCGCTTTATGTATTTCATTCACAATTTGTAGTTTTGACATTATAAAGATTTTTTAGACGATAGTACTTTATCTATATCCGCTTTAGTGTAAAACTTGTCATCTAAATGAGTGAAAGCTTCAGACAACTTCGCTTTTAAAGTATTTTGAGTTTCTATTATGATTTGGGCACGTAATACACCTATCATTTTAAATAAATCCTGTTTTATTTGCGCTGTTATTTGATCTATATATTCCTTATTTACTGCATCGTCTGGTTCTTGTGGAGATCTGATCCCTCTAAGCCTCACTGTTTTCAAATCAAAGTCACCGCTTTCTGATTTTAGTAATGCATTGTCATTGAACTCCAGTAATTCCGATAAACGCAATCTCTTATGAATATAATGCCCAAATTTGTCCACATTCATGTTTAAGGTGTAATATACTGAAAGGTCTGAAGTAAAATGAAACAAGGAGACTTGATAACATATTATTTATTTATTAATAATTTTACTTTCACGTAACTCTTCAATTATAGATATTATTTCATTGTCAAGTCCGGTGTTACCAGCATCGCGAGATGCAATTAATAATTTTAACCTTTCTACTAGTTCATTGGGGTCGTCCCAATATACGAAATCTGTGTTCTTTCGCCATAATTTAGTTAAAGGTAAACCTTTTCCTGTTGACTGGCTACAGCTCTGATTTTGCAGTTTGAAAAGAGGTTTAATAACTTGCAAATATTTTTGACCTTTATTACTTTTAATTGGTTTACTTGGGTCAAAGTCTCGACGATGTGCATTTGTATCAAGTAACATTGATTTATAATGCTGCATGTCATTGTTTGTAATCAAACTTAAATCAATGTCCTTGTTAAGCAACAAATTCTTCAAACCAGGCGTTTTGTGGTATTTGCGTCCTCCTACAGTGATGTATTCGTCACCGATCGTTATGGCAGCAGAACCTAACATTAATTTCCCGCGCTCTCTCCGAACGCCATATGGTACCTCAGTTAGCGCTTCTGAAGATAATGACCAAGACGATGTATCGCGTTCTTGATTGTTATCAACCAACGATTGGAATGAAGAGTCACTAGAAATATTAGACTCGTCACTTTCGTCGTAATCATCTTGCGCCGACTCTTTTTTCTGCAAAGTCTGATTCAAAAACGGAACATCAGTTTCCTCATTTTCTATGCTACGCAAAGACGCAGTTTGATTGTTGGATAGTAAGTTGAGCGATTCCGTCACAGGCTTAAAAACTGATTCCAGTGCTTGCTTATTGTCTATCTCAATATCCTTCATATTGCGTACTTTTTTCTTTACAGCTTCTGCAGCTTCGACGATTTGTCTTTTTAATGATTTATCCATAATGATATGACGGTTCGTTATCGAATAAGGGTCGCGCAAAGAATAATAACATCGCAATGATGTGCGGTCTTAAATATACCTATATTTTAAATATACCTATGTTCTCAATCAAACACTACAAAAGTGTCAAATTTATTTCTGTAACATCCTTTGTTTTTAGAACATTCTTTATTAATCACTACGTAATTAAAAGGCTCACTCCAAATTTTTGAACACATTTCACGAAATTCAAGCCACGTGATGTCTGTGTTGACATGCTCTTCGTAAACATGTTTCAAATTAATTTCATCTTGTTTAAAAAGTATTATTAAATTTGCATTATCTCTTACCAACTGTTTAGGAATTTTACTATAAGTTTGGTTTAGATAAAAACAATCGATGTATTTGTGTCGACCCATGGCAAAGTAATCTCGCATGTTACTTTGATTTTCACAAGCAACGTCATCGAATATAAACACAGAATTAGGTTTTGCATCCTGAACACTCAATACGTCCTCATTTCCCTGATATTTCTGAAGTGAAATACTTGGAACCTGTTGTAGAACTCTTTCCAAAAAAACATACTTCGGTTGGTATAAAGTTTTTGAATAAACATAAACGTTTTGAAACTTTAAGCCGTTTTCGTGTATGAGAAGACCAATGAGTAAATTTGTTTTGCCACAATTGGATGGCCCGCAAATGATGCATCGTATTACATTAGGTAATAATTCACTATGACGAGCACGAGACTTAGGCAAATCATCGCAGATTGTGTTAACGTGCAACGATTGCTGTTGTTTTACAAATTTCATGATCAATATGTATTAGAGTTGAACGTGGAATGAGAGAAAGCGTTCATGACATTATCATTTAAACTGGATTTACTAAAATATAAAAAATACTACACGGCGGCAAAAATAGAATATATAATAAACAGTCAATTTAACAAATTACTACATAATTTAATACGATATGTAGTTGACTCCATATTTACGATTGTAACTTGATAAAACGATTGTGTATAATTAGGTATTCTAAACCACCTCCGTATCGCGCGACGAGTTGCTCATTAATCATAACGTATTGAGTTTCATTAGTCAAGGTATAGAACACATTCTAACTTATATTATCAGACATGCTGTTCCACCGGAGCGCAAATGTTGTGCAAATGTGTGAATAATAATTGATTAAATGCAAAAACTACCTATTGAGCATTCTATTCCACTTCAGTCAAGTCGATTGTGTATTATTGGGCATTCTGAGGCACTGTCCAGTAGCGAACGCTACTGGTGTGGCTCAGAATGCCCAATAATATACTACTGATGTACGGAGGAGTCTGGATCTGTAGAGATGGTCACCCATCCAATGACCAACCCTGGCGAGTGTAGCTTAACCTGATGGATCGACCCGTACGGCTGTTATTACTTAGCCACGAGCACCTCGAATTAGTAAAAGACAGTCATAAAATTCCATGCAACAAAAAAAGTCTAATTTTGTTCCCTTAATCTATGAAAACTCATCATTAATTTTCATCTTATCTAACAAATCTAAAGAAAAGCGAAGTCTTTAAAGTCTCTAATCAAATGCCTGTCTTACAAACCTCTCAACTTCCGTTCCGTACATATTAATTCCAACTCCTTAACGAAAACATTTCCATAACAAGTGAATTACATTAATTTAATGTGTGTTGACATCGTTTTGAAGAGAACGTAACCATGCATGTTACATTATTCAGTTGATTCTCCCAGGCATAACCTAAAAGCTTTATGGAGAAACAGACTCTAATGATTACGAGTCAGAGGACATAATGACATACATGAGTAATTTGTGACGCAATTATGAATGTTACCATAAGGCATAAGCTTACGATCCTTAGTACATATTGTTACGTAGACGCTAACGCCATCTGCTATCGAATAGCAGAACTACACGATACGTCGATTCGTGACAGATTTTTCTAAAACATTCTAAACCCTTCCAGAATGTTCTAGATGGTTAAGTGCCGTTTTGCAGCATTCTAGATCATTCTTGTGAGTACTAGAATGTTCTCGAATTATGGACTCGAACTTTCGAGAAGCTTACACTCGTCATATAGATAGAGGGTTGCCAGTAGTGTATGGCAGTTCAGCTAGGAATGCGAAACAGTGAACAACAGTGAGCTACAAGCGATTCTGCTTAAAGTTTCTGATTACTTACCGTATTTTTAACCGACTTCAAAAAGGATGAGGTTCTCAATTCGTCGGAACGTTTTTTTTGAGAGGGTATATATACATCACAGTTGGTCCCATATAAAATTGATTAACTTTGCTTTGGTAGTTTTTGAGTTAGCTTCAATAATAGGTATTTTTTCCCCACTTTTATATGGATGATGTTCTAGTTTGTTTTGCAGATAGTGGTATTAGAATTTGTGTGGGGTAGGTACACAACTAAAAAGTGAAAAATAAAAACTTTTTTACAAAAAAATACAACCGACTTCCAAAAACAACACTACAAAGTGAAAAATAACTTTAATTTCGGAAGTCGGTGGCAAAAAACGAAAATACATTTAACTAGACACCGACTTCCGAAATTAAAGTTATTTTTCACTTTGTAGTGTTGTTTTTGGAAGTCGGTTGTATTTTTTTGTAAAAAAGTTTTTATGATTATTTAAATATAGTGAGTTTTCTGTTTTAGTGCTATAATAAGCCAAGATTAGGCTTCTTCGTAATGTACACAATAAGCTATGTTAGCCATTTCAACGCCCTTTCTAGTGTGCTAATTACATTGTACTTTGAAGGGTTTCTAAATCAATTTAACGGTGAATTGTATCTAATATAGATTATGTAAGGTTCTCTTAGAATTTTTTATGAGGTAAGAACATAAGAATAAAACATGGGGACTGCAGATAGAGGTGAAAACTTAAAAGTAACATGCTTATCGCATGTCGGTGACTCGAACTCATAAGTAACATGCTTATCGCATGTCGGTGACTCGAACTCATAAGTAACATGCTTATCGCATGTCGGTGACTCGAACTCATAAGTAACATGCTTATCGCATGTCGGTGACTCGAACTCATAAGTAACATGCTTATCGCATGTCGGTGACTCGAACTCATAAGTAACATGCTTATCGCATGTCGGTGACTCGAACTCATAAGTAACATGCTCATCGCATGTCGGTGACTCGAACTCATAAGTAACATGCTTATCGCATGTCGGTGACTCGAACTCATAAGTAACATGCTTATCGCATGTCGGTGACTCGAACTCATAAGATTTTCACTTTTCGTAAGTCTAAAGAAGTTTTTACTTGAACCATGTTAGGTATTTGTTTTTTAAACCAGAGGGTACCACAAGTCTTACATACTTTCTACAAAATGTTCAAACAGATTGTTTGATTAAAGCTTGAACAGTTAGTACTGTAGAGGTTTGATGCTTTGGTCAAATCTCGACAATGCTATACTGGCTGACATTCAATCATTAAAATATTTAATGTACTCTAGAAAGAAAAACGACCCTCGTTTTTCTTTGTAGGATGACTGATAGCATCTAATAGGGGTCCGGGTAGAACCATTTTTAGTTATGGAGGTGCGTTTAAATTACTCCATACAAAATTTGACACCCCCTATATCCCTTTTTAGGGGTTAGTTTAGGAAAACTAATAATGACAAACTTTATGATTTATTTAGATAAATATTCTTGCCAAATTTCCAGTCTATTAACTCAAGGAATAAGATTTTTCATACAAACTTTGGAACCCCGTTTCACCCCTTTGGAGGGTGAATTTTGAATAATCCTTTCTTAGTGCACCCCTAGACCTCATAAGAAACGTTCGTGCCAAATTTGGAATCTCTAGACCCAGCGGTTTGGGCTGTGCGTTGATATGTCAGTCAGTCAGTCAATCAGTCAGTTGGTCAGGTTTTCTTTTATATATTTAGACTAGCAACTAGCAACTCGTGTCAACAACGTGCTAATAATATGTCCCATCGAGGTTTCTATAATTTATGTACAAGTTTAATAATAATGTATTTAACATATTATCTCTAAATGATGCTGATAACCGCATCAAAATCCTTTGCGTAGTTTAGAAGAAGGACGCGGTAACATAGACAGACACGACAAGCGACTTTAATTTATAATACCTATGTAATAGAATATTCCCTTTCTCACACACTTGTCTTAATTTATACATAGCACGCTAATGCTATTACCGACCTCAAACCCCCCACGTCACCTCCACTTCCTAAATACAAACAAAATGGTGGTTTACACCATTATTTTGACGTTAACAGCGCCCCTGAGACGTGGGTTGGGAAATTAACTGTACGTTAATCCGTGGTTAGTTAACCGATATAATTGGAAGCTGACCGCGTTTGATAGTTTAAACCTAGCGTGGTTTGGTTCAGGACTGGTGTTCAGGATTAAATGAGTATTAGTTACAGTTGTGGTTGAAAATCGAACACCACTTTAATATCTTTGAATATGGCTTAATGTATTGCGCAAAAATTGCGACCTAAGTAAGAGGAATATTCATAAGTATAATGTGGAGTAATAAGTGTAAGTTGAGCTCGTGGCTAAGTAATAACAGCCGCACGGGTCGATTTATCAGGTTAAGCTACGCTTGCCGGGGTTGGTCCGTGGATGGGTGACCATCTTTACATACCGAGACTCCTCCGTGCCTCGGAAAGCACGTTAAGCCGTTGGTCCCGGCTGTCATTCGTGGATCTTTGACAGTCGTTACGGGTCGTCAGAAGCCCGAAAGTCTGACAACCAGTCTTACCAAGGGGTATCGTATTACCCAGTTACCGGGTTGTGGAGGTCAGATAGGCAGTCGCTCCATGTAAAATACTGGTATTCAGCTGCATCCGGTTAGACTGGAAGCCGACCCCAACATAGTTGGGAAAAGGCTAGGCAGATTGATTGAATGTGGGACATTAACATTAACAAAGAAGTATTTCAAATAACAATTCAAATATTTTTATTTATAGAACATAGGTAAACGAAAAATACAGATATACCTATTTCTTGAAGAATCTATTCTTCAGAAAAACTTGTTTGAACATATTTTTACAATGCATGTGCTCGAAAAGAGCATGCATGCATGTGTTTATTTTTTGCTGTACCTAATGCCAATCAAATGCATTTTTCTTTCTTTCTAAGTGAGCGTTTTCCAAGCAGCCTAATTGTGCGGAATGTGCCATTTTTTCGCATTAGCGCTTTTTACTTTTCAGTTTTTTTTTTTAATTTTTAACTCCGTGGTCAGCCCGACGTAGAGTTATTATAATTTGAGAAAAGTTTTACAAATTAGTCAAGTACGGATTTTCATTCATTTATAAGACGCGTTATTAATTACTTTATATTTAGATTTAGATGAATAAATTAATTTGAAATATTCATTATATATGTTTGGCTGAACGTATATTTTGCTCGTGCCTTTTTGCGATACGACGTGGCAGCTATTAATTTGTACATGCGCAGTAGTTGGTGTGCTGAGCGCACATGTATTTAAAAATAAGCCCGCCATTTTACTAATTTCTTGCTTAGTTCGGAGTCGATCTGTGTCAATATGCTAAAAACGTCGAGTTCAACAACAGCCTCTTACCGGCTAAACCAAAAGAAAAATACATTTGCAATATAAGTATATTTTTTTATTTCCTCGCACAATGCATAATAAAACATTATATGTTACACGTGCTTAAGATAATTTCCATCTTGTGTTGACTCGTTCGCTTCGCTCGCTCGTGAATAAAAATGCCACTCGTCGGAAATCACCTACTTTCCGCACTTGTAGCATAAATAACTATTTAAGCGCGACCAACCAGCCTTACAGTCTACCTTTCTTAAACCATAATTACAGAAACAATTAAAAAACCATTGTGTCTCGCGTAGATCCGTGTTTCAGGTAGTCGAGTTATTAAGTTAGACGAGGCTCTCGAAAGAGGCTAAAGACACTCATTGTAGTACCCACTTTTATACTTGGTATTATAACCCTGAAATGAACTAGAAGAAACCACCCTCTAACCTACTTAAAATTTTACGTGCCGAGAACGGTGTAAATGTGACACGAAATACAATAAATTCGAAGATAATTTGCAACAATTCACGCCTGGAGGAGCATAAACAAAAATCTTTATAGGAACAATGAAATACTGACAACAACAAGGGAGGGAGTGACACCCTCAGTCTCATGCATATAGAGGGGATACAGTAGGCAGCTATTTACTTTTATTGGGAAAATATACAGGTTGTTGGAATGTTCGGAGTTGGGACCTTGAATGTGATCATTGTCAATAGAATATGTGCCTTAGTTTCGCGGCTAAAATTTTGTGATTTTAAAATCAGTAAAAACTTGTTACAATAAATAAATAATCGGACACTTTTCAAGGCTTATGAGGCTTATCACAAAATTGCGTTTTGACAGATTAAAGTAGCAATTTAGCAGTTGTACATCCGTATATTTTGAGTCCTATATTTTTTTAGTTTTTGTGTACAGTATATCATTTTAATTTCTTATGAACTAACGTTTATTTTGACATAAATTTTAGGTAATAAAAATAATGTAGTACATGTAATGTAGTAAATTTACAGATAATTCTGAGCGTTTTTAATAAGTTTATGGTTTTGAATGGAATTTTTTTTATAGCTATTCCATACGTTTTTCAAAATTCTGAAGCCACTATAAGCTAAACAACTATTTAAGAGATATTATTATATATTTTTCATTTCATTTGCTTATGTACAGTATAATAGCCAATCCACGAGCTCGAAAAAATGTAGTCGCGCATTTTATGAAAAAGTTGCTTCAAAATTTTGGCTTTATTTATATAGATAAGAAAAAAATGCGAAAAGCTAGTCCGCTATAAACTATAATAATAACTTTCCTCCACTACACAATAAATCAAAGTTGTCGAACTCTTTCAGTTTCTCAGAATAAGAATGCCAAAGTTGGCCATTTAACTCAAAAATCACGCTCGAAATGCAATAGGCCTGAACTGTCGCTAATGTAAAATTCCGTCTATCTGAGGGCTAGATATAAGTGACATTATGTCAGTAATAATGATGAAGTAAAATTCAAAAAGTAAAGGATTGAACCAATCCAGTTGACAGTCGATGTAGAAATTAATATTAAAGCTACTAATTGTCTAGGTCCGCTGGTCTTCAAACATGAATTTTAATACATACATTTTCATACATAAACTCGTGCCTTCTTCCCATGGGGCTAGAACGCCACCAGCTACGATCCTTAAGGGTCCTCGAAACGAACAATTGCAACTGTCTATTTTACGTGATTATTACGCAAGATGATCATCTACCAAATGCAATTGAAGCGATCGAACGCGAGGAACGATCAATTTCTATTGTAGTAATATTGTCAATATTACTACAATAGAAGTTGATCGTACCTTATGCTCCCTTTCATCTGTTTTTGCGTCAAAAAAAAAACCACTAATATTTTTATATCCCCAAAAATTCTAATATCAATCCAAATAATATCTCTATTACCAAGACAATTACACCCTTTATAAAACAATCGCGTGATCTGCAGACTTCAACAAAAGATTCTCAACACCCTCTAGCAATAACGGAATTTAACGGTGATCGTTAACGTTAGCGTGTTTTTGACGGGTGTTAACGATAACGGAAATCGTTATAGCCATCAGGAGGGCTATTGTAACCGCCTTCAGGCTTTTAGTGAGTGTCAATTGGATTAATAGTGTTGTAACTTCGTTGAATATAAATAATATAGGGGGGAAATGGAATGGGGAGTGATTAATGGGTTTCCGCGGTTTTATGTACTTTCCAGGACATTTTTAGGTGTTAATGGCTATGTTTTTATTAGCGTGTGAATTTATTTGGTTGATGTCTCTGTTTGAATTGTGGTTTCGAAATTCAGTGTACTGTGATGTAGGTAATTACTGTGGGTTATGGAGCGTGCGAAGATAGAGCTAATTACAAAATGGTTTTTGATACTTTTGTTGTTAATCTGTAGGTAATATTAAACGTCCAATGGTTTTGAGTTCGCTTATGACATTGTGCGACTTTGTCGTGAGGCACAGCAGGCTAAGCCACCCGAAACTGTCAAATTTTCCTAATCAACCTTGAAACTAATGCTTAGGCGATAAAAATGAAATTCTATTAAAGAAATTTGACAGATTGTAGTAGCTTGATGTGCTGATGTCTGTATAAACAGCACATCAACCTATACCAAACTGTCAAATTTCTCCAAATGATTTCAAACCTTAAACTGTTGTATCGTCGCCAAACGGACCACTTTTCAAGAATAAAGGTCTCTTGAAAAGTGGTCCTTTTGGACACGATACGCTTACTTACTTAATTACTTATTCACTTTGTTGCCAAATCTGTTTTTATAGCAACAAACCTATCATAACCGCTTGGAAAAAATTCGACGTCAAGTTACTGATCAGAAAATAATAATTATTTAATAATAACTAGCTTTTGCCCGCGGCTTCGCTCGTGCTAATTTAGTATTTGACAATCAATTCGGGTTGTATTCTGCTTGTATTCTTCAATCATGATTGGAAAGACACGTGGTGTTATCTATTATCATAAGAACGTTATTGTTGTTTTCCTCGGAAACAGTACCTACTTTTTTTCGGGATGAAAGTTACCGTATGTCCGTTTCTGTACACCTTACAACGTAATGCAAAATTTAAATCTCTTAAAAAGAGGTAGGTACACAAAATTTTAATTTTGTTTGTGAATTTTAAAATCAACTCCAATCAACCAATGTCCTTCCTCAGGATGCTTTCTATATAGCCTTGCCAAATTTTATCGAAATCCGTGAAGTTTTGTGAATTTTAAAATTAACGCGTATTTTTACCCCCTTAGGGGATGATTTTTCAAAAACGCTGAAGCATATATTTCTTTGTTTCCTACCAAAAGCATACATTTGAGTTTTTTTATTTGTTTAACTACTATTTGTTTAAGAAATGCTGGATTCAGCATTTCTTAAGCGTTTTTTTAAAAATCATCCCCTAGGGGGGTAAAATACGCGTTAATTTAGAATATAAACTTTCATCCCCTGTATCACCCCTATAGGATTATTTTTGAGACAAAAAGTAGCCTATGTCCTTTTCCAGGATGCCATATATAGCCTTGCCAAATTTTATCAAAATCCGTTCAGTGGTTGAGGCGTGAAAAAGTAACAGACAGACAGAGTTGCTTACGAATTTGTAATATTAGTATGGATTAGTTAAGATATTATTTGTTCATCTTCCCCAAAATCCTAACTTAGTTAACTTTGATATTCTAAGCAATTTACATCCAAATCCAATCGGATAGCTTTATTTGTGATCAACTGATCAATGTCAGCGATTTCGGTTTCTGCGTAAACAAACGTCTTAAATCTGTTTGTCTGACTGGTTATTGGGGTCTTTGATTAATTTTATGCAAATCTGGATTGATTGAATTTATATTCGAATAGGTTATTTGGCATTAAGTCTGAGTACGTAGTTGGCTTTTATTAGATATCGTTAATCGGATTTAAGAATAGTTTCTTTCACCTTAGTAGAACAAAAAAATTAACCTCTACTACGTTATACAAGGGGTGAAAGTACCTATGAAAAAACTTTTTTCCAAATAGAAAAAACACTACAATGTGAAAAATAACTTTAATATCGGAAGTCTACTGATAACTTTGGTTTTGTATTTTCGTTTTTTGCCACCGACTTCCGAATTTAAAGTTCTTTTTCACTTTGTACCTAGTGTTTTTTTAAGTCGGTTGTTGTTTTTTTTGTAAAAAGCCCCATCCTGAAAACTATAGCTGATATGTGGGACAGCCCTATAATGGGGCATTGGATACGCCTACATGCCACTGAGGCGTGTAATCTATAGTTTGTGTTGTTTTTCTGGTAGATGTAAGTACTAACACTAGTTCATAAGTCGTGTGTGACTTACTAACCAAATGGATAGTCCATTTGGTTACTTATGGGTCCAAAATAAAACATTTTATTTTATATAGGGCTAATTTTTCAATCGTCAGATAACTTCTATTTATGGAATAAATTAATATGGCTGTTTGACAACTTTTGCATAGAAAATAATTATGTCAAACTGTCATACTTATTCTTCAGATAAAAGTTATCTGACTATTGAAAAATTAGCCCTTAGTTATCTTGGTGGCCTTTTGAATTAAGTTTTTATCTCGGAGTTTATTCTTATTGCTAGGTATCTTTCTCGTTATCCCAGCCTTTAAGAGGCCGTGTACGAAATTTTGCCAATTTCGCTAATTTACGTGATTTTACATACATAAGTTTAATTTTAAAATACCTACTGTATTTATGTGAGTTTTAATGCACAACATGAAAGATATTTTTTTTTCAATTTTTACTCAAAAAAAAAGAAAGAAAGAAAAGTATAGTGTGTGTGTGTGTGTGTGTGTGTGTGTGTGTGTGTGTGTGTGTAGTATAGTGTGTGTATAGTATGTGAAAGTGGTAAAAAATAATTCATACATTTTACACAACTTTCAAAAAAATATATTGGTTTTTTTCCATATCCTTTAAACGTCAAAACGATTCGTAAATATGTGATATTCTAAACCTCAGCAAAAATAATTTACAAAACAGTCGCCGGTTTGGGTGGATTAATCAAAATTATATAATGAAAATAAAAAGTAGCACGTAGTAGTAGATCGTAATTATATAAATTACGAAATACAACATTATAACTGTAAAATCACGAACAGCGAAATCGGCAAAATTTCGTGTACGGCCTCTTAAGACAATTCAGTCCCAGACGGCAAGTTTTCAGCACCAAGTTAAATTGTAATCTACTCTAAAACTAGTTGGAGAGATGTGGTTTGTCTTACAGACAGTCTTATAACAGAACTGTGTCTTGTGATTTAAGAGTACCTAATTTATGCTCAAATTTGCACGAATGCCTACTGCTTCGTTTCTTAATTACGTATGCCACCGTATGCTGATCATGAGGTCCTGTGGCTTCCATTTCCAAGGCAGGCAAAGTGTTATTAGGTATTGCTATCTGGAATTTCTTAGTATCAGCCCATAGATTTGTGCCCGGTTGATGGCAATAGGCTCGTCCCCTATTATATTGGACTTAACTGACGAAATGTGGGTGTACTATAGGTACAACCCTTCGGGGAAATAGGGCGCGATGTTATGTTATGTTATGTTAATTACGTTTTTGACTGGCGAACAAGCAAACGGCTCAATGATGTTCGTATCATCTAATGAGCCTATCAACTCAATCAACTCAGCCTATCGCGGTCTACTACTGGACATAGAGACCTGATATTGTGTCCTCCACCTTCCACATCCAGCCTGTCCCAGCCACCTTCTTAAGGTCTTCGGTCCATCTAGCTGGAGGGCTTCCTATACTACGTGTGAGCCCTGCTCCGTTCAAACTCACTTTTAGGCACACGTAATACTTGAATAATTTCACTTGCTTGCAGCACAGCTAGTAACAGACTGACCCATGAGCTAACGCGCTACGCCGGCAACCATCAAGAGTGGGGAACGGATGTAGCGCGCCACCTCGTTTGGTAAAACAGTATCATTAAAACAATTCTAAAATTATTTTAAATATTCGATTTAACGTTACATAAAATACAGGAATTAATTAATGCATAACTTTAACTGTAAAATCAATGTTTAATAAAAAAATTATTAAACATTGATTTTACAGTTGGATCGTAGCCATACCAAAAGTAACGCCATCTAGCGGTATAAGATGACAATCATTTCCAACGTAGATATTACCATATTACTGTATCATATCCGCACAACAATAGCTAACAGATTAGTACACTTTCAAAAATCAGTAGCCTATCTTATTTTAACTAAATTCTAACATACGCTTGTCGATACGCGGTCTCCACTCCGCCCACTGGCACTTCAGTTTGCTTACTCTGCAAGCTATGTTGGTTACCCCGGTTTTTTAGAGGTATCTCTTTTATCTGTTCTGTAGTCCTACCTGTTATGACATACGGTGCCAAAACATGGACACTGACTGTCGGACAGGTCCTCAAATTCAAGGTCGCTCAGCGCGCTATGGCGCGGGCTATGCTTGGAGTTTCGTTGAAGGATAAAATTAGGAATGACGTTATCCGGAAAAGAACCAGGGTAACCGACATAGCTTGCAGAGTAAGTAAACTGAAGTGGCAGTGGGCTGGCCATGTTTATCGAAGGACCGATGGCCGCTGGAGCAGACGAGTCCTGGAGTGGAGACCGCGTATCGGCAAGCGTAGTGTGGGACGTAGTTTTATTTTGATCTGTCTTGAGAAATGAAATCGTAAATCAAATTTCAAACTGACTGATATTATAAATGCGAAAGTGAGTTTGTTTTTTTGTAACGATTTCATGCTAAAATAGCTGGACCGATTTTTATGAAATTTGGCACATGGGTAGACCAGACCTGAATTAGGACATAGGATACTTTTTATCCTGGTAGTACGTTTCCGTGAGATAATTTCCGATCTCCACACGGGCAAAGTCGTGGGCAAAAGCTAAAACTTTAATAAACAACAGTTTCAGAAAAATCATTGACCTTGACTGGCCCCAAGCCTCTCCAAAAATATGTAATCTACTTTCAAGACACTTCGACTCAGAAGTTGATTTCTCAATAGAGGGTAACGAATGGTTATACCCAAGGGAGATGGGCCGCAAAACTACCACTAATATAATCATAATATCGACGCGTATCCAAAACCATAAAAGATATTGTTATTTGTGGTTTAAGATCGAGCGTTGAAGAGCAAAGTTCTAAAATACATCGTAAGTATCGGTTTGAATGTGAATTAAAGTTCTAAAGTTTCTTCTCCTACTCTGTCCTTCTCATACTTCTGACTTTGTTCATTCTTCCTTTCATATTCAGTCCATTCTTCTTTGGAATGCGCTTCCTCTTGATATCAGGACGGCCACCAGTCGGTATGCATTTAAGCGAAAATTGCAGAGTTATTTTCTAAACAAGTAGTGTAGAGTTATTTCAACACCTCTCTCTCTCTCTCTCTCTTGAATTTGTATATAATATGTATAGTAATATATATATATATATATATATATATATATATATATATATATATATATTATAGGTATATCTTATAGTAAGTGTATGTATGTGTATTATTGGTTTATAACCTATTTATGTGCTTGTATAAAGTCTATTTATATTTAATTAAGATATATTTTTAGTGTTCTTTATATAAGTATTCCTCTCATACTGAGCACCTGCCATCAATCTCTTCACTACCCTTGGTTGACTGGTAGAGAATGCCTAAGGCATTAAGTCCGCCTTTGTACGTTTTGTGTGCGAAAAGTTTAAATAAATAAATAAATAAATAAAGAAGGGGGTTTGCTTAAATTAATAGAAGAGGCTGTGTTTTAATATCGTTTCGATAATATCTATCAAACTATATAGTAAAACCTTTATAGAATAAGGGCCTGTGTCACCACCTATGATTAAGTTCCTATTAACTTACTTGGCAAATAATTTCATACAAATTCTATTCCATTTTTGAATGTATTCGGTAAGTAGTGGCTATTCGGTCATCGTGAAATAGGCTCTTAGAATGATTGTAATAAGCTGGTTAGTGTTTCAAAAATATACGGCAAACTGTTTTGCTAAAGATAAAAAACTTTTTTACAAAAAAATACAACCGACTTCCAAAAACAACACTACAAAGTGAAAAATAACTTTAATTTCGGAAGTCGGTGTCTAGTTAAATGTATTTTCGTTTTTTGCCACCGACTTCCGAAATTAAAGTTATTTTTCACTTTGTAGTGTTGTTTTTGGAAGTCGGTTGTATTTTTTTGTAAAAAAGTTTTTATTTTTCACTTTTTAGTTGTGTACCCCACACAAATTCTGATACCACTATCTGCAAAACAAACTAGAACATCATCCATATAAAAGTGGGGTAAAAATAAGTATTATTGAAGCTTACTCAAAAACTACCCAAGCAAAGTTAATCAATTTTATATGGGACCAACTCTGATGTATACCCTCTCGAACAAAACAAAAAAAATCCAAATCGGTTCAGCCATCTTCGAGTAATCGGGGAACATACATGAAAAAAAAAAAAAAAAAAAAGGTTCCGACGAATTGAGAACCTCCTCCTTTTTGAAGTCGGTTAAAAATACCGCGAGATGTTTGCGACATTGCGATTGTTGATAATAATTGTTATTAAGTAAGTAAGTAAGTATATCATTTATTCTCTCTTCACAAAGCTGACTTAAAGTTAGTGTATACAAAAAAAAAAAAATGTTTCAGCTGTATTCCACCTTTGTGAGAGACTGGTGCCTGATATAGGTTTTTGGGAAAAACCTGTGTTACAGGTCACCAGGTTTCTTACACGGCTAGAATTAGCTTTCACAGAGATACCGTGCAAGAGTCGAAGTTTAACAATATGCATAACAAAAAATAAAAGCTAAACAAGAGTCAAACAGTGTACTTGTTACTTTATCTGTGTTAAAGAAATAAAATAAGAAGTAATAACAATAAGAAAAACCTAATTATAATTATGCAGAAGTTACTGAGTCATGTTGTTATTATTTTGTCTACATAGTTATTTTTTGCATTTTCCGTGTGGTCCCGGATTAAGAATATGGCCACCCCATCTCATCCCGTGGGTGTCGTAGGAGGCGACTAAGGGAACTGGAGACCTAGTGCATACCACAGAAGCACCTTGGATCACCCGCACGGTGGCGGGCAAACCACCAACAAAAGCATTCCCAAGGAGGGTTGGTGTCAGGCTGGTGGCCGACTGTAAAACTTTGCCAAAACCAACATGCAACATGAGTGAAAATAATATGATGCGTGATAGGGCTAGGGCGTACCCCACAGGCGACGCGCAGGGGCAGCACCCGGCTTCTGTGGGAAATGGACAAGGGTTGTCGCACCAGAACGGGCGGGTGCGACGTAAGACGCAAGCCCGAAGTGTGAGAGAATTTAGATTGAGGTGCGCTAGCTGGAATGTAGGTACGATGACTGGAAGAGGAAGGGAATTAGCAGGTGTTTTAAAAAGACGACAACTGAACATAGTGTGTCTGCAAGAGACGAAGTGGAAGGGTGCGAAAGCTAGAGAGATAGGAGAAGGATATAAGTTTTATTACTGTGGAAGCGATGGCAAGCGAAATGGTGTTGGTATAGTGTTGGATAGTCAGTTGAAAGAATGTGTGGTGGACGTTAAAAGAGTGAGTGATAGAGTCATAGCGGTAAAAGTAATTGTGGAGAGTTTGGTGATTAATATAGTTAGTGTGTATGCACCCCAGTCAGGATGTGAGGATAGTGTAAAAGAGAAGTTTTGGAAGGATTTCGATTGTGTAATGATGGATGTGCCAGATAGTGAAGAAGTATATGTGGGGGGTGATTTTAACGGGCATGTAGGAAGACAGAAGGATGGGTATGAGAGAGTGCATGGCGGTTGGGGATACGGAGACCGTAACACTGACGGCGAGACACTGCTCCAAGCTGCTTCGGCCTTCAACCTGGCAATAACAAATACGTGGTTCGAAAAAAAAAATGAGCATCTTATAACATATAAAAGTGGCCGCCACGCGACACAAATTGACTACTTGCTGGTAAGACGGAACAGCCTTAAAAGTGTCAAAAACTGTAAAGTGCTCCCAGGTGAAGACTTAGTCTCACAACATAGACTTATTATAATGGAGGTAAAAGTCGGTGTCTCGTCCAGTAGGAACAAGGAACGGCCCCCACCCAAAACCAGATGGCGTATGATAGAAAAAGAGGAATTTGCAAGTATGTTTAAGAGTCAAGTGGTAGATAAAATGATAGAAATGAAGGATATGGAAGGAAAAACTGTGAATGAATGTTGGAAAGAGATGGCGGATTGCATAAGGAGAGTAGCAAAAGATGTGTTTGGAGAATCGAATGGGAAAGGTGTGATAAAAAAGGATACATGGTGGTGGAATGAAGACGTGCAAAAGATGCTAAAAGAAAAGAAAATTGCGTTTAAAGAATGGCAGGGTGTAGAAATTGGGAATGATAGTTTGAAAGATGATAAGAAGAACACTTATATAGAGTGCAAGAGAAAGGCAAAAAAAGCGGTAGCACTTTCGAGGGCTAAGGCGCAGGAGAAGTTGTATGACTCACTGGACAGCCCTAGAGGCCAGAAAGAGCTCTACCGGATTACAAAAGCAAGAGAAAGGAGAACGAGAGATATTATTCACATTAAATGTATGAAAGACGACGCCGGTAAGGTTCTGTCCAAAGATGACGAAATAAAAGAACGATGGAAGATTTATTTTGAAAGGCTAATGAACGAAGAGAATGAATGGAATGGTGTGCTTAAAGAGGTACAAGTAAATATGGGTTTGGTAAGGGAAATTAGCATGGATGAAGTCAGAAAGGCAGTTCAAAGTATGAAAAATGGAAAGGCCTTGGGCCCAGATGATATACCAGTAGAAGTATGGAAGTGCTTAAAAGAAGATGGATGTATGTGGCTGACTTTATTCTTTAATAAGTTGTTGCATGAAGGAGGGATCCCACAAGAATGGTGCAATAGTTCGCTAGTGCCCATCTTCAAGAATAAAGGTGATGTACAGGACTGCAACAACTATCGAGGAATAAAGCTCATGTCACATAGTATGAAGGTATGGGAGAAAGTAATAGAGAAAAGACTGCGAGAGGAGAGTGAAATTACCCCGAACCAGTTTGGGTTTATGCCAGGTCGAGGAACAACGGACGCCACTTTTGCACTCCGCCAATTGTGCGAGAAGTACAGACGTGCACACAAGAACTTGCACATGGTGTTCATTGATCTGGAGAAAGCGTATGATAGGGTACCTCGGGATGTGTTGTGGTGGGCCTTGAAAGAGAAAGGTTTGCCCGGGAAGTATGTAGAGTTAATTCGTGCTATGTACAGTCAATCTCGTACCTACGTCCGGTCGGCTGCAGGGAATACCAACGAGTTCAATGTGCCTGTTGGCTTGCACCAAGGGTCGGCTTTAAGTCCTTACCTCTTCCTGTTGATTATGGATGCTCTGACGTCGAATCTACAGGAAGAGGCACCCTGGTGCATGCTGTTTGCCGATGACATTGTTCTTGTCGGTGAAGATTTTTGACCTGAGATTCGGAGCAGATTGGAGAAATGGCAACAGAAACTGGAGAATGTTGGCTTGAAAATCAGCAGAACCAAAACTGAATATATGTTCTGCGATTTCGGCGGTATCTCCAGTTCTGGAGGCATAGCGCTTGATGGCGCGCTTCTCCCAGTCTGCTCCGACTTTCGGTATCTCGGTTCACTCGTGCAAAGCGATGGCGAAGTAGATCGGACGGTTAAGCATAGGATTAACACTGGATGGATGAAATGGCGGCAGGTCACGGGGACAATCTGCGACTCCCGCATTCCCCTTAAACTTAAGGGGAAGATATATAAAACAATGGTTAGACCTGCTGTCTTGTATGGATCAGAATGTTGGGCCACAAAAGGGATAAATGAAAAGCAGTTGCATGCAGCTGAGATGAGAATGCTAAGAGGGATGTGTGGTGTTACACGAATGGATAGAATAAGAAATGAGTACATAAGAGGAAGTCTAAAAGTGGCACCGGTGACTGAAAAGCTGTGCGGAAATCGGCTGTCATGGTATGGGCATGTGATGCGGAGGAGTGAGGAAAATGTCGTAAGGAAAGTTTTGGGTATGAATGTCGATGGCTATAAGGGTAGGGGAAGACCAAAGAAACGATGGATGGATTGTGTGAAAGATGACATGGCTAGAAAGGGGGTGACTACCGAGATGACGAATAATAGAGAAGTATGGAAAAAAAGGACATGTTGCGCCGACCCCAAATAGATTGGGATAAGGGCAGGAGAATGATGATGAGTTATTTTTTGCATTTTTCCTTTCGCAGATCTGCTGATAGAAATTTCTCAAGAAATAAGCAGTTCCTTTGCGCTAAAAAGTTATTTTTCTATGTATTTCCTGTGTGTACATCCTAATCTAATACTAAAATGCGAAAGTAAGTTTGTTTGTTTGTTACCTTTTCACGCCTAAACCACTAAACCGATCATCCTGAAATTTTGCATATACGTTGTCAAGTGTACAGGAAGGGGGAAGGGAAAACAACAATAACGTTCTTATGATAATAGATGGCGCCACGTGTCTTTCGAATCATGATTGAATTATATTACAACAAGCAGAGACAAGCAGAGTACAACCCGAATTGACTGTCAAATTCTAAATTAACGCGAGCGAAGCCGCGGCAAAAGCTAGTAAATAATAAAATAAATAAATTATAAACTGAATTAGTTCATATAAGTTTTTAAACTGTCACGGTCACTAACATTATTATTAACACATACGGGATATTTACCATGTTTACTGTTAATTTTGAGGTGATCATGGTGCTTGCAACAGTGCCGAAATATCGGGAACTCGAAATTAACAGTAAACATGTTAAATATCCCGTATGTGTTAATAATAATGAATTAGTTCATGTTCAGTTTAAATGGTAGCCGTTATGGACACTGTGCATTAACCATGATAATGTTTAATTGATGACTGCGAAAAAATTTGAATTGCGCCGTTTTGGTCATTGGATTTTAGTCGGAAAATCGTGCTTCCAATTTATCATTAATTAATCTTTTAAAGACAGATTAAAGACAGGCTTCTGTGTCTAACACGGAAAAATTAATCCAAATCCATTCCATAATAAATAAAAAACCTTTTACTTCCCCAAATAGCTCTATGAACACCCAAAACCACTATAGAGGCCTATCAAAATGTCATTACAAACTATATTCTTACTTCCCCAGTACAAAGCAGGCAATTAAAGTCATCCGCCACGTTTGGGGACAATATGACCCGGGCTATAATGTGAATTGTTCTAGTTCCTTATCGTTTAGGTCTGGACTTTATCCTGAAGCAGATCAATGTGGAACCGTTTGCTTTGTGGAATGGCTGTTGTTAATTATGTAGATTTTGGGACTAGCCTAGGCTATAAAATCTAGTTAAAAGTTTAAGAAGACAGAATAGTACAAGTAAAAAAGATTCACTCCGCAAAATCATTTAAATAAATAGCGGCTCTTGCTACGACACAATACAGTGCAATTCAGGTTGCACAGCATAAATTACCCAAAGTTATATTCACCTAGAAGTTGCCTCTCTTTCTATCGCGTAACTCTTATACCTTCTGACTCGTTAGGGTTGTTTTCTTTTACGACGCGGCACGTGAGTGAGTATAGAACTAACATGCGTGCAGCCCCCACTGAATTAACCCGACAAGTCGAGCCCGCCGCGTACTTGTAGCTTTATACCTAAAATGCGGAGTACGTCAGCCCTGGTATTGGTAAGAGTTAATAGCACCTACTATTATCCAGTATTTTAATGAAATTGAATAATTATTGACATGAAACGATGTTCAGAATAATGCGAAAGTGACTTTGTTGGTTTGTTACGCGTTCATGCTAAAACCGCTGAACGGATTTGGATGAAATTTCGCACATAGGTAGAACATGACCTGGAGAAAGACATAAGCAACTTTTCATCCTAGATCGCAAACGGAATCGCGGGCAACAGCTACTAATAATATATTTATTTGCGTAAAACATGGTATACCAAATTGTCCCTTTGCTGTATCAATCACTTATTAATCAGTTTTTCGCCCAAATAACATCATCTATATAATAATATTTATCTAAAGGTTGTTGATAGAATTACAAATAGTCTCGGAGGTTACGAACCAATAATTCCGTCCATCACTGTCGACATGAAAAGGAATATGGCTGGCTGGCTGGCCTAGCCTAGCAGCCATTTGTTGAAATTCGAAACTCGAATGTCGGTAGCTTTGTGACGTCAATCAACGTGGCATGAATTAAAACGAGGCAGGTGCATTTTCTCGACTATTGAAACGTGATAAAGGGATACCAAGTAATTTTTAAGCTCGACTCTGAATCACAGTAATGCCGTTGACTACATAAAAAGGAATATATAGCCTAGGGGTGTTGCTGACTGACGTCGTGGCCTAGCAGCCTTTCGTAGAAATTCGAAGCTTGAAATGTCGGTAGCTTTGTGACGTCAATCAACGTGACATCGAATAAAGCGAGACAGGTGGCATTTTCTTGACTGTTGAAATGCGATAAAGGGATTCCAAGAAATTTTTGAGCCATAATATTAGCCATACAATATTGTACACATTCAATTTAATTTAATGATTTTTATTTCGGAACAAATAATCAATAGAGTGTTAGTAACATAATACAACTTATTATCTAGTGTTAGTACCAATCACCCTCCGTGGTGAAAGTTTGTGTGTGTGTGTGTGTGTTTGTTACTTCTTCATGCTCAAATGGCTAGACCCATTTTGAATTAAATTTGGTATGTAGATAGCCTATACCCTGGATTAACTCTACCTCGGTCTACGCGGGTGAAACCGCGGGGCGCAGCTAGATCTCAAGATATTTTTCTCCCAGAACAATCAAACTAGGCCAAATCAATATTTATACAGGTAGGTAGGTAGTATTTAGCAGTGGGGCCTGGCCTGGTATACAGGGTTGCAGGGACATCGACGCACAACCTGTTAGGTACCATAGATTCAGTTCATCCCCCCCCCTGCGTTCACACCCTGCGTTTAAATTTTTCGTAGGTTTTTAAAAAACGTTTGTAACTTTCGCAAGATACTCAAGTGGCTCCCTATTCAACTTCGCAGGAATTCTCGGATTTTATGTCTTTTAATTAACATCCTTCACAACCCTAAAACGCCTTCCTATCTGGAGGAACGCTTGTCCTACGCCCGTCCTTTTGATGTGCCTTGCAGGTCGCATCTTAGAAACCGCCTTAAATCTCCTTCCCACTCTTCTGACTTATACTCCTACTCCTTCACTGTCCACGCGGTTCGGTTGTGGAATTCACTTCCACCTGACATTAGGGACTGCCAAACTATTGCAGTATTTAAAAGAAGAGTGAGTGAGTGAGAGTGAGTGAGAGAGAGTGAGTGATTGAGAGTGAGTGAGTGAGTGAGTGAGTGAGTGAGTGAGTGAGTGTGATCTTTCCACTTCGTCATAGTTGTTAGTTATTTTAGTGGTATTTATTTTAGTAGTATGTATGTATTTAAGTATATAATATATTATATGTTTTATTTAATGAGTTAAGGAGCTCGTGGCTAAGTAATAACAGCCGCACGGGTCGATCTGTCAGGTTAAGCTACGCTTGCCGGGGTTGGTCCGTGGATGGGTGACCATCTTAACACACCGAGACTCCTCCGTGCCTCGGAAAGCACGTTAAGCCGTTGGTCCCGGCTGTCATTCGTGGATCTTTGACAGTCGTTACGGGTCGTCAGAAGCCCGAGTCTGACAACCAGTCTTACCAAGGGGTATCGTATTACCCAGTTACTGGGTTGTGGAGGTCAGATAGGCAGTCGCTCCATGTAAAATACTGGTATTCAGCTGCATCCGGTTAGACTGGAAGCCGACCCCAACATAGTTGGGAAAAGGCTAGGCAGATTGACAGATTGATTTAATGAGTTAATTGTTTTGGATTTTATGTATTTTATTTTCTCTTCTACTCTTACACACGTTGTCTACATCTCTTTTTATACTCTGTCCTATCGCAGGTATGCTAGAAGAGATTTTTTTTTACATAAGCATCACCTTTGTACGTATTTTTCTGTTCCTTTCTGTGTATCTGTTTATTTGTGTGTACATAAATGGTTAAATAATTAAAAAAAAATCGGCCAAGTGCGAGTCGGACTCGCCCACGAAGGATTCCGTACCATATATGTTTAACAATCGCAAAGATAACTTTGTATTTCATATTGATCCTACTGTGAATTACAAGGTTACAGAAAATCGCACATATTTAAACAAAATACCTTACGAATCGCCGTTTTTAGTATTTGCTGATTAAATACAGTATATGGTACATGATCTAAACAAGTTTCAAATTCCTAACTTGTTTAATTGTAGCGATAGAGCTCGTACAAAAATGGTGTACCTACGATAGATACACATCTGCTTAACTATTCGGTGAATACAGGTGTGATGTTATAATATATTTTGTTAAAAACCTTTCAAATTGAGTCGTAAACTTATCTCAGCGACGTTTTCTAAAATCACTTTTCAGATGTGTGCCAAACAAATTTTGTCACCAAACCAACCCAAAATATATTTACACGTAATAATTATTCTTCTTTAAAAATGTAAAGTGACTCTGCAAATACTTTATCACGAAATTATAACCCCAAAATAATTTAAATAAAAAGTAAGTTTAAAAACAAAAACCCGACTGCTGTAAAATCACGCTTTAAAAAATATGAAACAAGAAAGTGAAATTAGAAAAAGATAGACAAATTCAAAATCCGAAGTCACGCGTCGCGTTCAGATAAACCGAACAGATTACCTACGTACGTGGGACTCCGGATTTTTAATTTTTATTAATTTCAGTCTTTTTCTAATTTCAGATGAGAATATATTTTCTTGTTTCATACTTTTTAGTGTGATTTTTCAGTAGTCGGGTTTTAGTTCTTAAACTTATTGCATATCAAGACTGAGATTACCATGCGAACGTTCTTAAGAGAATAATTGTGAAGTCCCGATACGCGGCGCAAATAGGTATTTTAAAAAAATGCTATCTGTTGTTTCATACCATTTGCTCTGCCTCCCTCCTGGCGTGATAGAGAGAGTTGCAAATCTTGGAGGCAATTTTCTACATTTCCTTTTTTGAAATATTGTTTCGGGCGATAACGTTTTCACCCTCCTAAACCAAAATGAAACAATTTCGGTCTCATTAGATTTAGTACACCCTAATCTAGGTCTCTGCGTTTTTTTCTTTAGTAATTCAGTTTAGTTTAATTTTAAAAAAATAAAACGCTCGAGGAAGTTTTTAAGTCAAAATATAGATATTTAGTTGCTAATAACAATATTAATACGCAATATTTCTTTAAAATAAAAACTTACGGAACTAGTTTTCGATTATATCAAAAATTATGAAAATTAGACTATTTTACGGGGGGAAAAACGTTATCGCGTTTTGTACGAAGCTTCAAAGGGCAGGAGAATGATGATGATTATGAAGAATCCTCATAAAAGTACGAATATATATTGCACCTCAGAGTTTCTTTATAAACGAGTGAATTCACTTTCAAATTGTACTATACAGACCGATGTTCGATGTGAGCTCTACAGAATACTTCGCTTGCTTATAACCTAACTAGCCCCCAAGAGTGGTGATACTTGTGCACGTCTGGCGCAACATAAGCAGTAATGGCTCCCGCATACAGGCGCGACGCGAGTCTGGTAGAAGTTTTCATATAAACTGTTCCACTAAAGTCACGTCACGCTTCGTTTTCGGGAGCCTTAAGAGCGTTAGCTCCGTACGGCATTTCATACAAACTTTCAAGTTATTTTTTTATCGAAATGAATGAACCGATTTTAATAAAACTTCATACACATAAGCAGGATATATAGATCTAAAAAGTTAGTAAAGAACATTTTCGAAAAATAGTGTTGCAGCTAAATTCAACCGATTTTAAATATTCCATAGAAACAGAGATTTCCAACTATCTTATTTTAAATAAGACATTTCGAAAATGTTCTTAACTAATTTTTTTGACCTATGTATCTTGCTTATGCGTATGAAGTTTCATTAAAATGGGTTCATTCATTTCGATAAAAAAGGACTTGAAAGTTTGTATGAAATGCCGTACGGAGCCAACGCTGTCAAGCCCCACTACCTACCTACTCATACTTACAAACTGGCTGAAATTTTTAATGTTAAAATTTCGAGATACAGAACAGAGGATTAAAGTACTGATTAAAATATTAAAAAAACAGAGCACGTACCTGTGGATGCTAATTATTTGTAGTTCCACTTTCAAATTGAGTGCTTTGATTTGATTATTTAAAAACTTTTACCAGAAATTCTAATTTTAAATCACTTGAAAATGCTTTTCGCTTGACAAATGATGTAGGTTATGGAATTAACATTCCATAACCTAAATCTTTGTCGACGATTTTTTAATTACAATTTAAAAAAGTTATTGAAACAATAGTTAATTGTTGCAAAAAGAAAGTTGAAACTTTCTAAATCAATCTGCCTAGCCTTTTCCCGACTATGTTGGGGTCGGCTTCCAGTCTAACCGGATGCAGCTGAATACCAGTATTTTATATATAGCGACTGCCTATCTGACCTCCACAACCCAGTAACTGAGTAATATTATACCCCTTGGTAAGAATGCTTGTCAGATTTTTGGGCTTCTGACGACACGTAACGACTGTCAAAGATCTACGAATGACAACCGGGACCAACGGCTTAACGTGCTTTCCGAGGCACGGAGGAGTCTCGGTATGTAAAGTTGGTCACCCATCGACGGACCAACCCCGGCAAGCAAAGCTTAACCTGATAGATCGACCCGTGCGGCTGTTATTACTTAGCTACGAGTTCCTCACTTTCTAATTTCCCGCCCTCGCGCGAGCGGATATAGTTTTTTTTTTAATTTATTTATTTATTTATTAGTATGTAGATGAATATGTTAGTCATGCCTCTTAGTGATTGTGTAAGAATTTAACTTGAACATGTTTTGTTTACACTTTCATGAGACACTTTTGGAACACGCAATAGTGCTTTGTAGATGCAAGAGAAAAAACTGAAAAAAAAAGAAAAATCTTTGCAGGCATACTCGCGGATTAGCTACGCAAGTACGCATTCTTAGTTAACCTAACTTTCACTACCACGTCAAACAAGAACCTCTGAAGCCACAACTTGAAGTCTTAAACTCATTGTGTGTTATCTAATTTGGTCCCTTAGTTGAGCTTAGCTTAGACTCAACTTGGGAACCTTGTTGCTTTTCTTCTAAATTCTCTCTAAGTCAATTTAAGTTTCCTACTACACCAGAAAAGGTTCTTTGGAGACATTACGAGTCTATGTACTTTAGTGTAACTACATAGTACCCAATTTATTTGGACAAGAAGTGTAGGTAGGAGGTACTTAAGACGTTGGTAGATAAATGAGCAGTGTTGGATTTTCAACCTTCAGCGCTAAGTCGAGCGTTGAAAATCCAACAGCGTGCTATTATTTAGGCATTCATTTAGATCTGGTGTTAGTGAAAACGCGCAAGTGTGTCTTTTTGACCTCTGAAAGGTTATTAAGAGGTACTATTGTGTAGATACGGAGCTGGAGACAAGATTGATGAGTGGTACATCAGATTAGAATTTCTGCTTTTAGGTACAGTTACAAGCTCATCAGGTTAAGCTACGCTTGCCGGGGTAGGTCCGTGGATGGGTGACCGTCTTTACATACCGAGAATGCTCCGTGCCTAGGAAAGCACGTTAAGCCGTTGGTCCCGGCTATTACCTAGTAACTGGGTTGTGGAGGTTTGCACAGCTATTCACAATCATTCGACAGGTTGTCGAATCGAAAATTACACTTTTTCAAATACGAATTTGCCTTGCGACAGCGAAGAGCTGTCGGAATAATAGCGGTCGTATATTTGATTTAAACTAACAATATTTTCGGGATTTGGTTTTGTGAACCTCCTATAGAGGTCTCTTTTGATAACATTGATTGATGATCTATTCGGCACGGAAGCGTATCGAACAGTTGCAAATAGCTCTGCAGATAGGCAGTCGCTCCATGTAAAATATTGGTATTCATTCATGCATCCAGTTAGACTGGAAGCCCACCCCAACATAGTTGGAAAAGGGCGAGCGGAAAATATTAGGTTTTGAGGAGATGCAGGCAGAATTTCAGACACTTTTGGAAACGTTGAATTTTAAACACATCGTCTCACTGTCACCGTCATCTCTTCAAAATCTAATATTTTCCGCTAAACACAGTCACAATATACCTAGGTATCTACAGCCAGCCCTACTAGGAATACCCAACACATTAAAATTCCTTAAAAACGAGGGTCCAATCCATGCCAACATATTGACAAAGGCAATAACTGGCGACCGCCTTTCGGGCCTAAACCGGGATGATACTCCCAAACCGTTAATCCACTGCATACATTACAGATAAGCACCCTACAATCTTTGCCTTGACATTGACGTTATTTGGGATCATCATTGTATCTATAGGATGTGTCTAAATCTAAATTCATGTGGTGATGAATTTCAACCTCGTGATTTGCTAGTGATTTAATAAAGAAAAAAAAAAGAAAGAAAGAAAACTTTTTTATTAATAACTTGTTTTTTTGTTTGTTTATATAACTTGTTTGTTATTTTGTTTTTTTTTTGTTTGTTTGTTTGTTAACTTGTTTTTTTTAACCGACTTCAAAAAGGTTATCAATTCGTCGGAACCTTTTTTTTTTATGTATGTTCCCCGATTACTCGAAGATGCCTGGACCGATTTGAATTTTTTTTTTGTTTTATTCGAGAGGGTATTATACATCACAGTTGGTCCCATATAAAATTGATTAACTTTGCTTTGGTAGTTTTTGAGTTAGCTTCTATAATACGTATTTTTTCCACACATTTATATGGATGATGTTCTAGTTTGTTTTGCAGGTAGTGGTATTAGAATTTGTGTGGGGTAGGTACACAACTAAAAAGTGAAAAATAAAAACTTTTTTACAAAAAAATACAACCGACTTCCAAAAACAACACTACAAAGTGAAAAATAACTTTAATTTCGGAAGTCGGTGGCAAAAAACGAAAATACATTTAACTAGACACCAACTTCCGAAATTAAAGTTATTTTTCACTTTGTAGTGTTGTTTTTGGAAGTCGGTTGTATTTTTTTGTAAAAAAGTTTTTGTTTGTTATACTTGTTTAATGGGTCGATAATGCGCGAGATTTTGTCGTGGTCATGTATATAATACAAGACAGGCTGTAATGGTTAATTTAGACACACGGCTACACATCAAGCCATAATTTCCAGTTTACACTGACCTCTCACTGTAAGGAAATCCTATACAATGCGAGATCAGCTTATACTGGAAATGTATAGCTTGATCTGTAGCCGTGCGTACCATACATGTAGTATTAAGGTACCTTTCCGAGATGGGCTGTAGGATGCAAACTGCAACCACAAACTTTATCGTCATATAAACTACAATATTATATATAGTTATCTATAACGATTCATAGAAACCTGTACTCCATTTACAGTAGCATAAGACATTTAAACAAACCTTTTTTACAGTCCGTTCAGCCGATTTTGACTTCTATTGCGTTGGTGGCATGATAAATGGAAGCTTCAGTAAACAGTTGGTATTGTAACTACTACCATCATCCTTAACCCTACGGAATAGAAGTCAAAATTGGTTGAACGGACTGTAAAAAAGGTTTGTTTAAATGTCCAATATTATTGTAAATGGAGAATAGTGTCGCTTGCAGTTTGCGGTTGCAGTTTACAGTCAGCCCATTTCGGACTTGTGCCTTTAAAGCCCCCGAAGTCTCGCAATAATAGATAATTAATGATGTTTCATTAGTCAACACTACAGCTATTAATAAATAAATTCTTTATTGGCATAAACTGAGTTACAATAAAATGTGAAACCTGACACCAGTACTAAGTTAAAGGACCTGTATTTCAGGAGCTTCTTTATTTTACTTCTTTTTATACTTCTTTATTTCTTCTGTATTTCAGGACCTGTATTTCAAGAGAGACGTCTTCCAGTGATGTTACAATTTGGCAAGTTAATGCAATAAAAGTAATAAAATTATATTTAAAATTAACTTTAATACAAAGCTAATCATTAACAAAAACTCAAATTCAAAAAAAAAATATTTCACATAAACCTACATGGGCACTTATGAAACGTCAGAAGCTAGAGGCACGGTTCCAAATTAGTCGTTTCCTATGAAGAAATGCCGGCAAGAAAGTCCATGGTTACCCTTTTTAAAAAAAAATGGCTTTTACAATATTTTCAAATAACAGAGTTAATAGGTATGGGAGGACAATGTAGGCCTTTCAACGACTACCAGGTACTTAACAAAATAGAACAAAGGAAGATACGAGTAACTAAATAATTAAAACATTATTCGGCAAATTAATGGGGAGTCGTAGTATGAAGGAGTATAAATAATAAAGAATTCTTATAATCCCATTGCAGATACTCAAGATACAAAGAAACTATACGAGTTGAAGCGCCCTGTATCCGTAGGTATATCATGGAGGGTTCAATCCCTTTTATAGAGCTGAGTGCGGACTGATATTAACATTGACCCTTCAAAGTACGTATCATAATGGGTGTAACCTTCCGGCAAAGTTGTTACATAGGTACTTGGCTCTTGGTAATACTACCATGTTTTTTTTAAACAGGGTACTCCCTGTTTAAAAAAACATGGTAGTATTACCAAGAGCCAAGTAAGCCATTAACTGCTGAGAGTAGTTGTTTCATGTCAGTTAGAGGTTTTTTTTGGGTGATATTTGAGAGTAATTGACGTTCAGTACAACAAACGTTCAAAGGATCCATTGTTTGTCTTCGGAAAAAGTGAACTTTGTCGAATTAAAAGTGACGGAATTAGTGCGTCAATCTATAATAATTTAGGTGGGAACATAATCAATTTCTATTGGTCGATAGTCACATTTTATTCGGTCTTCTCCGGTTTTTCCGAAGATAAACGATGCAACTTTGAGCGTTGTTGTACTGTACGGCGTTTTGGCTACAAATTTGAAGTTGTGTTGCACGCGCACTGTCCCCACGTAAGTATTGGATTACAGCCCACTCCCTCTCACAGGGAGAAGGTCTAAAACCGAGAAGTGGGAACTTTAGGCTGATTATGTAAGAAAGTCCACGAAGGTGGGAATTTTATGTAAGCCTTAGGAAGGATTTCAAAAAGGGTAGTATTTAAACGCACATTAAAAATTTCCAATTTTTCCCAACAGAATACGTACATCAAAAATTTATTTAGACATGCAAATTTTGATATGCAACATCAAAATTTGCATGTCTAAATAAATTAAACTTAAAATCAGGTCGACGGAACCCCGCTGCGCGGGGCTCCTACTTCTGTCTGCAGGGTTTAAAGGAACTTAACCAAAACGAATCTCGGGGAGCCCATTAATTATAATTTATACAAGTTTTGATATTCAATTAGTTATCTAGTAGTCCAATAATAAGTTTATTAGAATAATAATTATTATTTGTAAAGTTTTGATATTCAATTAAATTCTCAATTCTTTATTGCGTACCATAATGTATGAAGTTGGTGGAGCTCATGGCTAACAGCCGCACGGGTCGATCCATCAGGTTAAGCTACGCTTGCCAGGGACAGTCCGTGGATGGGTGATCATCTTTACATACCGAGACTCCTCCGTGCCTCGGAAAGCACGTTAAGCCGTTGGTCCTGTCTGTCATTCGTGAATCTTTGATAGTCGTTACGGGTCGTCAGAAGCCCGAAAGTCTGACAACCAGTCTTACCAAGGGGTATCGTATTACCCAGTTAATGGGCTGTGGAGGTCAGATAGGTAGTCGCTCCATGTAAAATTATGATATTCAGCTGCATCCGGTTAGACTGGAAGCCGACCCCAACATAGTTGGGAAAAGGCTAGACAGATTGATTGATTGAATGTATGAAGTTGATAAGGAAATTATTATATTAACAACAATTATGGACTCTGTCGGGCACAGCATAGATCAATGTAGGAGAGAGGATGAAGAAGACTGGGTGATAAATTGAATTATTAGTTTATTAGTAGTGCAATCATTGATTTGGTGTTCAAAATATTTTTCTGGTATGCGATTATTTATTTTCCTTTTAAAAATAAGGTTGGAAAGAATAAATGATAATATTGTACATACATGATGTGTGTATTGCTGACCCAGACTTTTGTAAAAATCAGTCAAACAATATTACGCACTGTGCAAAAGAATTTTTGCGTTAAAAGACGTCTCTTTGTATGCCGACATAGATGACCGCTTTGCAATGCCCGTGCAATCGCATTCAAACGTTCTATATATCGAGCTGTTCCATCAAACCTTTTGGACATGAATCGATCAAAAATATTATTGACTATTGAAAGCTCGAAAAGTAGTTTGCAAAATAATATGTTTCTAAAGCCCCGTTAACACGATGCATGTTTTAGGCCTGCGACATATACTAAAATTGAAGCAAGAAAACTCTACTCAACTCTCAACTTATGTATAGCATAATCAGCCTATAATGTACCTACTGCTGGGATACGCGGGCCCAGTGCGGGTTGGTAGATGTCACCATGTCTCTGAATTATCGGTTTTGAGAGCAGGGTGATAAAATAATTTAGACAAAGTAAAGCGCTTATTTGGATTCGAACCTACGACCTACAACTCGTAAGTCGCGGCCATAGATATAAGAAAGAAGTTGTTTTTTATATTTCTATGGTCGCGGCCGTTACCACTGGGCCACCACTGCTCTTCAGCTTACGTATGCTACAGGCAATTAAATGGCACCATGTAAATCAAGCTTTAAATTAAAACAGAAAATAATCCTTCACAGCAAAATATCTTTTACCCTGCTCCTTTGCGCTGCTATACTAGACAGTATAGCAGCGCAAAGGAGCAGTGTAAAAGGATAGGGTGTTCGAAGCGGCGAAAGTTTTTTTATTTATTTATTTGAATGCCTTAAAACTATCAATACAGGTCTTAACCTAATGCGAAAGTCACACATCCAAAATTAAAATTAAAAATCATTTATTTATTTATTGACACACCAACGACTTATTCACTAAATCATTACATTAAATATATTCTATATCAACAGCTTTGCGGTGAATTTGTCACTTATAGGTGTGCACAGCACTTGTATGGTCATCATTGTTTGTAAGATAATCTAAACTTAATCCGTCTTATTACAAAACAAGGTTCATCTTCAAACCCAGGTTTAAACGATGGACCCTTTATTGAATTTTCAACTTTATTCCGAAACATTAAGTGGTCAGTTTTACAAAACTGACAACTTAATACCGGACTAAGTTGTCAGTTTTGTATAAAGAACTGTATTTCTATCACAGCTAGGTTCTTATTACAAAAACTGACTCGATGATTTAAACCATGACAGAAGAAAAACCTCGTTTTGTAATAAGATCGAATCGGTCTTATTACAAAACGAGGCATTTCTTCTGTCATGCTTTAAACCATCGAGCCAGTTTTTGTAATAAGAACCTAGCTCTGATAGAAATACAGTTCTTTATACAAAACTGACAACTTAGTCCGGTACTAAATTGTCAGTTTTGTAAAACTGACAACTTAATAGTGTCAGAATAAAGTTCGAAATTCAAAAAAGGGTCCATGGTTTAAACCTGGGTTTGAAGATGAACCTTGTTTTGTAATAAGACGGAATAAGTTAATGGACTTATTATTTCTGCTTAAGGCAAAAGCTCCAAGAAGCTCGCAAAATTCTAATTTCTGCAGAATCTGTACGCGCAGCTGTCAGAAAACTATTTGTTTGACGTTTTGACAAGCTCTTTGAAATTTCCGTCCACGATAACTTTATACCGTGCACGTATTTCCATACATTTTATGAAGGTGAATGTGGAAGTCCACAATCATATCTTGACATTAGAAATTAAAAGCGCACAATCAACGACTAGTCGTTTTGCATCCTCTTCAAATTTAAGGGTGTGGTATATATATAGACCATCAAACCGAACAACTTTTTCCATGGCACCAACATCGTAATCACGAAACAATAATCAGCCGTCCCAAACATTTGCGTCGAGTAGGTATTGAAGTTTTCTATGGGACAGTTAAAATTTTTTTCGCGATTACGATGTTGGTCCCATGGAGAAAGTTGTTCGGTTTGATGTTCTGTATCACACCCTGAAATTTGACGAGGATACAAAATGAAACGTTGTATATAAGCGGAGCAGAAACGAGAGCTTGGTCTCCACTCAGTCAGTTCCCTAACTATCACTCTGTCAGTAAATTGAAGCCTCAGCTCGTTAGTATAATGGCACACTGAGCTGGCAAATGTTTACAATCTAAATGTTTAACACGGACTCGGCTAATTCGTGTCTCGGTGTTTGGAGAAGATTTTCTTTCTGTGTTTGTTAATGTCTGAGAACCTGGCTATAAGCTTGGGCTATTTTTAGTCGCAGATGTGGTTAGGTAAGGGTAACCTAGGGCTGTTTGTGTAGGCAAAACTTATAGAGTAGTTAAGGATAATCTGCTGCTGTAGTATGGTGATAATTAAATACACAAGCTTCATGATTTTCTTTGCGATTTAGACCTGCGTTTTGTGATAATTATATACTTAGTAAGCAGAAGAGTTTGTTAATTTTTTTGTTTGAGCGCGCTACCCTCTTGAACTATCAGTAGATTTAAAAAAAAAAAAAAAAAAAAATCCTTTTTGCATTTTATAACCCAATTCTTGAGGAAGGTATAGGCTATGTACGAGTACGAGCCTTACACCCTGAGGAAAAAGAAAAAAAGCCGGCTAAGTGCGTGTCGGATCACGCTCAATGATGGGTTCGTAGTTGGAAAGAATTTGTCCCAAAAATAAATTTGACATAATTTTTTTTTTTTATGTGATAATGTTGCATTAACAATTTTCGGACTTTTTCCTTTACTTGTGCTGTGTGACCTTGCTTCTTGCCAAATGTATTTCCAGCAAAAATTATACAATCGCTGTGTTACATGAAAACAAAAATAACGTAATATTAGGTCTTTACCTATGAAATTGCCGTTCTGCAGTACTGGCCATTTCAAATCAAAATAATTTTTGTTTGGTTAAGAATTCTAATTTCAAATTAATTTTATTTTAAAAACATGGATTTTTTTTCCCAAAAGTAGTCATTTGTTTATTGATTAGTATTACATTTTCATCGCATTTCAATCTTTTTCGTCATCATGGATACGTTAAAAATTCGAGTAATTATGGAATATGAGTACCGTCGTGGCAGCAACGCGGCACAAGCGGCACGCAACATCAACGACGTTTACGGAGCTAACACTACAATCCAACGCACCACTTGTTATTGGTTTGCTCGCTTCCGTTCTGGAAATTTCGACCTGAAAAATGAACCTCGCGGTCGTCCGAAGACTTTGGTCGACAATTACGAATTAAAGGCGATTGTGGAAGCTGATGATACACAATCTACGGCTGAATTAGCAGCAGCTTTCGACGTTAGCGTCAAAACAATATTGGTCCATTTGCGTCAAATTGGCAAGGTAAAAAAGCTTGACAAATGGGTGCCCCACGAACTCAATGATCGCCAGCGCGACGGCGATCGTACGCGTCGAGACGTGCCTTGCACTGCTCAACAGACACACAAATGAAGGAATTTTGAACCGCATTGTTACCTGCGATGAAAAATGGATTCTGTTTGATAACCGCAAGCGCTCAGCAAGTTGGTTGGATCCTGGTTCAGCACCTAAACAATGCCCTAAACGAAAACTTACCCCTAGAAAAGTGATGGTCACTGTTTGGTGGTCTAGCGCCGGTGTGATTCATCACAGCTTCTTACCAAACGGGGTGAGCATTACTTCAGATGTGTACTGTGAAGAACTGAACACAATGATGGAGAAGCTGGCACATCTCCAACCAGCATTGGTCAATCGCTCGTCTCCGCTGCTCCTGCACGACAACGCGCGACCTCATACTGCACAGCAGACGGTCTCCAAGTTGCAAGAACTGGGGTTGGAAGCTCTCCGTCATCCGCCCTACTCACCAGACTTTGCGCCTACAGACTACTACTTTTTCCAGAATTTGGATAACTTCTTGGCGGGAAAAAAATTCAATACCCGAGAGGCAGTACAAAATGCCTTTGAAGAATTTGTTGCCTCCCGTCCAGCTGATTTCTTTAAGAACGGCATCAATAAACTGCCACTGCGTTGGCAAAGATGCATTGATTGCATGGGTGATTACTTCGATTAATACAAATAAAAAATGCATGAAAAAAATTCGTTTAAATTTTTTCATACAAAACGGCAATTTCATAGGTAAAGACGTGGTAAAGACCTATTAAAACCAAGAAATATTTTACGATTTGTTGTTTTTCATGATTTTAAAGACAAATATAGTAGAATACTTTTACTTACATGTGATAAGTGATTCCATGATTCATAAAGTTTTAGGTTTGACTTCGGTTTTTACAGGAAACCAGTGAACAACTCAGCATTCTTAACCTTTTAACCGCCCGACTTCAAAACAGTTGGCGTGTCCCCAGCGCCCGGCACAGTGAATCGAAAATTAAATACCTACAAGAAAGAGGGATGTGCAATATTTAACTTTGCGATGTCGATATTTCGTTTTAATAACGACATTTGCATTTACGAGCGTGGTTAACTAACAACTATATCTCACCAAGCTAAGTTTGCACCTCGCGACGTTTACGTCACACTGACGCTTAGGTACGGGCTGCAAAAAAGGATTCGCTATGACTTTAAAAAAGTAAACAAATGTTTGTTAGATTTTACTTTGCATTTATTGTTTTTAACATTATATTATACGTAGGTACACGGGTACACGCCGCATTCCAGCGAGGTGTAAACTTAGCTTGGTGGAGATATAGGTACCTACCTACTTGAATACTACGTACCTTAAGAAATTATTCGGCATTTTTCGCAAGCCAGTAAAACAAAGTGTTTAAAAATTTGATCGATTTATTAATTATTACTTAAACTATTCACAATAAAATCAGTCCAGAGAAGGGTTTGGCGAGTTATACGAACATAAAAGTGTCCAAAAGTGCGGTGTGTGGCAGCGCGGCGGCACGCACAAAATAAACTCTACCTATGTATCTACGAGCGAGTCAGCGAGCCCACACGTGACTCGCGCTCGAACCAATCAGAATCACCGTTCCAGAGTGGCCGCGCGCGCATTCTCATCGCACGGCGCGCTCTCGCCATCTCACTCACTATAATTAAGTTTAAAATTTCCATTCAGACATCACCACCATACTACACAATAAATTAAAATACATATAACTAGATATGTAATAAAAATAAAAATTACCTCTACATCAATGTCAAACTCTTCATCTGATAAAAATTCTTCATTTTCATCGCCTTCTAGAATTCGTATTAACTCTTCAGTAGTCGTCATGATAAATTTCTATCATGTACATTTATCGACATACGAACGTAAAACTTCATGCACAAGCACAACATTGATGGAAAATTTTAGAAGTCGGCACTCGTTTATGACGTAAGAAGCGGTCGTCTTTATCCGACCGTAGCGCAGGGCGTACTAACAAAGTAAGTTTCGGAACATGTAGGCTAGGGATGGGAACCATCAATTCAATCGCTGACATTTCATAAGTAAATTTACTTAATTTTAAAGGAATTAAATGAAATACTCACAAATATTTGTAAAAAAATGTTTTATTAACAATTGCTGTATTTGTTTTAAAGTTAATTAGTCAGTATAACGAGAAATATTTTGATTTATGTTTATTTTTGTATCGGTAAATCTTGGCATATGTCCCGTCCCTCATGTCGGATTTTGTCGTCATGGGCGTTGCACATCAATACAATTTTCTAAAAATAATGTTAGTAATTCATCTAACTTTGGACATTATTTTTAGGACTTCTAATTAAGAGACTAAAGTGTATTAAACTGTAAATGATTACTTACTAACTATTTACCTAATATAAACATATTTTTGATAGAATACAGCTTAATTAAATAAAAAAGCTGATTAAACGAGCATTGATATTTTGGTCGTAAATATACGACTCTGGCGAAATGGGCCCGAAAATATTTGTCGGATTAATCCGACGTAGGCGGTTAAAAGGTTAAATGTTGTCACGATATCGGTGCAAAGCGTACTAGTTCGCAGAAACGGCCATTTGCCTGTGACATGAGTAGTGTGATCATGTCGCGCGGACACCGACACTCCCCACTCCCACTACTCCTGTTTTTTTTTTTTATATTTCTATGATCGATATCTATCTCGTCTGTGGAGTTTCACTAGCTTATTTAATTTGACCCTTTATAATAAAGGTAAACTAAACCATGCAACAATGATTGCATTGTTAGCTTCAAAGTATAATTTTATACTGCAGATAGAAAACACAAACCAAAGTACACACATGCCAAAACTTACAAGCAACAAGGTTTCTTCATTAGCGAAAGTTATAAAATCAACATACACGGAGTTTAGAGTTTGTGTCTACTCTTATTGCGAAAATGTTTGCCTAACTAACTTGTGAGAGAATCTAAGATCGCTCGTGTGTAACATGCCTTAGATGTGAAGTCTTGTAGTGCCGAAGTTTTAGAATAGCAGTGGTTGTTTAAGCGTTACCATTTTGTTATTATAACTGCTGAAGTACATTGTTAATAAAAATTATAATTATAAAAAAAAATAAAAAAATTAGAAGGTATTGTGACAAAAAACAGTGAGAGCAGTGGTGGCCCAGTGGTAATAGCCATGACTCATGAGTTGTAGGTGGTAGGATCGAACCCCGACAGGCGCTTTACATTGTGTAAATTATTTCATCACCACTGCTCTCAAGACGGTGAAGAAAAACATCGTGAGGAAACCGGCATGTTCTAGAACCAAAAATTCGAAGACATGACATTCACCAACCCGCACTGGGCTCGCGTGGTGGATTACGGCCTGCTCCCTCTCACCGAGAAGAGGCATGTGTCCCAACAGTTGGAGCTGATTATGCTACATAGCATAATCAGCCTATAACGTTTCAACTGTTCCAAAAAACAAACCACTTCAAAAAAAAATCACAAAAAAGTGAAAAACAACTTTAATTTCTGAAGTCGGTGTCTTTGAATCTGTATTTTAGTGTTTTGCCACCGACTTCCTAAAATAAAGTTAACGAAGCAAAAGGAGTACCTAAGTATGTAAGGATCGTAGCAGGTGGCTTTCTGCAGTTTCTGCCTATCCCCATGGGAAAAAGGCGAGATAGTAGGGATGTATGTATCTGTTTATTTATTAATTCCATGTTCTAGGTTCGTTCCAGATGCCGCCGGGGTCGCGGGATGTTCGAAAGAGATACCGTGGCCCTGGCACAGGCAACTGAAGAAACACGGGTCGGTTTTAGTCAGTAAAAGTGTGACACGCCCTCCTGCTCCGCCCAGAGTGGGAGAAGGCATTTGATGACTTCTCCCGCGCTTCTTGTCTTCTTTTTTTTGTTTTTTTTTTTTTGATGATTTCCCATCCCCAAAAAAAACGGTTTGTTTCAGATCCCAAAAGTGGACTATGGCCATGGCAAATGCTTCATGAAAGTGGAACTACAATTTGAAATTGTGTTACGCAATTGGGGTACACCCGAATTGCGTAACACAATTTCAATCGAAATCCGAAAGATAACATAACATCACGCCTATACGAAGAATTAGGCTGAACCTATGTGTGCGTGGTCCGACACGCACTTGGACGGTTTTTTGTATATCGTCATAAAAGGCGATAACAAGTATATGGTTGAATTTATTGCACATATGTGAGTTCCATACCGTATAAAATCACGCCTGTATTCTCCGAAGGGTTAGGCAGAGGTGTACCTATAGTACATTCACATTTCGCCAGTTATGTTTAAGTCTTAGAAGGCGAGCCTATTGCCATCAACCGGACACAAATACAGACTTCGGACTACTACTGAGAAATTCCTGATGCAAAAACTCAATACCATTTTGCCCGACATGGGAATCGAACTCAGAACTTCATGCTTAGCAGTAGCGATTGCGACCACAAGACCAACGAGTCAGTCAAAAGATTTTGAAGATAACGGACAATCCATTGCGTTATATGTTTGACAATTCGTCTGCTCAACAACGGAAATAACGCAATGAATGTTGGTGAACCGCCAATATGAAAGGCGTTTTCAGTATAAGCAGGCCAGGCATACTCCGCATTTAGGTATGAAGCTACAAGTACGCGGCGGGCTCGACTTGTCGAGCTAATTCAATGTGGGCTGTCGCACGTTAATTCGATTATCACTCACGCGCCACGTCGTAAAAAAGACAACCCTAACGAGTCAGAAGGAATAATAGCTACGCGTTAGAAAGAGAGGCAACTTCTAAGTGAAAGTAACTGTAGGTAATGATTTTTCAGAGTGAACCTTCTGTACTTGTATGTATTCTGTGGTGTAATTGTGTTACGTTGAATATAGCAGGAGCAATAGACAAAAACCATAAACATTATTATCATAGATGCTTACCTAATTGAAAAAAAAAACCTTGGCATTGATATATTTTACAACGTCGAAAACGGTTTCAAAATACGTACGTTTAAAAAAAATCTGTAGATATTTTAACACCACAAAAATAATGACGAAAGTTTTTTTATTACAAGTATAACAAAATAATCTAACTGGAGAACGTACGAATTAATCGGCTTTTCCCGGCTATTCTAAAAAAAAAACACGATGTTCTTGCAACAATTAACCATTGCATATTTTTATAGTGAATATTTTTTGGTACGCTGTATGTCATTTTTAAAGCAATTATTTGTTTAGACACGATTTCGGGTATAGGTAGGGTCAGACCGTTACCAGAGATTTTATCATCCTAAGAACTATACCCCCCCCCCTTTTTTTTTGTGTATGGGAAATCATCAAATGACTTCTCCCGCTCTGGGCGGAGCGGCAGGGCGTGTCAGACTTTTACTGACTAAAACCCACCCGTGTTCCTTCAGTTGCCTATACCAGGGCCACGGTATTTCTTTCGAACAACCCGCGACCCCGGCGGCATCGGCCCTATTGGACCCCGTCACTGCTGACATCTCTTTGAGGCGCGCGTGGAACACAACGCGCCGTCGACCCGGGCCTGGTCCTTACCGGACGGCGAGCTACCCATTACTCGTCGTCCGCAAGCCCGCGCCTACGGTGGCCGGGAATCGGCAATGGATTCCCGCCGCCCAGGGCGTCTCCTGCTGCGGAAGAACTATTCCCCCTTACAACCCTTTTACATAAAACTTTATCCCCCTTATTCATAAGAAACTAAAACCTTCTATAAACCTATTTCAGTTATAGAAGTGTTTTGTCAAAATCTTTCGTATTTATGATATGAGTTTGAAAGCTCACGCTCGACTCAAGGCTGCAATGGGGTCCGCATTTAACATCTCTTGCAGGACGGCTAACTTCAGCAGCATATGCGGTGAGAAAAATCCGTCAATTCACTGATGTAGACACCGCAAGGCTGGTCTATTTCAGTTACTTTCATAGTATTATGTCTTACGGTATTTTACTATGGGGACGGGCTGCAGACATAGAGTCTATTTTTATTCTGCAGAAAAGAGCCATCAGAGCAATATATGGCCTCCGCAGGCGCGATTCTCTAAGGGAACTGTTTAAAGATATTAACATCATAACGGTACCTTGTCAATATATCTACCAAAACATCATGTACGTATGGAAAAATCTAAATCTTTTCGGTAAAAGAGGTGAAGGACACAATAATAGGACTAGAAATAGGGACCAATTAGTTCAACCAGGTTTCAGACTGGCTAAAGTAGACTCATCCTTCATGGGGTACTGTTTAAAATGTTATAATAAAATACCTCCCTACATACTCCAGCTGAATGAAACGAAATTTAAATCTTATATAAAACGCACACTATGCAGCCAGGCATATTATAAGTTGGGGGATTACATCGCTGACAAAAATGCTTGGCTGAATGCTTGTCCTGCTCCACAAGGACGCATTAACTAATTGATTAGCATTCGGATATATTGTTGGAGCTGCTGAAGATCTTAATCTTCAGCAGCTCCAAGAAAAAAGCTCAAAGAAAGTTTTCTCTCATCTTAATGAGAGAAAACTTTCTTTGCATTGTTTAGATTCAATCTCTTAGTATTATATAATTGCATAGCACATGTGTGAGCACTATGTAGCTACTATTAAGCTACCTTTTACTGGGTACGTCTTTCACTGACTTGAGTGTGCCCTGGCGGTTGAGAGTATGTCATGCTCACTCAAATGTCTCGCTGGTGGTGGCGTGTGTGTTGGATCATTAAGTTCCCTTCAAAATGGTTGAGCTAATTGGTGCTGATCCATGCGTCATGTTCGTGAACGGGCGCCGTCAGTTGGGACTGGTCGTCTCTTAGCTGCCATGGCTTATTTTTAATTTTTAATTTAGTTGTTTTAGTTTTTATCTTTTTATTACGGACGCTTTTTAACGTGCACGTCTTTCTACATTGTTCTCACATGTATATTTTCAACATGAACGATGTAACCAATATTTTGTAAAAATATTATGATTTAAAAGAGTGTCCGTGGAGTTTCTTGTCCGTTCTTCTCCATAGGGATCTACTACGCTTTGGAATGGGCAACTAGCTTCATCTTTCTGACTGACCGACCCATTGACAATTCAAAAGTGCCTGTAATTGGTTTATTTGAAATAAATGCTTTGAGTTGAGTTGAGTTGAGTTGAAAGAAGAAGACAAAACACTTCTTTAACTAAAATAGGTTTAAAGAGTGTTTTAATAATTTTTTTTTACATAAGGGGGTATGTATCTAGAACAGCCCCAAAATAAAAGCTGTTTATAAGCTTTCATAATCCGCTTAATTCTACACTAAATCTATTTAAATAAAAACAGAAGTCCTGACTGATTGACTGACTCATTAACGCCCAGCCCAAACCCTTGGACCTAGAAAGCTAAAACTTTGCACAGAGGTTCCATTTAATAAGGAAGAAATTCCCGGTAAACGTTCCCGTGGGATATTTTCCGACATCCACGCGGGCGAAGCCGCTGTCAAAAGCTAGTAACAAACAAAGGCAGATGTGAGTGGAAACGTAACGCCCAAGAATAACATAATTAAAGTGTCCTTATTGGTGTGTTCTTCAGAAAGGTCAGGTGCGTAGTATTCGCAACCGGCGTGCGTGTATGACCAGATGTATGAACGCAAACGAAGCAAAAGAACTTTGTAAGTGCTCATACACAGAAACACAAAAGAGCACGTTGCAGGTGACGTTCTGTAATTTCTGTCTACCCCCATGGGAAGAAGGTGTGAGTTTATGATAAGTATGTATAACAAAAGAATTATGGCACATTTACAACTTGAATATCTCCTACCTTTGTACAACACTACAAAGTTCAAGTAAATAATACAGTAAATGTTTGTCTGTTTGTTCGTTTGTTTGTAATGTCCTGTACGTTACGTTGCTAGTGTTTGTCTGGTAAATATGTGGTTCTATAACTGAATTAAAGCACACTATGAAAGTAGTATGTTCAGAATCGTTTACTGAATCGATTTATGTCATTTTGAATGAAAAATGTTTAACCTAAAAATAATTAAAGCTACCATTATAGTAAAAATAAACCAAAATGGACGAACTTATGTGAGTAGATTTGTAAATTGAGCACAATTTTATTTTCTCCCATAATCACGATAACCAATTTAGTGGAAAAACTATTTTTTATAGGTCACTGTGTGTTTTATGATTATAATACCATATTCATCTAATTAGGATGTTTGGTGGTGTGCGTTTACTCCGGCACATGTTGTTTGATTGTGAACACCGAGTTTATCATCTATTTTTTCCAAGCTAAAGCACTGGGAAGTGGTGAAGGGCGGGTGGTTTGGGGCCTGCTTTATGTAATTTTGACGTTCAGAAAGTGCTGATTCTCAGCCTAATTTGAATAAATGACAAGTTCGGAAAATGCTATATAGGCAGATGATGCTGATGATCTTTTTCTACATCAATTAAAACCCAAACTAAAATAAAATACAACATGAATTCAGGTCTAAATTAAATGCTACATCGAAGTTATATACTAACCAGAAAAGTTGAGAAGTATTACGAAGGTAGGTAGGTATAGTGAAATATTCATGAGTAGGTGTAAATATTTGAAGAACCATCCACAGCGAAAGTTTGTTCAAATTAATTATTAAAAATCATTTTTCGACTCGAGTGTTGTTTGTTAATTAAGTAGAAACGTGAGATATTTAATGTAAAGAAACCTTGTAATACATTAAAGGATTCATAATCAACATAGCGTTCCCACTGCTGGGACACAGGCCTCCTCTCAGTGTGAGGAAGTGGGCTGTAATCCACCACGCGGGCCCAGTGCGGGTTGGTAGATGTCACATGTCTTCGAATTTTTGGTTCTAGGACGTGCCGGTTTCTTCACGATGTTTTCCTTCACCGTTTTGAGAGCAGTGGTGATGAAATTATTTACATAAGCAAAAGCGCCTGTCTGGGTTCGAAACCATGACTTACAAACTCGTGAGTCAAGGCCATTACCACTGGACCACCACTGCACCTCATTAACTCGTTGACTGACTCATTGGTCTAGTCACTAGACTTTTTTTTTGCCTAATGAATAAACGCAATAACACTGGCCAACCTGGGGATCGACCAGGACTCCACAATCAGCACTTCACACTTGCGACCACGAGACCTACAGGGCAGTTAGTCAGTCAGTATGGTATATTAGCTGACAACGTACGCATTATGAGATAACGATAGTCTTTAACAGTAACTTAAACTGGTTCTATCTAACACTATAATCTTGTAAGGCCGTTAGTCCGCCCACACAGTCAACTGGACGTCAGCTAGAACGAGATGACGGCGCCAAAGACACATTTATTTATTTATTTATTTATTTATAGTTAATTAAAACGGTTTTAAACCAATTACAATAATTAACCTAGAAACACAATACTAATATTGTAATATCTACTACATACTTAATAAATAACAGTGGAAATTCTCTCATACTTTCTCTCGCAAAACTTTAGACACACTCGCTTTATCTCTCTCCATTCATCGGCAAACAGATCACAATCAGGATTGACTGCCAGGAGGGCATTGAGGGCTTCCAGAGTCCGACACACCGGCGACTCTGCTCTAGCGACCGTACGACATGCTGGCCGAGCAAACAATTTGTGCCTCTTACTGTGGCGGTGACCTATATAGTTGCCAGGCACATATAATTGACAAAATAGGTTATGTAGCTCAGGACAGTCGATAAGCCCTCTGAGGGTTTTGCAGGCTACCGCAATCTGATTCAAACCTCGTCTAACTTCCAAGGAATTGTAACCCAACATCCCAAAAAGGTAATTCGTTGGGTACATGTACGGAAAATACTTGTGCACTTTTTTAAACAAGAACCTAAGGAAGGTTTTTTGGACCTTCTCTAGCATCAACGTTTGAGTTGCAGTGTAGGGATTCCACACACATGCACCTGCTTCTAATTTAGATCGAACCAGAGTATTATAAAGCAGTTTGATAACATGTGGGCTGTCAAAGTCACGGGCATTGCGCAGGACGAACCCTAAACGCCTGAAGGATTCCTTTGCAAGGGCGGAAATATGGTCTCTGAAAGTCAGGCCTTTGTCGAAGGTTACTCCCAAGTCCTTAATGTTAGTGACGCGAGTAATTTGTTGACCGTCTAATGTGTAGCCATGACAGATTTGAAGCAACCGTCGAGAGTATGACATGACGTAATGTAGAATGTAATGTACTACACATGTAACTGTACATACACATCCACATATACAGTCAACAAAAGAGATATCTAGGCAGGGTATACTAACATATTTGTATGTGAATTGCTTCATGTTCAATTTCGTGACAATATACAATTATGTGTTGGTGTGTTACAATGTAGGAGTATTGCAAAAACCAAGTAATATATATAAAATTGAACATGAAGCAATTCACATACCAATATGTTACTCTCCCCTACCTAGATATCTCTTTTATTGACTGTACATTTACTATGTAATGGCCGTGTGTCCACCGTACACCACCACCGGAACGTCACGTTCACTTCGAATAATCACGTTTCTCGTTGACATCCTGTTAACGTTGTGAGTTGAACAAACAGTGTAACTTTTGCTTGAGGAGCTTAGAGGTTTTCCAAGGCTCTCAGAACAATCCCAGAGCCCGGAAAATGGTCAAGATCCCTACAAGCTCTTACTGGAATACTTCTTTCGTCCGAGCACATTTGCTCTTGCGAATTTCTACTCAAGCCGGCCAATAAAGGCAAGAATGAGGTAGTAGCTCTGTTCCTCATCAGTGTTCACTCCAGCCGGTCAATAAAGGCAAGCCAGAGATGAGAAAAAAGACTTCTCCCGGGAAATAGAGTCCGTGGGGTCGCTACTCCCCAACAGCTCGCCACATGCTTCCCTGCGGGTTTCTGTATCTCTTTTGGTCTGGTTCTTCACCCTAAACCTGTTTCGGCAAAGTGAACTCAACCGTCTCAGACCCAGAGTTCGGAGCGCACAAGCCCCAGCACGACGTCAACGTAGAGATAATTTAATGACTTTTCTATTGCTCATACTCTGCCTACCACGTAAAATCTGTCAGATACTTAACAGAATGCCAGACTGGGTTTTTTTTGTGTCTCGTTTGCTTGGTTAGTGTCCCCTTTCGCTATAAGTCATAAAACTTATGATGGTACTGTCCGCATGTCAAGTTTAAAACATAAACCGTTCGGCCGTAAAAATCTTGTATGAGAGTTTTGGATCAACGTTGAGTGCCTCAATCAATATTTATTTTTGTTTATGGTTTTACTCTTTTTAGACTTCCGTAAACCAAAAAGAAAAGACGGAAGCCCTATTTATTTATTTATTAGGTACCTACACCAACAGCAGTACATGCAAAAAAAAAATAAAACAGAGTAAAATATGATGATAAAACTACTGGTATGTATGCTTATTAGCGGTATACACAGCATTCACCACAAAACAACAACGTAATTACCTTAAAAAAAACTTATAGGATCACTTATCTGTCTGTCTGTCTATCCGTCCGTCTGTCACGGCCAATTTGGTCCGAATCTAACGGACTGCTTTAGCTGAAATTTGGTTCACATATGAATTTCTACTACCCAAACACGGACGATTGACGATATTGAACCAATAATTACTGTCGAATGGATAAACTCCGTTTAAAAACATCAAAAACTGGGTCATTTTTCAAGAGCAAAAATTAAGAGCTCTTTCAGAAACCATTATTTTTGGCTTAAAATTGAAGACTAAAAATACAAGGCCTTATCTTAAAACACTTCTATGTACATGCACCTACCATTATACCCTCATTAGAAATCATATCTGTATTCATGGGGTTGTATTACCTATTAGTGCAACGAGAAGGGTTCGAAGGCACAACCTTTTTATTAACCGTCCGCCTCTACCGTTAGTGCTACTGCCATTTCTATTACAAAGAAACAAAATTAGTTATTTGTTACACGCTTTTCAATTAAAAAATCACTTTACACGAATCTTTTACAACACCGACTTCAAAATACATTTCACAAAATAAAGTTCAAAATACATTTCACAAAAAAAAGAACTCCATAAAACATTTTAGACTTGGTTCAGATATAACTTTTAATGGAAGCCGTTTCTGGAAACACGTATAACTTTTTGTAACGAACCTGGTTGTAACTGGAACTTTTGGAAATGTGTCGAATTTTGAAGAATATAATAATGATGAAGAGAGTATTGCTTGCTTTTCTAACTTACTTGTTCTTGCCATTAACTGTTCTCTTAATACTGTTACTTAACTTGTCTTACTGTTGTCTTAATTGTTCTTAACATTATAATAAGGCTTACAGAATTATGTTAAGTTAATGAAGAATGTTTGTAGGTCGCGGGTTCGAACCCAGGAGAGCTTTGCTTTGTGTAAATAATTTCACCACCACTGCTCTCAAAATGGTGAAAGAAAACATCGTGAGGGAACCGGCATGTCCTAGCTAGAACCAAAAATTCGAAGACATTTGTGACATCTATCAAGCCGCACTGGGCCCGCGTGATAGATTACAGCCCACTCCTTCTCGAAGAGATGAGGCCTGTGTACCAGCAGTGGGAATATTATAGGCTGATTATGCAATGAAGAATGTTTACTTTAATGCCCCGGGGGTAATTAGTTCTTTTACTGACTTTTTTTCTTAACAACCGCTTTACACTCTCACTAGTTAATTTAATAGCTCGTATCACAAAATTCTGTGTACGAAAGCTTCACTAAAGACGTTTATATCCAGCTTAGCATTATATCTTTGAGCCCATTCGAATTCGAAATTCGAAATTTCACTCTCATAATACCGCAAAAAGGAATTTTAATATAAAAACTTGTCGCGGATCGTTCCAAACACAGTTTACTCACTTTGTTTCTACGATGATTCAAAGACAAAAGAAAATGCTGCCGCTAAGTTATCTTTTTATAAGTTTTAACAATATTTTTTTGCGGCGACGCGCTACTGAAATATTTTTTACTGTTTTTAAAAACTAAGAGCTCATTGGGAAGTTTTATAAGTGGAGCATCTCTTGCGAATAAAAATATTTGTCATAACTTTTGAAGAAAAATGGGTAGTAAAAATATGTGTGTCTCACCACCACACCACCACGACCACCACCACGTGCACCACGGCCAACCACCCACCACCAACCACGGCCAACCACGGCCAACCACGTCTGTATTCCACGGGTTAGGCAGAGGTCTACCTGTAGTACTCCCACATGTCACCAGTTATATTTAAGTCCCATGTAATAGGGGGCGAGTCTATTACCATCAACGGGCACAAATCCAAACTCCGGGCTGGTACTGAGAAATTTGAGCTGGAAAAACCCATTAGGGCTTTCCCCCACCCGGGAATCGAACCCAGGACTCAGCAGCAGCGCTTTCTACCACTAGACCAATGAGGCAGTCAAAAGATAAAGTGATGATCTGTGAGGAGGATTTACGTTGGCGGTGTGGTCCGCCCAAATCTGCGTCAGTCTTAAGGCAGCTGTGTGATGTCTTAGGTTTATGGTAAATTATTTTAAGACGTGGTTTAAGCTACATATCTGTCGTCATTCCCCAATTTAATTTTAACAATACCTTACTCCTAACTTGGGTACTTAATATAACTGAGTAATTTGGAAAAGCTACAATTAATAAAGACCCAAACGATTAACGATTATCTTCCCATTGCAAGGCAAAGGACACAGATAATGCATAGAGAATTTTTCAAACAGAAGGCACGAGCATTGATCACGACGCTTGCTCACGGCGGATAGGTAATCTAAGACTAAGGGTCTGTTTCACCACCAATTTTTTTTTTTTTTTTTTTTTTTTTTGTGGATGGGTAATCATCAAATGACTTCTCCCGCTCTGGGCAGAGCGGGAGGGCGTGTTGGACTTTTACTGACTAAAACCCACCCATGTTCCTTCAGTTGCCCGTGCCAGGGCCACGGTATCTCTTTCGAACTACCCGCGACCCCGGCGGCCTCGACCCAATTGACCCCGTCACTGCTGACATCTCTTTGAAGCGCGCGTGGAACACAATGCGCCGTCGACTCGGGCCTGGTCCTTACCGGACGGCGAGCTGCCCATTACTCGTCGTCCGCAAGCCCGCGCCTACGGTGGCCGGGAATCGGTGATAGATTCCCGCCGCCCACCTACGATTAAGTTTCTATTACCTTACTTGGCAGATAATTTCATACAAAATCTGTTCCATTTTTCAATTTATTCGGTGAGTGATGGCTATTCGGACATCGTAAAATAGGCCCCAAGGGCCTGTTTCACCATCTATGATTAAATTTCTATTAACTTACTTGGCAGATAATTTATACAAAATCTGTTCCATTTTTCAATTTATTCGGTGAGTGACGGCTATTCGGACATCGTAAAATAGGCCCCAAAGGCCTGTTTCACCATGTATAATTAAATTTCTATTAACTTACTTGGCAGATAATTTATACAAAATCTGTTCCATTTTTCAATTTATTCGGTGAGTGATGGCTATTCGGACATCGTAAAATAGGCCCCAAGGGCCTGTTTCACCATCTATGATTAAATTTCTATTAACTTACTTGGCAGATAATTTATACAAAATCTGTTCCATTTTTGAATTTATTCGGTGAGTGGTGGCTATTCGGACATCGTGAAATAGGCCCTAAGGGCTTGTTTCACCATCTATGACTAAGTTTCTATTAACTAACTTGGCAGAAAATGTCATACAAAATCTGTTCCATTTTTTAATTTATTCGGACATCGTGAAATAGGCCCTTATTGTATGTCTAGGTTTCCTAACGATGTTTTTTTATCCAATCCAGTCTGTCTCTTATTGTCCTCCCCCAGCGACGCTCTAAGCCTAGGCCCGTACCCCAAACGGGGTGCCCTTAGCGAGTAATCGCTTAGTTTATAAGTTTTTATGCCCTTGGAGGCCTTAATTTATTGAGGCACCCACAGGAATGTCCGGTTAAGCAGCCGACAACCTCCTAGTTTGACCTCCGAGAGGCCAATTAGGAAAAAAAACCTTACGGTGTTTTCCTTTGATTTGCCAGTGATGTCCAAGATAAAGTTAGAAATAACATATGAATGAATAAAGTCAGATTGGTACTTGCCCGTATTTGAGCCCAGATAATTTATTATTAGTTAGAGGTCGTCTGAATTAAAAAAGCACGCCTTGCTATAAAAAATTCTGTACGAACATTTGAAATATGTATGTAACAAGTAGTGGAGGTGCGAGAAAATAAAAAACCGGCCAAGTGCGTGTCGGACTTCGCACATTTAGGGTTCCGTACCAAATCTGATTTATCGATATATTGGTATTTTTTAGTAAACACATTATCATCTAATTTCATGTTCATAGGTCAATGGGAAGTTAAAAAAATTTCTCGGAACAAAATTTTGTAAAAATGCTGACTTTGGTGGCTTCTCATACCTTTGTTTTCCAATATTTTTTAAAACAAAAAATACAATATTTATCAACTAAACGAGTTCTAAACAACAATACCCCACTCGATGAAGTAAGTCAATTTTTTTTTTCGTGGCTATCTTTAACTGTACGTGAGCCGTAAAAAACATTTAAAAATATTTTTTAACAATTTATATGACTTTGGATCAACAAGATGCTTATACAGTAAAATTTTTAAGACTGTAGCTCCAACAGTTTGACTGTAAAGCCTGTGTGACAGACGACGGACAGACAAGCAACGGAGACGACGGCGGACGGAGTGACAGCAATAGTCCGTTTGGACCCTTTGGGTACGGAATCACTAAAATTAAAATAATTAAAACTTCAAAACTAACACTTCAAAACTATTCAGCTACATAACTACTAGACAGAGTAAAAGCTAAAGCATTTACATTAAAGATGATAGCAAGTTCCAACAGTTAAACTTGTCAACTATGTCGGGGTTACAAAGTTAGCTCAACGCGATGGTGATAGTATGTAGGATGACGGGCAGTTCTTAGCTCAACCGGTTTATACAAGGGAACTCGACTGAACTTAACGCGAGGCCTATGATTCATTACAGAGAAACTATAAAAACTCCCAAATATGAGACAAAAGCTCTCACAGAATTGGTGTTTGTATAACTTTAAGTGCAACGTTTCTGTTTTTTTTTCTGTAGAGAGAGAGAGAGAGAGACTAAAATATAGTCATTCATTACGATATAAAAATCAAGCATGATATAAAAATAGGTACACCTAAAACCATATTTCAACGTAACAAATTATTAAGTATATTATGGAAGGGTCTACATCAATCGCCATTTATTGGTTTGTATCACTTTCCCAATACTTTTACGCTTGAGTGGATTCCCTAGTAATAACAGGTGTGTGATATATTGGCCATCTTAGCAATAAATTTATTGCTTGTTCCCTTTTATTTGATTCTTATCCTTATTTATTTATTTAACCATTTTTGTACAGTTCACAGTTCGGGAAGCACAGAGCCGGTTGAAGTGGCGGTGCTTGGGGGAGGCCTATGTCCAGCAGTGGACGTCTTTCAGCTGAAATGATGATGAGCACGATGTACAGTTCACATTATACAGGGTGGGTCAAAAATCGTGGATCAAACGAAACATGGCGATAGTTGGGGTTATTTGCAGTAAAAAAAAAATTGGTAAAAATAATTAAAAAAGATAAGTAGGTTAAAATAAAAAGATATCGAAAAAAGTGCCAATATTCGTAAATCACAGTACTCACTGTCTTAAAAGCACTTTTGTAGTGATGATAATTATAAAAGCAACTAAACACCGTTAACTTAACCATAACTTTTAAGGAGATCAAGTTAGGGCTCTGCCACAATAATATTTTTTAATGCAAATAATCCCAACTATCGCCATGTTTCGTTTGATCCACGATTTTTGACTCATCCTGTATAAACAGACAAGAAGAAAATAACAGAAAAATACGTGCAAAGGTTATGCTGGTGGTGAAGGTGCCTTTATCAATATTTTTCCTTGTCCTGAACACAAATCCAATACAAGTTGGTTAATTTCTTTTCAATAATATATAGCTACAGTTCACGTCATGTAAATTTGCCGCTCTGAAGTAGGCTACAAATGACTGCGCAGTAGTCAAATTAGTACACAATTTACAGTCAAAGGGTTAATATATATACTAAAATAGCAATGCGCCATGCCATGCGCATCGGAAAGTCTAAGGGGCAATTCCCGTATTTTTAACAATGTTCGCAATCTCATCTCAGTCTCAATCTGTCAAAAATTGTATAGCGCTTTCCTACATTTTTGACATGAGATTACGACTCGAATTTAAACGTTTTAGGTACGAAAATTTTATTGGCCTTCTGGTTTCAGAGCGGCAAACTTACGTGACGCGAAAGTTTGCCGTGTTTTATCCAAAACATAAACAAGATATTATAAAATTATTAAGATTTCTATAAAAACCCGAATATTTATGCTTATTAAATTCCGTTTGAATACCTACATAATGCATATAAGACAGGCGCAAAAAATAATTTTATTTTCGAAAAATAACTCACAGTTCCAAAAGATTCAAAAGAAAATCGCTTTTGAATTTCGTTAAGTGATATTTTATCTTTTTACACGTGACTTGCTTACCTTTTCCCTACCTTGCTTTGTATTTTTATTTTTATATCTCTACACACATATTCCACTGCTATTTTTGTGTCCAACACACGGTACGGCTGTATGTACATAAGCGCAAAATGGCTTACTCGTCAGAAATGCATTACTACGTGCTAATATTCGCTAAACGAGGTACTTGTGCGCGCTTGCAGCTGGTTGTATGACAGTGCTGTGTGAATACAGCTTTAATAGGATTGTTGTGACAACTGTGTATCGAAAATGGAAGGTTATTTTTCAGAGGAAAGAATTTTTTTGTATTGTGGAAATTGTTGTATTTTGGAGCTAATTTAAAGAAATTTTGTCAGAGTTTTTATTACTTGAGTAGTTAAAAAAATGCTATTGTAACGCTGAACTAAAAATATTCTGTTCATGTCAAGATTTTAGTTTGGATGTAATTTTAGTCCTACGGGCTAAATTTTCTATACATTATACGGTCGAGCAAAACTCAACAGAAATATTAAGGCAAGTATACTTAGCTGCTTATATAATTCTGGAACATTTTGAAATTTCCTATGCACACATTTTTAGTCAGATGTTGTAGAATTTCATTTCGATGTTACAGTAGTTAGCTCCAAAAATGGCCGTTTTTAGCGTTAAAAGCGTTGGCTCCGTACGGCATTTCATACAAACTTTCAAGTCCTTTTTTATCGAAATGAATGAACCGATTTTAATGAAACTTCATACACATAAGCAGGATACATAGGTCTAAAAAGTTAGTTAGGAATATTTTCAAAATGTCTTATTTAAAAAATAATTAAAATCGGTCGAATTTAGCTGCAACACTAGACATGTAGGAGGAGCTCGTTGCTAAGTAATAACAGCCGCACGGGTCGATCCATCAGGTTAAGCTACGCTTGCCGGGGTTGTCCGTGGATGGGTGACCATCTTTACATATCGAGACTCCTCCGTGCCTCGGAAAGCACGTTAAGCCGTTGGTCCCGGCTGTCATTCGTGGATCTTTGACAGTCGTTACGGGTCGTCAGAAGCCCGAAAGTCTGACAACCAGTCTTACCAAGAGGTATCGTATTACCCAGTTATTGGGTTGTGGAGGTCAGATAGGCAGTTGCTCCATGTAAAATACTGGTATTCAGCTGCATCCGGTTAGACTGGAAGCCGACCCCAACATAGTTGGGAAAAGGCTAGGCAGATTGACTAGACATGTAGGTATCCTGCTTACGCGTATGAAATTTCATTAAAATCGATTCATTCGTTTCGTTAAAAAAGGACTTGAAAGTTTGTATGAAATGCCGTACGGAGCCAAAGCTCTTAAGTGCTATAACTTCGAACCTAGGAGGTGAGTTGATTTTTTTATAGAAAAAATTCTACAACATCTGACAAAAAATGTGTGCATAGAACATTTCAAAATGACTATCTCCAGACTTATTAATTTTTCAATAGTGGCGCTGCCTGTTAACGGCTATACTCGCCTTAAGGCCAACATTCAATCCAGTATATAAATAGTTTCTATTATTATAACTCTCTGCCTGTGCAAAGTTCGGTATATTTCAACAAAATGTTACAGTTCTTATGAAAAAACACATTGCTGAAACTTTATATCACTTTTAGACTATTTTATTACCCGACTACGGCAAAGCCAAAAAGAAGGGTTATGATTTTAGCAGTCTGTGTATGTATGTAAGTATGTATATAAGTATGTATATAAGTATGTATTTATGTATGTTGCACCGTAGCGCCTAAATTACTGAACCGATTTTAATGAATGAGGTATCAATAGATTCGTAATAATGGTCCGGGTGACATAGGCAATATAAATTCTCCCTAAATTTAATATGGTGGACTTTACACGTAAATTTCTGACCACGGAAAAAATTTTATTGAGATAATTATGACATGTTTGGTATCAAAAGAAAGGTTTTGACGAGCACATTACAAATGTGTATATATGTCATAATGTTTAAGTAAATAAATATGTCTAAATTGTTAAAAATATGTAAAAGTGGAGGTAAATAATATTAATTGAATTGGTTACCTACAGACCGACCGCGACGAGCGTGATTTTTCAGTAGTCATCGAGTTTTAGTTTTTGAACTCACTTTTTATTATGATTTTTTTCCCGTTAACATTCAATAGCATTGATAATTACAGTCGTTCATTGATTGTAATCACGGAATGTACGAGTAATATGAAGCTTAATGTGATTGGGAACACGGCTCCAATCTGTTACATATCGCATTGCAGATTAATTTGCTAAAAAAGATCAATTTGTTCATGATGCTTCAATCCGGAGAATTATAATTGTCAATTATATTTTGTGACCCAATTTTTACGTTGGTTGCGAAATTTGCAGGCCGCCTCGTATTTATTTCTTCTTATCTGTATATAGCATAAGCATAGCATATTCAGCCTATAATGTTCCCACTGCTGGGACACAGGCCTCCTCACAACGAGAGGGAGTGGGCTGTAATCCACCACGCGGGCCCAGTGCGGGTTGGTCTAATAAAGTTAACTAGTACGTTTGTAGGGTTCCGTACTTTAAAAGAAAAAAATGGAACCCTTATAGGATCACTTCGTTGTCCGCCTGTCTGTCAGTCTGTCAAGACTCTTTTTCTCAGGAACGCGTGGAAGTATCAAGTTAAAATTAATATCAAGAACGTAGGCCTATGGACTCTTCAAGTAAATCAAAACCAACAAATAATTGTAATGAATATCAACACTGGCACTTGTACAAATTATAATTTTTGGGCACCTTTTTTTTGTGGATGGGAAATCATCAAATGACTTCTTCCGGTCTAGGCGGAGCGGGAGGGCGTGTCAGGCTTTTACTGACTAAAACCCACCCGTGTTCCTTCAGTTGCCCGTGCCAAGGCCACGGTTTGTCTTTCGTACAACCCGCAAAAACATGTAAAAAGTAATCATTACAATAATCTACATAATGAATAGACAAGCATTAAAAAAAACAAAAACTATAAATTTAAAAAATAAACATTTAAATTTAAAAAGAAAAAAAAAATAATGTTCAGTATGTCGTTTGTTTCCGCTTCGTGACTTTTTCTCTTCAAAAATCATGTGACCTACTCCTAATGTGCAAAACATCCGTGGAACCTGCAGTAAAAGTTTCACGGCTATTTCTATAACTAGAAGCCTTTATAAATCATCATTCACACACGCGTCACAAAACCTCATAAACTCTAACATTTTCCCTTTCACATTACCAAGAAACATCGAGCATTTATTATTTATAAAAATTCCCCGAATATTTCTTCTGAGCGATTACGGTAGCTGTAATAACTTCGCCATTACTCAAGTTACCTAACGATCCATGCTACCTTCATGCGATTGATACCGTTACTACAGTTTTATAGTCCAGTACCACTAAGCAAGCAGGTGTAAAAAAGGACCACAGTGGAATGTCCTTTAAAACATGCAGGCTCTTGACTTTTTATGTAATTAATAATTATAAATTTTAATAATAGTTATTTTAAACTCGATCTTTCTACATTCACGTACTTATAGTAAAGAGAGTTTAAATGTAAGGGGTAATTTTGACGGGAAGCTACAGTATTGCCAAGTATATTAGGATAATTATACAACGTTTTTTTTTATATCCATTATCTCTAGGGTATTAATGAGACCATCATTTTGAACAACTTTTACTATGGGACCAATTCTGAAATCGCGGAAAAAAAGATCAGCTGTTCCCTACATTTCGCATAACTCGCCAAAATGTAGGGAGTTGCTGATTTTTTTTTTCGCGATTTCAGATTTGGTCTCATAGTAAACGTTGTTCAAAATGATGGTCACATTATTACCCTAGTCAAATATAATACTGAATGTATATGTTACCGTAGGATTGTGAAAACCGTTAGCTTATAATCTATCGATATTATTTCCGTTAGATCATAAACTGTCGAAAAATTGTGAAATAGATGAAAAGCTAGAACTGTGACCAACCGCGGCAGCGGCCGGCGAGCGCTACTCTTCCGAGTTACTCGCAGCTAGGCAGGCTATTTAGTATTACCGCAAGGCGCGTTACGTCGCAAGCTAGTTAGATACCAGTTCCCAATTTGTCAGTTTTCCATAGATATATACTTAAATTGAATAATAAAAAATATGTAAAGCTATCGAAAAATAATGCGTTGAAATGAAAATAGGAAGTTTGTTTTCACAATTTTTATTATAAGTGTCCAATATTTTTTAATAAACGACGGACAAAAAAAAAGTTTATGATCATCCATAGTGCACCTTCTGTTTCCTTTATGTGTAAACGTTGTGAAAACAAAAGCCATAATGGTTACCAACGATCCGATTTTGGATACGTCGTTTTCGTCATAAATCTGGGACGCAGTAGTTTTAGTTTTATCATCGTTTTGTGAACAGCTCGTTGCCTCGGCTTATCCTCCTCTTTAGAGGCTTGTGTAATGGGAAAAAAATTGAGTTTTGAAGCCTTTCTATTTTTGGGAGGATTTACATTTATATTCAAGGCATTTTGGGTAAAATTATACCTTTCATAGATTGCCAGTCAAAGCCTTTTTGGATGACATACATACCTACCACTATTCATTCTTTGAGTCTATGCTTATTTGAATATGGTGCCTTACACAGATAATAATATTATCAAAAGGGAATGTGCTGGGTGCTGTTTAATGCTAATAACAAACAAAGTACGCTCAAGATCATGCTTATTCTCTGAATTCTCGGCTTTTGATACCTACGAGAGTTAGAAATATTATTAGGTAACTGCCCGCCAGGCTGATATTTTGACGCCTCCACCAAAATGTCTGCCTTGTTTGTGATCTAGTTCGAATAATTATTTAGAATCTTTTAATTTTCGCTTTCAAAAAAAATCAAAATTCAAACTCATTTATTTGCATAAATAAGGTACAGAAGGTTGGTAATATGTATAAAATTGAGAGATGGAGTTAGATACGACCTATAGCACCATTCCTTTTTCTCAACGGAATCATCGTTGTCATTAATCGTTGGATCCATGATCTTTTTTCACGTTATAGTACGGCCACTGTTTTTTGCTTGTGATTTTATGTAGATCTATTTTGTTTTATTTTTATGTTACTATGTTACTCGAGTTAATTATCTTTTTGTTTGCACGTGTTTCTGTAACAAATAAACTTATTTTTCTTTCTTTATTTTCATTCTTTCTTTGTTATGGTAAAACCATGTTATGTTAAGCCTTTGCAGTACGTTCCTTTTCGAGAAATGACTTAGAAAGTCTTCATTATCGTGTGTAACAGTGTTGAAAGTTCAGTAATATAATAATTATACATCGTTCAGTTAGGAACTTCTGTGATTTACTTGCGTAGTCACAAATTCCTTTTCTAAAGTCTCGATTAAATAGATTTCGAATACAATTTTATTGCTCCGAACATTGGTAATAAAGGTTATGTACGCGTTTTGAATTTGTTATTGCTATGATTTTGTACTGAGTACATTGTGAGTACACGATTATTGGCAATTTTAAGAAGTAGGTAATAGAGTCTATATGTATCTTAGTTATAGTTTATATTTGAATGTACAGCTGGGCTATAAGTATCTGGACCATACTTAGAACCTTAAATTGTTATTAAAATGATACACAACACAATCACGAAAAAAATATCAGCTGTTTCTTACATTTTGACGAATTATGCGAACATAAATGTACTGAACAGCAGATTTTTTTTTCGCGATTTGAGGTTTGGTCCCATAGTAAAAGTTGTTCAAAATGATGAGTACAATGACCCCTTAAAACATTGCCACTGTTTACACTTACACCCTGTATTCAAGTTAAATCTGAGGGATATCACAACAATAGTAAAAATAGAAATAAACACTAGACAAAAACCTAAAAATCAGTTATAATGACCTACATTGAAATGACACAAAGCCTACAACTTTGAAAAAACGTGACTGTTGGCAGTACTATCTCAGATATTATATTATGTTAGTCCCAAAAATCGTGCCTTAAGCGTTTCATGTTTGACAACCATCTTTATACTGCTATGATACGATAAAACGTTTTATTTTTAGAGTTTCGTTATAGATTGATAGAAAGTTTTTGGATATCATGATTCGATTTTCTGAGTTGTTTTGTATGATTCTTGGTTCTTATAAAAGGTAGTATTTGAACGCTTACGTTCACGAGTTACTTCCACTGATCTTTCTGCTCTTATCTCATGTTACGTGAGGTCGGCGCAACATGTTTTTTTCTCCCATTCTCCCCTGTCAACCGTAACAACACTAAATGGTAAATGATTTTATTCATGTAAGTAGGTTTGTACAAAGAATTTTACATGTCAATCATATTTTTAAAAACTAGGTGAGGTCGGCGTTTAGTCCAGACATAATCTTGGTCAGATCATTTGAAGAGCATATAGATTGGTGTCTGAAATGGTCTTTTGAGGAAAGAACCACACAGAATGAGTGGACCTGTCCAGTCAGTGCACGCATTTGTAAGTAATCGTGCAGCTCAACTCAGAACTTAAGGAGCTCAAAGACATCAACGAACATATCATTCACTCCCTTCTCTTTCATATCCTTCCTCACACAATCCATCTTTTTTTGGCCTTCCTCTCCCTCTCCCCATCAACATAATTATATATTCATATCACTCTTTTAGTCATAAGCATTTCCTCCCTCCTCATGAGACATACAAACCAAGCCAAACGATTTCCTTTCAACTTATCTGTCACTGGCGCCACTTTCAAACTTCTTTTTATTTATCCACTATCGTCACTTCACACATCCATCTCAACATTCTCATCTCCGCTGCATGCAATCTTTTTTCATCTGTCTTCTTCACAGCCCAGCATTCAGATCCATAAAGTACGACGGACATTATCACGGACTTGTATATTTTAAAGAAAATAAGGTCTCATCATCATTCACCTGCCCTGAGGAGCTCGTGGCTAAGTAATAACAGCCGTACGGGTCGATCCATCAGGTTAAGCTACGCTTGCCGGGGTTGGTTCGTGGATGCGTGACCATCTTTACATACCGAGACTCCTCCGTGCCTCGGAAAGCACGTTAAGCCGTTGGTCCCGGCTGTCATTCGTGGATCTTTGACAGTCGTTACGGGTCGTCAGAAGCCTGAAAGTCTGACAACCAGTCTTACAAGGGGTATCGTATTACCCAGTCACTGGGTTGTGGAGTTCAGATAGACAATCACTCCATATAAAATACTGGTATTCAGCTGCATCCGGTTAGACTGGAAGCCGACCCCAACATGGTTGGGAAAAGGCTAGGAAGATTGATTTATTGATCATTCTCCTGCCCTTATCCCAATTTATTTAGGGTCGGAGCAACATGTCTTTTTCTTCCATACTTCTCTATTAGTCGCCATCTCGGTAGTCACTCCCTTTCTAGCCATATCATCTTTCACACAGTTCATCCATCAATTCTTTGGTCTGCTTGTTTGGTTGGCTGCGTCAGCACATCACAATGCCGCAAATTACGAGGTTTATTTAAATTAAAAGCTTGATGTTAATTACAAAACAAACTTAGCTTAAGACTGGTACGTAGGTAAACTTGAGTCAATAGCAATATAAACTACTCAAAACAAAATAGGGCCCACCCTAAGTTATTTTAGAATTTTGTCTTAGAATAAATAATTAGGTAAGCATTTGTGAATTAAAGCATTAAACTTTATTCTTAATATTTGTATGGATCCTTATCAATTTTTCGAGCGTCAATTTTAACGTTGAAATCAAGTGGCTAGACAGAAAAAGTGCAGTGCTTGAAAAAACATTTGTTGCACAAATTCTGTTACTTGTGTTCTCATTCCGATTGTAAGCGTTGACGTTACCTGTCACTTTCTGTCACAGCTTTTTTTTATTTCGGTGTTAATCGTGGATACTATGCCTGGTTTTCATCGTCATACGGACTTAGAAAGCGCAGCAAGAGCTGTTGATATGCTTCAGGAGGAAGGATCTCAGATATCTGTAGCAACATCTCGGTGTGTCGCGACGAGCTATCCGAAACGTGTGGAAAAGCTTCCAGGAGACCGGGAGTGTACCTAGGAGGCCTGGATTAGGAAGAATTAGAGCCACAACTGGTGTGGGCGGGAATAATCTTGGTAGGCAAAACTGAGCTGGTAATTCTGGATGACGGTACTGTAACCGCCGCCAGTTACGTTGAGCGGGTAATCCAACCTCATGTCATCCCATTTTCACAAAGAGTGGGCGCTGGCTTTGTTTTTATGCATGACAATGCTCGCGCACATACGGCTCGTGCCACACAAAGAGCACTTTCTGAGGCCAATATCACAGTTTTGCCATGGCCAGCTATGAGTCCCGACCTCAACCCCATCGAGCACTTATGGGATCAATTGAAAAGAAGCCTTAAAGAAAACTGCAGCCATGTTAACAGTCAAGAGGAGCTCATAATCGCGCTTAAACTCTGTTGGGAACGAATACCGCAACAAAATATTACCCACCTTATCGAAAGTGTACCAGATAGACTCAGTGAGTGCATACAGAGCAGAAGAGGCCCCACTCGTTATTAACCATAACATTTTTCATGAAATGGTTACAGGAAATGGGCGGTAGACTAAGTGCATTTGAGTTTATTTCCTTAAAAAGTGCTTTGTTTCTTTCGTGAAATCGATCAAAATAAACAAATTTTACCATTGACTAAGTTTAAACATTTTTTTAATCCCTACTCCAAACACATTTAATCGTAAAAACCACTTAATTATTAATATTTTTAAATAACAGCCTAAAAACTTGGTGGGCCCTATTTTCTTTTGAGTAGTTTATTATTATTTGGCACAATAGCCTCTAGTCACAGACTATCGCTCAGTGTAAACAATGATGGCGCGTAAACTGTTAACAAAGTTGTTTTGTTCTTGCAAGACAAAATTAAGTATGTTGTGCAAAGCAAAGTTGTTATGTCTAGAAAGACATAACAACTTTGCTTTGCACAACATAACAGGCACAACTGTTTTGACTTGTGTCCGCTCTGTCTAAACTATTCTCCATAAATCTTTAAAATCACAAGGACTACAAATCACGTACACACGTATTTAAGTAATTTTATATGTACAGCCAGGGAAATTAAGTGTTAACCAAATTGACACCTTACGTCAAATTACCATTTCATACAACTGTCACAGAGTAACAATAGTGATTGAATTTTTTCTGCCCGCCATTTAAATTATTAAAAAACATGGGTCACATAGAGCGCGGCGCTACATAGAGTTAAAATGTGGCATGACGTCATGCCATGCTAGTTGTGACGTAGTGAGCCCCGACTCCCTAACTTTTGTGTATTTTATCTAAGTAATTTTTTTATTAATATATTAAAGAAAAATATACGTGTCTAATATTTTTTTTTTATCTGACTGACGGACTGTATAGATTTTTTTTTTTACACAGGAAACATTCCTATTGTGATTTGAATAAATACGGGCCGTCTAAGCTGGTAGTCAATTTGCTCAACAAATAATTTCCATCACTTTACAGTACCTTTCCACTACCTTTATTTTATAATACGTCACCCTACCTACCAAAAAGTCAAAGGAACTGAAAATAAAAAAAATATAACTAAAAATCTTTGATACCTAGTCTAGCTTTGTAATATCAAGCCTGAGTTATGAACATCCTTTCGTCCAATCAGTAAGCTCAGACTTATATAAATTTTCCGAAGGCCTTCCGAAGGCCGTCAGTATAATCTGGAGGGAACACTTTGTTCTTATTAATTTTTTTCAGCACAGTAAATCTTACGACATTTTTTAACATCTAGTGTAGTAGGTATTTACTTAGGTATAAAGGTATGAGGAACAGGCTGTAAAGATCACTCATTCTCCATGGAAAAGATAAGATAAGATAAGTCTTTATTTGCCTTAAACATGGTATAAAGTACAGTCAGTATTAATCTAAAGTCCACATGTTTAGCTGCACAGGATATGTATCAATTGCATGCAAAATAATTATTATTAGTCAATTGTTGTTCAATGTCACAAATATAAGGCCAATACAACAATATAACAGTTTTATCTCAGATTTATCCGCAATGGCAAAAGGAGGATCCTTCGACCAGACGGGTGGCGTGTCAAACTCAAACCATTCATCTCAAATAAACCAATTACAGGCACTTTTGAATTGTCAAGTGGTCGATCAGTCAGAAAGATGAAGCTAGTTGCCCATTCCAAAGCGTAGTAGGTCCCTATGGTAAAGAATGGGCAAGAAACTTCTCGGACAGTCTTTTAAATCAAAATATTTTTACAAAATATTGGTTACAACTACCTGTCTGGTTTGGACGCTAGTTGCGCGGTAAACTCTGATTGCGCGATGCAGGATTTTGCGTGACGTCAGAGTGATGCGTAGACTGCATATGACGAGGCAGCTGCCGCCACATACGTATCAAACTAAGAAGACAGTGATCTTCTGTAGTTGTTTATTGGACGATTACGTTCTTCTTATCAGCCCGATTTATTCGAGACTTAGCTCATCATTATCATCATCATTTCAGCCGAAAGACGTCCACTGCTGGATATAGGCCTCCCCTAAGCACCGCCACAGAACCAGTCGAAGCACTGGTTCTGTGCTTCCCGCATCCAGCGGATTCCTGCGGCCTTCACGAGCTTACCAGTCCACCTTGGGGGATGCCTTCCAACGCTATGTCTTCGGGTACGCGGTCGCCACCCCAGAACCTCCACTCATACCGTGTTTAAATATTAGTTAGTCATCAAAGGGAGCTGACTATCCCGGGTGCACCGTAAGTACATTCCCTGCCAGGATAGGGTATATTAACCAAGAACACACACTCGTAACCCATAGCCATCAAAACCCGAAACAGTTACCGTAGCTGTAATTAGCATGTGAATACAGGATGTACCAGAATGGTGTGGTTAAATTTAAGGGTGTGGTACAGACCATCAAACTGAACAACTTTTTCCATGGGACCAACATCGTAATTGCGAAAAATTATCAGCCGTCTCAATACGTTTGCGTCGAGTAGGTAGGTATTGAAGTTTTCTATGGGACATTTGATATTTTTTTGCGATTGTGATGGTGGTCCCATAGAGAAAGTTGTTCAGTTTGATGGTCTGTACCACACCATTACCACACCTTTCTGATATACCGTGTATACAGGGTCAAATTAAATTAGCTGGCGCAACTTCACACACGTGATGTATCGATATCTTAAAAATAAAAAAGATTTGATGTTTTTTTTGATAATTTCTGGTAAATACTAGTGTCCGATACACTCGCCCTGGGTAAGTATCGTGGTTTGCCGTCCCGGTAAACTAAAATAATTTAATTGTTATTTTTATTGTAATATAAATTTTAATTAATTACCTACTTCATATATTATCATATCTTATAATAGTTCATAAGCTAGAAAGGGGGTGACTACCGAGATGACGAATAATAGAGAAGTATGGAAAAAAAGGACATGTTGTGCCGACCCCAAATAGATTGGGATAAGGGCAGGAGAATGATGATAATAGTTCATAAGCTTCTGATGTTGTTACTAACCATAATTTAATCATGTTATGTGACAAATAAATAACTGAATTGAATTTGGAGAGTCAACCACCATTGGTAGTGCTGTTACTTGAAGTAAGTTGAGAAAATCTGTTTTCTTTTGTTTCATCGTCTTTAGATATTGATACCAATCACGTCTGTGAAAATTACAAAAACAAAAAAAAACAGATTTTTAAACCTGATATTTCAAGTATCTACGCTAACTGCAGTCGATGGCCCTACAAAAAAAAGTCGATCAATTAATTTATTTTTTGTTTTATCATGTTGAGATATCAATACCCATGACGTCTGCGGAGTTTTGCTAGCTAATTTAATTTGACCCTGTTTACTCATGCTATTTTAATCATAAATCCTGATGATTACGTCAAGGAAGAAACAAATACGATCGAATTTGTTTCTCCCTTGAGTGCTCGGATGTGCTCTAAAATGCTCATAACAAAACACACTGCAAATGATAGTAAAGTGGTGATTGCTGCTCTAATTATTTCCTAATGACTTGGATTAGGAAATAATTAGAACCGTAAACATCACATATGGGTAATGAAATCGTGATTGTCTTATGTTTGTATTACTACACACAATTGCTAAACTAAATGAACCTTCTTTGTCTTTGATACATTTTCATACACCTATAATTTATGATTTTAAAAAATTCGTTAAGGAGAACATTGAAAACAGTACGCATGCGTAGAGTAGTGGGCACAGGTAGTTAGTAAATAAGTATTGTCTAAATCTAAAACCTTAAACCATTAAGGAATTTGTTTATATTACCGCCAATAATAAACAATTAAAAAATTATTTCAAAATCTAAAGGGATAACCTTATTTTTTTTTTTTTTTGTCTAAAATAATACCCATGTGTCAAATAAGTAAATGACATCATAATATTTACCTTTGAGGAGCTCGTGGCTAAGTAATAATAGCCGCACTGGTCGATCCACCAGGTTAAGCTACGCTTTCCGGGGTCGGTCCATAGATGGATGACCATCTTTACATACCGAGACTCCTCCGTGCCTCGGAAAGCACGTTAAGCCGTTGGACCTGGCTGTCATTCTTGGATCTTTGACAGTCGTTACGGGTCGTCAGAAGCCTGAAAGTCTGACAATCAGCCTTACCAAGGGGTATCGTATTACCCAGTGCATGGCTTGTGGAGGTCAGATAGGCAGTCGCTCCATGTAAAATACTGGTATTCAGCTGCATCTGGTTAGACTGGAAGCCGACCCCAACATAATTGGGAAAAGGCTAGGGAGATTGATTGAATATTTACCTTTGTTCTTCAAAAGTTTTGAATTACGAACAATAACCTCGGTAATTAAAAAAGTCCCCCTGCGCGCGCCTCTCGCACCCGCAAACTGATTTTCAACCACAGACTAACTTTGTTCGTAATGCCGATACAACCTCACGGCTTTTAGCAAAAATATACTACATCTAACCACCTTTCCAAAGAACCTAGAACTCAAGGGGTGGGTCTACACACAAAATTCCAAAAAATAAAAAACTAAGACGCGGAATGCGCTCGCCCCACTCTTTTTTTATCTGGTAAGTCTCGTCCGTTCGGTCATTTTGCGATTTGCTGTACTGGTGAATTTCGTGCGTTTAGCGCGTGGGTGGATAACGATATAAGGAAACACAACTGCTAAAAAAGAAAGTCGGGAAGTGTCGTGGATATCCGGTTGGCACGAAATTCACTGTATATTATGTATGAATACAGAGCCATCTAGTATAGGTTTTAAGATGCTAAAAACTTATACTAGATGGCTCTGTATTAAAAACAAAAACTTTTGACACTTGAAGCTTGAGACCGTAAAACTGACTTTTTCAGACATTACGCTTTTTCGATACGTGAAGATTTCTACCAGTCAGCTCCTACCACAAGCCGCGTTAAAGAACTTCGTTCCAATAATGAGTGATTTCAACTAAGATTCTACTCTCCCTATATAAAGAAAGATTAGATAATAAAATAAGAAGTAAAAGAAAATCTAGAACACACACACTCACACACACACTGCAGTTATTCAGAATAACCTACAACTGTACCCAAAGAAAACTCGGAATGAAATATTAAACCTGTGTAAGAGTTTCTAAGACAGCGAGGAATGGCGTCATTTTTCACGACAGTCCTAATTAGTTCACAGTATTGGGTGTAAGTACTAGGTACAGGCAACTGGAAGATTGTTGTAGGAAGATTGAATACCTGAATTGTAGGTGTTAGTAGATATGTTTACACAGGGTCAAATTAAATTAGTTAGTGAAACTCCGCAGACGTGATGAATATCGATGTAATAAACATGATTAATAACAAAATTAATTAATTTGATGAGTTTTTCTTTAGGGTCGTCAACCGCAGGTAGTGTAGTCACTAGAAATTTCAGTTTCAAAAATCAGTTTTATTCGTGTAAACTTCACAGTCGTGATGAGTAAATACGATAGAACAAAAAAAAACTGATTTTCTAGTAACAACACCACCAGCGGTCTTTGACCCAAAAAAGACATGAAATTATTTATTTTGTCTTATTTAGATTTCGATATCTATCACGTCTGCAGTTTCGCTAGCTAATTTAATTTGACCCTGTATATTATGTTGATTTGTGTTGTAAGGTGTAAGTTAATTTGTAAAGATAGAACTGTGTCGCATTTTTAAGCATAGTCTTTGGTACAACCCCAAAAGAACAAAGAGGTAAACCACAGCTAAACATCAGAGATAAATCTTCTCGCAAGTATTTTAAGAAATAACGCTACTTAAATAATCTTACACCTTGCACACATAAGTTAACAGGTGTTCTAAATTCCTAAAAAAATCTCTAATTTCTCTGTAACTAGTATTTCTATTATCAAATTCTATAATCTGATTACGTGAGTAAATTAAGCTGTTGACATTACTTACTCGATTCCGAAAAATGCAAACCCGAGTAAGTAATAAAATGGGCACTACTATCAGTGGTTCATGTAAGTCAATGTCCTAACTGTCATTCTACTCTATCATTCATTAACAAAACGTCGGCTCACAACAACACAACACAACACCCTACATCTACATTCAACCTTATGACGTCAACAATGTAGGACACCATTGACTTGTACCTACAACAAGAATATCACAAATGTACCTAGTCTTCTCTATCGATCGGTCAGTCTCCAACCACATCACAAGTACCGTCGCCCAGGAAAGTGTATTGACTACATTGCCTATCAAAACAAATGAAGATATTGGTGAGGTTGACTTAATTTAAATTAGGAACATGTGACGTCACTACCATCCTACTATTATAAATTGAAAGTGTGTTTTTGCTTTGTTATTTTTTTTTACGCAGCAACAGAGCAGCGGATTGAAGAGATTTTATGAGCCGGAGAGTGAGATAGGCTTCTTTTTATCCTGAGGAGCGGAGCCGCGCCTAAAAGTCAGTAGGTCCTTCACAAAGGCATATTACAGTCTGTACCTCTGCCACAAAAAATTATGTCAAGTTATTGGATTGGCTGTTGTTATTAAGTATGTCAATTAACAACAGTGAATATTAGTAGTCGGTCTGTTTGCAAAGGCGTTGAGTAGCCTGTCTAAAATCGGGTGTAAGAATTGGTATATCACTTTTGTGGGTAACTGTACGTCTTGAACCATCTTAAACTGATGAATTATTTATTTAATTCCTGCACCAAATAACTTGTTGAATACTTAAGCACGCATACGCTATGTAATGTCAAGTTCCCTGTTTTGAGAAAGGTCTTCCGTATTTCTGAGTTTTCTTGCCCTTTTGGAAGGGTTCCGCTTTGAATTCTGTTACAATGCATGGTAATTTATTATGTAAATTGTTACTAAAGATTACTTTATTTGACTACCTCATTGGTGAAAACGGGACTGCTGAGATACCTAAGTCAGGTAGTTTTGTTTTTGGAATGAAATTCTTTAACGTGGTTTGCGGTTGGAATAAACTGGTAGAAATCTATTCTATTCTATTTTTAATAAATGGCAAGCAAAGCCGATGTCGACTATTCTGCCAATGTCTAAAGTGAGTTAGAAAAACAAGTGTGCATGACAAAAAAAAATTAAGTTATAAACAAATAAAATTCTTTGATTGCTAAAGTTGAACAAAATATAGATCTTGTTGGTTAGTACGGGACTGAAACAAACAAAAAAAGTCACGTAACGAAAAAGCGTTATGCCCGAGAAAATCAAGTGTCAAAAGTTTTTGTTTTTTTAATACAGAGCCATCTAGTATAGTTTTTAGCTTACTAAAAACTATGCATACACTTGAAACTTGAGACCATACTAGATGGCTCTGTATTAATACATATAAACAGCGGAAGAAAATTCGTTCCAAACACACGACACCTCCCGACATTTTTCATCAGGTTACTCAGTACTCGTAGCAGCAAGGTGTTGGGATGAGTTCCCTATTGATAATCAAAATAAGAACGGGACGGTTGACGTCATAGAGTATAGTTATAGTGGTTGACGTGTGTCGGGCATGCCAGCGTCCGGGTGAGTCCATCAGACATATTATCTCTGGTTGTTCTCGTCTGGCTAACGGCGAGTACTTGCACAGGCATAACCAAGTGGCCAGGATTATTCACCAGCAACTTGCTTTGAAATATAAACTTGTGGACTCTGAGGTACCGTACTACAAGTATGTGCCCGACCCAGTTCTCGAAAATGACCATGTCACATTGTACTGGGATCGGTCTTTTATTATTGACAGGACTATTGTCGCCAATAAGCCTGATACAGTGGTGATAGATCGATTAGCGCGCCACGCAATGATAGTCGATGTTACCATTCCACATGACGAGAACCTCGTGAAAGCTGAAAAAGAGAAACAAATAAAATATCTCGACTTAGCTCACGAGGTTGTTGACATGTGGAAAGTGAGCTCGGCTGTCCTTGTGCCGATTGTCGTAACGGCCAATGGCCTGATGGCCGAAAGCCTCGACCAACATCTCTCGCGGCTCTCGTTAGGCGGTTGGATCAAGGGCCTGATTCAGAAGGCAGTATTCCTTGATACGACTTGCATTGTGAGAAGGTTCCTGTCTCTGCAGCCATAACCACCGGTAGCTTGGACCTTGTTCCCGACACCGGCGGATCTCTATTTTTTTATATTTTGAAATGTTTTTTATATCCTTTTTTTAAGAAATATTTAAAAATGTAGATAGATAAGAAAGAAAATTAATAAACGACATAATAATAAAATATGATAGATGCCTTCTTTTATTGGTGGATACTTGAAAATATCCATCGAAATGAGTATGTTTGAAATGTGAAATCTACTCGTAACTGCTGTATCTCCCTTTTTTTTTTTTTTTGTGGATGGGAAATCATCAAATGATTTCTCCCGCTCCGGGCAAAGCGGGAGGGCGTGTCAGACTTTTACTGACTAAAACCCACCCGTGTTCCTTCAGTTGCCCGTGCCAGGGCCACGGTATCTCTTTCGAACTACCCGCGACCCCGGCGGCTGCTGTATCACCCCACCCTGATATTGAATTTAAGTTACACGTCATTCATAAAACGACTAGGTCTATTTGTGTATGTGACAGTCAGTTGTTTTCAACCTTAGTAAAATTTAAATTAAGAAAAGAAATAAAGAAAAATGCGTTTATTAGCATTACAGCATAAATACATATAGCATAAGCATAATCAGCCAATAATGATCCCACTGCTGGGACACAGACCTCTATCTGAGAGAGGGAGTGGGCCGTAACCCACCACGCGGACCCAGTGCGGGTTGGTAGATGTCACATGTCTTCGAATTTTTGGTTCTAGGAGAGTTTTCCTTCACCGTTTTAAGAGCAATGGTGATAAGATAATGTTTACACAAAGTAAAGCGCCTGTCGGGCTTCGAACCTACGACCTAGAACTCGTCGTACAAGTCGCGGACGTTACCACTGGGCTACCACTGCTCTCCACAAATACACATTAAAACTATAAAAACAGAAAGCTATGATTTTAATGCCAAAAGGGCCTCAGCTCAGTATAAATCAGACAACACAAGGTGTACCACTTGGCCACCCGGGTGTCACCATTGTGTGGATCGCGCGGAGGACACGGTGGAGCATCCATTGGAGCTCTGCCCAGCTTGGACGGAGCACCGCCTGTTCTCGCGGAGCCGATCGGTGGCGGCGATCTCTCGCTTCTGAACCTGGTCTAGGCCATGGTACGGACCGAGAATGCATGGGAGGCCATCATCTCCTTCTACGAAGCAGTAATGCTCGCAAAGGAGGAGGCGGATCGCGTGAGGGAAAGGCAACCATCGCGCCCTCACGCCCTTGTCGCCGCAGGAGACGCTCTGGGCGGCGGGAATCGATAGGCGATTCACGGCCACCGTAGGCGCGGCCTTGCGGATGGCGAGTTATGGGTAGCTCGCCGTCTGGTAAGAACCAGGCTCGGGTCGATGGCGCGTCGTGTTCCACGCGTGCCTCAAAGAGATGTCAGCAGTGACGGGGTCAATTGGACCGATGCCGCCGGGGTCGCGGGTAGTTCGATAGAGATACCGTGGCCCTGGCACAGGGAATTGAAGGAACACGGGTGGGTTTTAGTCAGTAAAAGTCTGACACGCCCTCCCGCTCTGCCCAGAGCGGGAGAAGTCATTTGATGATTTCTCATCCACAAAAAAAAAAGGTGTAACACCTGACGCTGATTTTCAGCTGCCACCTACGAGTGCCATACACTAAGTGTTAAACAAATGACATTAAGTGACAAATAATGATGGTCAATTGATTTCAACTCAATCCTATTCCAATCATTATTTTGCTTACATATAAGGAAAACTGGTAACTTAAAAAAAAAAAAAGATTTAGAATAAAAGAAACAGTGTGAAAAGTGAAACTTGTCCCCCGAAAAGGTCAAACATGACAAGTGACGGAAAATAGATTTCGGAAATCTCGAACACAATAGGATCTGCAGTTACTGTCCCTTTGCTACCTTCAACGACCCCCAGGGGAACCGATCCGGTGATCCCATTCGTAACACGGAACCAAACTGCTTATGATTGGGGTTCCGAAGTCCAAAAAACGTAAGCAATCTTTGTTTATTCTTTCAGGAAAGTAATACGGAAAATATTTCTTAGGAAGAAAAATCTGGAAAATCTAGACAGTCCTGAATCCTTTCTGTTTTTTTTTTTTTTGAGGTTCAAGAGTAACGTCACAAACAAACAGAATAGGGTTGATCGAACGTAGGTCTTTTTTATCATCTAGTGGTCATGTTTTTAATTCGAAGAAACTGCATTATGACTAGAGGTCGGATAATCGGATGCATATTTACCTAAAGATATTTTTTGGCTTAGTAACTATCGAAGCGGGTGCTTAAGTTTTTTATTCTTCAAAAACAAAATTCCTGAAAATCCGGGAATTTACAACTAATCAGATACATGGAATGGAAATGACTTATTAAAAATATGTGGTATTATTTATTTTAAAAAAACTGGGATCACATAACTATTGGTATGCATTATTACTTGAAATTAATTTTTAATATTACTTATCCTGACGTTTGCTACGCCAGTTTGGCAACGTACTTTATAACAGTAGCTAGCATTCGATTCTATAGTCAAAAATTAGGTATCTACTAAATTTATAAATTTCGGAATCGCGTTATTTTTACGATCGATACAAAAGTGCATTCCATATTAGCCGACACCTGAACTTAAGTAAATATACATTCGATTCTATAATCAGAACTCTAAATTTGTGAATACCGGAATCCCGGGATTTTTTCGATACAATAGTGCAATCCATAATAGCCAAAACTCTCAACTCAACTTTAGATAAATATGCATCCGTATATCCGATCTTTATTAATGACAGACACAAAAATAAAAGTTAATTTAAAATATTTACTTTATTTTAATTTTTTTTTATTTTTACATAGTACCAGATAAAATCTTTTCACGCATATTGAAATATAGCATTAAGTTCTCTAATAAATTAAATTTTAAGCTTGCTGTACCTATCTAATTAGTTTGTATAATAATAAAAGTCCTGTCGTTTGAAAGCGTAGTGCTATCGAAACTCGTATTATTATTATAGGTATTATTATATCGCTAATTGGCGAATTGCTTTCATCTTTGATGCAAACATACATTGTAATATCTAATGAGGTTACAATATACTTGTTTAAAATGATGTTATTATTCTGCATTTAGTTTTGTGGTTATTTTTTTTTGTGCAACTAACTTGTTTTAGTACCATTTGAGAATCTGAATTATCTTTCAGAATGGAGTGGATTAGCTTTTGCATAAAACTTAACATTTAATTATGTTTTCACTCCGTTCATTTTATATTATACCTACAATACCTTATATTAAAGTAAGTTACCAGGTACAGCTATGAATAGCCATATTTAAGAGGGCACGCCCTTTATGGCTGGAGGCTTTCATTTAGGTAAAGTTCTGTTTACGTTTTTATGTTTGCTTGAGTACTTATGTACTATAGTTTTCGATATTTTTTGTTGGTATATTGGCGTGTGCTAGCTGACTTAATGCAAATAATTTAATTTAATGTTTTGCGTATTGTAAATTATTTTGCATACTATTGTATAAAATCAAGTTTTTTTCTAACTGAACAGACAGCTGTGCTGCTGGGGAGTTTGTTGCGCCACTCCTTCTTTCCAGCCAAACCACTAGGAAGTGGTGAAGGGCGGGCATTTTGGGGGACTGTCTTATGTTATTTTGACGTTTGAAAAGTGGTGATTCTCAGCCTAGGTTGAACAAAGGACTTTATTTGGTTTTGGTAAGTGAGCACGTAAGATAACTACGCCATATAACACAACAACTCTTTAATCTCTATTAACACACTTACCCAGTTAACTTTATTTTTATTCATTGGTAATCCGGTCAGCGGTAAGCAGCACGTTTTTATTTTATTTTTTTTTTGTGGATGGGAAATCATTAAATTGGGAAATCATCATGGGAATCAAAAAATGGGAAATCATCATCTCCCGCTCTGGGCAGAGCGGGAGGGCGTGTCAGACTTTTACTGACTAAAACCCACCCATGCTCCTTCAGTTGCCCGTACCAGGGACACGGTATCTATTTCGAACTACCCGCGACCCCGGCGGCATCGACATTTATTAAAAAAATCTGACAAAAATTCAAAATTTCTTCAAAGAAACGTGTTTTTTTACTTGACAACTATTTTTAATTGGCTTCTTTTTATTTGCCATGCAACATCAATTATCAGCCATCATTATTGTTTTTATTTTAACGAAATTCACTCAATTAATAAAAAGTTATTATATTTTATAAACAGGGGTCTATAAAAAAGTTAAAAAATCGACAATATTTCAATTTTTTTTTTCCAATTTTTTTGTCAATGAATAATGGTCTAGTTTCACCCATTTTCGTCTATGCACTTTATCCAGGGACACACTGTATTATAAAACAAACCAGTAGCAATTTTTTTTTTGTACTTCCAGAGTTTATTTTTGACTATAAACAGCGCGGGCAGAAGCTCTAGTCAAGCACAACTGTCAAAAAAAAAAAACAATGGCCTCCTTCTGGGCCAGTCGGATAAAAATCAGGTCAAATATTCTATGAAAAACTAGAATTGATGTGAAAAACAGATCTGGGTGTCTTATGAACTAATATGAATAAAATCAAACGAACTATGATAGACTGATTTCATTAATGGAGTCAGATTCTGTAAATACAGGCTCAAACTAGTTTTAAATTTTTAAAGCTTTGTTCCGGATGAACAAAGCTTTAAAAATTTAAAACTCTATTTTAAAATCTGACTATTTATACAATAAAAGTTGGCGCCTGATATTAGTGTGAAACGTTTAAAATATTAAACCACAGCGCAACGAGATTACTGATTGGTAAATTGATGTAAAAAATACCAAATAAATGTCGTTATCCAATGGGATTCCACCAATTTTACGATTGCAGGATTCCACGCTTCAGTCAAGTTCAATGGAAGATTATATCAGTATTCGAAATTTAAATCGGACTGGTGGCCAGTGTTCTACGAGTTGGAGAAATGTGGGAACTGAAATTGGAAACCTTTTTTTTTTTTTTTTGTGGATGGGAAATCATCAAATGACTTCTCCCGCTCTGGGCAGAGCGGGAGGGCGTGTCAGACTTTTACTGACTAAAACCCACCCGTGTTCCTTCAGTTGCCCGTGCCAGGGCCACGGTATCTCTTTCGAACTACCCGCGACCCCGGCGGCATCGGTCCAATTGACCCCGTCACTGCTGACATCTCTTTGAGGCGCGCGTGGAACATAACGCGCCGTCGACCCGGGCCTGGTCCTTACCGGGCGGCGAGCTGCCCATTACTCGTCGTCCGTAAGCCCGCGACTACGGTGGCCGGGAATCGGCGATAGATTCCCGCCGCCCAGGGCGTCTCCTACGGCGGCTAGGGGTGCGAGGGTGCGGCTGTTGCCTCTCCCTCACGCGTTCCGCTTCCTCCTTCGCGAGCATTACTGCGCTCTGCGCATTCAATATAATAACGCCTTCAGGGCGCTGTTGAGGCTTCCACCTTACTGTACTGCGTCAGGGATGTTCGCGGATGCGCACACTGATGATTATTTCGCGATTGTGCGCAAAAAAGTGGCATCAGTGATACGTAGATTGAGGGGAAGCAGCAATAGCATTCTGAAGGTGTTTGCAGAAAGGCTAGAAGGGCCTACAATGGATAGATTTATCAAACTGCATGTCAGACATGGGACTTCATGAATCTTCCTCCCCTTATCTTGGCTGTATTTTTAGTGTGTATTTGTGTTTTTATTGTTGTACTCATGTGTGTTTAAGTGTTACTACTAACATAGTTTTTTAAGTTTGTACTGCATACTAACAAGCTATGGGCCGTCGACGCCTGAGAATAAACGATTTTTATTTATTTTATTCTTATTACTGCTTCGCAGAAGGAGGTGACGGCCTCCCATGCACTTGGCTCCGCACCATGGCCTGGACCAGGTTTGGACGCGAGAGATCGCCGCCGCCGATCGCCCCCGTGAGAACACGGCGGTGCTCCGCCCAAGCCGGGCAGACCTCCACTGTATGCTCCACCGTGTCCTCCGGGCGATCCACACAATGGTGACACCCGGGCGTTTCCTCCCGCCTTATCCAAAACAGGAACCTCCCAAAACAACCGTGTCCGGTGAGGACCTGCGTCAGGCGGAAGGTGAGGACGCCGTGGCGCCTCTCCAACCACTCCTCAAAGAGGGGACTTATCGCCGCAATTGTGACCCTGAATTATTGTTCCGTCGATATGATATGCAATGGCCGATTCCTATAATTTATTAATTGAACTAAGAATAGTGTAGCGTAGCACTCGCAACCGGCGTGCGTGTATGACCAGCACCGTAATTGCGTAATATATCAATCGAAGTTGGTTTCATTTTGAAACAAATTGCCAATCCATTGCTTCGTATGTTCGAAAAATTTATCTGCTCGACAACGTGAATAACGCAATGAATGTTGTTGAACTGTCAAAATGAAACCAACTCCGATTGATAATGTGTTACGCAATTAGGGTGCTGTTGTTTGAACGTAAACGATGCAAAAGGAGTATGTAAGGATCGTAGCAGTTGGCGTTCTGCAGTTTCTGCCTACCCTCATGGGAAGAAAACGTGATTTTATGTGTGTTTGTAGTGTATAATTTATCTTGCAAAAACTTAGTTATGATAAGCCCAAAAGATTTTACATGCAAAAAAATAAGTATCCATTGTCGATAATATGGGTGACTGTATAACTTACAATTTTTTTGTTTGTCTCGTCAGTCAAAATTATATATAATTATTGTGAATCTATTAAAATACTCAGATTCCTAAAAGGTAAAACAAACTCTTAATCATATCTTTTGAAACTGAAAAATAAAACCGTAATCACTGCCTTATAAAGGAAATTATAGTGTTCTCAGAATTGTTTAATTTATTATCAACAGCAGACATACAATTAAAGACGACTCTCGTTTTCCTTGAAAATATTTATGAAGAAAATTAATATAATTATCTATTTCTGAATTTTTCTTGAAACTTATATTTTTAAGTCTTCCGTTGACTGGTTTTCTATTTATTTCTCAAGTAAATATAATAAAAAATACTTATAACACAATGACTTTCTTTTTAGGGTTTCATACCTCAAAAGGAAAAAAAACGGACCCCTAATTGGTTAACTTCTTTATCCGTATGTTTGTTTGTCTGTCAGTCTGTCAAGACCCTTATTCGCAGGAACACGTGAAGTTGAAATTAATATGAAATACGTAAGTCTATGGTCCCTTGCAGCTTTTGTTTTTAGCTTCACTTTTCTTTTTTTTTTCATAATAGAAAAATACGGCTATTTATGCGACATATTTATACAAGTAAATCTATTATACTATCGACTATATTAATTCATTATTATTATTAATTATTATTCATTAATATTTTTTATTTATTAATTAATAATATTATTATTATTAATTAATTATTACGAATATATTATCGACTATTTATACAAGTAAATCAAACCCTATAGAGTACTTTCCGTTGACCTAGAATCATGAAATTAGGCAAGAAGCAAGGTCTCACAGCACAAGTAAAGGAATTACATAAAACATTTTTTTTGGGATTACAAGCTTAAATTTGCAGATGGAGAATCGACTGTGACATATATCAATGTATGGGAGAACATGTTTTTCAACTACAATGTTAAGTTTGTTTTTAGGATAAATTCTTTTCAATGGAGCCCTTCATTGTGGGTGGTGCTACACGACCCAGTTGGTCGGTTTTTTTAGTAGTCTAAGCCGACGTTAGCACGGAAGTAAAAATATCGCGGCGGGATTTTATCGCGCACTGGATTTTCAACTCTCGTTGTTGAGTCGAGCGTTGAGAATCCAACTTAACAACCAGAGAGCGCATTCAATCTCGTCGAAAAAACACACTGTTAGATTTTCAACTCTCGGCGCTAAGCAGAGCGTTGAAAATCCAGTGCGCGAAATAAAATCACCGCGATATTTTTACGTCCGTGCGAACGTCGACTTAGTCGCTATAAAACGGTGTTACCTTCCACGTTTCCCTATCAATAATAACATAACATCACCATCGTTTCTCCGAAGGGTTTGGCCGAGGTATGTACCCCTACATTTCGCCAGACATTTTTAAGCCACACTCATAATCTATTCCGGAAATTAAGTACTTAGATCCAATACGAAAGCAAGTAAGTACCATCCAAGAAACAAATGAATACATAGAAAATAAATGAACGCATCAAGTTTCAAGCAACCCACTGTCAAGACACCCTAAGCCGAGATTAGTACCCCACAGTGGGTGCCCTTAGTGTGCAATCGCTTAGTTTTATAAGTTAGTTACTATGCCCTGGCTGGAGGCTTTGAGTTCGCTTATGGCACCCACAGGAAAGTCCGGTTAAGTAGTCGAGACCTCTCATGGTCACACTACGAGATGCTATTCAATCTGCCTAGCATATTCCCAATTATATTGGGGTCGGCTTCCAGTCTAACCAGATGTAGCTGAATACCAGTATTTTACATGGAGCGACTGCCTATCTGACCTCAACAACCCAGTAACTGGGTAATACGATACCCCTTGGTAAGGCTGGTTGTCAGACTTTAGGGCTTCTGACGACCCGTAACGACTGTCAAAGATCCACGAATGACAGCCGGGACCAACGGTTTAACGTGCTTTCCGAGGCACAGAGGAGTCTCGTTATGTAAAGATGGTCACCCATCCACGTACCGACCCCGGCAAGCGTAGCTTAACCTGATGGATTGACCCGTGCGGCTGTTATTACTTAGCCACGAGCTCCTACACTCCTGCACTACGAGATGCCATTATCAAAAAAAAAAAAAAAAAGCAACCCGCTGTCAAAAAAATACGTTATACGTAAAAAGAGGTGTTACTCTTTCATCAGTCTAAATGTCACTCTTCACAATGCGATAAATTGAGACAAAAATATGAGCCTTTTACAAGCTACACTAGATATCTCACACTATTACATTCTTGACCTTGTCAGCACGGCAAAAGAATACTAATGTCTGTAGAAAAATATAGTACAGTCAAACAAAGAGATAGTATAGTACCCATCTCTTTGTTTGAATGAAATATAGAACATGCTCTAACTTACAGCCACTTTTAGGTGTTGGTGGTGGTGGTGGTGGTTTTAGGTGTGGTTTTAAGTGTTGTACAATGTTGTATTGAGAATTTAAATCTTTTAATTCTTTCTTCTATGTGTATATAAAGCTATTAATAAAAATAATAATAATTATTATTGGGTGGGATACTATATACTGATAAGATACCGGTGGGCTACTTTTTTTTATATTTTTAAATGTTTTTTTTATTTTGTTTTTATAAACATATTTAAACATATAAATGGTATGTATATGAATGAAATAAAGGAAATAATAATAAATTTTATTTCAGAAAAAACACATTTACTGTTCACAAAAATAAATTTTCCAAGTAAAAATAGAATATTCCAGAAAGAAGTGTATCGTACTAATAAAAAATCATTGTACCTATCACAAACACCAGCGCCTTCCAAACTAGATGCACTTATTGCGCAGCAATTAAACGATAAGAATAGTTGGTCAATGAGACAATGATTATGTTCTTTCTCCAGAATTAGCTTACTTACCGAATTAGGTTATATGGGTTCTTAAAATTGTTTATTTTATTTGACAAATAATTAAATTTAATGTTTTTATGTTGCGTAATGAATATTATTTTGCGAACGTACTGCTGTATAGAATCAAGTTTTTCTAACTGAACAGACAGCTGTGCTACTGGAAAGTTTGTTCCGCCACTTCTTCTTCCCAGCTAAAGCACTAGGAAGTGGTGGAGGTCGGGCGTTTTGTAGGGACGTCTTATGTAATTGTAACAGTCGAAAAGTGCGGATTCTCAGCCTAATTTGAATAAATTACTTTAGATTTTGATTTTTTTTTTATAATTTTTTTTTCGCCCCCTATCACTTGGGGCTTTAACATAACTGTCGAAAAATATGAGTGTACTATAGATACACCTCCGTATAACCCTTTGGGAATCATCAGTGTAGTGGAAATATGATAATTTTGCCTGTGTACCAAATAATTTGTTCGACTTTACTTGCTAAAACAGATAGCTTTTTAAAAAATCGTCACGAGGAAAGTGTATGTTGTTTTATGTAAAGGGTTGTCTTCAATTTAATCCTGAGGGACGAAAGGAAGTGATGAATCGTTTTCCGTGCGATTCTGCTGTTCTTTGTTTTATTATTGAACTCCTTTTTAGGGTTCCGTACCTCAAAAAGAAAAAATGGAACCCTTGTAGGATCACTTCGTTGTCCGTCTGTCTGTCTGTCAGTCAGTCAAGACCCTTTTTCTCGGAACGCGTGGAGGTATCAAATTGAAATTAATATCATATACGTAAGTACAGTAATAAATTTGAAATTTCATCACAAGAAAAAATTGGGATTACAAACTTAAAATTGCAGTTGGAGAATTGACCGTGACGTATATCAGTGTACGGGAGAACATGTTTTTCAATTGCAATGTCAAGTTTTTGGGATAAATTCTTTTCAACTTCGGAATAACGGAACCCATCATTGTGCGTGGTCCGACACGCACTTGGCCGGTTTTTTTCTCCTTTTAATTGAGATCATTGGTTATGCATGAACTAGTGAATGTAGGTCATGGTCGACATACAGCAGTCATTTCGTTCTTTATTATTACAATGGAAGTCAATCTGCCTTGCCTTTTTGCTAACTAGTTTGTGGTTGGCATCCAGTCTTACCGGATGCAGCTGAATACTATTACAATGGAAGTATCAATCAATTTGCCTAATCTTTACCCAACTATATTGGGGTTGGCTTCCATTCTAACCAGATGCAGCTAAATACTAATATTCTACATGGAGCGACTGCCTAACTGACCTCCACGACCCAGTATCTGGGTAATACGACACCCCTTGGTAAGACTGGTTGTCAGACTTTCAGGCTTATGACGAAACGTAACGTCTGTCAAAGATCCACTAATGACAGCCGGGACCAATGGAGTCTTGGTATGTAAATATGGTCACCCATCCACCAACCAACCCCGGCAAGCGTAGCTTAACCTGATAGATCGTCACAAGTAATGGAAGTATTATGCAGTTAATCTGCAGCCGCATGTAGTATTTGGACTTCCGCATTGTTTAAAAAATAGTGATACTTTACGCACAAAGGCACAATTGCTAACATGTCAAGTTACAATCAACTTTTTCACTATTCCTAAGGTACCTTCACACGATGCGGCGAAAAAGATCATTCATCTAGGAAAATAATTATAAGTTCTACCCGACCGCTTTATTAAGAGCGTTGGCTCCGTACGGCATTTCATACAAAATTTCAAGTCCTTTTTTATCGAAATGAATGAACCGATTTTAATGAAACTTCATACGCATTAGCAGGATACATAGGTCTAAAAAGTTAGTTAAGAACATTTTCGAAAAATAGTGTTGCAGCTAAATTCGACCGATTTTAAATATTCCATAGAAACAGATTTCCAATTATCTTTTTTTAAATAAGACATTTCGAAAATGTTCCTAATTTACTTTTTAGACCTATGTATCCTGTTTATGCGTAAGAAGTTTCATTAAAATGGTTTATTCATTTCAAAAAAGGACTTGAAAGTTTGTATGAAATGTCGTACGGAGCCAACGCTCTTAAATCCAAGATCAAACATACGCAGAGCATGTCATGACGATTTAGCTAGGAGAGCATCTAGCACGTCAGTCTGTGGACCTGAACCAATTGTACCCATCCCCTTCAACCAGTTACGCAGGTGGCTACAGGAGTCCACTCATACACAGGCGGAGAGTTGGTGGTCCTCGACACCAGGATGCAGGCAGTCTAGGGAGGCCATGCCATCTATAGATGGCAAGCTAACCAGACGTCTGTTACGCCTGGACAGGCATAGTTTGCGCCTGGTGACGGGAACTATCACAGGACACTGCTCACTAAACAAACACTTCCACACAATGGGAATAACGGACAGTCCTCTGTGCAGGGCCTGCCTGGAGGCTGAGGAAACCGTAACGCATGTGCTCTTTGATTGCACAGGCGTCACCCAGATTAGAACTAAAACTCTTGGAACACCCAGATCTTTCGCAGATGTTTTGAACAGACTTGGAGACTTGATCGACTTCTGGAATGAGGTGGGCTGGTTGGAATAACCCCCCACTCCCCCTGAAGGCCGCTATGGCCCACGCACAATGGTCCACATGAAGGACTAAGTGCGGAAACCATACCTTCTAACTAGGAACTAGGAACTAGGAGCATGTCATGTACAGTCAGCAAGTACTCACTACCACTATCATAACGTCATAATAGGGTTGACGGCTGGGTAAAAAAAAAGAAATTGTATTTAGTCCGTCAGTCAGATAATAAAAAAATATTAGACACGTTTTCTTTGCTTTATCATATTAATAAAAAAATACTTAGATAACACGCATTAAAGTTGGGGAGTGGGAGCTCGCTACGTCACTTCTGCGTATAAAATCTAGTTAGGCGTGACGTCATGCCGTATTTTAACTCAATGTATCGCCGTAATATTTTGATAACGTAAAACAAGAAAATAAAAAGTTAAGAGGTGTCAAGGGACACCCGGATGGAACGAAGTTCCTTTCGATTAATTAGTGAAGGAATTATAATATTTTTTTTTTTTTAAGTTATAATAATATTTTTTTTATTATTAACAAATATAATGTAATATAAACTTAATCTTTCTATAAGAGAGAGTGAGAGACAGAGAGAGAAACATGCGCACGTCGCACAGCTTACAATAGCTTACTATAGCAAAAAGTGTCGTTACAACTTTTCGTGAGAATTTTTTCCGTCTAGCCCCCTTTCACAACGCGCGATAAGGAACTTCGTTCCAAAAATATGTGTCCAATATTATTTAATACTTACATGATACAGAAAAAAAATGTGGTCATCTCTATTTGATTGATTATTATTACTAGTAAATTCAGCCAATCACAGAACACTGCGGGGCACAACACCCGGCCCTTCGCACCTTCCGCATCCAGCCTCTCCCAGCCACCATTTCAAGTACCCCTTTCTAATATACTAAGAGTATCCTATCATCCTACAAAACGACCCTCAGGTTGTTATCACGATAACTCCTCGGAGGAGGAGGAGATGAATTTAACGTCATCAGCATTCCGCGGTTACAGTACTTTGTTTGATAAGGAAATGTTTTGACCCAGTGATAAGTGATGGCGTCTAGAGGGAGAAGATATTTCGTCGTTTATGGTGGAAACTGTTTCTCATAAATTTTATTTTTTAAGGTTTTTTTTTTATTATGCTAATAGAATTATTGACTGATCGATGGTTTTTGAATTTAGAAGTGTGATTTAAGGTGTTGTCAAATGACATAATGTCATGTCAAGTGACTTGATTGACCGTTGCTATGTTGGCGTTCATCATCATTCTCCTGCCCTTATCCCAATCTATTTGGGGTCGGCGCAACATGTCCTTTTTTTCCATACTTCTCTATTATTCGTCATCTCGGTAGTCACCCCCTTTCTAGCCATGTCATCTTTCACACAATCCATCCATCGTTTCTTTGGTCTTCCACAACATCATCAACAATCACAACATATAATTATTTATTACCTGGGCGACCGAACTCTGCTTTGATGAAAATAGAGAAAACGAATTTTTCTAGATGTGAGACCTAGCTAAATCGATTTTTCGCCTCCGTAAACCCCTATATTGCAACTTTAATCGAAATCATTAAAGCCGTTTTCGAGAACAGTAGGTAAAAATTGGGGTTTCCAGATCAAATAAGATCTGGAAACACACAATTTTCACTCATTCATCTTTTCATTCATTCCATTTTATATTATTCACTATTCAGATTAGTTCCCAAAACACACAGTTTTCACTATTCAATCTTAAATGTTAATTTATTAAAACTCATTTAAGTATTTATGGGACCAATCCAATCCAATTCCTCAATGATCCTGAATCCGACTTTTATGAGCAGTCTGTAAGTGATTACAAATATATATTTATACGAAAATATTGCTCATTTAATTGTATAGGATTTGTCAATGAGTTTACTGATCAGAGACTTGAGAGCATCAGAAACAGCGACAATGCAGTTAACGTAACCTTACATGGAAACTACTGAAATCTTACTACTATTATAAATGCTAAAGTTTGGATGGATGGATGTTTGTTACTCAATCACGCCAGAACGGCTGAATCGATCTGGATGAAATTTGGCACAGGATCATAGTCTGGACATAGTCATAGTCACAGAGACTACTGTTTATCCCGGAAAAATGGATAAGTTCCGACATCCACGCGGGCGAAGCCGCTCGCAAAAGCTAGTACGACGTAATTCTGCAGTGTCATCATCAGCCTATAGCCGTTCAATGTTGGAATTAGGTTTACCACTGAGCTCAATCTACGGCTTCTATAATATCTACCCACCCTCAACATTTTTGCATAAAAGCTGAATATTATACTTCAGTAATTTGCCTACCTTCCCTACGAAATATTCCCATAAAAAATTCATGCAATGCTTAAAAATTACGCATACCTTTTTGTTTCTCATAAAGATTGTTTTATATTCATGAGCCATAGCATAAACCTCATTTGAGCATTAAATATTTTTCATGCTCTTTTCCCGTTAAAATCTGTTCCGATTTTCATGAAATAATTTTCGTGTCTTTTTCGGGGTGATTAATATTAATTTGTTACTTTTACACATTTAACTAAAAAAAAAAATTAAAATATTTATGCGCGCATATTGTTAATAACTAAGTATTTAAACATTTATTTAAAGCAAAAAATAATACCAAAATGTCTGCTCAGAAAAATCTAGGTTTCATTTTAATTAAATTCAGAGTAACATTAATATCTACTTTAGGATATTAAAATTTACATAATTTTCAGTAATCTCTAGGGCTAGACGGCCGCCTACAGATTTTTAATGAAAAAATATGAACGAAAACCGTTAAGTTTGAGTACTAAATTAAATTAAAACAATTTACATAAACTAAAACAGCTACCAGACGTAAAACTTAATTCTCATTTTAGTCGCAAAATCTAAAATCTAATTTATGTCTCAAAGGAAAAATAATTAAATAAAAATCTCAAAAAATTGTTCGCATTTCACCTTTTGCCAATGTTCATGAGTTTTGTGCCAATTTCGTTAGATTTATAACACATAAAAATATAAAAAATCAACTTTATTACGCATACAGTCGACCAATTCTGGTTAATGTATTCTGAAAAATTTTATAGGCCTATAAAACCTCACGAAATAACCGTAATGATGCGAAAGGTAATAAGTTTTTATATACCAAAAAAAAAAAAATAAACTGGGAATGGAAAATGCCCTCTCATCTCATATTAATTAAAAACACAACTAACCTGCAAAATGAAAAGGTCATCGTTTGTTGCTTCTGCAAATTGGACAGCGGCGGCCAATGATCATAATAATTATACCCAAGTGTACACTCACACTTTAAATACACACTTTAACACTAAAATACACTATACATATTCCTGTAACGTACACAGTGTTCACTAAACTATTTTAATATTATTATTATCCTAGGAAAAGTTTGACCACGTTTGTGATTAGATCGTAGCGCGCGGCATGGTCCGCTACGGCGTAGCGGTCGGGGCGGCCGGCGTAGCTCGACTGAAGCGACGGCTACGCGGTGCTACGACGGCGCAAGTCCGAAGTTAGGCTGAGTATACAAAAAGTTAATTTTCGAAATAGGAACAAAAAAGAAAAGAACAGTTTTTTGGAGCATTTGATTTCATTGATACATATCAAGGTATTTCAGAACCCTTTTACAAATTTTAAGGTTAGGTGCTAGATATTATAGTCTGATGAATTTTGACGCGGCATCTTAAATATGATGTTTGCCATAGTTACCGGCGAGGAGGTCCTAAGCTAACAAGGGATCCCTGTTATGTTACACGTTTAGTCTGTTCACTGAAACTCTGCTGCGTATAATAGGTACTGTGTTTTCTATTATAAATTCTAAATTTGAATAAAATTAAATGTAACTCTCATTTAAATGGCTTCGGGAATCATGTTCGCGAGAATTTATAAATCCGAATGTTGAGTAGCGTAAAAACAAATATGGTTTCAGCCATTTTGTGTGTTTCCTCGCTAACCCACCAGACGTTTTCCTGTCAACATTTCAATTTCATTTTTTTCCATATTTATTTTCCACCCCAGTAAAGAGGAGAATAAAATAAACAAGAATATATTCAAATCGGTCAAGCCGTGTTTGTGGTGTTTGAACAGCAATTGATTTTTATGAATAAGGGCCCGCACATATGTATAATGTGCGGCATAAAATATATCAACGTTGCTTGCCTAAAAATATAGTTAAGAATAAATAACCTGAGACGCGCGCCTCTTTCCGCTTAGACGCACTCTCGAGCTAATGGAAGTTTATTTATTTTCAGCTTTAATTCAACAAGTGTAAGGTCGATATTTGATTGGCAGCGACGAATGTAATGTGCTGCGCCTCGCCAAATGTGCGCCGGCCCTAAAAAGAAGATTTATACTGTATTTGCTTATGACTTATGATTATGAGTCACCATGTGGGTGTTTCAGAAGACGAAATTAATTAAATATAAAGCTAATGAATAAGCAGTAATCAATCAACTCAGCCTATTGCAGTCCACTGCTGGACATAGGCCTCTCCCAGACTGCGCCACAACACCCTGTCCTTCGCCTTCCGCATCCAGTCTGTCCCAACCACATTCCTCAGGTCGTCGGTCCATCTAGCTGGAAGGTGTCCCACACTACGCTTGCCTATACGCGGTCTCCACTCCAGAACCCGTCTGCTCCACCGGCCATCGGTGCTTCGACGAACATTGCCAGCCCACTGCCACTTCAGTTTGCTTACTCTGACAGCTCTCTGGTTTTTCATTCCTGATTTTATCCATCAAAGGAACTCCGAGCATAGCATTTATTTATTTACTGAAAACAAAGGATTGCAATAGGTACACGTTAAAAATACAGTTTCACAAAATAAGCACTATTACATTTCTCAAAACGTGTGGGTGAGCACTGCTCTCCTAGCTAGGTTATGGAAACCTGTGTTAAGGAGAAGCAGTCCGGTCGATAATGGTTCTGATTTAATTGTTAATTTCGGAGAATTGAGTTAGACATTAAAGTAAAATAATTTAAGATAGATAGGTATATAATATGTGTGAGGGTGTGTGTGTGTGATTGGGTGTGCGGTGTGGGGGGGTGTGTGTGTGATTGTCACTCTAATGTCTCGCTGATGGTGGCGCGTGATGGATCATTTAGCTAATCCATGCGTCAGGTTCGTGAACAAGCGCTGTCAGTGAAGGCTGGTCATACCTTAGCGGCCACGGCTTATTTTAATTTAATTTAAATATTTGAATTGTTTTTTTTTTTAAAGACGCTTTTAACGTTCTGCATCGTTCTCACATGTAAAATTTCAACATGAATGATGTAACCATTATTTTGTAACCATATCTTGATTTAAAAGAGTGTCCGTGGAGTTTCTTGCCCGTTCTTCTCCATAGGTACCTACTATGCTTTGGAATGGGCGCCTAGCTTCATCTTTTTGACTGACCGACCCCTCGACAATTCAAAAGTGCCTGTAATTGGTTTAATTGAAATAAATGCTTTGAGTTTGAGTTTGGGTGTGTGGTGTGGGTGTTTGGTGTGGGTGTGAGAAAGTGTATGTTCATCACCTATGTTAAGATCCTTTCAGTGTCGTCTTATGACTTATTTTGCAGGTACGTTTGTACAACCTTTTTGCATTTGTAATACGGTAACATTATGATGGGATTTTTTTTTAAATTAATGTTATAAATGCGAAAGCGGGTTTTTTGCTTGTGTTTGTTATTATTTAACGCTAAAACGGCTGAACGGATTTAGACGAAATTTGACACATAAGTAGACCATGACCTGGACTAGGACATAGGATACTTTTTATTCCGGTAGTACGTTCATGTCTGATAATTTCCGACCTCCACTCAGGCGAAGCCACGGGCAAAAGTTAGTAAGAAATAATTGTGATCGTGTATAACTATCAAACTAAGTCTATTGTTCCATGGATAGGTCGGTGCGGACACAGCCTCACACACCTCCGCCATCTTATTTCCTGAATTCACCTAGTTGAATATGAACAACTTTGCAAATTTTTTTGCAGGAGCGAAAAGTTGTCCTCATTCATGGGCATTTGTCATACCTCTCTCATTTATAACTCTTAACGTTAAACGATTTAAAACGGTTATAACTCGCAGATATTTTACAAAAAAATTAAAAAGCTAAAGTTTAATTCGAAAAGTATGGCGTTCGTTGGTAAATTTTATTATTACGCATTCTCTAATTGCGAAGTTACGATATTTTGTTGAAAAATTTTCAACTTACGACATTAATTATTTACGACAAAAAAAAAACATTTTATTGCCTCGTTGGTCTAGTGGTCGTGAGCTCTACTGCTGAGCATGAGATCCTGGGTTCAATTCCCGGGTTTAGCAAAGTATTATTGGGTTTTTACTTGAGGAATTTTTCAGTAGCAGCCCGGAGTTGATAGGGCAATAGGGCCGCCCCATATTAAAAGGGATTTAAACATAACTTGAGAAGTGTGGGTGTAGGAAGACATCTACCCAACCCTTTGGAGAATACAGGCATGATGTTATAATGTAAAAAAAAAAAAAAAAAAACTTCCGCATTGACCTAAAAGCATCCATTTGTGACGTCATGGCTAATGGAAAAGTGTACAGGATTAAATAATACATAAACTAGCTTAACACTTTCCGCATTTCATAGAGTTTTATGAAAATTAATTAGATGATGGAAATGTTGAGAATAAAACATTGTTTTAATTAATATTGTATAAGCAGGATAGGAATAAGACTTTTTATTTTTTTAAAAGGCCTCAAAATATTATGCACTCTTATTTTCAAGCAGTGTCATTCACAGTGACTTTGTGTTTGAAGAAAGTAAACAGCTGTGTTGGTCTGCTTAGGTATTTTGTAGTACATCATACTCGTCTTCTTATCCTTTTGTCTCCAAAGTACGAGTATAGCCAGCAGCGGTGTACTTAATTTGTTCCGTAGTTGTCACTAGTTGTTCTGCGAACAGTAGAACTTGGGAGCACAAAACTATTTTGCAGCAATTAATACACCACTAAAGTTATATAAAACGGGGTATTCCAACTTTTTTTTCATTAGATCTTCACCAAATTTTTATGAGACAAGGTTACTACCTTTGAAATAAGAAAAGAATCATCTAAATTGGATCTCATAAGGCGCAGATATCCAGTAGCCGACTTTTTGCCCCTTTTAGCGTTCCGTACCTCAAAAGGATAAAACGGAACCCTTATAGGATCACTCGTGTGTCTGTCTGTCTGTCTGTCCGTCTGTCACAGCCAATTTGCTCCGAATCTAATGGACCGATTAAGTTGAAATTTGGTACACATATGAATTTCTGTGACCCAAATACGGACAGGTAAAGTAAATAAATGAATTTTGAATATGGGGGTCACTTTTGGGGGGCAAATAAGAAAATTCAAAAAAAAAGTTTTGCAAACTATACCGTGTTACGTATCAAATGAAAGGACTTACTATGAGGGTCTCAAATATTTTTTTTATAGTTTTAAAATAAATTGTTTTAAAGTTATTTAAAAAAATAGGCGAAAATTTACCATTTTCCCTCCCTTATCTCCGAAACTAGTGAGCCTAAAACTTTGAAAAAAAATACATAAAATAGATCATTATCTGTAGATTACAGGAAAACCTATAAGAAGTCTGTGGTCTTAAAATAACATGGTAAATCTCTCAATATTTTGAGTACAAACTTACATTTACAGTTGGAATGTACGGAAGAACATGTTTTTTAACTACAATGTTAAGTTTGTTCTTGGAATAATTCATCCCAACTACGGAACCCTTCATTATGCGTGGTCCGATACGCACTTGGCCGGTTTTTTGGAGGAAGTATCCTCTCCAATCAAAAATTCCCGACGGCAAAAAAAATTGTAAACTCGTAAAACCTGACCAGGTTTCATCCAGATCGGTTCTAAAATATGACCTGTAGAGGAGTACCAACAAATCACAGAGGAAAGCAAATTTTTCCAGACTTGAAGTAGAGATGCTTTGCTCGCTTCGCTCGCTCGGTTAATAACATAACACTCCGTATTTACGCACCACGCTATCCGAGGGGAAATTCCCGTATTTTTAACAACGTTCGCAATCTCATCTCAGTCTCATTCTGTCAAAAATTGTATAGCGTTTACCTACATTTTTGACATTTGATTGTCGCTGGCATGAGATTACAACTTGAATTTGAACGTTTTTAGGTACGAGAAATGGCCTTCAGGTCAGCGTTTGGTGTAACCAGTACCTCCCATTCGCAAGCTTTAGGTAGCTACTGGCATTTCGGTGCCCATTGGCGTCGCAAAATATAAGCAAGATACTTCAAATAATGAGAAATATGGTAGAGATCGTCTAATTTAAAATTGCACTGCTTGCTGCATACATATTTTAAATGTTTGTGTAGAAATTTTAGTGGAGGGGCGTGCAGTTTTAAATTAGACGATCTATAAATCTAGTGGTCACGTCATCTCGGATATCAGAAAAAGAACCAGCCAAGTGCATCGGATTACGGTCAATGAAGGGTTTCGTAGTTGAAAAGAATTTATTCCGAAAACAAACTTGACATTGAAGTTGAAAAACATGTTCTCCCATACATTTACAAAATAATACAAAATTTTAGTTTGTAATCCCAAAAAAATTTTTTGATGTGATAAAATTACAAATTAACAATTTTTGGACTTTTTCCTTTACTTGTGCTGTGAGACCTTGCTTCTTGCCAAATTTCATGATTCTAGATCAACGGTAAGTACCATAAAGGTTTTAATTTACTTGCAAGTATCAAGATAATATGTCGAATAAATGGTCGTATTTTGATATTGCGTTCACTTAGAATTTGGATTTTTTTAGAGCTCCAAGGGACTATAGACATATATATTTGTTATTAATTTCAACTTGATACCTCTACGCGTTCTTGAGATAAAGGGTATTGACAGACTGACAGACAGACGGACAACGAAGTGATCCTATAAGGGTACCGTTTTTTCCATTAGAGGTACGGAACCCTTAAAACAGCTTAAAACATTTGCAAATAAAAAGTAAGTTCAAAAAATAAAACCCGACTACTGAAAAATCACGCTCGCCACGGTCGGTCTGTAAGCTATTAAATTAATATTATTACTTTTACTTCTTTTTAATTATTTAAACATATTTATTTACTTACTTTTATAGAACGAGCCCAGAGAGCCGTTATCAAAGTCATTCTAAAAAGACCCTTTAGATTCCCAACGCGGCAACTTTACAGGGACTTTACAACACTAACGGTTCGACAACTATACATACTACGCGCAGTCATGCGAAAACACATGACTCTTCCATACAGCGTAAATAACAATCCGGCAGTAAGAAGAAGACCCAAACCGGCTTGTCCCACAACACATACAAAAACTACATTTGCCAGACGCCATTACCCCTACCTAAGTGCCCTTATATACAATAAAATACATCATGAACTTAACATACATACACTAAACACACACAAATGTAAAACAATAACTAAAGAATTCCTCCTCACCCTAGATTATGATGAAACAGAAGCACTGATGAAACCCTTATACAAATAAATCATTAATAGTATCACTAACACTTACAGACCCCAAACCACCTTCCCTCTCTACACACACACGACACACATCACATACTTATACACACAACACACATTACACACTCATGCACACATCACATATCGCACACTCGTACACTTCCCCCATTACACCACATCCCACGCGCTAACTCACACACTATCGCTGCTGTTACACGTCTTATACTCCCGAATTTTGTAAAATAATCTTAACGGACGAATGGATGGCCCCTATAACACAGGATTTTCCTAGCATAGGGGTCATTATTCACAAAAATTGAGAACAAATGTACTTCCATAATAATGTAACATGCAATGTATTTCTTCTTTTTGCTAAATAAAATTATTATTATTATTAAAAACATTATGACATAAATATATATATATATATTAATAATTTTATTTAGCAAAAAGAAGAAATACATTGCATGTTATATATATATATATATATATATATATATATATATATATACACACATCAAAAGTGTCTAGGGATCAAGCATTTTTATGCGGATTTCTTGAGATTGAGATGTGGCTTTGTAATAAATTTATGATTTTATAAATTTATATGGATCCTTTTTGGTGCATTTCATAATTTGAATCAGGAACTGTGAATCAAATTCGAGTAAAAGATGAAAATCAGCTGTCAATATTTTCCCTATAAAAACATACAACGCATTGAAGACATTATTAGTGCTACTGTTTCCCTACTACTGATTAAAACCAACGTTATTATGGAGCGGCGACGTCATTTAAGCAGGGAAGAAATGCTCAGAGCCGTGGGAATGATAGAAGCTGGTTCCCGGCAACGTACAGTGGCTTTAGCTCTGAATACAAGCCAGAGTGTTATCAGTCGACTTTGGACACGTTACCGAAGCACTGGTACCGTGGCTGAGCGCCATGGAGGACGGTATCGCTGCACCACACGGAGACAAGACCGATACATTCAAATCTTAACTCGAAGAGCTCCAACTATAACCGCCATGATGTTAGCCGTGAGGCTTCATCACTCTTCAGGGAACTTAATTAGCGACCAAACAGTCAGAAACCGCTTGCATGAAGTGAACCTTCATTCCCGAAGACCGCTACGGGTACCACCTATAGCAATGCACAATCGTAGGATTCGATATCAATGGGCTCTTGAACACAGAAATTGGGCAGAAGAACAATGGCGTTTCGTGTGCTTTTCTGATGAGTCTCGTTTTGGTATGAGACCACTGGAGAACCCCTGGACGCCAACAGCGATTAAAATCCTGCCAGGAAGTCCATCCTTATAGTGGTGGAACCATCATGGTATGGGCGGGTATTTGGATCGGCGGAAGAACTGAGTTGATTTGGATCAGAGGCAACCTCAACGCTCAAATTTATGCTGAGACGATTGTATCAGACGTCATCGTTCCTCTACAAGTGCAAATCGGTCCCTTATTTCAGTTAATGCATGATAATGCACGACCGCACACCGCAAGAGTTGTAAGACAGACTCTCGCCGCAGCTAACATCAGTGTCCTGCCCTGGCCTGCTCAGTCGCCAGACTTGAACCCGATTGAGCATGCATGGGATAAGCTACAGAGAAGAGCTCTGCCGAATATGGAGGGTATCCAGTCGCAAAAAGACCTTTTTTTGTTGTTGCAACGAACATGGGCGGCCATTCCACAGCGTGATTTGGATGAACTCATTTTGAGTATGCCAAACCGATGTTCTTGTGTTGTTAGTGTTCGCGGTAGAAACACGGATTATTAATTGTTTAAGTTACCCAATAAAATTTTAAAGAAAACTGTTATTTCAGTCTTTTTTTCGAACTTTAATGTTAGTGGTTCAAATGTCAAAAATCCCTTTATTAGGAAAATGGCAAATTTCTTTATTAATGCAAAGGTGACTTGGTTTATCGTTACTGTGACAAACGAAAACACTTTATTTGATGAATCCTTAAAGAAAATTTTAATTAATATCAATCAGGAGAAAAGTTATTGCAAAAATATATGTTGATCCCTAGACACTTTTGATGTGTGTATATATACATATTTGTAATGTGCTTGTCAAGACATTTCTTTTGATACCAAACATGTAATGGTTATCTCAATTAATTTTTTTTCAAGGTCAGAAGTTTACGTGTAAAGTCCACCATATTAGATTTAGGGAGAATTTATGTTGCCTATGTCACCCGCATCATTATTCCGTAATACTGAGCCCATTCTTATGAATGAAGTATCAATAGATCCGTATCTATTGATACTTCATTCATAAAAATGGGCTCAGTAATTTAGGCGCTAAGGTGAAACACACGTAAATACATACTTACATACATACATACACTGCTAAAATCATAACCCTTCCTTTTGGCTTTGCCGTAGTCGCGTTAAAAAGTTACAACGTATATTATTCTCTCATTCCAATTGTAACGAGGTTAGTAGGTAAATACCAAACTATTTACACATGACTTGGACGATTTACGCATAATCACAACTGCGTAAAAATCATACTTTTTTATTTGGCCGCTCCCCTTTGTCCCATGAATTATGGATCCAATAGTTTATGCTCAGGCGGTGGGTCGGTGGGTCGGTGGGTCGTTGGTTCAAGGTTAGTTGACAAAATAGGGACTTAACCTGCGTAGAACTGTAATAGGCGTAGTTTTTGGCAGGATTTTTCTTCCAATATGGGTATTTCGGAACGGTGACCTCATTAGAGAGTTATGGGGTTTGCATTTCTAATTCAACGATTAGAATTCTAATGAAGTTTTTTGTTTCTAAATTACGATGTTCAGAATAAATAAATCTTTGAAAATCTAACCATGCATAAAAAAATTGTTTACTAGAAAGAAAAAAATGTTTTTGTTTATCATTGGAACGATTGATAAAAATACTCAAGTCATATTTGAGAAGAGATAGTTTTGAGGGGTTGTATTTTTTTTCCTCTTTCCTTTCATCATAATTCGCGTCATTGACGGTTGACACAAGGATTTGTAAACAAAACTGTATCAGCTTTACCTTATAGACGAATTGTCGATAGTATAATAAATAGAATAATAATATATAGATAGACGGAATGTGAATCGCATTGCCGATAGAAAAAATTCTGTTTACTTTCTATGCATACACGACATTCGTCATTCACTGAGGTTATTCATTACATTGCCCTATTTAAAAAAAAAAGCTTTTATAGTTTAAGCTTACATAGTCTAGTCTTTTAATTCCACAAAAACACTAATTTTTATCACACCGATATTCATATTTTATAAAATGCTCATTTTGTCATACCAGTCTACCTAATATTTTGCCCAGCAATAAATTTTCATTTTTACACATTTACAGATTGTCCCTCGTCGGCCGTGTAGTATAAATATGAACAGGTGAATTAATCCGCTCAAATCTGGTACGTTTTCACAGGCCACTCTATTACAGTCATATTATTATAAAAATCAGTGTTATTTATTTAGGACAAAAAATGTATAACCTAAATATAATTTGTTTGGGTAGGATGAGTCTTTTGAAAACAGTACATATTATACTTATGTTTACGTAAACATTTGAAGCAGCGTTTGGAAGTAAGAGTATTAGAAGAGTTCACAGTTTTTCTTCAAGTATTATAAGGATTTGTCAACAAGGCTGTCTGTATGTACCTAATACTTAGAATATGAATTAGTCATTACCTGAAGGTCTTACATATTATAAAACAATTTTTTAACGTTCAATTCAAAGGGCATAACTCGAATGACCACTCGTGGGTGAATTGCTGTTTTGTTAAAAATATTTTAACATTCTAGAAAAATAGAATAAGGCTTTTGATTTTGTTCATCATGAAACATCGATTAGGAAAAAGGATCTTTAGGTAAGTTAGAAAACTGTTTTTACTTCTGTATTTACTTTTAAACAATAACAATGTTTGAAGATTCGATATTAATGTGAAAATCATCTTTTAGTTCCGTGTTTACAATGGGAGTGCCACAAGGTTCTATATTCAGCCTCCCCTTAAGTAACAGTTTTATTCAAATATATCTATATTAAAAAGCTTTTAATGTAAAAACTTCGCCTATGACAACTCCAAAAAGAGTAATGTGAAAAATAATATCACACATAGATTCAATAAAACAGCAATGATACATGCAAACAAAATTAAAACCGTATTTAAAAAAAACAAACAGAATTCTTGATGGATCACTTGTTTTTGTACATGTCCGTCACGATGGATTGTTGGAGTGATTTTAACTGAATCGTGACTTTTGATTGGTAACAGTTTGGACCAACAGAAATCTGAAAATGCTTTTTGTGTATACAGAGCTTTTCATTTTTATTTGAAGTGACTATTGGAGATCTCTCGTTCATTATAACAAAAAAAAAGTATGATACAGTATTTTTTAAAAATATGAAATAGATTAGAATATTTGTATAGTTACAATTGTTGTCAACATTATTGATACCAAATACGACCTTAAAAGATAATAATAAACCCAGGGCAAAGAAACGGACGCAATATTATTATATTTTATACAAATCTGAAAGTCAAACTAGTAGGAGGAGCTTTAGATAATAAATTGCCACGAAGTCGGAACTAACATGCCAATATTTCCTGAGTCATTATTATCTTAAGGCTACTACAGACTGCATAAGCAAGACGTACGACGCGTCTGTGAGTGTGACCTACTTATTATTTTGGGCTAACAAGGAGATTTGATTTATAGATAGGTTGATAGTGTAACACTCAGATTGGTTACGCAAAATTATACAATCATTAACAAGTATAAACAGAAAAGGTGTCGCTTAAAAATATGATACAGTGCTACATAGATCTTTTGGCGCTTCTTCTTCTTTTATATGATATTTGTTTTTAGATACTTTATTGTACACTAGAAAATATATTATAAAAAATATAATAAATTTAACACTACAAAATATACAATGAGCGGTGGCTTATTTTTTGTGTGGTTAATGACTAACCTGGTGTCAGATTTTTATGACGCCCATGAGCCTCTGACTTGGCTTCACATGCAGTCGAGACATATCTCTCATCTCATTTCCTCACGATGATTTCCTTTACCGTTTTATAAGCAATTGATATAGACAATACGCACATGAATCTGAAAAGTCAGAGGTGCGTACCTTGGGTTCGAATTCAAGACTGGGCAGTCCGACGGTCATACCACTGCTGTTGGCGCATAAATGACATTAACAGGAGGGCGCTGTTGGTAAACATTTGGGAAATCGTTTTGTAAAATTGTATTGAAATAACAAGATGGCGGTGTTAGTTCTGATTTTAGCCACGCGCCCAAAAGATACTTCTTCTTAGATTGAAAACATTGTATTTTTTTAACATGTGCGAATATCATCATCATTCATCATTTTCCTGCCCTTATCCAAATTTATTTGGGGTCGGCGCAATACGTATTTTTCTTCCATACTTCTCTATTAGTCGTCATCTCGGTAGTCACTCCCTTTCTAGCCATATCTTTCACACAGTCCATTCATCTTTTATTTGGTCTTCCCCTACTCGTATAACCATCCATATTCATACTCAAAACTTTCCTGACGACATTTTCCTCATTCCTCCGCATCATAAGCTAATACCATTTTAAGGAATCGTGTCAACGTCAAACATAGTACTTAACATTAATCCTCAACTTGACCCTAACATTTATTTTAAAATTAATGCTGCAGTATTTTCGACATAACGGAGGATCATGCTAAGCCATTTGAGGTAGTATAGGATCTTAAAGTGAATTCTTTTTTTTTTTATAAGTGTGCGATAGTAAGTAATGTCGACTTTTGCATACTTTAAAGTAATATTTCATGATAGTTTTACGTTTAACTTGCCTATAATAGCTTACACAAAAAAGACATGTTTAGGAAAAAGGCGTGATGAAATTCAGACACGTGGATGTCAATTAAATTCTGTGTGAACAATCCATCACTTAGTTCTACGAGTATATTGTTCGTGTCACGTACTTCATCATGATTAGTCATGTCATCGAATAACGAAATAAGAGTAAAACAATGTTTAGTAACACAACCTGTCGCTTGTATTCCCCGAAAGGCCAGGTAGAGGTGTAGCTATACATCTATACTAATATTTTATAGAGGAAAAATGTTTTTGTTTGTACCGCATAAGCTCCAAAACTCCTGGACCGGTTTTAACCGCTTTTATAATGCTAAATTACCAGGAAGTAACATAAGCTACCAATTATTTAAAAAAAAAATTAGAGGTCCTTAAGAAAATAGAAATAATGTAACCGAAAGTAGCAAAATTTTGCCTATAAAATTCATTATTTGGCGTCCACTGAGAAAGTTATTGATGGAAAAAAAAATCGCGGGCTACTAATTCTTGAGGAAGGCTATAGGCTATTTAACCCCACGCTAAGATCCTTAGGAGCCGAGCAAAAAGAAAAAAAAGTCAGTAAGAAAGCTAAGCATCTATGTTATATCGATAAAATTCATTTAAAAAAAAAAACAAATTAAAATAAAATAGACACATGGAGTGCGATTCATTGTCCATGAAACGGACCATCTAACCTGTTCGCTATTAGTTTCAGAATGCTGTTGGAGTTTGCTCGGGTACGGTGCAATACGGAGGCCGCTCTCTTTCTCATGATGGCATAAAAGCCATCAATCTGAGCCTTCAAAAACATGCCAGACGCACTACATCATCTCGGCAGCCCCAACAACATCCTAAAAGCGTTATTATTCTGTACAACGCGTGTGGTGCACTGTGCGTTATTTAACTTTCACCCATAAAATAATATGGCATACAAAATACATTATACAACGTCGTCGTCGTCGTTTTGCATCCTCGTCAAATTTCAGGCTGTGGTACAGAACATCAAACCGAACAACTTTCTCCGTAGGACCAACATCTTAATCGTGAAAAAATTTTCAACTGTTCCATAGAAAATTTCAAAACCTACTCGACGCAAATGTATGGGATGGCTGATTATTTTTTCGCGATTACGATATTGGTTCCATGGAAAAATTTGTTCAGTTTGATACCACACCCTTAAATTTGACGAGGATGCAAAACGACATCATGTATAGCTACACCACATCCGATACAGAAGCAACTAGCAATTTAATCTAGCAACAGATACACAGTTTCCGGAAAGCCATACCCATTGACCTAGCCATTAAATGGAATATCTACGTAAATATATCATGTAGGAGATAATGTTATAAGAGATTTCCAAAACGTTGTCGTATACCAAAAGGCACAGCCTTGCAAACTAATAAAATTAGGCATGTTTCCAAGTTAAGTTTCAATAAAACAAACAGCAACTTACAGTTGTTTGCCAATTTTTTATTTTTATTTTTGTTGTATCCCTTTTGTCTTGTGGGTAATAAGTAGGGCAGTAGGAACGGAGTTTTTCTTTTATAGTACAATTATCTCGTAAATAAAGTTGCAGACGATGTTAGACTTTTTAACCGACGAAAAAAAAGGAGGAGGTTCTCAATTCGACACGTATATTTTTTTTTGTTTTATGTATGACCCCGCATAGCTTTCTACAGAGTCGTCCAATTTCAAAAAAAAATTGTTTTGTTCGAGAGGGTATTACTCGTATATATCAAAGTTGGTCTCATATACAATTTATTAATTTTGCTTGGGTAGTTTTTGAGAGAGCTTCAATAATACGTATTGTTTCCCCACTTTTTATGTGGATCATGTTCTAGTTTCTTTTGCAGTGGTATTAGAATTTGTGTGGGTTAAGTACTACGACTAAAAAGTGAAAAATCGGAAAATCGGATTTTTGGAAGTCGGTTGTATTTTTATGAAAAAAATATTTTTTTTACTTGATTATAAAAACCCTGAAAAATATACTTAATCAAAAACCACAAATACAAAAAAAAAAAAAACTAATTCCTCGTTTTCTAAGCGTAGATATTAAGGAGCCTTAATAATACTGATCAAATAGATTAGTCTTATTTTTAATACATTAATATGAAAAGACTATATTTTCTAAATTGTTCCTTTAAGTTTTTCTTACGCCATCCAAAACGTATACGCAACTTAAGTAAGAACCTATTCATAGTCAAGAACCCAATCAAATAAAAAATATATATTCCACTATCAACAAGGCCAGTAGAAAGTACAATTTTAATAAAACCAGGCATTGTTCCAACTGGTTTCAATAAAACAAACAACTTACTATTCGGTTTGCCAAGAAATTTCTGTTATTTCTTATCTATGTTGGCCTTCGTTTTGTTGCATTTCCGCGTTACAGATTTGACATGCTTATTAACGTGCATGGTGTAATGCTTGCCAATAGTATTTTGGACAGACCATGAATAAGGCTCTTAGGCATTGAAAGATCTTGAGACCTAGGTAACATTTGATCAGCAGGGGTGGTTGATTATTGCCATGGCGTCTTCACTTTGCGCCTCACTGGACACGGTTGTTTCGAGAGGTTCCTGTTCCGGATAAGGCAGGAGGAAACGCCCGGGTGTCACCATTGTGTGGATCGCCTGGAGGACACGGTGGAGCATACAGTGGAGGTCTGCCCGGCTTGAGCGGAGCACCATCGTGTCCTCACGGAAGCGTTCGGCGGCAGCGATCTCTCGCGTCCGAACCTGCACCCTAATTGCGTAACACACTGTAGATTGGAATTTGAATCATTTTGAAACAAATTGCTAATCCATTGCTTCATTTGTTCGAAAAATTTGTCTGCTCGATAACGTAAATAACGCAATGAATGTTGTTGAACTGTCAAAATGAAACCAGCTCCGATTGATAATGTGTTACGCAATTAGGGTACTGGTCCAGGCCATGGTACGGAGCGAGAGTGCATGGGAGTCTGTCACCTCCTTTTGCGAAGCAGTAATTCTCCCAAAGGAGGAAGCAGAACGCGTGAGGGAGAGGCAACCTTTGCGCCCTCACGCTCCTAGTCGCCGCAGGAGACGCCCTGGGCGGCGGGAATCGATAGATTCCCGGCCACCAGAATTAAAATCATCAATAAAATTACCTATGTTAGAATTCGCCCCAAAATGATATGATTTCATGAAATAGTCATTCAATAGGGTCATTTGAAGTTAGAGAGTTATATTGATGATTTAATAATTAATTATGATTATTCTGTAAATACATACTTGTTAACATCGAAAATCATATTTACATCAAAATACAATATAACACTGAGCAGAAAATTGCAAAAACCGTAAGAAAATTTTAATTTTGCGGGCTTCCCTGGCGTTTTCGCCTTAACAAGATGTGACGAAAACATAACAATGCATGGTAATGCATTGTTATTTGCAGATTGGTTGATTTGATTTGTTGTTTGCAGATTGGTAAATCTGCCTAGCCTTTTCCCAACTATCATGGAATACCAATATTTTACATGAAGCGACTGCGTACCTGACCTCCACAACTCATTAACTGGGTAATACGATACCCCTTGATAAGGCTGGTTGTCAGACTTTCGGGCTTCTGAAGAGCCGCTGTCAAAGATCCACGAATGACAGCCGGGAGTAACGGCTTAATGTGCTTTCCGAGGCACGGAGGTGTCTCGGTATGTAAAGATGGTCACCCATCCACGGACCAACCCCGGTAAGCGGAGCTTAACCTGATGGATCGACCCATGTGGTTGTTATTACTTAGCCACGAGCTCCTCTCGCTCGAGCTCGAGATAATAATGCATTATATAGTATCTAAACTTATGAGACTCTGAAATTCTGTTGAATTTAATTTTTCTACGTCTATATTTTGATATATGAAAGAAAATCAGAGTCTTGTCTGCGTACAGCTCGTCAACCGTATTACCATATTACCAACAACCGGGCACAAATCTAGACTCGGGGAATTACAGATGGAAAACCCCAAAAACACTGTGCAAGACCCCGGAATTGAACCCAGGAATACTATAATTCTGTGGCTCTTAACTGACGTAGACCTATGCATTCACCCTTTTTTTTTTGTGGATTGGAAATGTTCAACTGACCTCTCGCTCTGGGTGAAAAACCCACCCGTATTCCTTCAGTTGCCTGTGCCAGGGCCACGGTATCTCTTTCGAACAACCCGTGACCCTGGCGGCTATCCATTCACCCTGAGGTTGATCCTGAGTCAATTCGTGTAAAAGTGATTCCGATATTCTATTTACAGAATAAACATTCCCATTTTTTCTTTCCATTCATTATTTACTTATACGTTACGAATAACGTATTAGTATTTCTACGTAATAGCACATAATGATAAACTTACAGTAGTTTATCTAAGCGGTGACCTTGAATTAACCCTTCGTATCGTGGATCCACGCGAGACACAATGGCTTTTTAATTGTGTCTGTAATTACGGCATTCGACTCGTTAATTACCTACGGCCGCTTGGTAGATAAATACGCGCCCGTCCGTGCGTAACTGCCGCGCGTATTGGTACTGAGATTTCGAAGCGCGTTGTTTTGCCAGTTTTCTGTGAAGATGTAATACTGTTTACTTTATTATACTGTGGTAATAGCCCGTTGTTTGACTTTGTGCCCGATTAATGGCAAAAGAATTACCCGTAACATGGATAATTCCATGTGTGTAAAATATTTTTTTCAGTGGACATTATTAAATATAATAAATAAATAAATAAATTATTTATTGCCATAAATAGGTTACTGAGAAATTTGAGACCCTGGCACCAGAGCTAGGTTAGAGTAGGTACTCTAACCTAGCTCTGGTGCCAGGGTCTCAAATTAAATAATATAGGTATATTTCAGGAGCCAGTGACTTCTTCCATTTAGGTAACAATTAAAAACAAGTACATGCAGCAATAGGTGATGAAATTACCTTAACTTAAAAATAAGTTTAATAGCAAACATTAAATTATTTAAAAATGAAAGCTAAAATTAGAATGCAAATAAAATAATCTCAATAAAACAAAAACAAAATTAAAATAGAATGTGGATTAAAACAAAATTATATAACAAATTGAGAACAATAATTAAAATGAAATAACATTAGAACAAAACAAATTACAATAAGCCAAATGAACATTAAAATTGAAAATAAAAGTACTGATACGCGTGTGTGTGTATGTGAGAGGGTGTGTTAGGGGGTGTGTGTGTATGTGTAAGTGTGTGTAAATACCAATGATTTGTGTTCATAAATAATATTAAGGTTGATTGCAGTAAATTTTCACTTGCATTGTAGTCCTGTGTCAATATATTGTATACTATTTGGGGGTTCGTGGCCGCAAGGGTCGATTTTTAAGGTTCAGCAACGCTTGCCGAGATCGGTCAATCGATGGGTGACCGTCCATTATATACCGACACCCCTCCCTGCCTCGGGAAAGCAAGATAAGTTGTTAGTCCCAGCTATCATTCGTGGATCTTTGACAGTCGTTACAGGTCGTCAGAAGCCCGAAAGTTTGACAACCAGTCTTGCCAAAGGGGTACCGTGTTATCCAGTAACTGGGTTGTGGAGGTCAGATAGACTGTCGCTCATGTAAAATTCTGGTAGTCAGCTGCGTCCGGTTAGACTGGAAGCTGACCCCAACATAGTTGGAAAAAGGCTAGGCAGATGATGATTTTTATTTCGTTTATATGGTATCAAAAAGAATTCTCCGTAATATTGCTGTAACAAGCAAGCATGACAGGTAAATTATTTTCAGTAATAAGATAATTATTATAGTTACACGTACCTCTGCCCAATAATTCTTTAGTTGCGTCTCAGGACAACGAAACTAATTAACTGAAATAAATTAACTTATTTATCATAAGAAATCATAACCAGATGATACACTCAAAATAATTTATATTTCAATTAGAACAATATTTATTAGCAAAAAATTTAGATTGCGTGATCTTGAAATAAGTAAAATCTTTGTTTTATTATTAATCTTGCTTTTTCCCGCGACTTCGTCCGCGTGAAATCTCTTGTTCCCCGACCCACCCCGTCGCATCGCATCGCCTGCCCGTGCTGTTTACTTCGTTTTCGCTTAGTGTTTTTTCTGCCTTTTTTTTCATTTTTTTCGGCTCCTAAGGGTCGCAGCGTGATGATAAATAGCCTATAACCTTTCTTAAGAATTGGGCTTTACAATGCAAAAATCACTTTTCAAATCCGACTGGCAGTTCCAGAGATTAGCGCGTTCAAACATACAAACAAACAAAAAATTAACTTTTCAGCTTTATTCTTAGTATCGAAGATAGATATAGATGTCTCTCGACTACAAATTAATTATTGAATTAATTAATTTGGTTTCTGTGTAGTTAACATAAATAATTAAGTATTTAAAAACTAGGCTAAAGTCTGGCTTTGAAGACTACGTCTGAATGTAGGCAAATATGTGAAAATGTTATACAAGGTATAATTGCAATGAATAAAAAACTTCATAAGGTGAAACCACCAGGGTAGCCCACGAAATTCAATTTTTCTTACGTTTTTTTCTACAATTTCAAGTCAGTATTAAGCTATATGTTGATCAAAATATTTTTCTCGACCGTAACAAGTATGAATTTACAGAATTATAATCATTAAATATAACTCTGTAAGACCAAGTAAGTAATAAAGTAATACATGACATATATTTATTTCATGCATTATTGACATTTGAGAATTATACTATCATTACGGAGTTGTACCGTGCCGATCTGTGTGTGCGTGATTTGACAAAAACGCCTTCGTGTCACATAATGGCGGCCTATGCGGCATACTATGATGTAAATGTGTGCGAGAGGCGTGTTTGTACAAACGGTCTGTATACTTACTGTGCTTCACTTTCGATATTCGTGGCGCGGAGTCCTTTTTTTTTAGTCCGTGGAGCTGTATTACTGATTATAATGATTATAATTCTGAAAATATATATTTGTTACGGTCGCGACTTATAATTTAATCAATATACACCCAGATACTGAGTATAAGGTAATAAAAAAAAAAAACAATTGTTATTAATTAAAACTATATTACATGAGTAAAGATAGACATCTAATTAAGGTGATATGTAAAAGGCGAACAGCACCCTCATTGCGTAAAACACTATTAATAGGAATCTGAATAATTTAGCAAAGTCTGCTCGTCAACTTAAATAACGCAATGAATGTTGTTGAACTGTCAAAATGAAACTGATTCCCATTGATAGTGTACCACGCAATTAGGGTGCTGTGTGAGAATAAGAAAGTGATAGAGTCAATTACTTCCACATGCGAAAAAAGAGCGCAACAATGCGCTGGAACCAACATAAAAGCACCAGAGCAAATAAAAATGGCAATGCTTCCAGCATTTTGGGCACTTTTCCTGTTGACAGCGATGCGGACGAATTTTTTAATGCCCTTTGATCCCTTCCCTGCTTTTTTTATATATCATGTAAATATTATTATTTTAAATCTGTCAGATAATAAAAATTGTAGAAATAAATTAAGCTTTCTATCAAAAATATTTTCAGCTACAGTTTTCAATTACGCTACGCTACGCTTATTTTCAATGCAATTTTGCAATGAAATTATTTGCGTTTTTCTTCAGTCAGAGTAAGTAATAATTATCTATATATATATAGTAAGTATTAGGTCTTTACCTATGAAATTGCCGTTCTGCAGTACTGGCCATTTCAAATCAAAATAATTTTTGTTTGGCTAAGAATTCTAATTTCAAATTAATTTTATTTTAAAAACATGGATTTTTTTTTCCAAATGTAGTCATTTGTTTATTGATTAGTGCTACATTTTCGTCGCATTTCAATCTTTTTCTTCATCATGGATACGTTAAAAATTCGAGTAATTATGGAATATGAGTACCGTCGTGGCAGCAACGCGGCACAAGCGGCACGCAACATCAACGACGTTTACGGAGCTAACACTACAAACCAACGCACCACTTGTTATTGGTTTGCTCGCTTCCGTTCTGGAAATTTCGACCTGAAAAATGAACCTCGCGTTCGTCCGAAGACTTTGGTCGACAATGACGAATTAAAGGCGATTGTGGAAGCTGATGATACACAATCTACGGCTGAATTAGCAGCAGCTTTCGACGTTAGCGTCAAAACAATATTGGTCTATTTGCGTCAAATTGGCAAGGTAATAAAGCTTGACAAATGGGTGCCTCACGAACTCAATGATCGCCAGCGCGAAGCACGCGTCGAGACGTGCCTTGCACTGCTCAACAGACACACAAATGTAGGAAATTTGAACCGCATTGTTACCTGCGACGAAAAATGGATTCTGTTTGATAACCGCAAGCGCTCAGCAAGTTGGTTGGATCCTGGTTCAGCACCTAAACAATGCCCTAAACGAAAACTTACCCCTAGAAAAGTGATGGTCACTGTTTGGTGGTCTAGCGCCGGTGTGATTCATCACAGCTTCTTACCAAACGGGGTGAGCATTACTTCAGATGTGTACTGTGAAGAACTGAACACAATGATGGCACATCTCCAACCAGCATTGGTCAATCGCTCGTCTCCGCTGCTCCTGCACGACAACGCGCGACCTCATACTGCACAGCAGACGGTCTCCAAGTTGCAAGAACTGGGGTTGGAAGCTCTCCGTCATCCGCCCTACTCACCAGACCTTGCGCCTACAGACTACTACTTTTTCCAGAATTTGGATAACTTCTTGGCGGGAAAAAAATTCAATACCCCAGAGGCAGTACAAAATGCCTTTGAAGAATTTGTAGCCTCCCGTCCAGCTGATTTCTTTAAGAAGGGCATCAATAAACTGCCACTGCGTTGACAAAGATGCATTGATTGCATGGGTGATTACTTCGATTAATACAAATAAAAAATGCATGAAAAAAATTCGTTTAAATTTTTTCATACAAAACGGCAATTTCATAGGTAAAGACCTATTATTATAGTATCCAAAACTTGAATCCATACATGCTATATTAGTAGTAGTGAAATAAATGGTTACGAGAAAGACCCCAATTTAATTTGGTATCGCCTTAAATAATTTATCTATTTGCATTATAAATTATGTTTTGACAGCGGGGCATGTTCGAGTGAATCTTGCAGTCTCAAATAATGGTAGCAAGGGGAACTAAATAGGATTTTAATCAGTAGTGTCCCGACAAAATCCTTGTTTCGCCCTGGATGAAAGCAACTTCATAAAAATGAAGGTAAAAACGAAAAAAAAAAAAATATTTTATTAACGTTGTACACTAACACTTATCTTAAAACTATGCAACGTTTCAACAATGGAAAAGAGTGTTTTCGATGAACTCTGGCACCCAAAGTAAGATTTAACTTGTGTTTAGGGTAAAGTAAATAATGATCAGTGACTTAGACTGTACCCAGCTTAAAACTTGGCATGAAATATCTCATATATTCTGTAAAAAAAAATGGCGCCGTCCCTACTCATTATTTTTTGCTCGTACATTAAATTCAACTGTCGTTTCTAATATTTCTTAGTTTTGGCACACGCGTGAGTAGGTTACGAAGATGTAGGTAATGAGTTGAAATTAAATATTTTGTGGATATTAGAAAATGTTTTTGCGGTATTTAACCTTGGTGGGCATGATATTTTCAGTATATTAAGTTGTATTTATTCTTTGGTTTTATTGGAATTCTGAAATAGAACTAAATATATTTCATTTGATAAGATTTAAAATATTTCTGTAATTTTACTTTAGTTTATATTTTTAGTCTTAGTTATTGATAATCTGACAGTAACTCAGTGTCATTTTCTAACCAAACTTATTTTGTGAGCACAAAAATAATAAAATTAAATTATAAATTCAATTTGTTGTTATTATTTTTTGAGTATGTGTGATTATTTAGCTTATAGCAAGCTTTATTACAAACTTTTAATATCCAGACTGCCTCAGTGATGGGTGTCTCTCTAAAGCGTACCACAGATGTTACACTGTCTAAATCGATAGACACAACACGATAGTAGATTCCTCGTGTTCTGTGGTCCTATCTGTCCTCAGTGACAGTGAGATGGACAATATGGACAACAGGAAAAATCCTTACGATATGAATGGCCGGAATTTCCGGATAAGTGCAGTGGACAAGAGACAAAAACAATCATTTGACGATAGGCCTTACAGTATTACCGCTTTGAAGGACACAAAACGAGGTCTATGTGTACATGCTGACCACTGAACTGGTAAACCCGTTGCGCTAGATTATAAGTTAAAACAGTTTGCTACTATGTATAAAATGTATAATGTTTTGTATCAGCAATAAAGACTTAATAAAAAATACAAAAAAAAAAACGGTCAAGAGCGAGTCGGACTAGCGCAACGAGGGATCCGTTCCGATTTCTGATAAAGTGTGCTATTTAGAGACATCTTTCAGATTTTTCTCTATGCAAACTTCGGAGATAAGAGGGGGAGCGGGGGAACGGTATTTTTTTAAACATTTTTCATCAAAAGATGAAAACTATGGGGCCTAAAAAGAAAAAAAAAATGAGAATATGCAAACAGCACTGTTTCATATGATATCCCATATGCCCTATTCCCCACTTCGAATTTTTAAGACCCCGTTCAGTCACTGTTGCAAAAAAAATGATAGATTTCTTATTTGCAAAATAGTTGGGCAAACCTCATCTAAAACTGTTCCAAATTTCAAGTTAATAGCATTAGTAGTTCTTGAGATATCCAGCTGTGACAGACGGACAGACAGACAGACAAACAAACAGTCACACCATAAGGGTTCCTTTTTACAATTTTGGTACGAGACCATAAAAACACAAAAACAATAGATGTTTTATTGTCGTTACTGCTGCAGCCGTATAGCGATCCTCAAAGTGCTTTTGGAACTAAAGATATTTTATTTTTTTTATTTTTCCAACATAGGTAAGTACATTAATTTTTAACTTAAACAATTTTACTCGCCAAACTTTTAAGTTTGATGGCGAGAAGCGCTTGTAATTACTTACATAATAACATATAATATAATATACAGTCATGATCGACTTCAACAGTTCAGGCAACTAAATACAGAGTAAAAAAATATACACTGTATGTTTATAGTGTCGGTAATATGGATCGAATTCTGGGAAGTAATGGCATACGGCAAACTAAAGGAAAGAGCTCAGTTTTAACACAATAATTTTTTTTTAATTTTTCTTGCCACCTACTTATTAAACCTTAACTGATTAATTATGGAATAATTGTTCAAAATAATGACCATTGTTTTCAATACATAGCTGGATTCGACGTCTCAAGGATTGTACTGTATTCAGCATTACAATATTCCTCATAGTTTCGAATTTGGCCATCCACGACCTCTTGAAAAATTCACCCTGTATATGATTATACAGCTTCAATACAAACCTACGCCAACTTACGATGCTTCAATATTTTCAGAGATACAGACAGTTAGTGTTACTAGGCACTAAGAATAATGAGAGCAGTGGTGGCCCAGGGGTACCGGCCCCGAAACAGTATTGCTCGCGAAGGAGGAAGCGGAACGCGTGAGGGAGAGGCAAACAGCCGCGCCCTCGCGCCCCTAGCCGCCGTAGGAGACGCCCTGGGCGGCGGGAATCGATTGCCGATTCCCGGCCACCGTAGGCGCGGGCTTGCGGACGACGAGTAATGGGCAGCTCGCCGTCCGGTAAGGACCAGGCCCGGGTCGCCGGCGCGTTGTGTCCCACGCGCGCCTCAAAGAGATGTCAGCAGTGACGGGGTCAATTGGGCCGATGCCGCCGGGGTCGCGGGTAGTTCGAAAGAGATACCGTGGCCCTGGCACGGGCAGCTGAAGGACATGGGTGGGTTTTAGTCAGTAAAAGTCTGACACGCCCTCCCGCCTCTGCCCAGAGCGGGAGAAGTCATTTGATGATTTCCCATCGCACACAAAAAAAAAAAAAAAAAAAAAAGGCAACTAAATACAGGCTGACAAACGATTGTCCGGTCAATCGACCGAACGCAACACTCGCAACCATAGCCGCCACGCCACGACACAGCTGCAGTCTTCAATCCAGCAACTTCACAATTCGTTGTATAACGTTGCTAAATTGAAGAGCACAACTGCGCCTCAGCACGACGACCGTAGCGACAGGCACTACGTTCAGTCGGCCAACCAGACACGCGGTTCTTCCCGTCCACCTCCACTCAATTACCCAAACCGATGGAGCATACATACATAAACTCACGCTCCCCTCCCATGGGGGTAGGTAGAAACTAAAGAACAATGATAACTAAATGGTGGCTATACTCTAAAAGGTGTGGATTTACTTCTCGATAAAGTTAGAATCCTCGTTATCGAGAAATAAACTCCTTAACTTTGATTTTAACATACCTTTACTTAATTTGGAGTTTTGTCTTATCATGTCTATTTTATTAAATACTTTTGGCACTAAATATTTTGAAGTTCTTTCCCATAGTAATTTGTTAGTTTCGGTTGTACTAGTCTTTGCTCTCTTACACTTCTTGTATATATTTATTTTTAACAGGTATTTTTAACCGACTTCAAAAAGGAGGAGGTTCTCAATTCGTCGGAACCTTTTTTTTTAATTTTTTTTTTTTTTTTATGTATGTTCCCCGATTACTCGAAGATGGCTAGACCGATTTGGATTTTTTTTTATTTTATTCGAGAGGGTATACATCACAGTTGGTGCCATATAAAATTGATTAACTTTGCTTTGGTAGTTTTTGAGTTAGCTTCAATAATACGTATTTATTCCCCACTTTTATATGGATGATGTTCTAGTTTGTTTTGCAGGTAGTGGTATTAGAATTTGTGTGGGGCAGGTACCACAACTAAAAAGTGAAAAATAAAAACTTTTTTACAAAAAAATACAACCGACTTCCAAAAACAACACTACAAAGTGAAAAATAACTTTAATTTCGGAAGTCGGTGGCAAAAAACGAAAATACATTTAACTAGACACCGACTTCCGAAATTAAAGTTATTTTCACTTTGTAGTGTTGTTTTTGGAAGTCGGTTGTATTTTTTTTGTAAAAAAGTTTTTTATACTCATCACTGTAATAGTGTTCTAAACTTATCAAATATTCGACTTTCTTATCTATTGGTAGGATTTTACAAATGGAAAATAATTTTCATGAACTTAGCTAATATAGGACTTACTTGTTTCCGTAGGTATTTAATGTCTTTTACCCTCACTCCATCCAGACCTGGTGCTGTTTCACACGACAACATATTTATTACTTTTTCTATGTCTGACGAACTTACAGGAATATATCTAAAACTCACCTCACTCGGCTTAACATACTCGTAATTCTTTCTATCAAAAAACGTTACGTCACAAATGTTGTTTGTACAGATTTCAGAAATGCTGCCAGTTTTCCCTAAATGCCTCAATATCATATCGTCTAGACTAGTTTTATTTCGACCCAACCACGAGTTAATGTTTACCCATATTTTCCTAAAATCCCCATTACACTTTTTTATTTCTTCTTGTTTATACCTATTTCTTGCCTCATTTACAATTTTATTTACCGTAATTCTAAATTTTGTATATTCTAATCGCTTATTCATGTTTTTTGGTGATGCTTTCCATATTCTAAATCAGTTGTACCTACGACACAACATTTTATATAAATATTTTTATATATTTTATTTTTTTTATTTGAAGCGTGTATACACAGAAACGTGTGATGAAACACACTAACTTTTTTGTGCTATCAACGCGCATTCATTAAATATTCGTCTAATACGAGTAAGTACTTGTTACTAAATTATCTTAGCAGTAAGCTGTAAGGCTGCCGTCACTGAAAAAATATTACAAGTTTGGTCAATAGTGTTATAGTTTTTGTGTCCATTGTTTTTCAACTTTCTATAGGTACAGTCAACAAAAGAAATATCTAGGCAGGGTAGAGTAATATATTTTTATGTGAATTGCTTCATGTTCAATTTTATATATATTACTTGGTTTTTGCAATACTCCTACATTGTAACACACCAATACAAAATTGTATAATGTCACGAAATTGAACATGAAGCAATTCACATACAAATATGTTAGTATACCCTGCCTAAATATCTCTTTTGCTGACTGTACTACATTTATTATTTTTAGGGTTTCGTACCCGTAGTGTGCCAAATGGAACCATTACCAAGCCTCCGCTCTCCGTCCGTCCGTCTGTCTATCAGCGGGCTGTATCTCATGAACCGTAATAGGTAAACAGTTGAAATTTTCACAGATTGTGTATTTCTATTACCACTATAACAACAAACAATAAAATAAAATAAAGTTAAAAATTAAAGGGAGTCCATGCAAGAAAAGTGTTTTTTTTTTTAAACTGAAGTATTTTTAACCGACTTCAAAAAGGAGGAGGTTCTCAATTCGTCGGAACCTTTTTTTTATTTTTTTTTTATTTCTTTTTTTATGTATGTTCCCCGATTACTCGAAGATGGCTGGACCGATTTAGATTTTTTTGTTTAATTCGAGAGGGTATAAATCACAGTTAGTCCCATATAAAATTGATTGACTTTGCTTTGGTAGTTTTTGAGTTAGCTTCAATAATACGTATTTTTTCCCCACTTTTATATGGATGATGTTCTAGTTTGTTTTGCAGATAGTGGTATTAGAATTTGTGTGGGGTAGGTACACAACTAAAAAGTGAAAAATAAAAACTTTTTTACAAAAAAATACAACCGACTTCCAAACACAACACTACAAAGTGAAAAATAACTTTAATTTCGGAAGTCGGTGGCAAAAAACGAAAATACATTTAACTAGACACCGACTTCCGAAATTAAAGTTATTTTTCACTTTGTAGTGTTGTTTTTGGAAGTCGGTTGTATTTTTTTGTAAAAAAGTTTTTATATTGTACGATGGTACGGAAACCTTCGTGTGCGAGTTCAACTCGCACTTGGGCGGTTGTAATTCTTTTTGTATACAATTCCTAGATCAACTTCAAGATATTACATTAAATAAAAACGATTGTTCTTGGAAAGTAATAAAAGGATCTTTCTTCATTAGCAGTCTGGTCTTTATACTATTATGCTTTGTATAACTAGTTTATATTACTTAAGTGAGAAAATGGACGCTGATAATAGTATTTTATTCTTTGGCAAGATCTTTTTATAATAATCTTTCAAAGTTGAAAAGATATTCTTAGAGATACAACAATTCATCACTAATATGTAGTAACACAATAATTCTGACATATATATGGACAGTATAGGAGGAGCTCGTGGCTAAGTAATAACAGCTGCACGGGTCGATCTACCAGGTTAAGCTAAGCTGGCCGGGGTTGGTCCGTGGATGGTTGACCATCTTTACATACCGAGAATCCTCCATGCCTCGGAAAGGACGCTAAGCCGTTGGTCCCGGCTCTCATTCGTGGATCTTTGACAGTCGTTACGGGTCGTCAGAAGCCCGAAAGTCTGACAACCAGTCTTACCAAGGGGTATCGTATTACCCAGTCACTGGGTTGTGGAGGTCAGATAGGCAGTCATTCCATGTAAAATACTGGTATTCAGCTGCATCCGGTTAGACTGGAAGCTGACCCCTACATAGTTGGGAAAAGGCTAGGCAGATTGATTGTTATGGACAGTATATATTTTTAAGACTATTTGTTACCAGTTATTAAAATGGAGTAATATAATATTAGGTTACAAAAAAATCTCTAGACCTAATGAAACAATAGTTTTCTCTCCTCCAAATCATTCCTTTTGTGAAACAAAATCAACAAAAGATCTAAATGTCTGAAGATCAAAAAAGGTTTAAAATGACCTTCAAACGTCAAACGCGTTCTTTGACCTAGGTTTAGTAATAATTTCGGGTCTATATAACTGGGTCGCGCCGGCAATCTCCTAATACGGCTGCGGAAATCTCTTGTGATTCTAGTGACAATGGTGATGCGGCTTGGTGCATGCTCCAAGGTATAAGCGCATTTTAAAATTTTTTTTCATCTTCTAAACATTTTATACACTTCTGGACACATCTATTGGCCCACCTTAGAGTTTAGGTTTCGATGGCCCCTACCGAAATATGATTGCTAGATTGAACAAAAACTGTTGATGCAGTTTTAAACCTGATACATTTTACCATCTTTTTCGATCGTATTGTTTTAAATTTGAATTCAGAATACCATACGACATGGAGCTACGCCTAACAAGTCGGATATGCGCCTTGTTAAAGGCAATTGATTTTTGAATAAAAAACATGTTTTATCAAATAAAGGTTTAATTTAATAACGCGTGTTGCCTCCATGGGCATCTACCACAGCTCTCATACGATTAGGCATAGAGTTTATCAACCGCTCTATGAAATTTTAAGGGATCATCTCCCATTCCTCTTCTATGGCAGTTTTCAACTCCTGCATCGTCTGGGCAACTGGCTGACGAGCCCTAACACGTCTTTTTAGCTCGTCCCACATGTGCTCAATGGGGTTCATGTCTGGGCTTCTGGCTGGCCAGTCCATAACTGTGATGTTCACATCCCGAAGATATTCCCTGACAATGCCGGCCGCATGGGCTCTTGCATTATCATGCATAAAAAGGAAATTTGGGCCCACATAGTCCGCGTATGGTATCACGTGAGGTTCTAAGCACTCACGAATGTACCTTTCAGCATTTAATGTTGGCAGCCGTGGTCCTGTAACAACCTCAAGTTGAGTTTTGCCGCTCGCGGATATACCGCCCCAGACAGTCCATGAGCCACCGCCATAAGCAACCCTCTCTTCAAAGCAGCATTGTGCGAAACGCTTTCCCTTACGTCGGTAGACCTTCTTCCTTCCATCATTGCCATGTAACACAATTTTAGACTCATCAGAAAAGAGTACACGGCTCCAATCTTGCCGTGTCCAATTTAAATGACTGCGTGCGAAATGAAGGCGCGCTGTTCGGTGGGCTCGCGTTAGTTTGGGGCCATTAGCTGGCTTGTGTGGTACCATATCGCGTTCTTTTAACCTTCTCCGAACAGTTCGAGCGCTCACAGATACTCCGTGGAAGTCGCGAAGTTGGTTTTGTATCTCAATGGAGGTAAGGTGACGATTTCTCAAGCTGGTCGTCACGATGAATCGATCCTGCCTTTCAGTTGTGACCCGAGATCGTGGCCTTCCTTGGCGACGAACAAAGCCGCCAGTCTCTAGGTACCTCCGATAAACATTTCGGACCGCAGATCGACTTAAATTAAGTTGAGCACTCACGTTTCTTTGGCTGTGTCCGGCCTGAATAAGTGCCACAGCTTGGGCGGCGACTTCAGGTGAAGTATCCATAGATTATTGATAGAACTTCACCTTAATGTTAAGAATAAGTAATGTTTGTTGCAAAACCAAAGATATCAATCACTTTTTCAAGAATTAAATCCAAGTAAACCAATAAAACCAAGTTTTCTTAGTATTCGATTGTTTGATATCAACAAACAGGCTCCAAATTGTCTTTTGTTTCTTTAAATTCTGTGTTCGAAATTCAAAAAAAGACTATTGAATGAAATTGTGAATGTGCCAGGTTCAAAACTGCATAAAAACTTTTTGCTCGACCTAATATAAAATTTTAGCTAGGACCAAACGAAACTGAAAATACAAGGTGGGCCAAAAGATGTGTCCAGAATTGTATTACTCTAGCTGACCCACCAGACGTCCTGTCAAAATTTCAATAAATCGAACGGCAGGAAAACAAATGAACAACTGATTATAAAATTAATTCGAATTTAGAATTTTAAATAGAATGAAAGATTCCCGACTGACGCGGTTGCCTGTCCAAATTTCATGTATGAGAAAATTAATTTTCTTCATATTTTTTTTTTATTTTCCTATGTTTTTGTTAGTTATTCTGCTATTCTAACGGAAAAAAATACAACAAATCAAAAACCATGAAAATCGGTCCAGCTGTTCTCGAGTTATAAGTGTTCGAAGAAACCTGACTTTGTTTTATATATTATATATATGTCGGGAAGTCAGAATTTACTCAGTTAGATTTAGACAGACACGTGGGCAGAAGATGGGTTTCGTGCAATGAAAACACACCGAGTGCCGATACACGGTGTTTAAAATCACAATCTAACACAATCACTAAGCACAACGAATCGAATACAGTTCCGTGGCGTAGTAACCCCGATGTTGCTCCGATGCGATCCGACACTAGACTGTCCTGCTCGCCATGAGGTTAGAACATCACGACTCTGTAGAAGCGCGCTGTAGGCGTGGGCACCTCACGTGATGTCGCCAGTGGCGCGCTTGCGATTCGTTACGCGTCCGTACTATTGACCGGATCCGACATATAAATACATAAACTCACGCCTTCTTCCAATGGGGGTAGGCAGAAACTACAGAACGCCAACTACAAGGTCCTTCCTACATACCTTTCATTGTTGCCTCGTATACATTGTATATTAAATCAATCTGCCTAGCCTTTTCCCAACTATGTTGGGGTCACCTTTCAGTCTAACCGGATGCAGCTGAATGCCAGTATTTTATATGGAGCGACTGCCTATCTGACCTGGAAGAAGAACCTATGGAAGAAGAAAACGTGTTGCGCCGACCCCAAGTAATATGGGATAAGGGCAGGAAGATGATGACTGCCTATCTGACCTCCACAACCCAACTAATGGGTAATACGATACCCCTTGGTAAGACTAGTTGTCAGACTTTCGGGCTTCTGACGACCCGTAACGACTGTCAAAGATCCACGAATGACAGCCGGGACAACGTGCTTTCCGAGGCACGGAGGAGTCTCAGTATGTAAAGATGGTTTATATTTATTTATTTATCTACTTACATATGCCATAACAGGGTAACCCAATGCGGTACATGCGCTTATCCTAAAATTAATCTAAGCTAATCTATAACTAATTATAAATAATGCATTCCTTGTGAATTCACTCAGAGAGCAACAGAATAAATCCGTCTCACTCGCTATGAGGTTGAGCGTGCGCAGTGCACGCGACAGGGGCGCCTCCCTTAAAAGTTTGGTCCGAGCGCGTGGTTCCACCAGCAGAGGCGGCTGCCGTCGTCGCCACACATAGCTGTCCGGCACGCACAGACTCACCTGTCCTAAAATAACTGCATTATGCACCTTCCCTCTCAGTAGTTTAAATATATACGAGGTGAGTGCAAGATCCCTCCTAACCCTTAGCTCAATGTATCCTACCATACCTAATATAAATAAGGTTGGATACATTAACGGGTAAAAGGGATAGACTCCGTAATAACGCTTATATAAATATCTTATAAACTTATTTTGTACCCTCTCCAGCATGAGACTATATTTAGCTTCATGCGGAGCCCAGATGACCGCATATTATAGTTTTAAATAAGAAATGAAATGAAATTAAATGTTTATTTCTGTAAGTAGATCTTTTAAGACACTTTTAGACGTCAATATTTTACAGCTAAATGGCGCCGGCATTTCCTAACATATTGGTCCTTGAGAAAAAATGCCGAAACAAACTCAGAGGTTATGGTCTCTTTTAAAGTTCAAACATTATATTTATTAGGATTTTATGTGAGTCTAACAATGCAGGGCCATGTTTCGAAGGACCTTTTGAAGAAGTGTCGCGTAAATCCGCTGATAAGAGCTGCTCAGGACCGGTCGGTGTGATTATGTTTGGGAGGCCATAGCCAGCAGCGGGCTTCTTTACACTGACATAGTGACAATTATAGTGATTTTTAGCCGCACAGCATTATCAACAATATTGATTAAGTTTACGTTTTTTTTTTTTTACTTTTTATAATTTTAATCTCTTAGCTTTTTAAGTATTATCCAACTCTCCAAGATAGTAAACCTTGACTATTATATTGGTTTATGAACTACATGAAAATAAGTAAATATTTGTTTTGTCTCATTTATATATTATTTTCAAATCACAAGTGACTTTATATCTCTCGCAATTCTACGTATATTTTCACTTCTTCCTTCTTCCCTCTCGTGCCTTACACCGTCTCCCACGGAAGTGTTTCGTGGCTTTATTTCCGTCACGCCGTAAAAAAGCCAGCTCCAAATACCAGCGCTGTTTGCTAGAGGTCGCCTTACTTATTTGGCTTCCTTCGCGAACCATGGCAAGGGTATTGTGTAAATAAAATGGACGACGATTGTAAGATCGTCTAATAATCATTGATAGTAGATTCTACTTTTATGTAGGTTTTATCGTCAATATTCATCAAATAAAGTCATTTATTCAAACTAGGCTGAGAATCATCACTTTTCAAACGTCAAATTTATATAAAACCGTCCCCCAAAACGTCTGACCTTCACCACTTCCTAGTGCTTTAGCTGGGAAGAAAAAGTGGCGCAACAAACTTTCCAGCAGCACAGCTGTCTGTTCAGTTAGAAGAACTTGATTTTATTCAATCGTATGCAAAGTAATTAACATTAAAAAACACAAAACATTCAATTAAATTATTTACCTTATGTCAGCTAGCACACGCCAATATACAAACAATAAAACAATGAAAACTATACTCAAGCAGAAATTAAGAAATGCTGGGTTTTCCATAGAAACTTTCATCCCCTATATCATCCCCTGTAGGATTATTTTTTGTCCATGTCCTACTACAGGATGCTATCTATAGCCTTGCCGAATTTTAACGAATTCCGTGCAGTTTTGTGAATTTTAAAATCAACCCCTATTTTCCCCACATTTAATATTTTTTATTGTCTGACTGATGGATTAAATAGAATTTCTTTTTTTTACCCAGGCAACATCCCTATTGTTGAGATCGCTAGCTAACCACATATACGTGGTACCTATCTCATTAAAAAAAAATATTGTAATGAGTAGATTATGTCAATAATAAAATAAAATAAAATAAAAATAAATTGATTTATACAGTAAGTAGGTAAGTTTAGTTAAGTAAATCGATGAAACCTTTAGTTCTATTGTTGTATTATATGGTAGAACAAGACTCGAGCTGCTTGGGTTGCTAAATATTGGTGTTGTTATCTTGTAACCGAAATAGCAGCGGTTGTTTTGCAGTCGTGTAGCGGTAAATAACGTGAAGGATTGCGCAATGCGATGGTAGCTAGATACTAGCTGCGCTCCGCGGTTTTACCCGCGTAGACCGGCATAAAAAGTAGCCTTTGTGTTAATCCAGGGTATAAGCTATCTACATAGCAAATTTCATCCAAATCGTTCCAGACGTTTGAGCGTGAAGAAGTTACAAACACACGCACACACACTTTCGCCTTTGTAATATTAGTGCGAAGTGTGATAGACAAGGTGGAGGCGAAAATAAATTATTCTTTGTATAATCTAAAGATGTTCCCAGTTTGCAAACAAATATTCAACCAAATATATCCAATAGTTGAGTCACTATAGCTAGTCAAAGATTGGCAAAGCCCATAGTCGGCTCATCATTCCACTCACGCGCCCATTACCGGTAGTGAAAACTTGAAACGTCCCGTTGCACGAAACGTCAAAAAGGGGTGGAGCGATCGCATTTCGCGTCTTAGTTTTTTATTTTTTGGAATTTTGTGTGTGGACTCACCCCTTACGTTCCAAGTATTTTGGAAAGGTGGTTAAGTGTAGTATATTTTTGCCACAAGCCGTGAGGCTGTATCGGCCTTACGAACAATGTTAGTCTGTGGTTGAAAATCAGTTTGCAGCACGGGAGGCGCGCGCGGGGTGTGCGTTTTTTTACCGAGATTATTCGCATTTAAAAACTTTGAAAGATCAAAGGTAAATAATAGTATGATGTCATTTGATTATTTGACTATGTGGCAATATTTTATTTGTTTAAAAAAAAAACACTTTTTTATTTCTATGTCACACTAATATTATTAAGGGAAAAGTTTGTGAGTGTGTGTGTGTGTGTATGTATGTTTGTACTTCTTCACGCTCAAACGGCTGGACCGATTTGGATGAAATTTGGTATGTAGTTAGCTTAAACCTTGGATTAACACATAGGCTACTTTTTATCCCGGTCTGCGCGGGTGAAACCGCAGCGCGTAGCTAGTTAAGATATAATTGATAGTTTCACAATAGTCCTTTGTATTGCTAGTTTTTCCATTTATTGTCGTATTGTCATCTCCACATTGTATAAGGTTTAGCAATTAAACTAAACACTACAGAACAGATTCTAATAAAACTAAATCTAATGCTATTTTTCATCATAATAAGTAAAATGTCATGGACACTAGCTTTAAATGAATGCCATTTACCTCCCTCATTGCTTTACAAGGCTCACCATCTCAAGTTACACAATAGAGTCACCAATTTGATAGCCGACGTAAAATGAAACATGGCGAGCTTATTACGGATGTTTGTTGACGTTGCGAGATCGAACTCGATAAGATTCTATTACTTTTGTATCTTGTACGTCGCTGACTTACGATTTACGAGTCGCGGTCGTAAATCCTATGTAGTAGAAAACTGCAGGTTTAGAAATAGATAACACGTGTTTTATGTGTATATAACACGTGTTTTATGTGTATATAAAATCAGGAATGCGTCAGGGATAGTGGTAAATATAGTGCGAGAATTCTTCTATATAGCACAACATATTGTAGGTACTAGGTACCCAACAAAAACTTGATAAGACCCGAGGGGCAATTCCCGTGCCGCCCGGGTCGCGGGTAGTTCGAAAGAGATACCGTGGCCCTGGCACGGGCAACTGAGAAGTCATTTGATGATTTCCCATCCACAAAAAAAAAAGGGGGCAATTCCCGTATTTTTAACAACGTTCGCAATCTCATCTCAGTCTCAATCTGTCAAAAATTGTATAGAGTTTACCTACATTTTTGACGTCTGATTGTCGCTGGCATGAGATTACGACTTGAATTTGATCGTTTTTAGTTACAGTGACATACGTAATAATAAACGTGTATCAATCTGCCAAGCCTTTTCCCAACTATGTTGGGGTAGGCTTCCAGTCTAATCGGATGCAGCTGAATACCAGTATTTAGCGTGGAGCGATTGCCTATATATTTATTTATGTCAGACACAATGATCCATAGTTATGTTAGTACAGGTACCTACTTAAAAATTATGTTAGTAACAACAGAATAAAATACACGCCACATTAATACTATTGTAACTAAAATTGAAATACTTATAATCAATTTGTAAAATAATCTTAATAAAATCACAAAAAATATTTAAAACACATAAGTACATTACACATTTAAAATAATATCAATTAAGAAATTCATAATGGAAATATAATTGAACAATAATCATTTAATAAATGGTGACGAACTGGCATGCAGGTGCATCCACCTCTCCAACAGCACCGAGTCCCACCGCTCGGACAATACGCTCAGGATACTGTTAGTGCTGAATCGGAAGCGACTTAGCAGCGAGGCGCTCCGTTTCCTAATAATAGCATAAAAGTCATCAGTTTGCGCCTGCGCGAACATTGTTGAAGCGCTGCAAAAACTGCCTATGACCTCCACAACCCAGTTACTGGGTTACACAAACCCTTGGTAAGACGTTATCTGATTTTTGGGCTTCGGATTAGCCGTAACGATTGTCAAAGATCTACGAATGACAGCCGGGACCAACCGCTTAACGTGCTTTCCGAAGTACGGATTGGTCTCGATACGTAATGGATGGTCACCCATCCACGAACCGACTACGGCAAGCATAGCTTAACCTTCGATCGACACGTTTGACTGTTATTATTTAGTGAAATATATGTAAATTGCTAAAACTTGTCTAAACTAGCAAAAATAATATTTGGTGTGACACACTACAAGACCGCAATCAATCACTTTCGTGTCACAATTTTCCAGATTTTCTGGTGTTTTCCAACTTGTCTAAAACCCAATATTATTTGCTGTCCTCCGCATAGCATAAACTATGCGAGTCGACTTTAACCCAGATTTTACCTTGATGCGGGTTGAATATTAAAATTGTACTCGGAGCGACTGCCAACCGACCTTTAGAACCTGGCTAAGGAATATCGACAGCCAGTTTAAAACGGTGATTATTATTTATTACTAGCTGCGCCACGCAGTTTCACCCGCGTAAACCGGGATAAAAAGTAGCTTGTGTTAATCCAGGGTATAAGCTATCAACATACCAAATTTCACCCAAATCGGTTCAGCCGTTTGAGCGTGAAGAAGTAACAAACATACAAACACATACACACACTCACAAACTTTCGTCTTTATAATATTAGTGTGATTAAAAGCTTGTGATGTCCCACTGCTGGGCAAAGGCCTCCCTACTCTCTTTCCACTTCTTTTTGTTAAAAGCTGCGGTCCAGTTCTTGTTAAAGAGTCCAGCTCATCCCACCATCTCCGACTGGGCTTGCCGCGAAGTCGATTGCCATCAACAGGGACCCATTGGGTCGTAAGTTTGGCCTATTGGTCGTCTGACATTCGACAGATGTGTCCAGCTATTTCATTTTAACGTGGCAGATTAGGTAGTTTTAATTAAACAATGCACTGCATTTAATTATGTAATACCAATGACACCCTTACTTTCCATCTACGTTCATAAAAATAAAAAACTTTTTAAAATTACATTCTTTTAAATATATTAAAGAACAGTGGTGTCCCGGTGGTAACGGTCGTGACTTACGAGTTGTAGGTCGTGGGTTCGAACCCAGGCAGGCGCTTTACTTTGTGTAAATTATTTTCTTTGTGAAGGAAAACATCGTGAGGAAACCGGCATGTCCTAGAACCAAAAATTCGAAGACATGTGACATCTACCAACCCGCACGGGGACCGCATGGTGGATTACAGCCCACTCCCCTCACCGAGAGGAGGCCTGTGTCCCAGCAGTGGAGTGGGAGTGGCATTATAGGGTGGTTATGTGAAATAAATGATTCTGATTTTGAAAACTTATAAATGGCCTTCAACTGCCTTGTAAACAGGTAGCTTAAAGTCTAAATGTTACGAATAAAATAAAATTAACAGCATCAAAATACAGTTTCAAATGCTACCCCAAAAAACTTCGATATAATAAATACCTAGTAAAAAAATACATAGTACCACTTTTCTGCGGTAAGATTTTACAGCATTTACGAAGTGATAAATTCTTTATTTTTCTTTTAACTTAAAAAGTATTTTGTCTGCATTTTAAAAGTAACTTTTACGTGTTGTTGCAGGTTTATTGTTTAAATTTTATATTCACAACGTTTACAGTGCTCATTTTCTTGCTCGCTTAACGCGAAGACAGGGGAAACGACTCAATGCTGGGTAGAATATAATATTATGTAACACGTACAGCGTGTAGTAGTTTGGTTTGATAGCATTTTAGTGTTGGAACTGGATTTAAACGAGATATTAGAAGAAGCAAAACGAGTAAGCAAAAATAGTGCCTAAGTACCTACGTGCCTTCTGTAGTTTCTGCCACCCCCAGAGGGATAATAGCGTGACTTTATGTATAGATAAATAAAGTAGCATAACAAAGATACGATTTTCATATTTTTCCGTAAAAAATAATTTGTACTAGATGTCGATGGTCCTGAATTTAATCGGTTTGGAATTAGTTTTTAGATTTTCCATCAAAAAATTCTCTGTAACAGCCCGGGGTAAATTGGTTAACGCTTTCGTTCGCGCCTGACGTCTATAGACGTCATAACAATAAAACTTCTATTGTGCCTCGTTTACCGCCCGCGAGCCAATTAAACGCAGTATAAGAAGTTTATAAAGCTGAGCGACCACTGGTCCGCGCCGGCCGCAACGGACGCATGGCCCGCAACGGTTTTGGTTTGTTCGTACTATGAAGAAATGAAAATGCATGCGGTGCCGGTAGTAAACGCAGTGATGAATTCGTAGAAAGCAAACCGAAATCCGTTGTGTGCCGTGCGTGCGTTGCGGCCGGCGCGGACCTGTGGACGCTCACCTTAAGAATTCCTTATTTAGACAACAGTATTTAGAAGTCCAGACGTGTAATTAATTAATTAGTGAGCCCCAGGTTTAGAGCTCACCTTGAAACTAAACTTACTAGGAACATTACACTGAAATTATGGAAAGAGGAGTGACGCAACAAAAGCCTTATTGACCAAGTATGTTTTTTTTTTCTCGGTTCTCCAAGTTGAAATACACGTCCATTTATTATGAGACCACTTTAAGAACCGGGAAGTCCTACTGAAAAAAAAAAAGTTGAAGTCGGTTGGTTTGATCAAAATCCTACAAATACATGATTTTTGCTATCATTCCGAGGTACTTATGATCAATTCAAATCAAATCGATTTTTCTCGATTGTTTCAATTAATCTTTGTAAAATTTTATCTTTGTGAATGCACCTAAAGTCCTGCCTATTTGTCGATAAATCTAGGCTGACTTGATCTAAACCTCATAAATCCAAAACGGCTTGTACCAAAACCGTTATCTCCATATCTCGTTAATAACAGTAGCTATTTTCGAAAACATTTCACTACCGTATTGATAGACAATTTTTCTATAAAATCATAAAAAAAATAATATTCAAATAATTATAAAGGTTTTTTTTTAATTTTCTAAAAATTATTACATAATGGATTTAACGTTTTTTGATTAGATGCTCCTCATTGTTTTAAAAATATTGTAAAGCAAAGCAAATATGAAGCAAAGGCCTGTTTTAAACTCTTTTAAAAGTAGACAGGGCACATTGATGCCGAAAAACGTCCACTTGCATTCCTAGACATTATGCAAGACCAACCATCGTCAGAATGTTCAGTTTTATCTACTACTGGCATCTCATCCCATTTCCATGGCCTTCACTGGTTCATCGGTCCTCCACAAACAATTAATGAGAGAAAAAAAATAACTGCCGCTTCTTCTGTTCGTACCTACTCGTATTAAAACATTGGAAAATTGTCGAAAAAATAATATGAAGAAAATTTATTTTCTAATACATGAAATTTGGGCAGGGCAATGTCTGTCAGGAAACTTTCATTCTATTATATAGAATTCCAAATTCAAATTAATTTTATAATCAGTTGTTCCTTTGTTTTCCTGCCGTTCGATTTATTGAAATTTTGACAGCACGTCTGGCGGGTCAGCATGTAGTATTCTAAAATCAATTGCCGACATTCATACTCAAATCAATTTTTTTTTTTCACATTAATTGGCTCCAATTAATCTTTTTCATATTTTTTACTTTTTTACTTTAAATTTATTTGAGCAAAAAATCGTAGTTTAATTCTTAAAATATAAATTAAGTTTTCCAACACAATTCAAAATGTCTCAGCTTGCGCCTTCGGGAACTTCGCGAGTTTACGTTAGAATATTCATAGCTAAGACAGGATATTGCCTGTCAGGTCAGCTAGTATCTATATTACATTATAAAATTAAAGTCGCCTTTCGTGTCTGTTTCTGTGACCGCGTTATTCTTCTTAACTACGCAACAAATTTTAATGTGGTTTTCACCATCATTTAGAGAATGTATTCCGGAAGGTGCACGTGTATAATATACTAGCTTTTCCCGCACGGCTTCACCCACGTGGATGTCTGATAATATCCTACGGGAACGTACTACCCGGAATTCCGTCCTTATTTCTTGTCTACATTATAAAGGGAACCTCTGTGCAAATGTTCAGCTTTCTAGGTCCAAGGGTTAGGGCTGGGCGTTGATGAGTCAGTCAATTAGTCAGTCAGTCAGGACTACTCTTTTTATTTATATAGATTAATAATAAACTTACTTTTAATATGGAAATCCCCATGTTTTGTCAAATTGCGAAAATCGTGCGAAGCGGGGTGGGTCGATAGTTAGAGATGAAAAACTAATATAAATACATACACATTCTTGCTGTTCAAACTTTCTTCTCAGGTACTAGCTATAAATAAACCCTTCTATCCATCTTCTGTAATATCAGTCAGACGCCACGTCAGCGAGTCACCGGGACTCCTACATATGACAATATTAAAACACCTGTTCCACGACGATGGATTATGTAATGTCAGGTCTCATGCATCGCGTCAGCGATATTTTAAAGTTTAATATAAAACGATCCCTTGAATTTTTAAAATAATTTAGCTAAGTCCTTGTGTTGTTGTTGTTGTTGTTTTGTTTGTTGTTGTTGTTTGTTGTTAGTAGCAAAATGTTTTTATCAATTATCAGACCCTAGCGAAAATTTTTTTATTTTTATTACAAGTTACTTAATTATCTTAATTACAATGTACAAGCTAACACTAAAATATATATATTATGTACAAGTATATAATAAAAAATAAAAAGGGGAAGAGCTCATAGGGCATCAAAAAATTCGTCCACATCGCTGTCAATGGGAAAAGTGCCCAAAAGGCTGGCAGCATTACCACGTTGGATGGCAATGCTAATTCTTTGGGCTAAAAATAGGCCAGCCCTCTGGTCCCGTGTAGATCGACCAACCGCTTGGCGATGTCCCGAAAAACTCGATGAGCACTCGGACCCCAAGGCCCTAGTGTTTCAACCAGACATTATCAGACCCTAATAATTTGCTACGGAATTTTGTGCAAGTGCAAATTGATACTATAGTATATTGAGTTATAATTACAGTAAAAATGCCCGGCTAGATTGTAATCAATTATTAAGTACTTATGTTCTTATTAATAAAAGAAAAAAATAATGTGTTTATTAGTAAACGTATTAACAAGGGATTCGTTTTGATAGTGTGCCTCAAAATTACATGAACAAAGGATGTTTTGAGCTCGAGATTTCTTTGTACAAGACAAAGCTACCGCTATAGAAGATTTTAAAATATTTGTGTGAGATTTATTGTTGTAATATATTTTTTACATTGATTGTGCACTTTATAAATCTTCTATTTTTTAATCTTCTTCTTTTTTCTTCTTTTTCTTTAACATTTTTTTTTTATTACTATTTTTATTATTATTTTCATCATCTTCATCAAGGTGATCCTTCAGGGATCACCTTGATGACGTTGGACGTTTAGAGATCACTTTCACATATAAAAGTAAAGAGAAAAAAAAAACAGCCAAGTGCGTGTCGGACCACGCACAATGAAGGATTCCGTAGTTGGGATGAATTTATTTCAAAAACCAACTTAACATTGTAGTTGAAAAACATGACTGTTTTCCCATACATCGATATACGTTACGGTCAATTCTCCAACTGCAATTTAAGGCGATTTCATATACTAATTTATAAACCCAAAACCCCCAGGGGGAGGGGGGGGGCGGGTTAGTTGGGAACCCCATAGGTTCACAACTACTTATGATGATTTTTTTTCCATCGGATGATGTTTTTTACGTTTATGTTTATATATATATATATATATATATATATATATATATATATATATATATTATAATAAGCTTATATACCTATTATGTAAAGGATTTTTCCTTATGCACACATGGGGTTCAGTTGGCCTCTAAGGAGTTAAGTAAGTTTGTAATCACAACAAAAAAGTATGTGATTAAACAACAAATGAACAATTTTAGGACTTCTTCGTTTATTTGTGCTGTAAGACCTTGCTTCTTGCCAAATTCCATGATTCTAGGACCACAGGAAGTACCCTAAAGGTTCTGATTTACTTCGCTAGTAGTATCATAATATTTCGCATAAATGCCCCTATTTTTTTAATACGTTAATTTAGAAGCTTGATTTTTTAGAGCTACAAAGGACCGTAGACTTACGTACCTATTTGGTATTCATTTCAACTTGATACCTCCACGCGTTTCCGAGAAAAAGAGTCTTGACAGAAAGACAGACGGTCAACGAAGTAATCCTATAAGGGTTCCGTTTTTGCTTTTGAGGAACGGAACCCTAAAAATTGACAGTCTCGTCATACTTTATTGGCGGATCCTAGCTACTAGGAGCTGTTAAACTTGTCTTCATCCAGTATCCTTGGAAGCAATTTCCGGACATGAAGCAGTAACCTGAACATGTACCTTATATTTAAGTAGGTACTAACATTCTTTCGAAACGTGCTAACAGTTCTGGGGTGTTTTAAAGTGCATCGATACTAGCTGCATTCACTTACATTAATAGTGGTGTAAATATTGAATTAGGAAATATCTAAAGATGGTAAGTCCGGACGTCAGATGTGTGGAGAGGAGCTCGTGGATAAGTAATAACAGCCGTACGGGTCGATCCATCAGGTTAAGCTACGCTTGCTGGGGTTGGTCTGTAGATGGATGAACATCTTTACATACCGAGAATCCTTCGTGCCTCGGAAAACACGTAAAGCTGTTGCTCCTGAGTGTCATTCGTAGATCTTTGACAGTCGTTACTTGTCGTCAGAAGCCCGAAAGTCTGACAACCAGTCTTACCAAGGAGTATCGTATTACCCACTAACTGGGTTGTGGAGGCCAGATAAGCAGTCGCTCCATGTAAACTGGTATTCAGCTTTCGGTTAGACTGGAAGCCAACCCCAACATAGTTGGGAAAAAGCTAGGCAGATTGATTGATTGATTGGCAGCCGGGCATATTATAAGTTGGGGGATTACATCGCTGACAAAAATGCTTGGCTGAATGCTTGTCCTGCTCCACAAGGACGCATTAACTAATTGATTAGCATTCGGAAATATTGTTGGAGCTGCTGAAGATTAAGATGAGAGAAAACTTTCTTTGCATTGTTTAAATTCAATCTCTTAGTATTATATAATTGCTAGCATATGCATAGCACGTGTGTGAGCACTATGTAGCTACTATTAAGCTACCATTTACTGGGTACGTCTTTCACTGACTTGAATGTGCCCTGGCGGTTGAGAGTATGTCATGCTCACTCAAATGTCTCGCTGGTGGTGGCGTGTGTTGAATCATTAAGTTCCCTTCAAAATGGTTGAGCTAATTGGTGCTGATCCATGCGTCATGTTCGTGAACGGGCGCCGTCAGTTGGGACTGGTCGTCTCTTAGCTGCCATGGCTTATTTATAATTTTTATATTTAATTTAGTTGTTTTAGTTTTAATCTTTTTACTATGGACGCTTTTTAACGTGCACGTCTTTCTACATTGTTCTCACATGTATGATTTCAAAATGAACGATGTAACCAATATTTTGTAAAAATATTATGATTTAAAAGAGTGTCCGTGGAGTTTCTTGCCCGTTCTTCTCCATAGGGATCAACTACACTTTGGAATGGGCAACTAGCTTCATCTTTCTGACTGACCGACCCATTGACAATTCAAAAGTGCCTGTAATTGGTTTATTTGAAATAAATGCTTTGAGTTTGAGTTTGAGTCAGGATGTTTAATGTATCAAAGTTGATTCGTTCAGTACGTAACTTTGATAGCTTAAATGGAATGTGGTATATAGGTATGAATATAATCTATATTACATGACATCTACATTAGTTAACGATCATCATTCGCTCTTGTCTAGACAAAAACATACTGATTGCTTATCTAATTGTATAATTGATATTTATTTTCATGACATTGATTTTACATTCTGTTATTATTTTAACTCACACACTGATTTTTACTTATGGACATTTTTCAGAAAATCGTATACTTTTATAATGTTTGTAGCTATTGCTTCATTTTTAATTCTTTTTACGTATTGTTGTATAGTAATTTTATTCACATCGCATCGCGGTGCATCGTCTTCACATATCAATCTGCCTAGCCTTTTCCTAACTATGTTGGGGTCGGCTTCCAGTCTAACTGAATGCAGCTGAATGCAAGTATTTTACTGGGCAATAATACGATACAATAGGATACTGGTTGTCAGACTTTCGGGCTTCTGACGACCCGTAACGATTGTCAAAGATCCACGATTGACAGCCGCAGCCGGGAACAACGGCTTAACGTGCTTTCCGAGGTACGCAGGAGTTTCAGTATGTAAAGATGTGACCATCGTTCCTCAGGCCAACCCCGGCAAGCGTAGCTTAACCTTATAGATTGACCCGTACGATTGTTATTATTTAGCCACGAGCTGCTCTTCAATTAATGTGTACAAAATATTGTAAAAAAAAAGAGTAACGGAGCAGTTTTTACCCATTCTTCTTCATACGAAACTACCTTTTGGGAGGGGCAACCAGAATCAATTGAAATAAATAATAATTACTTTTTCCCATTGACAGCGATGTGGACGAATTTTTTGATGCCCTATGAGCTCTTCCCCTTTTTATTTTTATTATATACTTGTACATAATATATATATTTTAGTTTTAGCTTGTACATTGTAATTAAGATATATAAATATGAAAAAAAAATCCAATTGAAATAAATGGTTTGACTTTGACTTAGACTTTCATGCATAAAGGTGAGCTTATCTCACAATTATCTCAAATATTGAAAGAAATTAATAAAAGGTTAAGTTATTTGTTTATCAACCGACTTTTATTAGCGTAAATAAACCATCAAATCGTAATGAACAATGAGATTCGCCAAAGTTTTTCAACAAGGGTTTAATTTATTTGCCATTAAACTGATATAAGAGAGCTTGTATTTTTTTTAAATAAATTGCTATTGAAATAAAAGCTTTGTTAAGCTTTAAAGTAAACTAAAGCAGTTAATTTCAATACTAGCCTTAACTATTCATTAAGCTCGAAAACCACTCTACCTCCCCAGAGTCTATTTTATTTTAACGACTCCAATTCTAAACTAGACCAGTTCCATTCAATATCCAGGTCCAATTACAGATACCTCTCGGGCTAAATTAGTCTGTTTCCAATAACGTTATTAAGTACTAGCTGCGCCTCGCGGTTTCACCCGCGTAAGTCTCGAACCCGTAAAAATATCGGGATAAAAAGTACCCTATATGTAAATCCAGGGTGTCAGCTACCTCCTTATATTTTTTTTTTGAAAATTGGTCTATCCGTTTGAGCGTGAAGAGGTAACAAACACACACACGCACAATCTTCCGCCTTTATAATAGTGTGATTGTTACTAATTCATATTGTGTATTACTTAAAACAGTGGAATGAAAATTAAGTTATTGACATGACTCGAATGATGCAGTGGCTGAACCATCATTGGGATCTGTGTGTTCACGGTTATAAATACGGGTTGTTCGAAAGAGATACCGTGGCCCTGGCACATTGAACTGAAGGAGCACGGGTGGGTTTTAGTCAGTAAAAGTCTGTTTCGCCCTCCCGCTCCGCCCAGAGCGGGAGGTCATTTGATGATTTCATATCCACAAAAAAAAAAAATGGCGGACTTCATAACTTTAACGATATAATGGCGCCGATTCTCTTGTCACAAATACCTCTAAACTAGATTAAAAATTACTAAAATTTAGTTTATTCCTGTCAAACGACGATTTCCCATTCTGAAATTGATTAAAATGACACAACTTAACTAAATTTTAGTTTGACAGCACTGAGATTGTACTGAGATAATAATTTAGTGAAAATGGCAATTTTGCTATTCTGTATTTGACGTTTTTTCACCTAAAATTTTGATTGTCAAACTAAATCAGACTATTTTTAATCGCGATTAAAAAGGTGTGGAATAATATTAGTTGTCATGAGCTTAAATTCACACCAACACCTTGACTTCAAGCGCAAAAACCTCCGCTAGGAGTAATAGTGTTCTGTGGCAAAAACAGTACTGTATTTTTTTTTTCTTTTCCATATATCTCGAAAACGGTGTGTCCTATCGCAAAAATAATGAAAATTTGGCCCCCCTTTATAAGCCCATAAACCCCTAAACCTCAACACGTAGGTACCAAAAAAAAAATCCACAAAAACACGTTAAAGCTGCCCCGTCCCTGCCCCCCTCCAGCTCTAAAAAATACATATAATCTGACACGTTAACGGCGCCGATGTCAGATTGTCGGTAAACAAAATATGACAAGCCGTCTCACTTTTCATAGTGATTTCGTTAGTTCCAATTAAAGCCACCGGGTCAAATATACTACGAGCACTATACCACGCGGAGTCACGATTGTCAAACTCCATTTTAGTTGTGTCAAAATTGTTTCTAAATTTAGAGGTTTTTTTTTGCAGAATAGTTCTAAGATTCTCATAGCCAAAAGTAAGGAATTTTAGTGATAGTTTAGTTAGTTTAGTTCGGTGTACAAGAGAATCGGCACCAATATTCCATCTATTTAGAGAGTCTATTTAAGTATTGTTGCTAAACTTAGTCCAGACCAATCAAATCTAGAACACAGGTAGCTAGGTCGTTCGAATAAATAGCCTCAATTATGTAAGATCCATAAACAGTACAGTATAGGTCGTTGCCGGCAGCCTGTTATTTATTAAAGGCAAATTGTGGGTAACGTGCAATAATAGCAGGATGTGACGTCATACACCTCTGCTTGGAGCCTTTGTTGTTCTAGATGTATGCATGTTTTATGTAGATATGGTATGAGATTTTGGAAAAAATAAGGATTTTTTTCGTAATATCCTGTTGGGGATACGCATCGTTTTGTCAGCTTTATATGAAGATTATTCATGGCAATTAAACATATTTAATTGTTTCGTTGTTTATTATGAATCTGAAGTAAAAATGTCACTGTCAAAGAAATTATATTCCTTTTTGGCACTTCGCCACCAATGAAAAAACAATGGTCAGGGTTATTTTAAATTGCCTAGCTAAACGCCGCAGATGCGTATTGATATCTAAGCAAGATAAAATTAAAATAAATATGTGTTTTTCTTCTCTCTTTTTTTTTTTTTTGTTATTGGCATCTTGTTTTTATATTCATCTAATTATACTTTTGTGCGTTCTGCTGTCTTTTGAGTGCACCAATTATATGTTTTATCAATAAAACTATTTAAATTAATTTGATGATTTTTTGTGGGGTCGTAGACCGCACTTATTGCAGTCACTTGAAATAGATATCAGTTTATAAAATCTGTTTTTTTTTTATTTTTGTTAACTGCACATACGCGATGGGTATCAATATCTAAACACGATAACATACGAAAAAAAAAAAGAAATTGTATCTGTTTGTTTTCCAAATAAAATAAAATAAAACAGTTTTTCTCAACTCATACTTCAAGTAGCAACACTAGCAACAGTCGTTGACCTTCCAAAAAAAGACTTGAAATATTTTAATTTGTTATTTCATCGTGTTTAGATATTGATACCCATCGCGTCTGCGAAATTTCTAGCCAATTTAAAATAGTCCTGTATATATATGCCTTATCCTTTTCCTAGTTCATCCACGTTTGCTGCATCCGCTCGTGTTGGTTAGCCGTTTTAACCACGTTTAAGCCTCGTTTCACCTAGTACACCAATTTTATGTAATGATGTCATAGATCCTCGCCTATTTTACGTTATAATATCTCGGTTTTATGAACAAATTTCAAAGATGAGTTGTCTCTAAACAGGCCACACTTACCATCAACGTAAAAATGTTATAACCGAATAAAATACCAAAACATAATATCTAAATACATCGTAAAAATTGTTTACGAAATTTTAAAATTTCTAACATATTGTTTTTATTTTCATCTCGCTAGGGAAAGAATAAAATAAAACGCTCGTTGAGAGCATTATTATATCATCAAGATAACAAAAATTTAAAATTTTCATTAAAAATAACGACGAGTAATGGCTAGTGCAAAAGTTTGCACAACTAATTTTAGCCCATCTCCATAATAATGAATCTTAAAAGTTATTTATTATATGAACGATCTCGCTCTTACTACATTTATTTTAAGGTCGAAAATCTTGCTTACCTCCACTTGGCAATAGGCGACGGGCATAGCAATTACCGTTAAGCGACGTTTATGATGTACATTCGAGATGGTCATTACATTAATGATATTAGCCATATATATAACTTTGGAAATCTTTTAACGATACATGACCATATGGTTTTTGCTATTAACAAAGAAATAGTCGGGGTTGCCTAGTTTAGTTGTACAAGATACATATTTGGCCTTATGCCGTCGCCATGATCGCAAATGGTCGAAACTACCTCAATATAACTGCAAACAATTGCAGATGAAACTGAACTGATCCTTATAACTAGCCCTTTATGCTAACTTGCTTTGACAGGGCGGCTCATGCGTTGGTACTCCCAATAAAACATTAGTAATCAAAAGTCATTTACTCAAATTAGGCACAGCAATTAGCACTTTTTGATCGTTAAAATTACATAAGTCAGTCCTCCAAAACGCCAACCCTTCAACACTTGCTAGTCTTTAGCGGAAAGAAAAAGTTGCGCAACAAACTACCCAGCAGCACAGCTGTCTGTTCAGTTAGAAGAACTTGTTTGTATACAATAGTTTGCACGTATTTCCCTTGTGATAATGTACTGTCATTGAATCTCATGCTGCGATTGCTTGTCTAGTAGATCCATTTAATATATGGATCCAGTTTACATACATAAATTGTTTTGTATTTATATTGGAGCATGATATAACTTCTGGACTTACATTTATCTTAAGCACAGACGTGCTGTCGGGAATTAACAAGAAATATAAAATATATGTCTACTTAAATATATCCACGCAAAACACTGGCAGCTTTCACACAGTTTTTTTGGCAACCCTATTCGCGTATTAATGTAATAATACTTTTATTACGACAATTTCCAAAGAAGAGACAAGAAACAAGACAAAAGATATACTCATGAATAAATTGTTTATGACAGCATAAATTAAGTCTTTCTTTTGATATAACGATGAGCAGACGAGCAATGTTTGAAGGCTTTTTTAGCCGACTGTCCCAAAAGGGTAATGTTTTTCGAAAGTATGTATGTATGTCTATTTTTTGGCACACTCTGTAGCCTGATGGAAACGGCTTGATGGATTTTAATATGTAAGGAATCGTTAGATTTTGCTTCATTATGGGAGTGACAGCTATGTAATATTTATATATTGCATCTGCAAATATTAGAAAAAACTAAAAAGATTCAAATAAAGAAAATGATTTATAAAAACCAAAAACCCGAAAAAAAAACAAAGTTCAATAGATAATAATGCTTGTTTTTTTTTTCTTTTCAGTTATGTATTTTCGCAGTCGGCTATTTGTATTTTTTTTTATATATTTTTTTGATAAAATAATTATTTTTCATTAATTCTTGAAACTAACCACACGCCGCGCATCTTGGGACCTTAAATATTAATGCAATGATCGATCGAATCAAGCATAAAATCAAGTAACACTGTGAAAATGCAGCCGATCCTTAAAATTCTATTCGAGCTCTTTGTAATGTGTTTTATAAAAAATTGCTATGACAATGGCTGTTTTATATTAAATGGTATACGGTATTGATTGTCACTAGTCACAAATGTACGTGAATAACGGACATTTTTCAAAAGAAATCTACTCTTAAACCGCACTTACATCTTGAAATATGCACCCTATTCATAATAATTTTACTTCTTTGAATCAGAAGTGTTGCTTCCGAGTAGTCCGTCTATAGCAAATATTATTCATGGCGGTACTGGCGATGTTTCATTACTTGTCGTAAAGACAGGTTTTGTAATTTCATTTTAATAGAATTTAAAATGATTACTTATAAATGTTTAGAAATTATTTCTGTTCATAAGACCATTACAAGATAATACTGGAATGTGAACGAATACGTTAAGGTGATCAACAACATAGATACTTTCATCATTCTCATTCTTTTATCAACCCCCATAGATTTCACAACTGGACATGAACTGATATTCAAGTCTCAAAATAAAATCTCACGCTTAAAATGAAAGACAAGTACACTGCAATTTAACTTCTGCAAACTGCAAAATTGTTAAAAGAAAAATGTAAATTCTCGTAACATCTGGCACAACGGCTTTTCAAATTACGACATTTTGCAATGTTTATGCATCAGTTGGACTTAATTAAAAATTTAACCATCTTGTTAAAAATCGCTTTTTATTTTGAAAGAAAATGTAGTTCTGAGTTCTTTTTCGTTATATTATTTTTGTCAGCCTCCATATAATTCCAATGCTGTGCAACTTCCATTTTAAATGCCACCCATCGGGTCTGTGCCAGTTCCTTAATCATCATTAAATCGAAAAGCATCCACTGCTAGACTTATGCTTCCCTCAAACATCGCCACAACAACCGATCATGTGCTTCTTGCATCCGGTGGATATCCGCGACCTATATCTGCATCACTTCACCTTGGGGGGCCTCTCCACGATGCGTTTTCCGGTACATTTTGGCTTCTCGACCATCCGTTTAGCGAGTAATGTACCAGTCGCATACAGGTCACATCTTGCATGTTGACCGCATAATAGTCAACAACTGTTCCTGAAGCATTCATTGAATTTTTAAGTTACGATCTTTTGATTTGACATTCCTTGTATATTTTTAGCACCGTCTCAAGAAGCATTGTGCCTGTCATACCATGTAAATTCCTGTCATTAAACTAATACAAGTCTTAACTTTATTATGTTCTAAATATTTTATTATATATTTAGATGTTGCCAGTTAACGGGTCAAGCGAAAAACTAATGTCTTTAATATTTATAGTCTGTCAACGTTCCTGGCCTAACTACCGTCCTTGGATTATTTGACGGGTTGTTAGAAGTTAATGGTTCGTTATGACAAGTGGATCGGACGAGAAATATTTTCTTATGGATGTAATTTTGAATACTGTCAATGTATGATGGCCTTGTGTCACAGGAAATGGGTTAACATATCATGATATGTTCACCGGGTCTTTCAAGGCTGTATTGCCGTGGGCAGTATCTTATAGAGATTTACTTATCTCTTTTGTTTGCATAAATATTATGACAACTTCTGTTTAAAACACACGGGGGAATGGGTTTCATTTTGACAGTTTAACAACAACGTTACGTTGTTAAGCTGACAAATATTTCGAACATATGAAGCAATGGATTAATAATAATAATAATACATTTATTTCAGACCATAAGTCCATAAACAACACCCAATACAATTTTATACACAAAAAACATACATACATACATGAACACACATAACTACACTAAAAATACACTAAAACAATTTACTTAAAATATTGGAATGACGCACGATGAGTGGTCATCCATTGCCACATCAATGGACTGTCTGTTCTGTCGGCTAGTGTAGCCACCAAGCTGTTGGAGCTGTCGCGCACTCGCCGCATCAGGGATACTATCCGAGTCCGCATCAGTGCGTAAAAATCTGGCACGCCATTTTCCGCGAACATCCCCGATGCACTGCAAAAGCGCGGCAGCCCCAACATAACTCTAAATTAGCAGTATGCTTCAAAATCATTTAGATTTTGATTGATAGCGTGTTACGCAATTAGGGTGCTGTCTAGTGTCCTAGTTACATCAACGACTAGATTAATGTCCACTGACAAACATAATTCAATCACTTTGATTTCTTCTAATTCCAATTTTTTATCCATAATAAAAGTTGGTAAAAAACCTTTATTTAAGGTTAGAGTAGTATATTAAAATAATAAACTTTGCTTCTTTCAAAACTATAACACAATTAAATTAAAAAATTCAAAACCACTACACCCAAATTTTTCACATACAAAACTAAGGACGCACGCGCCCATTACCTCAACAAATTAATACATACATGGCTGAAAATCCAAAATTAAAAATACCATACAGCTCTTTAAGAGATGCTGAAAACTTTTCAGCAATTAGACCGAAAGCTCTCGACTTTAAAGTGTTATTAAAACACATCCCACGAGACTTCAGTCCTCATGAAAATACGAAGCAAATTAAATTATTTTTTGCATGCTAAAATGTGGAATGTGAAATTGAAAATGCAATGTGTTAATCAGCTCAAAGAATTCCTTTACCTAATTTGGCTGTTTTGTGATGAAATAGACGTTAGTGTTTTGTTTTTGTTTTGGTATTATCTGTTAGCGTGTTTTTAGTATAACTTTCTGTATTTTGGTTTTGGCTAAGCAGTGTATGACAGCAGATTTATCAGTATCTACATGCTATGAGTTCTGAATGAACGAGCCGTTAATAGCACATTTTTAGTCTTTATAATAATTTATTAATACTATTGTTTTAGCAGAATTTTTCAATGAAAATACTTCTACCAGAATTGGATTCAGCATGTTTCCTATTCTGGATATTATAATATTTATATAATATACATTTTTATATACAGGGTTATTGGTAATTCGACGTATATCCGTCAGGGGCTGATAAGGGGGCCAAAATGCAACAAATTGAACACCCCATATGTATGGCCGAAATTCAATAGTTTTCGAGATATTTGAATTTTAAGAGTGTATTTACCCAAAATTTGACATTTAATTCCAAATAAAAAAAAAAATACATATTTGAATGGGTACCATTAAAATTGATGTTGTAGCTGGCACTTCAATTAAGCTATGGACATAAAACTATAACTATATTAAAACTATTTAATTTAACAAAATAATTAAAATAATGAGCGATATAAGAATAATAATTATCTTACCAATATTTTAATTTTACGCTTCAAAAATGTTGTCTCGTCACAAAAATTTCTATGACATTAATCGTACAAATAACTAAAACAACTTGCCTATTCTGTAAGCTTTCCAAAAAAGTATAAAAGTCAATTTTAAAATACATAATTCGTGGCATGGCATGTGTTTGAATCGGCGCGGGGAGAGAAAAGGGTCATTTGTATTTGTATGAAATAATATGCATTAAAAAATTTACGTCAAATTTTATAAAAAAAATTACACATCTTGTTCAAAATGAGCCCCTCGATTACGATTGCAGATTCGAATTCTCTTCCTATCTTCGGTTTTCGTCACTCTTGATGTGAACGTTGTTCTCATCTGTTGCGCAGCGTTTATTATTCGCTGTCGAAGTTCTTCGACTGAATTTATTGGGGTCACATAAACTAATTCCTTCATATGACCCCAAACGTAAAAATCAAGTGGTGTGATATCAGGGCTTCGTGCTGGCCACAGAATTGGCCCTCCCCTCCCAATCAAGGTTTGGATATGTCTCGTCTAGCTACTGTCGGACAGTAATCCGGTAATGTGCTGGGCAACCATCATGTTGAAACATGAGGTTGTTTTTTATTTCTTCGGGAAAATCCGCCAACAAATCGTCTAGGTTGTTTATTAAAAACTCCTCGTAATTTTCGCCGTTCAAATTTTGGGGCAAGAAATGAGGGCCCAGCAAATAATTATCTAGGACACCCATACATACGTTCAGGGAAAATCTCATTTGCGACGCAGTTTCTTTTAGTTTTTTTTCGGATTCCTGCCTACTTTAGGTGCCCAAAAATGTAAGTTATGGTAATTCGTTATACCATCCCGGTGAAACTTTGACTCGCCTCAGTCAGTCCACAAAATATTTCTTAGGAAAGAAAGAAAAAAAAAAGAAAGAAAAAGTGTTTATTCACAGAAATATTTTTTCAAATACATATCTAGTACTTCTGCCAAACTGCAAAGCAGTTTGTTGGCAGACGCAGCCCCCTTTTTCTTCCTTTTTTTTTTTTTTAAATGTTCCTGGTCAATGTTAGCGTTTAACATAAACCGAGAAAATCCGAGTTGCCTGGCAGGATCTCCCTCGTGCAATGTTTGGACAGGTTGATAATGGTATGGGTGTCTACCTGATAGATGTACTACCGACCACAGTTTCCACTGGGACATACCGAGCTGTCTTGCAACAATGTTCGTTGAGATGTTTGGGTCATCAATAAAACACTGAAGTATGGTGTCCTCTTCGTCAGCCATGTACCGTCGAGGTCTGCCAGCGTTGACTTGTGCTCTCTGAACACTGCCCGTTTCAGACAATCGTCGATAGGTGCTCCCGAAAACAGTAACGTGGGGAAGTCGACGATCGAGAAAGCGGCGTTGGTATTCTCGCCGAGCCGCAGCCGCGTTTCCATCGGCAAAACCATAACAAAACAATATGTCTGCGTATTTGTTATTAGAATACGAAGCCTTGCTATCCGAAATAACAATGATAACAAAAAGAATAACAAGAATTAACAATAATGATCGATAACAAATTAACGCGATGAGAGATTGGTTAATAGCAAGATAACAACACGCGTGCTTGCGCGGCGTAGAGTCGAAACTTACTAAGGAAGGCGACGCGAGCGCAGCAGATGCCGTGTACTCCCCCGCCCGCACACCCCACCCCATCACGAAGAATTTCGCCAGTAAAATCGGTTGTTTTAGCGAGGATCATAAACTAAAAACACAGATGATTTCTCTCCTCGCACCGCGCGCCGCCGCATCGGTTCAAACACATGCCATGCCATGAATTATGTATTTTAAAATAGACTTTTATACCTTTTTGGAAAGCCTACAGAATAGGCAAGTTGTTTTAGTTATTTGTACGATTAATGTCATTGAATTTTTTGTGACGAGACAACATTTTTGAAGCGTAAAATGAAAATATTAATAAGATATTATTCTTAAATCGCTCATTATTTTAATTATTTATGTATTTTTTTTTTATTTGGAATTAAATGTCAAATTTTGGATAAATATCGAAGATCTCTTAAAATTCAAATATCTCGTAAACTATTGAATTTCGGCCATACATATGGGAGGTTCAATTTGTTGCATTTTGGCCCCCCTATCAGCCCTTGACGGATATACGTCGAATTACCAGTAACCCTGTATATTTGTTGTTAGGCATAAAAAGTTACATAAGTTATTTTTTAAGTTGATGACTACACTGTCGCATTAGGTTAAGGCCTGTAATGATAGTTGTAAGGATGATAAATAAATAAATATTTTATTAGAAGTTACAAATACCCGGGTTAAATATGCGCCATCTTAGTCAATGCTTAGAGTATGACAATACCTAAGACAAGGACATTCTTAACAAAATGGATTGTGGGAATCGATTTACTGACTCTTCACGGAACTCGTTCCTTTTTCCCATTCTCAGAACGAATACACTGCCATGAACAATATAATTAGTCCAGTTAGTGTAGTTAGTTAGTAATTGGTCTTCAACCTAATGCATGAGCTCCACCCTTCCCTTGCCTCAACTAATTACCAAACGATGAAAGATAATCATGATCTAAAGATACCACTTAAGACATTACTCACGGGAACTATTTCCATATACAATTTTTTGCCCAATCATAGAGCACTTTGGAAAATTCGTCGTGTCTCTTGGGAAAAATCAGGGAGCACTTGCTTCAATGAAATACGCTAATATTAATGGTAGGAGGAATAGATAGGCACACGAAATATAAAACCTTTTTAACCGACTTCAAAAAAGGAGGACCCGTACATACGGGTCCTAACAAAAACTCGGGTCTCGGGTAAACTAACATACATACATATGTATGTTAGTTTGTGCGTGTGTATGTTAGTATGTATGTATGTTTGTTTGTTTGTCCGTGATTTTCTCAAAAACGAATGAACTAATTTTGATGATTCACTATCGTGATCTACATACTTTCAAGAAGGTTTAAGTGTATAATGCATTATGTAATTATTCTTATGTACGAAGTTATATGCATAAATGCACTGTGTCTCCGGCATTTCTAAGCGGATTTTGATGATTCTTCTTTTGGTTCGACTTGGGCTTACCTACTTATCTAATTGTATATATTCAACTAAACCTGGAAAAATAAATTTACTTAAAAAAAAAGTAAAAATCGACTTCAAAACCAAAAACAAATAAAATAACTTTCTTTTAACACTTATCAGCTTCTAAAGTCGGTGTCTTAAATTCTTCAATGCTAAGCTGTTAAGTGTTTCATGAAAATCATTTTATTTGTTTTTGGTTTTGAAGTCGGTTTTTTCTTTTTTTAAAGTAAAAAAAGTTATCACTTTGTAGTGTTAGTATGTTTTGGAAGTCGGTTGTTTTTTTTTTTTGTAAAAAAAGTTTTTTTCTTTACCTTTTTCATGTTTATTTCAAGTGTTTTTAGGCTCCAACTGGGCCAAAAGCAGTGGTCGTACTTACGTCAATTATCATAGTAGACTAAGAGCCTATTTCACGATGTCCGAATAGTCACTTCTTACCGAATAATTTCAAAAATGGAACAGAATTTGTATGAAATTATCTGCGAAACAGGCCCTTACACAGGGATTATTTTGTTTTCAGCCAAGTTCTGGAAATATGTATAGCAGAATATTACACCCTTGTATGTAACACTGTAACACATCTTTTAATAAACTTTTCATATTTACCTATGAGCAACAAAACACAAGCACATGGTAAAATAAAATTTGAAACTGTATAAAAGTGATGTACCTACCAAATCACATCAATCACAAATCATCACACCTACCAAATCACATTTATGATCTACAAGCTATAGATATTGTAAAAAGATAAATATGGTGGGCATTAAAGGCAGAAAAGGTTCAGTCACAAAAAAAGTAAAGATTACTCCCGGCCAAACTTTAAATCCAAAAGCTAAAGCACAAACAAATAAATCCATATCAAAATCATCTAAAAAATAATGTGAGGTCTTCAGATTTACTTTACCCAAAGTAAATTTGAAGACCTCACAAAACAGAAAGATTATCCTATTATCGACTTACACTTTCCTCAAGGGATATATGATTATGTAAAAAAAAATATATATAGTGATATAAAAAAGATGCTCCATCGCCGTTAGAATGGAAATCATGAATAATTGAGTGGACTGTGGAGGCGGCTATAAGTCATGAATCGATGACATAGATGTACTATTTCTGGATGAGTCGTCAAGGCTTGGGCAAGGTTTTTCTTTCTAGTGGACGTTGGGTTTATTTGTTATTTATGGACTGTGCTGTTTATATCTTTGAAGGTCTGCTGTTTTGTGCTTGTCATGTTTTACGTAGATTTAAAGGTAACATATTATTATATTATTTAAAGAGCTATGCTTGTGCCTAAATAACAACAGCCGCATGGGTCGATCGATGAGGTTAAGCCACGCTTGCCGCGGATGGGTGACCATCTTTACATATCAAGACCCATCCTTGCCTCGGAAAGCACGTTAAACCGTTGGTCGCGGCTGTCATTCGTGGATCTTTGACAGTCGTTACGGGTCGTCAGAAGCCCGAAAGTCTGACAACCAGTCTTACCAAGCGGTATCGTATTACCCAGTAACTGAGTTGTCGAGGTCAGATAGGCAGTCGTTCCATGTAAAATACTGGTATTCAGTTGTATCCGGTTAGACTGGAAGCCGACCCCAACTTAGATGGGAAATGGCTAGGCAGGTGATGATGATGAAGAGCTACGCTGTATGTAACTAGTAAAATAGTTTATTTTAAGCAAGATGAAAACGATCGGAAATGTCTGGACAAGACGTGCTGTAGCTAGACAAAGACGGGATTTGAATGTGCCCACAATCTGTTACACTCTCTTGTACTCGTATAATTTGTTTTCTTTAATTTAACAAGAATGTCTTTGTCTTAAGTTTACTCATTCCACATTCCCAATATTCTTCTAAAATATCTTCTTTTACACTACCACCCACACCTGACTTTTAACGGGCACTACTAATATTTGTATGTTCTTTTATAGTATCCATCTCAGCATTTAGTTTTGCATATTATCGAATGTGCTTCAAATTAGAAAGAAAAATCTTTTTTCTTTCACACTTACTTATGCTTCTTTTATTGTCCCCTTTTCTTGCCTCATCCACCTCCCAACTACTTCTTTGTCCTCTGTCCATCCTATTTGTATTCGGATTGCGGCCCGTATGTTCCTCACTGCGGGCCAAGATTGGTTATGCGTACTTAGGATATTATGTCGGCGTTTGTGTCAGTCGGAGTCTGAGATGTGGTACATTGTTTATTTAGGCTACGTATTGTGGGGCTGAGAGCATTGTGAACTATTAAGAAGGGATTTTCGCAACAGAAAATCTTAATAATATTGTAAATTTCCCCTTCAAACGACAAAGGTTTACAGAGAAATAATAAGTAATAATCAACATGTTTATTCACTGCGTATTGGCGATTGCAGACCACAGTAAACCAACGGTACGCGTACACCTAAACCGCTATCGGCCTATCTTTACTCAGGCGTCTTCGACCGAACTCAGCCGATCAAATCAAACGTATGTAATTGAAAGGGAGCGCGTACACTACTACAACCGCCATCGTCCGATGACGCCCGAAAACGGCCGATCAATCCGAACTTGTTGGGATTTCTCGCCAGTCTGCCGGTCTGCCGGCGTCTAAAGCGCAAATTGAGTGTATTTATAGTTTAATCAAATCATTTTGTCTTTATTCTGTTGTTTCTGCCAGTGTTGTTATCTACTTATATGACTATGGATATTGCAAAGTATGTACGGTTCTCTACAAAATCATAATTTTACAGGAGAGCGCTTTGAACGCAAAACTGTGATAATTTATAGAAGAACAAAGCTATATTCTTCTATTTTACATAATTTATTTAATAAGGCATTACCAAGGAAATGGCCAATATTACTGTATTTTTTTTCCCAAAATACGGTTGTTCGTATCTTGATTTAAAAAAAACTTTTTTACAAAAAAATACAACCAACTTCCAAAAACAACACTACAAAGTGAAAAATAACTTTAATTTCGGAAGTCGGTGTCTAGTTAAATGTATTTTCGTTTTTTGCCACCGACTTCCGAAATTAAAGTTATTTTTCACTTTGTAGTGTTGTTTTTAGAAGTCGGTTGTATTTTTTTGTAAAAAAGTTTTTATTTTTCACTTTTTAGTTGTGTACCTACCCCACACAAATTGTAATACCACTACCTTCGATCAATAATAGCACTAGATACAGGATCAGGAACAAAAATAAGTCGCTGTAGTGGCCACGTTTACACACACATAAACAATTACATTTGTTACTACGAAATATAGAAAAAAGTTTTATAATATTTACAACTTCAATTCATTATAAACCTTAACAATCAAACATAAAGTTTAATTACGATTGCAAAATATTTATATTTAAGTCCTTCTATCATCGGAGAAAGGTAAAAGCAATAAATTAAAAATGTCACTTGAAAATAAAAGGTCATTTTTATAATAAGTACAAAAATATTTATTCTAAAGTGAAACTTAAAACTTAAGCAATAAGGTTAAAAACATTTTGTTGAAAATTTTGTGCTTACTCTATTTTGGAACTAGACATAGTTCTTGGTATTTACATTTCAATGCTCAGAACACAGTAAGTATTGAAAGATGTAGAGTAGCAGAATAATAATATATTTTTTAGGCCAAGGTTCGTTTTATATGGTAGCAAATATTTTTGACCGATTTTTAAAAGTAGAAGGAGTAAATTAGTACAATAGTTATTTTAATTTTGATTATTAATTTGATAGTTAATTATTTTAATAAAAATATTAAAACAAATTGTTGAATTTTTACAAGGTTTATATATTTCTTCTCCTCTTTCTTTCGCGACAATAGATACCCATTCTGCATTGCGAAATGGGTCACTAGGAAATCTACAAACAAAAACAACATATAAAGTAACAATACTACTCCATGCATTTCCCTGTTCCCGAACAGTCGATGTTTGAAATAAGACCACAAAAGTATTTGTCTTTTTATTTTTCGGGCCGTTTTTGAAGCGCTTATCGGGAATCTAGTACTATTATTGATCGAAGACCACTACCTGCAAAACAAACTAGAACATCATCCATATAAAAGTGAGGAAAAAATACGTATTATTGAAGCTAACTCAAAAACTACCGAAGCAAAGTTAATCACTTTTATATGGGACCAACTGTGATGTATACCCTCTCGAATAAATCAAAAACAATCCAAATCGGTTCAGCCATCTTCGAGTAATCGGGAAACATACATAAAAAAAAAAAAAAAATGTTCCGACGAATTGAGAACCTCCTCCTTTTTGAATTCGGTTAAAGAGTGCCCGTGGAGTTTCTTGCCTGTTCTTCTCCATTGAGATCTATGTTTTGAAATGGGCATCTAGCTTCAACTTTCTGACTAACTGACCGACTCTTTGAGAATTCAAAAGTGCCTGTAATTGGTTTAATTGAAATAAATGCTTTGGGTTTGAGTTTGTGAAAAATTGGTTTACCTAGTTGCATTGATATATTACGTGACAACATCACACACTACATCAGAATGTAGTGGTCTTTATATACGTGACTTAAATAATTATACAGAAAAAGGAATCCTATGATAAAACAAAGAATTCTGAGTCAAATTATGTAAAAAAGTGAATTCCATAAAACGTGCAGTTGACTCTTTCTACTTTTTTGCCGTCTTACTGTCTACACTTAAATGTCATTTTTGTCTATTCTTCCGTCGACAAAATCCCTTTCTATTGTGGTTATGCTACGCGTGCTGGAAAGTGGAATTACATCGTGTGTTTTTTTAGGAGCTTGAGAACTTTAAATTGAAATAGAGAAGAGAAAAATATTTGTAATATCCATGAAATTGGCTTTATTTGAGAGATGATTTTATGACATTAATGTTTGAATATAATTTCGGGCATGTGGCCGCCGCGGCTCACTCGTTCATGGCGTAATCTGGATGCCCAATTTTCACATACTCTTCTCAATAAATCGGACTGTATTTAACCAAAGACGCGTCGAATGTTGGCATCCAAGTGCTAAATTGTTACTGGTTTATCGGCGTAGACATGCGACTTTACAAATCCCCAAAGGAAATAATGTAATTGCGTCAAATTGCATGAACGAGGTGGCCAGATTGCGTAAAATTAGTCTTTCGTCAAATGTTTCCTTTAGTAAAATAAGCCAATAAAAAGCAAGTTTTCAGTAAATTAGGCCGTGTCAGCCACAGCGGCCGCATGCCCGAAATCATATTCAATCCTTAATGCCATAAAATTTTCTGTCAAATAAACCCAATTAAATGGATATTAAAAATATTTTTCTGTTCTTTAATTAAATTTAAAGTTCTCAAGCTCTTAAAAAAACACTCGATACTTGGATGCGGATGTCACTCTATACCGATTTTTCTTCATAATTTTTGTGTACAAAATGGTTATTCATTTGACACTTAGCTTGAAAATCCTCAGTGCAATTTTCAGGATGAATCCTTGTGTTGAGTTCGTCATTTAAGTTTCGAAGTCAAATCTTGCTTTTTATGTTTGAAATACAGCCAGCTTAGAAAGGAAGAAATTGTTTGTACAAACTACAAAGCTCCTAGTGAGTTTTATGATCTCAGACTAGGGTACCTTTTATGATTTTTAACAAACAATAAAAACTGTAGGGTAGGTACTTTGATAGTGTTTTAATCACTTGAACGTGAACAGTAATAATGAACTCTAGATACTTTCAAATGACGTTTTAGACAGGTCTTTTATTTCTAGAGAAGTTAGTAGCATCCAAGATTAATAAAACTTTTTTACAAAAAAATACAACCGACTTCCAAAAACAACACTGCAAAGTGAAAAATAACTTTAATTTCGGAAGTCGGTGTCTGATTAAATGTATTTTCGTTTTTGCCACCGACTTCCGAAATTAAAGTTATTTTTCACTTTGTAGTGTTGTTTTTGGAAGTCGGTTGTATTTTTTTGTAAAAAAGTTTTTATTTTTCACTTTTTAGTGGTTCACATGTGCTTACCCCTTCACAGCGTACTGGCGTGATGTTATGTTATGAAATGGTGTAAACAACAAACAGACATGAGATTTCAGCAATCCCAGTCCATTTGCTATCATTTATTGAGGAGTTCCGTTGCCTATCTCAGAAGTTCTTCATCAGATCTTCACCAAATTGAAATGGGACCACTGCAAGAAAGTACTCTTCCAAAAACTTTCCAAATCGCTTCAAGTGTGCCTATAAAATTGGAAGAGTTCTCTCTATTTCTCCAGGATCTCATCATCAGATCCTGACTTGATGATCATGGGACAACCTGGAAAGTATACCCTTTCAAACAAAAAAAAAATAATCCAAATCGGTCCAGCCATCTTCAAGTAATCGGGGAACATACATAAAAAAGGTTCCGACGAATTGAGAACCTCCTCCTTTTTGAAGTCGGTTAATAAATGTACACACTTGACAATATACCCTGCCCAACAAAAACTCATATTCTCGTAAATAAAACTATCAAGATGGCAATGACTTCTTTTTATTATGTCCAAGAGTTGTGTATTTTCCCCTCCACGTTTATATATTGGAACTAAATAAGATACTCCTGAAGATTATGTGCTTAGCACTTCAGAACCCTCCTGTTTAAGGGTATATTCGGTACAATATTAACGTTTTTGTATATAGAACTTCGTATTAGTTTTACTAATACTTAAGACTGATACTCAAATATTAGGTACACCAAAAATTGGAATAGTAATCCTTTTATTTATTTGTAATGTCACTTTTCGAGGAGTTAGCTGACAATCTTCAAGAAACGTTTTCTATTGTTTCATTTAGTAAGTACTTCTTTTTTAAAGTAGTAAAATTATTTTTTATTAATATAATTATATTTTTTTTTTTTTTTTTATTTCTCTACTATAAACAAAACATAATTAAAATATACAAGCTAACACTAAATTATTATATACTATGTACAAGTATATTATAGCTCATTGGGTATCAAAAAATTCATTTAGTACTTATCTGAATTAATTTCCTACCGGAATTAAATTGTAACTAAAGAGAATAATCGTAATAAAAAATTCTGATAAAATTGCTGGATTGACAAAAAGAACATATTGACCCCGACGTGATTTGAACACGCAACCTTCTGATCTGGAGTCAGACGCGCTACCGTTGCGCCACGGAGTCGCTTGTAAAGTGTTCGAAATATGTGTACGCTTTACATACCAACACAGATTTAAAACATTGGCAAAATCATTTTGAAATAATTATTTATATTGGCACTGTAATGGTGAGAAGTCGGTGGAGCTGTGTATCATTAACGGAACATCGAGCTTTTTATGCACACAAATACGTTTTTATAACCGCTGTTTGAAGTAGTAAAAAATTCAATTAAAATCTAGGAATATTTAGTGGTATTATTGGGGATATAATATACTAGATAGTATACACGATGGAAAACGATTGGATAAAGTTGGCTCGATAGAATAAATTCGCAAAGTTACCTCTTGTCGAGTATTTTATTCCTCAATTTCCCTACTTTTTATATAATTATGTTATTTTTCTGTTATGATTCATTTACTAAAATAAAGTTCATAGATGACTGGAGCGTTTATACACGATAGTTTTTTATTTAAGAGCATTATGATGAAAATAACAACAGTGTGGTTATTTTTAACCGACTTCAAAAAAGGAGGTTCTGTATTCGACCCGTAGGTATGTATGTATGTATGTTTGTTTGTCCGTGATTTTCTCAAAAACGAATAAACCAATTTTGATGATTCTTTCACTAACGTGATCTACATACTTTCAGGAAGGTTTTAGTATATAATACATTATGTAATTATTCTTATGTACCAAGTTAATGCACTGTATCTCTCGCATTTCTAAGCGGATTTTTGATGATTCTTCTTTTGGTTCGATTTGGGTTTACCTACTTATGGAATTGTATATTCAACTAAAAATGGAAAAATAAATTAACTTTAAAAAAAGTAAAAACCGACTTCAAAACCAAAAACGAATAAAATAACTTTCATAAAACACTTAACAGCTTCTGAAGTCGGTGTCTTCAATTCTTCAATGCACTTTAGCTTGACACCGACTTCAGAAGCTGTTAAGTGTTTTATGAAAGTCATTTTATTAGTTTTTGGTTTTGAAGTCGGTTTTTACTTTTCTTTACTCTGTACACGTAAACAAAAAGACAGAGACGAAGGTAAAAGCTCGGTGCGCCAATTTGAAAATATTACGAATAATCTAGAACTATGAAATAAGTACCTACCTACAACTTAACTGTTGAGCTTTTGGAGTCTTGTGTTTGATCCCTAGGTCGGGTTAAATGTATTTATCATGAATTTATCATTATATATATCATTTATTTATTTTATTTATCATTTTTAGTTATTATTTTTTTTCATTGTTTGTCTTATTGCATAAGTTTTCAATTGTATTTACGAGTATGTCCGGGAGAGGGCACTGGCTCTTGTAACACAGGTTAATCACCTAGCACAAGTGTTAATCGTCTAGCACAAGTGACTTCACACTATTTGTAACTCACTTTCTTATGTAATAAAGATTATTAAAGATTTAAAGATTAGTGGTGTCCGATTAATCCCTACTACTACTTAAACATAATTTGCAAAATGCGAGTGTACCTACTGTACGTTATGTTATAACCGCTAACTTGTGAAGCTGTACATATACGAGTACAAAACACACACACACACACACAATTAAACAAACACAAACTTACTCGGTTATCACAACAGGCAGGTGCGGTTTATAATGCCATTATTAACTAACAAGACAAATATATAGTATGGAAATCAGCTTACTACGCCTCTTGTACAAGTTTGTGAATAGTTCTGTTTTGAATAGCTTATTATGAACAGATGTGTGTCTATGTCTGCTGTGAATGAAAGAAATGGTTAGTTTCTCTCGTGAGCGGGAAATTATGGGACGGGTTATTAGCATTTCGTTTTGAAGTGTCTTGTTTAGATTAGGGAAGATGTTAAACAATTTTCCTTCATGTACGAGTACAGTCAACAAAAGAGATGTCTACTCAAACTCAAACTCAAACTCAAAGCATTTATTTCAATTAAACCAATTACAGGCACTTTTGAATTGTCAAGGGGTCGGTCAGTCAAAAAGATGAAGCTAGGCGCCCATTCCAAAGCATAGTAGGTACCTATGGAGAAGAACGGGCAAGAAACTCCACGGACACTCTTTTAAATCAAGATATGGTTACAAAATAATGGTTACATCATTCATGTTGAAATTTTACATGTGAGAACGATGCAGAACGTTAAAAGCGTCCTTTAAAAAAAAAAAAACAATTCAAATATTTAAATTAAATTAAAATAAGCCGTGGCCGCTAAGGTATGACCAGCCTTCACTGACAGCGCTTGTTCACGAACCTGACGCATGGATTAGCTAAATGATCCAACACGCGCCACCATCAGCGAAACATTAGAGTGAGCGTCACATAGTCTCAGCCGCCAGGGCACATTCAAGTCAAACAAAGACGTACCCAGTAAATGGTAGCTTTAGAGTATGTACATAGTACTCACACATGTGCTATGCAATTATATAATACCATGGAGATTGAGTCTATACTACGCAGGGTATAGACCTAACATATTTGTATGTAAATTGCTTCATTTTCAATTTAATTATGTTTGGTGGCAGCAGAGGATGCAAAAAAACCAATTTTAGTTGATGAAGTTTAATGTTAAAAAAAGACAAAAGTATTACAATTATATTCTAATTCTAACTATATTTAATATTGTATTATTTAGTCGACGATTGACCAAAGAATGCCTTGGGAAAACGGATGGATCGCGTAAGCGGTGTCGCGTTCGACACGGGTTGCAGCGTCAGCTTCTAGGTAGCGCGCATTTGCATTTGCATTTGTTGTCGTGTGGAATCAAGGCATCCCATACTAGCGATTCTACCTGACTATTCCTACATAACAATTTCGTGAAAATATACTATTTTGTGTTGGTGTGTTGCAAAAACAAAGTAATATACATGAAATTGAACATGAAGCAATTCACATACAAACATGCCTAGATATCTCTTTTGTTGACTGTACACGAAGAAAAATTGTTTAACATCTCCCTACCCAGTACTTAGATTATTAAAAAATATTGGATACATATTTTTTATTTTTTTTACGTAATTAAAAGATTTTTACGGCGATACATTGTGTTATAATATGGCATGACGTCACGCCTACCTAGATTTTATACGTAGAAGTGACGTAGCGAGCCCCTACTCCCCAACTTGAATGCGTATTATCAAAGTAATTTTTTGTTAATAAGCTATAGCAAAAAATACCAAATCAATCTTTATTTGTGAACATAAGTACAAAAAGGTGTTATTTATACATTTTAGCTGATCTGTATGTTCGGCCAATAATCGGCATACAAATATAATATTAGTAAGCAGGTTATTTTTACTATCATATTTAATAAAGTCTACGATAAAAGAAATGAAGCAATTGAAAAATGTCAGGATCCGTATAGAATAAAGTAATTGAATTATATTATTAATTATTTAGAATGTCAAAGAAAATTAAATTTAGTCATAATTTGTCATTTAAAAAGTCTTCAATCGAGTAATACGTCTTTTCAACTAGAAACAGGAACAACTTTTTTTTTAAATGGCTGACATTTTCCTCACTTCTGATACACTTTGGCAATTTATTGTATAATTTTGGAGCCATTACGAAAATACTGTTCTTGTATAAAGCAGTTTTAGATCCAACAGTTTGTAGCCGGTCAGCTCGACGCTGACTACCTACTCGGTCAAATTTATACATATTATTTTTGATGAACATAGATGTCTGGTATATGTACAATGAGGGCACTGTTAAAATTTTCATACTTTTAAAATATTGTTTACAACTGTCAGTGGTTTGCAAGTTACAGATCGCTCTAATACACCTTTTCTGACACTTAAACACCATATCTTTACCCGAGGCGTTTCCCCAAAACATAATGCCATATCTTAATGTTAAGGCTACTAGACCATGATATGCAGTTAGTACGGAAACGGTACGGTACGGGTAATACGTATCTAATATTTTATTATTATCTAACTGACGGACTAAATAGAATTTCTTTTTTTTTACCCAGGTATCATCCCTATTAAGATGAAATCATACATTCTGTTAATCCTTCAGTGTTTGATATGAGTCAGTGGAAGATTGAAGAGCTTTGTCTAATCCGAAAGAAGATAAATTCTGCACAAATGATACACGTGTAAATTTACGTTTACATCCTTGTTCATTAATAAACGTAGGCTGGCCCGAGCATAGTCCAATATGTTATATTTATGATAACCCATTAATTAATAGCTTATTGTTGAATACTTAAAGTGAGGGTGGTAAGTTGATACTTTGCCGGGAAGCACGCTATTATCAAAAAAAAAAACCGGCTAAGTACGTTTCGGGACACGCACAATGAAGGGTTCCGTAGTTGGAAAGAATTTATGCCAAAAACAAACTTACCAATGGATCCCAAAACAAATGTTTTTATGTCATAAAACTACAAATTAACAATTTTTGGACTTTTCCTTTACTTGTGCTGGGAGACCTTGCTTCTTGCCAAATTTCATTGTTCTAGGTCAACGGGAAGTACCCTATATGTTTTGATTTACTTGCGACAGTTGCGAGTATCAAAATATATCGCATAAATGGCCGTATGTTTTTATTGCGTTGACTTAGAAGCTTAAGTTTTTTAGGACTCCAAGAGATCATAGACTTACGTATTTTATATTAATTTCAACTTGATACTACAGACATACAGACATACTAACAGACAGACAGACAGACGGACAACGAAGTGATCCTATAAGGGTTCCGTTTTTTCCTTTTGAGGTAAGGAACCCTAAAAAGAAAATCTAACATAATGGTCTACAAAATCGACCCAAGCAAAGAACATAAACTATTACTGCAGCAAAATAACGTTAATTATAAAATCCATTCCATATTAATCTTCAAAACAACATTCTGTAATGACATTTTAAATCCGCCATCTTGCGGCACTTTGAAAGCGGACCGACGTCATGGTTTATTAAACAAACTTAATATTTAAACACTTCTCACTAAACAGGGTTTTCGAGTAAAAATAAGGGCAAAACTTTTCTAATTCTGTGCCCCAAAAACCCGCCCATTGGCTGATTAAATAAACAAAAGAAGGTGTTTTTATGTGCTTGTTATTTTTGCAATGAAACTCTTTGGAACTACTTTAGTATTTTAGCTCCTTTGACCATAATATTAAGGTGTGAATGGGTTTATGAGGTGAAGTTATTTTTAATTTTTAGGGTTCCGTACCTCAAAAGGAAAAAACGGAACCCTTATAGGATCACTCGTGTGTCTGTCTGTCTGTCTGTCCGTCTGTCGCAGTCAATTTGCTCCGAATCTAATGGACCGATTAAGTTTAAATTTGGTACTAAAATGAATTTCTGTGACCCAAACACGGACGAGTAAAGTAAATAAATGAATTTTAAATATAGAGGTCACTTTTGGGGGGCAATAAGAAAATTAAAAAAAAAAGTTTTGCAGTCTACACCATATGGCATGTCAAATGAAAGGGCTTTTTAAAGTTATTTAAGAAAATAGACGAAAATTTACCCCCCCCCCCCTTATCTCCGAAACTACTGAGCCTTAAATTTTTAAAAAAATACTGAAAATAGATCTTTACCTGTAGATGAAAACCTATAAGAAGTCTGTGGTCTTAAAATAATGGTTAATCTATCAATATTGTGAGTACAAACCTACATTTACAGTTGGAATGTATGGGAGAATATGTTTTTCAACTACAATGTTAAGTTTGTTCTTAAGAAAAATTCATCCCAACTACGGAACCCTTCATTGTGCGTGGTCCGACACGCACTTGGCCGATTTTTTGTGAAAGGTAAGTATCGTGTAGCCATGAGCATCCTTTGTAATCTACTTGACATTTCAAGAGAGTAGGCAGGTTAGTCTCTTATTTTTAGGGTTCCGTACCAAAATGGTAAAAAGGAACCCTTATGGTGCGACTCAGTCTGTGTGTCTGTCTGGCTGTCTGTCACAGCTGGATATCTCAAGAACTACTAATGCTATCAATTTGAAATTCGGAACAGTTTTAGATGATGTTTGCCCAACTATTTTGCAAATAAGAAAGAAATAAAAATATTTAGATATTTTTTTGCAACAGGTACTGAAAGGGGGTCTTAAAAATTCAAAGTGGTCTACTAAGAGATTTGGGATATCATATGAAAGAGTGCTGTTTGCACATTCTCCATCACTTTTTTATCTTTTTTTTTAGATCGCATAGTTTTCGACTTTTGATGAAAAATGTAGAAAAAAAAATACCGTTCCCCCCCTTTATCTCCAAAGTTTGCATCTGAGAAAAATCTGAAATTATTGTGTGATAGAAGTTTAGGTAAGGATTACAGGAAAAATAAAACGATGTCTCTTTATAGCTCGCTTTTTAAGAAATCATCAAGAAACAATTTTAAGGAACCCTCGATGCGTGAGTCCGACTCGCTCTTGGCCACTTTTTTCCCAGTTGTCAACGCCACCACGGTAACGAATGGAAAATTTATTAATTTTCCATTTGTCTTTGGCGACAAGGCGTCATGAGCATTTCTCAGACAGGTCGTCTCATATATTTGAAAAAGAAAAGTTTACATAAAATGAATATTTCTCAAACCCATTGCAACAGTGCCATACTATACAGAAGTAACAAACAAAGCTTCAATTGAGTCACAATACATCAATTCATTCGCATGTAGATTTCCCTCGACGCCGCGCCGCCACGGTTACTGCGATTATGTCAGTCAGTACTACGAGTAATATTATAAAATACTTTTGTTTTCTCCAAAACTTCCAATTGACAGTGACGTGATGTTATGAAATCACATTTCAAGTACTTGAAAATATACAAGACAGAACTCAGAATATAACATAGTCATAAACATCATACAGTCGTCCGAGAGCCCGAGCTGCTTATGTAGTTCGGCAAACTTCGTATGATGCTCGGGCTTCGTCGTTTTTACGACTTGACAAAACATGTTGATTTCTATAATGTATGTAAGTTTAGTTATACGAGTAATGTATTATAAACGTAAACCTTTCGGAATGAATTTTCTAAAATAAATTTACTTTAAAAAAAGTAAAAACCGACTTCAAAACCAAAAACTAATAAAATCAATCTGCGTAGCCTTTTCCAAACTATGTTGGGGTCGGCTTCCAGTCTAACCGGATGCAGCTGAATACCAGTATTTTACATGGAGCGACTGCCTATCTGACCTCCACAACCCAGTTACTGGGTAATACGATACCCCTTTGGTAAGACTGGTTGTCAGACTTTCGGGCTTCTGACGACCCATAACGACTGTCAAAGATCCACGAATGACAGCCGGGACCAACGGCTTAACGTGCTTTCCGAGGCACGGAGGAGTCTCGGAATGTAAAGATGGTCACCCATCCACGGACCAACCCCGGCAAGCGTAGCTTAACCTGATGGATCAACCCGTGCGGCTGTCATTACTTAGCCACGAGCTCCACTACAAAAACTAATAAAATAACTTTCATAAAACACTTAACAGCTTCTGAAGTCGGTGACCAGCCAAGGTGCATTGAAGAGTATTTTATGAAAGTTATTTTATTAGTTTTTGGTTTTGAAGTCGGTTTTTACTTTTTATAAAGTTAATTTATTTTTCCATTTTTAGTTGAATACACAATTACATAAGTAGGTAAGCCCAAGTCAAACCAAAAGAAGAATCATCAAAATCCGCTTAGAAATGCCGGAGACACAGTGAATTTATGCATATAACTTCGTACATAAGAATAGTTACATAAAGTGTTATATACTAAAACCTTTCTAAAAGTATGCAGATCACGATAATGAAAAAACCATCAAAATCGGTTCATTAGTTTTTGAGAAAATCGCGGACAAACATACATACATACGGGTCGAATACAGAACCTCCTTGTTGAAGTCTGTTAATGATGGTGAATCGCATGAAAATCCGTTGAGCAGTTTAGAAGAACAACTCGGTCAATCAGATAGACAAAAAAAGCGACTCTAATTTGTAATATTTACGAATAGACGAGGCGATCCTAAAATCTAACGAGATGCTTAGTGATTGGTGTATGTATGTACTCGTATATGTAGCAGCCAACTAGCATATTAATTACTTGTTTACTTAACCGTCTTTTAAGGAAGGAATGCAGTCGTTAGATTTCGTTCGTTCGACGAATCTGCACGAAATCTAACTTCGAGAGATGTATTGGTGATTTTCATGGTTAAAATTATATACATACATAAGTTTTATTGCCGCGTATCATTATTTAATCAAGATACAACCTGACACGGACCTGCAAATTGCAAAAAAAAAACCAAAAAAAAAATATAATTTCGCGGGTTACCACAGCGCATCCCCCTTAAGGCGCAGGTAATATGATTATAGTGACTTCTAAATCTGTTATTACGCCTTCAAATAATGCAAGTAAGTTATGCAAAAAATGTATCTTAGGTATACTGTTCAAGCAATATGTGTGTGTATAATTTATATTTTTTTTTATATTTGTAATCACGTTCTCGAAAACAACTCAAGCGATTTCGATGAAAGTTGCATTATAGGGTATACGGGGGAGAAAAATCGATCTAGCTAAGTCTCATTTGTGGGAAAATTCATTTTCTCTAAATTTTTTACCCGAGCAGAGCACGGTCGCCCAGATAGGTACTGTTTAGTTAGAACGCGTACACAATAACTTTAGATGTGAATATTAGGTCTTTACCTATGAAATTGCCGTTCTGCAGTACTGGCCATTTCAAATCAAAATAATTTTTGTTTGGCTAAGAATTCTAATTTCAAGTTAATTTTATTTTAAAAACATGGATTTTTTTTTCCAAAAGTAGTCATTTGTTTATTGATAAGCGTAACATTTTCATCGCATTTCAACCTTTTACGCCATCATGGATACGTTAAAAATTCGAATAATTATGGAATATGAGTACCGTCGTAGCAGCAACGCGGCACAAGCGGCACGCAACATCAACGACGTTTACGGAGCTAACACCAATCCAACGCACCACTTGTTATTGGTTTGCTCGCTTCCGTTCCGGAAATTTCGACCTGAAAAATGAACCTCGCGGTCGTCCGAAGACTTTGGTCGACAATGACGAATTAAAGGCGATTGTGGAAGCTGATGATACACAATCTACGGCTGAATTAGCAGCAGCTTTCGACGTTAGCGTCAAAACAATATTGGTCCATTTGCGTCAAATTGGCAAGGTAAAAAAGCTTGACAAATGGGTGCCCCACGAACTCAATGATCGCCAGCGCGAAGTACGCGTCGAGACGTGCCTTGCACTGCTCAACAGACACACAAATGAAGGAATTTTGAACCGCATTGTTACCTGCGATGAAAAATGGATTCTGTTTGATAACCGCAAGCGCTCAGCAAGTTGGTTGGATCCTGGTTCAGCACCTAAACAATGCCCTAAACGAAAACTTACCCCTAGAAAAGTGATGGTCACTGTTTGGTGGTCTAGCGCCGGTGTGATTCATCACAGCTTCTTACCAAACGGGGTGAGTATTACTTCAGATGTGTACTGTGAAGAACTGAACACAATGATGGAGAAGCTGGCACATCTCCAACCAGCATTGGTCAATCGCTCGTCTCCGCTGCTCCTGCACGACAACGCGCGACCTCATACTGCAAAGCAGACGGTCTCCAAGTTGCAAGAACTGGGGTTGGAAGCTCTCCGTCATCCGCCCTACTCACCAGACCTTGTGCCTAGAGACTACTACTTTTTCCAGAATTTGGATAACTTCTTGGCGGGAAAAAAATTCAATACCCGAGAGGCAGTACAAAATGCCTTTGAAGAATTTGTTGCCTCCCGTCCAGCTGATTTCTTTAAGAAGGGCATCAATAAACTGCCACTGCGTTGGCAAAGATGCATTGATTGCATGGGTGATTACTTCGATTAATACAAATAAAAAATGCATGAAAAAAATTCGTTTAAATTTTTTCATACAAAACGGCAATTTCATAGGTAAAGACCTATTATTAAAGTATACTTTTTGAAATAAATTCAGGAAGTAATGTCTACCCAAAATATAAAAACGATATTACTTTCAAACTACTTAATATGTTCATGTTTTTTTTTTTTTTGTTTAACAGACTATTTTACTATCTATAACATATCTGTGATTTTTTTCAAATATTCATATATTCGTTACTAAAAATAAATATTCCTTAAGAAGCCGAACAGAACGCCATGCGGCGAAAACTCACCGCCCAGTTGCACAAGGGCACCAGCACTTATCGCCACCTTAACTTGCGTATTACGCTTGCAAGCTTGCTTGTATTAAGCTTGCACTTGTACAAGTAAGTTTTGCACAATACTTGTAAGTTTTGTTGAGTGTAAAGCTTTTCTATAAAAGACTAAAAAGACTAAAATATCACCCAATATCATAAGACTATTCTTATGATATTGGGTGATATTTTAGTCTAAAAGTCAAAAAGACTAAAATATCACCCAATATCATAAAACTATTCTTATGATATTGGGTGATATTTTAGTCTTTGTTCGTCTTTGCTATGTGGAAGGTAAGTTTTGTTAGGTTATGCTTTTGCCTACTGTATTTATTATCACCTGGCTACTGGAAAGGGAGTTGTTGTAGTAGTCACTCATATATATTATGTGTGACTACCGGGTTACTGAGCTACTCTACAATTTGTACGAGTATTGGGCGAGTTTATAATCGCAAATCTCATGCGATTTATGGTGGTTAAAACTATAGCACATTACGTAGAGAAGTGACTTATATTTTCCCAAAGACATACATGAACAATTTTTAGTCTAAAATTACAACCGCAAGATAGGTGTTACTTTATCAATGGATATTTTCCAATAAGTATAAAAATATTCAATTGAATCCCCTAACATCTTCATCCATTCTTTTTTTACATTGTGTTCAAATATAAGCCTTTTTATCCTCAAATCTAGAGGCGTATTTGAAGAGTGGCAGATTACGAATGCGAATGAGCCTCCACATTGTAAGCCGTGTAAGTGTTTGAGATTTTTCTTATTTTTCGAGAGCGAATTTGTGTGTAAGGCACAGGATTTGCCTATACCGTTTTACAGAATTATAAAGTAGGAATTTTGAAAACCTACTTCTGGATTATTTACTATAAGCAACATGATATTCAAATAATAATCTGAATTAGTGGTGAAAAAAATATAGTTATTTTTGCTGCTATTCGTAATTAGGGCAAAAACTGAAAAACAAAATCAACTCATTTGCAAGCAAAGCCAACTGACAGTTGGTTATTTATACAGAGTGACTTGTAATTCGATGTAAACTTCCTGGGTGTGATAGTTTTATCTTACCTACATGAAATTTGAGAAAATCGAAGTTTTATGTTTCTAAAAATTTATATTTTTTTTAAGAACCTACACTGAACCTATTGTTAATTTAGTTAAGTATCTTTTTAAGTGAACTGTTATTTTGTTCTTTGAGAAATAAATGTCTTTAATCCTAAACTTACAAATCTTGGATATTATTTAATGCCATGGATTTTCACCTATGCTATATGGGCTACTTAAATATTGCAAACGGGTACACTGTCACGTCCTGCATGCGTGACCACCATAGAAAAGGGTTTTGTCGACGGAAGAATAGACAAAATGACAGATTGTAAAAATATCACTACGCATTCTACACGTCTAACATGGCAATGTGTCATTTTGTCTATTCTTCCGTCGACAAAACGTCGTTATGCCACGCGTGCTGGAAGGAATACGATGAATTACAAGTCACCCTGTTTAGTAAGACGAAGTGTAAAGTTACTACATTCAATCAATCAATCATTCATTTATTTGTTAATATAGGTACACAAAAATACATATATTATGTTAGGTAAGCAAGGCGCTATGTTATGCCAAAAGGCGTACAAATTTGTAATTTTAGATAAATCGTCATTCAAGTATTCGTCAATAGTGTAATAACATTTATCAATTAGAAATTATTTCATTTGTTTTTTAACCCGTCGCGCGCTAATTAGCAGACACAATTGAAATTCTATTGTTATCTGTACACATGGTGTGCAATCGACATTTTAAGAGTTACAATGTGCTTCATTATTTTTTTTTATTGCACCTGGAATTTTATTTATTCATTTCATTTATTTTTCATGAACAATTGTGTTGAAAATTACATATTATACATACATACAGACATATACACATATATACACACACACACATATACACACACATATATATATATATATATATATATATATATATATATATATATATATACGAGTATATATTATTATACATACTATTACATATTATTATTATTTATTTATTTATAAGGCACTTCATTGACTTACTCACTAAAATGTACAAAAACAAAAAAAAACATACAGTTTTAGGTATTGTGAATTCGTCACTTACAGAAGTGCATATCACTGGCATTGAAACGATTAAGGAACGTGTAAGATACCGTTAGTTGAGCTGGTTCATGTTACAAAATAAAGCAAAAATGAGCATGTTCACAAATACTATACAATGCGAAGTATTTAACAGAAATATTAACAAAATAACAAAACAAAATAATTACTGAAAAAGAAGGAAATGAAAGTGGATACAATTATAAAAATAGATTAACAGGCGGTTCGTGTCGCACAGAGGTCTAGTGACTCCGAGCTGGTTAAAAGACTCGTACGGAATTGATGGAAAGGGTTCGAGTAGATGTCGATGCTATTGGTTCGTGTTTTATTGTAAAATATGTGGGGCCATACCCAAAACACTCTAAACACAACAATAACATTATTAATTTACTCTCTTTTATTTACATTAATAATTTAAAATAATACCTATATTCGGCTATATTAACTGAACCCTTCATCATTATAACTCCATTTAAACTACAATAACGTATAAAAACTATAAACCAAACAGTTAAAAATAACGTTCTACCATAGACGTCAAACTATAATCAAAACCTAACACAAACATTAAAGACGTTATGCTGTGACGTTAAGAGGCTTTCAACTCAACATAGAGCTTCTAACGTCAGATTTAGTAGTAGTGACGTCACGAGGTTGTCCCGAGTCGGATTATCTGCTAACTGTTTTAGTGTAATACTCTCCTTCGGTCAGTTACATGGATTTCGTTGAGATAGTTGAATTGTGGGTAAACCACGTACGTAATTATTAGCTATTAAATGAATACAATTTTATGTATGTCGGATCCGGTCAATAGTACGGACGCGTAACGAATCGCAAGCGCGCCACAGGCAACATCACGTGAGGTGCCCACGCCTACAGCGCGCTTCTACAGAGTCGTGATGTTCTAACCTCATGGCGAGCAGAACAGTCTAGGGTCGGATCGCTCGAGGCAACATCGGGGTTGGTACGCCACGGAACTGTATTCAATTCGTAGTGCTTAGTGATTGTGTTAGATTGTGGTTTTAAACACCGTGTATCGCACCCAGTGTGTTTTCATTGCACGAAACCCATCTTCTGCCCACGTGTCTGTCTAAATCTAACTGAGTAAATCCTGACGTTCCGACATGTATATGAATAAATAAATAAAAATTTTATTAGTTCACAAGTTTAGTCATATAATCTTACGAAAACATTGATCATCTTTGAAAAAAAAAAAAGATAAATAGTTTTATTTGTCTCAGTAACACAGCACAAAATCTGCCTAGCCTTTTCCCAAAAAAGTTGGGGTCGGCTTCCAGTCTACTGAATACCTGTATTTTACATGGAGCGACTGCCTATCTGACCTCCACAACCCAGTAACTGGACAATACGATACCCCTTGTTAAGACTGGTTGTCAGACTTTCGGGCTTCTGACGACCCGTAACGAATTTCAAAGATCCACGAATGACAGCCGGGCCCAACAGCTTAACGTGCTTTCCGAGGCACGGAGGAGTCTCTGTATGTAAAAATGGTCACCCATTCACTGACCAACCCCGGTAAGCGTAGCTTAACCTGATGGATCGACCGTTGCGGCTGTTTTTACTTAGCCACGAGTTTTTCACACAGAACCACAAGCATATAAAAAGATAAATAAGTTAATTCGAATTAAAAATAAAACAGGTCTCACACACAACAGAAATAGTTGGCAGCTGCACGTCATAACTTCGACAAGAAGCTTTCTAGTCAGCATTATGCTGTGCAATGGGAGCCACAGCACAGCGCTTATTCTCAGTAATCATCCAAAAACAACGCACGGAAACGAAGTCAGGTTTAAAGACTAAAGAAAAAAATCTTTGAAAATAAAAAGAGAAGTCCTGACTGACTGACTGACTGACTCATCAACGCCCAGCCCAAACCCTTGGACCTAGAAAGCTGCAATTTTACACAGAGGTTCCCTTTATAATGTAGACAAGGATTAAGGAAGGAATTCCCGTATATACGTTCCCGTGGGATATTTTCCGACATCCACGCGGGTGAAGCCGCTGGCAAAAGCTAGTAGATAATTAAATAAAAATAGGATAGGTTTTTGACTTTGTAAAATTAAACTCGTTACTTGTCCATTGACGTAGTTACTGGCGTATATTAATGCCTAGGCATTGACGCGTCATTCTTGACGTCGCCATTTGCATCGTATAATGTTGGGGGATGAGATCAAAAAAAAATCAATAGAAAAGAATTAATTGAGAGAAAAAAATATTTTATTTTATATATACGTACACATAAAGAGTATAATTAAGTTAAAAATAAAACATTCTAACATAACTAAAACTAATAAAAAACTAAAATGTGGCGTCGAAAAATTCCTCCGCATCGCTGTCGACCGGTAAAATACCCAAGAGACTGGCGGCATTGCACGTTGTATGGAGATGCTTAGCCTCTGGCCAAGGTAAAAGCCAGCCTTTGGGTCACGGGAAGTGTCAACCAGCCGTTTCGAGATTTTGTTGAACAAACCATCAGCCCTCGGACCCTACGGCCCAAGGGTTTCAACCCCAAGAAAGAAGAGAGAGAAAGAAGTACTATATTGCTACAGAGACCTGCAGAAAAGTAAGGTATAAAATGCAAGTAAATAAAGAACTTAGATAGTGTACGTCATAGACAATAAAACAATTCATAGTGAAGTTTATAATCCAATATTCCAAAACTTGTCATATTATATATGACAAGTTTTTAAGTATGATCAAGGAGTTTGGCTGACTTCACCTAAATATCGTATGAACAGCTATTTTTAACAATCCTTACTTCTCAGTGACAGCATTAGAAATGAAATCAACCAGCGGGCCAAATTTATCAAGCTCGACATAAAATAAAACAACGATCATCTATGTTCCATTTACAATAAGATAGACATTTAAACAAACCTTTTTTACAGTCCGTTCAACCGATTTTGACTTCTATTGCGTTGGAGGCATGACAAATGGCAGCTGCAGTAAACAGTTGGTATTGTAACCCCTTTTTTGCCTTTAATGCCATCCTTAAGCCTGCGGAATAGAAGTCAAAATCGGTTGAACGGACAGTAAAAAAGGTTTGTTTGAATGTCTAATTTTCAATGACGAAACTCCTGCTACGAAATCTCTCCGAAGCTACGAAGTTGCTACGAATCGCTACGAGATTACTACGAAAGCTGGTATCCATAAGTATACCATATAAAATGTCGTATCCACTTGATTTGTCGTACAATATGCAGTTAATATAAACAGGCTAAGTTTTCCCTCCCCTCCCCCCACTTTTATCCCCCTCAACGCTGAAAGCAATCGCGGAACTTGTAAACATGTTTGAAATTTTTCATCATAAGTACTTATCTACTAAAGTTGGTATTATGTTAGTGGGGGTGTGTGTGTATGTGGGTGTGTGTGTTTGTTTGTTTTGCTGCTTATGAGATCAGTGGGGCTTTCAGTAGTTTATGATGTAACAGTAAAGTACAAATATGTTTTGGGAAAGCAATTATGTATTTAGTAGTAAAATGAGCCTGTTTAGTTTGTGCTCCTAATTCATAAATTTAAAAAATTAAGAGCGTGAATAAAAGTCGTGGTATAGGTCTTATTAAAAAATACTTTTATAAAAACACAAATAAAACATTTAAATCCTGCCGCAACAACATAAAAAATGCAAAATATTTGAGAATAATTATCTCCCAATTATTTTCAACTCATTTGATTACACACTCCTTCACAGCATACATAAATAAAAATACGAAGATTTTTTTTTAAAGCAAAACGATTAAGTATCATGCCAAGGTAAACCCCATTCAAAGCGTTTAAAAACCTTATCAAAGCTACGTAAGGTTTGAAAGAGCGACTTATAAAATGCAGATATTTTTCCCTATAAAACTTTTTAGGCTTAGTATACACGAACTACTTTCCATCGATATTTTAACCACAAAAATAGATTCTTGCAAAGCTTCTTCATCTAAGGATAGTTGAAAATTTGTATGGAATCACGTCATAGCATTCATATTTATACATACCTTTTTTTTTTTTTTTTTTTTGTGGATGGGAAATCATCAAATGACTTCTCCCGCTCTGGGCAGAGCGGGAGGGCGTGTCAGACTTTTACTGACTAAAACCCACCCATGTTCCTTCAGCTGCCCGTGCCAGGGCCACGGTATCTCTTTCGAACTACCCGCGACCCCGGATATATACATACCTACGACTCATTACCATAGATATCGATGAAAGTCACAATGCGTGGTAGATACCAGTCAAAAAATTGTCGCAGTCAGTGATTTGAACCAAACTCATAGATGTTACATACCGACGACAAGAGATCGACTATAGGTCTGGATGGATACGAATTCGCATACCCGCATCCCTCGCGTTAAGGATGGATGGATGTATATCCAACCGCAATTCGGATACAGATCCGATAATACCGGCCGTTCCGATCAGAACTACGTGAACTGACGACCGCGTCTTACGGCCCCGCGCTCCGTGATTGGTTTGTGGTGCATCAACTCAGACTTCACGAACTTCACTCCGGCAAAACTTGTGTGGTTGTAAAGCCGTCGATAGGTGTGACAGCTTAACCATAGCAGCTACCACATTGACAACCTTTCTACAGGTTGTCGAACCGAAAATGGCACATTATTTCGGTCAATTATTGGCCTTGCTCCTGACAGCAAGAACTATTAGCTGTCCAAACTGACATTTTTTTTTTGGTTTTGGATTTGTGAACAGCCTTAAGAAGGCTATCGCATTTTATCACCTCTCTCCCTCACACGGGACCAAATTTTTAAGCATTTTAAATGAAAAGATGCTTTTTTAAAAAATGTAATCAATTAGCGAACTAGTAAATAATATTAACATAATTTTAAAAACATATTTCTATTGTGTTATCTAATAAATAACACAATAGAAACACATATATCTCTTTGCTGTTGATATAGAATATATTTAATGTAATGATTTAGTGAATAAGTCGTTGGTGTGTCGATAAATAAATAAATAAATAAATAAATAAACAAAGCTCAAAAAGTATAATTTGTTTTTGAGATGAGTTAAAAAAATGCCACAATAAAAATGTGTTTTTAATAATTACCTATTAAATTAATATTATTTACTAGTTCGATAATTGATTACATTTTTCAAAAAAAACATCTTTTTATTTAACATGGGAGGTGACAAAATGCGACAGTCCTCTTTAGAGGATTCTTTTGACGACCTTGATGGATCGATGCGGCACGATAGTGTACCGAACGGTTGTGAATAGCTATGCAGAATAACTTTTCTGTGGTTCAACTGTCGTTGGAAAGTTGTTCGTGCGCGGGAAGCCTTAGTCGACGTCAAGCGAGGTTAACGTCCGGAAATATTATAGTAACGAGATAAACGGTATTAAAGTGGGGGAAGGCGGATACCGGAATACCAATGAGTATTCATATTTTAACGTCGGGAATTGTCACCGTAATGGGTGCAGGTCACAAAAGGAATGAACCTTTTTTAAAAAAAATGTGCTTGATAAAAATTCTGGCACCATTTTTGAGGTTAATTTTCTATAGAATTAGGTGTGAAGTATTTTTGTTAGGAAGATACATATTATTTTGTTTATATAAATGATTATGTTTTTTTTTTATTAATTATTTGCAACGATTAGTTAATTATTCTATACAAGGACTACACACGGTTAATATCCTATGTACTGTATTTCTGACAAATACATTAATATGACATTTTGACTTAAAATATTAACGTTGGCGAAGATGTAAGGAATTATTTTTTTTTAGTTATTGCCTTTTGAGTTTTTGTACCTATTATAAAAACACCATATAATCAGCTTATAACGTTTCCACTGCTGGTACACAGGCCTCCTCTCGGTGAGAAGGAACGAGCGGTAATCCACCACGCGGGCCCCCAGTGCGGAATGGTAGATGTCACATGTCTTCGAATTGTTGGTTCTAGGACATGTCGGTTTCCTCACGTATTTTCCTTCGCCGTTTTGAGAGCAGTTTATAATAGGTATATAAACTTATATCATAATATACATACTCGTATACGTAAAGAAACGTCATCCGATGGCGACCGCGGGCTTACAGTAGTTTGAACCTATGGGTTTCGCAACTACTGGCTACAAATTGACATGAACCTATGGGTTCATAAATTAGAACATTATTTACAGAAGCATTTTTTTTTTTTTTTTATAAATTACATAAAGTAATGAGCCTGCCTGGGTTCGAACACACGACCTACAAACTCGTAAGTCGGGGCTTTTAACTCTGGGCCACCACTCTCCCTTTTCGGATTCGATTACATACGAGTAGTTATTTATTCTGTACAGAGACTGTACACGTTGCACAGGACATTCATACATTTAGTATGAATATCCTATATGCACCGTGTTTCTGACAAATACATTAATTTGACATTTTGACTTACAATCTTAACGTTGGCGAAGATGTAAGGAATCCAAATTAGGCAAATCTGCCTTTTTACAACATCAACAAGTTTTCTTTACAAGCTTTTATTTAGTTTCACCTGTCCCGATGTTTGTTTGTTTCTCTGTAATGCAGTCTTCCAAGTTAAATTTGATCCACTTCCCGGTTACCGATTGAGCTGAAATTTTGCATGCATGTGTAAATCGAATGACAACGCAAAATTATTATGACATGGAGCCGATCTGATGAGGGAACCGGAAGGTGGCCATAGGAACTCTGTAGTTAATCGACACAACCCCATCGAGTTTGGACTCGTTTTTTTCTTTATTGCGTTTTGAGATTTTGTACCTATTAGTAAAGCACCATAACATACCTAATAAAAATTCATACACCATACTTTTACCTTATAAAATAACTCACTTCACCATAATGGCGCTACACCCCAACAAACACAAATAAACGACATTCCATTCAATGTAGCTTGCAGCCATGCGATTCTCTAATCAACTCGAAAAAATAACAACAAAAATATTCTTAAGATTTTCCTCAGAGGAAACTGATGTCGTTAACTCAAAGTACACTGTTATTTAAACGGTTATTTCTGTTAAAATGATATTTCATAATATACAAAAGTAGATTTTATAAGTAAGTATTAACTTGGGTGAACAATAACCGAGGTTGACCGAGTTTTGTTTAATAAAAAAACTAGCGAACTGCCCCGCTACACAAGGTTGCTACGACTTGACAAAGCTTCGAGATTTCTTTATTGAGGCAAAATGGTATAGTAATTGTGTAGATGAAATTTCATTGAAATTCCTTTAATTACAATCGAATAAAACAGTTTTTTTTTTCTCATAAAAAATGCTAATTTTAAAGAAATTTTGCGATTTTTTGTATCGAGCCAAATTGCGTCAATCGTGTTTTGGCCCTCATATTTTACTTAAGGAAATCTTTAATTTTTACCCGACTACGGCAAAGCCAAAAGGGTTATGATTTTAGCAGTCTATGTATGTATATAAGTATGTATTTACGTGTGTTCCACCGTAGCGCCTGAATTACTGAACCGATTTTAATGAATGAGGTATCAATAGATTCATAATAATGGTTCGGGTAACATAGGCTATATAAATTCTCCCTAAATTTAATATGGTGGACTGTACACGTAAATTTCTGACCTCGAAAAAAAATAAATTGAGATTAATCATGACATGTTTGGTATCAAAAGAAAGGTCTTGACAAGCACATTACAAATAGGTGTATATGTCATAAATAATCATGTTTTAATTGTTAAAAATAAGTAAAAGTAAATAATATTCGTTAAATAACTTACAGACCGACCGCGGCGAGCGTGATTTTTCAGTAGTCGGGTTTTAGTTTTTCAACTTACTTTTTATTATTAATAATTTTTTTAGAGAACAATGATCCATTGGGTTAGTAACAAAAAGGCTTAACTTATGTTAGTAGGTACTTAATTAATAACACAGACAGTGTACAGGTGCCCAGTGACTTCACCAACGGGCTGTTATGTCTCCCGGCTATAGCGCGCAGAATGCTGCTGGAGCTGCCACGGAGTCTATTTAGCAGCGAGGCCGCTTTCTTATGCGGTACAGCATTGAAGCAGTCGGTTCATGCCTCAGCAAACATAGATAACGCGCTACAGAACCGAGGCAACAGCAGCTCTAAATGCATTATTATACTGGATCCGCAAAATTTATGATCATAAAAAGATCAATCTGCCTAGCCTGTTCCCAACTATGTTGGGGTCGGTTTCCGTCTAACCGGATGCCGCTGAATACCAGTATTTTAGGTACATGGAGCGACTGCCTATCTGACCTCCACAACCCAGTAACCGGGTAGTACGATACCCCTTGGTGAGACTGGTTGTCAGACTTTCGGGCTTCTGACGACCCGTAACGACTGTCAAAGATCCACGAATGACAGCCGGGACCAACGGCTTAACGTGCTTTCCGAGGCACGGAGGAGTCTCGGTATGAAAAGATGGTCACCCATCCACGGAGCAGCCCCGGCAAGCGTAGCTTAACCTGATGGATCATAAAAGAATAAGACAAAGGATCATGGGCAAAAATATATGAAGCCTGGTACTCGGTCCAATAGCCATAATATATATATATCATTGGAAAGGTCTTTTTACAAGGATTAATGATAACCGAGTCGCTTGTCTCCATTTGCTGTCGGAATGGAGTTATTTTGTGTTAAGTATTTTTTTTTTTTTTGTTTTTGTTTCATTTTGTTAAGATAATGGTGATATTATATAATTTTCTTCTATAGAATCTTGTGTTTGTTGATTAGTAGATACTAAAATGAATAAACACTCAGGAATAAAAAAAAATAGAAAAAGTAAGAAACGTTATTTATTTTTTTAAACATTATTATCAACAATAATGACATCGTTGAGGAACGCTGCAGGAGTAGTGAAGCCTACATGTCTGGCATATCCTAGATACCACACGATTGAAACTATATGAGCACAAGTGCCGACTGTTCGTCGTCCGGTCAAACACGTGCAGTAATAATTGCATAAAATGTTATGGATATTGGTTTCGTTTTCATTAACATTGTTTTTTACTAATACATAACAATAATAAGTTCTTGACCGTACGTGACGCGACTGTATGCGTCCGCGTAAAAGCCAGGCATCTTCGTTTATACCATATTCATTTAAATCTTGGAGTGCGCTTTCTCTATATACTTGTAGAATGTATAGTCCATTTGATAAATGCTCGCTGCAGTAGGATCGGGCTAGCTTCAGTTGATAGGTGCCCAATGAAAGTAAAATAATCTGTTCTTCCGTCAGTAGTGGGAAGTTCTGTATTTCGTGACTTTCTATTCTTTGAAAATCCGCTCTTCGGTTATTCAAATGTTTTCTTTCAACATAATCATAAAGTAGATTCGGGGAATCTATTTTCTCCCTGATTATGTTTAGGAAGGCCTCTGCGTGAATGTTGTCATCGATGGGTATGTGGAAGTTATTAAATATGTTTAATGCTGCGGCGATTTTAAAATCAATGAACATTTTTGGTAGTGTTTTATTAAAATATTTTTGCCGCAAAAGCTTGAAATCTCGTTTGAACCTCCCGTTCACCACTTCCACTACCCACCGGCATAGTGTAACTGATCGAGCTTCATTACCTTGCTCAGTAGTTAGCTGTGTCTCCCATCTGTCTTTAGATACTGGAACGTAGGATTCATATCCCCATGCTTCGATAGCATCTAAGCTGTCCCGGAAGCTTCGATCTAATATGAAGACATCGTTCGGTTGAAGAAAGCAATGCAATGGGTTTTCTCCATCATTCATTATATCACTCATGATGTTCGCATCAGTCTTAGTGGCAGCGTATGGTCCCAAAACATCGATTATATAGCCATTAAAACACACAATTAAAAACGGCTTCAGCAAGTTCTGGAACTTATGCAGGCTATAAGATAGACGCTGGAACAAAAAGTTCGAGCTTTTATTGATATATATATAAGTCCCATCGCATATAACGACAGCTTTTTTTTTTTTTTTCATTGCCAAATAACCCTCTTGGTATAGTGAGGTTCTTTTCTAAAACGTCGTTTCTATTCATATGGTCCACTCCCAAGTGTAATATTACATATTCATTCACGAGGCATTCGCGCACAATAGTTAGTAAACGTTCCAGCTTTCTTCGAGACATATTAAATAACGTCGCTAGTCTTTCATCTGAGTCTCCGGTACGTAGTTTCGTCAGATATATGCCTAACGCAGTTCGAGGCTCCTTGCACCTCCCACTTAGTGAGGGTGTTTGTTCTAATATGGAATCAAACTGTTCGCATTTGCGTCCTGTCCAAAAGTACATATCCTCATTGCTTAAAGCACCTCTTGTGTTGAAATCTAGCCTAGGTCCACGATTTAAAGCCATTCTCAACATGTCACAAACGTCCCTAAACTGTTGCGCATTGAAGTTATGTGTGACATTGCAGAATTGAGGCAGCTCTTCCCAAGCATTGCTCTCAAGGTGTTGTCCACATACTCTAGCACCGTCAGGAATATATAACTTATATTCACAGAAAATGTGAATCTTGATCGTCTCTGGTATTCGATGGCGGGTTGCGTTTTGGCAAGTGTTAAAGATACAATGCCCTGGAGTGTTTGGAGCTCGAGTGTAGTCTGGAACCTGAAGCTCTCGTACATTCTGTTCTACTTCTGGTATGACAGGTGGTCTTCCTACAACGTTGTCAATTCTCTGCCAACATCGGTGACACACACGTCGTGTGTTGTCGAACTCTACCTGAAAATGGTAGAATACGATCTTGCTGATGTTATGTTGTATTTTTATGAAAACATTTAAAACAATGCGGTATGTAGGTATTTAGGTCTAAAGTCATGGCATACTTGTATTGTTTTCATATTTTAAGTAATGCAAGTAAAAATATATCTTATGTATAGCCGATGTGACGGCTTAGTGAATTGATAACAATAGCAAACACACAATAGGTGGTCAGAGAAGTGTTTTAATAAGAAGAACTATAAGGGTTGACCCACATCTGTCAGCACGGAATCGCCTTTTTTCGTGCTTTATCCTTTTCTATCTCTTAGGATCATCATTTCCTAGAGCGATAAAGATAGAGATTGCGCGGTGGAATCGGCGATGCGCTCGACACCACGGCCAAAATGGCTGAGGCGCTGGAGTGCTGACGAGTGCTATCGAGCGCGATATCATGCTTCCATTGCATTGCATGATCGTATTCGACAACACTCAACGGCGACGGCATGCGATCTTACGCTGAAGCACGCGATAGCACGCTGCAGCACACACGGCATAAATGCTGTTCCGTGCTGACAGATGTGGATCAACCCTAAACGTGCGAACTGAGTCATAAAAGTATTAAAGGATTGTGAGAAAGCTGCACAAGTCATTACTGATATAAAGGGATGCCGCTCGGAAGCAGGTAGCTAGTACTGCACGTGTTTTTTTTTTCTATGAAGCGAACACCCTTAGCTACGGACCATACAGCCGCGCTACATAGAAAATAAACACGTGCAGTTGGTAGTTTGCAGCTCGGTTCGGAAACGTACTTTTACACACAACACTAGAGTAGTTCAATAAGACCTGTAAGTGCGAGCAAGAGGTCCGATTAAAATGATTTAGGGCTCAATTCGCACGTTTGTAATGGCTCAGGTATAAAAATATAACAGACAATAATAATATAAACAAACCGCTTCTAAAAAGAAAAACTGAAGCTGGTGAAGTTCGAAATAGTTTAATGAAGTATGTACTAACCTCCAAAACGGCATGTTCTCGTATATAAGCCACAAACTCGGGGTGCATTCTTGGAAGATCATCAGTTAAAACATGCTGTTGGTATCTAGCATGATGTAGGCCTCGCCGACACATCACACAGTTGCGATTTTCTTCCATAACGATGTTCTAAATCGATAAGCACTACAATAGTCCACAACACTAGCCAAGATAAACGTTTGTAGCGGGTAACAATGTCCAAAAGGAGCGCCGGGGTCAGTGATGAAAACGGTATAACAAAGTACTAGGTAGAATAAACAGCTGCGGAACGTCGTTTCACGCACAGAACGATACAACTAGTGAATGTCGCGGCACAAAAGGCTGTCCACTGGCACAGCGCACCACCTACCTCACCCCGCAGCTGGTTCCCTATCCCCGAGGTCTATATTCACCGTTGTAACAAAAAACAGAAATGTTAAAGATAATACTACTTTTTTATGTAAAAAAAACATATTTTCAAAAGTCTTCACCATTATCATATCATATCACGATATAATGCATGAATAGTAACACAATAGACGTATAAAAAAAGAAGGACTCCGCGCCACGCATATCGAAAGTGAAGCACCGTACCGATCTATGTGTGCGTGATATGAGTACCTGCAAAGACGCCGTCGCTTGTGTCACGTAATGGCGTCCGGTTGGTGTAAATGTGTGCGCGAGGCGTGTTTGTACAAACGGTCCTGGCATACTTACTGTGCTTCACTTTCGATATGCGTGGCGCGGAGTCCTCCTTTTTTTATGAGTCTATGAGTAACACAATACATTTCTCGTTTTAAATAATGTTGTTTTACATTGTTTTTTTCGTATTTCAACCATGATAGGTATGTAATATTATCGTACTTGCAATTATGATATTAACTAAAACTGGAACTTTTGGGGGCTTGCCGTGGTTTTCAGACAAGGATTTGGGACATGTCGCCATAGTAAATATTTTTCCTGATTAAAAGACCTATCCAATGACACCACAATGATTGCTATTGGAGCGAGTACCAAAATGCCCATTCTCCTTTGTAGTTTTTGAGGACAAAAATTGACTTTGCGTGCAGTCGTAATGCGTCAAAATATCTTCTTAGAGATCCGTTTCGCCCTGTAAGTTTAATATTATTTTTGATAAACACCAAAATTCTCTTAAAATGAAGTGAAAACCGCATCAAAATCAAACGCAGTTACATAGGCAAAGACGAAGAGCGAGTTTATTTTAGACCTACGATTTATTTTTAGAGGATAGATAACCGGATATGGTTAAGTACTAACGGCCGCACGGGTCGATCAATCAGGTTAAGCTACGCTTGCCGCGGTTGGTCCGTGGATGGGTGACCATCTTTACATACCGAGACCCATCAGTGCCTCGGAAAGTAGGCAAAACTAGGTAAGGTAAGGTAGGTAAAACGAGCTTTCAATTTGCGTGTCTGCTCCACCGGCCATCAGTCCTGCAACAAACATGGCCAGCCAACTGTCCTTTGTTGAAACGGACCTATTAGACTGAGTAGGTACGTAATTATAGGTTCTCAGAATTGCTAATTGGCACTGACACAGAGTAATAAAATTACAGTAGTTTATCTGGGCACCTTGGGGACCTTGAATTAATTACCTACCGCGGCTCGGTAGATAAATACGTATCCGTACGAGCGCGCTCGAACTGTTCTTACTATGTGCTGTTGCGTAGATGACTGACGACTGAGATTTCGAAGCCGTCGTTTCGGCCGTTTTCTATGAAAATTAACTACTGTATCATTATTATACTATGGTACTGATTCTATACTGTCATCATCTTCCTGCCCTTATCCCATATTACTTGGGGTCAGCGCAACACGTTTTCTTCTTCCATTCTCCCCTGCCAACTGTCACGCTATCATTCACTCCCTTCTCTTTCATATCATTCCTCACACAATCCATCCATCTTTTCTTTGGCCTTTCTCTGCCTCTCCATCCATCAACATGTACATGCTTTTCGTCTCTCCTCATTGTACTAAATACAAAAGTTACAGTGTACTAAACAAAAAAGTTTCAACGAACTGACAAAATAATTGAAGAGGTAGGACGTTACTATTGTTACGTAGATGCTACCGCCATCTGTTATTGAGTAGCAGAACTACACGATTCGTCGATTCGTGATAGATATTCTGCAATGTTCTAGTCTTAGTGTTTTTTGGCGTAAATTGGTACAAATTTATTAATCCCGAACCCCAGCTACACAAACACACACTCTTATAAAAAAATTGTAACCTTAGAATTTTGATAAAATATACAATACTGAGTTCGTGGCTAAGTAATAACAGCCGCACGGGTCGATCCATCAGGTTAAGCTACGCTTGCCGGGGTTGGTCCGTGGATGGGTGACCATCTTTACATACCGAGACTCCTCCGTGCCTCGGAAAGCACGTTAAGCCGTTGGTCCCGGCTGTCATTCGTGGATCTTTGACAGTCGTTACGGGTCGTCAGAAGACCGAAAGTCTGACAATCAGTCTTACCAAGGGGTATCGTATTACCCAGTTAATGGGTTGTGGAGGTCAGATAGGCAGTCGCTCCATATAAAATAATGGTATTCAGCTGCATCCGGTTAGACTGGAAGCCGACCCCAACATAGTTGGGAAAAGGCTAGGCAGATTGATTGATACAATACTGAGTCTGAATTTATGCCTTGCTGATGGCAATAGGCTGGCCCTAAATTACATGTGACTTTAACATAACTCGCCAAATGTGGGTCTACATACGGTACACTCCTGCCAAACCTTTCGTAGATTAAAGGCTTAATGTTATGTTGTGGACAATTTATTTAACGTACTCAGATCAGTGAGCGAGAGGTTGTGCTCTGGGGTAGGTAGAGAAGTTCGAAACATAGATAGGTACGTTACTTAGCGAGTTACATTCAAAGCCTGCTCATCGCACTTTTACGTGTACTTTAATGACTGTATTCCTAGTACCAGGGTTTTTTTTTTTTTTTTTTTTGTGGATGGGAAATCATCAAATGACTTCTCCCGCTCTGGGCAGAGCGGGAGGGCGTGTCAGACTTTTACTGACTAAAACCCACCCATGTTCCTTCAGTTGCCCGTGCCAGGGCCACGGTATCTCTTTCGAACTACCCGCGACCCCGGCGGCATAGGCCCCATTGACCCCGTCACTGCTGACATCTCTTTGAGGCGCGCGTGGAACACAACGCGCCGTCGACCCGGGCCTGGTCCTTACCGAACGGCGAGCTGCCCATTACTCGTCGTCCGCAAGCCCGCGCCTACGGTGGCCGGGAATCGGCGATCGATTCCCGCTGCCCAGGGCGTCTCCTACGGAGTACCAGGGTTTGGAGGGAGCTAACAGAAATAGAAGTGGAATAACACCAGTTATGTGGAACTAACATTGTAAGTAATTCCATGTATATAAAAATTTTAAACAAACTTTTACACTAATGTCTCAAAAAAATACCCTGAAAACGACAATAAATCCATCCAAAAATTTTTATAGAATAAAAAGAGAAAAATGTATGAAAAGCCACCATTATTTTATACTAGGTATGTGATATGGCAACGTTCCCGGCATGCATTCGCAGAAGCTGTAATTTATGTATGAGCATTGTCCAGGACTCGGTTATCTCTGGAAGTACGCCAATGCCAGATATTGTGTAGAACTTTAGTGTGGAATGTTAGTTTTTTGATCGAAACGAAAGAGAAAGAGCATTTGACCTTAATCATATAATATAATCTGAATTTCTGAGCACCTGATGGATTCTTACGCTGCCGCCGGGAGCAGAATCACTTCGTTACCGTGCTTCAGGTGAGAGATCTCGGTGATAAGCGTAAGTCCAGGGATGAGTGGCTGGCTTTGGGTTTCATCTCGATGGGTCTCTTGGATGCAAAGAATATCGCAGTGAGTTTTGCGGTAGACATCAGAAAGAATTACCGATTTGTCTTGTGAGAATCCTTCGATGTTAATCGAGACTACGTACAGAGCCGGGTGAAAGGATTAGCCAGTCAGTGTGGAAACTCGCTGATTGCCCAGAGAGCGCCAGACTCTGACTCTCTGAGTGACTTTGTAGATACGTACATACCATGTCCACCGGTAGTTCGCAGAGCGGTGGCAAGCTCTAGCAAAAGAGCCACAACACTCAGGCTTAGCTAATGCTACTGAGTCATGTTTTAATACTGGATTCCTGTTGGTTATAAAATAGAGAATTATATCAATAATACCACAGATTACATAATAGTATAAGTACAGAAGATTCTCTCCACAAAATCATTTAAATAAATAGCGACTCTTGCTACGACACAGGAAAGTGCAATTCAGGTCGCACAGCGTTAATTACCCACAGTTATTTTCACCTAGAAGTTGCCTCTCTTTCTATCGCGTAGCTTTGTACCTTCTAACTCTTTCTTTCTTTTACGACGTGGCGCGTGAGTGAGTATCGAACTAACGTACTAGCCGGCCGGTGTGCGGCAGCCCGCACTGAATTAGCGTCGACAAGTCAAGCCCGCCTCGTACTTCTAGTTTCATACCTAAAATGCGGAGTGCGCCTGGCCTGATAGTTTTTGAATCGAGGTTCATGCATTTATCATTGTAGAATACGGTCCTCAATACAGTATCTATATTTTTGCCAGATTCAGACATATTAACACACGATATCCTTAGTTGAACACACAGAGCGCTGTGACATCTGGCAATCGGCCATAGGTCATGCGTTTGGCTGCAAACGGATGCGAGTATCGAGCGACGTCTGCGCAGTATCCGATGTTGAATATATATGAGGCTTTGAATGTCTGCTTAGATGCACTTTTGAGGTAGGTACGAAAAATAGTAAGAAATAAGTAATCATTTAAAATATACTACCAAACAACCCGCCCCAGTTCTGCACGATTTTTATGACTTGATAAATCATGTGAGATTCCTATAAAAGCCTTTCTCTTTTTTTTTCCTTTTTATATTAAGTAAGTTAAACTACACAATACCTACGACGTTGCTGTATGTGTCCCGACTGCATCACTCCACGAAGGTTGAGGAGATCGTGGAATACATGAAGGTGAAGACCAACTGGACCTTGAGGGTCGAGAAGTTGGAGCCGCGTCACAACATCAACTTCAAGTCGTTTGTGGTGCGGGTTCCGACACACCATCTCGACATGTTCCTAAAGGAAGAGTTTTAGCCGAAGGGTGTAGTCTACCGAGACGTTTTCGCGGCAGGCCATGCGACACCGCGCAGCGTAACACGACGCCGTCACTTCGTGTGTCTTAGTTTATTAGTTAAGTTTTCTATGTATTAGTTTTTATATATTTTTTTTTAAGTTTGAATTTTTTTTATTTGTGTATTGTATTCTCAATGGGCCACAGCTGTCTGAAATAAAGGAATAATTAATTAATCAATGAATTAATACAAATAAACTATACGTTACGTTGTGTAGCTAAGAACACAAAACAACGAAGTCAGCGAAAAGCGACTTTAATTTACAATAATGATGTATTTATTTTACTCCTTTCCAATGCGTCTATTTTTGACACAAAGGTTAGCTGGTAGACAATATCACAAGATATTAAGTCCGCACTAGGCACCCAGTATGCAAGTAGTTCCTAAAAAAAAAAAATTACATAAAAAACCACAGTAAAAAAAAAAACTATTTAAAAGTATTAATAGTTGAAATCCCTCAATCTCGAACAAAAGCCTACCAGAGACCCAATCACTGAACGATCAATATAATAGTTATGTATAACTGTAAACTAAAGGCAGACAAAAGCATCACTGAGAGAGCTGTAAGTATGTATAATGCGGTCAATTCCTTTGACGATATGGTTGAATGAGTAGTCGGTATACCTTCCAATATATGGAACGAGAATGCCTTACTTACCAAAGCTAGGAACGCCTCGCCGGACTTTAGATAGACTAATTACTTGACATCTTCTACCTCATATTTATATGACATTTGTGACTGACAAAGCGCCCACTCAAGCTAGAAATATGTAAGGGATATGTTTTGTAAAAGGGTAGTCAATCTGCCTAGCCTTTTCCCAACTAATAGGTTGGGGAAAAAGTTTCTTCGCATTTTTTAAGGAAATTCAAAACATTTTTTAATATACATTATTTACATTTATCTTAAGTATGTAGGTACCATTTTGTTCGATAACTTTTTGCCATCTTATAGGTAGGGACATGATCCCATTGCTATAGAAATTTCGGGACTTCTGATCAAAATACCGCGACAAGTGGTTTTGGCAGTCCTCTCGTGATGTTAACCTGACACTGCCTAAAGAATTCTGAAGAGACCGAAACAGGTGGAAATCTAAAGGTGCAAGGTCAGGACTATACGGCGGATGCATTAACACCTCCCAGCCAAACTCTCTTAATTTTTGCTGAGTGGCTAAAGATGTGTGAGGTCTAGCGTTATCATGATGAAAAACCACACCCCTTCTGTTGATTAATTCCGGCCGCTTTCTCTCAACTTCTTGCTTTAATCTCATCAGTTGTTCGCAGTAGAGTTCAGAATCGATGGTCTCGCCTGGTGGTAACAGCTCATAATGAATAATGCCCTTCCTATCCCACCACACACACAGCATCATCTTGTTGCGAGTTAACCCGGGTTTCGCCACAGTCTGTGAAGCCTGACCGGCCTTTGACCACGACCTTTTTCGCACGTTCTTGTCGTACGTGTTCCATTTTTCATCGCCAGTGATCAGCTTCTTCAAAAATGGTTCGGTTTCATTACGTCGTAATAAAGAATCACAAATGAGTACACGGTTCATTAGGTTTCTTTCAGTGAGTTCGTGAGGTACCCAAATATCGAGCTTTTTTGTGTACCCAGTTTTTTTCAAATGCGCCAAAACTGTTTTGTGGTCAATTCCTAGTTCTTCAGCTACGTCGTAACTACTGATATGCCGATCATGCTCCACTTTTTCAAAAATGGTATCCATTTTATCAGTAATAGGGCGACCAGAGCGACGTGCATCTTTGACATCAAAATTTCCGGATTGAAAACGCTTAAACCAAATGTGTGCTACTCTCACAGACTCTGCACTGGATCCATAAACATCGCAATTTTTTTTCGCGGCTTGCGTTGCATTTGTACCTTTTTTGTAGTAAAATTTTAAAACGTATCGAATTTCTTCATTAGATTCACTCATCTTGACAGTACGAAAAACAAATGAAAATCACACAATTTCCTAATTTGAATTTGGAATTATATTCTTTAAAATTTAAACTTTCAATGATACCAAAACCAGCCAGATACAAATAGTATAGCCAAAGAAATTTTATTTTAAGTTCATACATACTATAATGCGAAAAGACTTTTTCCCCAACCTAATATGTTGGGGTCGGCTTTCAGTCTAACGGGATGCAGCTGATTACCAGTATTTTACATGGAGCGACTGCCTATCTGACCTCCACAACCCAGTTACTGGGTAATACGATACCCCTTGGTAAGACTGGTTGTCAGACTTTCGGGCTTCTGACGACCCGTAACGACTGTTAAAAATCCACAAATGACAGCCGGGACCAGCGGCTTAACGTGCTTTCGGAGGCACGGAGGAGTCTCGGTATGTAAAGATGGTCACCCATCCACGGACCGACCCCGGCAAGCGTAGCTTAACCTGATGGATCGACCCCTGCGGCTGTTATTACTTAGCCACGAGGTCCTCGAGGTTTTGTAAAAGGGTAGTCGTGCTATGAAAAACGCTTAGTCTCACGCAAATCACACTATTGAAATTAGAAAGCTAATTCTGGTAATAATTAAAAACGTCCAAATCTAATCTCTATCTCATTTCAGCGACAATAAATGTTTATTTATTTATTTATTTATTTATTTATTTATTTATTGAACAACCAACAAAGCATACACTAAAAAAATACATGTTGAACTAGAGATGTTATGTTGCGATGTTGTGATGTTATGTTAAAAATATGTCAAAAATTTTGGTAAATTAGAGATATTTTTGATGGATTGAGACTGAAATTTGAATTTGAACGTTCTTAAAAATACACATGAAAAGAAAATTGATCGCATTTTCTTTAATTTGAAAATTCAGCCATGTCCATTGCGTAATTTACGTTGTTAAGCAGACGAATTTATTAAACATATGAAGCAATGTATTAAAAATATCGAAACTCTCTTATTATGATTGAAAATGTGTTACACAATTAGGGAGCTGATGTTAAAACCATCGCCTTTTTTATTTTAGTTATAACAAATAACGTTAACACGATATAATAAAACGAAAGAAAAACGGAATTTGTTACATCTACATTTAAGCATACGATACCAAATTCGATACAAGTAAAGTTTCGCAAGTCAACGATCCCTGACATGTCTAGATACACAAGATATTAAGCCTTCCGAAGATAGTTCTTTTTTGCAAATTCACTGGAAAACTATGCCAAATGTATAAAGAAGCTAAGATGGCGATTTTCCACGCACTTACGCATCAAGGTCACGCATTTACTAGTCTGTTCTGCTACAAATATAACATTTCAATCCATATCACTCTTATGACAAGAGCATTGAGACCAATTTTGAATGGTTGGAGTGTAAATTAGGTTGGTGTTCCGTAATATTGGGTTGAAACATCGAGTAAACGAGAAGTCAGCGGATGTATTGAAAATAATGTATCAAGTTATTTTCTCCGTTTCACGATGAAGTGATGAAATACAGATTATAAATTTGTTGGTGGAAAAAATAAGCTAGTATCGTTTAGTAATAGACAGTTTCGCTTAGAGTTGAACCAAAGTGAGATTTTATTTTAAATAACTGGTCAAGAGCGAGTCGGACTCGCGCACCGAGGGTTCCGTTCCGATTTCTGAAAAAATGGGCTATTTAGAGACATCGTTTAATTTTTTCTGTAATACTTACATAAACTTCTATCACATAAAATAATTTCAGATTTTTCTCTATGCAAACTTCGGATTTTTTTTTAAATTTTTCATCAAAAGTCGAAAACTATGCGGCCTAAAAAAGAGAAAAAAAATGTTTGAGAATGTATACAAACAGCGCTCTGTCATATGACACCCCACATGCTCTAGCCCTCTTCAAATTTTAAGACCCCCTTTCAATCAATTAAAAAAAAAAACTTATTTGCAAAATAGTTGGGCCAACGTCATCTAAAACTGTTCCAAATTTCAAGTTTATAGTATTAGTAATTCTTGAGATATCCAGCTATGCCAAACGGACAGACAGACAGACTGAGTCGCACCATAACGGTTAATTTTTGCCATTTTGGTACGGAACCCTAAAACAGTGCTAATAAGTGATGAAGTTACATGGTGGACGGTAAATATGAGGATTTTATTAATATTATGTCTCATTCATGAAGAAGTTTTTGCGCTGCAGTCTATATTTTTATCATTCATGTCTACCCATATTTATGCGGATGAAAATGCTAAACCAAAAAACGCTAAAATTTACGTAAGGTCTTTCGGCCCCATCGGCCATCTGTTCTGCGAGCAATGCGCCCTGCCCACTGCCACTTAAGTTTGGCAATTCTTCGGGCTATGTCGGTGACCCTGGTTCTCCTGCGGATCTCTTCATGTCTGATACGATCACGTAGGCAAACTCCTCTCCTTTGGCAGAAAAGAAACAAAACAAACCAAAAACAAACAAACAAACTCCTCTCCCTTCCTCTCTTTCTCCTTTCTTTTGTCTGTGTCTCCTTCCTTTGTCCTTTGAGTGACTTTTAGCCTTCTAATAAGGCCCATTGCGTAGATTTAATCATAACAAACTACAATCCATTTACAATAAGATTAGACATTTAAGCAAACCTGTTTTACAGTCCGTTCTACCAATTTTGACTTCTATTCCGTAGGCTTAAGGATGACATTAAAGGCAAAAATGTGGTTGAAATACCAACTGGTTACTGCAGCTCCCATTTGTCATGCCACCAACGCAATAGAAGTCAAAATCGGTTGAACAGACTGTAAAAAAGGTTTGTTTAAAAGTCTAATCTTATTGTAAATGGAGTATAACTTGCCTGTATTGTCCCACTGCTAGGCAAAGGCCTCCCTATCCCTTTTCCACACAATTTTGTCTTTTGCTAGTGTCGGCCAGTCTTATCGGTAGGAGTCAAGCTCGTCCCGCCATCTTCGTCTCGACCGCGATGTCGTCGTGCGTATAGTGGGTCAGTGGGACCCAATCGGTGGTTCTCCCCATTTGTTATCTGAAATGTACTACACAAAAATTTATTGCGCGTAAAGTATAAATAGAAAAATATTTACGTACAAAATATGTTACCCAAAACTTCTAACACCATAAGGTAAAAATTACTAATATATTACATAGTGGACGAGAGGCCAAAAATAGGCAAAAGAGTAGTAAATCATTCAGTGACCTAAGCCGAAGTTCTAACGAGTACCTATCGAGAACGTAATGAGTTATAGCAGAGTCGTGAATAGGTAGAGAGTCCGAGTTGACGAGGAACAATTTTGACCGTATTTTATTTAATAAGCACTTACTCTTTTGAAGAAGGGTTTAGTGTTTCTAACATTTCGCCAGTTATTTTTGAGCCTCATGAAATCAGGAGCTAGTCTATTGCCATCAACCGGACTGTCATCCAGATTGTTTTATAGCAATACACAATTAGCTTTTGCCCGACTCAAGGATCGAACATAGAACTCCAAGCTCAGCAGTCGTGCTTACGACCACTAGGCTAAGGCCATTTAAGTGGGGATACTAGGGCATGTGGGTATCATATGAAAGAACGCTGTTTGCACATTTAATTTTTTTTTCTTTTTTTAGGCCACCTATTTTTCTAAAAAAAATACCGTCCTCCCCTCTTCGAAGGGGGGGGGGGGGGGGCGCTTATCTCAAAGTTTGCACTGAAAAAAATCTGAAATTATTCTATGTGATAAAAGTTTATGTAAAGATTTTAAAAACATTACACTCCTTTGGGCAGTGAGTGCCGAATGAATAAATAAAGATGTCGATTTTTTTTTTCAGAGGACTGTTACGCTGAAAAATATTCTATAATCCATGTCAGCGAACATGAAGTCAATTTTTCTTTGACTAACAAAGACATGAGTTCATAAATGCGTAGTTTATTATGCAGTAGCACTATGACATAAACAGTAAATTGAATGAGCTAAATGCTCAAAGATAAAGTTTGAGATTGTGTAAGTGCAATGAATATTAAACTGAATTTTTAGAACGTAGATAATTGTGGCTCTGTGGAAATGTGCAATGTGTTATTTTTTTACAATATTCATTGCTGTATTTTTTCTCCCTAAAAAATGCTAGTTACTAACTGGTTGTGAAAGAGGACAACGTGAGGAAATCGGTAACTTCTTAAAAAAATATAAGCAAGGGTGCCTCCGCAGACTGATGGGGTGAATTCAGTATATAAGAGGACCGGTACGTGAAATTATTTCAGTAACGTTATGGGAATCTAATAAACCTGATTTGTTTTATTACCTCACACGCAATGTATCATTGCCGTGGCACAACGCACGTAGCGAACGGCAGCGCAGCGAGCCTTCGCCTCCATTTTATGCGTCGTTCGTTATTCAACATCCTTTGCTGATTTTTTTTTTTATTTTAGCTGTTTTGTTTACATAAATGGAGTGCTGTGTACAGAGAATGTAATTTTACACTGAACTGTATGAAAAGTAATTGAAAAAACGACGAAAAAAAATGAAATTTTCCTAAGAAATTTTCCCGTGGAAAATTATTAAAAATAAGGAGCTAATTGCACTTTATTCGTTTGCGGAGGGCTTTCCCTTATACCCTGTATACACGTCGGTTAGAGAACCAGCTTCTTTGTTTTTTTTCGGATTAAATGGTGATCGCGTGATGATCAATGGTTTTTAAGACAAGGCCTTTGTCCGTGAAAAAGTTACAGGCCACAAAATTATTGAAAAACAAAAAGTGTGAGTGAGTACTGTAAGGATTGATGCTTGATCAAACCTCGTTAATATAATACTGGCTGACATTCAATCATTCAAATATGGAATATCTTCTGTCAAGTAAAACGATTCCCGTTCTTCTTGACAGGATGGCAGAGAGAGAATCTGGTCAGGGCTCGGCAAAGAACTAATTTTAGTAGGAGTGGTTTATAATTTGATCTGAGCTTAAAATACAGCGGGCTTCAGCCCCATTTAAATAGTCCCTCTTGTATTATTTAATAGTTCAGTTAATCTCCTACTGTGAGGTTCGAGGCTTCACAGTACCTACCATTGAAAACCATTTTAAACCGGTGAATAGAACAGGGTAACGCGTCGTTATTAAAAAAAAATCAAATTATCCGGGTATTAACCCGGATAATTTGATGCAGCCTGAACAACCCATTTACATTCGTTCCTGTAAAAAAAACAACCTGATAAAAAGTGGTTTTGTGAGGTAATACTGTGAAATTTGTTATTTATCGCTTAGCGACCCGCCCCTGTTTCACGCGATTTGTGCGTCTTGAAAAAACATCGAGATATTTTATAAAAAATAAAAAAAAAATGTATTAAAAAAACCGGTCAAGTGCATGTTGGACTTCGCACATTTAGGGTTCCGTACCAAACCTGATTTATCAATTTCTTTTTTTCTGTTTTTTTTTTACTGTATTTGTTAGTAAAATATAAGTATTGATTAACGTTATCACCCAAATTCTTAGGTCAATTGGAAATTAAAACATTCTTCGGAACAAAATTAAAAAACAAAAAAGCTGATTTTGGTGGCTTCCTTTGTTTTCCAACATTTTTTATAATAAAAAATATGGTATTTATCTACTTAACAAATTCTAAACAACGATTTCCTCGATAAGGTAATTCAAATTTTTTTTTCACGCCTCCCTTTAGCTTTTTGGGAGCTCCCCTTAAAAACATTTTAAAATATTTGTTTATAATTTGTATGACTTTGGGTCATGGGACATTTACAGTACAAGATGCTTGTACTGTAAAAATTTTAAGACTATAAGCTTTAATCGTTTAACTGTAAAACTTGTGTGACAAACGACGGACAGATGGACACGTGAGTGACAGCAATAGGGCTCCGTTTGAATCTTTCGGGTACGGAACCCTAAAAATAACCCTTCTAGAATAGATTCTTGATATTCTGGTAAAAACCGCATCAAAATTCGTTACGGTGTTTATGAGAACAAGCAGTATGCCAATATTGCCGCCACGGTCGCGGGTAGCTCGAAAGAGATACCGTGGCCCTGGCACAGGCAACTGAAGGAACACGGGTGGGTTTTAGTCAGTAAAAGTCTGACACACCCTCCTGCTCCGCCCAGAGCGGGAGAAGTCATTTGATGATTTCCCATCCACAAAAAAAAAAACGGTCACACACGATAGAGCCCTAAAAGCAACTTAAATGTATATTATGTACACACAGAAGCAGACCAAGTTACTACATACTGTCAAATTTTCTCATTCGACTTTGAACTTAACCATCAACATTTTGAGGTTTAACATAATTTGGATAAATTTGACAGTTTGATATATTCTCAATTCTCAATTCTTTATTGCATTTTTCTCAATTCTCAATTCTTTATATAACCTGTGCTGTTCTCTGTAACCTGTAGCTTTTGGATTTCAACTGCCACATTAATCTACTGAACGTAAACTCAAGCACGGCTACGTTATTAAGAGGTCCTAAGTTCGTTTCCTAAGGGCGCTTTCAATTTAGACGTTTTGTGTCGTACCGCTGCGGTGCCGAAGCGATTCGTTTGTCGTATTGTGCGCGGACGGATGTTTGTTTTCATACATGTGGAGTTTGCGATATTGCCGTCCCGTTGTCGAGCGTTCGCGATATCGACGCCGCACAGTTGCCGCACCGCGCGCTTTGTATGAAAACAAACAACCGTCCGTGCACAATACGACAAACGCACCGCTGCGGCACCGCAGCATTCCGACACAAAACGTCTAAATTAAAAGCGCCTTATGACAGGCAAAACGTTTCTGTCAGTAGATTCCTGCAACGGTGCACGGTAAATGCAAAAATCAAAAACTAATTTTATACATTTATCTCAACACTGCTACAATTCTCGAGGAAATTAAGAGACATAAAAAGCGTTATGCTGACCGTCTAGCCATCCACCCAAATCCCCTGGCTGTTAAATTGCTGGACATCAGCGTATTTGTCAATCGACTTAAGAGAGGTCAAGAAATCTGAAGAGCAACAGCCCCTGTACCTGAAACGCCAACTGTCTCACGCAACTAAACTGTTAATAGCCCCGAAAGGACTGATGGCAGCTAGGAAAACAAAAAAAAAAACAAAAAAAAAAAAAAAACAAAAAAAAAAAACAAAAAAAAAAAATACATAAACTGTGAATGTTTAATAAAGCTAGCTACGACCATTTCTCGCTTAGCTTAAGTTCAGACCTCGCCGTAACACTAGCGTATTCTAGATAGTGGGTTTAAAAAAACATTTTTACAAAAAAATACAACCGACTTCCAAAAACACACTACAAAGTGAAAAATAACTTTAATTTCGGAAGTCGGTGTTTAGTTAAATGTATTTTCGTTTTTTGCCACCGACTTCCGAAATTAAAGTTATTTTTCACTTTGTAGTGTTGTTTTTGGAAGTCGGTTGTATTTTTTTGTAAAAATGTTTTTATTTTTGACTTTTTAGTTGTGGTACCTACCCCACACAAATTCTAATACCACTACCTGCAAAACAAACTAGAACATCAACCATATAAAAGTGGGGAAAAAATACGTATTATTGAAGCTAACTCAAAAACTACCAAAGCAAAGTTAATCAATTTTATATGGGACCAACTGTGATGACCAACTCTCTCGAATAAAACAAAAAAAAACCAAATCGGTTTAGCCATCTTCGAGTAATCGGGGAACATACACGAACCTCCTCCTTTTTGAAGTCGGTTAATGAACTGAAATGGAAAATGGATTTCTAACGTATCAACCATATTTTAAAAGTAGCTTTTGCCCATGTCTTCGGCCGCTTGAAATTTCTTGTCATAGAGCCATAGATGGAGCATTGAACTTCACAGGGTGACTATATTTAGAGCCAAGAATTGGTGAAATCCGCCCTTTATAGTTAATGGATGTGAGTGACCGCGGATTGAGGAGTAATAACAGCCGAACGGGTCGATCGAAGGTTGTCTTACCGATATCCCTCCTTGCCTTGAAAAGCACGTTAAGCTGAACCCGAATGTCATAATCGTGATGACGTGATCTTTGACAGTCGTTACGGGAGTCAGAAGCCCGAAAGCCAGAAAACCAGTCTTACAAAGATGTTCCCAGTAACTGGGTTGTGGAGGTCAGATAGGCAGTCTCTCCATGTAAAATACTGGTATTCAGCTGCATCTGGTAGTCTGGAAGCCGACCCCAACATAGTTGGGAAAAGGCTAGGCAGATGATGAGTGGGCGAGGATTGAGGTATAAGGTTTGCAATTGGAAAAGGCCTTTGTCCAGATGTGGTCTTCTGTAGGCTGATTATGATGTGATGATGGCCGGAATGGGCCATGCTGTACTGATGGTGGTAGCAAAGAATGAGGTTTTCAATACGACACTTACATATGTAATAATAGGTCGTTACCTATGAAATTGCCGTTTTGTATGAAAAAATTTAAACGAATTTTTTTCATGCATTTTTTATTTGTATTAATCGAAGTAATCACCCATGCAATCAATGCATCTTTGCCAACGCAGTGGCAGTTTATTGATGCCCTTCTTAAAGAAATCAGCTGGATGGGAGGCAACAAATTCTTCAAAGGCATTTTGTACTGCCTCTCGGGTATTGAATTTTTTTCCCGCCAAGAAGTCATCCAAATTCTGGAAAAATTAGTAGTCTGTAGGCGCAAGATCTGGTGAGTAGGGCGGATGACGAAGAGCTTCCAACCCCAGTTCTTGCAACTTGGAGACCGTCTGCTGTGCAGTATGAGGTCGCGCGTTGTCGTGCAGGAGCAGCGGAGACGAGCGATTGACCAATGCTGGTTGGATATGTGCCAGCTTCTCCATCATTGTGTTCAGTTCTTCACAGTACACATCTGAAGTAATGCTCACCCCGTTTGGTAAGAAGCTGTGATGAATCACACCGGCGCTAGACCACCAAACAGTGACCGTCACTTTTCTAGGGGTAAATTTTCGTTTAGGGCATTGTTTAGGTGCTGAACCAGGATCCAACCAACTTGCTGAGCGCTTGCGGTCATCAAACAGAATCCATTTTTCATCGCAGGTAACAATGCGGTTCAAAATTCCTTCATTTGTGTGTCTGTTGAGCAGTGCAAGGCACGTCTCGACGTGTACTTCGCGCTGGCGATCATTGAGTTCGTGGGGCACCCATTTGTCAGGCTATTTTACCTTGCCAATTTGACGCAAATGGACCAATATTGTTTTGACGCTAACGTCGAAAGCTGCTGCTAATTCAGCCGTAGATTGTGTATCATCAGCTTCCACAATCGCCTTTAATTCGTCATTGTCGACCAAAGTCTTCGGACGACCGCGAGGTTCATTTTTCAGGTCGAAATTTCCAGAACGGAAGCGAGCAAACCAATAACAAGTGGTGCGGTTGTTTGTAGTGTTAGCTCCGTAAACGTCGTTGATGTTGCGTGCCGCTTGTGCCGCGTTGCTGCCACGACGGTACTCATATTCCATAATTACTCGAATTTTTAACGTATCCATGATGACGAAAAAGATTGAAATGCGATGAAAATGTAACACTAATCAATAAACAAATGACTACTTTTGAAAAAAAAAATCCATGTTTTTAAAATAAAATTAATTTGAAATTAGAATTCTTAGCCAAACAAAAAATATTTTGATTTGAAATGGCCAGTACCTACTGCAGAACGGCAATTTCATAGGTAAAGACTAATATCAATCAAACATTACCAGTATAAAGGATAATCAATGGCGAATTCTTTGTTCCAGTATGTGCAAAGTGTTGGAGAACAGGGCACAGCAAGACGAGGAGCGCATGGACCAGCTCACCAACCAGCTGAAGGAGGCCCGTCTGCTCGCTGAGGACGCTGACGGCAAGTCCGACGAGGTAACACTTGACCCCAGTCATCTAAATCTGGTCATCTTTCATCAGATCTTGTATCTTCATTATCATCTTCCTGCCCATTTATATCTCAGGAATCTCTCTATTTTTAGCATTTTTATCGTTCACGCAATTCATCCATTTTTTTATATGGTCTTCCCCTGCTTTTATAGCCATCCACATGACATACTTTGTTACGACACTGCAGAACGGCAGTTTCATAGGTAAAGACCTAATATTATTGGAACTGCTATATATTCACATAATGATGATCTATTAGGGCTTCCAAACAAATATACATACATACGAATGTATGTAAGTTATGTTTGTCCACGCATTTCTCTGAAACTATTAATCGGATTCCGACCAATTTATTTACTGGTTTACATTTACTTCAACTTAGGGAACAGTGCAAGTTTCATCAAAATCGGTTCAGGAGTTTTCAAGATACGGAATACGTGTAAGTGTGACGGCCTGGCTTACTAATATGAGCTACGGGTCAAAGGGAAAACTTCTCAAAACCTTGGTCAAATTCTAGTGTAATATTTACAGCAAAACTAAAAACTATTAACTATATACAAACAATAAAAAAACACCGACTTCAAAAATAAATGAACTCAAAATTGATTTAACTTTAATTTCGGAAGTCCTTTGCCAAAAAACTAAAATAAAGATCCCATAAAGTCGGTTTATTTTTTTTAATTACTTTTTTTTGTGGATCGAGTTCACAACGTTTCCGAACCTAAAGTAAAATTTAATTCTAGAGACTGATCTCAATGTCGTGTTTTATTATTATATTAAAATCTAAGAATGTTGTAGACGAAAGACTTTATTGTATTTTGTTTTATCTTGCTTTTCATTCATTATTGTACGTGTGCGTTTATTTGTCATATCATGCGTGTAACTACACCCAGATTAAGAATGTAGGATGTTAAAAACTATTTAGTATGTGAACAAATCGGAATTGCCTGCAAGTACCTGAATAGCTTGGTGTTGCGGAGTCTGTAAGCGTAAGCATCTATAATAGGTAACACTCTATTTATCAAAGAGTAGGCCAATTAAAAACTCATTTAAAACTATGTAACTAAACTTCATCGGTTTAGGGAATTAAATAAAGGTAAACAAAAATACCACGTGTCTGATTAACCGACTAAACGTAATACCTGTCACTTCAGTCGTCATGCTACGACACAGTTGTACTCTTCAATTTAGCAGCTTTATAATAGCTGCTAAATTAAAGAGTACAAATGTGTCGTAGTATGACACTGAAGTGACAGATATTTACGTTTAGTTGGTTAACCAGACCCGCGGATTTTTTTGTTTACCTATAATTAATTACCTAAACCGATGGAGTATAGGTATGCTTTTCAACATTTTGCGGAGCCAATAATAACATTTTAGCTTTCGGTAAAGTCTACATATACTAAATTAATAATAGCTCATAGTTTCATTCCTCTGCATAAGCGATCGCTGGAAGCATTCGTAAGCGCTTCAGATAAATTTATTATAACTTCAAGAAGCGCTTCATATGAATATCGAAACTGAATAATTGTCTAATAACTGAACTGATAATTGTCTAATAACTGAACAGATAATTGTGAATAACTGGGTGTGAATGTCTTTAGAATTTAGGTTCTTTTTTTTCTGTTTTTTAAAAGTGGAGACCTGAGGGGCAATTCCCGTATTTTTATAACAACGTTCGCAATCTCATCTCAGTCTCAATCTGTCAAAATTGTATAGAGTTTGCCTACATTTTTGACATTTGATTGTCGCTGGCTGACATTGCGACTTGGAATTTGAACGTTTTTAATTACGAGAATTGGCCCTCTGTTATTGGCTTTCTTATTAATGTACTGTCCTTGATCTGTTTTTTTTTTAGCTGTAAGCCTCCCATATTATTTAAATAAATAAATAACTGGAAAATTCGGAAAGCGCTTTCAGCGCAGTGGTAATGTTTATTGATTGATTGATTTATAATAGGCATTTATTATAGTGGATGGTTAGTTTGAGTTGTGCGGAGCTCGTGGCTAAGTAATAACAGCCGCACGGGTCGATCCATCAGGTTAAGCTACGCTTGCCGGGGTTGGTCCGTGGATGGGTGACCATCTTTACATACCGAGACTCCTCCGTGCCTTGGAAAGCACGTTAAGCCGTTGGTCCCGGCTGTCATTCGTGGATCTTTGACAGTCGTTACGGGTCGTCAGAAGCCCGAAAGTCTGACAAACAGTCTTACCAAGGGGTATCGTATTACCCAGTAAATGGGTTGTGGAGATCAGATAGGCAGTCGCTCCATGTAAAATAATGGTATTCAGCTGCATCCGGTTAGACTGGAAGCCAACCCCAACATAGTTGGGAAAAGGCTAGACAGATTGGTTAGTTTGAGTTATATATGTACTTAGTATTCCATAATATTATAAACTTAGTCAAATGCAGGAGTGAATAGGTATCTTATTAAAGTTCTTAGCCTGAATGTCGAGTCGCACGTACTTAGTCCTGTCACTGTCGCACAAATGTCAAAATACAAGTGCAAGATAGAGACGGGAACATGTCTACGACAAAATACGTGCGTATTGACGTCTAAAAGATCTTGACCTCAGAATGAGAAAGAGATAACAGTAATAAGCAAGTATAAAGAAAGAAATTCAAACAGGACACAATTTTTGAATAAGGCATCGTTGGTCACACTGCGACGCGTCCTGCAATGGGGCGCGGGATGTACTATCGATAAAAGCCAGGCCTTTCCAATTTTGAAACAATTTTGCTTGCAAATATTATTTTGAGCCTTTCCGACTTTCTATTGTTTTAAGAGAACGAAGGACCATAAGGTTTCTTCAATAAAACAACAACTTTAAGGTTAAAGAAGTCCGTTTTGTCGATAGTACACCCGGCGCTTGATTTGGCGATTTTTGTCGATGGCAACCGCCATCTGAAACGTAAAAGTCGCAGCGTCAAGTCGCCCGTCTGCACCATCCGTATTTAAGAGTTAGAAAGGATAATATTATTTCAGTGTTGGGCTTTTGAGAAAACTTATTTCGGATATTTTATTACAAAAACAAAGAGTTTCCATCACGAGAGTCGAGTGTTGAATTTCGACGCAATCCTTTCTCTTTCGGAATTTTTAATAACTCGGTCAATAGCTGTTTGTTTTTAAAAGATTTTCAATTTATCTACAAAACGGGAATGGATTATGAGTTTAGAAAAAGCCTTTGATAGTTAGTACAGTCAGGGACATTCATTGTTAAATAAATTTACATCCTACGTCAATTGGCCGTGTTTTTGTAATGTGTTTTGGGATGTGAATCAATGACTATCCTTTTATTTTCTTCTGTTTTGTTGGCGTTTATTTTTACTAAGATTTACATGAGTTTTAATATAAATAAAAATTAAAAGCGATGGTGAACCGACTACCATCTTTTCGTTCGCTGAATGTCGACCTGCCGAGCCTTGGTGGATCCGTGTACCGAATGTTCTGGAGTGTTCTTCGGCGACGACCAATCAGCGCTTCCCTTTGCGCCGCTCTCGCTGCCTCACAAGAGTAACTATAATGTTGTTTTCTCCCTCACGTTCGCCGAGCCTCCGTATACTCGACGCTAGAGGGTGCTGCGAGCTCCTCGTCAATGGATGGCGTTAAGGGGGATGTGCTAAGGTAGCCCGCGAAATTTAAATTTTCTTACGTTTTTTGCAATTTGCAGGTTACAACCTGACACTGACCTGTAAATTGCAAAAAAACGTAAGAAAATTTGAATTTCGCGGGCTACCTTCGCGCATCCTCCTTAACAGACCGTGTACCATTTCATACAACAGACTGTCAAAGAAATGTCAGTTGTATTTGGAATCATCGTCATTCTCCTGCCAATATCCCAATTTATTTGGGGTAGGTGCAATAAAGTGAAAAAGCTTTTCCATTCTTCTCCATTAGTCGTCGTGTGTTTGGAATATAAAGACAATTTAGGTTGGTAGTCAATTTGCATAACAATTAATTTCCCTGAATTTATTTATGATCGTTGTTTTCGTAAACAAAAGGTTGGGACAGGTCTTTGCTGTTGAAAATTGAATTTCAAAGTAATTCGTTGATTTTTAGCGTTGTTAGAAAAGACAAAACGAATGGAAGCTTTATTTCTGACTAGATATCAAAACTAAACTGGTACTTAGTTCTTTGTTCATAACGACTAATATCCCATGGAGGTAGTTCTTAATTTTAGATAAGTAAAGGGTTAATAAAGATGATTTCCCCTTGCAAGGGGATGTCCAGCTTTATGCATAATAAGGCCGCTTGCACCACAAATCACGAAACACGTTTAGCGCTAAACGTATGTTAAACACTGTTCTGTTTATGTCTATTGTTTAAAGATAACAGAGACTAAACAGAAACTGCAAGACCGTGAACAAGACGGATAAAAAAATTGGTGGCAGCGGAGATGAGAATGTTGAGATGGAAGTGTGGTGACGAAAATGGATAAAGTAGGAAATGAGTTTATAAGGAGAAATTTGAAAATGGCGCCAGTGACAGAAAAGTAGAAAGGAAATCGTTTGGCTTGGTATGGGCATGTGATCCAAGGAAACGCATGTGACTTAAATAGTGATGAATATAAATGTAGATGGATGGAGAGGGAGACGAAGACCAAAGAAAACATGGATGGATTGTGTGAGGAATGATATGAAAGAGAAGGGAGAGAATGATAACGTGACGAGAGAATGGAAGAAGAAAATATAAATAACCTAGAATATAATATAACATAGAATATGAGCAAGACGATGATGATGAATGATGTTTTAAATGTTGGACTGTTGCAGAAATAAATTTAAGATATTAGATTATTGATACTTCCATAACGTAAATTTATATTACTATCGATCTCGCTCACTCATATGTTGCGTAAATACGAGAAATTTTGTTTTTGTGTGACATTCTAAAGGAACTATTAAAAAAGTAACATGACGAAACAATGCTTCCAACATATGCTAAAATACCATTGGCAGTAGGTACGATTTCTTTTGGTAGATCTACAATCTACATCATCAATTCGACGACAGTACTTGGCAAAAACAATAGCACTAGAAAGTAGGACGTCTGAATTCGGAATAAAAATTGCGACGTTTCTATAGCTATTAATCATTTGATATTACAATTTCTTTTTGGGGCGGATTAGGTACTTGAGAATAAGGTCAAATTTTGACTGTATTTTTTATTAACGCTTTGAAGGACACTAACGAGATACAATAGAAGTTTTATTGTTATTACTGCTATAGCCGTATAGTGTCCTTCACGTTAATTTACTTCTGGGGGGCCCTAAATCTAAATGCTAGTTTTATCAATTTTAGGACGGCCAACCGGTCGACTCTTGGAACAATGCATTACGAAAACCATCCGAAATCTAACAGAGATAATAATAAGAGAGTTAAAGAAATAAAAATGAAATAAAATTGTTTATTCTGTAAATAGGATATCGGAATCACTTTTACACGTCGTATTAAAAAAAACATTTTTCAAAAATAAACTAGATGAAGTCGACAATAGTAAAAGTAAGACTGTACCTTTCTTCAAAAATTTATAATTAGGTAGCAGTTTTAATATGCTTGATATCTCAAGAGCTATTCTTTATGGTATAACCTTATTTACAAAAAAACTCACTGTGCATAATAATATTATTTCCTAAATTCAACAAGGAACAAAAACATTACACTCTCCAGATATAAAGACACTTCTGTGCAGGCTTCTGAATATTTCAAAAATATACAACTGGTATTATTTTAAGAAGCAATGACGTAGAACAATAGACAAAAGAACTTTTTTAAATACATACCAAGCATTTATTTTGATGTATTTTTGAAACAAAACAAATGAGAGAGAGAAATCTCATTTGAAAGAACACAATTTTTTTTTTCAAATTATACGCATAGGGTAGACGCACCATAATTTGAGCATTTTACCCAAATTCTTTGCGTTGTTTTTTGTTTTGTATCGCATCTTTGCACGTCATCTTTCTGAATTCTTGCTAGATAAGGCTGTAGTCACATACTGGCAAGATCGGAGTTTTTCTTTGAGCTTTCTTAAGCCAGGAGAATGAAAGAAAGAAAAATTGTTTTATTTAGGGGGGAGGGTGGAAGGCAGTACCCAGTACCCTTTAGTGACAGTTTTTGGTTGTTAATACGTAACCATAACTTGAAAGCGTGGCGTTGGCATTGGGCACGCCACAATTGCGGCGATAAGTCCCCTCTTTGAAGAGTGGTTGGAGAGGCGCCACGACATCCTCACCTTCCGCCTGACGCAGGTCCTCACCGGACACGGTTGTTTCGGGAGGTTCCTTTTTCGGATAAGGCCAGAGGAAACGCCGGGGTGTCACCATTGTGTGGATCGCCCGGAGGACTCGGTAGAGCATGCAGTGGAGGTCTGCCCGGCTTGAACGGAGCACCGCCGTGTTCTCGCGGACGCGATCGGCGGCGGCGATCTCTCATGTCCAAACCTGGTCCAGGCCATGGTGCGGAGCGAGAGTGCATGGGAGGCCGTCACCTCCTTCTGCGAAGCAGTAATGCTCGCCAAGGAGGAGGCGGAACGCGTGAGGGAGAGGCAACAGTCGCTTCCTCGCGCCCCTAGCCGCGCAGGAGACGCCCTGGGCGGCGGGAATCTATTGCCGATTCCCAGCCACCGTAGGCGCGGGCTTGCGGACGACGTGTAATGGGTAGCTCGTCGTTAGGAAGGACCAGGCCCGTGTCGACGGCGCGTTGTGTTCCACGCGCGCCTCAAAGAGATGTCAGCAGTAACGGGGTCCAATAGGGCCGATGCCGCCGGGGTCGCGGGTTGTTCGAAAGAGATACCGTGGCCCTGGCACAGGCAACTGAAGGAACACGGGTGGGTTTTCGTCAGTAAAAGTCTGACACGCCCTCCCGTTCCGCTCAGAGCGGGAGAAGTCATTTGATGATATCTCATCCACAAAAAAAAGGCGTGTAATACATTGAATGGATTCTGTGAAAGGTGATATTACTTGAAAGAGAGTGAATGACTGACTTTATACGATAAAAAAACAGACCCTAAATTAAGCTAGAATATTTTTTTTTCCAAAAATAAAATACAGTTTTTCTTTAAGCAAAAGTGTTAGACTTCACGTAGAGTTTACAAGCGCACCCTAGCACAAAAACGTTGAAATTCTTTCTGTTCTACCGTTCCATCGTTAGAGATCATTGTTTTGAATTTTTGCCCAGTAAGGGTCTAAAATGGCCGATGTAACGCTGGCGTGTGTCAAAAATGCTGAGAATGTATCCCTAATTTGGCGGCTCCTATCTTACTTGGAAGTTTAACGTTGTAATTTTATAATGTTTTTTTCGCTTGTTTTTGTTTTTTCGGCTAGACGGATTATTTTATGCTGTTTCAGTACTCATAACTCCTGACTGCCTCATTACAGTCCGGTCGTCGCGTCAAGAGAATGCGTTTTTGACACCTGCCAGTTTCGTACTAACGAATATGTGTTTTGCTAATTTGATCCTTATTACTACTAGAAATGTCCAACTGACAGGTGTCAGTAGTCGTATCGTCAGTAGTAGGCCGTAGTCTAATGTTCGTGACTGCTATGCGTGGTGTCCATGAAAAATGGATATAATCCATAGTTCCCTACTTTACCTAATATTATAAATGCGAAAGTAAGTTTGATGTTTAATTGTTACCTTTTCACGCCTAAACCACTGAACTGATCATCCTGAAATTTTTCGTTGCATAAACGGATACCTTTCATCCCGAAAAAAAGTAGTGTTCCCGAGGAAAGCAACTAAAACGTTTTTATGCTAATAGATGGCGCCACGTGTCTTTCGAATCATGATTGTAGTTTTCTATAGACATTTAAAGTTCCTCATATCTCGTCTTTAAATCAGTGACCTTCCAAAATATATATTTGAGGACCTAGATATTCTGTAATCTAATCGGAATAAATACACACTACCAAATATGGTTGATTTACAAATTATTTTGGTATTTCGTTTGTATGAACTATGCATGCTCCGGGAGTCTCTTAAGGACGCTGTTACAAATGGATAGTCAAAACATTACTTTTTTACACAAAAGTATGTTGAAATAAATTGCTTTGCATTCTAAAAATGTTTTATGGCCGAATTGTTGATAGATGTGCATGGTACGATTCCGAACTATAAATGTAATTTTAGATACATACATTTTCTCAATAAATGTACCAAATTGAAAATTTTTACTTCGGTACATTTCTTTTAAAATTCTGGTAAAAAAACACTTCCTCTCTCTTTAAACGTCATTATTACATGTATAGTTCCTTGCTCTTGTTTCATGTTTATTATTGTATAAGTATACCTATATATAAATTTATTTATATATAGGTATACTTAAATATATAATAAATATATTTATAATAAATTTATAAATAAATTTATTTATATATAGGTATTTTTTTTTTTTTTTTTTTTTTTGTATATGTTGTATATTTTATGTATATGTTACACCACGGACTACCTACAGAATTGTATCTCCTTGTCCCCATACTCCATCCAAAGGTTATCTGTAAAATATCGCTTTTAGCGATAAGACCGCCCATTGTGTCACTACATTGTAACCTGTAATTTAAATGGTGTGCATAATAAAGAGTATTCTATTCTATTCTATTCTATTCTAACAGCGTTCTTAAACAGACCTAGCAAGATTTGAAAGTACAGTCCCCCTAGGAGAATACACGCGTGATGTTTTATTCAATTATTTATCCAAAGTAATCCTAGTGCCGTTAATCTTCTAGTTTTATTGCATGAGACATCTTTAAAATGTACATGATTTACGAGCATCGTTACTAAATGGGCAACAATTGATATCTTAATACTTAGCGTCGAAGACAATTAAGTTTGGACCCTTCTCAAATACAAGATTAATTATATCAACGCTCATAATAACGTAACGGTCCACTTAGCTAAAAGCTGTTTGTGGATGAGAAATTATTTGTAGAAGATCAGTTTTCAGTTTATTAATTTCAAGTAAAAGCTTCACATATGCCAGTGGCTTGTACAAAACTAGGTATGCATACCATTGTGCCATATGCCAAATTCTAATTGGTGAATATCACACAAGCATGCTAGCTACTAGCTACAGCATGGAGACTAGCAGAGCGTTGGAGCGTTGCGACATAAAACTCGAAGGAAAGACTTACCTAACGTAATCCAACCGAAATTTAACGTGGTTAAAACAGTCCCAGATATTAGTCACTTTTTCAACAAGTTACCCGTAGAATATAAAATTATAAATAGTGCAAACTTATACAAAAACAAATTCAAGACATACATATTGAGGAAGGACTATTACAGTGTTGACGAGTTTCTAGAGAATAAACGACAGTAATGTTTTTGGATTAGCTGGAATATAATGGATTATTATCATCACTATTTTTGTTATATTTATAAATGAATTTTATTTTATTTTTGACATATTTTTTTTTTTTAATTTTGACTGGAATGTTTTTAAAATGGAATTTGGTTTTTTTTTTATTTGACATTTTATTTTTGACATTATATTCTCATTAAAAAATTATTCATAACTATTGTTAATTAGTAAGATGTTGTTATTTACTGTTTGTTATGTACTGGTTTTTGTTTATATTTTCTACACAATGTGAAATAAATACGAGTAACTATGACTTATGACTTGGCACGACGAGATAATAGAATTGGTTGGCAAATCATGGTTTGAGAAAGCAAAAACCAGAAAAAACTGGAAATTACTGGAGGAGGCCTGTACCCGTCGAGGAATCCCTTTACATAATAAATATATACGCTTAAAACGTAAAAAAACACCATCCGATGGAAAATAAAACATCCTACGTAGTTATGAACCTATGGGGTTCGCAACTTACCCCCCTCCTCCCTCCCCCTGGGGGTTTTGGGTTTATAAATTAGTAAATAACTGCACTTGAAGAGTTAATTAATATTTATTAGATACTTTATTTAGTTAATTAGTTAACTTAATGTACAAAAAATTCAGTTTAAGGAATAATTAAGGAATAATAACGGCTTTTTTTTAAATGTATTTTGCTAGCTACTTGTAGGTACATCTACTTTGTACAAGATTCAGGAATGTGCATGCGCATAGAGGCCTATCACAAAACTGCTTCTGACAGATTAGGTATACTGAAGCACGGCGACGCATAGTAATTTGGCAGTTGTAATAAGTTTATTTTGAGTCGTGTTTTTTTTTTTTTTTGTTAAATTATGACATTTTAAATTCTTATAAAATAACATTTTATTCTGGTATACACTGCCTAAAGAATTCTGTTGAGACCGAAACAGGTGGAAATCTGACGGTGCAAGGTCAGGACTATACGGCGAATGCATTAACACCTCCCAGCCAAACTCTCTTAATTTTTGCCGAGTGACTAAAGATGTGTGAGGTCTAGCGTTATCATGATGAAAAACCACATCCCTTCTGTTGATTAATTCCGGCCGCTTTCTCTCAACTTCTTACTTTAATCTCATCCGTTGTTCGCAGTAGAGTTCAGATTCGATGGTCCTGCCTGGTGGTAACAGCTCATAATGAATAATGCCCTTCCAATCCCACCACACATACAGCATCACCTTGTTGCGAGTTAACCCGGGTTTCGCCACAGTCTGTGAAGCCTGACCAGCCTTTGACCATGAACTTTTTCGCACGTTCTTGTCGTACGTGGTCCACTTTTCATCACCAATTATCAGCTTCTTCCAAAATGGTTCGGTTTCTTTACGTCGTAATAAAGTCACAAATGAGTACACGGTTCATTAGGTTTCTTTCAGTGAGCTCGTGAGGTACCCAAATATCGAGCTTTTTTGTGTACCCAGTTTTTTGCAAATGCGCCAAAACTGTTTTGTAGTCAATTCCCAGTTCTTCAGCTACGTCGTAAATACTGATATGCCGATCTTTCTCCACTCTTTCAAAAAGGCATCCATTTTATCCGTAATAGGGCGACCAGAGCGACGTGCATCTTTGACATCAAAATTTCCGGATTGAAAACGCTTAAACCAAATTTGTGCTACTCTCACAGACACTGCACTGGGTCCATAAACATCGCAAATTTTTTTTGGCGGCTTGCGTTGCATTTTTACCTTTTTTGTAGTAAAATTTTAAAATGTATCGAATTTCTTCATTAGATTCACTCATCTTGACAGTACAAAAAAACAAATGAAAATCACACATTTTCCTAATTTGAATTTGGAATTATGTTCTTTAAAATTTAAACTTTCAATGATACCAAAACCAGCCAGATACAAATAGTATAGCCAAAGAGATTTTATTTTAAGTTCATACATACTATGATGCGAAAAGACTTTTTCCCCAACCTAATATAATATAATAATAAAAGTTTTTTGTTATCATGAGTAGGCACAATCATGTGTTTAAGTATCGGTCAATTATACATTTTTCATTTGACAGTAGTTCAATCCAGGTGCTCGTAAAAATATAGTCGATTTTATGAAAAACTTGCTTCGGAATTTTAGCTTTATGTAAGAAAAAAGAAGTTTATAAGAAAAAATTGCAAAAAGCGAGGCCGCTAGAAATAAACTGTTCTCCACCACTCAGTAAGGCAAAGATGTCGAAGTCTTTCAGTTTCTCAGAATAAGAACGCCACAGTTGGCCATATAACGCAAAAATCAACGTCGAAATGTAATAGGCCTCTTATAATATAATCAGCCTATAATGTTTCCCTTGCTGGGACACAGGCCTCCTCTCGGTGAGAGGGAGCGGGCCGTAATCCACCACGCGGGCCCAGTGCGGGTTGCTAGATGTCACATGTCTTCGAATTTTTGTCTAAGGAATAGGCCTCTTTAGTATGTGCTTTAAAGTAACATACAATAATTATAAATTTAAAACTCTCAAACTCAAACTCAAAGCATTTATTTCAAATAAACCAATTACAGGCACTTTTGAATTGTCAAGGGGCCGGTCAGTCAGAAAGATAAAGCTAGGCACCCATTCCAAAGCGTAGTAAGTACCTATGGAGAAGAACGGGCAAGAAACTCCACGGACACTCTCTTAAATCAAGATATGGTTATAAAATAATGGTTACATCATTCATGTTGAAATTATACATGTGAGAACGACGCAGAACGTTAAAAGCGCCCTAAACAAAAAAACAATTCAAATATTTAAATTCAATTAAAATAAGCCGTGGCCGCTAAGGTATGCCCAGCCTTCACTGATATATATATACACACATGGTGCCGGTGACTTGCACAACGGCAAGAAAGATTGTATTGTAAAGCCCAAATTCCGATTCCGTTCAATGACTATCTTAAAACTATAAGGTAGCGAGGTCACACGACCGTCTGATATCAAACATATGGGCGTAGAACCCGCATTTCAACCGTAATATGACCTCAAGTGTATACCTTTCACAAAACCCTTTTTTAACCCTCCTAACATAGAATTTTACCGAAGAACGTAGGATATTGTGTGGGGCATAATAGACCCAATCTGCTACTCGAGGCGGTCGCCCCACACGTGATGAATACAAATTTGTGGTAGCAGTCGCAGGGTTAGAAGCCAATTTTTGATGGAAAATATACCTGTATGAGCCGATTGTGTCGAAAATAGTAAATGGGAGAGGTCAAACCGGTCTGGTTTGATTTTTTCTTTGTGGAAGGCAGTAAAAATGCTTTTAAAAGGACGCTAGTCTTTCATTGTTGATTTTTTTTTACAGGTAGGTATGACGTAAAAGTTTCACAGAAAAAACTGGACAATGAATGTTTCCGTAGTTGAAAAGAATTTATTCCAAAAACTAACTTAATCTGAAAGAAAGAAAAAAAAAAGTAATCCCAAATATTTTTTTTTTTATGTGATAAAATTGCAAATTAACAATTTTCGGACTTTTTCCTTTGCTTGTGCTGTGAGACCTTGCTTCTTGTTTTCTAGGTCAACGGAAAGTTTGACCCAAGCGGTCTTATTACAAAACGAGGTTTTTCTTCGTCATGGTTTAAACCATCGAGCCAGTTTTTGTAATATGAACCTAGCTTTGATAGAAATACAGTTCTTTATACAAAACTGACAACTTAGTCCGGTACTAAGTTGTCAGTTTTGTAAAACTGACATCTTAACGTGTCAGAATAAAGCTCGAAATTCAAAAAAGGGTCCATGGTTTAAACCTGGGTTTGAAGATGAACCTTGTTTTGTAATAAGACGGCATAGGTTTTGATTTACTTACGAGTATCAAAATATGTCGCATAAATTGCCGTATTTTTTATTGCGTTGACTGAGAAGTTTGATTTTTTTAGGACTTCAAGGGACCTACTAATTTGTTATTAATTTCACTTCACACTTCCACGCGCTCCTGAGAAAAAGGATCGTAACAGACTGACAGACAGACGGACAACGAAGTGATCCTATAAGGGTTCCGTTCTTCCTTCTGAGTTACGGAACCCTAAAAATATGATCATTGTGGATCCTGTCGGGCACAGCAAATAGTAGGACAGAGGAAGAGGGTTTATTTGACTACTTAGTTGATTATAACTGTAAAATATAAAATGTAATTATTTTATAAAAACATGTACTTACCTAATTTAAAATGTATCATTTAAATATTCATTGATACTATAATTATAGCATTTCGATATTAGAAATTCTTTTAATTTATCTATGAATATATTAATCTTTTGTTGTTCTTTAATTAATTCTGGTAATTTATTATATATTTTAATTGACGTGACTAGTGTACCTGTTGAGTGCATCTTTAGCTTAGAGCTTGGTAAGTTTAACCTATTGTTATGATGTAATGTGTTCGAGCGAAACGCCTGCTCTTTTAGAATAGCAAAGCGACGTTGCGTGCTAATTAGTTCATAATTAGATATAAGGATTACTGAACATGCTTGTCATTTCTCTTCCATCTTTGTACTTCGTCGAGGCAATACACCTTTTGACTATTTATCAGCATTTTGGAGTTTCTTTGCGCAGTCACCTAAAATTCCCCAACATTTTGGTCCTTCGAGCCGGATTGGTAATCATAATGTGTATTTAGACTGTATATTTTCTCTTGTCGTGTAAAAGTGTTGGTAATTTCGCATGAACTTACCAACTTATTAAACTTGTGACCGCTGTAACACTGCTCTAACAATACCTATAAAGCCACGACCACGTCCGCAACTAGACAAACAATACCTCGCTAAACCACTTACAATCGGGACATAAAGAGAGGGTAGTCGTAATAAAACATTGTTTAGTGTCCCTCGCGGCTATAAAGTGCACACTGATATCGATTACATTACGTATGTTCGTACCTGGGGTTACTTTCTTTTTTCTTTTATTAATATTTTATTTTTATTTTAGTTTTTGTGATTTGTAAATATATACTTAAGAGGCATATATTTCGACCGTGAGTTTTGCGTAAATTGGCCAACTTTGGCGTTCTTATTTTGAGAAACTTTAAGACTTCGATAACTTTGACTTATTGAGTGGTGGCCTCGCTTTTCGCAATTTTTTCTTATCTATTAGCCAAAATTCTGAATTAAATTAGGTCAATAATAGGAGGCCAGCCTATTGTCATCAACCGGGCACAAATCCATACTCTGGGCTGCTACTGAGAAATTTCAGATAGATAAACCCAATAATAACTTGCTCGACCTAGAAATCGAACCCAGGACCTCATGATTAGCAGTTGCGCTTGCGAACTAAGGACTCAGGCAGTCAATAAATGCAAATGTCAGCTAATGCTGAAATGTGTGCGTGAAAATCCTTTCTTACGCCTTTTTGGCCTGGTTTATGTAAATCTACATTACATGTACCCTTTATTGGATCCAGAAATATATAGGCAACATAAACAAAGTTCCACAATACAGTCAGTCAGGAACGTATCGAATGTCCCCAGTTTCAATCTGCCCCGTGTTCTGGCTGGTGTCCAGCGGCCCCAACTATAAACTCTAACATAAGTTTCCCAATATTTGAATAGTTCTCTTCAGGGCTATAATCGTCCTCACTCATTTGATTATTCATCATTATGAACAACTTTTATTATGGGACCAAACCTGAAATCGCGAAACAAAATCAGCTGTTCAGTACATTTATGTTCGCATAATTCGTCAGAATATAGGGAAGAGCTGATTTTTTTTTCGCGATTTCAGGTTTGGTGCCATAGTAAAAGTTGTTCATAATTATGAGTACAATGACCCCTTAAAATATTGCCACTGTTTACACTTACACCCTGTATATGCGAAAATAAGTTTGTTTGTTACCTTTTCACGCCTAAACCATTGAACCGATCATCCTGAAATTTTGCATATACGTTGTCAGGTGTACAGAAACGGACAAAGGGTACCTTTCATCCCGAAAAAAAGTACTGTTCCCAAGGAAAAACAACAATAACTTTCTTATGACAATAGATGGCGCCACGTGTCACGAATCTTGATTGAATTATTTTTTATTGCAAGCAGAGTACAATCCGAATTGATTGTCAAATTAAAGAGTTGTATTGATGCTAATTATTCTGTAAATACGGCCGTGAATCATATTTAGAACAACATACAACCTGATACTGACCTGCAAAATGCAAAATAAGGTAAGAAAATTTGAATTTCGCGGGCTATCCTGGCGCTGTCCCCTAAATATTGCAGGAAGGTTTTTAACTGTCGGAACAAAATGTTCTGAGTTCAGACGGATGGAATAAGATTCTAGTGCGCAGCCGCTCATACAAACTACTGCGGTACTACGGCTACTTCGGGTCGCCTTTTCTTGGATGCAGTGCGCAAAGTGGATTAGGTTAGGAGGAGTTACTAAAATCAGGCGTGGAACAAGATCTATCAAAACAAATTTGTTATGCATGAAAATGTACAATTTACGGGAGCTCGTGGCTAAGTAATAACAGCAGTACGGATCGATTCATCAGGTTAAGCTACGTTTGCCGGGGTTGGTCCGTAGATGGGTCTTCACATCCATCACCATCTTTACATACGGAGACTCCTCCGTGCCTCGGAAAGCACGTTAAGCTGTTGGTCCTGGCTGCCATTCGTGGATCTTTGACAGTTGTTACGGGTCGTCAGAAGCCCGAAAGTCTGACAACCAGTCTTACTAAGGTGTATCGTGTTACCCAGTAACTGGGTTGTGGAGGTCAGATAGGCAGTCGCTCCTTATAAAATACTGGTATTTAGCTGCATCCGGTTAGACTGGAAGCCAATCCCAACATAATTGGGAAAAGGCTAGGCAGATTGAACGCGGTAAACACACAACTTACAAGTGCCAACAATATCTTGAAATCACATTTGGCATGTTGAAATTTAGGCATTATTACAATGTAGTGACGTCATGGCAAACGCGGAACAACTGCGGAACACTTTGGTTTATACGAATATCGTTTTTAGGGTTCCGCACGTCCAAATATAAAAACGGAACCCATAAAGAATCACTCGTGTGTCTGTCTGTCCATCTGTCACAGACAATTTGCTCCGAATCTACTGGACCAATTATTAAGTCGAAATATAGTACAGTAATAGATAATGGTTCTTTTCTTATAGATTACAGGAAAACCTATAAGAAGTCTATGGCCTTAAAATAACAACATGATAAATCAATATTGTGCGTACAAACTTACGGAATGGGGAGAACATGTACCTACATCTACAATGTTAAGTTTGTTCTTGGGACAAAAAATATTGTAGGTATTGATCGTACGGAACCATCAGTCCACGCGAGTTCAACTCTCGCTTGTCGTCTGGTTTTTAACGATGCTCTACATTATATAATATGGCGTTTGTGGAGTATTTTTCTATTATTAATTCAGTGTGTATTCACAACCTCAGGTCCAAGAATTACATTTTCTCAAAAAATAGGACTTTCAGCACATTAATTCCGTAACACATTATCGATCGGAATTTGAATCATTTTGAAACAAATTGCTAATCCATTACTTCAATGTTCGAAAAATTTGTCTGCTCGACAACGCAAATAACGCAATGAATGTTGTTGAACTGTCAAAATGAAACCGACTCCGATTGATAATGGGGTGCATGATTTAAAAATTGTAAACAGCTCTCAAAAGAATTCGAAATTTTTGTCTACTTAACTTACAATCAATCGTTACTCCAAAACATCCGTTTAACAGAAAAAAAGAAGATTTTTTTTAATTATTTATGTAAGTAACAATATTAACAATTATTGTAATAATATTAGCTTTTTCCGGCGGCTTCGCCCGCGTGAATTATCACACGGGAACGTACTAGCGGGATAAAAAGTATCCTACGTCTTAATTCAGGTCATGGTCCACCCATGTGCCAAATTTCATTCAAATCTGCACCCTAATTGCGTAACACATTATCAATCGGAGTTGGTTTCATTTTGACAGTTCAATAACATTAATTGCGTTACGTTACGTTGTCGAGCAGACAAATTTTTCGAACATACGAAGCAATGGATTAACAATTTGTTTCAAAATAAAACCAACTCCGATCGATAATGTGTTACGCAATTAAGGTGCTGTTCAATTTTAGCGTGAAAGCGTAACAAATAAACAAACTCACTTTCGCATTTATTTGTACTAGCTGCGCCCCGCGGTTTCACCGGCGTAGACCGGGATAAAAACTAGCCCATGTGTTAATATAATAAACTATCTACATATCAAATTTCATCTAAATAGGTCCATCCGTTTGAGCGTGAAGATGTAACAAACATACAAACAAAGACACACACACACACTCACAAACTTTCGCCTATATAATATTAGTGTGATTTAGTTAGGGATGAGCTATTATCTTATACAGAGTTTTGTGTTGGTAGGCACGGCTTCAAATCAAGCTATAAATTTCCAGTGTAAGCTGATCTCGCATTCTATAGGATTTCATTACAATGAGAGGTCAGTATAAACTGGACATGTTTAGCTTGATGTATGTAGTATCACATAAGTATATTGTCAATGTGTTGTGTAGTACGACTGATTTGCATACAAAGCGGTGCAGTAGTCCAGCTGAATTGTGCTAGTACATAAAACAATATTATGTATGTGTCTGTGTGTATATTATGTATGTGTTGGAATGTTGGTCTAGTACAGGGATTCCCAAACTATTTTGGGCAAGACACCCCTTTTCCAAAATGAACTGATGCCTCAGACCAACATAACCAAATTACTTTTAAAACCCTATCTCTAGTTATTTTCCTGTTGATACAAAATATTTACTTACTAATTTAAAAACTTTGCGGTTGGTTAAGTGAGTAAACTTGACATTATTTTCTCATCAAAATTTAACAAAATAAATAGACTTCCTATTATAGTACATTTTGATACAAGTGGAGAATTTTTGTAATTGCATTTGAGGCGGAATTAACACCCGAGCCGTAGGCGAGGTTGTTTTTGAGCCGAGAACTACAACAAATGTCCACGTGTATCAAACGACGTTTTTCAATACACTTTTGAAGATATAAAATAAAATAACGAAAAATATTTTTGTCATGAATTATTAGGAAACTATACGTATGATTTAAATTTTCTTTTTTTTCCGCGCTTTGCTTTCGCCAGGTTGAAGGAGAAGCAAAGGTATAAAGCCGATAAACAGCCTAATATGAAAAATAGAAAATTCAAATGTTTTTGAATTTAGAACACAAATAAATGTTAATTTGTTCATAAACGTTTTTTTTTATTGTAATAATATTTGGAATATATTTTGGAACGAATGTACTCCTATACATAATTCAGGAAATAGAATTTTGTAAACAAACATGTGAAATTAAAAAAGATATAGGCGTCTTTATAGGGTCGTGCTGAATGAACTATAATTGTTTTTTTTTTTTAATTTAGCAAGTTGTATGAGAAACCAATGCGTTACATATTATATGTTACCTGCCAAACATCAATTATTTTTTAATAGTTTTTGGCTAAGGTTGTTTAGTCTTTTTTTAGACATTTTCTTATATTTTTTTTCCAGCACGGCCCCTTATCCACATCTATAAATTATTTGTTATTACGAATTTACAATATCTGTTGCGGCACATATAACGTGTTAATAGAGTACCTACATTCCTTGAGTTTAAGAAACTTTTTAATACGCTACGTATTTTTCAAGTTACACGGGGGCCGTGCTGAAAACGTTTGGCTGGCACAGCCCCCCTTTTTTGCATATTTCTTCAAAAGTACAGAGGTACATTGAAAAAGAAACAGGTACATATACTCCTAGAGGCGAGTACATTGCATTGGTGCACACCTAAAACGCAAATTCTGGGGGGCCGTGCGGGGCAAACGTACATATGCAGTTTGGATGGTGATCGGTTTTACGAATTTTGCCGATGCTACATCTAAGCTGTGTAGTACATAGTTGCTCTGTTACATATAATAATTGAGTGACTACCATTGACATCCATGGACACGTTTTCTGAATAATTTGATTTCATTGTCATCACATACTTTTGGAACTCACTATATCTAAGGCTAAGTAATAACAGCCGCACGGGTCGATCCATCAGGTTAAGCTACCCTTGCCGGGGTTGGACCGTGGATGGGTGACCACCTTTACATATCGAGACTCGTCCGTGCCTCGGAAAGCACGTTAAGCCGTTGGTCCCGGTTGTCATTCGTGGATCTTTGACAGTCGTTACGGGTCGTCAGAAGCCCGAAAGTCTGACAACCAGTCTTACTAAGGGGTATCGTGTTACCCAGTAACTGGGTTGTGGAGGTCAGATAGGCAGTCGCTCCATGTAAAATACTGGTATTCAGCTGCATCCGGTTAGACTGGAAGCCGACCCCAACATAGTTGGGAAAAGGCTAGGCAGATTGATATACACAAAAAAAAAAAAATAGCGCTGGACATGAGTGTTAGCATAATACATTCATTCGTGAGTTTAATTTGACTTTAAAGACATTGAGTACGTTCTTAATTACTGCAATTTAAAGTTTGTTATCATGTGAGAAGACTTATGTGAAAGTTAAGACTCCCAATTGCTTGACTTTGAGGCCGAGATGTATACTTAAACGTAGCTTAGCTCTTGCATTGACTTAGACAAGTACCCGTCTCTGTCTTGCACTTGCAGTTTGACAGTTGTGTGAAGTACGTGCTAAGTAACGTTTCTAGATCTCAGCCTTAGTGCTAGGCCAGGTATTCACTAACGGGACGGGCAGGGGCAGTTTGAAGGCGCATTCAGTTCGAATAAATAAAATAAAAATAAAAAAAAAAACTATTGGTAAAACAAATTTAGGTATAAACAACATTTTTGATTGGATCCTCCTTTTAGACAGATGGACGCTGTTACAAATGGGTAGTCAAATCATTACTTTTTTACACAAAATTATGTTTATAAAATAAAATGCTTTGCATTCTTAAAATGTTTTTTAGCGGAATTGTTGATAGATGTTCATGGTACGATTCTGAACTATAATTATAATTTTAGATAAGTACATTTTCTCAATAAATGTACCGAATTAAAAATTTTCACTTCGGTATATTTATTGAGAAACTAAGTACATTTTCTCAATAAATGTACCGAATTAAAAATTTTCACTTCGGTATATTTATTGAGAAACTGTACCTATCTAAAATTATATTTATAGTTCAGAATCGTACCATGCACATCTATCAACAATTCCGCCAAAAAACATTTTAAAAATGCAAAGCATTTTATTTAATAAACATACTTTTGTGTAAAAAAGTAATGATTTGACTACCCATTTGTAACAGCGTCCTTAGTACAGAAACCAAATGTATAATTTTTATGCTAAAACTACATAAATTAACATTAATTTAAAATAAATCAAATGTGTGTAAGGGTGGGTATATGTGTGAGTATATGTGAGTGAAACTGTAGCCTGTAGGTGTGATTGAAAGTACATGAGTGTGAGGGTGTGGATGGTGATCGGTTTTACGAATTTTGCCGATGCTACATATAAGTTGTGTCGTACTGTAGAGCTGTTTCATACCTATGGATCATCATCGTTCTCCTGTCCTTATCCCAATATATTTGGGGTCAGCGCAACATGTCCTTTTTTTCCATACTTCTCTATTATTCGTCATCTCGGTAGTCACCCCCTTTCTATCCATGTCATCTTTCACACAATCCATCCATCGTTTCTTTGGTCTTCTAAGTTTTATATTAGTCTGTAAGCTTTCATTACAATAAATAAACTAATAGTTCTGCGAATAGTAGACACCGCGAGCATACAGTTCTACCAACTTATCTGTGAACTGAAAGAGGACGCCACCGTCGATGCGTCGACACAACGACATGCGTCGGCACAATCGAAGACATTTCAACATGATGGCCGTAGTTCCAATTTTCGCCATTTCACAGATAAGTTGGTAGGAGTGTAAACTTTTTTGCAAAACAGCGCGATCTAGCAGTGCACAGTAGCGCCATCTTTTTATATAACTAACATTCATATTTGGTTTTAGAGCCTTGTTTCAGAAAATTCTGATAATTATTTTCAGAATTCTCTAGTTTTATAATGAGAAGGTGGTTCCAAGTGCTCCATCAATCCCTACCTAGTAGTTAAAGGGCCGATTCTACTGGTAGAAATCTAAAAGTGAGCAATTTACTGCATTTTGAGGAGCTATTCTGCTCATCATGCCAAAGATCCTCATCGAATCTTCACCAAATTTTTATGAGACCCATTTAATTTTACTACCTTTCAAATATAAAAAGAACCATAGAAATTGGATCTAATAAGGCGGATATATCCAGTAGCCCCCTTTTTGCCCCTTTTTGGAGGAAGTACCCCTCCATTCAAAAATCCCCAACGACAAAAAATTCTATAAAGTCGTGAAACCAAGTTCGTGTAGATCGGTTGTAAAATACGTCCTGTAGACGAGTAGCAACAAACTGACAGACGAAAGCGAATTTTGCCAGACTGAAGCGTCCTAACGCAAACTCAGCGCATTTCATGCCTTGGAACACAGAAATTCCTACATTTTATTATTTCCTTTGTAAACTTGTTAAACATTCCAATTTCGAATTCGTAGCGTTCGAGATGGTTTCTCGAAAGTCTAATACGGAATTTGGATGTGATCCAGAAGTCTTGGTCAGACAAAGTTTTGGCCCGATTTCGTCTACGGATTGCTAGGCTATTTCATAATTTGTATAAACACAAAAACAAGTACAAAAAAACAAAGATAAACAAAAAAAAACAAAAAAATAAACATTACAAAATTCAGAAACAAAAAAAAATAAAAAAAACAAAAACAAACAAAACATTATACAAATTATGAAATTTTACTTATTCCTATTATAATTAAATTTAAAATTCAAAAAACTAACACAGTTATTCAAGTTTTAAGTTTACACTTCTGTTGGCACGGCAGTCCCCATGTCTGCCATTTTTTATTTTAAAGAATTTAGTGTTTTATTTTTTAGATAATCTTTACATAACATCTCACTTTTATTCCCCGAAAGGTAAGGCAAAGCTGTATGTACTTATAGTACATCAACATTACGCCAGCTATGTGTAAATCCCATGTAATATTGCCATCAACCGGGCACAAACCCTCCGGGCTGCTACTGAAAAAATCCAGATGAAACACCCAATAATACTTTACCCGATCTGAGAATCGAACCCAGGACTCATGCTCAGCAGTATCGCTTGCGACCACAAGACCAACGAGGCAGTCACAAACTTTAACAACAAATAAATGTAATTTTCAGTCACACTGACTCTTACCCAGTAACTGAGTTGTGGAGCTCTGATAGGCAGTCACACATAATCAGCCTATAATGTTCCCACTGCTGGGGGACACCGGCCTCCTCTCAGTGAGAGGGAGTAGGCCGTAATCCACCACGCGGACCCAGAGCGGGCTGGTAGATGTGACATGTCTTCGATTTTTTTGTTCTAGGACATACCGGTTTCCTCACGATGTTTTCCTTCACCGTTTTAAAAGCAATGGTGAATAAATTATTTAGACAAAGGAAAGCGCATGCTCCACTGCTCTGATAGGCAGTCGCTCCAAGTAAAATACTGGTATTCCGGTTAGACTGGAAGCCAACTCCGACATAGTTGGGAAAAGGCTAGGCAGATTGCCTTTTCACTGAATTAGACTATACCTCATAAACACAGACAGTTTATTGCCGCGCGCGGTCTGAAAGCCTTCCAACACTTAAGCAAGGGTATCCTTAGGGACTCAGAAGACGGTCTGAAAACCGCAGCAAATTAATCACTAGAGATTAGATGCGAACATGGTGTATAAGTTATTCAGCACGTGTTTGTCATTTGAGATGTGAGAGAACTGTTTATCATGGTTCGTCTGTTTGGTATACAGACGAGAGTTAAGTGATAACAGCCGCACGGGTTGATTGAAGGTTAAGCTATGGTTGCCGAGGTCAGTCTGTGGATGTGTGACCTGGATGGTCATTACATACCGAGACTCTTCCGTGCCTCGGAAAGCATAGTCCTGGCTATCATTCATAGATCTTTGACAGTCAGAAGCCCGAAATCTGGCAACCAGTATTACCAGGGGTATCGTGTTACCCTAACTAGGTTGTGGAGGTCAGGTAGGCAATCGCTCCATGTGCAATGCTGGTATTCAGCTGCATCTGGTTAGATTGGAAGCCAACCCCGATATAGTTGAGAAAAGGCTAGGCCTAGCCTTTTCTCCGGCCGGCTATAATAATTAAGACATTAAGTACCTACTTAATGTCTTAATTAATTATAGCCGGCCGTTCGTTGATTCGGCTCATCGTGTTAGTTTTGTTTCTTCTGATTTCCTTTGCTTTGCTATCAAATGTTTATCACGGAATAAAACCACAGCGGCTGCATACGCAGCCATGCGCTACGTATCACTTGAAATGTTGGAATAACGGCCAACAGGCCGCACCAGGCCGAGACACCCCGTGGGAATTCGGCACGGGCCGCAATAGACCTCGACAGGTGTCGAGGTGTGTGTGTGGTGTGCGTTTAGCGTGGCTTGTGCCGTGAACCGTGGGACCGCAGCTTCACACTCAAAGCAAAGGAAATAATTAAAAAGAAACAAGAGTCAATTAACTGTTATCAGTCATTATTTTTAACCGACTTCAAAAAACGGGAGGTCATTTGATAAGTTTTTTTTTAAGTTTGTACCTATACCGATTTCTCCGTGATTTCTGGCCTGATTTCTGACGTGATTATTTTTGTGAGCAACAAGCGCGCCCTCCATTTGCCTCACACGAATCCCAAGGCGTGAGATAATGACTAGTCTACTAAATAACTCTATACGAAAGAGAGAAATCGTATGGCCATCGATTAAATAAAAGCCCAGTTAATTTAAACTGAACTTTGATGTAACCTGTTTGTATTTGTATAATAAAATTATAAAAATGACATTAAAATAGGTAATAATAATGTATGAATGATATAAAATGTTAATCTCATGTAATTAATATAATGTAATGACTCAATGTGAAATTTCCATTTCATAATAAGTTAATGTTTATGTAATTAATAATGTAAGTTAATTTAATATATCTATTTGCAAATATGTTGCTGTGCCCTAGCAGGGTTCATGTTTGAAACTTAAACAACACATAACATCTTTTACAACATGAATGCAATAAATAAATAAATAAAAATATTTTGAAACTTTTCAACATTTTTTTTTTCTTTTTTTTCTATTGGTGGATTACGTCACTGAGTCATGGGATCACAGTTTTATATGACATTTCTTATGATAGTCTAGCTATAGTATCTTAAATCTCTTTGCTAATAATATACCTACTAGATCGTATTTTATGATTTATTATTTATTTATTTAAGTATATCAAAATCAAAATCAAAAGTCATTTATTCAAATTAGGCTGAGAATCATCACTTTTCAAACGTCAAAATTGCATATGACAGTCCCCACAAAACGCCCGCCCTTTACCACTTCCTAGTGCTTTAGCTGGGAAGAAGAAGTGGCGCAACAAACTCACAATTATAACACATTACGATAGCCCTTAAGAGCGGGCCTAAAGCAAAATCTTCAATCTTTGATTAGATTTTCACAGTAGTAAATCATGCTCAAATTGAAAAAAAAAAACATGTCAAGTAATTTCATTATATATAAGTAAAGATCGGCCCTGACGAAAAACATTGTAGGATAAAATTTTCTCGGTAGAAAACCATCACAAAGTTACCTCTAATTTTCAACATTATAGTTTTGTATTCTATTTTGGTGCATATTACTGAACCATAAATTAGATAAGTATTATCAGTAATGTATAATCTAGTCCTGACCCTGAGCGATATTAAAAATTTTGTCTATTTTACAAGTTAACTGAATGCAAAGCATTCGGCGCTTACTACATTTTTAATCCGCGAAATACGCTGTCTTCCGTCTTGCGCGACACGAGCTTGCGACATCAGTTTGTTTCACCGATCAGTCGCCCTCGCTCTGTTGAGACGGGTAGTCCATGTCAGTTTCCTCCGCGCCTAGCCGCCATTATTCAATAAATATCTACATATTTGTTGCGTAATATTGTTTTAATCATTTAAGTAATGTAGGTTTCCAAAATCTAAAGTATAATTATAATATATTTTGCAACTGACATTAAATAGGTAACTAAGGGTCAGTACAGACAGAACGGATATATTCTCGTGCAATTTACAGCAGTGCTATTCTGTATAAATCTCACCGTGAAAATTTAGGTGAAGTGAGCATGGAGTGAGCTGTCAATATTGTCAATCCCTAGCATCAGGAAGAATGACAACTCACTTCACCTAGGTTTTCACGGTGAAATTTGTACAGAATAGCACTGCTGATGCTAGGGATTGACATTATTGACAGCTCACTTCACCTATTTTTCACGGTGAGATTTTTTACAGAATAGCACTACTGGTTCCATGAAAATAGGACCGTATTACCATAGCCTAAAATATAAAATTCTATGAATGTGACACAGTTGGCTCGTGTGAGCCGACTGATGATATTCATACAATTTTATTTGTATGAATTCCGTTCTGTCTATACTGATACTTATTCTTATGCTAAACATTACCCCACATTATGAAGTACACAGTAGGTAGAGATGAACTATTCTAAAAATGAACGCCCCTCCACAAAACGGGATTATTTCAATGCGTGAGAGGAAATACTTATTGCAACACTTTACTTGTGTTCGTGCGCCGATTTTACTGTCAACATGGACTCGTCGCCACACTTAGAGGTCAACTAATCGTGCGATTAGTCCAGGTAACAACATTGTACGGCGGGTAGCATGCGCTTTGTATGGAACTACACGTCCGCTCTGTCGCGCGTACGTGTCATTTACTACACTAGTTAGCCAGCAAATCTGACTGTTTGCAGTTTGGGCAAGTCGGGTAGGTACCGTTTGCATAAAAAATTAGTGTTATTGTGTATATTTTTATGTATGTTAGTCTGTAAGGTATTTATTTAGTTTATTTGTTGACCGTACTCGCCGTAACTGAGCAACCAATGACAAAGACCAATAATTATGTGTATTGCGTCTTTACACTTCTTTGCATGTGAGCGTAACCGCTGAGAAGGGGCGTTCATTTTTAGAATGGTTTATCTCTACTTGCTAGATAAGATTGTTTTTTTGACAGGAGTCAATTTTATTTTTTTATCGCAAGTTATAATGCATAGGCGCATTGTTTACGCAAAATAAACAGATGATTTACTTGACGCTGCGATTCGTGTATTGTTTTCGTGCGAAATTATTATATTTACATATATAATGAGCAGGTATAAAATAATAAAAATATGCTAGTTATAAGTTAAAGGAAGAAATGCAAAAGTATTGTGACCTAGCTCTCTTCACCCCATTTCTTTGTTTTTTTGTTACCTTTTTAGAACTAGTCGAGTGAGGTATCAAAATAAAGATTTATAAAAGACCAAACACTCGTTTGTTTTAGGACTCAGCTCCCAGAAAAGGCTCGAGTGATCGGGTTTGGTGATGTATCTATCATCGGTAGTAGTATTTGTTTTTTTTAATATAAATCCCGATATTCCAGAAAATGCGGGAATGCACAGCTAACCGGCTACATGGTATGGAAACGACTTCTTATATATTATATGGATTTATTTATTTACTAGCTTCTGCCCGCGACTTCGTCCGCGTGAAATTTCTTGTCCCCCCTCCCCCCAGTTCACCCCGTCGCATCGCATCGCACCGCCTGCGCGCGCTATTACTTCGTTTGCGGTTAGTGTCCTTTCTGACTTTTTTTTTTCTTTTTGCTCGGCTCCTAAGGGCCCTATCGTGATGTTAAATGGGCGATAGCCTTCCTCAAGAATTGGACTATGAAATGCAAAAAGATTTTTTCAAATCCGACTGGGGGAGTTCCAGAGATTAGCGCGTTTAAACAAACTAACAGAAAAACAAACTCTTCCGCTTTATTCCACCGACAATATTGAAATAATTAATCGAGAAGGGTCATCAATCCGCAGAAAATCTCGCAATTCAGAAAAATAACGTATTTGCACAACGCAATCTATGGGCAAATGGATAAAACATCCGCACTAAGCATGTTCTATGCTCACTGAGGTATGAATGAAATTTATTTTGCGTTTTAGTAATTTTATAATATCTCCGAAAATATATGACCAATTGACAAACTGTAAATGTCAAATCTTATTTCTATGATGTCCTTGTGATTATAAAAAAAAAATTGATAAGGATTAATCTTTTGTTGTATATATAATCATCCACACGTAAGTATGTCGAAAAAATACTTTTTTAAAACAATAAAAGAAGTTTATAGGATGAAATACAAAAGATAGAAATATAGTGTCACGTACTTTTTTGCAGAATTATTTAAGACGGACCAGGTTGCCATATATTGTTTTAAATTTGAAACAACTGCTTAGGCAGCGCATGCAAATAATCCTGTTTCAAGAGGTATCTCTTTCCGAATTGCTAGACAAAAATTGTGATAGCGCGGCTAATATGCATGATATAAATGTAATTTATAGCCTATAGCACTCAAAAATAATGTAGCTTTTACCAACGAAAAAAATTTTAGAATTGGATCAATAGTTCCGGAGATTACCCCCTACATACAGACTTGCAAACAAATTTTACCTATACCTTTACAATATTATTAATATAGAAAAATACCGGGAAATCGGGATCACATAAATATTCCGTTTGTTACATGTGGTCCCCGCGAGAAATACAAAGCTGCCGAATTAAAATGGTTGTCCCTGGAAGGTACTGTTACAATATCGGTGGGGTTGTTTTCATGGTTTTCCAGGGTATTAAAGCCGATAGTGACGTTAAAAGATAAATCCAAGATGGCGGCTGCGTGCATTTTCAAATTTTTCGTCATGGGTGTCGTTTTCATGGTTTTCGCGGGTGTTAAAACTGTTATATGTGACGATAGAGACGTTAAAATTTGAATCCAACATGGCGGCTGCGAAATTTTTCGTCATGGATGTCGTTTTCATGGTTTTCGAAGGTGTTAAAGCCGATAGTGACATTAAAATGTAAAAGCAAAATAGCGGCTTCTTTTAAAATGTTGATGGGTTTTTTAATTACTATCACACGTGTTTTCGGGTTGCAACGAGGTACGGCGCGCTGCCACAGGGTTCATTAACTAGCCAGCCGAGCGTAACGTATTTTGACTGCACTATCAGTTTTAGCACTCTCCATAACAATGAAAACGATACCCAAGACGAAAAATTTAAAAACTTTCGTATTCGCCATCTTGGATTTACATTTCAATGTCACTAGCGGTTTTAACACCCTCGAAAACCATGAAAACGACACCCATGATGAAAAATTTGAAAATGTTCGCAGCCGCCATCTTGGATTTGCATTTCAATGTCATTATCGGCTTTAACACCCTTGAAAACTATGAAAACGACACCCATAACGAAAGTTTTGAAAATATTCGCAGTCGCCATCTTGGATTTACATTTTAACGTCACTATCGGCTTTAACACCCTCGAAACCCATGAAAACGACACCATGACGAAAACTTTGAAAATGTTCGCAGCCGCCATCTTGGATTTACATTTGAACGCCACGATCGGCTTTAGCACCCTCGAAAACCATGAAATGTCAACCATGACGATAAATTTTAAAATGATCGCAGCCGTTATCTTGGATTTACATTTTAATGTCGGGACTTACTCTGAAATCACGAAAAAAAATCTGATGTTTCATACAAAACTTCAATACCTACTCGACCAAAATGTATGAAATAGTAGATTTTTTTTTCGTGATTTCAGAGTTGATCCCCTATTGAAGTTGTTCATGAGTTGAGCACCCTGTGAAAATTTAGCTAGTGATAAAAAATTACCCTCTAATAGTCAAAAAATACTTAATTAACAATTCCCAAATCGCGAGATTTTGACGATCGATACAAAAGTGCATTTCATATTAGCCAAAACCTAAACGTAAGTAAATATACATTCGATTCTATAACCAGAACTCTAAATTTATGAATCCCGGAATTCCGGGATTTTTTTGATACAAAAGTGCAATCCATATTAGCCAACACCTGAACACAAGTACCTAAATATACATTCGATTCCAACATCAGAACTCGTTTCAGAATCCCGGGATTTTTTCGATACAAAAGTGTAATCCATATTGCCAACATCTGAACGTATTATTTATACATTCGAAATCAGCAGTCAAAATTCCCGGAATTCTGGGATTTTTCAATCCAAAAGCCCATTTACTTAGCCAACACCTCAACTTTAGGTAAATATGCATCTGATTATCCGATCTCTACACATAATATTAAAAAAATTAAGATGAAATGTTGTTTATGGAGTACACAAAAAACTATTTCACAACATAGCCTACCACACATAATACAACACAATAAGTACACTATTAATATAAATATATTTTGCGAATTGATGATTCTATGAAACCGATAGCGTACGCGCATAATAATATCCATTCTTACAGTACTGTTTTATACAAATAAAAAAAAGTTTGGTTTTATCTAATTGTGTTGCATATACAACGCACTAGCATACGCGCATAATAATATTCATTCGTACAGTACATAGATATATGAAAGAAGGAGATATGCCCGGTAGTTGAAAATGTATCAGAACCCGATGTCGCTAGGTTGGCCCCACCACCGCGCCACTACTACACATGTAGTTCAATAAAAGCAATAGATACAAAGTCGCGCACACACTTGCAATTCATAAATCAGAACATACTACACAATCAATTATAAACCTTAACTCGTCACACACAGCGTGCATTTAAAATGCACGGTACAACTTACTCACACAAAAACATCTGGCGCTATTATTGTGTTGTGCAAAAAGCAATTTATTTTACATATACGCTAGTGATTGACTAAATCGGAAAGTTATCGATACTTCCATTTATTACTGTACAAGAAAAATGTGGGGTCCTGAAAATAAAATAAAAAATGATGTGTCCAGAAAGTATTATATATTTTAAATTAAAAAAAAATGTATATTAAAAAAAAAAACACGAATCAATAAATTAAAACAATCCGGTTAAGTTGGTTTAGGCTGTGAAACCATAGGAATTGTTGAACCCTGTTATGATGTGTTTACTCACTGACCTGTAAAGTGGAGGTATTTGTTCAGTACTTGACGTACTCTTAATTTTGGGATTGCCCATTCAAAAAGCCTGCGAGTTTTCTTTAGAGGCAGGAACATTTCTGCCTTAAAGTGAATTGAGCATATGGTGCTACATTTTGTTGGGAACCAGTTACGTGGCCTTCCTGTGGCATCAATCCATTATTTTTTTTGTATTTGTATCTTTTGGGAAGCTAAACAGGTACTATAAGAACTTATTTATCATTTACATAATAAGTATCTTAAGCTATAGTCTATAGTCTAGGAACTAGTTGGCCGCTGAGACAGGGGTGAGGCGGCGGTTCGCAACGCACGTACTGAGTAATGCGCCCCCGCTCCTCCATCCCACCGCTCACATACCTAAGGCGCGATCAACTAGTTCCGCGCGGTCTATACTTCTTAACCTCACGATGAGTAAGCAGGTAGCAGGCAACAGGCGAATAGGCTTTAGTTATTAAAAAAAAACCCTTAGTTAAGAAATAGTTAAATATATGAAAACAAACACATGCCATACTCATGCATAACAAATAAATAGCATGAATATGTTGACTTATTTTAAGCAAAAATCACTAATATTTTATCTGAACCATACCGATTACTACAACGCATTCGAATCTTGTGGTGCATAGTTAAAGACTTTAGCGGAAGTAAAATACCAAAACCAAAAAAAAGTAAGGAAATAGCACGAAGATGCGATAATTTAAACCCAAAAACACTCCACCTAAACATTAATAAACTTACTTTACGACCGTTGGTTATGCATTTCTCAACTAGGTAAAATAATCAAAAACAGTAAAAAAGATTATTTTACATTCTCAAAGGTTTTCCAACCGTACTTAAACGTCATCTTTTCAAGTGTTCCAACCGGGCTAAAACGGTTGACAAATTGAAAAATAAACTATAATAGCAATATAATATTCGTTGGGCAATCGACATTATTATCGATAGCCTACTTTAGTGGATCTTAACCTCATCACTATCTCGCCGCAAGACACAGCGGCTGTACTATGCGACGCTCCGCGTAAATAAAGTATCGTTTTGTTATTTTTACATTGCTTGTCCAGTCGCTTAGCGACGTACTTAAGGTAGTGGTTAAGGAGCAATGTATTTGCTGCAAAAATAGTACAGCCGCTGCGATATTTGAAAACAAAAATAACGTAGTAAAAGCAAGAAATATTTTACGATTTGTTGTTTTTTATGATTTTAAAGATAAATACAGTAAAATACTTTTAATTACATATGGTAAGTGATTCCGTGAGATACGAAGTTTTTAATATCACTTCGGTTTTTGCAGGAAACCACTGAAGAACACGGCATTTTTATAATTTATCGTGACCACGGTCGAAAGCGTACTAGTTCGCGGAGACGGCCATTTGGCGAGTAAAGGCGCAGCGTGCGCATAACGCGTGGACACAAACACGCCCCCATGCCACTTCTCCTGTTTTTTATATTTCTATGGTTGTAACAATATTCCCTGTCGGGCACAGCAACAGAAAAGTTTGAAGGAAGAGGACTTATTTATACATGCAAAACTAACTTTTTCTAAGTAAAAGCTATGGCAACATTTTATTAATTATTAATTTAATCTAAAAAAAAATATTATTCATTTATATTATTATGTCAGTTCTATGAATTTGTCAATTAAATATTAATTTATAGTATAATATATTTTTTTAAATTTATTTGTAAAAATAGCAATTTTTTTCTCATTTCTGAGTACCTCGGGTAGTTTGTTGTACATTTTTATCGACATAACCAGTGGACTAGATGAGTGCATTTTTAGACGGGTCGGTAGGTTTAATCGTGTTTTGTGTCGTAGTTTGTATGTCTTCTCGTTTAGTGTAAAAGTTTTGGTGTGTGTATCCATCCTATATGTATACATTATTAAAATAATTAAAAGTCACTTTTCGTGTCTGCTGTATGACCGCGTCGTTCTTCTAAACTCCGCAACGGATTTTGATGCGGTTTTCACCATAATTTAGAGAATTTATTTCCAAAGGTTTATGATAAAAAATGAATACTAAACTTTTATATAATGAAGAAATCTCGATGCTCTGACAAGTCGTAAAAACCGTGCAAAGCAGAGTGGGTCACTGGTGATAAGAATAAATAATTATAGTCGTTCACTAGCTAGTTTGGAGAATTTTGACATACACCAGAGTATCATAGGATACACTACGCTTCAGACATTCACATTAACATAGTAATAAATTGTTATTAAAGTTATGATTGTTATTAAAAGCTACTAAGCAAAGTGTTTTGTGAAAGAAAAAAAAACTGACCAAAGGTTCTGAACTTTGGAAGCAATATTTTTCATTTTCAAAGGTAAGTGTACATACTTCATTATGTTTTCTTTTTTTGTGAATTTCCATTATGTGCAAAAATATTGTGTATTAATTGCACTATTTTTTTTTTAATTCAGCAAATACCAAGACACAAAGTTAGTTATGGATTAATTTAATTTCTTGTAAACGAAAAATATTTTTCCGTCAAGTTACGAAACCGCGAATCCGAGTCACACTTGGCCGGCTTTTTTTGCAATTACTTTGCCAACACTAGTTACTAAAACTGCATTAATTTATAATTAACTACCTAGTGGTTTACGATCGATACCAGTTATAAAGGTAATGGTTTACGATCAATACAGTGTTTTGTTTATTTTGTTACTAGTGCGTGTGTATTTTGCATGAACACTGCTAATTTGTTCAACTTATATATCAGTATAGTTTTGTTATCGTGTGAGAACTTGTAATTATCCATCATTATGTTAATAACTTTGCAAAGTTACAAAATGGTTACAAAGCTTTGTAACTATTGTGTCTGAAAAAAAAAATAGCGTAAAACCTTTTCTTTTTAGATTGTGATTAATTCAAGAACACTATCTCACCCGATGGATGATGTAGTCAACGATGGTGAACACTAGCCTAGGTAACTTACTCGAGAATGAAGTGTAGCGAACATAATAATATTTTTAACATAATTCTTACACATTATAAAACAACATTGAGAACGGGTCTTCTCGCTATATAGTAGATACCTGTTTACCTAGTAAAAAGGAATATCACGAGAAGACCCGTTCTCAATGTTGTAAATAATGTATACAAATCGCGAAAGTTTAAAAAGTTTAATAATTAATACTTTTTGGACATTTTTGTAAATACGAGTACTTTTTCATTTTACCATAAATATGCCACTGATTAAAAGTAAATTGTTGTTTATTATTTGTTTAAACATACAATTCCATGTTTTTTAACATGAAGGAATATTTTTTTGCTGTTGCATATTTTATTATATTCCAATCGCAGTATTTTATTCCTTGAACATTTTTTTCCACTTTATAAATAACTAGCACTTCCCGCGTGGCTTCACCCGCGTGGATTGCATAATTTATCCCAAGAGAACATACTACTACCGAGAAATACTTCCTTATTCCTTGTCTTCATTGCCTCTGTGCAAAATTTCAGCTTTCTAGGTTCAAGGGTCTGGACTGGGCGTTGCTGAGTCAGTCAGTCAGGACTTCCCAATATATTTATATAGATTTCCTTTTTTTACACAAAGTTGTCAATTTTATTATGTATCCAAGGTTTTTGTTTCTTTTTCTGTTTTTAATTTTTTTTCTATTGTATTTTGTATTTTTTTTATTCCTCGTAACATTTATCTATGCGGTCGTAAACTGTGTTTTAAACTCTATCTACAGGGTGTATCGGAAAGATGTGGTTAAAATTAACGATGTGGTACAGACCAACATCGTAATCGAAAATTAAATATCAGTAGTCCCATACAAAACTTCAATACCTACTCGACCCAAATGTATGGGACGACTGATATTATTTTTGCGATTACGATGTTGGTGTCACGGCGAAAGTTGTTCAGTTTGATGGTCTGTACCACACCCTTAATTTTGACCACACCATTCTGATATACTCTGTATAATCATCTATTTCGCCCAACGATAATTGACTTTTAATGATTTTTAACTCAAGATCATGTCTAAATGATTTGAAAAAAATATATGTTAAATTAAATTAGAGCATTTTAAATTACATAGTGTACCTAATTAATTTGTAAAGTTATATCTGACGCTGATAAAAAAACTGAGAATCACGCAAAAACTATCAAGTGTATTTTAATGTGAAATTTCACTATTTTAAGGTTATTTAATTATTTATCTTGCTTTAATATAATACTCGTACCTTTTGTACTTTTTTTTATTTTTTTTGTTAGCCTACATTGTGTTCCACTGCTGGGCAAAGGCCTCCCCTTTTTCCTTCCACACCTCCCTGTCCTGTGCGATCTCTGTCCATGTTGGCCCTGCAAACCTTATCAGATCGACACACCACCTTCGCCGTGGCCTGCCTCGACGGCGATGTCCTCCCTCAGGCGTCCAGTGAGTGACGATCTTTGCCCATCTCTCCGGGTGCACTCTTGCGATGTGTCCGGCCCACTCCCACTTCAGCCTGGCTGTTTTTTCTGCAACATCTGCTACTTGAGTTATAGAGCGCAGGATGGTGTTTCTAACTCGGTCTGTACGCTTGACGCCCATTATGCTGCGCTCCATTGCCCGTTGGCAAATCTTGAGTTTGGACTTTTGTTGCTCAGTAAGTGATCAACTTTGTGCACCATAGGTTAGAACGGGCAGGATGTACATGTCGATGAGTTTCCTTTTGTACTATGTATAATAAATTAATATTGCGTCTAATTTGGGACAGCGCCCTTTGATAGGCGAGTTCTACTACTGGCTGGACGTACGACGCATTGCGCAAGCTCACCACAGAACACGCAAGCTAAGAACTCTAAGTCGAAATTTTGCCTATTTCGCTGACTTACGTGATTTTACAGTTGAATACTGTATTTCTATAAGTTTAAATGCACGTCATGATCTTTCATGTTGACATTAAAACTTCCAGTTATGATAAAATGAATGAGCTACTTTTAGGGTTCCGTACCACAAATGGAAAAAACGGAAGACTTATAGGATCACTTCGTTGTCCGTCCGTCTGTCTGTCTGTCCTTCAGTCTGTCAAGACCCTTTTCTCAGGAAAGCGTGGAAGTATCAAGTTTGAATTAATATCAAATGTAGGTCTATACGCAATAAAAAATACGGCTATTAATGCATTTTGATACTCACAAGTAAATCAAACCTTATAGGGCACTTCCCGTTGTCCTAGAATCATGAAATTTGGCAAGAAGCAAGGTCTCACAGCACAAGTAAAGCAAAAAGTCCAAAAATTGTCAATCTGTGGTTTCTTTGATCTCATAAAAAAATTGTTTTTTGGGATTACAATGTTAGGTTTTTGGGATAATTTTTTCAACTACGGAGCCCTTCATTGTGCGTGGTCCGACACGCACTTGGCCGGTTTTTTTTTATTTTGCGTCTAGTTTATAATGCGAAGTTTAGACTGCGATGGCCGTTTTACAGGATTTTTTTATTTCCATTTTTTTTTTTAATTATTTGCAGTTTTTTCAGGAAATGGATAGATTTTGAACCGAAGTTTATTTCTGTTGATAAATTTTATGAACGAAAGTTCTGAGTAGCCGAAATCAAAAGAAGTTATTTGCCCCTTTTTGTCTAAAAGGCTAAGTTAAATATTTTTAATGGTTGTTTCTTATGGAGAAGAGCCGGCAAGAAACTTCACGGTTACTCTTTTAAAAATAATTAGCTTTTTCTAGGTATGGAAGGAGGCTTATCAACAAGTACCAGGTATGTACTTAACAAAATAGAAAAGGGTCTATAAATCAACAACGTTCTCATCATCATCATTCTCCTGCCCTTATCCCAATCTATTTGGGGTCGACGCAACATGTCCTTTTTTTCCATACTTCTCTATTATTCGTCACCTCGGTAGTCACCCCCTTTCTAGCCATGTCCTCTTTCACACAATCCATCCATCGTTTCTTTGATCTTCCCCTGCTCTTATAGCCATCGACATTCATACTTAAAACTTTCCTCACGACATTTTCCTCACTCCTCCGCATCACATGCCCATACCATGACAGCCGATTTCCGCACAACTTTTCAGTCACCGGTGCCACAATTAGACTTCCTCTTATGTACTCATTTCTTATTCTATCCATTCGTGTAACACTACACATCCCTCTTAGCATTCTCATCTCGGCTGCATGCAGCTGCTTTTCATTCATCCCTTTTGTGGCCCAACAACAACGTTCTCATATTCACAAAATATAAAATAATCAAAAGAATAAAAACCCATTTAAAACAAATGACAGGATTGCTATTACAATTGTAACAAATCTGAATTGATATCCTGTCCACAAAAGCCACTAAATAGTTGAAATTAGAATTGTAGGTATATACAGAGTGGATACGACAATACAACAATTAATTAAACTTCGTGTACCTAATCACGTACCCAATCTGCGTACAAAAATTCAATTCAATTTAACTAATAGTTTAGTCACAGGCCAATATTTTTCATTTTCAAGATTTTCAACACGATGTATCTGATAATACAGATATTAGACCAGCCTCGCCCGAAAAAATAAAGGTTAAAGACATTGCAATATTCTTAATACACATGTTGCCAGCTACGGGAATTAATGCATGTTGTACCTTATACCAGAGGCATAAGAGCCATAAAGCGTGTCATCAGAATTAGATAAGAAAATAATGCATACGGAAGTTACATCTACTCACTCTTGTCAATCGAAAATTTTGAATGTGCGAAAGAGATACGTATGTAGACGATAGTTCCTTTTTTTCTACGTCGCTTTCTCGCCGAAACAATAACAACCCAAACTTGCAAAAAATCGTCACAAACAATGGTGTGTTGGGTCGATCAGTGCCCCAGTCGCCAGCTGTGTTAAAATATTTAAAAATGGTGTTCTATTTTGTTTACATTTTTAAACTATTTAGTTTATTAGAAAAAGTCACTTTTTTAATTTCAATGTTAGGATTTATTTCATAATTCCTATAAACTGCTATACATTAGTTCTGCTCGTATTTTAATTTATTGTCGTATTGTCATATCCACTCTGTATAACGTTAAAGGATGAAAAAATTCTAACAAGGAAGTATGTAAAAGAAAAAAAAAACATCGTAATTTGGGAGCAGTTCATAGACATTTACATAGCAACCGTTAGTGAGGTACCAGTGAAGCCATGTGTTCTGCACGTGTGGTATTAATGCCAAACTTCATATGCTTTTTTGATAAGGACACATTTGATGTAGATTTAGAACTTTCCATGGTTAAGTTCTATAACCGACTTGGACAACTTGTTATTAAAGCGGATACCGATTATCATAAATGACTTGCTTGTTTTAGTTAATCCAAAGGATAAATTTAAATTTAATTTTAACATTATAAAGATATATTGTTTTTGTATCAAGCTGTATTCGTGTTGGGCAAGTCGGGTAACCAAGTCTGTAAAAAAAATTATTGCATATTCCGTAATATTTAATTACGAATATGCAATAAAAAAAAATATAGTAGGTATGTAACATGACTACCCTTTTATTATAGAGCAAGATCTCAGAGCCGACAGACCTTACTTATTTTCTGAAAAAAAATATGGGATAGAGTATGTACTTTGAACGTACGCATAATCAATAATCAATACTGTCAGACACTTCCCGTCGGCGGTTGTTGAGCGCGCAAAAATTACGTCATCTTACATAGAGTCTTAATTTTTAACCGACTTCAAAAAGGAGGAGGTTCTCAATCCCCGATTACTCGAAGATGGCTTAACCGATTTGGATTTTTTTTGTTTTATTCGAGAGGGTTCATCACAGTTGGTCCCATATAAAATTGATTAACTTTGCTTCGGTAGTTAATGAGTTAGCTTCAATAATACGTATTTTTTCCCCACTTTTATATGGATGATGTTCTAGTTTGTTTTGTAGGTAGTGGTATTAGAATTTGTATGGGGTAGGTACCACAACTAAAAAGTAAAAAAGTTTTCATATAAGAAAACTACTGGGGAAATTATTTCAGTAATATTTGTAAACAGCCAGATCAATTGTAGCGGTTAAACATACCCCAGACACAATTAATTGTGTCTGTCAAACATCCCCCAGACACAAATAACTGTGTCTACGGGATGTTTGACTACTAAGATTTATGTGGCTGCTTACAAATACTCGCAGTATTGAAATAGTTCCCCGTGTATCATTATATAAATATTCAATACAATTTTCAGGTATCAGGTACCAAACCTGATACATGAAAATTGGCCATCGGCCCAAGCTAGCGGGTATGCGTACGTTCAAAGTACATACTAACACTACTCTATCCCATACATTTTGATAATCAGAAAAAATGTAAGGTCTGGCGGCTCTGGAATCTTTATCTATTAGGTGGGCGTGTCATTTGTGAAATTGTCACCGAAATTGTATTGGAAAAAAAAACAAGTCGAATTTGGCCACGCGCTAAAAGATCCATGTACAGCAGCTGTACTTGTGTTATAAGAGTGTGTATTCTGTTCCTGTTCCATCACTGGGCCCCTAAGGTGGATCACGGCCCACTCCCTCTCACAGAGAGGAGTCCTGTGTCCCAGCAGTAGGAACATTATTGGCTGATTATGCTTATGATAGTTCTATTCTGTGCCCTTTCGACAAATCTTTCTACATACCAATGTCTTTGTTTTTTTTTATTTCTTCTTTGCAATAAAAAGATAATATTATGTAGTCGGAGTATAGAAATGATAACAACACTAATTGAAAATTAATGTAATTGAAAAACCATAAATTCGTATCTAACACTCAAAGCAAATGAAGTAGGTAATTAAAAATTACCAAGAGTCAATAAACTTCTATCAGTGATAATTTATAACCAATTTAAAAAAAAAACCGGTCAAGTGCGTGTCGGAACAAGCACAATGAAGGGTTCCGTAGTTAAAAAGAATTTATCGCATAAACAAACTTAACAATGAATATCAAAAAAAAAAATTATGTCATAAAACTACAAATTAACAATTTTCGGACTTTTTCCTTTACTTGTGCTGGGAGACCTTGCTTCTTGCTAAATTCCATTATTTTAGGTCTACGGGAAGTACCCTATAGGTTTTGATTTACTTGCGACAGTTGCGAGTATGAAAATGTGTCGCAAAATGGCTGTATTTTTTTATTGCGTTGACATATAAGCTTGATTTTTTTATAACACTAAGGGACCATAGATTTACGTATCCACTAATACGAAAGCGGCCCTACACAAAAAACAGTCAAGCATAGTCATGCGTACGCGCACCGTGACGTCAGCCGGCACTTGGCACGAAAATAATGAAATAATAATAAATAAAACCAAACCTGAATGAATGAAATGTCAAATTTTATATAGGGCACAGGGCATAGCTATGATCACGCCTTAAACAATTAGCTTTGCCCAACCTTCCCCATTCTGTACAGGAACCTTGAAATATTACACTCTTTTTTGGGCAGTCGTATGATAATCAATAGCACGCGCACACAAATTCACGCGTCTCAAGCGCGAGTTCAATAATAACTCCCGCACACGCATGCCATAAGTACGTAAAAAATGTAGAGTGACCAGTATGCTGTATTCCTCGTCATAGTGGTTATGTTCCGCAAAAATGTTGTGTTCTTTATTTAATAGCTCCGATTATTAATAGTGAAGTGATTAATGATAGAAAAAACCAGCAAAGTGTGAGCCAGACTCTCGCATTGAAGGATTCCGTATGTACCTTGGAAGGATTTATTTTTTTTATTTAAAGGTAATTTTTGTGATCTTTCATTATTTGGGAAAGCATTGTCTCTCTCTACTCTTAGTAGCAGTTTTTTTTAGAAATTAGCAAAATCCGTTTACAAACAAAACCAAGTTTAAACAACATCTGTCTATTATTTTTTTGCTATGTAGGTGCTTAATATTTATTAGATATAGATTTATTATTATTTTATTATTTTAATGTGGTAATATTGATTTTGGGTATTTATTTTAGTTTTTAATTAATCACAATACAACACACACGCATGTATGTCACATCATTTCATTTTAATTAATTCTCTTAAATCTATTCTCTCCTTGTGTTAATTATTCAGATTATTTAACCTTAGATTCTAGCGTATGTCACTCGTGGGTTGCAGCTGAAAATCAGCGTCAGGTGGTACACCTTTTGTTGTCATCTGACAATATGCTGAGCGGAGGCCCTTTTGGCATTGCAATCTTTGTTTTATGTTTTTATAATTTTAAGGTGTATTTATTTTTGCTGTAATGCCAATTAAACGCATTTTTCTTTCTTTCTTTCTATTTTCTAAGTACTAATATATTGTCTAGTGATAACATGATTATTTAAAATTTTTCGATAGAAAAAACTTTCGAAGCAGCACCGTCTATTTTCTGTTTTATAGGATTATAGGTACGTAAACTGTTCCCTATTGTGCAGTAAAATTTGGGTATTTAAATATGTTAAGTACGTAGACTATATGTATCGCTAGTAAGAAGTCGACTTGATTATGCATGTTACTTGTATGATTCTAGTGCAAAAACACATACAAACAAACTAGATAAATTACAAAACCAAGCACTTAGAATAGTAGGAGGTTTCATAAGAAGCTCACCAATCCATGTGATGGAGAGTGAACTGCACATACCACCATTATTTTAGAGGAGAAAATATCTCGCATACAAGATAATCCTAAAATCATTGTCATGGTCTAATAATATAACTATACACAATTTCAGAATTGAACTCCCTAACTAATAGTAATTATTGGACAAATAAAAGAAAACCCCTACTGGCCACTTGCTTTAAAGATTTAGAACAATTGCAAATTATTACCTTGGATAGTCTTAAAATGTTCTCTTTAGACATTTGGGTATCAGCTTTACAAATTAAAGATATTATTAAAAGTGATTTAGAATGTGTAACGCACCCAAAAAAATGTTATAATCACAATGCACGAAGTGGTATCTGAATTAGCTTCCAAATATAGTGAGTGGTGTAAAATTTACACAGATGGGTCAAAAAGTAAAGATGGGTGTGGAGCTGCTTTTTACTTTCAAAGTACAGGTTATAAGGCTGTATATAAAATTAATGAAAATATATGTATAATGTCTCTGGAACTCATTGCAATATACCAAGCGGTGTCATATTCACTTACTCAAAATCTAAATAAAGTGGTTATATTTACAGATAGCAAGAGCGCTTTACAACATGTGGCTCGATGTGCCTCTGGTTGCAGAGGTGCATCGATAGCCTATGACATTCTTAAACTAATTCATTGCTACAAGAAAGATGACATTAGGATTATCTTGCAATGGGTTCCAGCGCACATAGGGTTACGGGCAGGGACCGAAAACCTTTATGAATTACGGTACAGGTATTGAAGAATTTTGGTTACCTCTACGGTTAAGGTAACCGCTATCTGGGTAACCTAAGAAGAAGAAACATGTTACCTTTATTTAAGTTACCGTTTTAATACCGGTTACCTAAAAATGACCTTGATTACGAGAAAGAAACAGAATATCGCAATGCCGGCAATTTGTTGGCATTAGAAAATACATTAGCAGGGAGACCGTCATGCGTGCTGTACCTACACTACCTACCAGTACTGTTTACGTGTTTTTAGTGCGCATTTTTGCGGAGTAGGTATTTGAGTTGAAGCTTGAAGTTGTAGTGTGTTAGGTAGGTCTAGTTAATCCTATTAATTAAACACTACTTTATAATTGAATATAAATGTTTATTATTATTAACACAAATAACAACTTAAACTAAAACATGCGCGGCGCGAGTTATGAAAGGCATGCATTCGCCGTTGAGGTTTGTAGCGGACTGGTGAGGGCGACCGAGGGGCGCGGGAGACGCAGCGGCGCGGGCGGCGGAGATCCGATCGTGTCGTGTTCCAAGAAATCGCCTCGCGGTCGCGTCGTAGGTTTAGGTATTGAATCAACGGGGTGCGGCACAGCGCGGGCGTAGGGCTCCGCTGGCCGCGGCGCGCGGTCGAGCAGTAGGTAGGCAGTAAGGCGGTGTACAGACACATGAATGTATTAGGCCGTGTACACACGGTCGTGAGTATTTAATTAGAGAGTTATTATATTACTGTTGTATGTATATGTTATTATGTATAATTATGTTATATGTATATTTATGTTGTGTGTAATATGTATGTTAGTATATGTAGCCTACATCACTCCCCCGCTGAGACCGGTTCACGGGCGATAGTGGCGCGGAAATCTTACGGTTCTTCCGCTTCTTGTTTTTATTTCAGGTGATGAAGGTGCTTGCGACGATGGTGGTGGTGGTGCTTGTGGTAAAGGTGGTGGTGTTTTTGTAGACGAGCCATCATTGTTGTTGGCCATGTACGCTGGTTTTAGTCTATCAATGGTAACAGTTATGTGCTTTCCTTGGACGTCTATTGTAAATGTCTTTGCTCCTCTTTCTACGACTTTGTGCGGACCGGAGTAAGGTGATTCCAATGACTTTTTTAACGGTCCTTTTCGCAGGAAGACGTAGCTGGCTGTACTAAGTTCTTTAGGTACATAAAACATTTTCTCACCATGGGTGGATGTTGATGCAGGTGACAGTTTCGATATATGTCTTCGTAGTCGTGCTGCGAAATCTGCTTCATCTATTATGTCATGGGTGGTTGATGGTTTCAAGAACTCACCAGGTAATCGAAGTGGCTCGCCGTACACCAACTCAGCTGTAGAAGTTTGGAGATCATCTTTCCAGGCGCTCCTCATTCCTAGGAGTACAAGTGGAAGTACCTCCGACCATTGCGCGTTGTTATGGCACATTATGGCGGCCTTGAGCTGTCTGTGCATTCTTTCTACCAGACCGTTGCACTGTGGGTGGTAAGCTGTCGTAGGACAATGGTAGGCGCCTATAATTGACGAGATGCACTGGAACAGTTGAGAGTCAAATTGTTTCCCGCGGTCAGTTGTAATCGTCTCTGGACACCCGAAGCGTGCGACCCAGCCAGCAATGAAGGTGCTAGCGCAGGTCTCCGCTGTGATGTCTGCTAGAGGGTAGGCTTCTGGCCATCGAGTATACCTATCTATAGCTGTAAGGCAGTACCTGAAACCAGAAGAAGTTGGCATAGGGCCAATTATATCAAGGTGGACGTGGGAAAAACGGTTGGAAGGAACAGGGAATGATGAAAGAGGAGAGTGGGTATGGCGGGTAACTTTGTTGCGTTGGCAATCAGTGCATTGTTGAGCCCATTGTCTGCAGTCTCGACGAATCTTAGGCCACACAAATCGTTCTGCTACAAGTTTAGCTGTTGCGTTGGGGCTTGGATGACTGAGATTGTGTAGGTTGTTGAAGATTGCTTTTCGAAAAGTTGGTGTTATGAATGGCCTAGGACGAGAAGTAGACTGGTCACAGTATATGTATCCGTCCATAGCTTTTATTCTTTCTAACTTTAACGCCGTGTTGCTATTTAGCAAACTCTGTAACTCACGGTCATTTTCCTGTTCGTTTTGAAGTGCTTTGTAGTCGACGGTAGTGTCGATACTTTCCAGTCGTGAAAATGCATCGGCGACTACGTTGTGATTTCCTGAGATATGATTGATGTTGGTGGTAAATTGAGAGATGTAGTCGAGATAGCGGTGTTGACGAGGTGAGCAATTGTCTCTTTTTGTAGTGAAGGCGAATGTGATGGGTTTATGATCGGTGAACACTTGAAATGTTCTCGCTTCGACCATATACCTAAAGTATTTTATTCCTTCGTAAATGGCGAGCAATTCACGGTCGTAGGTGCTATATTTTGACTGAGCAGGAGATAACTTGCGGGAAAAGAATCCTAGTGGTTGCCAGCTGTCATTGGTTCTTCTTTGCTGTAAGACAGCTCCGATGGCCACGTCTGAAGCGTCGGTAAAAAGTGCTAACTCAGCTTGTGTATCAGGATGCGAGATGAGAGTGGCTTCTAACAAGTTATTTTTGCATGCTTCGAATGCTTCTTGAATCTCAGGTGTTATAGTGATGGGCGTGTTTCCTTTAATTTTTGGGCCGCTTAAAGCTTGATTGAGCGGGCCTTGTATTTGAGCGGCGCCAGGAAGAAATTTCCTGTAGAAATTTATCATCCCTAAAAATCTTCGTAACTCCTTAGCATTTTTGGGGAGGGGGTATTCTTGGATCGCCTTTACTTTTTCTGGTAGGGGTCGTATTCCAGCTGCAGATACATGGTAACCCAAGAATGTTATTTCGTTAACACCTAATACGCACTTATTGGTGTTGATTACCACGCCATACTTTTTTAATTGTTCAAAAAGTTTTTGTAGGTGTCCGATGTGCTCTGTCTCCCCTTTTGAGAATACCAGGATATCGTCTAAGAACCCGAACGTAAATTCGAAACCTTGCAGAATTTCGTCGAGAAACCTTTGGAAGGTCTGCGCAGCATTTCTTAAACCGAATGTCATTGCGGTAAATTCAAAAAGTCCGAATGGTGTTGTGATTGCTGTCTTTTTAATATCGTCGTCGAATACTGGTATTTGGTTAAATGCTTTTACGAGATCAATTTTTGAAAAGATTGTGGATCCTGACAGCTGGTATGCGAAGTCGTGGATGTGCCTGACTGGGTACCGGTCAGGTATTGTTCGTGCATTTAAAGATCTATAATCGCCGCATGGCCTCCAGCCGTCGTCTTTTTTAGGTACCAGGTGTAGTGGCGATGACCATGGACTTTCTGAACGACGAGCTGTGCCATTTTGTAACATTTCCTCAAATTCTTTCTTCGCGATCTGTAGACGATCTGGTGCCAAACGACGCGGTCGTGATGTTACTGGAGGACCGGATGTTGTTCTTATATGATGCTTTGTGTTATGTATTGGTACACTATTTGAACCAGCTGGTCTGGTTATCTCTGGATAACATCGTAGTAGGTTGAGATAAGTTGTATTACCAGTAAATGTTTTCAAGGACAGCAGTTCGTGTGTTATTTCGTGAGACGAAGGTGCACCGACGGTAAGGTTCGTAATCGAGTCGATCAACTTTTGTCGTCTGCAGTCGACTAATAAATTGTAGAAACTTAAAAAATCGACGCCTATTATAGGTTTTGAAACTTCCGCTATAATAAACTTCCAAGTAAACTCACGACGTAATCCAAGGTTGAGACTAAGTTGGTATGTACCGTAAGTAGGTATCGGAGTACCATTTGCAGCGACAAGTTCGTAGTTGCAATTATTATTATATCGCAGCTGATTACGTAATAACGATTTAGGGTAGGCGCACACGTCTGAACCTGTGTCTACAAGAAACTGTATGCCGGTACGTTTATCTGAGATAAATAGGCGGCCTTTACAGGTAGAGCAGTCGTCAGCCGCCATTACTGACTGCTGTGGCAGTTTTCCGGCTTAAAATCGCAGGGCTGAACACATTTGGTGGCCTTTGCACCAAATTTATAGTGGTACCAACATGTCGGATGTTTATTACGTGAATGAGATCGGCTCTGGCGGGATTTTGATCGGTCGTCACGCCTTGTTGACCGGCCCGCGCGGGAAATATGCTCCACTTTTTGAGTTAATAATTGCATTTGTTTCGTAAGGTCGATCATTTGTTTAGACAAGGTTTCCATATCACTCACCACAATTGCTGATGTCGACGCCACTTGATGACCTCTCGGCACGACGTCGTGAATCCTGTCGGCGAGATCAGCTAATTCTTCGAGGCGCGTGGATACCTGGGACGCGATTATGGGCTGTATGTTATTAGGCAGCCGGCTCGACCATATTGTCCTTAAAAATTCTTCCGGCACTTTAGGACCGGCGAGGTGCTGCAGGTGTCTGAGAAACTGCGATGGCTTCCTATCACCCAGCTCTTCGTGTGTCAGCAGTTGGTGAACTTTCTTCTCGCGGGATTCTGAAAGCCGCTTTATAAGTTCCGTCTTCAATTTGCCATATTTATCTGTCGCTGGTGGATTCACGATGATATCTTCGACCTCAGTTGAATATCGCGGGTCGAGATGACTGACGACGTAGTAAAACTTTGTTGTGTCCGCCGTAATATTAGATATCGCGAACTGGCCTTCTATTTGGGCGAACCAAATCGCGGGCTTTTCGGGCCAAAATGGAGGGACTCGCACGCCGACCCGAAACACGTCATGTGATGCCGGTGATCCAGACCGCTTCGTATCCTCCATGATCTGTTCGGAATCACTCATATTGTTGTAAAACGTTCAGTATTTTGAGTCCACACACTCCGCACGGCACTAAAGTTTCAGGTAGCACTAGCACGTGTTTACTGTTCGGGGTCACCACTGTAGTGTGTTAGGTAGGTCTAGTTAATCCTATTAATTAAACACTACTTTATAATTGAATATAAATGTTTATTATTATTAACACAAATAACAACTTAAACTAAAACATGCGCGGCGCGAGTTATGAAAGGCATGCATTCGCCGTTGAGGTTTGTAGCGGACTGGTGAGGGCGACCGAGGGGCGCGGGAGACGCAGCGGCGCGGGCGGCGGAGATCCGATCGTGTCGTGTTCCAAGAAATCGCCTCGCGGTCGCGTCGTAGGTTTAGGTATTGAATCAACGGGGTGCGGCACAGCGCGGGCGTAGGGCTCCGCTGGCCGCGGCGCGCGGTCGAGCAGTAGGTAGGCAGTAAGGCGGTGTACAGACACATGAATGTATTAGGCCGTGTACACACGGTCGTGAGTATTTAATTAGAGAGTTATTATATTACTGTTGTATGTATATGTTATTATGTATAATTATGTTATATGTATATTTATGTTGTGTGTAATATGTATGTTAGTATATGTAGCCTACAAAGTAAAAAAAATGAACAATGGTAAGTAAGATAATATTAAGTACCTACATTGTAAAATGGTAAAATACCATTTGTTTATCTTTTTCCCTCATCATAGAAATTAACTCGGTATGCCGACGGCACGTGTACCTAAGATAGAGGTAATTTTTATTTCGGTAATCGGTATTAATACAGGTTGTATTCAGTATTTAAGAATTAAGGTAACCTTTGAATATACCTGTAAAAAAAATAAAGGTTGTAACCGAAAAATACCGGTAATGATCGTACCGGTTTCGGTCCCTGGTTACGGGGCAACGAGGAGGCTGACAGACTGTCAAAACTGGCAGTGGAGACGGGCAATGTTACCTCATTTATGTCTGATTACTGGGAATATTTCTCCAGGTTTAAGAGTCTGTGTTTCGACAATTGAAAAGAATATTTTAATGAAATATCCAAAGAAAAAGGCATTTGGTATAAAGTCATTCAAAACGAGCCACCTCATGAGCCCTGGTTTAATGATAAATGTTTAACTAGGAGTTATGTTAAGTTAGCGATAAGACTTCGTTCTGGCCACTTTCCATCGGCAAAGTTTGCTTTCTTAATGCCAAAGGCAACATCGCCTAATTATGAGACATGCAATAAAATTGAAGATGTGCAACATTTGCTGATGGAATGTGCTAAGAACAAGGATGAAAGGGAATCTTTGGCTACGGAGTGTAACTGAACATGTGGGATATTGGACTTATCCAAAATATTTTGGCATACCCTAAATCACATAATCACATAACATAATTTGTGGTTTGATGTTTGATGCAGAAGTTTAGGCAGTAATTCTCTTTTCTATTTTCATAGTAGTGGCAATGGGTAGTTATGTAATAAAATATAGTATATTTACCAGTGTATAGTTGTGTGTTAATAGAATATAAGGTACAATGGGGTTGACGTATCCGTGTGGATAAAAACCCCTTATTATAAAAGAATAAAAAAAATATGTTAAGAAGTTAAAAATTGATGTAAGTATCTAGTTCTATCTAGGTAGCATTTTGTCATAAATCTACATTTAAACGAAACGCGTTTAAATTCCGGCGCGTGAGAGTTTTCTATCTCGCACATCAAACAAGACAGCCATAACACCATTTCACTTACACACAGCTAAACCACGCTTCGATATACGCTCTTAAAATTTGATTCAATTACTATCGCCCTCGATAGTTTATCTGAGGGACTCAAAAACCGAGCATAAGGAAGGAATTCGCTTAAATAGATAATTTTGTCGAATCAATAGCTGTTAATTTAATTTAATTTATCTATATTTCAAACATAGGTACGTCCATTTTTTTTACAAAGATGGTGTTAGTAGGGTTGTTAGTATACACGCAATGATAAAAAAGTAGTAGTTCAAAGTGTTAACGGTTTACGATCAAGTCAAATATATTAGCCACTTGCGTGTCCTGAATACTCTAGTAGCCTCGCTGACTTTATAAAAACAACGTTAAAAAAATATGTTACATATTATGATTGATTAATGAACTAACGAAAGAAATAAAAAAAACTTTCTGACAGCGGACATTCAAGTGGTATATATTATGTGTACTGTGTACCTACATACTGTTTTCTTTATTTAGCTCCTAGTGCTTCTGTGTTTTAACTGTGTAGTTTGCTTTCGTAAAAATGAACAGCTGGATAATCAATTTTTAGTTTATTTTTATAACCTCGCGGGTGACAAAATTCACGGGTCACCCGCTTGGTCATAAACGATGCCACGCGACGAGTCATCGATAGTGAACACTAGCTTAGCCCGTTTAGACCTGGCATCCACAATGGAGGACATAAAATATAAAAGTATTACTTTCGTTAATTATTCCTTTACATTCGTACAGAAAAAAAAACAGTTGAGTTTATTTTTCTTATGATGTCAGCAAACGAATGTTTGCTGACATCATAAGAAAAAAAATATTACTTACATATACTTTTTATTATAATTATATTTTTTTAAATTTACCTAAATCCCAATACTCACCAAAATATTCTTGTAGCTGGGTAGCTATTGACATGCACCAGGAAAAAAGATTTGGTAATTTTAATTAGAGGTCATGTTTCTTTCCTTCCCGCTAGCTATAGCTAGCGGGAAGGAAAGAAACAAACTCTAGAACGACACAACATAGATGTAACATTGAAAATTTATATTCATTCATTTTAATTTTACGAATACATTTGGTTATATGACTACACAGCTTATTGTGTTTGCGTAAAGATCATTTTCGCCTAAAACAGTAATGGGTGATTTTGAAGGCGCACTCAGTTTGGATGGTGATCGGTTTTTACGAATTTTGCCGATAAGATATTTAAGATTATTAGATTATTTGAGATTTTTTTTTTTTCGATTTTTTTTAAGTTGTGTCGTACTCTACACAATTGGTTGAAAATTGGTCTTCAGGCCTTTGGCCCACCCAAAGGCCTGAAGACTAATTTCCGTAATTAAAAATCTAATCGCAATCAATGTTAAAAACGTGTCAAAATATTTAAGATCGACTTCCACGTAGATCTCAAATATTTATTTATTTATTAGGAAACTCAACAGCTTATAACTAATTACATGTGTTATGAATGTTCACCACACTATCAATGAACAGCTCAAAGCAGTTGCGTCAAAATTACAGCATCCTACAGTCTGTATACACTGTTCAATGATAGCGAGATGATGACAATTATCACTTAGCCAATAATAGAGTTTCACGGCATAGATAAAGCTAGGTAACTAGAAAGTAGCGAGAGAAAACAAATGAAAAAACTTAAACAAGTATACCTATCAATAATAGGTAAAATGCGATTGTTGACACATTACTCACGTGAAATTAAGGTTAAAAATATGTACCATGACTATATTAACTGACAAAAGGGAAAAGAAAAAACTAAGTAATTAAATAATTTGCCTAAACTTATAAGAATATAAGAATGAGTTATGGCACAACTTGTTCACTAAACAGTATCTGCTTGACTATAGAAGTATCATCAACAAACCGTTCCTTTCCGAGACACTTTAAATAAAAACACAAAAAATAAGCAGGCCGGGAAATCATCGAGGTTCTTAGACAGGTCCTCACAGTCTAACCTTCTAATCAGATTAGTATCATCAGGTGACTGTGAGAGCCAGTCTAAGAACCTCGATAATTTCTCGGCTTTTTTATTTACTTAAAAAAAAATTGGTTAAGTACTCAAAAATACTAAACCGTGTACTGACACGGTTTAGCATTTTTGAGTAGGTACTTAACCAATTTAGCGGAGAGTTTGAGTTTACCAGTGTCTTCGATACGTGGCGTGTGGAAGTGACACTAAATCTTCATGTTCGCTAGATGATGATGATGTTGGTGATGTTTATATTTTGTCATCTTTTGCTAAAAAGATGACAAAATAAAAATGTTGTTTACAAAACATTTCCATTTCCGTACGTATGGATGCTACAACACGAGTTTCCTAACATCCATACTATCGATATCCATACTTCCATTCTTTCTATTCTTACTCATATTATAAATACGAAAGTAACGCTGTCCCTGTCCTCTGTCTGTTTGTCTGTAACCTTTTCACAACTTAACTGTTAAACGCATTTGGATGAAAGGGATATATACTATGATCTGGGTTAGGACATATGATACTTTTCGTATCCCGGCAGTACGTTTAACACAATATAAATGTGATTAGAATGCGAACGTACTTAAATACACGGGAACTGGCTCTCTGTTCCAGGGAGGAGCTTGCGCGGGTGCTAAGGCAGATGCAAAACATCCAACATACACCAGATGCAACCGCCCCAGTAGCGTCCACAGTGAGACAAACTGAGCGGCCCAACTACCGAGCGACCGTCTATTGCATCATCCTGTAGAAACACGTCTCGCCTCCACTTCCCATTGAACCACTCGCAATGGACTGTGACGACTTTGACCCCTTAATCGCGCCCGCCTTCGCGCCCGCATCCACCCTAGTCAACGCGCATTCCCTCTGGCCGAGACTTGAGAGGTTACGTCTATCGGGAAACAGATTCCCGCAGAAAGTTCCATTCGTTACTGGTAACGTGATGCTAAAATTTCGCTGGGTTGCTGGAATTCTCATTATTTGTACTTTAGTGATATTTTTATGCAGAGATCCATTAACTGTTGATGAAAAAAATAAACATTTTGATGAAAAAAACAAAAATGTTGATGAAAACAACAAAATGAAATATATTCTACAGTGGACAAGTCCAGAAACGGATCCCTTCAATGTTATGGGTGAGGGACAAGAACAATTTTTGAAGAGAAGATGTCCTGTCAATAATTGCTTTATCACCCCTAACTCATCTCTTTTAAATAGTATGACAGATTTTGATGCCGTCTTGTTTTATGGCCCCGAGTTTTGTCAAAAATATGTGTCTTTCCCACTACAGAGATCACTACACCAGAAATATGTATTTGCTAGCAGAGAATCCCCAGCTTACTATCCCTTAGATTCACGGCGATACGATGGAATATTTAACTGGACATATACATATAAATTGAATTCCGATATATATTTTGGTTACATCATAATTAAAAACAAAAAAGGTGAGGTCATCGGGCCTAAACAAAATATGCAATGGTTAGAAGTGAAAGACATGAAAGAAGTAGACAGTGATTTCAGAAACAAATTGAAGAGTAAAAGGCTGGCGGCTGCTTGGTTTGTGTCAAATTGTCATTCAAATAGCGGAAGAGAGATGCTTGCATTAGAATTGCAGAAAGAGCTAGCTAATCAGGATTTGGTACTAGACATATACAGCGAACATTGTCCATGGAATGGAACAAAGTCTTGTCCCAAGGCACCACAATCGTATATAACAGGAACAGAGTGCTTGCGTAAAATAGAGACAGACTACTACTTCTATTTGTCTTTTGAGAATTCTCTTTGTGAAGATTACGTCACAGAGAAGCTATTGAATGCGGTGCAGCACTATGCCGTGCCCATAGTCTATGGTGGAGCTAACTATACCAGGTTGGATCACTTGCTTCCTTTTCGTTGTCCTCGTTTACAATATTTTTTTCAACATATTTGTGATTAGCAGATAGGAGCTCGTGGCTAAGTAATAACAGACTTGTGTGAAACTAATGTAGGCGTCCCACACATCTATTTTTAGGTTTGGTGGAAATATAACGAAAATTAAAAAGAGTATAGCTATAAATACAATATCTGCTAATCACAAATCAATCTGCCTAGCCTTTTCCCAACGATGCGGGGGTCGGCTTCCAGTCTAACCGGATTTAGCTGAATACCAGTATATTACATGGAGGACTGCTTATCTGACCTCCACAACCCAGTTACTGGGTAATACGATACCCCTTGGTAAGACTGGTTGTCTGACGACCCGTAACGACTGTCAAAGATCCACGAATGACAGCCGGGACCAACGGCTTAACGTGCTTTCCGAGGCACGGAGGAGTCTCGGTATGTAAAGAATGGTCACCCACCCACTGACCAACCCCGGCAAGCGTAGCTTAACCTAATGGATCGACCCGTGCGGCTGTTATTACTTAGCCACGAGCTCCTCAATTATATTAATTATAGCAAGTTTTTCTCAATTCTCAAGTATCTTCTGAACATATTACAATAACCATGTTTTCAATTCGACTGGTATAAAATACCCGTATATGAGCACCTGCATAAAGTTTATGAAATAAATTAGTTTAATTTTTCAGGTTTCTGCCAGACGGGTCTTACTTGGATATAAGTACACTCGGTATAAGGAAGACAGCAAACAAAATAGTTGAATCCATCAAAAACAAGGAAAAGTATTACGATTTTTTTAAATGGACCAATCACTATTCATATCACGGTTTAGAAGAAATGCCAGAAGCGGACTACATGTGCACACTGTGTAGAGCAATCAATGACGCTAATCTTGTGAAAAAAATAAGTATATATGAAAATATACGAAAATGGTGGAGAGTATATCATCACGATTCCTAGTTTAAAAAATTATTTTTCAAAAACTTTTATTTTTTTATTTTTATTGCTTTACGATACCGACTCCCATAACATAGTAAAGTTTTGCCTACTAATTTAAATTGTGCTGTTTTCAGGTTAGCCATGAAACGACGTCCAAAATAATAGAATCCTCTCTCCAAAGGCTTCCTGAAAGAAACGCATGTACAGTCTGAACTGTTCAAAATGATCTCAACAACTAAGAAAATTAAACTTTATCTCAATTGGATAAAGTTCTTGTCAGAATGACAGTTGTCGTGTACTGTTTTCATTCTGAAACATGCCGTGTGTCATTGAGTTAATATTTCATTTTCATAGTTGTTTAGATCATTTTGAACAGTCTGTTTGTCCCGATATTGTTGACGCTGACTGTATATTATGCTCAGCAATTATTTATATTAGGTCTTTACCTATGAAATTGCCGTTCTGCAGTACTGGCCATTTTAAATCAAAATAATTTTTGTTTGGCTAAGAATTCTAATTTCAAATTAATTTTATTTTAAAAACATGGATTTTTTTTTCCAAAAGTAGTCATTTGTTTATTGATTAGTGTTACATTTTCATCGCATTTCAATCTTTTTCGTCATCATGGATACGTTAAAAATTCGAGTAATTATGGAATATGAGTACCGTCGTGGCAGCAACGCGGCACAAGCGGCACGCAACATCAACGACGTTTACGGAGCTAACACTACAAACCAACGCACCACTTGTTATTGGTTTGCTCGCTTCCGTTCTGGAAATTTCGACCTGAAAAATGAACCTCGCGGTCGTCCGAAGACTTTGGTCGACAATGACGAATTAAAGGCGATTGTGGAAGCTGATGATACACAATCTACGGCTGAATTAGCAGCAGCTTTCGACGTTAGCGTCAAAACAATATTGGTCCATTTGCGTCAAATTGGCAAGGTAAAAAAGCTTGACAAATGGGTGCCCCACGAACTCAATGATCGCCAGCGCGAAGTACGCGTCGAGACGTGCCTTGCACTGCTCAACAGACACACAAATGAAGGAATTTTGAACCGCATTGTTACCTGCGATGAAAAATGGATTCTGTTTGATAACCGCAAGCGCTCAGCAAGTTGGTTGGATCCTGGTTCAGCACCTAAACAATGCCCTAAACGAAAACTTACCCCTAGAAAAGTGATGGTCACTGTTTGGTGGTCTAGCGCCGGTGTGATTCATCACAGCTTCTTACCAAACGGGGTGAGCATTACTTTAGATGCGTACTGTGAAGAACTGAACACAATGATGGAGAAGCTGGCACATCTCCAACCAGCATTGATCCATCGCTCGTCTCCGCTGCTCCTGCACGACAACGCGCGACCTCATAATACACAGCAGACGGTCTCCAAGTTGCAAGAACTGGGGTTGGAAGCTCTCCGTCATCCGCCCTACTCACCAGACCTTGCGCCTACAGACTACTACTTTTTCCAGAATTTGGATAACTTCTTGGCGGGGAAAAAATTCAATACCCGAGAGGCAGTACAAAATGCCTTTGAAGAATTTGTTGCCTCCCGTCCAGCTGATTTCTTTAAGAAGGGCATCAATAAACTGCCACTGCGTTGGCAAAGATTCATTGATTGCATGGGTGATTACTTCGATTAATACAAATAAAAAATGCATGAAAAAAATTCGTTTAAATTTTTTCATACAAAACGGCAATTTCATAGGTAAAGTTAGTTTGAGGTAAACTTTTTTTTTTTTGTTGTATTTGTATTTCTCAACCGATTTCAGGTTTTTTTATCTATATTTCTCTTTTCGTGTCGCATATTACGTTTTTTTTTTAAACCATGGTCTACGATTGAAAAGAACACCGTATTTTAAATCATCGTCAGACGTCGTTTCATGCGCCACCCTAAATTTCACTTTGGTTAATGTTGTATTAGATATTATCACAAGCCACCTATGAAATAAAACATCTCGCAATTTCGAATATCAAAACTGTTTAAGCTTCAGGAGATCACAAACATACACACATCCGGAAAACATTACTCTCATCTTTGAAAAGTCGGGTAAAAGGGCCAATTTTTTACTGTAACTTCTTCTACGAGTAATTTAGTTACAGTTATCATATACAAAATTAAGATCAGACCAAAACTTTATACTATTGCTTGTAGATGCCAAGTTTTTCAGACCTTGAAAATATTATAAGGGCTTGTTTTACCACCTACGATTAAGTTCCTATTAACTTCCTTCCTTCATACAAAATCCGTTCCATTTTTGAATTTATTCGGTAAGTAGTGACTATTCAGACATCGTGAAATAGGCTCTTAATGTTTTGGACGCCAGCTCTTATTAATTGGTTTTGGTGTTCAGCAAAGAGAACATAACATAACTTCAGGTCTGTATTCCCCAAAGCGCTCTGCAGAGGAACATCTATAGTAACACCTGAAGATTTATGATGGGTTTGGGTTACTTGTGATTACTTTAATAATAAAACAACGGAGTGAAAATTTGTAACGACTGTAATTAAGTGGCAAAAGCAGAGAAGATATTTTGACACATGAGTCATTTAACATTGACATATCACATTAAATGTTGCGAATAAAAAAAAAACGGTCAAGAGCGAGTCGGACTCGCGCACCGAGGCTTCCGTACCATTAATATATCTAACGTTTGTTGATGATTTCTGATAAAGTGTGCTATTTCGTCGTTCATCGTTTTATTTTTACTGTAACCTTTACATAAACTTCTGTGACAATGAATAATTTCTGATTTTTCTCTATGCAAACTTCGGAGATAAGAACGGTATTTTTTTTTACATTTTTCATCAAATGTCGAAATCTATGCGGCCAGAAAAAAGAAAAAAAAGTATGAAAATGTGCAAACAGCGCTCTTTCATATGATAGCCCACATGGCCTAGTTGCCCCACTTCAAATTTTCAATTCCCCCTTTTCAGTCCCTGCTGCAAAAACAAAAAAAATTCTTTCGTATTATGTAAGTATTTGAAAAATATTTGGGCAAACGTTCCAAATCCAAGTTTATAGCATAAGTAGTCCTTGAAATATCCAGCTGTGACAGACGGACAGATAGACTTGAACCGACATGGTTGAAAGGTAGTTTCAACTGCTTTCTCACTAGACAGGTCGTGCGGGTCACAGATAGCTTGAAGTTTTCTGAAGACAGGCTTACTCCCTCAATGCATTCCGGTAGTCTGTTTACATCTGAAAAGTTCAAATTTTCTATGCGTCGATGCCAAAGGACGGTATCATTTGAGATATCAGAGGGGCAATTCCCGTATTTTTATAACAACGTTCGCAATCTCATCTCAGTCTCAATCTGTCAAAATTGTATAGAGTTTGCCTACATTTTTGACATTTGATTGTCGCTGGCTGACATTGCGACTTGGAATTTGAACGTTTTTAATTACGAGAATTGGCCCTCTGAAATGCTCAGGTTGGCAATTGTTTCAATACTCAATACTTTAGTGCATTCCACATGTATTCTTAGATGGTAAAGCTTATAGTTAGACCACATGGACCCTGTCGAGCACAGCAATAATAAGTGGGTTAGGAGAGAGGAAGCATTTATAGATTTTATTATACAACATAATAGGTGGGGAATTTCTGAGATAAATTAATTAATAGTATAAAATTATTATTAGATATGTACCTATAATTATTATATTAGTATAAAATATGAATTATTAGTATAACATAAATAATAGAATAAAATATTAACAGTTTTCAATTTTAAGATATAATAGGAGCTAATAAATCAAACTAAATTTTAAGTCAACTAGTTATGACTGTATTAGTCTATCACTTTTCGATTCTTTGTTAACATTAGTTAAATTATGAGTTGATTTCTAATTTAGCTGAACAGATAAAATCTCCTTTACTGTTGCTAAGTTTCCAGCATGTTCAGGTATGTACAAAACATCTCTTACCTGTATTCTACTTTCATTATTACCGTGCAACACCAAATTAACGTTTCCTATTCCTTCCACAGGTAACGGAGTCTTGTTAGCTGTGATGGTAGAAATCGGGGGAAATTTGACTGCGATTTGTTATATGCATTGACGCGCCTGAGTCCACATATCATTTATCATGCTCTGTTGTTACGGCTGAAAATGCTGCTACAAAACTTTTGCTGTTTTCTTCTGTACACGACAATGGTTGCCCAAGTGACCATTTATTTATTGCAATTGAAATACCTTGGGCCTCTGTATTTTCCACTATTCTGTTTTTCAGAAGTTTTGTTTTTAACTGAGTGAAAAGCTGTAGTTTCTGAACTCCGAACTTCTTGTAAATGTTAGTTGTAATTATATCTGCATTGGTTCATACTTTGGGGCTCTCTATTGCCATAATCATGGGTTTGTATAAGTCCGGAAAACCCGCAAGCATTAATGTGCCAAGGTATTCAATGTCGACGGAAAATCCTATGTTTCTCAGCTTGAGCGCAGACGTCATAATTTTATTTACGACACGACACTTTATGAGGATTCCAATGTTGTTGTAATCAGATCCTTCAACAATGCTACTTTTCGTATTAAACCGTTATCATCAAATGCTCGTTCTAAGTGCGCCCAGACTTCCTACGAAGTTTTCGCATCTCGAATGTAAACATAATTAATAGCATCCATGCATCAACTAGAAAAGAAAAGAAAAACGTTTATTTGGACACACTTCGTGAAACACAAAAACAAAAGAAAAAAAAATTAAAATAATGTTTTAAAACAAAAGTGTGTGCCTCACGGCTGCGCCAAAAAGGTTCATTTCAGCATTAATGCCAGACAGATGCTGCCTGACGCTGGTTTTCTAATGAACCTGTAGAGACAAGTGACGGGGAGTACAAACAGTTTCAACATACCTAATTGATAATTTATATACTTATAAATAAATAAACTAGTAATCAAAATATAATTAAGTACAATAAAGATATAAAAAATAAAAATAATAATTTTGTACTGGATATAGATAGATGTTTTATATATTATATTATAAGCATTTTAATGTATATGAAATATAGTAAATAGGTTAAGACTACAAAAACAACAAGAACTGTCTCAGCAAACCCTGTTCTTAGCGATTGATATATTAGATTGACCCGACCCGATGCATTCATAAATCGCTACAGACCGCTGAGCGCTGAGCGCGACGGACAATACACCGAAAGTTATTAATTAATTTAATGATTGGGAATTATGTTTCAATCTAAGTACAGTAGGCATTTCATATAAGTGAAACATTTAGTGCGACCATATCTAGCTTCTGTTGCGAATCTATCAGATACTGCCGTAAGCGTGTTCGGAACGTGTGGATACTGCCCAGTACCCTTATGGGTGGCGGGATATTATTCCACACCTTAGATGCAGCGTATCGGAAAGTGCCTCTAAAAGCTGCTGTCCTATGAGACTGTGTTGAAAGTTGTTGTGCACACAGCCTGGGCGCGCAATCACGTCTACTAGCCATCCAACTAAGCTTGTCGTACAAGTACTTCGGTTTCTTAGACTTAATGACACCAAACAGCAGGCACGCCAGGTGTAATTTTCGTCTCGACTTCATCTTGAGAATGAAGTGTTTGTTAAGAAAGGGGGTGACATGACTTCTAGGGGGAATAGAGTAACAGAAGCGCGCACATGCATTTTGGACTCTTTGTATAAGTCGATCGGTACGAGCCAGCAAGCGTGGGCCGTAAACCGTATCAGCGTAGTTTAATTTAGACAGAACAAGAGTTTCGACTAGCTGTTCGCGAAGCTTTTCAGACAAATACGGCCTCATTTTATAAAGCAACTTCAGACGATAGAAACAGTTTCTCACGGAGTTAGCAACGTGTTTCTCAAATCTAAGGCTGTTGTCCATACATAACCCAAGGTTCCGCGCCTCATTCACGCGGTCAATAGGCTCACCCATCAGTGTTAAATTAAGGCATAAAGGTATCTTTTTCAACTGCTGCCTCGTACCAAACAACATATACTTGGTTTTCAATGGATTTAATGCCAAACAACTCTCATCTGACCAGGCGGCGATTCTCTCTAGGTCGTCGTTTAGGTCTCTAATAGCCAAATCATAATCATCTGGTCTGAAAGATAAATACAGTTGGACGTCATCGGCATAAATATGAAACTTGCATTTCTGAAGGCACTTTATTATGTCTGCACAGTATATAATAAAAATAATTGGACCTAAAATTGATCCCTGTGGAACCCCTCTTTCTATAGAAGCAAGGGCTGAAGCCAAGGTAGTCCCATCCGACAAACGCAATTCTACAAGTTGTTTTCTATTACTAAGGTAGCTGTGGAACCACTGAATGGCATTATCGTCAAAACCGTAGTATTTTAACTTTGACAGTAATAGCGGTACGTTAATGCAATCAAATGCACGAGAAAAATCGAGTAGCACCATCAGTGAACACATGCCCTTATCTTGGGCCGATAGAATATTGTCCGTTACATCCAGTAACGCCGTAGAAGTGCTGCGCTGTTTCCTAAAACCGGATTGTAGATCGGGTAACAACTCGTTCTCTTCCAAAAACCGAGTTAATTGACGGCACACTACCCTCTCCATTACTTTTGAAAGACAGGGAAGAATACTGATCGGCCGCAAGTCTTTAACCTCTACAGGGTTTGGACTCTTAGGTAGGGGTCTAACTGTGGCAATTTTCCATTGGTAAGGAAATTTTGATGTCCATATGGAATAATTAATGATGTGGGTAATAGTTGCTAAAGTGTGCGGCAAAGTCAGTGCAAGCATACTCAAGTTTATGTTGTCGTAGCCGTCAGCATTTGACTTTAGGTCAGAGATTATGTGGGAGATATCATTTTGATCCACCGGAGCAATTGTGAATATTGCTTCACTGTATCTGTGGGTCTCATAGAATGATATAAGCGACGCGCTAGCTACTGGATTGCCAGGGACGTTCAAAAATGTGTTATTTATCAGGTCTGGGTTTCTAAAATGTGGGGGTAGGTCTTGTCCTTGCTTCGAGGGTGCAAACGTGGATTTAATGTTCTTCCATAGTAATTTTGGATAATTTATTTTATTGTTTATATTGTGCCTAAAGTATGCAATTTTTTCATGATACAAAGAACTTTCTACCAAGGATTTTAACTGTTTATAGTAAACTTTTTTTGTTCCCGATTTAGTGCTCCTATATTTGGCTAATGCATTGTCCCGCAACCGCATCATGAGCTGGATAGTGTCCGTAATCCAGGGATAAGATAATTCCTTTATACGGCAAGTCTTAAGTGGCGCGTGAACATCAAACAATGATACTATGCAGTGATTAAAAGTATCAATCATGTCATTCACATCGGTAAATTCAAAAACACGACCTATGTTTGATTGCGACAAATCCGTATAAAAACTATCCCTACATATGTCCTTCATTGGCCTAAATTTTGTAATATATGGTTTAAACTTGTCCCGCCTAATGTGAAATTCACTGACTATAATGCAATGGACTGTAATCGAACCAAAGGATTCCACAGTCGTGTATCTTGCCCTAAGGTCTGTGCATAGTAGGTCGATAAGAGTCTCACTCGTGTCTGTGAAATGAGTCGGCATGGTGACAAGTTGAACGAGACTTAAGCAATTTAAAAATTCTTGTACTTTTTTGGTTTTGGTCTCGTTTATGTTGAGCATGTTCACATTGAAATCACCGAGCAATATATAATGATCACAGCTACCCAAAGTAGTGACCGTATTCGTGATGGCATCAAGAAAGTGATCTATGTCAACCCACGGTGGCCGGTAAGCTGTACCAATGGCAATTTTTTTCCCGCTTAGCGAAATTGTCAGCCACATCTGTTCGACGGAATCGAACCTGGGATCAGCCGTACCAGTACAGATCCGCGCGCTCAGACCGCGCCGCAGGTAAAACCCAACGCCTCCACCACGTCCCGCGCGAACAGCTGACGGCCGCGGAGTGTGACGTAGTCGATAGCCGGGCACGACGGGCGCGCGCCCCTCCTCCCCCGGCCGGAGCCAAGTTTCGTTTATAGCCATTATGTCAAAACAATATCTGTTAAGTGCACAAATCAAATCATCATGGCCTGTACCCAGAGAGCCTGCATTAAGTAAGCCAACTTTAAGATATTTCCCACTTTTAGGCATCATGACTATTTTGTAAAATGACTGCTACAGTTATCAGTTGATTTGCCAACACTTTTAGTGCGCACTCAAAAATCACATAATAATCAGGTTTTAGTCTTAAATAACTTTTGTTCAGAATCAAAGAGGAAAAAAGTATAAGTATCTGCAAATATTGGATAATAGTTAATGTGAATATGTGTTATAATTATAATAATAAGTGGAAATGTAAAAAGGATTGAAAATATTGCTAGATGTAGGATAATGTCATAAATAAATAATATAATAGTATATGTATGTCGAAACCGGTTCACGTGCCCACTGAGATGCGCGCGCGCCGCTGCCGTGAGACAAACGTCATAACATAACATAACATCACGCCTGTTTCCCCGAAGGGTTGGACAGAACGAACGCAACTTATAATAGTTATACGACCATGACACATTTGCAACATGTAATAAAATACGTATGATAGGTATGTTAGAAACTAAAAATAAATAGTATAAATTGAAACAAAAAAAACAGAAATAATACAAAATAATGGAAATAGTGAGACAAAAATATTTAGGAGATTTGGTCGACGACGGTAACCGGTACAGGTACGGGAACAAAAATGCGCTGAACATCAGCCTCGCAGCGGATTTGGCAAGCGGCATCTCCTGGCTTGTATCGGGCAAGAATACGGCCTCGTTTGCACCATACAAATTGCCAACCGAGCCGGCCCCCGGCTTCCCGCGCCATCCGAAACAACTCCCTGTTCAACTTTGTGAGGCGCTCGTTTACGTAAAAGCGCGTCGCAGGGCCCGGCAAATCCAGGTCCGCAGTAGTCATGCCGCGTCGCACTCGCGCACCCTCCAGCAGCTCGTCACGCAGGTCGCGGCGCGCGAGGCGCACGACGAGGAAGCGGGGACGAGTCTCCACCGGCGCCGAACTAATACTATTCGTTTTGACTTCGCGTTTATGTCTTTGGCGGAATAAACTTTGGCGGGATCTTTAGTTTCTATACACTGCCAAAGACCTTCAAGTCCGAGATAAGCATTCACTGCAAACTTCCTATTGGCTTAGTTATCACGACCAACGAGTTTTATAAAGTTAAATCACGAATTTATAGATATTTTTTCTGATGTACGACAGCTTATGACGCCTCGCCACGCCCCGGTTGAAAATTTTCAACTCCGGTTATTGTTCGGATTTGTAACTTTTATTCCGAGTAATCACTATCAGGTAACCAACTACGTTCTACTACCATGATAATTAATTATGGGTTTGGGTTACTTGTGATTACTTTAATAATAAAACAACGGAGTGAAAAATAGTAACGACCATTTGACATTGACATATCACATTAAGAATGTTGCCAATTAAGGACAATGTTGCACTCATTACTTAACAACACCCGCATTTTGCCAGTCATGTTTAAGTCATAGTAAGTCAAGTAAGGAGGCGAGCCTATTGCCATAAATCTGGGACAAATCCAGACTCCGGGCTGCTACTGAGAAATTACAGATGGATAAACTCATAACACTTTGCCTGACCCGGGAATCAAACCTAGGACTTTATGCTCTGCAGTAGCGCTTGCGACCACTAGACCACCGAGGCAGTCGAGCAAAAATAATAAATCATAATAATACTAGCATATTCTGTCCCACTGCAGGGCAAAGACTTCTTCTTCTAAGAGAAGAGAAGGAATGATTGTTGATTACCACGCTTGCTCAAGACGGGTTGGTGATTTTTCCATCACTGATGAAACCAAGAGCTGATGATGAACTGAGTTTTCTTGTCCAAGATAAACTCAGAAAGTACTCGTATATATGAATTAAAATAGTCTCATAGTCTACTTGTCCAGATTTGAACCCACAACCTCGTGCATGAGAGGCGAGGCCTTAAACACTGGGCCTGCGACATTAGAAATAAACCGGCGAAGTGCGTGACGGACCACGCACAATGAAGGGTTCCGTAGTTAGGATCAATTTAATTTAACTATCGCGAAAATGGTAGCGGATCAGACTGCAGTAATATACATGTTAGCAACTGATATTGGAGAAATTATAACTCAAAACACCCTGATACAAGTGTCAAATGCGGAAATATGTAAATCGAATGAAGATATTGTGAAATCAATCAATCAGTTTTTATTAATTTACAAATTAAAATAACTGAAAAGAGAAGTAGAAGATCTAAGAAAATAGCGACAGGAACAAAATTTGTATATAGAAAGTTTGGAGGAAAAAATACAGCATCTGCAATATAAGTCGAGGTCATACGAAATTGAAATTGCCAATTTGCCGTATTATAGCTATTTAAAACAACTATCAAAGATATAACAGTTATAATTCGAATAAACGGACAGTGGATAATTTAAAGGAGATGATTCAGATTCCCCAGATAAAAAAACGCAAGACCGGGAAATGCATACGCAACGCAATGCATAAACGTTTGTTATCTCAAACGTTGGCGTTGGAGTAAAAATAATAGTGATTATCTAAACCATTCCTGTCGCTCTGTTTGGTGGTTATCATATGTTTGTTTATTCCGGGAAGCTCGTAGGCGTTTCACTATTTTTTTGTAAATAGCTTATCAGTTCTACGAACTCAGTGATTGCAACTAACTATATCGATAGTGGAAATATGATAATGAACCTCTAAAAAATCAAGCTTCTAAGTCAACACAATAAAAAATACGGCCACTTATGCGACATATTTTCATTCTCGCAAGTAAATCAAAACCTATAGGGTACTTCCCGTCGACATAGAATCATTTTTAGCAAGAAGGTCTCACAGAACAAATAAAGGAAAAAGTCTGAAAATCGTTAATTTGTAATTTTGTCACACATGGAGAATTGACCGTGACATATATCAATGTATGGGAGAACATGCTTTTCAACTATAATGTTAAGTTTGTTTTTGGGATAAATTCTTTACCCGTGCGTGTGTGGTCCGACACGCACTTGGCTGGTTTTTAATACAGAGCCATCTAGTATAAGTTTTAGTTTCTAAAAACTTATCTGAGACCGTCATCATGATCATGATCTGATCATTAGCGCTAGTGCTGAGCACTCCTTACCTTTTTCGTTTTTGAGTCCAATGATGCACACGTTTATGAAGTCACAAAAGATAAACTAGGACTCCTTAACCTCCGAGCTACCATAATAATAGGTCTTTACCTATGAAATTGCCGTTTTGTATGAAAAAATTTAAACGAATTTTTTTCATGCATTTTTTATTTGTATTAACCCGTCGCGCGCCAATTAGCAGACACAATTGAAATTCTATTGTTATCTGTACACATGGTGTACAATCGACATTTTAAGAGTTAATCGAAATAATCACCCATGCAATCAATGCATCTTTGCCAACGCAGTGGCAGTTTATTGATGCCCTTCTTAAAGAAATCAGCTGGACGGGAGGCAACAAATTCTTCAAAGGCATTTTGTACTGCCTCTCGGGTATTGAATTTTTATCCTGCCAAGAAGTTATCCAAATTCTGGGAAAAGTAGTAGTCTGTAAGCGCAAGGTCTGGTGAGTAGGGCGGATGACGGAGAGCTTCCAACCCCAGTTCTTGCAACTTGGAGACCGTCTGCTGTGCAGTATGAGGTCGCGCGTTGTCGTGCAGGAGCAGCGGAGACGAAAGAAGAAGCTGTGATGAATCACACCGGCGCTAGACCACCAAACAGTGACCATCACTTTTCTAGGGGTAAGTTTTCGTTTAGGGCATGGTTTAGGTGCTGAACCAGGATCCAACCAACTTGCTGAGCGCTTGCGGTTATCAAACAGAATCCATTTTTCATCGCAGGTAACAATGCGGTTCAAAATTCCTTCATTTGTGTGTCTGTTGAGCAGTGCAAGGCACGTCTCGACGCGTACTTCGCGCTGGCGATCATTGAGTTCGTGGCGCACCCATTTGTCAAGCTTTTTTACCTTGCCAATTTGACGCAAATGGACCAATATTGTTTTGACGCTAACGTCGAAAGCTGCTGCTAATTCAGCCGTAGATTGTGTATCATCAGCTTCCACAATCGCCTTTAATTCGTCATTGTCGACCAAAGTCTTCGGACGACCGCGAGGTTCATTTTTCAGGTCGAAATTTCCAGAACGGAAGCGAGCAAACCAATAACAAGTGGTGCGTTGGTTTGTAGTGTTAGCTCCGTAAACGTCGTTGATGTTGCGTGCCGCTTGTGCCGCGTTGCTGCCACGACGGTACTCATATTCCATAATTACCCGAATTTTTAACGTATCCATGATGACGAAAAAGATTGAAATGCGATGAAAATGTAACACTAATCAATAAACAAATGACTACTTTTGGAAACAAAAATCCATGTTTTTAAAATAAAATTAATTTGAAATTAGAATTCTTAGCCAAACAAAAATTATTTTGATTTGAAATGGCCAGTACTGCAGAACGGCAATTTCATAGGTAAAGACCTAATATGTTTGGTATCAGCATTAGCCTACGTACAGCAGTCTACATAGGCCTCTCAAATTGCACGCCATTCAGCTCAATTCTCGGCAACTCTCATCCAGCTGCTATCAGCCATCCTGCGAAGATCGTTGCTCCACCCAGTCTGAGGACATTTTACCTTAGGTTTGCCGATTTGCGGTCTCCAATCAGGAACACGTCTACCCCAAAGGTCATCGGTTCTATGGCTAATACGGCTGGCCCATTGCTACTTCAGCTTGCTTATTCTGTGAGCTATCACCTCGATCACCTCGGTCCGGATTCTATCTCGCAGAGAGACTCCAAACATAACCTATACCATAGCTCTCTGAGCGGCCTTGAATTTAATTATTTTTGGTAAACGTAGCCATAATTATTTATATAATCTAAATATCTTATATATAAAATTCTCGTGTCACAATGTTCGTTCCCGTACTCCTCCGAATTTTGTGAGCATATTGAGTAGGTCTGAGAATCGGCTAACATCTATTTTTCATACCGCTACTTTTTATCCCGGTCTACGCGGGTGAAACCGCGGGGCGCAGCTAGTATAATATAAAAGAAGAAACTGACTGACTGACTGACATATCAACGCACAGCCCAAACTGCTGGGTCTAGAGATTCCAAATTTGGCACGTAGGTTTCTTATAAGGTCTAGGGATGCACTAAGAAAGTATTTTTCAAAATTCACCCTCTAAGGGGGTGAAACGGGGTCCAAAGTTTGTATGAAAAATCATATTCCTTGAGTTAATAGACTTACAACTTGGCACGAATGTTTATCTAAGTTAATTATAAAGTTTGTCATTTTTAGTTTTCCTAAACTGCCCCCTAAAAAGGGATAATTAGGGGGTGTCACAGTTTGTATGGAGTAATTTTAACGCGCGGTCCGATTAACTCGAAATTCTGTATTTATACTTGAGTTCAAAAATGAAGAATAACGTGTATCAGGGTTTTTCGAAAATCTACCCCTAAGGAGACGAAGAGGGGTAGTCAATTTTACAGGGCAAGTTTTACTGTGGGGCTTGATTAACTCGAAAATTGGTGGTAATAATCTTTCAGTCAAGTTACGGAAATATCCCAAGCGATTTTTTTTAAATTCCACCCTTGTGAGGGTGAAGACAGGGAATATAGTTTATATGAAATATCTTATTCATTTAGTTAATTAACTTGAAATTTGGCACAAATACATGCCTAAGCAAGTAATACAATTTGTCATTCATAGTTTTTCCTCCAGAGGAAAGGGTAAAGGGTGAGGGGAGCAGGGGAGGGGGTGGTGAGGAAGGAAAGGGGAAAGGGGAGGGGTTACTGAGGAGGGCAAAGAGGACGGGGAGGGTGTGGTGAGGAGGGAGAAGGGGAGGATGATCAAGGGAGGAGGAGAGAGGGAAGAGGGGGAGAAGAGGAGTTCTTGAGGGTAGAGGGAGAGGTAAAACCGGTGAAAGGAGAGGTAAGCGAGAAGCGGATGCGGTGAACGGGGTAAGAGGGAAAGGGGATTGATTGGGGGAAGGTGATTGAAAGAGGTGAGAGGGGGTGGTGAGAGGTGGGAATGAGAGATGGATGAGAGGAGGTTAGAGGGAGAGGAGGGGAGTGACGAGTGCCTTTGCACCTTAAAGTTGCTTATTGTATAGCACTGATTCATTGAAGAGCGATTGAGTTGAGACTTTGACTGATTGATTGGAGAGCAGGAAGAGGTGGAGAGGGATAGGAGGTTGTAGTGAGTGGGGAGAGTATGGTGGGGAGGAGGAGTTGGCAAGGGTAGAGAGGCAGGGGAAAGCGGTGCAGGGGGTGTGAGAGGGAGTAAAAGGGGGAGGGGAGGTTAGTGGGAAGGGGATATGGTGAAGGGGTGGTGAGGGCGATGATAGAGGAGGGTGAGAGGGAAGAGAAGGGGAGCGGGGTGAGAGGAGGATTAGAGGGAGAGGGGAGGGGTGAGAGGGGGTAAAAGGGGAGCGGGAGGTTAGCGGGAAGATGTGGTCAGGGGGTGAGAGGGAGAGGGTATGGGGTGGGTGAGGGTGTGAGAGGGGGTGGTGAGGGGCATGATAGAGGAGGGGGAGAGGGGTGGGAAGGGGAGGGGGTGAGAGACGGATTAGAGGGAGAGGAGGAGGGGTGAGAGGGGGCTTAGAGGGAGACGGGGAGGGATGACGACTCCCTTTATACCTTAAAGTTGCTTTTTGTATAGCATTGATGCATTGAAGAAACCCTGCCCGACAGAAATGACCAAAAATAATAGGTTGGGGAAAAAGTTTCTTCGCATTTTTTAAGAAAATTCAAAACATTTTTTAATATACATTATTTACATTTATCTAAAGTATGTAGGTACCATTTTGTTCGATAACTTTTTGCCATCTTGTAGGTAGGGACATGATCCCATTGCTATAGAAATTTTGGGACTTCTGATCATAATACCGCGACAAGTGGTTTTGGCAGTCCTCTCGTGATGTTAACCTGACACTGCCTAAAGAATTCTGAAGAGACCGAAACAGGTGGAAATCTGAAGGTGCAAGGTCAGGACTATACGGCGGATGCATTAACACCTCCCAGCCAAACTCTCTTAATTTATGCTGAGTGGCTAAAGATGTGTGAGGTCTAGCGTTATCATGATGAAAAACCACACCCCTTCTGTTGATTAATTCCGGCCGCTTTCTCTCAACTTCTTGCTTTAATCTCATCAGTTGCTTGCAATAGAGTTCAGAATCGGTGGTCCTGCCTGGTGGTAACAGCTCATAATGAATAATGCCCTTCCAATCCTAGCACACACACAGCATCACCTTGTTGCGAGTTAACCCGGGTTTCGCCACAGTCTGTGAAGCCTGACCGGCCTTTGAACACGACCTTTTTCGCTCGTTCTTGTCGAACGTGATCCACTTTTTATCACCAGTTATCAGCTTCTTCAAAAATGTTTCGGTTTCATTACGTCGTAATAAAGAATCACAAATGAGTACACGGTTCATTAGGTTTCTTTCAGTGAGCTCGTGAGGTACCCAAATATCGAGCTTTTTTGTGTATCCAGTTTTTTTTAAATGCACCAAAACTGTTTTGTGGTCAATTCCCAGTTCTTCAGCTACGTCGTAACTACTGATATGCCGATCTTGCTCCACGTTTTCAGAAATGGCATCCATTTTATCCGTAATATGGCGACCAGAGCGACGTGCATCTTTGACATCATAATTTCAGGGTTGAAAACGCTTAAACCAAATTTGTGCTACTCTCACAGACACTGCACTGGGTCCATAAACATCGCAAATTTTTTTCGCGGCTTGCGTTGCATTTTTACCTTTTTTGTAGTAAAATTTTAAAATGTATCGAATTTCTTCATTAGATTCACTCATCTTGACAGTACGAAAAACAAATGAAAATCACACATTTTCCTAATTTGAATTTGGAATTATGTTCTTTAAAATTTAAACTTTCGATGATACCAAAACCAGCCAGATACAAACAGTATAGCCAAAGAGATTTTATTTTAAGTTCATACATACTAAAATGCGAAAAGACTTTTTCCCCAACCTAATAGAAAGTCAGCACAAAAAACAGGAGTAAACTCTAGTCTAGTCTGCGTCGGAGCTGACACACACACTTTTTTTGTTTGTTTGAACGCGCTAATCTCTGGAACTACCAGGCGGACTTTAATAATTATGTTTGCATTTGATAGCCCAATTTTTAAGGAGGGCTATAGGCATATTTAACATCACTCTAAGACTTAGGTGCCGAGTAAAAAGAAAAAAATTCAGAAAGAACGCTAAGCAACACGAAATAATAGCGTGGGCAGGCATCAGCAGCAAGGAATTTCAGAATTTTGGCAGAAGCTATTTACCTATCTATATAAAAAGAGAAGTCCTGACTGACTGACTGACTGATTGACTGATTGACTGACTCATCAACGCCCAGCTCTAACCCTTGGACCTAGAAAGCTGAAATTTTAAAAAGTAAACAAGGAATAAGGAAGGAATTCCCGGTAGTACGTTCCGTGGGATATTTCCCGACGTCCACGCGGACGAAGCCGCGGGCAAAAGCTAGTTCATAATAAGTAACTGAATTGAATAAAAATGCTTGATAGTGCACTTTTATGATTTCGTATCAAGTTGGTAGATACAGTTAGCCTCAAAAAGATGTAATGATCGACAAGAATTAATTTGAACGTCTACAATTTGTGTTCCATAATACGGTAGCAATGTATAGCTACAATTATGTACCGTAGTCCGTACCCATTATTTTGTAGCTACATAATGATACAATGTTAAGGGAAGATGATAAAATGTTTTTGTTCGATGGTATACATCGACAAAAAATCATTATGAATCTTTATGAAGCTGACTGTAATATTTTATGTGTATTGTTAATATTTTTATATTCGTCCATTGTACAGTCAACAGCAAAAGTAGATGATCAAAATTGGAAATTCAATACTAATCAAAACTGATCACGAATATATGGCAGCTGTACCTACTAGTAGTAAATGTTTGGTATAATTTACAATCACATACTTCTGAATCACTTCGACGCCACACAGTTCTGACGCGAAATCCGTTCATTAGTATTGAATTTCTGATTTTGATCATCTACTTTTGCTGTTGACTGTACGCACGGCTACAGACCAAGCTATACATTTCCAGTATAAGCTGATCTCGCATTGTATAGGATTTCCTTACAATGAGAGGTCAATGTAAACTGGAAATGTACAGCTTGATGTGTAGCCGTGTGTACCACGGCGATTGGCACAAAGTGTATGGTAAAATTATCAATTGTGATCTAGATATTCATTACTACAAAGAAAGGTCTTTCTAAGAAAACAGGTACGTGGTAGACCACCCGCAGTGTAGGGTATAACATACTTAGCATGAACTATATTGATGTTAACTTCACCGACAGCAAAACAATGACTATTACAAATACAAATACAAATCTTTATTGCTGAACACAGTACATACACTTCTGGACACATCTTTTGGCCCACCTTGTATTTTCAGTTTCGTTTGGTCCTAGCTAAAATTTTATATTAGGTCGAGCAAAAAGTTTTTATGCAGTTTTGAACCTGGCACATTCACAATTTCATTCAATAGTCTTTTTTTGAATTTCGAACACAGAATTTAATGAAACAAAAGACAATTTGGAGCCTGTTTGTTGATATCAAACAATCGAATACTAAGAAAACTTGGTTTTATTGGTTTACTTGGATTTAATTCTTGAAAAAGTGATTGATATCTTTGGTTTTGCAACAAACATTACTTATTCTTAACATTAAGGTGAGGTTCTATCAATAATCTATGGATACTTCACCTGAAGTCGCCGCCCAAGCTGTGGCACTTATTCAGGCCGGACACAGCCAAAGAAACGTGAGTGCTCAACTTAATTTAAGTCGATCTGCGGTCCGAAATGTTTATCGGAGGTACCTAGAGACTGGCGGCTTTGTTCGTCGCCAAGGAAGGCCACGATCTCGGGTCACAACTGAAAGGCAGGATCGATTCATCGTGACGACCAGCTTGAGAAATCGTCACCTTACCTCCATTGAGATACAAAACCAACTTCGCGACTTCCACGGAGTATCTGTGAGCGCTCGGACTGTTCGGAGAAGGTTAAAAGAACGCGATATGGTACCACACAAGCCAGCTAATGGCCCCAAACTAACGCGAGCCCACCGAACAGCGCGCCTTCATTTCGCACGCAGTCATTTAAATTGGACACAGCAAGATTGGAGCCGTGTACTCTTTTCTGATGAGTCTAAAATTGTGTTACATGGCAATGATGGAAGGAAGAAGGTCTACCGACGTAAGGGAGAGCGTTTCGCACAATGCTGCTTTGAAGTGAGGGTTGCTTATGGCGGTGGCTCATGGACTGTCTGGGGCGGTATATCCGCGAGCGGCAAAACTCAACTTGAGGTTGTTACAGGACCACGGCTGCCAACATTAAATGCTGAAAGGTACATTCGTGAGTGCTTAGAACCTCACGTGATACCATACGCGGACTATGTGGGCCCAAATTTCCTTTTTATGCATGATAATGCAAGAGCCTATGCGGCCGGCATCGTCAGGGAATATCTTCGGGATGTGAACATCACAGTTATGGACTGGCCAGCCAGAAGCCCAGACATGAACCCCATTGAGCACATGTGGGACGAGCTAAAAAGACGTGTTAGGGCTCGTCAGCCAGTTGCCCAGACGATGCAGGAGTTGAAAACTGCCATAGAAGAGGAATGGGAGATAATCCCTCAAAATTTCATAGAGCGGTTGATAAACTCTATGCCTAATCGTATGAGAGCTGTGGTAGATGCCCATGGAGGCAACACGCGTTATTAAATTAAACCTTTATTTGATAAAACATGTTTTTTATTCAAAAATCAATTGCCTTTAACAAGGCGCATATCCGACTTGTTAGGCGTAGCTCCATGTCGTATGGTATTCTGAATTCAAATTTAAAAAAATACGATCGAAAAAGATGGTAAAATGTATCAGGTTTAAAACTGCATTAACAGTTTTTGTTCAATCTAGCAATCATATTTCGGTAGGGGCCATCGAAACCTAAACTCTAAGGTGGGCCAATAGATGTGTCCAGAAGTGTATTATATTTTAGATGTTAGTGAATGCGCAGTTCATTGTGTCCTACCAATTTAGGCATGCAAAATTTTCCATCACAAATGAAAATATACAATTAAATCAAATAAAAGATAGTCACCATTTCAATCAAAAACAAAATAAATTAAATTAGTTTAGCGTGTACGTCATAGATTAACCCGCCAGCACTCGCGCTATGAGGATTTTGCTCACAGTAAATTTAAAACACGCGCTGTTTTGTCAAAATTATTCGTACGTACATCGTTCATTTGGTAGCTGAGTTTTGTTTCGTCCCTCACCCCTGTATGCAGTTCAATTCTCGCCAGTGTGCGCCAGTCACTTGGACGAGGTGGTTTGTTGCGCCGTGTACCATCTGGCGGCGTTTTGCTCATCGCGCGGGTATCGACGTAAGTACTTTTTTTTACTCATGACTTTATTTTTTTATCATCTTAGCGACAGTTTTACTGCTACTTTTATGTAATATTATGATTTTACATTACTGAAATAGTAGTCTATTATGTATTTCTATTATAGATGGATCGTGATCGAAGGAATGAACAAGTTTTGGCATGGTTTATGGAGGAAGATTTGGAAGACATTGAGGACCCGTCTTTTAGAGCCGATGATATTGAAAGCGATCAACGCAGTGAACACAGACATCATTCCACTAACACCGAACAATCGTCATCGGAAGTAGAAGGTGAGGTTTCTTCAATATCACCGGGAAATCAGCTGTGTTACGTAGGCAAAGATGGGTGTACAAAATGGAACTATAATCCACTTCGTTCCAATGTGAGAACAAGAGCTCACAACATTGTCGAAAAACAACCAGGAGTAAAACTAGTGGCTAAAAATGCTAACAATATAATGGATTGTTTTCTCCTCTTTGTGAGTGAAGAAATGCTGACTGATATAGTTCGCTTTACAAATATCCACATCAGTAAAATCAAGGACCAATTCTCAAGGGAGAGAGATTGCAAAGACATAGATATTGTAGAACTAAAAGCCTTTATTGGTATTTTGTACATGGCTGGTATAAAAAAGATGAATCACTTAAATTTGAAAGAGATGTGGGACAAAGATGGCACGGCACCTGATATTTTTAGAGCTGCTATGAGTCGCAATAGGTTGCTTTTGTTGATGAGAGCTATAAGGTTCGATGACATAAACTCCCGCTCCGAAAGGTCAAAGTATGACAATATTGCTCCAATTCGTGAATTATTCGAATCTTTTATCGCAAAGTGTCGAGCCAATTACCAAGTAAGAGAGAACGTGACTATAGATGAAATGCTGGAATCGTTCCGAGGACGATGCAAATTCCGCATGTATATAGCAAACAAACCAGCTAAGTATGGTATAAAAGTATATGCTTTGTGTGATTCAAAGAATTTTTATACCAGTAACTTAGAAATTTACCCGGGAAAGCAACCGTACGGTCCACACAAATATGATAATACTGCATCTGCAGTTGTGAAACGTTTATCACGAGATATTTTGAATACAGGCAGAAATATTACGGCTGACAATTATTTTACATCGATTCCATTGGCTGATGAATTACTAGCTGCACGGACTACTATCGTTGGTACACTTAGGAAGAATAAAAGGGAAATTCCACCATTTTTTCTTGACATCAAACAAAGACCAAAACCTAGTAGTATCTTTAGTTTTCATAAGAGCAAGGTTCTGGTGTCTTACGTACCAAACAAAAAGAATAAAAAAAATGTTCTTATGATAAGTACACTTCATAACGACGACCAAATCGATCCAACAACTGGAACTACCGCGAAACCCGAAATTATCACCTTTTATAATAAAACGAAAGGAGGTGTTGATGTTGTGGATCGACTAAGAAGAGTATTCTGTGGCAAGAGTGGCATGTAGATGGCCGCTGAGATTATTTTTCACGATCCTAAACATAGCCGGAATCAACAGTCAAATCATTTACAAAGAAAAAACGGGTATAATCATCACGCGCAGAGACTACTTGAAACAACTAGCTCTTCAACTAACACAGCCACATATCCAAAGAAGAAGCACCTTCCAAAATATTTCATATCCTCTTCAGCAAGTGATGAAACGTTTTTTACCAGAAGAAGAAAAACCAAGTGGTATCTGAGCGGTTTGCCCAAGACGCAAAAATCGGAAGACCAAAAAGAGCTGCATTTACTGCCAGAAATTTTTATGTACCGAGCATAGTCGTACACTATGTGATATGTGTAAAGCTCACATATACGACGGAGATTAGTTATTTATACTCAGTTAAGTCTTTTTTTTTAGTTTTTTTTTGTTTAATTTTTTCCGTAAGACTGCCTTACAAGACTGGCAAATTAGTTCCTATGATTGTTAATTAAAATAAAAAAGATTAATATTGTTAACTTTTTGAATATATATTTTGTAGAATAAATAATGTGTATTTTATTTAATAAAACATTTTTTATTAATATTTTTTGGTAAAACTTGCATTTATTGACATTCATAAACGTGAGCAAAATGCTCTACACGCGAGTGCTGATGTAATTTCTTGAGGCGCGAGTGCTGGCGGGTTAACACAATAGCGTCAACACTTAGAATAATCACAAAATTAAAATAAATAATATTGAACAATGAACACCGAGGCATACAAGATTATTGAGACAGCATTGGGATTGACCAACAGGCATGTGAAAATTTACGAAACTAGTCTAAAATAATAATATTATTACTATGAGCTCGTGGCTCGTGTACAATCTGGTGCAAAATCTACATTTACATGTATAAATAAAAATGAATGGCTAAATGTGTTGCTAAGCGCAAAACTCGAGAACGGCTGGACCAATTCAGCAATTTTTTTTTCTCAAATGGATATTGAAGTTGAAGTCCGAGGAAGGTTCTTATGATGAGAAAAATTGGAAAAGTTACCGGAAATATTATAAAATTAGGGAAAACTGTAAGTGAATTTTCTATGGGAATTTTGTATGAATTATTGAAATTTAGACAGGATAACGTCTATTGGGTCAGCTAGCAAAGTGTGTATAAATGTAGTAACATCCGCAAGGTTCGAATGAAGGTTAAGCTATGTTTGCTGAGGTCGGTCCGTAGATGTGTGATCCATTACTTATTGAGACTCCTCCGTGCCTCGGAAAGCACGTTTTAAACCTTTGATCCCGGCTGTCATTTGTAGATCTTTGGAAGTTGTTACGGGTAGTTAGACACCCGAAAATCAAGCAACCTGTCTTATTCTACCAAGAAGTATCGTATTACCCATTAATAGGTAACTAGGTTGTGGAGATCAGATAGGCAGTCGCTCCATGTAAAATACTGGTATTTAGCTGCATTCGGTTAGACCGGAAGTTTACCTCAACGTAGTTGGGAAAAGGCTAGGCGGATGATGAGTCTATATTACAATTGTCGCATTATTTAACCCATTTAATACTATGGCAGTAGTAGGCATCGTTACTCTAATATAAAGATATTGCTTGGCCCAGTAACGTGAACCGAGTAATCGTGCCGCCTCGATCGATATAGTAAGCATCCAGAATACGAATGACTCGATAACGCAACCTAATACAGGGTGTTTGGTGCATCGTTTGCCAAATTGAATTGGCCGAAAGAAGAGGTCATTTGCTATCGCTTCAGGCTCAAGTACTCATTTTTGGCCACACCGGTTTTTTTATTACAACTTTCTAATTTTTATTTTGAAAAAATCCAAAACTCAGCATTAAAGCTTAAATTAAAAAAAAGTTTTAAGTGTAGTCGTCAAATTTCATTTTTATTTACATATGTACTGTTGTATGGCTCTATCAAATTTAAAATTACTTGCCAGTTACATCTAGTTTTTTTTTAATAAATCACAAAGTTTTTGGAAAAATAAAAAATGAACTTAAAACTCAACTTTAAATAGCTATAAAAAAAAAACTAAAAGCGATCGGGATCTTCGAATTATTTTAAAAAGTTCTCTAGTCTATCCCCTTTCCAACGGTATGCAATGTGTTAAAAAACTCTTTTAATATCTTTAATAATTAGCTAAATGTGTAGTCGAGACACATCAGGCTGATATTGGATATTACGTTTAAAACACTAGTTTTCGCATAAATTACATGCTATTAGTAGATAGATACTGTTATCTCACGTCTTACGTAGTCTCTTATCTCGTTCTTACATAGGGAACTTTCCTCGAAATTGAAAAAAAAATACATTATTACAAAAATAATCATTTATTAATAACATACTAATCTTACAAGAATTAGAATTTCTGCAAACAGAGTTGCCCTTATTATTAGCTGATTTGCCAATTTTCAGTGAAGACAGGTCTTTTGTTTTCCAACATGACGGTTGTCCCGCTCATTGGAGAATAACCGTCAGGGAGTACTTGAATGATGCATTCCCGGACTCATGGATTGGGAGGGATGGCCCTATTCCTTGGCCTCCACGTTCTCCAGACTTAACTCCATTGGATTTTTACGTCTGGGGACGGGCCAAAGAACTCGTCTACGCCACGGAAGTTGAGACAAGAGATGATTTAGTCCAACGCATTGAGGCGGCTTTCATGACGATCAAAGCAGAAATGCGTTTACGCACCACTACAGTTGAGATAAGACGAAGATGTCGCGCGTGCATACGCAATAGTGGTAGACAGTTTGAACAAGACTTGTAAGATTAGTATGTAATTAAATTACTTATTAATAAATGATTATTTTTGTAATAATGTATTTTTTTTTCAATTTCGAGGAAAGTTCCCTATGTAAGAACGAGATAAGAGACTACGTAAGACGTGAGATAACAGTATCTATCTACTAATAGCATATAATTTATGCGAAAACTAGTGTTTTCATACCCCTACTAATGTAGGGGTATGAAAATCAATTTTCAGGGAGAATCTCACTGGGTGGATGAATTTAGGCTACATATTACTTTTTTGTATTACTTAGTTTTATTTAAATTAGCTTGTTTAAGTTTGTTTTAATTTGTTTATTTTAATTTAGTCTTTTATTTATATTTTTTTTTGTCAGTTACGACACCGTTTTGTGTGCATGCAGAGTTTACCTATAAGTGATTTACTTTATTATGATTTGTTGCTTTTGTTTCATTTGCTTATACCAGTGTAAACAATTGTTGGTGAACCAAATAAATAAATAAATAAATAAATAAATAAACGTAATATCCAATATCAGCCTGATGTGTCTCGACTACACATTTAGCTAATTATTAAAGATATTAAAAGAGTTTTTTAACACATTGCATACCGTTGGAAAGGGGATAGACTAGAGAACTTTTTAAAATAATTCGAAGATCCCGATCGCTTTTAGTTTTTTTTTTTATAGCTATTTAAAGTTGAGTTTTAAGTTCATTTTTTATTTTTCCAAAAACTTTGTGATTTATTAAAAAAAAACTAGATGTAACTGGCAAGTAATTTTAAATTTGATAGAGCCATACAACAGTACATATGTAAATAAAAATGAAATTTGACGACTACACTTAAAACTTTTTTTTAATTTAAGCTTTAATGCTGAGTTTTGGATTTTTTCAAAATAAAAATTAGAAAGTTGTAATAAAAAAACCGGTGTGGCCAAAAATGAGTACTTGAGCCTGAAGCGATAGCAAATGACCTCTTCTTTCGGCCAATTCAATTTGGCAAACGATGCACCAAACACCCTGTATATTACTCTATAAAGTATGTTTTACTATAACATGGACTGTTCTAAGAACGAACTAAGTATATAGAATGTTGCAAGGTTTTGTGGAGTTATTGAAAAAAAACCGGTCAAGAGCTAGTCGGAATCGCGCACCGAGGGTTCCGTTTTGATTTCTGAAAAAGTATCTTATATATAGAGACATTTACATAAACTTCTATCACATAGAATAATTTCAGATTTTTCTCTATTCAAACTTCAAATAAACTTCGGAGACAAGGGGGCCCCCCTTGTCTCCGAAGTTTGCATATCATTTTGGTATGGAACCCTAAAAAGTACTAAAACAAAGTTTGAAGGATTTATATTCTTATAGGATGAACTTCTTGGTGAGCATAATCCTATAAAGTGTTTTTAATTTTCATTTCCTCGAGGGTGCGTTTTATTGAACAGCGTTTTAGTCAAAAATTCATATCTTTTTTTGTAGTGGATATTTTTCAGATTTTTTTTTTGTTACATTGACGTCTTGAATGTTGCTTTCATCATCATTTATCGTTAAAAAATGCTCATGCAAACTGCACTACCACGGGGAGATAGTGCAGTTATGTGGGACTCTAATCCACTAAAACTCCACGGTGTCCTCCTCTGCCCCTTACGGTGGGAACACGGCCGCCCGTTAGCACTCATCCGTGAACCCGCCACGGCTGTCCGTCACCGGACCCTCCTCCGGGGAGTGCTTCCTATCACCAGCGCACCAGAACACATTGCACGCCGTGACCACCCCAGGGACCAAACTAGCACATGGGCGCCAGACGACTCCCTGTCTGCCCTTTGATCCCCTGTGACGGGTTAGGTCATTGGCCCCATCGCCTGCCAATTTTCGGCCGCAATTTTCCTCCCCTGCAGCGCTACCGCGTCCGCCATCAGACGGTGGCGACCTGGCGACCCCGTCAAGGCCGCGGAAGGTAGGGAGAGCGCTCAGCCGCGATGCCTCCCATACGACATCGCGGCCCGCCTCAGTTGCGATGTCGCCCAAGCGGCACCGCAACCTACTTGTTAGCCGCTACGTTCGGCTTACCGGCAAAAGCCCTGACGAGCGGCCCCTCCTCAGGTTCCTCTTCGCTTCACCGTCGTTGACCAAGCCACGACAACTGAGCCCCCGCTTCGACAGTGCGTACCCACCGGGGGTGAGGTACGGAACCCAAAAAAAAGGCTGCCTCTCGTAAGCAAAACGATTAATTTTTGTATACAGGAACCGAGCATTAATAATTCTCCAATTTCACATGTTATCATAAACATTAATCACCTGGATCATTATTAAAATCGACATGCAGTACGTCGATTCTGTAAAATTGAAACAACAACTCGCATCTCACATCGCTATTCACTCTCACTCGTAAAATAGATGCTTTTTATTTGACACTTTAAATCGGTGAGCGTCGAAGTGATGACGGGGGAATTATCTTACTGAATGCCACATCTTATGTCATCTCATACTTTATCTGTCAAAATCTTACGGCAATTTAGTTCAACTCGCTGACACGCTCGCAAGGGTAGCGCTAGTGTAAATTCGAATTATCAACCGAGGTTTTAGAATACCAATCAAGAAACTCACAGCGGATTCAGATTTGAAGTTTAGAATGAGGTCTTACAGAATCACACGGCTGAGCTTCGTAAAAGTAGATGAAAATATTCAGATATCGTTAAAAGCTCGTAAGACCGCTGTCCGATAGATCCGTGGTATCTTCGGCTTTCCTTCTGCATAATCTTATTAGAAAATGTTTTTCTTATATTTTATGTTCGTTGAATATTCTGGACTGGGAATCCGAGGAAAATGGAGTACCTACCTACTAACCTACTTAATTACGATCTGCTTTCGTAACATAGTTTCTTTTTCCGAAAACTATGTTCCACTTAAAATGTTTTCTGTAAGTACCGTGGTTTTACATGTTATTTATATGTTAAGCCGTGTCTCCTGCGCCTGTTTTTTCGAAACACACAAAAACGTAAAAACAAAGAGGCGTGGCCTTACACATTTGTGTAAGCAGACGCGATGTTTATGTTTTCCGAGCTGCATGGAAAACATTCCCCGCGCCGAGGAAGAGGGGAAGGGTTTGTTTCATTTTGAACTGCCTTGCGGCAGTTCAAAATGAAACAAACCGCGTGCGTGCGCACCACGCACATCTGGTGTCAAACTGATAACTGTTGTCGGAACTCATTACGACATCTACACAAATATGTGTAACTAAAAATATTTGAATACGCAGGAGACACCTTGTGTATGAAAACAAATGTGTATGTAAGATTTTTTGTGTAATGTTTCGCAAAAAGGTGCGCAAGTGACACGACTACACTTATATGTATGTGTGTTTTGTGTGTGTTTTTTGTTTCTAAACGAAGCAAAAGGACTATGTATCTAAGGATCGTAGAATGTGGCGTTCTGTAGTTTCTGCCTTCCCCCATGTGATAAAGGTATGAGTTTATGTATATGTTTGAGTATTATATCTAGCTGTTGCCTGCGAATTCAATGTCGATACCACCATGGGTGTGCGCATGACATCTTGGCAAAGTTGCATCGCAATTGGACGAATCACTTAGGAACGAAAACGGGTAAATAAACAAACAGTCGTTTTTAAATTGGTAGATTTTGTATCCCTAAATGCACCTATTATAATGTGGAAAAAAACACATATTATAATGTGGGGAAGATTTAAAAAAATATTTATTAAAATTACGATACCGTCCGGTTGTCATACCTTTATAGGGTTTTGTAAGGTAAAAAGTAAACCTCGAAACAAAATAAAAAGAAAACTTAAACCTTTATCAATCTGCCTGCCTTTTCCCAACGATGTTGGGGTCGGCTTCCAGTTTAACCGGATGCAGCTGAATACCAATATTTTACATGGAGTGACTGCCTATCTGAACTCCACAACCCAGTAACTGGGTAATACGATACCCCTTGGTAAGACTGGTTGTCAGACTTTCGGGCTTCTGACGATCCGTAATGACTGCCAACGATCCACAAATGACAGCCGGGACCAACAACTTAACGTGCTTTCCGAATGAATGAATGAATTCTTTATTTCGAAGCATGGAGGAGTCTTAGTATGTAAAGAGACCCATCCATGGACCGACCGCGGCAAGCGTAGCTTAACCTGATGGATTGACCCGAGCGACTGTTATTGCTTAGCTACGAGCTCCCACCTTAAACCTTTATAATAACTCTTTTGTTTCAGCGTCTGTTACACAAAATGCATTTGCAGTAAGTAGGTACTGTGAGGCCTCGAACCTCACAGTAGGATATTTACTGAACTACTAAATAATACGAGAGGGACTCTCGTTATATGGGGCTGAAGCCCTCTGTATTTTCAAGCTCAGATCAAATAAAGTAATATTCCTACTAAAATTAGTTCTTTTTGTCGAGCCCTGACCAGATTCTATATCTGTCATCCTGTTAAGAAAACGGGGATTGTTTTCTTGACAGAAGATATTCCATATTTGAATGATTGAATATCAGCCAGTATTGTATTAACGAGGCTTGATCAAAGCATCAATGCTTTACAGTACTTATACAGAGTGGATACGACAATACAACAATTAATTAAACTTCGTATACCTAATCACGTACCCAATCTGCATACAAAAATTCAATTCAATTTAACTAATAGTTTAGTCACAGGACAATATTTTTCATTTCCAAGATTTGCAACATGATGTATCTAATAATACAGATATTAGACCAGCCTCGCCTAAAAAAATAAAGGTTAAAGACATTGCAATATTCTTCACACACATGTTGCCAGCTACTTCATTAAGGGAATTAATGCATGTTGTACCTTATACCAGAGGCATAAGAGCCATAAAGCGTGTCATCAGAATTAGATAAGAAAATAATGCATATGGAAGTTACATCTACTCACTCTTGTCAATCGAAAATTTTGAATGTGCGAAAGAGATAGGTACGTATGTAGACGATAGTTCCTTTATTTCTATGTCGCTTTCTCGCCGAAACAATAACAACCCAAACTTGCAAAAAATCGTCACAAACAATAGTGTGTTGGGTCGGTCAGTGCCCCAGTCGCCAGCTGTGTTAAAATATTTAAAAATGGTGTTCTACATCGAGATATAAGTACTAACGTACTAGAGAAGACACCGTAAATTCCTACTTTGTCTCGTTCAACTGCGGCGATCGCGCCGCACCGTCGCCGCACCTCACTCACTCGCTCTCTAGCTCTTTCGCGCCTAGTACTTCCGACAATAATAAATTAATTCATAGAAAAAATCGACGTAAAATGCCTTGGTGTGTGTTGAGATATTGTATTAATAATTCAAGGAACACGGCAAAGTGCAAAGGAATTACTTTTCATCGGTAAGTAAACTAATTTCCTTGTTTTACAAATTAAATAATTACCACGCGCCATATTGTATTGTTTGTCATAGACTGATCAAACAGAGTGCAATGTAGGTAGATTAGACTGACATTACGGTGAAAATATCGTATGTTGTGTTTTTAATGTTGATATTAATATTTAGTTTTTTAAACTATCGCACTTTAAACAGATAATTAATTTAATAAAAATTAATAAATATACTACTATTCGTTTAAAACATGAAGCAAAAACAGATCAAAGCGTTGATTATTCCACAAAAAGGCAAAAGATGACTAAACTCATATTATTTAAGGGTAACTAAATAAAACATATCAAAAAAATAAATTGTCTATTATTTATGAAATAAACCCTGTAGGCAAAATACCTACGTTGTCCATTCTGTAGTACTCCTGTCATAGTCTATAGGGAAGACATGTTGTTGCACTTTGTCGAAGAAAACGCGTAAGTGCTGTGATTTACATGGCGCTTAAGACCTTTTTGCCGAGAATAAATACACTTCCGCAGCAAATCTAGCGCTGTGGTAAATTAGTTACGGTTTAGACGAATTGTTATTATTTTAGCGCTGCAGCGAACTAAAGATTCAAATTACGAAGAATAGGACAATTATTCAGTTATTTGACGTAGCTTCTCTAGTACGTTAGTACTTATATCTCGATGGTGTTCTATTTTCTTTACATTTTTAAGCTATTTAGTTTGTTAGAAAAAGTCACTGTTTTAATTTCAATGTTAGGATTTATTTGATAATTCCTATAAACTGCTATACATTAGTTCTGCTCGTATTTTCATTTATTGTCGTATTGTCGTATCCACTCTGTATATTGGAATTCAAGCTTTAATTTCTATGAGAGTTAATGAACGTGCAAGACCTTAATGAACAAACACCTAAATTAATAAATCAATAAAAAACTATTCGGTTTAAATGCCGTTTAATTAATGCTACCCTAGTCCTTCTTTTTTCTCATGGAAAAACTTTACTAGAAAAAACTTTGGAAACTGAACTAAACGCCATCTCCACTGGCGGGGAAATCGCGACGATACTCACGCCAAGCTATCAAATTATCGCCGCGATGAAATCGCCGTGCGGAGATTGATTCACAAGTTTCTATTGAATTTGATGGCAAGGCGAGACTTATAACATCGAGATTCTCTAACGCCGAAGCGTAGTGTGGGCCGCTCGCCAGCTAGATGGACCGACGACCTTAAGAAGGTGGCTGGGACAGACTGTTTAGCAGTGGACTGCTGATTGATTTGAGAAAATACTGAAATCCGTAAATCATGCTTGTTTTCTACTAATGTTACGAAACACCTAAATGAACGCCTAAATATTATTGCACTGTTGGATGTTAGATTCTCGGTGCTGTGCCGAGCGTTGAAAATGAAACAGTACGCTTGCATTTAGGCATTAATTTAAGTGTCTCCTAGTTTTAATGAAAACGGGCATTTATGGCGTCTAACATACGTAAAATGAAGATCAATCATTTTCATTGACAGATAAAAAAATACAAAAAGTTCATGTTATTTTTTGCGCTATACCTATCAGCATCAGATTCAATTTATGTCCATGCCAGGCTGTGAACTGTGATAAGCGTAGCTGGCAAAGTGATTGAGCGATTCGTATCCTATCAATAGTACCTAACTAGCTACTGATAAAAGATAATGGTACATACTAAAGTCTGAAAATACTAGAATTCAACTTTTAGTATTTTTTCAACGCTTTTTAACACTGTTTCTGTAGCCTAGTTGTCCAAGCGCTACAGCTGCTGGGCATGAGCTCCTGGGTTCGATTCCCAGGTAGGGCAAAGTCAGGAGAACCAAGGGTGCCCAGACAAGGGGTCGCCTGGCGCCCATATGGTGTCCCTGGGGTGATCACGACGTGCAATATGTTCTGGTGCGCCGGTGATGAGGAGTACTGCCCAGAGGAGGGTTTGGTGACGGACAGCCGCGGCGTGTTCGCGGATGAGTGCTAACGCGTGCCCGTGTTCCCGCCATAAGCGGCAGAGGAGGACACCGTGGAGTTTTAGTGGGTTGGAGTCCCACATAACTGCACTATCTCCCCGTGGTAGTGCAGTATGCATAAGCATCTCTCTACGACAAAAAAATAAGTAAAAATAACTGGTGAAATCTGGGTGCAATTCTGCCTAAACCGTCAGATAAAAGGTGTGATGTTATGTTATTATTATTTATGTTATGTTTTTTAGACTGAAATATTTTTTTTTGTCCACACTTTTCAATTTATTGTCTGTGCCCCAACTGAAATAAAATAATTTCAAACATGTTTTGATCAAAATTTCAATGAAATAAGTTTTTGGGATCATAACTCCATTTTTCATACGGACTGGTGAGTCCAAAGCCAATTACGCGAACAAAGTAAAGAATACCAGCAGTTACTTATGATATTTATTTATAATTATTATTATAGTCAACGTATACAAGGTAAACAATGGCAATCTTTTAAGGGGTCATTGTACTCTTCATAATGAACAACTTTGCTATGGGACCAAACCTGAAATCGCGAAAAAAAAACAGAATGCGAACATAAATGTATGGAACAGCTGATTTTTTTTTCGCAATTTCAGATTCCCATAGTAAAAGTTGTTCATAATGATGGAGTACAATGACCCCTTAAAATATTGCCACTGTTTACACTTACAGCCTGTATATGGTGACTGGTAATTAGTGAGTGATACTTATACACATGATTGTACTCATTTTGACAAACCAGGGAACCAAACCTAAAATTGCGAAAAAAATCTGCTGTTCCTTACATTTGTTAGCATAACTCGTTACAGTGTAAGGAACAGGGAACAGCAGATTTTTTTTTCGCGGTTTCAATTTTGATGCCATATAAAAGATCTTTGTTATCATGAGTACAATCATGAGATTAAATGGCCCCACATATTTACAATGCGCCGGCAGTCCGCCGACCGACAGGCGGTCCAATCATAAAAAATCGACCGCTAGTTTTTATGAGTAGACCGCTTGCCGGCGGATTGCCGGCGGACTGTATAATGTGTGAGGCCCTCCAGTATCGGTAAAGTCATCCTATAATTAATAATACAGGATATATCAGAAAGGTGTGGTCAAATTTAAGGGTGTGGTACAGACCATCAAACTGAACAACTTTCTCCACGGGACCAGCATCGTAGGTAATCGAGAAAAAATTATCAGATGTCCCATACAAAACTTCAATACCTACTCGTCCCAAAATGTATGGGACAGCTGATTATTTTTTCTCGATTACGATGTTGGTCCAGGTTTTTCCTCACGACATTTTCTTTCACCGATGTCAGTGAGGTCCACGATAAACTTAGAAAGTTTTTATAGAAACAAATGAATCCATGAAAATAAGTCGGTGGTCACTGATACTTGTACTACTTTTTTCTCTGTGGCACTGACACCATTGCCACTTGCCATTGCCACTTCACTTAGGGCCCCAATTCTATAATGATTCCCGCTTATATTTTACCACGTGTAACCACGTCAATATCGTAGAAACCCATCACAGAGTACTTTTGTACATTTTGACGAGTTATGCGAACATAAATGCAGCAAAACAGCAACAGCACAACAGCAACAGCAAACAACATCAACAGCACAGCACACAGCACAGCACAACAACAACAGCTAACAGCACAGCAACAACAGCTGACAACAACAGCACAACAGCAGCAGCAACAGCAGCAGCACAGCTGACAACAGCTGATGCTGAGCTGGCTGCTGTAACAGCTGATTTTTTTCTCGTGATTTCTGGTCTGGTCCCATAGTAAAAGTTGTTCATAATGATGAGTACAATGACCCCTTAAGATGTTGTGCGTTATTTAAATTACACTTTGTATATGCGGCTTCGTTTATTGTTAAAGAATAAGTTACTAGTAGTAGATGTGATTAGCTCAAGTAATTGAAGCGCTTTCGAAATAAGGAATTGTTAAGTGCTTATAGTGAATTAGGGCCCAGCTTGTTTATTCTGTAAAGCCTATGGATTTATACCCACTAAGGGTTATTTACCCATGAAACCCATAAACTAAGTACGAGGCCATTAGGGATAATTCAATGAATTGCGTTGTCATAACATTTCAACGTCAAAATGTTTGTGTTGTGAGAAATAATAAGTTTTAAGTAAACGCCTTGCGTTAAGTCGGCGATCGATTAGGTGGTGTTGACTTATTTAGGGACCTGTCCCACCGCTGACGAGGAAGTCACTGGCTATCGACTATTTTCTCGCTCAAGAAACGAACTGTAGATGTAGGTGTCCGAAAGGTCCGAAGGAACACGGGTTGGTTTTAATTAGTAAAAGTCTGACACGCCCTCCCGCTCCGCCCAGAGCGGAAGAAGTCATTTGATGACTTCCCATCCACAAAAAAAAAAAAAACAATGTAGGTGTCTCGCTTGACGGGCAGAACACTTGCTGAGACTCTCGCTAGGCACATACGCTTACTTATAGTATTTTGATCTCGCGAAGCAACGTGAGCTTAAAGCTTCGGCCACACCTGAGCGAACAAAGTGATTGCGAAGCGGGAGCGTCAGTCGCGCGGCGGACGCTGCCCGTGTTATCGTATGGCGCCTTGCACAACTGCGCGACCGCGACGCGAGGAGACCGCGTTTACAAAGCGGGACGCAGTCGGACGTACGCGTCTTCTGGTCAGACGTGTTTAGAGCTTGTCTACTCTGTACAAAGCGAGAATTTTATGAATAATTACTATATTTTTTTTTCCACAACTTGCGAACTGCACATGCCACCCAATTGAACGCACCTTGTCTGTCCGATATCTAGACGTCATTATTGACTCGAGGCTTTCTTTCTGGCCAAATATCGCTGCTTTAGCTGGCAGAACAAGGAAATTAATTTTCGTAATGAAGAATCTTCGTGACTGCCTGCCTCTAGACCTTTTGAGAAAGGTCTACCTTGCTATCTGTCAGCCCATAATACAATACTGCGTCTCGGTCTGGGGAAGTGCCGGAAAAAGCCACATGATTTATGTTGAGAGAGCTCAGAGGGCACTTCTGAAAGTCACTTTTAGAAAACCTTTCCGTTTCTCTACTGACGAGCTCTATAGAGAAGTCCAAGTCCTCCGCGTGAGGCAACTTTTCATTCTAACGGCGACCGTCCGCACTCACAAGACCCTTCCTAAAAGAGCTCACTATTGTGCACTTCTGGCAAAGCGGGTGTTCAGTATACCAACTCCGCCTGCGAAGTCCCTTTTGGCCAGACGGAGCCCAGCTTACTCTCACCTACACACATTTAACAAGGTCTCCAAATCACTGGACATCAAAGACTTGTTCACCGCTCGCCTAAAAAGTGTACTAAAGAAATGGCTTCTGGAACTTACATATACCGAAACAGAATCATTTCTCTAAAGATTTGTCGACAAGTCACTGTGCCAGCATACAATCTCTCACACTTTCACCCTCAGTCACTCACACAAACACACTCACACACCTACCCACACACACTCACACACAACACAATACACGCCTTACTAAACTAGCCTTAGATTTGTAAACCGACATATTTCTTTATGCTCAATCGCACTCCGACCCACAAGATACAAGCCCTGCTTAGTTTGTGGGTCAACGGTCAAACCTTGCATTGTTGTGATGTACAAAGTTATATTTGTGATTGTGTACTCTGTCATCACCTTTTCTTTTGCCAATAAAACTTTTTGTATTTGTATTTTTGTATTTTTTTGTATTGTATTTGTACCACTTACGATGTTAATAGCGCTTGACAATGTCAACTCTCAAATGTGACACAATTTTCGTGATTAAAATACCCGGCTTTGCAAAAAAAAAGTGTGTGTGTCAGCTCCGATGCACGAATGACAAAAACAAAGGGCCTACGGTCCTTTTGTCAGGCAACTTTCTATTGTTGGACAACAATTTAGGTGTTAAACTAAGCTATAGACGTGCGGCTTCAGTGACTATTCACTAAAAATGAGGTCCGTGGTTCGCGCTGTAGTCGCGCACGTGTGCACGTTAAAGTTTTGCGTTGTAGACGCTTCGGGTTTCCGTCCCGCGTCCCGCAATTTGACGCTCAGGTCTAGCCGTAGCATAATTACTTGTGTTTACCAAGTGTACAAATGTGGTATAGTATGTAACCATGTTATTGTAAGGGTGTGTGTGTGTGTTAATATTGTCAATGAATGGACCAAATATACCCAGTGTCTAACCAGCATTCGAGATGTTTCATTGTGTTTAAAACCCTTCCTTATATGGCGACCTTACCATTCGAGCGGGGAATTGAATCATGTTCGCGTTTAGTTTGGACTGTGCTCTGCCTGATACTTGTCAATTTGCACACTATTTGCAAAAAATATCATCATGTTGTGTCAATCAAAGGTACAGAATGAAGAATTTTTTGTAAACCAAAATAGTGCCGGTGGAGGGAAAAATTCAGCCACTGTGGAGGAATTAAGACGAGTAGCGTCAGCATATAATTTAATTTAATTTATTTATTTAAATCAAACATAATTATCCATATTTTTGTTAGGAGGTATACATAAGAATTATGTTAGTAAATAGTAAATTATATATCATGCAGAAGTACTTTAAATTCATTATATAATGTAAAATCAACCCCCCCCCCCCCCTCCCCTCCTGTAATTTAAATGGTGTGCATAATAAAGAGCATTCTATTCTATTCTATCAACAATATATACATAAGCAAGAATTTCATTAAAATATTAAAATTCATTAAAATCCAGGCAAATCACTGTCCATTCTAAGGTTGCCTGGAAGAGATTGCAGAAAGCGATAAGGCCGCCCATTGTATATTTTGTAGTGTTTGATTATGTCTTTTTTGTTATGTATTTTTGTGGTGTACAATAAAGTATATATAAATAAATAATAAATAATAATAAAACAACAAAATAATCAAAAAAATAAAACAAGTAAAAACAATATTCGTCCATCAGTTACTGCTCTTTTTTTTTTCAACCGACTTCAAAAAAAGGAGGTTACTCAATTCGGATTATGTTTTTGTTGGAAAGGAGATATCTCAAGAGTGGTACCATGATAAGGAAATTAGGATCTGATGTTGGCATCCCAGAGAAATCGAGGGGAACCTTCAAGTTTTATAGGTATACCTATAGCGATTTAGGTATTTTTTATAGTAACTCGTGCATTTGCTCCCGTGAAGCACCATTTAGTGAAGTAGAACTGATGAGGAAGACCAGAGATGGCCATCGGAACTACTCAATAATACGAGTACGTAGGTATTTCACGGGTTGCGATTCCATTATTGCTAAGCAATTTATGCTCGTCACAATACATATCTTGAAATGGAGTTGATGGTGACTTCACCATCAGTTCCACTTCTCCTGGTTCCTCACTGGGAGAACTCCTTAACAATAAACATCCTTGTATCGGGAAAAGCAATATTTTGTAAAAGGTGATGAGCAGTTGACATTAGGCTATTGTAACTTAGATGAATTACAGACTGACCCACTAAGAAGTGAAAAATAAAAAACTTTTTTTACAAAAAAAAAAAAAAACAACAAACCAATCACCAAATCAATCAATCAATCGGTTGTTTTTTTTTTGTAAAAAAATTTTTTATATGCAACTGCACACAATGCCACAATATTGGGCTGTCAACACAAGCCCTGGCTTAGTATGGGTATCTGTTAAAAAATAAATAAATACTGTATACAAGGTTGATATGAGCGAGAGGCATTAAATTAAACCACATATACTTTGTATAATTTTTAGCCTCTTCACTAAAAATTAGATATAGAAATAGAAGCAATAGTTTAGTCACAGGATTATTTTTTAGTTTTTTCTTTGTTGAAACACGACGTATCTGCCCTAACAGCTGACTAAGTATGTTGTTGAAAATTCTGACGTTTAAATGTGTATGACCTACGCATAGTTATCTAGGGTGATACACCTTAAAACGACAGAATTTTTGACGCGACGTTGCCGTTTTGTTACGCACGTCAGTGGAAATGTCTACAAAGGATATTTACATTATAATTAGATCATTCAGCTATTTTATTTGATCGAAAAAAGTTTTTTCTTATTTTTCTTCTAAACTTATTTTTAATAGTTCCGAGTTAACACTATGCATCTATAGTATATGTAGTTTAATTTAATGCCTCTCGCTCATATCAACCTTGTATATGTACCAAATTCTTGTGAATGCTCTTATTTGTGATTAGAAATAAGAAATCTAGCCTTGTTTACATGCCATTAGACTGTTTTTCACTTACTTAAAGTGCTGTCCCTTATACACGTTCGTCATTGTAAAGTTCATTAGTGTCGTTAGTGTACTTTTACTGTTATTCAATATGCAACTGTTATTTTATCAAAAACCTCGCTTAATTTAACAGACTAACAAAACTGATGAACTAATAACAATATTTTTTTTTTTCATTTTATTTTTATTACACCAAAAAGAATAAACTTGTAACACTATTTGTCTTAGCTACTTATATACTTATGCTAAAAAGTAAAATGTGGTGTAAGTAGGTATTTACTCGTATCTCTTCGAAGATAACTGGCGTTTGTTACCTATGTAAGTTATGTTATTAGTACAATATAATAAAAAAAAATCATCAAATCTCTCTCTATCCAGCCAGACACAAGCTATTATCAGTTCAAATAATTCCTCATTGTTTCCTAAACCTATTATACAGTGCAGTATACGCACGGCTACAGATCAAGCTATACATTTCCAGTATAAGCTGATCTCGCATTGTATAGGATTTCCTTACAATGAGAGGTCAGTGTAACCTGGAAATGTATAGCTTGATGTGTAGCAGTGTGTACGTAGAATCTCCATGCAATTAGAGGAAATGGCTATGAGCTGCACTTTGAACGGAAAACTTCCGCGTTGCTTAATCTTATGTACGATTAGTAAATATGACGTAAACATTAAATGCGTGGGTACGTTAGTTCTATGTAGGTTTAAACTGGAATATATGTATACTAGCTTTTGCCCGCGGCTTCGCCAGCGTGGATGTAGGAAGATATCCCACGGGAACAAAATTCCTTTCTTATTCCTTGTCTACGTTTTTTTATGGAAACTGTGCAAAATTTATTTTTCAACTGCCGCGCGCACCACGCACGTCTGTTTAGCACGACTTCCTCGTCAGAACTCATTGCCACATCTACACAAAATGTCATCTATTGACATCTGACACAAAATGTGTAACTAAAAATATTTGAATACGCAGGAGACAGCTGCTTGTGTATGAAGACAAATGTTTATGTGTAATGTCTCGCAAAAATACGCGCAGGAGACATGGCTGTAGTTGTCAGTATTAAAAGATTGCACTACTCTTATTAAATTCTCAAAAGAAAGTAGTTACCTACTCTGTTATTCAGCTGTTACGTTTTTGTTCTCTTAGTTCAACATTGTATTACTTAGTAGTTTTATTTTAGGACGACAATGTTTCAAGTACTAAAGGTAATTTGTGGCTACAAGTTTTTTATTGATTTTGTTATAGCCATTGGATAGATATTTATGGAGTTGGAAAAAAAAACAAAATCAAGCCTTTCTCTCTATCTGACTTCTATTGCATTATGATCCACGTTGAACTTCAGAAAGAAACTGTCACACAGATATACAGAAGAGCACGTGGCTAGTAATAACAGCCGCACGAGTCGATCCGTCAGGTTAAACTGCGCTTGCCGGAGTTGGTCCATATATGCGTTCATCTTTACATAGGTATCGAGACTCCACCGTGCCTCAGAAAGCACGTTAAGCCGTTGGTCCGGGCTGTCATTCGTAGATCTTTGACAGCCCGAAAGTCTGTGACAACCAGTCTTACCAAAGGGTATTGTATTACCCAGTTACTGGGTTGTGGAGGTCAGATAGGCAGGCGCTCCATGTAAAATACTAGTATTCAGCTGCATCTGGTCAGACTGGAAGCCGACCACAACATTGTTGGGAAAAGGCTAGGCAGATTGAAGCCCCCTTATTATTATTAATGCCGGGTACAGATTGGTGAAACGTTTCATGAAATGTAACACAAATTAGGCGTCCTAATTTGTGTAATGCAAGATGAAATCTATATCCGTATAATCTATCATCTAGGCGAATTTGTTTGAACATGTGTTACATTTAAAGTTACGTTTCACCAATCTGTACCCGGCATTCAGCTGTCGATTTCTGTGACATCAGATGTAAGATGCGTATTCGCTTGTGGCGTTGTAGAAGCCGCCACATACTCCCGCCTGATCAGAGAATCCTCCTTTTTACTTCAGAAAAAGGAGGAGGTTCTCAATTCGGTTTCTTTTTCTATAGGGGATGACTGAACTTTACACCTTGTTTCATAATATACCTCTTTACCGCTGGCCCAAAAAAAAAAAGCATTTAGCATGTGATTACTGTCTATGTTACTACCTAATAGTATGATATTATTTACACATACAGAAACTAAGCACAACGTTATAATAAAGGTGTCAAAGCTCATTGCGTTTTACGATCAGCTTTCTGCGCAATATTACTGCGATCTCATTTCGTTGTGGATTAAAACACTGCGTTTTGTTGTTATTGGAGATTATTGTATAGGAAAGAACGTGTTCTCTTTGTTTTAATAATTATGTTTCATATGTATTTTTATGTAGGGGCTCGTGGCTAAGTAATAACAGCCGTACGGATCGATCCATCAGGTTAAGCTACGCTTGCTGGGGTTGATCCGTGGATGGGTGCTCATGCTCGTTTTCATTCAAACTAAGCGCAACCAAAATGCACTGTACTGTAATGCACTGTTGGAATTTCAACTCTTGGCGTAGAGCCGAGCATTGAAAATCTAACATACCTTTTAAGATTGTAGGTAATATTGATGACAAATACAGAGCTCTCATCTTGTTGCGTTTTCTCTTCATGCCCATAAAATCGTTTTTAAATTTATTTTCCTCACTGTCGCTATTTTTCCTCATTGCAATAAGTAGAGCACGGGTTTGCGGCACCAAACTCTAACCAGCTATTAACAATATAATTAAGTGGTATTAGTTGCGAGTATTGTTTGAGGGGCTAAGCAATAACAGCCGCACGGAGCGATCGATCAGGTTACGCTAGGCTTGCCGCGGTTGGTCCGTGGATGGGTGGCCATCTTTACATTCCAAGACTCTTCCGTGTCTCGGAAAGCACGTTAAGCAGTTGATCCCGGCTGTCATTCGTGGATCTTTGACCGTCGTTACGGGTCGTCAGAAGCCCGAAAGTCCGACAACCAGTCTTACCAAGGTACAGATAGGCAGTCGCTCCATGTAATATACTGGTATTCAGCTGCATCCGGTTAGACTGGAAGCTGACCCCAACATAGTTGGGAAAAGGTAGATGATGACCAACTCGCACTAGACTCGCGTGGTAGATTATGGCCCACTCCCTGTTACAGAAAAGAGGCCTGTGTTCCAGCAATGGGACAAAGTATACCTATACCTTATAGGCGGAACCTTTAGGCTGATTGTGCTTTTTTAGGGTTCCGTAGTCAACAAGAAACCCTTAAAAATTTGGCTTAGCTCAAAAATTTGGCATGCGTAAACATACATCTTATTAATCACGCTGACAAAGTGGTGAAATAAAATCATGAAAATTTTTTTTTTTTTTTTATGTGGACCGATTTAAGCAAAAATGTTCCAAACCACACAAACCTCATTTCGAGATAATTAACTTTAAAGTTTATTGCTGTATTTCTCTGGCTTTGTAATACTTAACGTTGTCTTTTTATTTTATGTAATATTCTAGTGTACTAAACTAATTTACATGCATGTATTTAGTGAATAAATTGTAATAGTTTCATAGATATTCAAGAAACTTGCGCGTGGATCATTTTAACAAAATAAATTTTATATGGGTTTTGCTGTGTAGGCTGTGGAAAGAAAAATGCAAAAATGTTCCAAAAATGACAAAAATAGAAACTCAAAAATGTTTATTATTTTAGTTTTATTTCAAAAAATACCAAAGTGGCCCTACTCCTCATCTAAATCAAAGTCAGGTTCATCACAATAACCATCTATATCATCTATTATTGCATCATCTCCCTTCAGTTTTTTATAGTAGTCAATGCAATCATTTGGTATAAGATGAAATAACGATTTCAAATCATTTAACTTCTTTTTGTTAATCCGTTTTCCTGACGGCCATAATTCTTTTAATAAATCTTCTTCTACGACACCCAAATCAAAACCTTTTTTATTCTTTTTGACATTCAGTTCTTTGTAGTCCTCATTGAAGGAAGTTCTCATGAACAAAGAATGTGGAGACTTTTTTGTGATTAATATTTCTTTTGTTTTGAGCCAGTTTACTTTGCTCTTATCATTAAATATTTTTCTATTAATTATTTTCTTTTCTAGAATTTGCGATCCAACAAAATCACAACTTTCCATTTTATGCACTTGTAAGGGGTTTTTGTTTTTATTAGGTTGGGGAAAAAGTCTTTTCGCATTATAGTATGAACTTAAAATAAAATCTCTTTGGCTATACTATTTGTATCTGGCTGGTTTTGGTATCATTGAAAGTTTAAATTTTAAAGAACATAATTCCAAATTCAAATTAGGAAAATGTGTGATTTTCATTTGTTTTTCGTACTGTCAAGATGAGTGAATCTAATGAAGAAATTCGATACATTTTAAAAGTTTACTACAAAAAAGGTAAAAATGCAACGCAAGCCGCGAAAAAAATTTGCGATGTTTATGGACCCAGTGCAGTATCTGTGAGAGTAGCACAAATTTGGTTTAAGCGCTTTCAGTCCGGTAATTTTGATGTCAAAGATGCACGTCGCTCTGGTCCGCCCTATTACGGATAAAATGGATGCCATTTTTGAAAAAGTGGAGCAAGATCGGCATATCAGTAGTTACGACGTAGCTGAAGAACTGGGAATTGACCACAAAACAGTTTTGGCGCATTTGAAAAAAACTGGGTACACAAAAAAGCTCGATATTTGGGTACCTCACGAGCTCACTGAAAGAAACCTAATGAACCGTGTACTCATTTGTGATTCTTTATTACGACGTAATGAAACCGAACCATTTTTGAAGAAGCTGATAACTGGTGATGAAAAGTGGATCACGTACGACAAGAACGTGCGAAAAAGGTCGTGGTCAAAGGCCGGTCAGGCTTCACAGACTGTGGCGAAACCCGGGTTAACTCGCAACAACGTGATGCTGTGTGTGTGGTGGGATTGGAAGGGCATTATTCATTATGAGCTGTTACCACCAGGCAGGGCCATCGATTCTGAACTCTACTGCGAACAACTGATGAGATTAAAGCAAGAAGTTGAGAGAAAGCGGCCGGAATTAATCAACAGAAGGGATGTGGTTTTTTATCATGATAACACTAGACCTCACACATCTTTAGCCACTCAGCAAAAATTAAGAGAGTTTGGCTGGGAGGTGTTAATGCATCCGCCGTATAGTCCTGACCTTGCACCTTCAGATTTCCACCTGTTTCAGTCTCTTCAGAATTCTTTAGGCAGTGTCAGGTTAACATCACGAGAGGACTGCCAAAACCACTTGTCGCGGTATTTTGATCAGAAGTCCCAAAATTTCTATAGCAATGGGATCATGTCCCTACCTACAAGATGGCAAAAACTTATCGAACAAAATGGTACCTACAAACTTTAGATAAATGTAAATAATGTATATTAAAAAATGTTTTGAATTTTCTTAAAAAATGCGAAGAAACTTTTTCCCCAACCTATTACATTGTTTCATAATGGCAACATAATCTTCCACGGAGTATATCCTTTCATATTGCTTGAGTCGAGTCTCAATTTTAGCAAAATCGTTGTCATTGGGCAGGAAAGTGTGTCCTGATTCTAGGTAACAGAAGCTGATTGTCTCTAGAGTGGGGTGTCTATTTAATAAAGCCTTCAAAATCAAAACGATTTTTATATTCCTGTTTTGACCACCGCAACAGTCACTCCACAAGATCAATTTTTTTACTGTAGGGGGTAGCACGCATTTAATATATTTTCTCAAATATGAACCCACTTCTTGGGCCCCTCTACCTGCCTCGCCTTCAGCCCAAACATAACAATTCCCAACATCGTTGGAAGCCGAGTGTACGCCTCCCGCCACTGCCCACTGCACTCACACATACGCAGTGGTGGCGGCGCGAGTAGGTAATCTTTAAAGTACCCACAAGCTAATAATGTTTGCAATGCAGTTTTTCGTTTAAAAAAATATATTTAGTGCGTTAGGAATATATTTAACAACACAATAGTACTTACACAATATTAGGTAAGTTTTGCCATTGCGAAAACTTGACGAAGTGGATCCTTTTTGTTTATTCATTAAAAGTATAATATGGTCTTCATTTAAAAACTGCAAAAACGTTTTAAGCTTTGAGGTTTATTTATGTTAAAATTTAAAAATCAGGAATCATGTAGCAAAGCGTTATTGTAAAAACGATTCAATTGGCGTGAATCATTTTTGTAAAACATTAACAGTATACTTTCGCTGCGCTTAAAATTTTACAAAAACGATCCACGTCACTTTAATATTTTTTGCAAAACTATAAATCAGTTAAAAAGGTTGATTTAGAAATAAGCATAAATGATCTTCAATAAGTTTTGACCATAATATCCTAAAAAAAATAGAACAAATTTTCATGCAAAACTTACAATTTTATTGTAGATACAAGAAATTGCAAAAAATAATAAGTTTTGGTAAATAAATGCCTACTTAATTAAAGTTTTCGGTATAAAAATAATATTCTGTTTACTTTATCGCCGAGATACTAATGATATTTTTATGTGGTTAATATAAAATGTTTTGAATCGTTTTTTAAGAATTAAATTTTTCGTATGTCTCTATTTAAATATACATGCATGTGGCCTGAATCAGTATAGTTCTATAATCGAATGTTATTTGGAATTGAGTTAAAATGATTCATGGTTCTTGGAACATTTAAGCATAATGATTTTTGTAATATTTTCCATATTGTATAAAAGCATCATTGTTCCAAGTAGTTTGAATCACTATAGCAAAAAAATATTAACACACGTCAGGGCAATCAAGAAAATGCAAAAATGATTCTAACAGCTTGAAACACTTATTCATTTTAAAAAATGGTCTTCGACATTTCAGCTGTGGGTTGGACCATACGGATTTTCGACAAATATTAACATAGAGTTATGAGTCTTTGATATGTTAAAATATACCTTATTTGGAGTACATAGGTCACAAAAACTCAAAATTGACGAGGTTGTGGTTTGGAACATTTTTGCTTAAATCGGTCCATGTATCCGATTAATGTGAGGATGACTTTTTTGTTCTCGTCTATCCCATAGTACGTAGTGTCTTTGGATAGGCCGTTCAATAATATTGCTGGTGTGTGAAAACCATTTTTCGATTCAGGGATCTGTATGCGAAATATTTGTTAGCCAGCGAGCGGTCACACGGACGTAAAAATATCGCGGCGGGATTTTATCGCGCACTGGATTTTTAATTCTCGGTGTTGAGCCGAGCATGGAGAATCCAACATAACAACAACAGACTGCATTCTAGCCCACCGAAAAAACACTGTTGGATTTTCAACTCTCAGTGCTAAGCAGTGCGTTAAAAATCCAGTGCGCGAAAAAAAATCGCCGCAATATTTTCACGTCCGTGCGAAAGTCGGCTTAGAGTCAAGTGTCTGCCCCCCTGCCATTTAGCTAAATGGTTGTTTTGGATAAGAAAAAAACACGGCATTAGTATATTATAAAGAAGTTAAAAGGAAAACTATCACAGATAAGTAGGATTTATAAGTTAAAGAGTAATAGGCGAACAACTTACATTTGCAGTTGGAATCTATGGGAGAACATATTTTTCAACTACAGTGCTAAGTTTGTTCTTGGGATAAATTCATCCCAACTAACCTTTTATTGTGTGTGGTCTGACACGCACTTGGCCGGTTTTTTCGGAACGTCGGTCTATGCTTCCAGAATAAGAAATGAGTACGAGGAAGTTTGAAAGTGGCACCGGTGGTGACTGAAGAATTGTACGGAAATCGGTTGTCATGGTATGGGCATGTGATGCGGAGGAATGAGGAAAACGTCGTAAGGAAAGTTTTGAGTATGAAAGTCGATGGCTATGAGTAGGGGAAGACCAAAGAAACAATGGATGGACTGTGTGAAAGATGACATGGCTAGAAAGGGGGTGACTACCGAGATGACGACTAATAGAGAAGTATGGAAAAAAGGGACAAGTTGCCCCGACCCCAAATGGATTGGTATAAGGGCAGGAGAATGATGAATGATGTCTATGCTTCCAGAAAATTTCCAAGTTTAGTATACCTAATAGCAAAACACGCAAAGGTATGAATTGAGAGTTGATTTTACTAAAAATACTGCAAACCTGAAATACAAAACTCTATCACAACGAGACCAAGATATTTCATAAATATTCTATATTTCTACTTCATCTCGACAATGCAAAGTTCCGGATACTTTCTACAGTATTTTTATCAACAGAGCTTTGAATGGCCCCGACATACTCTCAGATTAACTTCGAATTGCCAGCACAATGAGATTCCTACCAAGAACTTCTTATTGAAGAATTTTAAGATCAAAAAGATTATTAGGTACTTTTTGAAGAGAATGTTTGTTGCGATTTACTGGATTTGTTTATTGGTCGGGTTGTTTTTAAGCAGTTTAGTGGATGAAATTATTGAAATAAGTATTGGTGCTGATTATAATATAACATCATATTATGGCAATGGTGCACGGTTCAAACAACAAGTTCGTGGCTAACTAATAACAGCCGCACGGGTCGATCCATTAGGTTAAGCTACGCTTGCCAGGTTTGGTCCGTGGACGGATAACCATCTTTACATAACCAGACTCCTTCATGCCTCAGAAAGCAGGTTAAGCCGTTTGTCCTGGCTGTCATTCGTGGATCTTTGACAGTCGTTACGGTTCGTAAGAAGCTCGAAAGTCTGACAACCAGTCTTACCAAATGGTATCATATTACCCAGTTACTGGGTTGTGGAGGTCAGATAGGCAGTCGCTCCATGTAAAATACTGGTATTCAGCTGCATCCGGTTAGACTGGAAGGCGACCCCAACATAGTTGGGAAAAGGCTAAGAGGCAGATGCACGGTTCAAACAAATTGATTCAATTTAATTGAAAGGCGCAGAAATGAACCTGTTGCGCTACAAGGTTATTTTGGCGCATGACCAAAATCGGAACTAACGCCGCCATTTTTTAATACATTTCGTATGCTAGGTATTTCATAAAAAAATAGAGAATATGCATGTATTTTTATTCGATATTTTACATCGCCATATAAAATACAGTCGTTACGGGTCGTCAGAAGCCCGAAAGTCTGACAACCAGTCTTACCGAGGGGTATCTATTACCCGGTTACTGGGTTGTAGAGGTCAGATAGGCAGTTGCTCCATGTAAAATACTGGTATTTAGCTGCATCCGATTAGCCTGGAAGCCGACCCCAACATGGTTCGGAAAGGGCTAAACAGACAGACAGACATCGCCATATAATAGTAAAAAAAATATTCAACGCCAAAAAAGCAATTGAAAGTACTTAATAAAAAACTTTTTTACAAAAAAATACAACCGACTTCCAAAAACAACACTACAAAGTGAAAAATAACTTTAATTTCGGAAGTCGGTGTCTAGTTAAATGTATTTTCGTTTTTTGCCACCGACTTCCGAAATTAAAGTTATTTTTCACTTTGTAGTGTTGTTTTTGGAAGTCGGTTGTATTTTTTTGTAAAAAAGTTTTTATTTTTCACTTTTTAGTTGTGTACCTACCCCACACAAATTCAAATACCACTACCTGCAAAACAAACTAGAACATCATCCATATAAAAGTCGGGAAAAATACGTATTATTGAAGCTAACTCAAAAACTACCGAAGCAAAGTTAATCAATTTTATATAGGACCAACTGTGATGTATACCCTTTCGAACGAAACAAAAAAAATCCAAATCGGTCTAGCCATCTTCGAGTAATCGGGGAACATACATAAAAAAAAAAAATAAAAAAAAAAAAACAAAGATTCCGACGAATTGAGAACCTCCTCCTTTTTGAAGTCGGTTAAAAAGATAAAAATAGCCAACCGACACGGGTACCTTAAACACCCACCATTTTGGCGCGCTTGGTGTAACGTCATAGTCTATGACAACAAACAAACAAGAAATCGAAAACCCTCCTACAAAACACATTGACATTTATTATTGTCATAGACTTTTACATCACATTCGCTCTGAATAATGGCGTTGCTTTTCAAATAAATGCATTTTTCACAGCTTTTTACACTTAGAAAAATAAATTGTTTTGGTCAAAAATAAATTTTAATCAAAAATATTGATGAAGGCATAATTCTGAAGTAAATAGTTTATTAAAAAAAATATTGATCCTTATTTTAATCAGATGTACATTCCGTATTGCTCCAATTCCTAATTATGTTTACTCAAATGACGTTGACAGAGTTGCTGTCAACGTCATTCGAGCGTGCGCCAAAAGATCCTCGAAGCAGTGTAATATAAACATATCGCGGACATTTGCGATGAACAAATTTTCAAGCTTAGCAATAAGGTCGAAAAGTATTTCTCCGCAAATGTCCCCGATGGTACATACATTGTCAACATCTGTCAGGCAGGATGACACATCAAAATTTTTCGTTTCTTTTCAATTTAAATGTATTTATTTTGAAAAATTCATTGAGTCTCAATAATATCGCATTGAATGTGCGCAATATGGATGGAGTTATGGAAATAAGGAGAAGTGTCTTGACGCTGCGTGACAGCGTAAGCGTGGGTGACCCATGGCCGCGCGTTCGATGTCCAGCGCGCACAGGATGGATGGAAAGCAGCACATGAATTTTTTGCTCTGTTGGTGTAATTGCTGTATGGCGTTCCAGTTGGAGGATAAATAAATAAATTAATTAATTAATTAATACGGCAACACATCAAGCTACAAATTTCCAGTTTACACTGACCTCTCACTGTAAGAAAATACTATACAATGCGAGATTAGCTTATACTGGAAATAAATAGCTTGATCTGTAGCCGTGCGTACTTAGGGCAGACAATGAATTTCACAAAATTTAATTTGGTTGCTTCATCCAAAACGAATGGCGTTATGCACTACTTAACTGAACATTAATTAAAATTCAAACAATACTTACCTAAATAAAAATGGCTCAAAAAACAACTCAATAACTCACTTATTATTGTATGTCCATATTCTGTAACGCAAATAGTGCCAGTTTTAATCAAGATACTTTGCACTTACCAACTCAAGAGATATCTGGCGCGGAAACAGTTAATTTAGAAGAAACTTTATACGGAATAGAAGATGCTATTGTTCCGTATACTTTTATTGTTATGTGTTCTACAAATATGTCCTGCCGTCTGATGCGTGATTCGGTTAGTAAGACAGAAGAAAACCGGTATACCGCCGTTTACCCGAATTTTATTTGCCCTAATATCATTTGCCATAATAGTCAACAGCCATAATATCATACGACATAATACTCATTTGCCCTACTCTCATTTGCCATATTAGTCACGTGCCAGAATCATTGTTTCCCATAAAGTCACTTACCATTACATCATTTGTCATAAAGCCATAATTATCACATGCCCTAATTATCACATGCCATAATTATGATATGCCATAACATAATTTGCCATCGACATCGGGTGTGTAACGGTGGTTTATATCAAGAGAAATTGGATGCCATTGGGACTTTAGGGCACCCCGACTCGGACAGGTTAGGTTAGAAGGGGATGACGGGGTCGTGTGAGCGAGCGAAGCGAGCGAATAGACCCCGCCATCCCCTTCGTGGTTATTTTTTTATAAACCACACAGAAGTAAGAGCCCCGCTTCGCGGGGCTCCGTCGACCTAGCCCACCATCAACCATGCACAGAAAAAAAAACCATGCACAGAATAAATAAGTTTGTTCTTATTATACCAAACATTGCGCACCCATCGACATCGACAGCCAGAAAGCTAATAAGTAGGTAAGTATTAGAATTAAAAACAAGTTTAATAATCAAACTATATAATTATATTAAATATTTGTCTAATACTTGTTATGCCATTTAAATATTATGTCTAATAATTATTATGGCACATAAAAATAAGGCAAACAATACTTATGGCATTCGTATCTTATGGTATCTAAAATTCGGGCAATTAAAAGTATGTTATATGTCTTTTAGGGCAAATGAAATTCGGGTAAATGAAATTCGGGAAAATGATGATTATGGCATATAATCTTCGGGCAAACAATAGACAACCAAGAAAACCACGTTGCTTGACGAAGCAAAATTGACATTTAGAGCAGTTCAGGGCCCCACACATTTACAGTCCGCCGGCGGATATCGGCCTGTCAGTTAATCGCTATAGATCACAGACTCACAGTTCCTTTTAAGGTTTTCGATTGACGACCAATGCCAGCCAATTCGATCCCAGAATATGTGCCCTGTTGCCGGTGCAGGCCTGAGTTGGCAGGTATCGACCGGACAGTCCGTGAACTCAAGGCCAAATCGAGTAAGCAGGTAGTCGGCCGACGACAGAGTTGCCAATTTAGCGACTTTTCTAATTTGGTTAGTTATCCTGACCAGTGAAAATAAATAAAAACTTTTTTACAAAAAAATACAACCGACTTCCAAAAACAATACTACAAAGTGAATAAAATCTTTTTACAAAAAAAATACAACCGACTTCCAAAAACAACTACAAAGTGAAAAATAACTTTAATTTTGGAAGTCGGTGTTAAAGTTAAATGTATTTTCGTTTTTTGCCACCGACTTCCGAAATTAAAGTTATTTTTCACTTTGTAGTTGTTTTTGGAAGTCGGTTGTATTTGTTTTGTAAAAAGTTTTTATTTTTCACTTTTTAGTTGTGGAACCTACCCCACACAAATTCTAATACCACTACCTGCAAAACAAACTAGAACATCATCCATATAAAAGTGGGGAAAAAATACGTATTATTGAAGCTAACTCAAAAACTACCGAAGCAAAGTTAATAAATTTTATATGGGACCAACTGTGATGTATACCCTCTCGAATAAAACAAAAACAATCCAAATCGGTCCAGCCATCTTCGAGTAATCGGGGAACATACATAAAAAAAAAATAAAAAAAAAAGGTTCCGACGAATTGATAACCTCCTCCTTTTTGAAGTCGGTTAAAAATAGCACATCGTTTTTTACGTAACATTATCACTTTGTGAACTGACACCGAAAAGCTATTCAGGCCACTGCCGGCAGGCGATATTGAGGTGTGAAACTGCCGGCTGCCGCCGGCTAGTGTGTGGACCCAGAGCCAGTATCGACCATTGCCGGCAGACAATAATCGCTGTAGTATGTGGTCTATGCAGGCCTTGGACGGCAGGCCGCCTGTTGGGACCAGAGACTGCAGGCCAACTGTGTAATGTGCACCCTTTACATGCATGTTTTCACTAAGTCTAGTACTGTTAGTTTTTATACTTAAATAAAGATCTTTAACTCAAGAAGTCTTATTTTGAAAGTTTATATACTACGAGTATTGCAACCATAATGTCAGTCAAGGAAATTAAATGTTAAGCAAATTGACAACCTGCGTCAATGGGGTTGTTTACCGGAAGCTTCGCCGTGAGAGAGCGCTGTGTGTTTGTCACTTTTCAAAGTCATCTTGAAGACAAAGCGACCAATCGGGGACAAGAAAAAACGCTTAGCGCTCTCTCGCGGCTAAGTTTTCAGCAAGGCAATCTATTATGAATGAATGAATGAATGAATGAATGAATGAATGAATGATATTTATTTGCAAGAATATAGGTACATAGGTATTGGCAACTGAATTAAAATAACAACAATTAGCGCCATCTACATGGAACTAAAATGACAGTTTTCTTCCCCATTGGCCGTGTAATAGCCATTTTATACAACGGTTAAAGAATGTGTGATTTGAGTTTACGGTCAATTTAAGCTCAATATGTTAAACAATTAATTTCTCTGACTTTTTCATACTGTATTTTTTTTTTTTAATAAATTTTTAGTTTAATAAAGATTATTCGGAAAATCTATCATATCATTATAATGGACCCAATCAACTGATTTACCGTAAATCAATCAACCCATACGTTTCATTAACAAATCGGTTGATCAACAAACAATTAGTCGGAAGTCGAGTGTACACATCGCAATCCGCAATTTATGTAATGCGTCTAATTGCTGAGTGATTGGTTATTGATTACGGTACAAGCATAATAAAAGCGGATTTTTTAATGATTACTTCTTGAAAGAAGTAGAAAGGACGCAGCCAAAAGAAATGGTCAACGTAGGTTGGTTCCCTTCAAAATGTTTGAGCTAATTGGTCCATCCATGCGTCATGTTCGTGAACGGGCGCCGTCAGTTGGGATTGGTCGTCTATTAGCTGCCATGGCTTATTTTTAATTTTTAATATGGTAGTTTTAGTTTTTATCTTTTTATTACGGACGCTTTTTAACGTGCACGTCTTTCTACATTGTTCTCACATGTATATTTTCAACATGAACGATGTAACAATATTTTGATTTAAAAGAGTGTCCGTGGAGTTTCTTGCCCGTTTTTCTCTATAGGGATCTACTACGCTTTGGAATTGGCAACTAGCTTCATCTTTCTGACTGACCGACCCATTGACAATTCAAAAGTGCCTGTAATTGGTTTAGTTGAAATAAATGCTTTGAGTTTGAGTTCGAGTTTAGGTGTTGGAGCAACTGGAAGAGCTGGTTAATGTGGCACTCCATCAGTTCAAAGACTCACAATCACGATCTTGAGTAAGGATACCAAGGAACCAACCAAGGGGGACCAAGGAAGTGGAGAAATTATTGACATCGCGTCCGAATTATTATCTACTAACGCTTTCAAGGACACTGAACGTAACACAATAGAAGTTTCATTGATATGACGGCTATGGCCGTCTAGTCTTCATCAAATAGTCGGATGGCCGATGAAACTCGTATAGCCTTCAACAGTGCTATTCTGTACAAATCTCACCGTGAAAACTTAGGTGAAGTGAGCGTGGAGTGAGCTGTCAATAGTGTCAATCCAATCTAGCATTAGGTAGAATGACAACTCACTTCACCTAGGTTTTCACGGTGAGATTTGTACAGAAAAGCACTGCAGAGTCCTTAGTGCGAGTTTTTATACTCACTCGATAACGTTAACGTAAACTTCAGTTTGTACTGAAACTGAATAAGCACCGTCTGGTGACCATAATGGGAATCACAATTATTCCATACAAATTGACGTTAGATAACGTTAACGTAAACGCGATCGAGTAAGTATAAAAACTCGCACTAAGGCCACAGGTGTCGATCGCATGACGTAAGGCGCAGCATGGGTGTGCTATTACCCATCTTATAGAAGTCGGAATGACGATGACGGCTTGGATCGCGAGAATCCGCTGGATGCTGGCAGCGCAAGACGGGTCGTTGTGTGGGGGAGGCGTCTGTCTACCGGTAGAATTTTTTCGGCTGAGATAATAAATATCAAATAAAATAAATAAATAATAAATAAATCACACTTATCACACTAATCACACTATCACACTAATATGATAAAGGCGAAAGTTTGTGAGTGTGTGTGTGTGTGTGTTTGTACTTACATAGGCTACTTTTTATCCCGGTCTATGTGGGTAAAACCGCGGGGCGCAGCTAGTAATAAATAAATAATGATGCACTAATATTATAAAGGCGAAAGTTTGTGTGTGTGTGTGTGTGTTTGTATGTTTTTTACATCTTCACGTTCAAACGGCTGGACCGATTTGAATTCAATTTTGTATGTAGATAGCTTATACCCTTGATTAACGCATAGGCTACTTTTTACCCCGGTCAACGCGGGTGAAACTGCGGGGTGCAGCTAATAATAAATAAATAATGATGATTAGAAGTAAATAATATTGCTGGTATAGTTCAGTACCAGCAGTGATGTATGCCTTGCCTAAGAGGTGCATTCAATAAGTACCTAGCCTCATCGCCAGAGGGCGCTGTAGTTTCAAAAGAGTTTTACCACAGTGTAGCACATTCTTTTTTAATTCTTTTTTCAAATTTTCATTCCAATCCCTTCATTTGTTTTAATTTGACAACTTATGGAAGCGAACGTGTCGATCGGTTTTACAAAAATGGAAAAAGAGCAATATCGTTCGGTGATTCGATTCCTATTTTTGGAAGGGAAAACGCGCATCGAAATCAAAGAGCGCTTGGATGCTGTGTACGGTGACTCTTCTCCATCGATGGCCACCGTCAAGAATTGGTTCAACGAGTTTGCACGTGGCCGTACGTCGGTTTTTGATGAACCACGTCCAGGTGCACCGAAAACAGCTGCTACGGAGGAAAACATTAAAAAAATCCATGATCTCGTATTGGCAGATCGCCGATTGAAGGTTCGGGAGCTAGCTGAGACTGTAGGCATTTCAGAAGGAACAGTGCATCATATTCTTCACGAGGAACTCGGCATGAGAAAGCTGTCGGCGCGATGGGTGCCGCGTTTACTCACACCAGAAAACAAACGCAACCGTGAGACCACATCGGAGACGTGTTTGGCGCTGTTTAAGCGGAATCCAGCGGAGTTTTTGCGTCATTTTGTGACCGTCGATGAAACCTGGATCCACTGGTACACACCAGAGACCAAGGAGCAATCAAAACAATGGATCCAGACCGGGGAACGTGCTAAAACTGAAAGAAAGAAGGCGAAAACTGTAAAATCGGCCGGAAAAGTTATGGCCACCGTTTTCTGGGATTCACAAGGTGTGATCTACATCGATTACCTCGAGAAGGGTAAAACAATTACAGGGCTTTACTATGCCGATTTATTGGGCCGATTCGACGCCGAATTAAAGAAAAAACGACCCCATCTGGCGAAGAAAAAAGTGCTGTTTCACCACGACAACGCACCGGTTCACATGTCTGCCGTTGCCATGGCCAAATTGGTCGAATTACGCTACGAATTGCTGCCCCATCCACCGTATTCTCCAGATTTGGCCCCTTGTGACTTCTTTCTGTTTCCTAATCTGAAAAAAACACTCGCCGGGAATAGATATGGATCGAATGAGGAGGTCATCGCCGCCACGGAGGCCTATTTTGCAGAGTTTGACAAAAACTATTTTTCGGACGGGTTAAAAAAGTTGGAGCATCGCTGGGCTAAGTGTATCGAACTAAAAGGAGACTATGTTGAAAAATAAATTGCCACTTTTCCAAAATTTTCGTTTACTTTTTGTAGGCTAAGTATTTATTGAATGACCCTCGTATGTATGTACGAGTATGTTTTAAATGTTTTTGTTTGTGTCATTATGGCAAATAATTTTATTTAATTTTTTGTGTTGCGTAATGTACATTATTTTGCATACTATTGTATAGAATCCAATTGTCATGGTATGGGCATGTGATGCAGAGGAATGAGGAAAATGTCGTGAGGAAAGTTTTGAGTATGAATGTCGATGGCTATAAGAGTAGGGCAAGACCAAAGAAACGATGGATGGACTGTGTGAAAGATGACATGGCTAAAAAGGGGGTGACTACCGAGATGACGACTAATAGAGAAGTATGGAAAACAAAGAATATGTGGCGCCGACCCCAAATAGACTGGGGTAATGGCAGGAGAATGATGATGACTATTGTATAGAATCATGTTTTTCTAACTGAACAGACAGCTGTGCTGCTGGGGAGTTTGTTGAGCCACTTCTTCTTTCCAGCTAAAGCACTAGGAAGTGGTGAAGGGCGGGCGTTTTACCAAAATCAAAAGTCATTGATTAAAACTAGGCTGAGAATCAGCGTTTTACGAACATATAGATTACATAAGGTAGTATTCTTTTGTAATTTTGACGTTCGAAAAATGCTGACTCTCAGCTTAGTTTGAATAAATAACTATTGATTTTGGTATGTAATAGGGTAACCGCTGTAGTAATTGACCGCGGTTCAGTAACTGGCCACTCATAGAAAAAGAGTTGAAGCAGGTTCATGAATGTATAGGACGAAAAAAATGTTTTTTGTCCTTTTCATTCATGAGCTTGCTTGTATTAGCTTGTTTCTACCTCTTTTTTAATGAGTGGCCAATTACTAAAGCATGGCCAATTACTACAGCAGTATGCTATCCTTTTATAAATACTGCCTCAACTAGCATAAAACTTAAACGCATTTCCATCACAAAAACGGGTACAAATAATATAGACCAACATATTGACAGCGATGTGAACGAACAGGGTTGACAAAAGATATTTTCTGGGCCACTGAACTAAAACGTTGGCTGTCGACGCCACACATAATTTGCTTAAAAGCTACACAAGTAGGCACATGTAATGATCGTTGAATTTCATGAGTAATGTCTTGATGTACGTCACTCAGGCATTCTGTAATTTGTTCGGAGCAAATTAGGGTTTGTGTGGAAGAATTTTTGGCAAATTGCTTTTGTAGGAAGTCGTGAATTTGTGGAAACTTTTCAGAAGCTTGCTAGGGTTCCGTACTCGAAGGGTGCCAAACAGAACCCTATTACAAAGCCCCCGCTGTCCGTCCGTCTGTCTGTCAGCGGGCTGTATCTCATGAACTGTACATAGGTAGACAGTTGAAATTTTCAAAGATTATGTAGGTATTTCTATTGCCGCCATAATAACAAATAATAAAAATAAAATAAAGTTAAAAATGAAAGGGTGGTCCCCTTTAATTTTAAACTTTGTTTTATTTTTAGGGTTCCTTTAATTTTTAAAATAAATAAAAAAATAAAATAAAAAATTGTTTACTGTCACAAATCAGCCAATAGTTACAAATTTGTATTCGAAGTCTCCTTTTAGGCAGATAATGCCTGTGTTAGAAGGCTCCGCTCTTCCATAACAATGGTATAGTTATCTAAATTAAGCGTGATGTGTAGCGTGAGGTGAAATGTGTGTAAAGTTACAGTATTGTGTGTTGTAATATGAATGTGATGTATGTTGTGATGTGAATGTGGTGTCTGTGATTTGATGTGATATGATAATAAATATATAGAATGAGGTGCATGAATAATGTGTGATATGGCTGATTACTCAATCTGTTGTAACAGAGCCTCCGTTTTATCATAGGAAAGTGTTTTAATCCAGTTTACTAAGCTTGTTTTACAATTAAAAAAAAAAAGAAAGAAAGAAAATACGTTTATTTGCGGTAAACATGACGCAAAGGACAACAAAATAAAATAAACAATGTAAAAAGCAAGTTTTGGGGAAAATATGCGTCACATCTACGCAAAACGGCTACCGCTCAGCATAATGCCGCGACCCCATGCGAAACGGAGCCCCAGCGCTGGTTTTCAGCGATAGCCGGCGTTGACGCGATGACGTCGACCGGTGCAGCATGTGATAAATAATATGCAATTAAAAAATAAATCACACTAATATTATAAAGGCGAAAGTTTGTGAGTGTGTGTGTGTGTGTATGTTTGTTACTTCTTCACGCTCAAACGGCTGGACCGATTTGGATGAAATTCGGTATGTAGACAGCTTATAACCTGGATTAACACATAGGCTACTTTTTATCCCGGAAAAATGTAGTGCTCCCGTGGGATGAGCAAGAAATTCAAATATATTTGCTACTCTTTCAAACTCAAACGCCTCGACCAGGAAGATCACCAACCAAACAAAAAACACAACAATAAAAGTTTGAAAACAAAAAAACAAAATTAAATAATCACACTATCACATCACACTATCACACTAATATTATAAAGGCGAAAGTTTGTGAGTGTGTGTGTGTGTGTATGTTTGTTACTTCTTCACGCTCAAACGGCTGGACCGGATTGGATGAAATTCGGTATGTAGACAGCTTATAACCTGGATTAACACATAGACTACTTTTTATCCCGAAAAAATAGAGAAAGAAAGGACGAAAGAAAAAGTATTTATTGTGACTAGCACAGGAACATCACCAACTAAACTAAAATCACAATAATAAAAGTTTGAAAACAAAAAAATAAAAATAAATAATCACACCATCACACTTAATCACACTAATATTATAAAGGCGAAAGTTTGTGTGTGTGTGTGTGTGTGAGTGTGTGTGTGTGTATGTTTGTTACTTCTTCACGCTCAAACGGCTGGACCGATTTGGATGAAATCCGGTATGTAGACAGCTTATACCCTGGAAAAACACATAGGCTACTTTTTATCCTGAAAAAAATGTAGTGCCCCCGTGGGATGAGCAAGGAATTCAAATATATTTGTTACTCCTTCAAACTCAAACGGCTCGACCGATTTTGATAAAATTTGGTGTGGAAGTAGCAGACATCCTGAATACACATAGCACACATGGGCTACTTTACATCTTGAAAAAATGTAGTGTTCCCGTGGGATGAGCAATTTTTTTGTGAATACTTTTCTCACCGATTACACGTTATACACGTTTTAGTGTATCTCATAAACCGCGGGTAACACCGCGGGGCGCAGCTAGTAAAATATAAAGTTAATTCTATAGGTATAGATAAAATATACAGAAAATGACAATATTCCCGCATTCCGCTCCGCGACAGCACCGACTCCCGCGCCGCAGAATGCGTTATCTGTGCGCGCAGCTGTCAGCGGCCGGAAACATTAGACATATTACATAATATTTTAAACATGGCGTAGCAATTATGCAATTAACATTTTGATTTTGATGAAATTATGTAACAGAGGATGTATTGGGTGATTAAGTAGGCATTTCCTACGTAAAATGAATTTGTGTTAGATGTGAATGATGACAAAGACTCGGACACACAAATGAGATCAAATAAGAAATGGAAAGTGAGAATTAGTTGGTTAAAATAAAATATGGATTCATGCATCGAGACTATTGAATTATATTACTAATAAATAAATTAAATTAGATTGGATAAATATAAATTTGGATATGATACAAACAAGGGACGCTACCTGACAAACCGTAGTGTGCCAGTTGAATAATTAGATTAAACTGAAAATTACAGAAACAAATGTAGCGTTCCTATGCATAAAAAGGATGAATTGAAATAGCGAAACACAGACCCCAGCACAGCCACACGGACAGACGAGCGCACCACCAAGCAGCCCACACTCTTAAAGATCCCACTCCAAAGCCAGGCCAGGCAGGCCATGACACCTGAGGTAGGTACTTACAGTGAAGCAGTACTAGAGAGACATTTGTTCATGTATGAGTAACTTTTTGTGTTGGAATTTGAAAGATTGTATTGATTTTAGGCGTCGCATTGGTGGTGGGAGATCATTCCAACAGCGTGTGGCTGCATACTATTGCAATTGTACCTATTTTTATTATGAACATACACGTATTTGTTTATTTTATTATGTAATTGAGCTGAACTTTTGTGTAGTTGTCTGCTAGTGAATTTCAATTTAGTTCGGGGAATATCTGTGATTATATCTTTTCTTCTTTTTGAATGGGTACTATTATTATATGGTAGAGACTTATGTTTCCTGAGAACGACTTGAACAATGTACAATTTCCTTACAAATAGTAAATTACTAATTTGATACAAGCTTTCCGTAGAGAATCTTCTTTTTTTTTAAATACATAATTTTGATTAAACTTCGCTGACCTCGTTCCAGAGTTAAAAATTTTGTTTTAGCCGCTCCTCCCCACAGTGGGATACAATAAGTGAGGACCGATTGCACAAGAACAGTATATACTTCATTAAGAAGATTCCTGGTACGATTTTTGCCTTCTACTAAAAGTTTAGTTGGAACCACAAATCATGTTATAAACATCCAGCTGAGTTTCCTGATTCTATATACCATGACAATGTTTGCTCTAAAATAACTCCTAAATATTTTGTTTGTGGAACTTTTTTAAGACATGGGCAGTTACAAGTATGGTTTTGTGTGTTACCACACTTGTATATTGTTATTTTAAAATCTTCGGCTGGTTGTGTGTGGTTACTTACAGTAAAACAGATGAAATTAGTTTTTAGTACATTTAAGGACAACAAGTTATTTTTAAGCCAATTAGCTATTTGAGCCATTCCTATTTCAGCAGTTTGCTTGATATCTGTCCAGGAGCTACCAGAAAAAACAATAGCTGTGTCATCGGCGTACGCAAAGACTTTGACTTTTAACCATACCTACAAGAAATTTCAGCTTTCTAGATCCAGTGGATTGGGCTGGGCGTTGATCAGTCAGTCAGGACTTTTCTTTTTATAATTAAGGGAGATGCGCTGTGGTAGCCCACGAAATTCATTTTTTTTTTGGATTATTTGCAATTCGCAGGTCCGTGACAGATGGTATCTTGATCAAAATATTTATGTATGTTCCCCGATTACTCGAAAATGGCTGAACCGATTTGGATTTTTTTTTGATTTATTCGAGAGAGTATACATCACAGTTAGCCCATATAAAATTGATTAACTTTGCTTCAGTAGTTTTTGAGTTAGCTTCAATAATATGTATTTTTTCCCGACTTTTATATGGATGATGTTCTAGTTTGTTTTGCAGATAGTGGTATTAGAATTTGAGTGGGGTAGGTACACAACTAAAAAGTGAAAAAAACTTTTTTACAAAAAAATACAACCGACTTCCAAAAACAACACTACAAAGTGAAAAAAAACTTTAATTTCGGAAGTCGGTGGCAAAAAACGAAAATACATTTAACTAGACACCAACTTCCGAAATTAAAGTTATTTTTCACTTTGTAGTGTTGTTTTTGGAAGTCGGTTGTATTTTTTTGTAAAAAAGTTTTTTAACCATAAAAAACATCAATAATCTCTAAGTTAGATTTCGTGCAGATTCGTTAGATTTCATTCGTTCGACGAATCTGCACAAAATCTATCTTAGAGACAACCAGTCTTGCCAAGGGGTATCGTATTACCCAGTGACTGGGTTGTGGAGGTCAGATAGGCAGTCGCTTCATGTAAAATACTGGTATTTAGCTGCATCCAGTTAGACTGGAAGCCGACCCCAACATGGTTCGGAACAGGCTATAGAGATTTATTTGAAAATGATGCACCTAGAATAAAATTAAAAAAAAAAATACAAATAAATCAATGACGTGAAAATTACGTACCTATGTATGATAATAGACTATTCGTCTCTATCACCATTAAATAAACTAGGTTCCAACTACATTAGTTAGTAGAAAATCCATTCTGTACCAAACAGCTTGCTTCCTGGTACAGATAATAAACCGACAATAAAGTTAGTAACTTCATAAACCGCAGTCCTTTAATACCAAAACATACAGGTAACTCGCAAATAAGGAAGAATCCCTCGTTAACAAGTTGCTGTTTCTAGAATTGAATTATGTGTTATATCCTGGGTATAATATTTAATATTATTTACCTAGCTTTCATGTTTGAAACTGTGTACATCGCCACATGTGAACTACGCATCACACTGACATTACGCAAAATCCTGCATCGCGCAATCAGAGTTTACCGCGCGACTAGCATATAATAGGTCTTTACCTATGAAATTGCCGTTTTGTATGAAAAAATTTAAACGAATTTTTTTCATGCATTTTTTATTTGTATTAATCGAAGTAATCACCCATGCAATCAATGCATCTTTGCCAACGCAGTGGCAGTTTATTGATGCCCTTCTTAAAGAAATCAGCTGGACGGGAGGCAACAAATTCTTCAAAGGCATTTTGTACTGCCTCTCGGGTATTGAATTTTTTTCCCGCCAAGAAGTTATCCAAATTCTGGAAAAAGAAGTAGTCTGTAGGCGCAAGGTCTGGTGAGTAGGGCGGATGACGGAGAGCTTCCAACCCCAGTTCTTGCAACTTGGAGACCGTCTGCTGTGCAGTATGAGGTCGCGCGTTGTCGTGCAGGAGCAGCGGAGACGAGCGATTGACCAATGCTGGTTGGAGATGTGCCAGCTTCTCCATCATTGTGTTCAGTTCTTCACAGTACACATCTGAAGTAATGCTCACCCCGTTTGGTAAGAAGCTGTGATGAATCACACCGGCGCTAGACCACCAAACAGTGACCATCACTTTTCTAGGGGTAAGTTTTCGTTTAGGGCATTGTTTAGGTGCTGAACCAGGCACACACACAACACAACACTAATCAATAAACAAATGACTACTTTTGGGAAAAAAAATCCATGTTTTTAAAATAAAATTAATTTGAAATTAGAATTCTTAGCCAAACAAAAATTATTTTGATTTGAAATGGCCAGTACTGCAGAACGGCAATTTCATAGGTAAAGACCTAATATACAACGTCCCGACATCAACCGTCGGGCAGTTGCCCACCAGACATGACATCAGTCTGGTCGGAGGATCCTCCCTTTTGAAAGAAAAAGAAAGAAAGAAAATACGTTTATTTGCGGTAAACATGACGCAAAGGACAACAAAATAAAATAAACAATGTAAAAAGCAAGTTTTGGGGAAAATATGCGTCACATCTACGCAAAACGGCTACCGCTCAGCATAATGCCGCGACCCCATGCGAAACGGAGCCCCAGCGCTGGTTTTCAGCGATAGCCGGCGTTGACGCGATGACGTCGACCGGTGCAGCATGTAATAAATAATATGCAATTAAAAAATAAATAAAATATAAAGTTAATTCTATAGGTATAGATAAAATATACAGAAAATGACAATATTCCCGCATTCCGTTCCGCGACAGCACCGACTCCCACGCCGCAGAATGCGTTATCTGTGCGCGCAGCTGTCAGCGGCCGGAAACATTAGACAGACATATTACATAATATTTTAAACATGGCGTAGCATTATGCAATTAACATTTTGATTTTGATGAAATTATGTAACAGAGGATGTATTGGGTGATTAAGTAGGCATTTCCTACGTAAAATGAATTTGCGTTAGATGTGAATGATGACAAAGACTCGGACACACAAATGAGATCAAATAAGAAATGGTAAGTGAGAATTAGTTGGTTAAAATAATCAATCAATCTTTTCAATGCTTTTCAATGGAGGATGAGTGAACTTTACACCCTGTTCCTCGTGCCTCTATAAAACTGTGGAATACTAGGTGTAATCCTAAATCTGGCCCCCCGCATAGGTCTCCGCGATCCCTCTCAACCTCTTCCCACCCGGATGGTGACGGACTGGAGGAAAGTAAGCGAATGTCTGAAATCCTCCACATCCCCCCACTTAGACTCTATTCCTGATCAGTTTGACTCTCTCGCTGACACGACAGCTGCGATCGACTCATTCACGGAGCACGTACAATCAGTCCTGAACGATTGTTCGAGGGAGGTTCCAGCGGTGGATGAACATTGCTGGAAGCTGCCTGACGATGTACGTGCGCTGATGAATGAAAAGAACGCGGCTGTCCGTGCCTATAGCAGCTTTCCCTGCCGCTTGAACAAAGTCCATATGTGCTATTTGCAGAAATCTGTAAAGAAACGCATAGAGGAACTGCGTTCCGCCGGTTGGTTACATCTCGCACACTATTGTAATTTTACCTATGTTTACAAATAAAGAATTCTGATTCTGATTCTGATTCTGGGACAAGATGTTGAGTGAGCTCGAGCCAACTCATCAGTCCTTCTGGCATCTTCAGAGGAAACTTAAGACCACAGAGACAGTCTCTATGCCCCCCCTAGTACGCCCAGACAATTGCATCGCTTTCGATGATATCGACAAGGCTGAATGCCTTGCCGATAGTCTTGAGGCCCAGTGCTCACCCAGCTCTCAACCAGTAGACGAAGCCCACCTCTCTGAGATTGACGCTGAAGTCAAACGTAGAGCTTCCCTTCCCCCGGTTGAGGACCCTGATTATCCCTTGCCTCCCATCACTCCAGACGAGGTGCACGAGATAATCAAGGGTCTAAAACACCATAAAGCCCCCGGCTCTGATGGAATCACTATAGGGTGTTCCAACTTTTCCCTGCCGGTTTGATTATGCTCATGACCATCATCTTCAATGGTGCCATGAGTAATAATATCTTTCCTCACGCCTGGAAACAGGCTACCGTTATCGGTATCCCTAAGCCCGGCAAGCCTAAGAGCGAGCCCTCTAGCTACCGGCCTATCAGTCTGCTCAACGTCTTCGGCAAGATCTATGAGTGGCTTATTTATAAGCGTCTCAGAGATTATGTCGAGACAAAGGGCCTCATTCCCGACGAGCAATTCGGTTTTCGAACCCAGCACTATTGCGTGCAATAGGTCCACCGTATTGTCGAGCACATCAGCGTTGGGTTCCAACGCGGTGCGATGACTGGTGCTGTCTTCTTCGATATAGCGAAGCCTTTGACAAAGTCTGGCACAACGGCTTATTATATAAGCTTTACCAATTCGGTGTGCCAGATCGTCTCGTGCTCATCTTACGAGACTTTTTGTCAAACCGCACCTTTCGCTACCATCGAAGGGGCGCTTTCCTCTCCCCACCCTATCCGCGCAGGAGTCCCTCAGGGCTCTGTGCTTTCCCCCCTTATCTTCATCCTCTTTGCCAGCGATATCCCGAAGAGTAAAAAGGCGTAGTTGGCGCTGTTCGCAGATGAAACGACCATTTTCTCCAAGGGAATTCGCCCTGACTCGATCGCTCGCACTCTCCAAACCGTAGTCGATGCCCTCGGCAAGCGGTTTCGAAAGTGGAGAATCGAAGTCAATCCCGATAAAAGCCAAGCCATACTCTTTACGAGACGGCGTAATCGGCTCCCCGCCCCGCCTCGGCCGATCACCATGTTTGGCAAGCAGATCCCTTGGGAGAAGCGAGCCAAATATTTAGGTGTGACGCTCCATAGTCATTTAACATTTTCAGAGCACATAAAGCGGGTTCGTTCGCGGGCCTACTTTGCTCTCAGCCGTTTACACTCCGTTCTGAATGCACTCAGCAAATTGTTCCTTAAGTGCAAGTTGCGTATTTACACAGCGTGCATTCGACCTATCATGACCTATGCGGGCCCAGTCTTTGCGCACGCAAAGCTCCGCATCATCCATAGGATGCAGACCCTTCAGAACCGTTTCCTCCGAAAGGTAACGGGAGCCCCTTGGTTCGTTCGGAACGAAAACCTTCACTTAGATCTTAAAGTCCCGACCATCCGTCAGTACTTGAAACGCCTTTCCAAGCGTTTCTTTGATTCCGCCGTGAAACATCGCAACCCCTTGGTTATCGAGTCCGCTAGCTATGTCCCCAGTAGAATCAGTAGTATCCGCCGTCCGCGACATGTCCTCACTGAACCCGATGACCCTATCACCCTCCTCCAGGAAAGTAGTAGGGAAACTAGAACCGTCTATAAACACAAACACAAATATACATTCCGGCCTCGCCGCCGAGGCCGACCGCGTTTAAGACCGTCTAACGTAAATGTAAATGTAAATTCATGTCCCTTGATCGATTTAATCGAGCCAGCTGGTGGCGTAGCTGAGCCTGTAGTTTTAAACTCCCCTGATAATAATAATTACCCTAACTTGATCCAGCCTATTGCTTTGCCTTGTTTGTCTATTGTCAATGACAACGACTCCCTAAGCCGAGGTCCGTATCCCACAGGGGTGGCCTTAGTGCGCAGTCGTTTAGTTTATAAGTTTAGTTAGTATATTATGCCCCTGGCTGGAGGCTTTTGAGCTCGCTTAAAGGCACCCACAGGAAAGTCCGGTTAAGTAGTCGAGACCTCTCATGGGCACACTACGAGAAGCCCTTCCAAAAAAAAAAAAAAAAGGTGTCCACTTAGTTTTTAGGGTTTCGTACCTCAAGAGGAAAAAACGGAAGCCTTATAGGATCACTCGTGTGTCTGTCTGTTTATCTGTCCGTCTCTCACAGCCAATTTTCTCCGAATCTAATGGTTGGTACACATATGAATTTCGTGACCCAGACACGGAAAGTAAATAAATGAATTTTGAATAGGGGGGTCACTTTTGGGGGGCAAATTAGAAAATTAAAAAAAAAAAGTTTTGCAAACTACCGTGTGACATATCAAATGAAAGCGCTTATAATGAGGGTCTCAAATATATTTTTAAAGTTATTTAAGAAAATAGACGAAAGTTGACCATTCCTCCCTTTATCTCCGAAACTACTGAGCCTAAAATTTTGAAAAACAGAACATTATTCTTTACCTGTAGATTACAGGAAAACCTATAAGTCTGTGGTCTTAAAATAATATGGCAAATATCTCAATATTGTGAATACAAACTTACATTTGCAGTTGGAATGTATGGGAGAACATGTTTTTCAACTACAATGTTAAGTTTGTTCGTGGGATAAATTCATCCCAACTATGGAATCCCTCATTGTGCGTGGTCCGACACGCACTTGGCCGGTTTTTGAGATTAGACTTCAAGGTGAAAACCAAAACAGGTAACAAAGCAGATTTAATCTGAAAACTTGAGGAACCCTTTCAGTAAATACGATACATTTATGTTTGTATTATATTAATACTCAGAGATTACCCGTGTATTATGCTCATTCCTTCACATAATCAGCCTCATAATATTCCCACTGCTGGGACACAGGCCTCCTCTCTGTGAGAGGGAGTGGGAATTATCCACCACGTTGGCCCGGTGTGGGTTGGTGGATGTCACAATATGTTTTAGAGTTTTTGGTTCTAAGTCACGCCGGTTTCCTCACAATGTTTTCCTTCACCGTTTTTAGGGCAGTGGTGATGAAATTATTTACACAAAAAAAGTAAGTTCAAAAACTAAAACCCAACTACTGAAAAATTACGCTCGCCGCGGTCGGTCTGTAACCAATTAAATTAATATTATTTACCTCCACTTTTACTTATTTTTAACAATTTAAAAATATTTTTTACTTTAACAATATGACATATATACATATTTGTAATGTGCTCGTCAAGACCTTTCTTTTGACACCAAACATGTCATTATTATCTCAATTTAATTTTTTTCGTGGTCAGAAATTTACGTGTAAAGCCCACCATATTAAATTTAGGGAGAATTTATATAGCCTTTGTCACCCGGACTATTATTACAAATCTATTGATACCGCATTTATTAAAATCGGTTCATTAATTCAGGCGCTACGGTGGAACACACGTAAATACTTATATACATACATACTTACATACAAACATAGACTGCTAAAATCATAACCCTTCCTTTGGCTTTGCCGTAGTCAGATAATAAAGCGTCTATCGGGGTTCAACCCTTGACTTACACTTCGTAAGTCGGGGCCGTTACCATTGGCCCACCACTGCTCTCATCTCAATCGAGAGCATTTCTACACGATATATTTTTTTTTTTCAATAAACAAAATATTATGTACGATGGGCGGCCTTACCTCTCAAGGCGATATTGTTCAGTAATTCATAGTTTAGCAAAAGTCAGATGGCGTAGAGCCCGTAATAAAACGCTAACTGATATTCAGGCACATCTGTTGCGGCCTGAAAATGGTTATGATCTAGAATTCTAGTCAGACTGAAAGTTAACCCTACATTCATTTTTCATCTCCACAACCGTTTTGCATTATAAAACCATTCCATAAATAAATCTTGCTAGGGTTATCAAACAACAACATTTAATAGTTTCTCTACCCACATTATGATAACGAGGGGTTCCAAACAAAATAACTTCAAATGGATTTTTTATGACGCCAAACATTTGGGTCCCTGTACTGTATTTATTGGGTGTGTGTGCTGTTGGCATTATGGGGGTCACAGGGCCTTAGAAAGGTTGTAGTAATATATATTATAATGACTTATCTGCAAGGCTTTTATTTCATATGAAAACGTGTTTGGAAAAGAAAAGTTTGAAGTTAACAGAATATTCGACGCATTGACAAATATTATTATGTTTTGTGAATGGGCAATGAAATCAGATATTTCGAATATCACAATTCAAAATTGTACTTTGATTTCTACAAACAATATCTAATAGTTTTTTTCTTTGGCTTAAAAATAATACCTTTACCTGTATGGACACCAAAAGGATATCAAACGCATGACCACCTACCCACAAAAAAATTGGCTAAAGGCCAACATAAAAAAAATACCAGGCTGAAAAAGAACAACCAATTTTTTCACGCTTTTTCATATAACGTAGCCGACATATCCATACCTACACAAAGATAACAGAACAATAAAAAAGGTGAATTTGAATAAACTTTTTACAGTACAGCTGTCGTTTACGCCGATCGTAAAACATCGGATGGACTCGCACAAATGTGTTCGGTGTTACAGGCTTTGCCGTTTTAACGTACCGGCCTTCGGAAAATTTTTAAAAGTATTGTTTTTTTAAATAGTGTTTTATTTTTTAATAATTCCAGTCTGTTGTTGCCAACTGAAAGTCGCGAATAGGCCTTTTTATGTTTTAGAAAGGTCAAATTGTTTTTTGCCTGTGATACCCGAACAAATAAATTATTTCATACATGTTAACATTTCAATTTTATTTACAATTTATTATTAAAATTTCTTCCCTATATGTACGTAAACTATATAGGTACTCAATACTATACAGACAGACAGACACAGACTCATACACAGTACAGACAGATACAGTATTGAGTATATAGATTACATATATATACAAAATCAGCTGTTCCCTACAGCTCAGCAGCTCAGCTATTGCTGTGCTGTGTGTGTATGTGTTTGTGCTATGCTGTGTGTGTGCTGTGCTGTTGCTGTGTGTGTGTGTGTGTGTTATATAAAATTAGTATAATAATATAATAATATTAGTTAACATTTTCTTCTGTAATGTATGTGTAGAAAATAATTTGTTGGTGGTCTGATGTGCTCATAGGTGTACAAAACTTACTTATTTATGAAAAAAAAACTACTTCATACCTGTGATTCTCAAAAGGTAAGCAGGGACTACTAACAGTACTGTACTGACTTATAATAAATAATAAATAATTAAATAATTTATTGAGACTAATAAGTTTGTTACAAATAAAAATTCAAAGATAACTAGCAGACTATTATAAAACAAGACATCATGAGCATCTGCAGCCGAACTAGGTGTAAACCTGTATCTCGGCATACAGCGCCAATCCTCTCAGATATTTATAAAAATAAAAATTAAGCCAACAAGTACAATTTTGTTTCAAACCTAATGTCTTAGGGACTAATTTATTACAATAAAAATAAAAACAAAACTAACAAGGAAGAAAAAATTGTGTTGGAGAGTGTAGAAATGTGAGTAAAGTTTTTGTAAGTGTAGGTGTGTGGATGTTTAGATGTGTGAGTGAATGAATGAATGGATGTATGGGAGTTTGGAAGTGTGAGAGTGACTTAGATATATCAAAGTAAGCGGCGAAGAGTAATACAGTATGCATACGTATGGTTTCGGTTACCCTAGTTATTTGGATACAGATATAAGATTTTCTGTGTCATAAGTTAAAGTTAAAAAGTACTCTTTTACTCTATTTTTATAGTTGGTCTTATTTAGGGGATAGATATTAAGTTTAGAGTTTATTTCATTATAAACAAAAGGACCCAAGAATACAAAAAAATCTTTCGATGAATGATGTGTGTTTGGTGATCACGATGATTCCTACGTCTAAGTGTTAGTTTGGGGTCAAATATTAAATTTTTATGTTGTCTTAAGATAAGTCTTAAGTAAGAAAAGCTGTCGAATACTAAGAACTTCACAGTATTGGTATAACAAAGTTGTTGAGAAAAACCGAGGCTTAAAAGTACAGATCTTTAGGATTGCACGTTGCGCAATCTCAACAGGTTTAATAACAGTTTTAGGAGCACCTTCCCAGGATGAGATACAATAAGTTATTATCGACTGGCATAAGGCGAAGTATATTTTCTTTAGTAACAAGGGATCAACTACATGTCTCAGCTTTTTGAACACATATTATGAGCTTTCTGACCCGTGAGGTGAGTAATTTTATGTGGTCTTTGAAGCTGAGGTTACAGTCTATAATGACCCCCAGATATTTGATATTATGAACGTGTTCTATTGGTTTACAAGCGTAGTTGTTAATTTGGGAACATTGATGAGGGACTAAGCAGTAATCGTTCCTATTGTATATCGAGTGACGGATACTGAAAGTAAGGTATTTAGTTTTATCACTATTTAGAGTCAAAAGATGATTTCGAAGCTAGTTGTTCACAATATTAAACCCAGTTTGCGCTAAAAGGAAGACCTCATCCCATGAATCGGCAGATAAAAGAAGAACTGTATCGTCAGCATACGATATTAAATCACATTTTGGAATGTTGATACCTGTGAGATCATTAATATAAATGAGAAAGAGGGTTGGCCCTAAAATGCTGCCCTGGGGGATGCCGTAGGCTACCGTTAGATCAGAACTTACGTGACCACCTATTCGAACGCACTGATGCCGACCGGTAAGACAGCTCTCAAAAAGTTGTAGCTGAGTTATATTCGCATAACTCGTCAAAATGTAGGGAACTACTTACTGATTTTTTTTCGCGATTTAAAGTTTGGTCCCTTAGTAAAAGTTGTTCAAAATGATGGTCTCAATTAATACCCTAGAGTTATGGGATATCAAAAAGAACACGCTGTATATTCTGAAATGTGCTTTGATTAGGTATAGTTTTATATGTAGTATTAGTTATAATTGTTGTTTATATTATTTTGTGTATTTTTTTATATGAATGATATGAAAGAGAAAGGAGTGAATGATAGCGTGGCAGTTGACAGGGGAGAATGGAAGAAGAAAACGTGTTGCGCCGACCCCAAGTAATATGGGATTTATAAGGGCAGGAAGATGATGATTATTTTGTGTATTTTTTCTATGGGATTTCAGTTGCCTTAAAATAAAATGATTGATTGATTGATTCCCGTAGTCTGGATTTGTGCTCGGTTGATCAACAGGCTCGCTCCCTATTACATGAGGTATAAACATAACTGGCAAAATCTAGGTGTACAGCACTGCCTAAGCCTTTGGAGATTACAGGCGTGGTGTTATGGCAAAAATGCTCTATTCAATTTCAGCAACATAATTCATCATCTGCCTAGCCTTTTTCCAATTATTTTGGGGTCGGCTTCCAGTCTAACCGGATGCAGCTGAATACGAACCAGTATTTACATTAAGCGACTGCCTAGCCCCCCGCACCACACACTAGTCAGCGAGTCAGCTGTTGTACGCCTCCACGCACGGCTACGCTTACGCGTTTTCTTAGCGTTAATTATTGTCTATCTGTGTATCTTGTTTGCCTTTATTCGACACCATTGTAATTTACTAATTTTAATCAATAATTATACATGTTATACAGTCCACTTCATTTCATTTAACTCCACCACGACCTACCACCACTTTCAAATGCATGGTTTGATCGTCGTTTGAGGTCGTCGTCGTTGTCGGAGGAGCTCGTGGCTAAGTAATAACAGCCACACGGGTTGATCCAACAGGATAAGCTACGGTTGTCAGGGTTGGTCAGTGGGTGACCATCTTTACATACCGAGACTCCTCCATGCCTCGGAAAGCACGTTAAGCCGTTGGTCCCGGCTGTCATTCGTGGCTCTTTGATAGTCGTAACGGGTCGTCAGAAGCCCTAAAGTCTGACAACCAGTCTTACCAAGGGGTATCATATTACCCAGTTACTGGATTGTGGAGGTCAGATAGGCAGTTGCTCCATATAAAATACTGGTATTCAGCTGCATCCGGTTAGACTGGAAGCCGACCCCAACATAGTTGGGAAAAGGCTAGGCAGATTGATTGGTTTGATCAAGCACAACTCGTATATCACACCCACTAAACCCACATATACACTCACGAACTAATCACATACTTATGAAAACACCACTTCTTATTTTATTTTTTTCTTTATTTGTTTTGTTTTTAAATTTTACTTTATTTTATTGTTTAATAGCTGTAAAAGCTCCCTGCTGCTGTCAATTTATGTCCTTAGTTTGGCTCTCAATTCTGTGTTCGATATAAGGAGACCAGGAGACCCGTAGCACAGGTTATACTTAGTATGGGCTCCTGTCTTCCATATTCAAATTTTGTCATTTTATACTGTCTCCATTTTAATATTTGTGGGAGAAAATAAATACATTTTATTATTATTTATTATTATCGTCGTTTATCGTCACTTAAAACCTACTCAAGTTATCAGTTGATATCAAATTAGTCAACTCACATAATTAACCCATTACCCAAAACCGTTAGTACAAACATGACATCACAAGTCCAATTACCAATTTGTGGCCTTAAGTCGCACATAATAAGGTCTCACGTTAATCGCACCACTTGAGTTTTACAACGCAAATTCGAGTATAAACTGTAAATGCGACCCCAACGCGATTGCTCTGAGGTCGTATTACAATCCATTTTACGAGTACACCTAGCCGTGGTATGTAAATCTTGGAAATTAAAGTTGTCTTCAACGTTCAGATTTTGTGGAGAAACATTCTGTATTACAGATACTGGGGTGTAGAAATACCTGAGGGAACCTGTAATAAAAACATCTGCAGATGAAGCTGTAAAATTCTAGTGGCTGTTTTCAACGGAAAGGTTTTTTTATTAATATTTCTTTTGATTTGAACCATGACCTTTCAAAGGTTTCGAATAGCAACAGAGGCCTATGGATACCGGAGGCAGTACTAGAGGTGTAGTCGCAGGTTTGTGGTCATCCAAACACAGAGTTATAATGTCTCATATGCTTGTGATTATGTCGCAGCCAACTAGTTTAAATAGCCGTTTAGTTAAGGCGCTATGACGCGACAGAGACCGCGCTTACTAGTTTTTTTAATCCATGGAAACATAAAAACAGTGTTAAAAAATTCTGAAAAAAGATATATCTTATTTAAGGATCTGGCGGATAGCCAATCGCTTTTAATAACACGATTAGATTTATTTATTTAAACTTTTCGCACTAAAAATGTACGAAAGCGGACTTAATGCCTTAGGCATTCTCTACCAGTCAACCAAGGGTAGTGAAGAGATTGATGGCAGGTGCTCAGTATGAGAGGAATAATTATAAAAAGAACACTAAAAATATATCTTAATTAATTATAAATAGACTGAATACAAGTACATAAATAGGTTATACCAATAATAAAAATACATACCTACTTACTATAAAATCCTATAATATAAACATGTATATACCTATATATATACAATACATATTACATACAAATTCAAGAGAGAGAGGTGTTGAAATAACTCTACACTATTTGTTTAGAAAATAACTCTGAAATTTCCGCTTAAATGCATACCGACTGGTGGCCGTCCTGATAGCAAGAGGAAGCGCATTCCAAAGAAGAATGGACTGAATATGAAAGGAAGAAAGAACAAAGTCAGAAGTATGAGAACGACACAGTAGGAGAAGATTGTTAGAAGAACGCAGATTCCTAGCGTGTGAAGAACATAGATATTGGAAGTGAGACACAAGATGAGAAGGAGGAGTGGGAGAGTTGAGAAGGGCAAAAAGCGTGGTCAAAGCACGTAAACCTCTTCTTTGACGAATGGACATCCATTTGAGCCCAGATCTATAGCTCGACACATGGTCATATTTTCTGAGGTTGACTATGAACCGAATACAATTATTGAGCAGTCTGTCGAGCTTATTGAGTAAAACCGCATTCAAGTCAAAGTAGCATACGTCACCATAGTCGATGATAGGGAAAATCAAAGTCTGCACAAGCATAGTTTTCGTCTTAGCGGGCAAAAACTTTCTCAGACGATACAGTGACCGCAGAGTACCATTAACCCTTTGACTAACACTAGAGACCTGACGTTGCCAGCTAATTGTCGAGTCAAGATGCAAACCGAGATCTTTCACATTAGGGGTAATGGATATGACGGTACCATTGAAAATAAGAGGAGGAAGAGAGCTAAGTGTCACCCTACTCAACATGCGCGAGCTTCCAATTATAATGGCCTGACACTTTAACGGGTTTACTGACACCCCAAAACTATCAGACCACTTTCTGACAGCATCTAAGTCTCGGTTTATATTTGCTATAGCGTCCGATAAACCTTCTAACCGCGCAGCTGTATACAATTGAAGATCATCAGCATAAAGATGATACGAACACTGAAGATAGTGAGTTATAAAATTAATGAAGATGGAGAATAACAATGGAGAAAGGATACCGCCTTGTAAAACACCAGCATCCAGGTCACGCCAACTCGACGAGCTCTCATCAACGCGAACCGACTGCTGACGTCCCCGAAGATAAGAAGATAACCATTCCAGAGCTTCGGACGAAACCATAAGATGAGAGAGGATAGAAAGAAGAATATCGTGACTGACGGCATTAAAGGCATTGGAGAAATCAATGGATACCAAAACAGTAACCTTGGTATCCTCCATCGCTTCTCTAATGTCACCAGTCACTTTAAGGAGAGCGGAGGCTGTACTGTGCCCAGGCCTGAATCCAGACTGTAAAGAGTTGACTAGGTTGTTCCGGTGAACAAACCACGCAAACTGCTTGTGTACGCAGGCCTCAAGCACTTTAGACAGGAATGGAAGAATGGAAATGGGTCGATAGTGACAACTAGGGAGGGATTTGAAATTTTAGGGAGTGGGCGGACATGGGCCATATGCCACAGGGATGGGAATTGTCCACAATCAAGAGAAAAGTTGATGATATGGGTAATCGGAGGGAGAAGGTTATCAAGGATCCAAATGACCATACTACGACTGATGCCGTCATAGCCCACAGCCTTGGATTTTATGGACAGGATGATCTTTTTAATTTCGTCCAAGGTGACCGGTGAGAAGTGAAATGGTTCTATGATGGGACTAGCTACGCCAGTGATGAAATCAACCGTCTGAGACAATATTTGGGAATCCAAATGACAGGTGGTTGTGAAATGACGGTTGATATCATCAATGCCAATTGTATTAGGAAATTCCAAATGACGTGGTCTACCGATACCAAGAGTAGCAAGGAACTTCCAGATATCAGATTTACTTTGTTGGATAGAAAAAAATCCCACATTTACCCCTTTTCGTAATGTTTAATCAATCTCTTAACTAGAAAACAGACGTTTTTTTTTTTCTTATTTTTTTCTTTTTTTTTAAACGAAAAAGTAGTAAGATTGTTTAGCGCAATTCGCTGAGTTTGTCGTGATAAAATGATTAAAATAATTACTATGTTATACCTACCAAATGCGCGAGGTAACCACTCACGAGCCTACTACAGTTCAGTAGTGCTATTCTGTAAATACATCACCGTGAAAACATAAGTGAAGTGATCTTAAAGTGAGCTGTCAATAGTGTCAACCCCTAGCATTATGTGGAATGACGGCTCACTTCACGCTCACTTCACCCGAGTTATCACGGTGAGATGTTTACAGAATAGCACTACAGTACGCGATCCGGCGCTCGAGTCGCGTTCGTCGCTGTTAAGGCCCTATGGCCTTAACAGCCTAGCCATAATAATAAAAATTGTTCATAATGATCAGTACAATGACCCCTTAAGAGGATAAAGACGATTAAAACTACACCCTATATATAGTGCTGAAGGGAACTATAAGGAACTTAGTCCAAATCTGAAATCGTGAAAAAAAAACAGCTGTTCCCTACATTTTGCCGAATTATGCGAACATAAATGTTTCAGCTTTGGTCCCATAATAAAAGTTGTTTTTATCATGAGTACAATCAAGTGTATAAATATCGGAACAGATTAATACAGATGGGACACTTCGCAGTTTAGGTATGAAGCTGCAAGTACGCGGCGGGCTCATCTCACTGGGTCAATTCAGTGTGGGCTGCCGCGCACCGGCTGGCTAGCACGTTAGTTCGATACTCAATCATGCGCCGCGTCGTAAAAGAAGACAACCCTAACGAGTCAGAAGGTATAGGAGTTACGCGATAGAAAGAGAGGCAACTTATAGGTGAATAACTGTAGGTAATGAAGCGTTGTCCGACCTGAATTGCACTTTATTGTGTCGTAGCAAGAGTCGCCTTTTATTTAAATGATTTTGCAGAGTATCCCATCTGTATTAATATATGGTATCAGTCACTAATTACCAGGCAACCTAACCAATATTTCAGTGGGACCTAAACCCACCGCGCCACTCCCCTTCGGGACTTACGCAATATGGTAAGCAAAAGCACCAGGGACCAACATCACAAACTATACAGTCCAAGGTGAGTGCAGACAGGCTAAGTAAACACTTCATACAATTGAAGGCCACCTCACGAAACAGGTTCCCCGACTAACTGAACAACAGCTGCGTACAATTACAGCGGCTATAACTGGCCACGAGTCATTGAATAAACACCTCTTTGTCATGATAAGAGTCACAGGAAGTCTGCTGTGCAGGGCCTGCATGGAGGATGACGAGACAGCAGCTCATTTGCTTCTAAACTGCCCGGTGGTCGCCACATACAGGGCAAAGTACATGGGTAACTCAGGTACACTGCGAGATTTTCAGTAACACCAAGGCGTTGCTGGCCTTCCTTGAGGAGCTGGGGTGGATTGAATAATCGATTTTCACACCCGTTACGCAAAATACGCGCATTGACGTTGTATTGCGAACACCAGCCCATATTAAGAAGAAGAAGAAGAGAAGAGGAGAAGAAAAGGAAGAAGAAGAAGAGAGTGAAGAAGTTGGAGGCGCGACATAACACCAATTTCAAGTCGTTCGTGGTGCGCGTTCCGACTCACCATTGCTGACCTTCCTCAAAGAAGAGTTTTGGCCCGATAGTTGTGCTGTATCGGCGTTTCCGCGGCCAGCTACGCGACACCTCGCAGCGTAACACGACGCCGTCACTTCGTGTGTAGTAGTTTTTAAGTTTGTTAATATTTTTACGCATTAGTTTATTATTTTGTAACAATAATTTGTGTATTTATTTATGAGCCTAGTTACCTGACAATAAAAGAATTAACATTTATTATTATCATTTATCATTACATATTACCTATACGAACATCAGCACACTTATTTAGTCTGAAGAAAATTATCATCAACTTTTACCAAGAAACCCGTTGAACTGAACAGAACACTTAATTAAATCCTCATCCCATCTACTGGCTAGCTATCCACAAAAGCATGTTTATTTAAATTAAATCACTTATTCTAACTCCGAGATGGAGAGAACAACAAAGAATGGGATTATTCACTGTTCACCAAAACATGAAATTATAAACATTATTCATTCAAACTTTGTAATGAAGAGGAAGGATCCTTCAAAAGTTTTCATTAGGGAAACGACTCAGCCAATAAGGAAAGAAGTGGGTGACAAGTTATTATTAATGCAGCCGGGAAGGACACAGAGCAGCGAGGTTCAGTTGATTAATATTTGATGAAATTAGAACAAAGAAAAATGGTGTGAAAAAGTAACGAGTATGAATATGGATGGCTATGTGAGTAGAATAGGATTAAATAAACGTTGCATAGATTACGTTATCTAGTGCAAAGTGAAATGTTAATATGTATTAATAACATAGTATTAAACCCTATACATGAGGAGCTCCATCAATCTGCCTAGCCTTTTCCCAACTATGTTGGGGTCGGCTTCCAGTCTAACCGGATGCAGCTGAATACCATTATTTTACATGGAGCGACTGCCTATCTGACCTCCACAACTCAGTAACTGGGTAATACGATACCCCTTTGGTAAGACTGGTTGTCAGACTTTCGAGCTTCTGACGACCCGTAACGACTGTCAAAGATCCACGAATGACAGCCGGGACCAACGGCTTTACGTGCTTTCCGAGGCATGGAGGAGTCTCGGTATGTAAAGATCCCCCACCCATCCACCCATCCATCCACCCATCCACTGACCAACCCCGGCAAGCGTAGCTTAACCTGATGGATTGACCCGTGCGGCTGTGATTACTATTATGAGGAGCCTATACATGAGGAGCTCGTGGCTAAGTAATAACAGCTGCACGGGCCGATCCATCAGGTTAAGCTACGCTTGCCGGGGCAACCGCGTACCTACTGGAAGACTTAGCGTTGGAAGGCCTCCCAACAAGGTCCACCTTGTAGGAGGAATCTGCTGGATGCAAAAAGGTCGAAGTGGCGGTGCTTGAGGAAGGCCTATGTGCAGCAGTGGACGTCTTTCGACTGATATGATGATAATGAGGACTATGGTCAGAATAATGAAAATAAGAATGAAGGGCTCTGTGATTAGGTTTGTATCGTGTGACCATTAATAGGATGGGAGGTACCTCCACAGACAGGAGGAGGAGGAGGTACCTCCACAGATGGGAGGTACCTCCACAGAGGAGCTCGTGGCTAAGTAATAACAGCCGCACGGGTCGATCCATCAGGTTAAGCTACGCTTGCCGGGGTTGGTCCGTGGATGAGTGACCATCTTTACATACCGAGACTCCTCCGTGCCTCGGAAAGCACGTTAAGCCGTTGGTCCCGGCTGTCATTCGTGGATCTTTGACAGTCGTTACGGGTCGTCAGAAGCCCGAAAGTCAGACAATCAGTCTTACCAAGGGGTATCGTATTACCCAGTTAATGGGTTGTGGAGGTCAGATAGGCAGTCGCTCCATATAAAATAATGGTATTCAGCTGCATCCGGTTAGACTGGAAGCCGACCCCAATATAGTTGGGAAAAGGCTAGGCAGATTGAGGTACCTCCACAGGCAAGGAAATTAATTTTTAAACAAATTGACACTTTACGTCAATTTGCCGAGTTAATAACTATAACACTGTGATTTAGCACCTATTGTAACCTATGTTCACAAATAAATTAATTGAATTGAATTGAATATACAAAAAATTGAACTCGGTAGACAGTTTGCTTAAAAATTAAGTTCCCTGACTTCACAATAATTACTTAGTAATAAATACGGAGTTGCCACGGTTCTAATAATTAAGTTTGTTTTACTGAATTCCGTACTCTGTGTCCTTAATCAGTAGATTTAATTAGTGCCACTTGAGCCCTACTTAAAATAATAATTGTTCTCAACAGCTTGTCCCGGAAGTGTAAGAGAGCTTAGTTATAAAAAATAGGTTGGTATTTGAATCTCATTATTTCGAATGTTAGAAGATTACTCTTATTATTTACCTAATTAAACTTGATTGTAAGACTGAATTACCGTGATAAGGCGTTGTTATATAAAAAAAAAAACATTTATTTCAGACAAAAAAGTCCATGGGCAAGGCAAGGTTGTTAGTATCAAGAATTTTGCTTATAACTAATGTTGGTAAAAAATTAAAATGAACAAACTAAACTAAACTACACACACCGTCTACCTCTGCACAGCAGGCTCACCGGTCTCGCAACACAAATGGAGTTCAGTGAACCTACTGAGCAGAACAGTATCGGTTCTCTCGCCAATCATCCTTAGGACGCTATTCGGGCTCCCCCGTACTCGTCGCACCACCGTCGTTGTGGTGAGAGTGTTTTCAATAGTCTTCAGTCATACTGTAAAGTATTTTTGTTGGTTCGATAAAAAAGTATTCCACCATTAAATAGGTTCTCCCTCGACCCTGACATGGGTCTATCCACTGGACCTGGATTTTCATCCTGACTGGGAATAAGGTGACTACTGATTATTATTTTGGCTTAGGTCCGGTGTTAATGCCATAACTATGTTGAAATAAATTTTATCAAAGAACACCCCATAAAATATTGCTGACCATCTTTTCAATACATGGCTCATAACGGTACATTTGCAAAAGCAAAAAAACGGAACCCTTATAAGATCACTTCGTTGTCCGTCGGTCTGTCTCTGTGTCAGTCTGTCAAGGCCCTTTTTCTCAAGAACGCTTGGAGGTATCAAGTTGAAATCAATATCAAATACGTAAGTCTATAGTCGCTTGGAGCTCTAAAAAAAAAGCTTCTAAACCAACGTAATAAAAGATAAGGCCATTTAAGCTACATATTTTGATACTTGCAAGTAAATCAAGGTAAGAAGCAAGGTAAAGGAAAAAATCTGAAAATCGTTAATTTGTAATTTTATCACATACAAAAATCTTCTTTTGGGATTACTAACCAAAAGGACCAAAATTTTATAGTCCATTCAATACTATTTCTAAGCAGTCAGATCAAACTTAGCGGTCAAACATCCCCCAGACACAATTAATTGTGTCTGAGAGATGTTTGGCAGACACAAATAACTGTTTCTGGGGGATGTTTGACCGCTACGATTAATCTGGCTGCTCAGAAGTAGTATTGAAATAGTTCCCCGAGCATCATTATATAACAATTAAGACTTAAACTATAAGTCAGATGACGTAATTTTTTGCGAGCTTTAAAGCGTCTGGCGGAAAAAACTAATATTAATAATATTAACAATATATATCGCTGTCCCTCATGACGAGAATCTCGTGAAAGCTGAGAAAGATAAAAAAAACAAGTATCTTGACTTAGCACACGAGGTTGTCGACATGTGGGACGTGGATTCTGCAATCATTGTACCGATAATCGTTACGGTTAATGGCCTAATAGCGGAGAGCCTCGACCAACACCTCGGGAGGCTCTCATTGCACGGCTGGGTCAAGGGCTTGATTCAGAAAGCAGTACTCCTGGACACGGCACGCATAGTGAGGAGGTTCCTCTCTCTAGAGACCTGACCACCGATAGCTTGGACGCTGTTCCCGATACCGGTGGGCTACTATTTTTATATTTTTAAATGTTTTATGTTTTTATAAAAATATTTTAAAATGTTATAAATGTTAAATGAAATAAAATTTGACAATATTCTGTAAAATATACATAAAAATCAGCAGCCAGACTTTTACGTAACTTTAGTACCTGATACCTGAAAATTGGCCGTCGGCCTAAGCTAGCAGGTACGAGTATGCGTACATTCAAAGTACATACTAACACTACTCTATCCCATACATTTTGTTAATCAGAAAATAAGTAAGGTCTTGCGGCTGTGGGATCTTCAACTATTTGTATAATTGGCTTGAGACATACCGCCAGTCTCTATAGCTCTCTATTATCTTGATAGTTGAATTATCAAACAATCGGTGTCTCAAATTACACGTTTACCTCATTAATTCAAGCTGCAGGCGCACTATAATTGTTACATCAAGCATGTGCCTGAAGCATTATGTTGGGTTTGCATAACAACTCACAGCTGTCATGATAGTACAGTCAGCGTCATTAACATCGGGACGAACAGACTGTTCAAATTGATCTACAAAATTATGAAAATTAAATATTAACTCAATAACACAAGGAATGTTTCAGAATGATGACAGTACACGACAACTGTCATTCTGACAGGAACTTTATCCAATTGAGATAAAGATTAATTTTCTTAGTTGTTTAGATCATTTTGAACAGTCTATTCGTCCCGATATTTTTGACGCTGCCTGCACATACAAGCTATCACTGTCAGGTGACAGGCTTCGGAGTGATTGGTGCAGGCTTGGATTTTTTTTTTAAATATATAAACACACGATTGTTCTCATGATAACAAACAACTTTTACTATGGGGCCAAATCTGAAATCGCGAAAACAAAATCTGCTGTTCCCTATGTTGTGATCAGAAGGTATAGTGATTGTCATTTTATTGGTAAAATCGTAAATCGTTCCTTATATTTCATATCCTTGTTTCTACAATTAGCAGCTAAGCGCACATACATTATAAATATTGACTGACCAATAGGAGTACATTGATTTTCAAAACTTGAAGCAACCTGAGACAATGATCTATGATGAACGGGCATTTTGACGAGCTATCGTCGGTAGGGACAGCTGATTTTTTTTTTCGCGATTTCAGGTTTGGTCCCTTGTTGTTCATAATGTTGACTACAATGACAGTGTTTAAAATTACATCCTGTATACATAGGTAGCTACCTCACGTGTACGTAGGTAGATATATTTTTGTATTCAAATAAATATGTGAGGGGTAAAGACACTCACCAATACCACAGATTAGTACAGATGGGACACACCGCAGTTTAGGTATAAAGCTACAAGTACGCGGCGGGCTCATCTCACTGGGTCAATTCAGTGTGGGCTGCCGCGCACCGGCCGGCTCGCACGTTATTTCGATACTCACTCACGCGCCGCGTCGTAAAAGAAGACAACCCTAACGTGTCAGAAGGTATAAAAGTTACGCGATAGAAAGAGAGGCAACTTATAGGTGAATATGACTGTAGGTAATAAGGTGTTGTGCGAGCTGAATTGCACTTTATTGTGTCGCAAGAGTCGCTTTTAATTTAAATAATTTTGCTTAGTGTCCCATCTGTATTAATCTGTGTCAATACTGCGTTCAATCGCAGCATATAAAAACAACAACATACGAGAAAAACGTGCTATCTCGAAAAAAGCAATTTTACAGGAAACGCTATGTATACTTTAAAAAAATATGACAATTAGGTACCTAAATTAATATGCTTTCACGTTATAATATATCTATCAAACTTTTAAAAAATACACAAAAAGATTCTACAATCGAATATAAATTACCGATTAATAACAAAAAACACATATTCCGAAACGTCGCGTTTTTCTAGCAAAGAGGCGATATACACAATCAACAACATTTATGCTTAGGAACAATATTCATTTAATTATAGCTGTTAACGAAAAGTAGATTTTTGCTTAAATCACCAGTTTTTTCAATACTTAAAAGATTAATGTCCAAAGCTATTTGTTTCTCCTGCACTGTATTTTACGCAGTACTATAGTACGGTAGAGTATATCTTTTAGACAACACAATTCCTCTTCCTCCGTTCAAAGGGAATTAAAGAAAATCCTTCAATTCGAGAAAATGGCTGCAAACTGAAAGAAAATGCTGGAAATAGAGTGAGCAGGCTGCGGTAGTACGTTTGTGGTTCCGTAGCGTAGAATTAAAAGAAAACATTGCTGTACCACAAACCCTAAAAGTCTTACTCTTTCCAACTATTTATTTTACATTTATCATAAACACGCCTATGAAGTTTTGTATTTATTGACTGGCATAGATGAAAAAATGCAATACTTCATGAACATTATAGTTAAATAAATGGTAGGAAATATTATAGACACACATGTCCATGGCATGGCATGTACATGTCTTTTACATTTTGTGGCTGCGTCTAGTCGATACAAAAAGACGCAGAGTTGTCGTTTGCATTTGCGTCTTTTCGCTGCGAATAGACGCAGAGCTTGCGTTTGCAGTCGTTACGAAAAGCGTTGTGCAGGAAGCGATCATTTTCTTCGAGTACTAGAGAGAGACAGTCGTCTTGTTCACCTTGTGAGTGAATATGGAGCCTCTAGTTGCACTTGCCTTGTTGCTTATCATGCGAAGTCTGACGTTGACCTGTCGCAGGCGACAGTTGTCGGGTGTTCGCGTGCACAGTGCGTCTTGTGGCTGCGACAAGTGCGTGCGACTTCTGCTTATCGTTGCGACTCTGCAAGTCGACGCCAAGTGTGCGGAGCTTTGAACAAAGTATATGAAAATGATATTGTCGGCCGCAGCCTGTCGTTGCGTCTTAGTCGCCGAGCTGTCGCAGTCGTATGTTGCATAGTGGGCGCCTTGTCTAAAGGTTATTGGAAACGACATAGGTACCTACTTTTTTAAAACTTTGTAGTGTAGACTCCTCCTCTCAGATCAACGAAAAAAGGAAGATGGAGCGCCGCGAACATCAAAAGTGAAGCCACAAAACCGTGCTTTTGCAAGTATACACGCTCACGCACATACATGCAACTAAAACCACGCTCACTGCTCTTAGTACGTGACGAGTCGTCGTCTAGTTAACATAGTTTGAAAAAATGTAATTATGCCTTCCTGTGTAATGAAAACTAGTAAAAACAATAGCAAATCACATAAAAAGTCTCACGGAATCACTTTTTACTTGTACAAATAACATCGTTTTTTACTACTTACTTATTAGTTTTAAGTTACTGGGAACAAAAAACCTCAACGAATGAACACAGTGACAAAGTGCGAGGGTTGCCATGGTACAATTTAAACTTTCCCCTTAAGATTAAACAAAATTAAATATGATATCTTACCCGTGCAACATTATTCCCCAAATTATAGGGAAACAATTTAACAAATAGTAACCCATCGATACACATAGATAAAAATTTGACTTCAAATTTGATGTTCGCGGTGCTCCATCTTCCTTCTTTTGTTGATCTGAGCTTCTTCCTAAACATCACAAATAGTTCAGTTTACATCCTACATCCTACTGACTTTCTAGAATGTCATCTAGATCAAATGCTCATGTCGAGTTGTAAGTATCATCGGCACGAATGCTCATTAAGAGGAAATGTTCAAGTGTATTAACGCCTTTACATTATTCTATTAAAAAAGTTCTGTCGAACTAGATTACCAGACATAGCAAAAAGCAATCTTTAAATATCCTGTTATTTTTGAACAACTAGAAGTTTCAAAGAGACCTTTACAAATCCAAAGTAACCTATTGCATAGGATCTGTACAGTTTATCTGCCATTATGCTAACAAGGTGGTAGATTCCAAACTGTGAAACTAGATTTACAAGGCTTCAACTGAGAGCGCCGAATATCCGCCAACTACGGCCTTGAATAATTCAATAGATGTATTACAGGACACCAGGGTACCACCATAGGAGAGGCGGCGGCGGCGGCGATCGCGGGTAAATTTAAGTCGCAGAAGGGACGCAAATTATTTTGGCGAAAATTTTTTAAATAAAGTCTTTAATTACCCACACGATAAATAGTCACTGGTATTCAGCTGCATTCAGTTAGACTGGAAGAACACCCCAACATAGTTGGGATAAGGCTAGGCTATAGAAATATAAAAAAAAAGAGGAGAAGTGGCAAGGGGGCGTGTCGGTGATCATAATGATCATGTCACAGGCAAATGGCCATTTCTGCGAACTAGTGCGCTTTCGGCCGCGATCGTGACAACATATTATAAGAAAACCTTCTTTCTTATAGGTATCTCTATGGGCTAGGCAGATTGATAATTACTAGACATAAAACTCGAAAATGACCTAGAAATCTGGTAAGGGGACGAACAACAAAGATTACGTTCATGATTTTGATCAGAATGTTGCTGACATTGAAAAGACGGGAGGGAGCGTCTTTACGGGGGCGACGTTTTGTCTCATTGCAGGTATAATTAACCACACAGCAGTGGTAAACTTTCACTACGAAAATCACCCTTACTGCTAGGATATAAAGCCGCAGTGAATACCAAATTGTTGCATGCGGTTTACTGTAACAGCACGTTATAAAACGCTACCGCTCATGCACAGCATTACTCCCTAACCATTCGCCGTCAAGACATCGGCTCGAGAATCCCTTTTCTGTATACTTACGAGGCCTCATTGGTAGCCCTGGTCCGATGCGGCCATTATTTACCCATTTCTTACGATACATGCAATAGGGTTGGGTGTTAGGGTGAATTTTCCCATGACTACGTTCGATTTTATGATACAACTATCATAGAGAAAGGGATATGAATTCGGGTTTAGATCTAGGGTGAGTTTCTTGTAAATGTCAGGATGGTTTTGAAGATTTTGATTCTTTTGTTGCCGAAAATCAAGTCTGGCTCTGGGCTGCTGTGACTGTGACATTAATAAACCAAACACAATCGCTAAAATGAATTTTCACACACATTTACCGGGGTAGGTAGATGGTATAAAGGGGGTTATCAGGTGTTCAAAAGTATACCTGAGGGCCTAGACAAAGTAACTTTCAATTAGCGATGACGCTGGTAGAAAAGTCAAAAAATGTATGGGGTTGACATAAGCTACCGAAATGTCACGTGATCATGTCAATGTCACTTTGAAGCTGTAGCGATTGTAGAAATAGAATTGCTCCGAAGCGAATGCCATTTGTCCAGGCCCTCTGAGCGCCTAGACAAAGTAACTTTCAATTAGCGATGACGCTGGTAGAAAAGTCAAAAAATGTATGGGGTTGACATAAGCTACCGAAATGTCACGTGATCATGTCAATGTCACTTTGAAGCTGTAGCGATTGTAGAAATAGAATTGCTCCGAAGCGAATGCCATTTGTCCAGGCCCTCTGAGCGCCTAGACAAAGTAACTTTCAATTAGCGATGACGCTGGTAGAAAAGTCAAAAAATGTATGGGGTTGACATAAGCTACCGAAATATCACGTGATCATGTCAATGTCACTTTGAAGCTGTAGCGATTGTAGAAATAGAATTGCTCCGAAGCGAATGCCATTTGTCCAGGCCCTCTGAGCACCTAGACAAAGTAACTTTCAATTAGCGATGACGCTGGTAGAAAAGTCAAAAAATGTATGGGGTTGACATAAGCTACCGAAATGTCACGTGATCATGTCAATGTCACTTTGAAGCTGTAGCGATTGTAGAAATAGAATCGCTCCGAAGCGAATGCCATTTGTCCAGGCCCTCTGAGCGCCTAGACAAAGTAACTTTCAATTAGCGATGACGCTGGTAGAAAAGTCAAAAAATGTATGGGGTTGACATAAGCTACCGAAATATCACGTGATCATGTCAATGTCACTTTGAAGCTGTAGCGATTGTAGAAGTAGAATCGCTCCGAAGCGAATGCCATTTGTCCAGGCCCTCTGATTAGCGACAATTAAGTGACAACGTTGAATGTTGCAACCTTTTTCTTCGTTTTTGTTTCAACTAGATTTATAGTGTTTTTTTTATGAGCAAAGAAATATTGGTCTACCAAATAATGGTTTCAGCTAAGTGCAAAGAGATTTATTTTTATTGTTTCAACGAGAGTACGATTTCTAGTACCTAATGCCACACATTTAGCGTTAATGACTGGCATTTAGCACCATACTACGTAAAATATAGAATAATATATTCCTAATTTTATCATCCATAATTTTGGTCAACCAAACCTTAAAGACAAAATGGCAGGTGCATTTATACTGATGATATATTATACTTTTAGCGCTAATGGAACCCCATGAAGAATTATTATTGTAATATCTGGACTAAACTCAGCCAAGTGGAATGATCTTAAGAAGAGGTCGACGTAACTGAAGGTTTTTTGTTTAATCTTAGGCGGACTGTACACCTACAATAATATTGTGCAATATCTCGAATGGAGAACGTGCACCATAATAGGGATGATGGTTGGGTAAAAAAAATAAGAGAAATTCTATTTAGTCCGTCAGTCAGATAATAGAAAAATATTAGACATGTATTTTTTGCTTTATTAATAAAAAAATACTTAGTTAAAACGCATTAAAGTTGGGGAGTCGGGGCTCGCTACGTCACTAAAACTACGTATAAAATCTAGCAAGGAGTGACGTCGTGCCACATTTTAACTCAATGTACTGCCGTAATCTTTTGATCACGTAAAAAAAGAAAAGAAATACGTGTCCAATATAATTTTTTTTATATTGTAAATGTCGGACAAAAATACTTTTAGTCATCATCACTATTTAATGAGCAATTATATAATATCAACAATTTCTCATTATAATTTGTAACAAGTGCATTACTGAAATGCATAACCTAAAGTATTATTTTTTACAAAATATTTCAATTGTAAGTCACGTAAATTAGAACTTAATTTCAAACGTAACTTTGCGCTGATAGGTGATCAGCGCAAAGTGATGTCACTCCTTGACCCGAGTTTCAAATAATATTGCAATGTGTAGGATCCCTTGAAATATTTTACTATTCCTACTATAGGCAAGTCTTGCTGTCAAAAATCATTGAAGCTCAATGTTATTGTGTGAAAATAATTATTCTGAGTGCAAGGAGTGATTAAATTATAATATAACTAGCTTTTGCCCGCGGCTTCGCCCGCGCGTATGTCGACAATTATCCCACAGGAACCTACTACCGAGATAAAAAAGTATCCTATGTATTAATAAAGCTTATAAACTATCTGTGTGCCAAATTCCATCCAAATCCTTTCAGCCGTTTTTGTGTGATTGAGTAACAAATATCCAAACATACAAACTTTCACATTTATTTTGCCTGCCATTTAGTAGGAAGTAGAGTTGTGCAATAAAAATATTGTGTAAACTTGTTGTAGGTGTAGAGGCCGCCTAAGGGCTGATGTGGGTCTCCCTTAAAGAAAGGCCGCTAAAGGAAAAGTGTTCACTTTAAAAAGTAAAGGGTCCCGGAAATAATAAAGTTCGCTTTTTGTGTGAGATGACAGTAACTTGGGCACATAATCTGGAGAGAATTGAGGAAAAACTTATGTTCTTAGTATAGGGAGAACGCGTTATGAAGCGAGCTGTTTATTTTAGCCTGACGGTCAAGTTTCAAGGTCATTTGCCTACGTTTTTTAACGAAATATTATGTAGATTTCAGGAGAGCTCGTGGCTAAGAATTTATTTATTTATTTAGGATCTGCAACAAAGGCTGTACAGACGCCAGCACATCAAGCCACCCGAAACTGTCAAATTTTTCCAATCAACCTTGAACCTAATGCTTTAGCGATAAAGATGAAAATCTGTTAAAGAAATTTGACAGATTGTAGTAGCTTGATGTGCTGGCGTCTGGACACAAACACAAGAAATAAGTAATAACGACTAAAGTTTCACGTAGGTGTACTCCTTCACTTACAGGAGACCACAGCATGCATAATAGGATTTATAACTAAGCTAACAAAGTTGTAGTAGCATTTCAAATATTAAAATCAAAATCAAAACACATCATAAAACTGCAAAAATAGAATTAAACAAAATTAAATAAAATAAAAAAAAGTATAAATTAAAAGATTAAAATTAAAATAAAAAATAACGTTAAAATAAGATTAAAATTAAAACAATTAACAATTAATTCACAGATGTCAAAATTGGTGGTCTTGGATAAAAAGTCGGCACGGAATTAACGGCCGTTTAGGTCAATTCATTAGGTTAAGCTAAGCTTGCCGTCGTTGGTCCGTGGATTGGTGACCATATTTACATACCGAGATTTCTCCATGCCTCGGAAAGCACGTTAAGCCGTTGGTCGGGACCAACGGCTTAACGTGTTTTCCGAGGCACCCAGACCCCTCGCTCTGGGTATGTTAAGATGGTCACCTATCCAAGGACTGACCGCGGCAAGCGTAGCTTTACCTGATTGATCGAGCTATGCGGCTGTTACTACTTAGCCATGAGCCCCTTTAAATTAAACACTATTCGACTTTAATATTTCTTGTCCCTACTATCCCAACATTTTATAACTGCCATAACGAAAGGTACCTACTTGAGAAATACCGACTATTTTATTAGGGTTTTTTACCTTATGCGTCCCAAAAATGTCATTGTTAGCCAAATCTATAAAAATCTTATATTTCAGAGATTTAGTTCCTGTCAGAAGTAGCATTTTGACCCTGAATATATTTCACTTATGATACCGAGTATATATTGGCTAAGGATAATCGCCAGTACCTACTTAGAATGTTGAAGTCTGGATATGTAAAGTTTTTGGAGAAGTAGAGTTTTTGTTTCTTACTCACTTTAGCAACAAGTATGTAACTTATTGGTATTCAGCTGCCTCCGGTTAGACTGGAAGCCGACCCCAACATACTTGAGAAAAGTCTAGGCAGATTGACTAACTTTAGCATTAAATATGTGTTTTTGGTTATTTTTATTATAGTAAATATTGTTTTAATACAATACAACTGAACCAGCTTACTTTATAATAATCATCGTCGACCTTTCTGGTTATATATGGAGCAGGAAACATCAGGCGTGGGGGAATTTATATACAACTAGCTGACCCGTCAGACGTTGCTCTGTCTTAGCTATGAATATTCTAATGTAAACGCGCGAAGTTCCCGAAGGTGCAAGCTGAGAACATTTTTAATTGTGTAGAAAAACTTAATTTATATTTTAAGTCGTAAAAATCGTAGTTCAATACTACGATTTTTTGCTCAAAAGTGAAATACCGAAATCAATTTAAAGTAAAAATATGAAAAAGATTAATTGAAGCCAATTAATTTGAAAAAAAAAAAAATGTTTTTCAGTATGAATAAGCTTTGGCTATAAGAGTAGGGGAAGACCAAAGAAACGATGGATGGACTGTGTGAAAGATAATATGGCTAGAAAGGGAGTGACTACCGAGATGACGACGAATAGAGAAGTATGGAAGAAATGGACATATTGCGCTGATCCCAAATAAATTGGGATATGGCATAGGTTATTATTATATTACTTGTATCAAATCTCCACATATTTAGTACAGTAGTGTTAGTAAATTGACTCTCTAACAATAAACTGCATGAAAGTTTCTTTCATACAAACCTTGTCCTGACAATTACAAATGCAACAGAAAAGAATTAGCCAAATGGGTGTACGTACATTCAGCTATTGATTTTTATTTTAGAATACTACATTTTGACCCGCCAGACGTCCTGTTAAAATTTCAATAAATCGAACGGCAGGAAAACAAATGAACAACTGATTATAAAATTAATTTGAATTTTAAATCCTAAATAGAATGAAAGATTCCCGACAGACATTGCCCTGCCCAAATTTCATGTATGAGAAAATGAATTTTCTTCATATTTTTTTTTTTGCTATTCGGGACGGAAACAAATACAACAAATCAAAAACCATGAAAATCGGTCCAACCGTTCTCGCGTTATAAGTGTTCGAACAAACCGGACTTTGTTTGATATGTATATTAAGATGTAGGTATTAAGCCACAGAAAAGATATCTCTTTATCTGTTCTGTGTATTAAGCCATCTATTATGATCTCAAGTTTCAAGTATCTAAAGTGTTTGTTTTTGCTTTTTAATACAGAGCCATCTAGTATAGTTTTTAGCAAGCTAATAATATTGCTATTGCTATAAATATAGGTAATACTTACTCTTCACTTGAAACTGACGGCTTATCGCTTTTTCGTTATGTCAGAATTTCTGCCAGTTTACCACAAACCGCGTTGAGGCGAGTAGTGCTGCCAACTAGCGCCACCATTGAGAAAAAAAATCATAAGTCTGGAGACATGGCACATTTTGAAATTTTCTATGCTCACATTTTTAATCAGATGAGGTAGGTCAGATAACGTTAAAAAAAATTCTACCTCATCTGACTAAGAACGTGAGCATTGGAAATTTTAAAATGTTCCATAACTCCAGAATTACAAAATTTTGGTGGCGCTGGGTATCTCCAGAGTTATGGTTTTTTTTTATGGTGGCGCTAGTTGTCAGTACTACTCGCCTTAAACAACTTTGTTCCAATACAGTATTTAGTTGCCAAAATTCCTTGACGAATTGTTAATTTACTTTTCATATAGTTCTCTATAACAGTCAATTCATTTTTGTGTTTAATTTAACGCCCAAGGTCACTAAAACATATCCAGCTCTCTATAATCTAAGCCTCTACAAACATTGTACTACCAAAAAAGGCACAGAGTACATGGCAAGGTCCCCTTCCATATACAAACAATTACATTAAGTGTTTGGATCTCTGCCAACACCACTATTAATGTTACCAGATTTATATTACGATAATCTTACTAGTTAATTACCCAAGGATACTTATGCTTCATTGAGGAAGACTGCTATTTTCCAACATAATGAGTGTTCTGATCAATTTAGTTCAAGGTTAAGAAACTTTGGCGCGTTGGAAACTTTTTGACGGCAATGTAGGTCACACCTTGTACAGTCAAGGAACTTGATTGTAGAGTAGATTGACAAACTACGTCAATTTGCCGTGTCATAGCCATAGGTATCATACGGTTGACAAAGAATGACAGTTGTGATTTGAATTTATTGCTTATCAATCAAGTTCCCTGAGTTTATAAAAATGGTTTTCTTGTCACATTCCATCCAAAACTCAAGGGCTGGGCAATTTTATTTTATTTATTTTATTTTTATTTTATTTATTTGGGACAAAAAACAGTTATACATTACAGCATTAACAAAGTAGTTATTATACAGTCGAAAAAAACGTATAACCCACACTATTGTCCACGAAATAACATTGAAGTATGACAACGAACGCATGCTAAATAAGAAAATAATAAAAAGTACATATTTATAAGAAATAACACTATAATTATACCGAAGAATCGAAGAAAGCGGATGACAAAAGCAACCGTCTTATTGGCGACTTGCAAGAGATTGTGAAACCAGTCTTTTAAATTTAGATTGCGGCAGCGCGAAAATATCAAAACCAATGAATTGTGAGTTATAGGTTTCTAAAAGTCGGCGGACAGGGGCTCGCACCCCAGCCTTCGTTCTGCATCGCGCAGTGTAGAATAGTTGAGGTACGCGCACCTCTCGCCGAACAACAGTTCTAGGTACTACGTAACACAATCCATTTGTGAGCTCAGTACAATTAAATTTGTTATTGCATATACCGTACAGCATCATAACCATGATCAATGACGGCAATTGTGTATCAATATCCATATCTTCTCTTCCACAGATAAGAAATTATTTTACTTGCTTTTAGTATGTGGTATGTAGCCGTGTGTAGCCTACACACAAATAATAAAGCTATACATCAGCATTTCATAGGATTTCCGTAGAAAGATATGTCAGCTTACGTAGCCGTGTGTATATCGAATGTACTAAATGAGAGCCGGACCCAGCCCGTTGGCCAGGATCCGCCTGACCGCCAATCTTTTTACACTTGAAAGCCACTTCGACTACTTTTTGCATACATATGTCATAAGTTCATATCTTCATAAGTGTGAAAAATAAATAAAAGAAAGAAACAGTATCTGCGCAAATAAAAATAATGCAAATTATAAAAATGTTACAAATTAATACCGCAGCCAAAAGCTGAGTATTCGTAAGAAAAATTATAACAAAGTTTTAAAATCTTTACTTATGTATAATATAATCGTCTGTACATTAAAGGTTTTTGCAAAAAATTATGGAAGACGTAAGAAATAAGTAACACAAAGTATAAAATAAATAAATTTTTGAAATTTTGGTCCGTTTGTCGGTTGTTTGTGCCCGCGTCACGAAAAAGCTACACATTGAATTCAAAATCAAATTACTGAAAGAAAAGAAACTTTATTGTCAGTAATATTTAGCGTTTATTTCATCAATATCGATAACAGAACCAAAATATATAAACTTTTTTTTTACCTCATATCGCCATTTTTTTTTACTATCCTGAACCAATCGTTTTGAAATTAGACAGCTATGTAACCTGGGACCATGAGAAGGTCGTAGGCCGTTTCAACCTGATTATTTGTATATAAAAACAGCTAGTTCAAAATAAACGAAAACCTACTAAGACGAAAACCGATGAGTACGCAGTCTGCATTTTTAGGGTTCCGTACCTGAAAAGGAAAGAAAGGGAACTGTTATACTTCGTTGTCGATGTCTCTGTCTGTCTGTCAATCTCTCATGATCCTTTTTCTCAAGAACGCGTGGAGGTATCAAATTGAAATACGTAAGTCTGTGGTCCCTTAAAGTTAAAAAAAAAATTAAGCTTCTAAGTCAGCGCAATAAAAAAATTCGGCCATTTACTCGCAAGTAAATCAAAACTTAAGGGTACTTCCCGTTAACCTAGAATAATGAAATTTGGCAAGAAGCAAGGTCTCACAGCACAAGTAAAGGAAAAAGCCCAAAAATTATTAATTTGTAATTTTATCACATATATTTTTTTTTGGGATTACAACGTTAAGTTTTTTTTTGGGATAATTTGTTTTCAACTACGGAACTCTTTATTGTGCGTGGTCCGACACGCACTTGGCCGTTTTTTTTTTTTTTTGCTTACAGGAGTTACATCAGGGCTACATGTTAAAATTCTAATAACCTAATAAAACGTACAAAACTAAGGGCTTACTTGACAAATTCTAGGTATCGATAATGTCACAAAGTCTTGCCACAGGAGCAACGAATAGGAGTTCCAGCGCGACAGAGATTGATTATAAGTCGTTAGTAATTGCGTTAGCCGTGGAGATACGAGTATATGAATATTTCATTGATGGGACTTGTGGTTCTCGATGAATAAATGTATGTATGGTAAGTTGGCTTATCAAATATAGAATGAAACTTAGGATGCAGAGTCTATTTCTATTCAGGGACCATTTTGGTTACCCATTCAAAAGGCTTTCGATAATACGATGTAGGTAACCCTTTTGAATGGCTTTAAGAAACCATTTTGATTATCCATGTGTTCGATAGGGTTTCTTTTAAGCAGTTAAACAAAAGCTTATACGATAATGGGTAACCCTTTTGAACGGCTTAAATTAAGCGGTTCAAAAGGGTTTCACTTCAACTCTCTTAAAAACGATAACAGCGTAACATTCCGACTCGTAGCAATGTAATATGATCTCTCGATGATGAGCATACGTTGCAAATTGCTGATATGGCAACACGAACAAAAAACTTATTATCCCCTCACACGAGCGCGGTGTGAATCTCATTTTACCTAAAATTGTACGTGGTATGAGTTCTATACCAAGAAAATATTTTTTTATTATTACTTAATAGTGATGGAACAACGTTAATAATAAAAACAAAACACATGATAAAGGTAACCTCATAAACGGCTTACCCCTTCGAAAGACTTAACTCTTAACCGGGGTTGTACGGTCCCTGATATACTTTACTGACGGTACTGAGTGTGTCAGAAAGGTGCGATCAAATTTAAGGGTGTGGTATAGACCATCAAACTGAACAACTTTCTCCATGGGACCAACATCGTTGTTTAGATTAAGGTAATTAACTATGGACCTGTGTCGCCTGAAGTGAATGGTTTATTTATTTGTTTTTTTCCGGAAGGTTTATCTGTACAGATAGCTAAAGAGAAGCTCGTGGCTAAGTAATAGCAGCCGCACGGGTCGATCCATCAGGTTAAGCTACGCTTGCTGGGGTCGGTCCGTGGATGGGTGACCATCTTTACATTTATTTATTTATTTAAAATTACGTAACTAACACCTACATACCGAGACTCCTCCATGCCTCGGAAAGAACGTTAAGCCGGTGGTCCCGGCTGTAATTCGTGGATCTCTAACAGTCGTTACGGGTCGTCAGAAGCCCGAAAGTCTGACAACCAGTCTTACCAAGGGCTATCGTATTACCCAGTCACTGGATTGTGGAGGTCATATAGGCAGTCGCTCCATATAAAATACTTGTATTCAGCTGCATCCGGTTAGACTGGAAGCCGACCCCAACATAGTTGGGAAATGGCTAGCCAGATTGACCTTATCGAATCAGGGAATCAGCGTTTTTAGTAAATTTGGAAGTTTCAAATTCCTAACTTATTTAGTTACTGCTCGTACAAAATTGATCTTAAACTAACAACTTTTGTGGCTATTCTTAATTTTTGAAGTATAGAAAAAAAAATATAATATTCGAACTCTACTCGATTAGTTTCAGACAATGACAAGGCATGCCAGTGTAAGAAATTATTTTAAAATTAAAAGTTTATTGTATGGGGACCCCCTTAATTTTTAATGTTATACTTATTTTTATTATTTTTTGCGGCAATAGATATACGCAATGGGTGCAAATTTCAACTTTCACCTATTACGGTTCATGAGATCCAGCCCGCTGACAGACGGACGGGCAGCAAAGGCTTAGCTTAGGGTTCCGTTTGGCACCCTTTGGTACGGTACCCTAAAAAGCATGTGAACTGCTTGTCGCTGAGCGACCGGTAACTGTGGCAGGTGGCTCGTTTGAGCCCAGCCTTAGACGCAATAAATTAATATTCTAGAAAATAATTCTACTACAACATGAATAAATCATTCACCACAAGCAGCATTCAAGCACGGGTACAATCTCCGCCTCCATAAATGCGGAACTTCCGCAATTAATCGCCCCTCCTCCGCCTCCGCGCGCCTCCGCAAGGTCAACGGGATTTATAACGGATGTTTGTTTAAGTCTGCGTGCGACGCTACGCGACTGCGCATGCGCGAGCGAGACGCACCGAAATGTGGTGGGGAGTGCGGGGAGCGGGTGGGAGGAGACGTCACGTGACCTCAATGTGTACTCGGCTCGCTCGACATCGCGTCGTGTTGATAAGTCGCGTGAATTTGTTACGTTATTAGCTGATATACTTGCATAAATCGCGTTATGAAGCCAAAATCAAGTGATATTTGGCAGTATTTTGTACAAATAGGTAAAGATCATGCAAAATGCAAAACTTGTTGTAAAAATTATTCAAGAAAAGGCCGGACTACATCATCGTTGAAGGGGCATTTGAAATCTATGCATAAAGAAAAGTATGAAGAATTTTGTAAAATGGAAGAACAACGAGAAATAGCAAAAGCAAATCAGATACCATCAACAGCGACACCATTACTACAAGCAGAACAACAGGGGACCAAAGAAGAATCAATAAAAATAAAACAACTGTGGAATACATCACATAGTAAAGCAAAAAAAATGGATGACTTTATTGGAGAAATGATTGCATTACAGAATCTGCCATTTAATTTTGTTGAAGGCATTGGTTTTCGTCGTGTTATGCAAACGGCATTGCCAAATTACCAGTTAAGAGAGAGCAAATTTTTTACTGACCATATTTGTGACAAAATATATACGGAAGTGGCAACAAAAATCAGACAAATGCTCAAACAATTTCCTAAACTATCATTCACCACCGATATATGGTCGGAGCCATGTGCTAATGCGTCGCTTTTGACTTTAACGGCACACGGGATTACTGAAGACTTCACTAGAATTCAGATTGTTTTAGAATGCTGCTCATCCTATGACCGTCATATCGGCGACATAATTTGGGACCATTTCAATATGATGCTGCTGGGGTGGGACATCGATATTGAGCAATTACATTGCTTTATTCATGATGGCGGCTCGAATATGGCGAGAGCAATGCATATGGCCAATATACCTGATGTCAATTGCACAGTCCGCCAATTACAACTGTGTGTTCGTTCTGCTCTCGAAAACCATGAAGTAAAGGACTTAATTGCAAAATGCAAGAGGATATCGGGGCATTTTATACACTCTCAAATAGCTCATGATGAACTGATTAAAATTCAAACGCAGCAACTAAATCAACCTGCACTTCATGTGATTCAGGACTGCGGTGCTAGGTACGTTTTTATTTATTTATAATCAAATATCCAAAAAATAATATTTTAAAAATTAATTAATTTAGAATTTATATTCATCTCTTAACTGTGTGTGTGATATTTTATAGAGCGGTCATGTATCTGATCAAAATTGTTTTATTACAATACTTTAATTGTATCTTTAATTTTAGATGGAGCAGCACTTTTCTTATGATCGAGCGACTGTTGAGGATCAAAGACTCTATTTGCCAGTATACCTGCAACCACAGTATTCCACAAATTTCCCCAGAAGAATGGATGTGTCTGAGCAAAATAGAAGCAATAATAAACCCTTTCGAAGAAATTATAAGGAATCTAAGCGATACAAAAACTTGTATATCATCAGTGATCCCATTGATACACGGACTGAAGCATACTTTGTATATAGAAAGAGACAAATCTGACACAAATCTGGATTTTAAAAACATGATAAAAAAAATAATTGAAGACATCAATTCGAAATTCTGTGACCTCCAAAGTAATACACTGTATTCGCTTGCGACCTATCTAGATCCTAGGTATAAGTTAAAGTTTTTTAATGAAATAATTAAGGAACAAGTTCTCTTTGAACTGTTACGCTTGTTAACGGTGCATGACTCAGGTCCTGCTGTAGTTGCATGTGGAGTTAATGATGGCGGAACTTCAGCTCCTAAAAGATCTAAAACTGAATCGAATTCAAAGGGCGATGAACCAAGCACAAGCTCTCAGGTTTTTCTACCAACGCAAAGTGTAAATTCAAATCTGAAGGACCTGCTGAAAAGCAGCAGTGATGATGAAGACGAAGTGGAATATGACACCACTGTTACATATAGCAACCTCATGAAATGGAAAGTTTTAATAAATGACTATAATAAAGAAAATCGCCTCCAACTAAACGAAGACCCTTTAATGTGGTGGAGATATAACACGAAATTTAAAGTTTTTGCTCCAATCGTGCGCGCTTATTTATCACCGCCGCCAGGTTCAGTATCAAGTGAGCAACTGTTAAGTGGAGCCGGTTTAAATTATGAGTCACATAAAAATCTAGAAGGTGACAAAACCGCAAAACTGTTGTTTGTAAAATATAATTTGCCTCTTCTAAATTTTGATAGGTAGATATTTTGTATTTAATAAATCTTCCTTTTTTTCTTTTTTTCCACCTCAACGTCCGCTTTTGCGGAGGCCAAAATCTACAACTTCGCCTCCACCTCCGCTAAGCGAGATGGTATATCCTAATATTTTTAAACATAGAATAACCATAAAACCGTAAAACTGTTATTTGTAACATATAATTTACCCCTTCTAAATGGTAGGTAGATATTTTGTATTTAATAAATCTTTATTTATTATTTCTTTTTTCTTTTATTTTTCCACCTCAACGTCCGCTTCCGCGGAAGCCAAGCTGCACCTTTGCCTCGACCTCCGCTAAGCAAGAAGGTACCTATAAATCCTAATATTTTTTTAAATAGAATAAACATAATTCAGTTTTCATTATTAGATACTCGTACATTGGTATAGGTACCTATACTTCGCAACAGTTAAGTGGAACCGGTTTAAATTATATAAATCACGTAGAAATCTCAAAGAAGGTGTTAATTTGCCCGTTCTAAATTTTGGTAGGTAAATATTTTATATTTTAATAAATATTTCTTTTTTCTTTTTTTTTCAACCTCAACGTCCGCTTCCGCGAAGGCCAAGCTCTGCACCTTCACCTCGACCTCCGCTAAGCAAGACATTACATCCTAATATTTTTAAATATAGAACAAACATTCACATTTCAATATTAGATACATATGAACCTGGTATACTTACCTTGAAAAAGTCTCAAATATGGTGTTCTCATCAATGCAGGTTTTCTCATTGTATAAATTTTCCATTCAATATTTAGACACTGTTTGGTTATATACAAAATAGTATATTAAAGTTTAGTTTAAAACAGTTTTAACGTTACAAAGTAGTTTCTGGAAATGATATTGGTGAGTACCTTTTTTTTAAATTTTACGGTGAAGTTTTTACAGAATAATATATCGACAGGTGTATAGAATGAAAATAACATCTATTTAAAGTAGAAAAAACCGGCCAAGTGCGAGTCGGCGTCGCGCACGAAGGGTTCCGTACCATTATCTATAAAAACGGCAAACAAAGCATGTCTGTTGTATGGGAGCCCCCTTAAATGTTTATTTATTCTGTTTTTTAGTATTTGTTGTTATAGCGGCATTTATTGTTATACATCTTCTGTGAAAATTTCAACTGGCTAACTATCGCTGTTCATGAGATACAGCCTGGTGACAGAGGGATGGATGGACAGCGGAGCCTTAGTAATAGCACAGTCTATACTGTGGTAATAGGGTCCCATTTTACCCTTTGGGTACGGAACCCTAAAAATCAGTTATAGAATAGAATTGAATAGAATACTCTTTATTATGCACACCATTTAAAATACAGGTATGAACGTTATAATTCTTTCCCTGCACATGATGATTGTTGGTTTGGTGTCGTGCAATGAAGCTACTCGTATTATTCTGACCTTTCAAATAATGGCATATTAATACCACAACTTGACTCTTTAATGGGGACTAGTCGTCCATTATCCTTTGTAAACGAAATAATTAAAGTCCAGCCGTCGAGTAAATGTGTTTTTGACACCTGTCAGTTTCATACTGTAGGTGTCATGAACGCATTCTCTCGACGGCCGGGGCCGGACTGTCGCTACAAGGATCTTTTGGCGCCAAATTACATTGACAGGGGCGCCCCCCTGTAGGTAATAAACTTTCTGTAATACATACTAATTCCATGCATTTTGCGTAACATTTAGTGGCATTGTCTTAAAAATTCTTACTGTGTTTGCATTAAAAAATATTCAACATGAGCTTCATGAGATGTTTCGAAACTTGTCATATCAAACAAATCTAACAATTTGTTTTGTTGAATTTGCGTTCGCACTGCACAAAACATGAGTAAATCTTAACTGCGCGTTTGCACTGGCGAAACAACGCATAAAAACATATTGATATCTCTATTTCTGTTAATGTATCTGAAGAGATATCAAAATGTTTTTAACTGACTGTTTCGCCAGTGCCAACGCACGGTAAGACAGATGTCATGATTTCTTGTGAAAATGTGGTGGAAACATATCAAGTGATATGAAACTTCAAACATATTTCGCGTCGTTTCACGTCAACAAGTTGTGTGACAATTCGAACGCGAGTTGACAGGAAGACATTGACAGGAATCTATGGAAACGGAGATTTCTACATGTTTTTAGGGTTCCGTACCTCAAAAGAAAAAAACGGAGCCCTTTATGAATTCACTTCGTTGTCCATCTATCTGTCTGTCTGTCTATATGTCCGTCTGTCTATCAGTCTGTCAAGGACCTTTTTCTCAGGAACGCGTGGAGGTTAAAACTAACTGAGAAAAGGATAAAACAAAACAGTCTTCACATTCACAATAATTAAAAATAATATAAAAACGGAACCCTTTTAGGATCACTTCGTTGTCCGTCTGTCTGTCTGTCAAGACCCTTTTTCTCAGAAACGCGTAGAGGTATCAAGTTGAAATTAATATCAAATACGTAGGTCTATGGTCTCTTAGAGTTCTAAAAAAAAATCAAACTTCTAAGTCAACATATTTTGATACTCGTATGCGCAAGTAAATGCTTCCCGTTTACCTAGAATCATAAAATTTGGTAAGAAGCAAGGTCTCACAGGACATTTATAGGAAAAAGTCCAAATATTGTTAATTTGCAACTTTATCACATAAAAAAATGGTTTCTTGGGATAACAGTGTTATGTTAGTTTTTGGGATAAATTCTTTTCAACTACGGAACCCTTCATTGTGCGTGGTCCGACACGCACTTGGCCAGTTTTTTTTTTGTGAATGTTTCACCAGTGCAAAGGCACAGTAAGACCATCAATTTAATCTAATGGTGTAAGCAGAAATTGTACAGTCAGCAACAAAAGTCGATTAACACTTGCAGATTTTTAATCCTAATTGTTAAGCGAAATATTTAATTCAAATCGGAACAGAAGTACATAAAATTTTAAGAACATTCTCTCTTAACAGTTCAATGAAAAAAAAAACAGTTTATCGAATCATTTTGTATTAATTTAGATGATGTCAAAAAGTAGCAGTATTAACCGACTTCTGTTGCTGACCGACTGACTGACTGTATTTAAAAAACAAGATGGTGCCATTAGTTCCGATTTAGGCCACGCGCCAAAAGACACTTGTACGTTGCGTCACGTCGACACGTCCTTTATACAAATATACTCTGTGGACACGCCAGCTCGCTTGTCAGTGCGTCAACCAGCCAAACGAATTCCTAGAAATTAAATTAAATAAATATTTAAATAAAGCAACATCAATAAGTTGACAACATAAATAATAGATCAAGATGAATTCATAGCCATTCAAGCCAGCCAGTCTTTACACACGCACACAATCATTTCAGCTGAAATAATTAATTTTCTTCAGTTAAAATTTTCAAAAATGCTAGTGTGCCCGCGGCTTCAAGTCTTGCAACATCAAATACTAATAAATGTGCAACCGCCGTAAAAAAAAGTGAGTTATCATCATCTGCCTTGCCTTATCCCAACTATGTTAGGGGTCGGCTTACAGTCTCACCGGATGCAGCTGAATATCAGTATTGTACATGGAGCGACTGCCTATTTGACCTCCACAACCCAGTTACTATGTAATTCGATACAACTTGGTAAGATTGGATGACAGACTTTCGGACTTCTGACGACCAGTAACGACTGTCGAAGATCCACGAATGCCAGGCGGGACCAAAGGCTTAACGTGCTTTCCGAGGCACGGAGGGGTCTTGGTATGTAAAGATGGTCACGGACCAATCGCTGGGGTTGCCATTATAGTTCGGCACTGATACGGGACAAAATTGTTAAAATTAAGGACGCTGTTACAATTGGGTAGTCAAATCATTACTTTTTTACACAAAAGTATGTTTATTAAATAAAATGCTTTACATTCTTAAAATGTTTTTTGGCCAAATTGTTGATAGATGTGCATGGTACAATTCTGAACTATAAATATAATTTTAGATAGGTACAGTTTCTCAATAATTGTACCGGAGTGAACATTTTTACTTTGGTACATTTATTGAGAAAATGTACTTATTTAAAATTATATTTTTATTTCAGAATCGTACCATGCACATCTATCAACACTTTGGCCAAAAAACATTTTAAGAATGTAAAGCATTTTTATTTAATAAACATACTTTTGTGTAAAAAAGTAATGATTTGACTACCCATTTGTAACAGCGTCTTTAAATAAAAATCTGAACTACGTGGGTGATGGATGATAAATATGATAATACTGTTAATGATTTATTATCTTAAAATAATCAAAATTTATAATATGATACTCAAACAAGACAAATGAACTACACTACTTGAGAAGAAGACCCAGGAAGAGGTTCATCTTTTTTCGCCCAGTCAAATTTTGAAGTAGATTTTACTTTCTTAATGATTTCTTTTCTTTTTTAATATTAATCATAAAATTGGGTACATGTCATTTTATAATTTATAATGACAATTCAAAATTAATATCTTGAACTGTTTCTATTGACAACCTATTTCTTTCGTCTGACCATTGAATTATCATTAGAGAAAATATTCTCCCCACATTTGCGTTGTGGGCGGGAATCGTAAAATTGTTAGGTATGTGAATACTTATTCACAAACATGACTGCTGACCGAAATGCTCTGTATCTGCAAAAAAATGTATTTAGAAGAAAACGTGACAAAAACGGTACAAGTAGCAATAAGGGACACTTCATACAAATAGGGTGACAGTCCCGTATATACGGGACGTATAGCAACCCTACCAATCGCGGCAACGAAGCTTAACCTGACTGACCCGTGCGGCTGTTATTACTTAGCCACGAGCCCCTCATGGCTGAGTAACTATCGAACTTATGTGTATTATATTTATTTAAGTACTTTGTTCTGCACAGGAGTAGAAGTCTATCGACTGTCGATTACCTCATGGTTGCAAGCTCTACTGCTGAACATGAGGTCCTGAGTTCGATACCCAGGTCGGGCAAAGTGTTATTAGGTTTTCCATTATGAATTTCTCAGTAGCAGCCTGGAGTTTGAATTTGTGTCCGGCTGATGGCAATAGGCTCGCCCCCTATTACATGGGACTTAAAAATAACTGCTGAAATATATGTGTAGGAGGTACACCTAACTCTTCGGGGTTTACAGGCGTTATGTTTAGATATTGTAAGAAGCGATGGATGGACCGCTTATTTTCCTGGGTTCTATTGGTACCCTTGATGGTACAGTCAATCAATCTGCCTAGCCTTTTCCCAACTATGTTGGGGTCGGCTTCCAGTCTAACCGGATGCAGCTGAATACCAGTATTTTACATGGAGCGACTGCCTATCTGACCTCCACAACCCAGTAACTGGGTAATACGATACCCCTTGGTAAGACTGGTTGTCAGACTTTCGGGCTTCTGACGACCCGTAACGACAGTCAAAGATCCACGAATGACAGCCGGGACCAACGGCTTAACGTGCTTTCCGAGGCACGGAGGAGTCTCGGTATGTAAAGAATGGTCACCCATCCACTGACCAACCCCGGCAAGCGTAGCTTCGTGCGGCTGATATTACTTAGCCACGAGCTACCTTGATGGTACAGTGGAAGATCAATTTTAACCGCTGTACCCTTGGCCATGAAACCTGTTCAAATTAAATTATACTATATTTTACTGTGTGAAAGATGACATGGCTAGAAAGGGGGTGACTGCAGATATGACAAGTAATAGAGAAGTATGGAAAAAGGGACATGTTGCGCCGACTCCAAACAGATTGGGATAAAGGAGAATGATTATGTTAGGATGTTGTAAAAGTCTATTGCTCTTATATCGGTGGGTAGAGAAATGTCGCTTGATCTTAAAATAAATATACTAATGAGGTTTAATTGTTCTTTAACCCGTCGCGCGCTAATTAGCAGACACAATTGAAATTCTATTGTTATCTGTACACATGGTGTACAATCGACATTTTAAGAGTTAATATTTTATAAAACAATTATCTACAGGAAATAAGGAAACACAAGTCCCAATTAAAAAGAAAAAGCTATCTTGTAAACGCAGGTGCTTACGTTGGTGTAATAGAAAAATAACAAGATGCTTAAGGAAACAAGTTTTTGGAAAAAGTAATCCACAGTTAAGAGATTTTTCGATTTTTGGAATTAACCTAGGAAGATTACGAGATGTATTAACAGGGAAAACTGAAGAAAAAACCGAAGAAAAAGATTTGGAAAAGAAAATCTCTAAACCTCTTGCAGAAAAAAAGATAAAACTATCTAAAGTAAAGAATAATGATCTAGAGAAAGTCCAGGCAATTAAAGTCTCGGAATTAAAGAAAAATTACTCAGTAACGGGATCTCAACTTAAAGTTTTAGTAGAAATGGTTCAAGATTTCGAGGGAGGAAACATAGCCTTATCAAAAACGCCTCGCATACGTTTTTTTGAAAAAAAGAAAATTAGTAAAAAACGAATTCAAGAAATTATAAAAAGTTATGATGCAGCAAAGAAAGAAAGAAACGCTAAATTGGTGAAACCAATGTCCAAGAAACAGTCGCGGGACATTTTAGAAGATTTAAATGCACGCAAACTTCCAGACGTAAATGTTTTCATAAAAATATTAAACAATTTAAAACATTTCTACAACAAAGACATCAATTTGACAGAGCTGAGCGCTGCGCTGCAAAAGGATAGAGGACTCTCTTTTATAATACCAAAAAGTAAACTTAACTTCATTGCGTCAAATACCGCCATATTTAAGCTATTAGAAAACCTAAAAGATAATATACGTCTTTCGGAGATACAAAAATTTGCTAACAAAAAATGAGCGATGTTGAGGACGGAGGACTAATACATACATAGAAAGCAAAAGCAGTGGTGGCCCAGTGGTAAAGGCCGCGACTTACGAGTTGTAGGTCGTAGGTTCGAACCCAGACGCTTTACAGTGTAAATTATTTCATCATCACTGCTCTCAAAACGGGGAAGGAAAAGAGAGGAGGCCTGTTCCCAGCAGTGGGAACATTATAATTAGGCTGATTATGCTTATATAGAATAGAATAGAAAGCGTTTATTTCGACCAACAAAGGATCATAGACTCATTTAAAAATAAAACAAAAGAAATATAAAAACTTTTTTACAAAAAAATATAACCGACTTCCAAAAACAACACTACAAAGTGAAAAATAACTTTAATTTCGGAAGTCGGTGTCTAGTTAAATGTATTTTCGTTTTTTGCCACCGACTTCCGAAATTAAAGTTATTTTTCACAGTAGTGTTGTTTTTGGAAGTCGGTTGTATTTTTTTGTAAAAAAGTTTTTATTTTTCACTTTTTAGTTGTTGTACCTGCCCCACACAAATTCTAATACCACTACCTGCAAAACAAACTAGAACATCATCCATATAAAAGTGGGGAAAAAATACGTATTATTGAAGCTAACTCAAAAACTATCCAAGCAAAGTTAATCAATTTTATATGGGGCTACCTACCCCACACAAATTCTAAAACCACTACCTGCAAAACAAACTAGAACATCATCCATATAAAAGTGGGGAAAAAATACGTATTATTGAAGGTAACTCAAAGACTAAAAAGTTAATCAATTTTATATGGGACTAACTGTGATGTATACCCTCTCGAATAAGACAAAAAAATCCAATTCGGTCCAGCCATCTTCGAGTAATCGGGGAACATACATAAAAAAAAAAAAATAATAAAAAAAAAAGGTTCCGATGAATTGAGAACCTCCTGCTTTTTGAAGTCGGTTAAAAATAAAGCACATACAATCAAATCAAATCAAAATCGTTTATTTGCATAAAATGTGGTGGGTACAAAAGGTGTTAAGTACATATAAAATTTAGTGCGAAGACACATTCCGCCATGCAGTGATGGCATGCAAATATTTAGTTAACATACAATAAAATTATAGACACAATAACAGAATTCTATGAACGAAAATAACATTAAAATCAAGGCAATACCAATTTGAATTAAAATTACACACTACATTTATCTACACAGTAAGATAAGTAGCGACAAGGTAATTACCAAAGGAACTTAAATTAACTAAAACTGACTACAATGCATTCCTGAAGTGGTAGGACTGGCACGATTTTTTGTAGAGAAATTCGCCGATTGAATAAAAACTATGCGATATCAACCATTTTTTCAAAACCAAGCAGGATTTTTTGTAATTTTTTAACATGAACAACGAAATTACAGATCCCGTTTGCTCAATAAGTGAACCATATAGCAATGGTTCAGGTACTGACAATCGAACCTCTGCGCGAACGCCAACAGGATGCCGCTGGAGCTAGCCCGAACCCTGCGCACCAGGGATGTGCATCGTTTTAGCATAGTAGAATAAAAACAGTCTATTTGCGACACGGCTAACATCCCTGATGCGCTGCAGAATCGGGTGTGGGATCGGGGGGGGCTAGACATATAGCTACAAACATACTCACGCCTTCTTCCCATGGGGACTAATGGGGGTAGGCAGAAACTACAGAACGCCACCTGCTACGATCCTTACATACTCCTTTTGCCTCGTTTACGTTGATACATCTGGTCATACACGCACGACTAGCACCAGAATCTAGCAATGAAAACAGTACATTGGGTTGTAATTTTAACTAACCATATTTAATGTAGTTTTTAGGTTTTAATTAATACAATTACCTATCAATAAATCTTCTTCTTCCTACATTAGTCGACTAATTTCAAAAGCGGCAAATGTGTTTTTTTTTTTTCGAAAATGAGTTATTGGGATGGCAGCACAGAAAATGTTGAATTATAACGTACTAGCTTTTGCCCGTGGTTTCGCTCGCGTTAATTTAGAATTTGACAATCAATTCGGATTGTACTCTGCTTGTAATAATATAATTGAAGCATGATTCGATTTTTTTTTTTACATTTTTCATCAAAAGTCGAAAACTATTCGGCCTAAAAACAAGAAAAAAAAATGTTTGAGAATGTGCAAACAGCGCTCTTTCATATGATACCCCACATGACTAAGTACTGTACTTCGAATTTTTAAGACAGTTATTTTTTTATTTTTTTCTTATTTGCCAAATAGTTGAGCAAATTTGATCTAAAACTGTTCCAAATTTCATGTTCATAGCATAGTTGTAGCATTAGTAGTTCTGGAGATATCCAGCTGTGTCAGACGGGCAGACATATTGAGTTGCACCTTAAGGGTTCCTTTTTACCATTTTAGGGTTCCGAGACTAAAGTCTCGCAAAACTCAAAATCGGCTTGACTGATTTAGAATATTTTTTTTTATTCTCCTCTTTACTAGGGTTGTTTAAAAGAAAAAAAAGATACAAAGAAAATTGAAGTGTTGGCAGGACATCGTCTAGCGGGTCAGCCCGTTAACATTAATTTCTATGGCCACCTTCTTCTACCTGCATCATGCGACCAGCTCCATAGCCAAATATTGTCAATCGAAATTATATAGGTGTGCCAGTACCTATTAGCTTATTTAGATGCCAGGAAGTGCTTGAAGAATGGATTACTAATTTCTAACTGGAAACATACGAACAAAGTAAATAAATGAAAAGCTTGTAAAAAAACCGGCCAAGTGCATCTCTGATCTCATCACGCACAATGAAGGGTTCTGTAGTTGGAATTAATTTATCCCAAGAACAAACTTAACATTGTAGTTGAAAAACATGTTCTCCCATACATTCCAACTGTAAATGTAAGTTTGTTCTCACAATATTGAGTGATTTACTATGTTATTTTTAGACCACAGACTTCCTCTAGGCTTTCATGTAAAGAACTATTTTCTGTATTTTTTTTTTTTAATTTAGGCTCAGTAGTTTCGGAGATAAGGGGGATTGGGAAATTTCCGTCTATTTTCTTAACTAACTCTAAAATAATTTATTTTAAAATTAGAACATAGTATATATATATATATATATATATATATATATATATATATATATATACTATGTTCTACATATACATGTATATTTGAGATCCTCATAGTAAGCTCTTTCATTTGATATGTCACACGGTATAGTTCGCAAAACTTTTTTTTTAAGTTTCTTATTTGGCCCCAAAAGGCATTTATTTGCATCACCCATTTGTGTTTGAGTCACAAAAGTTCATATTATGTGTACCGAATTTCAACTTAATCGGTCCAATAGATTCGGAGCAAATTGGCTGTAACAGACGGACAGACAGACAGACACACGAGTGATCCTATAAGGGTTCCGTTTTATCCTTTTGAGGTACGGAACCTTAAAAATCCCACATTTAATACACAAGAAAATTCAATATTCTATTTTTATCCCATTGCCATGATAAAAGACAGGATAGAACACTCCAATATACTTCCCAATAGACCGTTTTATCTATCTAAATAGCTATATTTAAAACTTTTTACGATGGCATAATGTACAATGCCTCTGGGGTCTGACCGACCAACATATAATATTTAGTTATATTCAAATAACAAGGGTATCTCAATGACGGGCCATCCGGAGGGTTGCCATTGAAGGTTTTGGGTCAAAGAGACCTTTCGCAGGTAGGGCAAGATTGCCTCTGAAAAATGGCGTCATTGTGGGAGGTGAAAAGGGCCAATTTTTAGCCCTTATCCTTTAATGACGGGAAAATGGATTGAAAAATTTGGATAGCGCTTTTGTTGTAACGTTTGTAGGGAGTTAATGTTTAAAATATAACGAGTATTTATCGAAATAAAAAATACATCTATTTTTCGTCACTTTTGGCGAACATTACAATTATATAAGATAATTTCCCGGTTAATGGCAACTAGCAACCCACCTAACATAGAAATTAATATAACAGCCGAAATATTGGTGTACATTGGACAATACATCTCTGCCTATCCCTTCAGGAAAAACCAGCGTGGCGTTATGTTTATATTAGGGTACAATCAAACCTGTAATAAACAAGAACAACAGTCTCAAAGAATGACCAAGGATATCCCTGATTCCTTAGAAATCCTGGTCGAAGAAAAGAACAGCAATAATTAAAAACAAAATAATCAGTATTATATCAGTTGTATAATCAGAACATAAATGGACCCTAATGACGTCATTCATAACGGACGTCACAGCTATGACGTAAGAGATGCATCGTCCAAGTTTTCATTGCCTCGGTCTAGACTGTAGCCACTAATTGCGAGGAACTTCGTCGAAAGTTCTAGAATCCAGAATATTGCTTGATTTTTACTTTGAAGATGTTTTGTTGCGCAATTCCTGGAGTTTTGAGCTATGAATGCGGGCGTTTTATATTTAATGTAAATAGTGCAAATAGTAATAAATAGATTGGTTTTTAAAGTATTTTTTTTTATTTGATGAGTGTTCTGCACCCTATATAAATCTTTTTTTTTTTTAAAGTACAGTGAGGGAAATTTTGTTTATCAAATTGACACTAGGTGCGTCATTTGTGCCGTATTATTGTGATTTGACTATACGAGCTGGTAGTCATAAACAATTTAATTTTCCTAACTGTATTTCTGTACACTATAATTACGTAACAGTGTTGAAAACATCACAAATAGGGTAATTAAGCACAATAAGATCATTTTGCAGCATTGTCATTGTATATAAATTTTTAATATTGGCAACATTATGACAGCTGTCAGATGGCCGTATCGCGGGAAAATTTTCTAGTGCTGGTGATTCAAAGGTGATAGAACATAGAGAAAACTGTTGGTTAAGTAAATAGTACCCGTAAAAAAAGAGTTTACATAACTATTTATATTGATTTCTTAAAAACCTCCCTTGCAGTACTTATGTACTTAATTCACTAAAATGTGCTTGATCCATAGTTACTTTCGATGAGTTTATTATAGTGTAAAAGCTAAATTTTAATCGACGGAAAGGTCTATGTATTGTATTGTAAAAGGAGTCGTCTGTTTTCATTTTCAGGTAACATTTCAGCACTAAAACATAGGCTCAAAGTGTATAAATTCCCCTCCAGAGAACTATTTCAAAAGTAGACCTAAAATACCAGTTTATCACAGTTAAGTAAGTATTACCATATTCATTCCCTTGAAGCAAATTGAGTTTTAATCAGATAACTAAAGACACTATTTACCTTGCTCTCAAAAGAGAACGACGTCTCCTAGTTAGACAATTTATTTAATTAGCATAAGTACTATAGTTACAATCACAGAATCATTTTTGTTGGTCGCAACACAATAATGTTGTCAAAAACAATTTACATATTGGTGCAAAGTTGCAGAGTATAACCTGCCTAGCCTTTTCCCAACTATGTTGGGGTGGCTTCCAGTCTAACGGCATGCAGCTGAATACCAGTATTGTACATGGAGCGACTGCCAAAGACCCGTAACGACTGTCAAAGATCCACGAATGACAGCCGGGACCAACGGCTTAACGTGCTTTCCGAGGCACGGAGGAGTCTCGGTATGTAAAGATGGTCACCCATCCACGGACCAACCCCGGCAAGCGTAGCTTAACCTGATGGATCGACCCGTGCGGCTGTTATTACTTAGCCACAAGCTCCACAAATTAACTGAGTGTAAAAAGTTTAAAAAATCGCTACGAAAGGACAGATTAAAGAAGGCTGCAAGTAAAGCGTAACGGTATTTGCTATAAGTGTTTACTAGCGCATCATCGTAGGGACACATGCACTGCTCCCAGTTGTGACATAAACAAGTGTGGACAATCTCATCATCGATTATTACATTATGTGCCGCGTCAAGACAACAGCGAATCCGTGCCAGCGGTACAACCCGAAGTTCCACCCGATTCTGAAGTTCCATCCGAAACAATAAAGCTGTTCCGTAATGTTGAAAATTGTACCTATAAGAATTCACGGACCGAACGGAAGTGTGAGCACAACCGCGCTGCTGGACGACGGCTCGACTGTGTCGTTGGTTAGCGCTTCGCTGGCAGAGAGAGTGGGCCTGCGCGGCCGCCGGGAATGTCTTCGTGTGTGTGGCGCATGGAACGACACCGAACTAGTGTGCAATGAACAGCGTGCAAAGGTAAATTTGTGTGGTGTTGATGATAAGATGTTTATCTGCGAAAGCAATGGCGAATATCACAAAGATTAGCTGACATGTACTGGCGCATCTGCGCCAGTAAGTACATGTCAGCTTTTCCTTGACCCATCTGGGTCAAGGAAGTACTGCCAGACTTGCTACCCCGCAAGAAATGGCAAGAGGAACAGAAAAAACTACAAGTGGGTGACTTCGTACTTATAGTGGATCCTGACAGTCCCCGAAACTGTTGCCCAAGGAAATAATTCAGGAAGTTGATCCCTGGAAAGGACGGCCGAGTCAGAATGATTCGAATAAAGACCAAGTCAGGAATGTTAACTAGGTCGGCCACGCGTGTCGCACGAATACCAGTTGATGATGAGTGCTGCTGAGGCAGCACTGGGGTGGGGCATATTAGCGACGTAATCCTACGCATATCATAAAATTGTAAAAGGGAGTGCGCGGGGTCAGAGCGGGTGCAAGGGCGAGGTCCGAACCATAATTTTAATTTGCGATGACGCATGTCATTTCTAACGCCACGGACATTGCGCGCTCCCTTGCCTCAAAAATTGTGCTCCAACCCTACAGTTTAGAAATATAAAATCCTTTTGCTCAATACGCGGTGTTTACCTCATTCCACACCATTAACAGAATGACTATTTCTTGAAATTATGATATTTGTGGCCAATTCTAACTTAAGGAGTTGTATTGCTGATTCTAATGATTATAATTCTGTAAAGCCATATTAGTTACGACCGCGAAACATATTTTAATCAACATACAACCTGACACTGATTGCAAATTAGGAAACACGTACGAAAATTTGAATTTCGCGGGCTACCTTAGCGCATCCCCCTCAAACAACTGCGGTTTCGTTGATATGTTTCGCGGCCCAAAAATAAGTGAATTAAAATAAAAATAAAATAATAATAATAATAATAAACCCGCAGGGCAGCATGTGGCGAGCTGTTGGGCAGTAGCGACCCCACGGACCCTATTTCCAGGGAGAAGTCTTGTTTTTCACCTCTGGCTTGCCTTTATTGGCCGGCTGGAGTGAACACTGATGGGAACAGAGCTCCCACCTCATTCTTGCCTTTATTGGCCGGCTTGAGTGGAGATTCGCAAGAGCAAACGTGCTCGGAGGAAGGAAGTATTCCAGTAAGTGCTTGTAGGGATCTTGACCATCTTCCGGGCTCTGGGATTGTTCTGAGAGCCGTGGAATACCGCTCCACTCCTCAAGCACCTCAGGACATGTTGCCCCTTGTCGCTACGTCACTATGTGCTAGCGACCGTTTCCGGGGGCCCATTATTGAGTGTGCAAGTCACCTCCTGCCAATTTATCTGTGTATATTATATAACATTGGTCAGGCAGGGGATATAGTTCTTCCATAGTTCAAGGTGCCCAATCCACTATAGCCACCCAAACCCATAGACCCAATGTGTTTTGTTTCCATGTTCTGCAATAGTTCTGCACCAACCGGGGGTTGTTCTTGGGTGCAATTGCATAGTGCATACTGGGATAATCATCGGCTGGTGCCTTCTTTTCACTTAAAATTGTTTAAGGGGCCTCTGCGAGTTGGCTTCGGCTCCTCGTACGCCTTCCAAAAGTCCGGGATCCCAGGGTCCCGAGATATGTCAAAGACAATTCAAATAATAATAAAATAAGTGACCTTTATTTATTTATTTACTTCTCACAAAATGTCGTCCACTGTTCACTTTTTCTATCTAAATAGGTTTTACTAACCCCTCTTATCTCCGACAGTCATTGTTTAGCGTCCACACCCGTCCCTTCAGTGTTTTTCTCATATTTTCTACAAAAAGTATATTTTATTCAAACCACTGTAAATCCACCCTGGAGAACTCGGGTCGCCTTATGTAATAAGTAATAAGTTCAAGATTTGTAAATCATGGCGCCGAAATTCCCGGAATCTGTCTAAAATTCCCTTTGTTTTATTTGTTAGAGTGCTTCCCTTGCGTTTGTTCTGTAGGATTTTGATTTATAGGCAGCCATTTTGGTTTATAAGGTTTTTGTGTAGGTTTGTATGCCTTTAAGGAAGGCAGAGATATATAGCTTCTAAAGATCTACGAAAAAAAGGTCTACGAAAAATAATTCTATTACCTACCTACCTATTTTTAAAAATGTTTGTTACTCACAGTCACGTTTCTAACTGATAAATGGATTTGAATGATTCCAATTAACATTTTGAGATACTTTTAATTGGGTTACATTTTGTAGCCCAAATTATGGGAGTTCACCGCGGCCAACGTAAGTAAATAGTTGATTGAAATGAAAAGGTAAAGATTAGGTCTTACTGGTTCATTTTATAAAAAATCTCACAGTGAAAAATTACGTGAAGTGAGCTTCCACTTAGTGAGTTGTCAATAGTGTCAAACTCACTTCACGTAAGTTTTCACTGTGAGATTTTTACAGAAGAGAGTGACTGATCCTAGGGATTGACACTGTTGACAGCTTACTTCACCTAAGTTTTCACTATGAGATTTTTTACCATCTTGAAAAAAATGGGCTTAATAGGTGAACGGAGTAAAAGCCTATGGCATACCTAGATAAAAAAAATCGAAATTCAAATCTTACGCAGGGATTTGAATTTCGTTTTTTTTTTTTCATAATTTCTTTTTTTATTGTTTTTGTATGAAAAGTTTACTTCGAATTTGTAGTATTTATTGATAAATCAACTTCTGTCTAAGCTATTAAAATAAAAAATAAATAAAAACTGGGTATGCCATCACCTTTTGTACCATATTTTTTTCAAGTCTGTAAAAAGTCACCTATATATCGGCTGTAAGTATGACAGTCATAATCACAACACTTACCCCAAATTGGTACGAATAAAAATCTACCAATATCTTTAAAGCCACTCCCAAAAGTAGTTCTTCCAGAACCCTCTTACATCACAGAGAAACAAAAGACATTCTATTTTTAGCCACGCAGATTGTGCTCACTACGGCTTGAACATAATTAATCACCCTTCAACCCTGGGGGTACAAAAAGTCGCCCGTGTCAAAGGTATGACGAAGCTAATTAAACGCTTTGTGAATAGTAAGCCTCTGTCTTTGCGAAGGTAAGGCGAACTGATTAATTGCTAGTACGGAACCGAGATGAGCCGAGTGACAGGTTTTAATATTAGATGAGCATTTTTGAGGCAACGGGTGGATTGGGTTGAAATCGGTGGTTATTAGATTTGCAGTTGTAAAGGGTTATCTATTTTTAACCGACTTCAAAAAAGGAGGAAAAACCGTATGTATGTATGCATGTTTGTTTGTCAGCGATTATCTCAAAAACTTATGAACCAATTTTGATGATTCTTTCACTAACGTGATCTACATACTATCAGAAAGGTTTCAGTATATAATATTCGTACATTATGCAATTATTCTTATGTACGAAGTTATATGCATAAATGCACTGTATCTCCGGCATTTCTAAGCGGATTTTAGATGATTCTTCTTTTCGTTCGACTTGGCCATACCTACTTATGTAATTGTATATTCAAATAAAAATGGAAAAATAAATTAACCTTTAAAAAAACTTTTTTACAAAAAAATACAACCGACTTCCAAAAACAACACTACAAAGTGAAAAATAACTTTAATTTCGGAAGTCGGTGTCTAGTTAAAAGTATTTTCGTTTTTTGCCACCGATTTCCGAAATTAAAGTTATTTTTCACTTTGTAGTGTTGTTTTTGGAAGTCGGTTGTATTTTTTTGTAAAAAAGTTTTTTTCACTTTTTAGTTGTGTACCTACCCCACACAAATTCAAATACCACTACCTGCAAAACAAACTAGAACATCATCCATATAAAAGTGGGGAAAAAATACGTATTATTGAAGCTAACTCAAAAACTACCCAAGCAAAGTTAATCAATTTTATATGGGGCCAACTGTGATGTATACACTCTCGAACAAAACAAAAAAAATCCAAATAGGTCCAGCCATCTTCGAATAATCGGGGAACATACATAAAAAAAAAAATAAAAAAAAAGGTTCCGACGAATTGAGAACCTCCTCCTTTTTGAAGTCGGTTAAAAAGTAAAAACCGAGTTCAAAACCAAAACCGAATAAAATAACTTTCATAAAACACTTAAACAGCTTCTGAAGTATGTGTCTTCAATTCTTCAATACACTTTAGCTTGACACAGACTTCAGAAGCTGTTAAGTATTATAAGAAAGTTTTTTTTATTCGTTTTTGGTTTTGAAGTCAGTTTTTACTTTTTTTGAAGTTTAGACTCTATTTATTAGAATAATCAGCCAATAAATTCCCCACTGCTAGGACTCCTGTCTTCGAGAGGTCGTGGGCTGTAATCTACCACGCAGGCCCAGTGTCAGTAAACGTCACATGTTTTCGAACTTTTTGGTTCTAGGACATGCCGGTTTCCTCACGATGTTTTCCTTTACCATTTTGAGAGCAGTGGTGATGAAATTATTTACACAAAGTAACTCGTAAGTCGGAGCCATTACCACGAGCCCACCAATACTACTGCACCATTAGGTACTATATTCGTTTTTAAGTAAGTAATGAGGAAAATGTCGTGAGGCAAGTTTTGAGTATGTCGATGTCGATGGCTATAAGAGTAGGGGAATACCAAAGAAACGATGGATGGATTGTGTGAAAGATGACATGGCTAGAAAGGGGGTGACTACCGAGATGATGACTAATAGAGAAGTATGGAAAAAAAGGACATGTTGCGCTGACCCCAAATAGATTGGGATAAGGGTAGGAGACTGATGATTTGTTTACACTTAATTCCCACTTAAGAGATACCTCTTATATTTTTGGAATGTTCCATCCTGTAATCTAATTATAGTCACGCCATTCGGGACCTAAATTTTATTAATAATAATCGGTCAAGAAAGATAATGACAATTTCAAAATTAAAATTAATATTATGAAACAACACAAATTAGGTAGCGGCAGATTCTCAGTCACACAAGCTGAACAGACAAAACAGGAAAATAAATAATCTTATCTAAGTTACTTATTACAGACAATCATTATATCCAATATGGATTGTCCCAATGTCATTTTTTTGTTATTGTTGCTATTTCCTTATTTGTGAGCCATTTGTTTCTCATATATCTATCTATATCTATAATAATAATAATAATAATGTGGTCGCGGTGGACAAGGGCCTCACTCCGCTCTCCTTGGCTAAAGAGAACTGGCGCAAACCTGTAGTGCTTGACACTAACGATCGCAGGGAGGTATGGCAGAGTAAGGAGCTTCACGGACGCTTTTTCCGGGCCCTACATGGACCCGACGTAGATTTGTTAGCGTCCGTAGCCTGGCTGCGTTCCGGTGACCTCTTTGGGGAAACCGAAGGTTTTGTCTGTGCAATTATGGACGAAGTTATGATGACGAACAACTACCGGAAATATATTGTGAAAGATGGCACGGTTGACATCTGTCGGGCATGCCACCGTCCGGGAGAATCAATCCGACACATTATCTCCGGGTGTTCTCGTCTTGCTAACGAAGAGTACTTGCATAGACACAACCTTGTAGCCAGGATTATCCATCAGCAACTTGCACTGAAATACAACCTTGCGGAATCGGAAGTGCCGTACTATAGGTATGTGCCCGACCCAGTTCTCGAAAATGGAAATATCACATTGTACTGGGATCGATCCATCATCACTGACAGGACTATTGTTGCCTATAAGCCTGATATAGTGGTGGTGGATCGAACAGAGCGGCGCACAATGATTATTGACATAACGGTCCCGCATGACGGGAACCTCGTGAAAGCCGAGAAAGATAAACAAATCAAGTATCTTGACTTGGCTCGCGAGGTTGTCGACATGTGGGATGTGGACTCAGCGATCATTGTGCCGATAGTTGTATCAGCCAATGGCTTAATCGCCAAGAGCCTCGACCAACATCTAAGGAGGCTCTCGTTGGGCAGCTGGATTAAGGGCCTGATTCAGAGAGCGGTACTTCTGGACACGGCGCGCATTGTTAGGAGGTTCCTCTCTCTGGAGCCCTGACCGCCGGTAGCTTGGACCCTGTTCCCGATACCGGTGGGCTACTATGTTTTATATTTTTAAATGTTTTTTTTTATTTCATGTTTTTATAAAAAATATTTAAAAATGTGAAATATATGTACATAAATGAAATAAAAGATAATAATAATAATAAAGCTGAAAAGTTTGTTTGTTTGAACGAGCTAATCTCTGGAACTACTAGTTGGATTTGAAAAATTCGTTTTGCATTTGATAGCCCAAATCTTGAGGAACGCTATAGATCATTTAATATTACGCTAGGACTCTTAGGAGCCGAGCAAGAAGATAAAAAGCCTGAAAGGACGCTAAGCGAAAACGAAGTAATAGCGCAGACAGGTGATGCGATGGGACGGGGTGGGTCGGAGCGACAAAAAAGTTCACGCGGTCGAAGTCTGAGAAGAATGTGAAAGTTTGTGAAGATAATTCAATGTTAATTCAATTCAACAACGCATTTAATAGGCTGAACAGATTTTGATAAAATTTGGCCTTGATGTGTCAATATATTCCGCGTTTCCAAATTAATTTTCAAAAATGTAAAGAAATATGTACCTTGCGTTTTTGGAAAAATAACTTTAGTACCCACACATAAAGTTCACTTTTTAAAAGTGTTTTTGGCCCTCATTGTGTGCCACTGCTGAGAAAAGGCCTCCCCTTTTTCCTCCTAAACCTCCCTGTATTGTGCGATCTCTGGCCATGTTGGCCCTTCAAGCCTTATCAGATCGTCACACCACCTTCGCCGTGGCCTGTCTGACCGGCGATGTCCTCCCTCAGGCGTCCAGTGAGTGACTATCTTTGCTCATCTCTCCGGGTGCATTCGTGCGAAGTGTCTGGCGCACTCCCACTTCAGCCTGGCTGTTCTTTCTCCAACATCTGCTACTTAATAGTTTTAGTTATTATAAAATCAACTTAAAATGACACTAGTATAAAGTTGATATTATTTTGTTTAAGTGGAAATAACATTAATTGGAAAAAGATATGAATAAGGAATACATTTTATACGGATAGGTATTTAATGACGTATTTCCTCTATCCTCGAACCGAGGAAAACCGCGGGCAAAAGTTATCATGTTACGAATTAATGATACAAAAGATCATGACTATTATGATGCGAAAATATTGAGCAACATCTAGCAGATTATTCCATAAAAATAATTTAATATCTCCTCGACAACATGCAAGAGGAAAAAGATACAAGTATTTGTATATTTACTTAGTTTTGATTCAAGATACTACAACCATATCTGATAACAGGGATTTTTTTGCGATTTAATATTAAATATACGAATAGTTAAATGTTTGTCAGTTTTTGTACGCTTATCTGGAAAACTACTGAGTTTACATTCATAAGGGATTTTTTAATATTTTTTCATTCAATATTTAATCATCATGATGTGGCGGCGTCTACATCGCCACATACGAACTACGCATCACAATGACATGACGTCACGCAAATCTTGCATCGCGCAACTAATTACTAATAATAATAATTTAATTAATTTATTATTATTGTATATGCGCGGTAAACTCTAAAGTTTACCGCGCATATACAACGTCCCGACATCAACCGTCGAGCAGTAGCCCACTAGACACGACATCCGTCTGATCCTCCCTTTTTTATGGAGGATGATCACACACCCTGTTCCTCATGCCTTTGTACATATATCCATTCGCGTAACACTACACATCCCCTTAGTATTCTTATTTCAACTGCATGCAATTGCCTTTCATTCATACTTTTTGTGGCCCAACATTCTTCATCTTCATTTTCATTAATGTTAAGCATGCACGCCACAACTACTTTAACAAAAGTCGATTTTGGGGGCTTAGGAAAAGATCTTCTCAGCGTGGACCTTATTCCTATATTATTAACACAGGATCCAAACGTTGCCACAGACTACCTTATAAATAGCATACAGTAGTCAATAGAAAAAAACACAAGATTTGTTAGTCAGTCAAGGCGTAAAAGAACAATAAAACCGAGATAACAATCCCGGCGTGACAACAACAACGGCAACGGCGGCGGCGTGGCGGCAACAGCGATGCATGAGAAACCAAGACCAATTACATGCAAATTATAATAAGTCACCTAAAAACGAAATTCTAAAAGCTACATATTTCTGGCATAGAAATTTTTGTAACCTGGTTTTAAAGAAAGTTAGGATATCTTACAATAAAAATCGGGTTGATATAGCTGGTAATGACCCAAAAAAATTGTGGAATGCCATTAAAAGTATCACTAATACAAAAAAAAGACAAAGTCTGTCCTTCTGAATTATTAGAAATATGTTCCACTCCTCAGAAAACAGTGAGTGAAATGAACAACTATTTCATAAATGTAGGCAAGTCTTTAGTTGAAAATATAATGCAGACACATAATACGTGTACAGGTAATCTCTCATCAGCTGTTCCTGCAAATTATTCTACATTCCTTCTTTCTCAAGGATACCAATGAAGACGAGGTTGCTCGTCACATAGATGGACTGAAGACTGAGTGTTCGGTAGGCTAGGACAGCATTTCTAACAAACTATTAAAACAATATAAAGAATTCCTAGTCGCAACACTAACAGTAATTTTCAACCGATGTCTTGAGTCCTTCCCCCAAGCCTTTAAAAAATCAGTCGTGCGTCCCATAGATAAAGGAGGAGATCGAGACCGTTTTAATAACTACAGGCCAATTTCAATCCTACCCTCTTTGTCCAAGATTCTTGAAAAAATCATTAACTTGACAAATAATAATCATTGACTTGTCAAATATTTTGAACAAAATTAACTTTTTTCTGAAAATGAATTTGGCTTCCGTGCAGATAAATCCACTGATGAAGCAGTACATAAACTTACTAGCTATATCACAACCAAGTTGGATAAAGGTAAAAAGTGTCTCTTGGTTTTTCTTGATCTCGCAAAAGCCTTTGATACAATTTCTGTCCCTAAACTTTTGCAAAATTAGAAAAATTTGGTATAAGGGGAATTCAGCTTCAGCTCTTTGAGAGTTACCTAACTGGACGTTATCAGCGTGTACGAGTGGATAACCACTGCAGTGAGGAACGTTCTGTATCGTATGGAGTTCCACAGGGCAGCATCCTAGGACTTACTTTATTTCTCGTATACATCAATGATGTTACAAACCTATGTATACCAAGAGGCAAAATAATCGCGTATGCGGATGATACTGCTATTCTATTCTCTGCCGATAATTAGAATGAGGTCTTCGAGGCTGCCCAGGTCGGTTTCAATATAGTTCATGAGTGGTTACATAGAAATATCCTTACCCTTAACACTGAAAAAACAAAATACCTAGCGTTTTCTATCCGCCAAAAAACTGGAATGAATAAAGAGCACCACATTATTCCACACAGATGTGTATCCAAAGCAAACTGCAGTTGTAAACCACTAGAGTGCGTTGATAAAATAAAATACCTGGGTATTACAGTTGACTGCCATTTGAGTTTCAAAGAACATATTAAAGTGTTGTCTTCTATGGTACGTAAACTTATCTACATCTTCAAAAAACAAAGGCACGTCACAGATGTGACTTTATTAAAAAGGATTTACCTAGATTTGTGCCAATCCGTCATTTCATACTGCATACTATCCTGGGGTGGAGCTCCTAAAACCACCATCAAGAGCTTAGAAATTGCTCAACGCGCGATTTTAAAAGTGAGCAATTTTAAGCCGATATTGTTCCCCACAAGAACACTTTTTGAGTACTGCAAAGTCTCTACTGTTAGGCAATTATTCATAGAAAGAATTGTTTTGAAGAAACACAACGAACTCGTTTATGACCCAATACTTACCAACAAGCGCCGAAAACACGATCCTATGAGCCCAAAACATCTTATAAGAAGATTTTACACAGTCATTTCTGCTTTTCTTTACAATAAAGTAAATAAAGAACTCAACATTTATCCACTGAACAAAACTTTATGTAAGAAAAAGGTACATAATTATCTAATTGGCCTTTCATATGAGGAAACAGAGAACCTGTTCATTGTTCAGAAATAGTCAAAGAAACAACTTTATTATATTTATTTTCTTCTTTTTTTCGGTAAGACGTAGCTACACTACCCAAACACCGCAACACCTTTCACAACTATTGACTTACACAAAATCACGCACGCATACACACACATACTCATTTTTTTAATTGTTTTAATGTTCTTGTTCATAAGCATTCATTGATGCATCTTTTTGCATGTCTTTTGGGCTAATAGATATAGATATATATTTATATATATAATTGTCTGTTTTGAGGAGTCTGGCGCTGTATGCCAAGATACAGGACTCGTTCTAGTTCGACTACAGATGCTCCCATGTTAATACTCCTAAATACTAGCCAAATAAATTTGTGTAATCCGTTGTAATATTTTTGGAGAAATAAACAAATTATTAAAAAAAAATATTATTATTAAAAAGACAAGACAGCAGGTCAATAATAAAATGCAGGTATTTGAATTTAAAAAAAATGAAGTACACACACACACACACAACAACACAATACACACACAACACACACACAACAACACACACGCACAGACACACGCGCACACTATACAATTTTTTTTTAATAATTTACTATTGTTAATAGATTAAATTCGGGGTGAGAGCCGCCTGGTGATCTGTCACACAGGGTATCCTAGTATGGACGCCAGTCTCTCACAAAGGATCATGTTTTAGGTTTTGTAACAAAGTTATTCATGTAATTAGTTATAAGCTGTTGAGTTTCCTAATAAATAAATAAATAAATTATTCTTGTCTCTATTTATAAACTAAGTGTAAGTGTGAAGTTGAATGTCAATCATAATACTCATTGCGTGAAAATTCACACAGTATGAACTTACCCTACACTTAATCTATATCAAACATTGATAAGCAGCCAATCACTTCAAGTACCTGACTTAAGGATAACGTCTCAATTATAGTATTACAATTAATAACAAACGATGCATTTTAATAAATTAGTTATGTAGGAAAGGTGTAGGCGATGTTGTCACCGTGTCCGGCACAATGAGAAGTCCAAGTGAAGTTGACAAGGATTTATTCCAAGACGTACAGTAATACAATAATTATAATACAGGACAGGTTCCGAACACCTTTTCCCAGTAAGGACGAAGGCGGGGAACAGTAGTCCTCTAAATCAAAAAAAATGACAATCTGTCTTAATTCTTACAGACTTATTAGCAGGGTCCCGTGTAGCTATTCCAAGTAGGACGTAGCCCCCGAATGCAATGCTAGGTCAGTCTCACAAAACTTAAATGTTCTAGGGGTGGTCATTAACTCGCGGAGAATCTTAACACCGCGTTTCAGAAACGTGACGTAAATGCACAGCGCCATCTAGTGTCGAGCGGCGGAACTTAATAGTGTATCCTTTGTTTATAAGGTAGTACTGATGTACTGAAAGTAGGTTTGTTACAGTTATATATTTATTTATATTTTTTCGTTCTTCTTACTGTAAGAGTATTGAAACTTCGCCAGTTTATGGCTATCATTTGAAGACTGGTGTGCCAGAAGCCTTGAGGATATTGGGCAAAGAGTCTCAGGGATCCTCTTATCGGATCATCGGAGGAAGCCAAGTCACTGCTGCTACTGCTATACCTCATCAGGTAAGCTGTTCTGTCACTAACACTATTCTTTAATTATTTTGAACTAAGTTTTTGTGGAGATCTAAAACTTTGGTTTTCTGTGTTGTTATCTTACAATGTATCTATCTCATAATGTAATTCATCATCACCTTTGTCCCTTATCCCATGCTATTTGAGATTGGCGCAACATGTTTTTTGACTCCATTCTCCCCTGTCAACCGTCATGCTATTATATATTATCTATGCCTAAAATGAACACACAACATCTTATTGTTATATTAATTCATAATATTGTTTTAGAAAATGTGATTATTTATATGCGGTACGATAACGTTATAAATATTAATTTAATCATATATATATATATTTTTAATATATCGGTAAGTGCGCCTAAAGAGTATAATTAAATTAAAAATATAGTATCCTTACCTAACTAAAACTATTAAAAAACTAAAATATGGCGTCGAAAAATTCTTCCGCATCGCTATCAACTGGTATACATATAGTACCCAAGAGACTGGCGGTATTGCCACGTTGCATGGCAATGCTAAACCTCTGGCCAAGGTAAAAGCCAAAATAGGGCTTATTTTAGATGGACAATAAAGAGTATAATATAATAAGCAAACGATTGAAGGTCGATTTTAAATGTAAGCTTACTGTTTTACGATTTTTTTCTGTCGGTTATAAAACTTATAAAATATCGTTTCTTGTAGTCTACTGAGCCGGTGCATCTGCACTCAGATACAGATAAGGGAAGGCACTCGTAGACTGGACTTGAAGAATAAAATTTTTACTAATCATAACCTAAGAATTGTTAAACACAGTCCACGATACCAGTCTGTAAATTTATTCAATAGACTGCCTTTAGACATTAAAAGTGCTGTCTACAGCAGCGCTTTCAAAATTAAAATAAAAAATTTCCATGAATAAGTGTAAAAATGCTGTAGAAGAACTATAATTTTATTGAATTGTAATTGAATTGTATTTTATTGAGATAGTCATGGGATGTTAATTGTTATTGGATTTTGTTAATTCAGATTTATTGATCTATTTATTAATTGCTAATTTCCCTTTAATTAATTATTTTATTGTTATTATTTTAAATTTTAAATGGTTGAACATATTATTTTATTTATGTGTTGGCATGCTAAGGAAGAAATGTATTTTTTTTATTTTTTTTATTCGTTAATGTAATTTGTAAAATTCAAATATAATGTATTTTAGTGTATATGCTGTAATTGTGTAATTTTATGTGTAAATTCAGATACAATTAATTTGTTTATGAATAAACAACTATGACTATGACTCAGAACCGTATATTTACACAATATTAAGTGTCCATTCTTGAACCTCACATCCCTTTTGACATCCAAAGAAACAAAAAGCTAATTACCTAATTCAACCCCCAGGCAGGTATCATAGCCAGGCTAACCGGAGGCCAATCCTCAGTATGTGGAGGCAGCTTGATCTCGGCCACCAGGGTCCTCACCGCAGCCCACTGCTGGTTCGATGGTCAGAACCAAGCGAGACAGTTCACCATAGTTCTTGGATCTCTCACTATCTTCTCAGGAGGGACAAGGATAGAAACATCTGACGTCACCATGCATCCATCTTGGAATTATCTGCTGAATGATATTGCTATTGTGAAGATAGCTGCTGTCAAGTTTAGTGGTAAGTATTTTTCTGACATGATCCATAAAAACACTATTTAAAAAAGTAATAAGTTATTATACAAAAAAAAAAAACCGGCCAAGCGCGTGTCGGACTACGCACAATGAAAGGTTCCATAGTTGAAAAGAATTTATCCCAAAAACAAACTTAACATTGTAGTTGAAAAAACGTTCTCCCATACATTGATATACGTCACGGTCAATTCACCAACTGCAAATGTAAGTTTATAATCGCAAAAAAAAACTATTTTTTTTATGTGATAAAACTACAAATTAACGATTTTCGGACTTTTCCCTTTACTTGTGCTATATGAGACTGCCTTTCATTATTGTAGCCTAGGTCAACGGGAAGTACTCTATAGGTTTTGATTTACTTGCGAGTATCAAAATATGTCGCATTAATCCGTATTTTTTTATTGCGTTGATTTAGAAGCTTGATTTTTTTAGAGCTCTAAGGGATCATATACCTACGTATTTGATATTAATTTCAACTTGCTACCTCCACGCGTTCCTGAGAAAAATGGTCTTGACAGACTGACAGACAGACAGACGGACAACAAAGTCATCCTATAAAGGTTCCGTTATTTCTGTTTGAAGTAGGTAAGTAACTCTAAAAATACAATAAAATGGCATACATCCACGCAAACATAAACTTGTACCTTTTTTCTCTTACTCTCTTGTCTCGTGAAGTCTCGACCAGTCGGAAAAAAGAAATTTCCTTAAAAAGGAGACGCGCACTCGGGCCCCATGACCCGTGCGTTTCGACCCCAAACGGCTCAAAACTGTAGTTATAGTGTAGGTGTGGTTAGTATTTGCGCCGCTTGATGTCCTCAGCAGCCGCAGCAATGGCGCCAGCATAGCACGTCGTGCTTAGAACATGAGATAGCGCAAAGGTGTCGACACAGATAAATTGTTAAATTGACATAGATAAATGCTGGATATCCAAAAATACACAACGTTAAGACTAAATTATAATTGGTATACTCTTCAAAGTCTCTAGCCGCCATTTCATAAATAGTTATTTATAGAAAGAACTAAACCCAGGAATCGAATTCGAGATCAAAATTGTAAACAAAGAAATGTCATTGTTAAAGTGACAGTTCAGGGATAGTCAACATTTCCCTAGTCATTCTAATTATTTGATTTTAATTTTAAAATTTTGAAAACGTAAAATATAACAAAAAAAAAACTTAGCAACAAATAAAACCTCAGAGGGACACATTCAATCACGAAAAAAGTCAGAAATCGGATGACAGTACCTACTATTACTTTCCTCTATTACAGCACCAGGTTGGGACGCTCAACTTGAATCGATTATTAGGATAACGCATTATTATTTACGAAATTTTAACGATTCTCTTATATAGAAGGAAAAACATTGTATAAATAGAAAATAATTAATAAAAGTCCAAATGTTTAGAGCTTCTGCCTTATTGCCCGTATTATAAAATAATTTGCACGATTTTATTTCAAACAGTTATATTTTATTCTTGGATCGTAGTTTACGTCCCTTTAAAGCTGAAAACTGTATGCAATATTATATTTTACCTGTTTAAGATATGCTTACAATTTTAGCACTATGTTATAGTACTTTTCGGCAAACTGCACAATTGAGGTTATTATTTAAAATTGGCAACACATTTGTTTACATTTTTGATCTCGAATTCAATTTCTGGGTTTAGTTCAGTGATTTATCTAATAATTTCGAGGAGAGAAATCGGATATAAAAGAAAGTCGGGTTTGTTCGAACACTAACGGTACGCGTACGCCAAACCCGATATCGGCCGATCTTTACTCGGACGTCTTCGACCGAACTCGGCCGAACAAATCAAACGTATGTAAATGAAAGGGAGCGCTTACACTACTAAAACCGCTATCATCCGATGACGCCCGAAAACGACCAATCAATCCGAACTGGGTTGGGATTTCTCGCCAGTCTGCCGGTCTGCCGGCGTCTAAAGCGCAAATTGAGTGTATTTATAGTTTAATCTAATCATTTTGTCTTTATTCTGTTGTGTTTCTGCCAGTATTGTTAACTATCTAAACGACTATGGATATTGAAAAATTCCGGTACGAAACGGATGGTATTAAATTAAGGTAAGAATTTTCTAAAAGATAAATTTCTTCGAATTCCTCCATTTTAAAAACGCGTCTATACTCTGCATCTGCCGCACAGTCAACTACAGAAGACCAGCAACGATGTCGGCACAACAGTGTCGGCCCACAAAATCGCTTTTGGTGTAACCCTATTCTGCACATGCACGTCCGAGTAGTTCGGTCCGCCATCGGCCGACAAAATCGGTTTTGGTGTAACCGTACCGTTAGAACTCGAGAATGGCTGGACCGATTTTCATGGTTTCTGATTTGTTGTATTTGTGTCCGTCCCGAATAGCAGAATAATTATTAAAAACATAGAAAATTAAAAAAAAATTTGAAGACAATTAATTTTCTCATACATGAAATTTGGACAGGGCAATCGCGTCTGTCGGGAATCTTTCATTCTACATCATCGAGTTTCCTGCATTCTTCCGAGATTTTTTTGCGGTCTTCAAACTTTTTACTTTCATCACCTATTTTGTCATGTAGAAGTTATTTAGAATTCCAAATTCAAATTAATTTTATAACAGTTGTTCATTTGTTTTCCCGCCGTTCGATTTACTGAAATTTTGACAGGATAACGTATGTCGGGTGTCAGCTAGTGTTTTATAAATCGTCAATCGGTGACTAAGCTAGGCATACAATAGTGTCATGAAACACTCAAGTGAAGTAAGTAGTACATATTTAAGCATTTCAACATAAATATATGTACATAAACAGTAGATTATTTCTCAATGAATGATAAGTAAGACAGTATTGAGTACGTTGAGTACGTCACCTTTATAATAGTGTAGGTGCAAGTGTTATCTGCGAACGATAAGGCTGAAAGCCCCCAGCGTAAACGGTGCTACTTACGTCATGTTCGGCTCGGCATGATTCGACACAGCAAGGGAGCAAAATAGAATATTTGTAGATATAATAATGTTTGGAAAACCCGCTCAGCTTAGATCGAACTGTGCCGAGCCGACATGTTTGGAAAACCCGCTCAGCTTAGATCGAACTGTGCCGAGCCGACAGGAATTATTAAGCGAGGGTAAACCCCCAACAAAGTTTGCCGATCGGCATGAGCCAAATCAAAGCATAGTGTAGTACCTAATTGCTTCGGGTCGGCTTGTTTGTTCAACAAATACTGTCGAATCCAATGTACCGACCCGACCTGCATGTGTGTACTGTGTAGCAGACAGCTATAATGTATGTAGTGTGGGGGCGTAGAATAATAGATGATAAAGTTATATTTTCTATTTTTTTTTTATTTATTGTTTTAGAAGGATTTGGGGGAGGTCTTATAGCTCAGCAGTGGGACAGTGTAGGCTAATATATAATAAATCTATCAGTCTGTACGACATAAGGTCGTCTTTTGCATGTAACCTTTACAGTACTTTCCCATTGCAAGCGTACGGCAAGACGACTGTATGCGAGCGATCACGTTTATAGGAGAGCTCACCTTAAGATTAACAGTAGTTACCTCGAAGTTTTTTTTTATTTTAATTAGCAAAAAATGTACTTCTTTACATTTCAAATGGAGAGAGGTGGTTACAGTGTCCTAAAGACACTGGCAACACCAAGTTATAAGTATTAGGTGCTATAAAAATATCTGCCACGGCTGCAATGGGAGACAGTATTGTGTCTAAAGATTACAATAGTGAAGATAAATTATTGATCTTATGTCATACATTTCTTCATACAAAAAAATATGCGTATAGAATTGATTTTTTTGTATGAAACCGTCCCGTAGTAATTAGTGTTCATTCACAGAACATTTAGAAAGAGGTAGCAATTGTTTTTTTTATTGACGAAGCGACACATCGGGCGTAGTTTGTGAATCGTGTTATGCAGAATAAAGTAAACGTTTATTTAATTACTTTATTTTCTCAAATTGATTTAACTATTCCGGGGTACGAAATTTCATCACTATTGTAATCTATATACTCAATATTACCTGCCATTGAAGCCGTGGCAGATATTTTTATAGCACCTTTTATGTATCTCAGTGCTGAATTTTGGGCCAAAAAAATTTTAATATGTAACTGTACCTACTTACATTTTTTTTTTTTGAGTTATTTTTACGATCGACACGCTAAGACGAAGTTCTGTAACTTTACTCGGTAGGTGCTCGGTAATGAATGGACAAGATTGAATATAATATAATAAATACATTAATCAGATTCGTGAACGGGCGCTGTCAGTGGTGGCTTGTTCATATCGAAGCTTTAAATTTTGAATTGTTATTTTTTTATATTTTTATTACGGACGCTTTTAACGTTCTGCATAGTATTCTCATAATTTCAACATGAATGATGTAACCATATTTTGATGTGGAGTTTCTTGCCCGTTCTTCTCCATAGGTACCTAACTACTACGCTTAGAAATGGACGACTAGCTTCATATACAAGCCCTAAAAAAAACACAAGCAAAAAAAAAAAGCAAAGCAAGCAAGCAAAAATACAAGCCCTGTCTTAGTTTGGGTATCAGTTTCAGTACCTAAAGCAAAAATTAATGAATAATGTATGTATGTATCAAATTCTTGTGAATGCTCTCTTAGGTGACAAATAAACTTTTTACTTTTTTTTATATTTCTGACTGGCCGCCCCCTTGAGGGATCCAAAGTGGTAACTTTGGATTTTTTTTTGTAGTTTTTTAGAACGGCCTTACAGGCAAATACTTATCATGTACATACCTATGCATTGTGACTTCAAGAGTATTACTATAGACTCTCGAAGTCACATGCAGTAAAACTGCTTGATGACGACAGAAATAAGAGTGGTTTAACAATAGGCACTTTACCTTACTAGCCGTTTACCTAGAAAATATCAGTTCCATCATTAATCATCTTGTTAGTTAAGTAGTTCTTATAAGCGGCTTGTAAGGTAGTAGCGATAAATGTATTTTGTAGGTGCAAATTGTAATGTCTTGCACGTACAACTCAGAAACTACGGGACAAGTTTTATGGCAATTTTATTGCTTAAGGCCGGCCACTTATAGTCGACATTTGGTTTCGGAATTCCGTTTCGAAATCAGAAAATCCGTTCAAAATCTCGAACTTTCTCCTATTCGAAATTCCGCATGAATGAATGAATGAATGAATGAATACTTTATTTGCCAGAATATAGGTACATTGATTATGGTAAAGTTACATATGGTTTCACCACAGAACAGATAAAGAGATCTCTTTATCTTTTCTGTGGTTTCACTATATTCGACTTTCTAGTCGTGCAAATTTTAAGTGACCTTGTAAGTTACAATGTCTATACAATCAGTAACAATAATCAAATCAAAATAACAGCATGCATGCAGCATGTCTGCAAGTCTGTGCGTGATTTTATATGGATTTGCTGATTTGGAAACGGCATTCCGAAATTGAATTCCAACTGTATGTGGCCGGCCTAAATATTAAAATATTATGGTTTTGTAACTGAAATAAGTTACGATGTTTCGTGATCGGTTTGTTAATTTTAAAGAGAAAACTAAAAGATTTACTATTATTTGGAATTTGTATGTTTGTTATGATATTAAATGCTCTGTAATATTATGTTATCTTTTCGACATTGCCGATAATAACCAATTCTAGACTGAAAAGGGTAATTGCTAAAAAAACTATATAAAGTTAATTACTTATCTATACTAATTCTTGAGGAAGGCTACAGGCCTTTTAACATTACGCTAGGACCCTTAGGAGCCGAGCAAAAATAAAAAAAAATCAGAAAAAACGCTAAGCAAAAACGAAGTAATACAAGTAGCACAGATTAATACAGCTAGGACATTCCGCAGTTTAGGTATAAAGCTACAAGTACGCGGCGGGCTCATCTCACTGGGTCAATTCAGTGTGGGCTGCCGCGCACCGGCCGGCTCGCACATTAGTTCGATACTCACTCACGCGCCGCGTCGTAAAAGAAGACAACCCTATAACGAGTCAGAAGGTATAAGAGTTACGCGTAACTGTAGGTAATGAAGCGTTCTGCGACCTTAATTGCACTTTATTGTGTCGTAGCACGAGTCGCTTTTTATTTAAATGATTTTGCGAAGTGTCCCAACTGTATTAATCTGTGGTAATAGCATAGGCAATGGATGCAATGCGACGGAGGCTCGGGGAAACAAGAAATTTCATGCGGACGAAGTCGCGGGCAGAAGCTAGTTTCAGTATAAAGGAGTTCATCACACAAATACTTATTTTTAGTTACATAGTATAGAACATTTTTTTTACAATCAATACAGAAATAAGATTCTTCAAAATACGGCCCTATTTTTACCACCATTCAGATATTATGTTGTTTTGTTTTCAGATACAATCGCAGTGATTCCTCTACCAGCGACAGCTGATGTGAGCCAGACCTTCGCAGGCTCGACCGGCGAAGTGTCCGGATTTGGCAAGAATAGCGATGGTGCGTACCCTTTTTATGTTATAGTCTGTTTTTTTTTAACAAACGAGTACTGAGTTATGTCTCTCGCACATTTCCGATATTGAAAGAGTGAGATGGGTCATTGGTCGGGGTGGGGCCAACGCCTTTGTTTTGTTTTGAAATTGAATACGTCTAAAATTTACTGTACAGGAGACATGTCCGCCATGACTCACTCACAAACAATATCGTCTGGTTCACTCACTAAAACACGTGCGACGCGCAGGTAGTCGATGACTCAACTAAATGTACATATAACTACAGCGTTTGGTTTGTGTGGAACGGATTTTTTGTTGATTATGTGGAGCAATAGCAACGCAGTCAAAATTTTCGGTACTGGTTTGTTAAAACAGACTATAGTAAATATTACAGCAAGCACGGCGCCGCATCGCATTATGTAGCAATTTGGCAGTCATAATTACGTTTATTTTGAGTCTATAAATTTATTTTCTTTTATTTAAAATATGAAATTTTAATTTCTTATGAACTCACATTTATTCTGGTATTAATTCTAAGTTATAAGTAGTTTAAAATACAAAATTCTAAAAAAAAGAGAGAAATCACCACTATTTAAGAGATATTATATGTATTTTTCATTTCATTTGCTTTTGTACAGTATCAATCCACGAGCTTGAAAAAATATAGTCGCGCATTTTCGAAAAACTAGCTCCGGAAATTTAAGAAAAATGTCGAAAAGCCAGTGCGCTATAAACTATATTAATAACTATTCTACACAACTCAATAAGTCAAAGTTGTCGAAGTCTTTCAGTTTCTCAGAATAAGAACGCAACAGTTGGCCATTTAACGCAAAAATAACGGTCGAAATGTAATCTAGGCCTCTGGGTGTGGTAAATGCAAACCTACAAATTGAACAACTTTCTCCAAGGGAACAACATCGTAATCGCAAAAAAAATAAGCAGCTGTCCCATACATTTGGGTCTAGTAGGTATTGAAGTTTTGTATGGGACAGGTGATTTAGAAATATGACTACACATTTCTGATAGGTACGAGTACACGCTGCATAGAGGATGAAATAGAATTCATGGACAGGGGTCATTGTACTCATCACTATGAACAACTTTTATTATGGGACTAAATCTAAAATTGCGAAAAAAAAACAGCTTCCCAAGATTTTAACGAGTTGCTATGCTAATATAAATGTAAGGAACATCTGATTTTTTTCCCGATGTTTGGTCCCATAGTAAAAGTTGTCCATAGTGATCAGTGAAACAAAAGAAAAAAGGATGCCCATGAATTCAATTTCATCCTGTAGATTCCTGTCTTCACTATCATTAGTAGACATCTAAATGAAATGCCTACACAAAAGCGCACTGTTGGATTTTCAACGCTAGGCTTAGCGTCGAGAGCTGAAAGTTCAACGTGCAAGGATGTCGCCTAGTATTAGAGAAAACAGACTTTATTCTCTAGTTTGATTACTATTTTATCTAAAGATGCTAACCTACCCCAGAAAGATTAGGCGAACACTCTTTCTCATGCATGAATTCTTACAATAGGTTGTTTACAACATCAATCTGCCTAGCCTTTTCCCGACTACGTTGGGGTCGGCTTCAGGCTAACCGGGCAGTGTGTCGGCATCTACATGGCCACATAAGAACTACGCATCACAATGACATGACGTCACGCAAATCCTGCATCGCGCAATTAGAGTTTACCACGCAACTAGCATATATACAACGTCCCGACATCAACTGTTGGGCTGTTCTCCACCAGACACGACACCCAGATATTCGGAGGATCCTCCCTTTTCTATGGAGGATGAGTGAACTTTACACACAGAAACAAGAAACACCTCATGGCTCTATACCAATATTTTATATAGAGCGACTGCTTGTTTTATCTCCACAACCCAATTACTGGGTAATACGATACCCCTTGGTAAGACTGGTTGTCAGACTTTCGGGCTTCTGACGACCCATAACGACTGTCAAAGCAGCACGAATGACAACCGGGACCAACGGCTTAACGTGCTTTCCGAAGCACGGAGGAGTTTCGGTATGTAAAGATGGTCGACCTGATGAATCGACCCGTGAGGCTGTTATTACTTAGCCACGAGCTCCTCTGCTCTAGTTTGATAACTATTTTATCTAAAGATCCTACCCCACCCGACCTACCCCGCAAGAATTAGGCGAAAAGTCGAAAACTCTTTCTTATGCACGAATTCGTTCAATAGGTTGTTTAAACTCCAATAACAAAAATTAGTGATTAATTTTACTTGTCTCTATAATCTTTCAATACATTATAATTATATACTATACCTACCAAGATCTTCAATTTAATCTTTCAGATTAATTAATTATATTGCAAATTAATTATTTCACCGCCTTCATTCGTATGAGGAGCTATTGTGGCTAAGTAATAATAACCGCACGGGTCGATCCATCAGGTTAAGCTGTGCTTGCCGGGGTTGGTCCGTGGATCGGTGACCATCCTTACATACCACGACTCCTCAGCCGTTAACCCGTTGGTCCCGGCTGTCATTTGTGGATCTTTGACAGTCATTACGGGACGTCACAAGTCTGACAACCAGTCTTACCAAGGGGTATCGAATTACCAAGTAACTGGGTTGTTGAGGTCAGATAATAGACAGTCGCTCCATGTAAAAATACTACTATTCAGCTGCATCCGGTTAGACTGGAAGCTAACCCCAACATAGTTGGGAAAATGCTAGGCAGATGTCTTCATTTGTATACTAATGACTTGCGTATTGCATAATAGTTAACATTTTTTTTCCGCTGTTGCAGATATGAGCACCTTACAGATTAAAATGTACAGGTACTTGATTCATCAGAATGTTTCATGATTTCATAATATTACACAAAACAACATTTGTGGATTTTTGACAGCTGTTACGGGTCGTCAGAAGCCTGAAAGTCTGACGAGCAGTCTTACTAAGGGGTATAGTATTACCCAGTTACTGGGTTGTGGAGGTCTGATAGTCAGTCGCTCCATGTAAAATCGGCATTCGGTTAGACTGGAAGCCGATCCCATTATAGTTGGGAAAATGCTAGGTAGATTGATTTTTTACACAAAACAACACGATCGAAATTTCTCTAAAATCACAGAATTTCAAGTTATTGAGAATAACCTTTACCATTTCTGCGCTAAATGCGAAAACAGTGTACCTTCCCATGGGTTATACTGGTTCGAACAAATGGCGTTCTTGTAAAGGGTCGGGCTGGGCCCGAACAAGCCCCTTCGGAAGCCAAACATGTACACAAACGAACCAAAACAAAGGATAATTAACGCCCCCAAGCGAAATTCAAGATTTCCAATTAATTTCAAAATTTGTATAGCCATTAAAAATTTCAGGGCAGGGAAAAGCCACAGGCAGGTGTATATTGTACGTTTTCGTCTTATTTAAGGAAGTTTTCTTAAAAAAAAATGTGGGTTCTTCTGAAAGATGTATGATTTTACTCTGTTTTTTTTTAACAAACGAGTACTGAGTTATGTGTCTCGCACATTTCCGATATTGACAGAGTGAGATGGGTCATTGGTCGGGGTGGGGCCAACGCCTTTGTTTTGTTTTGAAATTGTTAAGGCCCGTTCAAATTGAATACTTCCAAAATTTACTGTACAGGAGACTTGTCCGCCATGACTCACGCACAAACAATATCGTCTGGTTCACTCACTAAAACACGTGCGACGCGCAGGTAGTCGATGATTCAACTGTTACATGTAACTACAGCGTCTGGTTTGTGTGGAATAGACTTTATATTGATTACGTGGACCAATAGCAACGAAGTCAAAATTTTCGGTACTCGTTTGTTAAAAAAAAAAAAAACAGAGTATAATTACGGAAATGTTTCTTAATATATTACCGCAACTTCCTTAAAATAGATTATTCTTTAAAAAAATCACTCTTGCGTTTTCCCATATTACCTACCATTTACATTTTTTTTTTTCAACCTTTATTAACCCACTGTTGGGCAAAGGTCTCCTCTATCATTAGCATCTACATACCTACTAACCATTAATAAACGAAGTAATTGTTGGCACATAAGTGAGTGTACCTACCTACGCCTTAAAATTTCAATGTCGCCCCTTAAATGTCAGACGCACATATGGGGTGCGTAAGGAGACACCAAGGAGAAATCTTTATATAATATGTATATAAACGTATATTATATATATGTTACCGGCAATCTGTATAATACAGGTATTTTAGACAATACCTAGGCAATGTACAAAATACCGGGGGCGGCTAGGCAATGTATGAAATATTATGAATATTAATTTCATTTACATACTTTGCCCAGGTAATGTATACAATTCCCAGGGATTGTATAGAATACCTGCTGCTCCACCGGCAATGTGTAAAGTAAATAGATTTCAGTCTGTTTTTGATGATTTTTTTGTCGTGATGGGTATCGAATCGATGAGTATTAAATACGATAAAATAAAATAAAAACTGTTTTTCAAAATCTTTCTCTCTTTTTTCTTTTTTTTCTCGATTTATCTTGTTTAGATATCGATTCTCATCACGTCTGCGGAGTTTCACTAGCTAATATAATTTAACCCAGCAGATATATTATTTTACGTTAGTTACCATTACAAATATCAGCAAGCGTTGCCGCAGCCAGAAAAAACTGCTACTCATAAAACAAATCATCCTTATTCTTCCCTACAGCTCAAAACAGTTTCCCCACAACGACGTCCCTCCATCAGACAACAGTACCTATCATCACGAAGGCCGTCTGTCAGAACAGCTTCAAGGTTACCATAGCAGACAGCCATCTTTGCACCGGCGGGACAGGAAGTAGAGGAACCTGTGATGGTGACTCCGGTGGACCTTTGACTGTTCTGTATCAGAATAAGAGGATTTTGGTAAGTTTGTTTTGAATATGAATTATACCTTACTTTCTAATTTTTATTCCCTTTCAATGTAACATGATTCGCGCCTATATTCCCCGATGGGTATTTTTGTCTGACGAAGCGACACGCACTTTACTTATGGTTACCAAGTGTTATTATTAGCTGTTTAGTTAACTGCCTAACCTTTGGAATTAGAGCTCACCGGCCGGTTCGCACGCGGTTGGCCACAGTTTTAACCTAACCCATTTGGTTCGGATGTCCTGGCTTAGTTACTGCGACAAATTCGGCCAGAGCGTGGTTGGTCATAGTTCCAACCTAACCTATTAATTGAACATCATTCAGGCCGCTAATTGAACGGCGCCGTTTTAGTTAAAAGGCTAGGCGGTTGACTAATCGGCTAATTAAGCTAGTTGGCTGCGACATAATATACAACACGCTGTTTTTGTGAATGTGTGTAAGCGCAGGTACGCTCTCGGTACCGTCTTAGACAATGGCGAAGACGAAAGTGTGTGCGTGCATGTGTTATGTGCTGACGCTACTCGTCTTCACGCACACATTCACAGCGTGTTTGTACACTTGGTTACCAGTAAAGCGCGCGTCGCTTCATCATCTGCCTAGCCTTTTCCCAACTATGTTGGGGTCGGCTTCCAGTCTAACCAGATGCAGCTGAATACCAGTAGTTTATGCGCCTCCGCGGCGGCAGATGATAATGATGATACCAGTTTAGATGAAGACACATTTGTGGTTTTATTTTCAACCCTATTTATGTTCACACAAGTTCATTAGTCCAAAACATTACCAGTACGTCCGCCTGACGTGGCAGCTAACTTGTTAATATATTTTTTTAATACACTCCACTGCTGGAAAACGTTCGTTATGTTAGGTTAAATCAACAATTTCCTTCATAGGCACACACACACCCTCACTCTCACTGACACTTTCCTATGTGTTCCTATTCTGACCAATCCGTCCATATTTGCAGGTTGGTGTGGTTTCCTTCGGACCCAGCGAAGGTTGTCAAGCAAGCGCCCCGTCTGTCTTCACTCGAGTGACAGCATTCCTCCCATGGATAAACTCTCATTTGTAAACAATAAACATTGATCTAACTACTGCATAATACCTTCGTTTTATTATTTTTAACCGACTTCAAAAAAAGGGGGAGATTCTCAGTTCATATTTTTCCGATTACTCTAAGATGGCTGGACCGTTATGGAAAATTCTTTTTTCGTTTAAAAGGCTATACCTACTTCACAAGGATCTAATGATGGGATCCTGCAGAAATCGAGGGAAATCTTTAAATATTATAGGCATTCCTAAAGCGATTTGGGTATTTTTTATAGTAACTCGTGTATTTGCCCTCGAAAAGCACCATTTGAAGTGGAACTGATGATGAAGACCACAGATGGCCACCGGAACTACTCAATTATAAGTATTTCACGGGATGCGATTCGATTACTTTAATGGTTGCTAAGCAATTTATGCTCGTCACTATGCATGTGGAGAAGTGGAGCTGATGGTGAAGTACCAGGAGAACTCCTCAACAATTAACGTCCCTGCATCGGGAAAAGCAATGTTTTCAAAAAGGTGATGAGCAGTTGACATTAGTGTACGAGCACGACCCACTAAAAGGTGAAAAATAAAAACTTTTTACAAAAAAAAAAAAAAAAAAAACAACCGACTTCCAATAAAAAGCACTAAAAATTTAAAAATAACTTTAATTTTGACTGTAGTAGTCCTCGCTTAGTGGCCATCACAGCCGCGTCTAAGGGTCGTATTATTCTTGTTTTCTCTGTATATATGCCTACTAATTGTCCAGACAACTTACCTGTTTTTACAGATGTGTTAAGTGAAATAAGTGCTACCGTGGCAAGCTGCGATATAGAAAATGTGTTTATGCTGGGTGATTTCAATGCTCACCCTCATGAGTTGTTTTATAGAGAATTGATTAACTTTTGTACTGACCAATCCTGGATTTGTGCTGATATAGAGAAAAGAGGCGTTGGTAATGATACATACACTTTTATTAGTGATGTTTACGGGAGTAGGAGGTGGTTGGATCACTGTTTAGTATCTGTAGCAGCTTGGCATACAATTGTAAATGTGGATGTGTCTGAGGATATTTATGTGTCGGATCATCTACCTATGTGTGTTGAATTTAATTTAGAAGTGGTGCGGCCTAAACTGTTGACTCGGGAGTACCTGCCGCAATTCTGTGGTATGGGGTGAAAGAACAAAGACAGAAGCGCTTAATTACCATAATTTTTGTAATAAAGAGTTGCGCAACGTTGATTTCCCTCATGAGTTTGACAGTTGCGGTGGTGGTTCTTGCAGTTTGGCTGAACATAAAGTTGTTCTGGATAGTTTGTACAAACAGATTGTAGAAATATTATGCGCGGCAGCCAGGCAGTCTAAAGTGACATACGAGGGGGGACCGAGACGGGACAGGCGCGTGTGTGGGTGGAATGAATATGTCAGGGACGCTCATCGCGAGGCCAGATTTAGTTTTCAGGCCTGGATACATAACAAACGTCCCTCTTCAGGTCCTGTCTATGATAAAATGCGAGAGAAGTGAAACGTTTTTAAAAGCCGGTTGAAATTTTGCCAAAACAATGCTGAGCAAATTATTATGGACAGGTTAGCTGAACAACGAGCCACTAAAAAAAAATTCGGTGATTTCTGGAAATCAACTGGTAAGTTGGATGGGAAGCCCAGGCTCGCTGCGAGTGTGGGAGGGATAAGTGATCCCCAGGGAATTGCGAACATGTTTAAAGAGCATTTCCAAGTTCAGTCCCCTCTCGGTCCCTCAACCGTGAAGGAAGATACTGAGCCCAGCAGTCGTGGAGTGAGACCTCTGATACGTTTCTCAGATAAACAGGTGAGTGTAATTATAAACGGTATGAGCCGAGGCAAATCTCCAGGACATGATGGGCTCAGTATTGAGCACTTGAAGCACGCAGGTGTACATCTGCCGCGAGTCCTATGTTTTTCACAATGTGTATTAGTCATGCGTACTTGCCTGCTAATCTGATGAAAACCATCGTGACTCCCATTGTGAAGAACAGGACGGGTGATATCTCGGACAAGAGTAACTACCGTCCCATTTCCCTTGCGACAATAATAGCTAAGGTGTTGGACGGTATGCTTGATACTTGCTTAAATGAATATATACATCTTCATGATGCGCAATTCGGGTTTCGCCCCGGACTTTCCACTGAAAGCGCTATTTTGAGTCTCAAGCATACAGTTCAATACTATACAGGGTGTCCCGTAAATAATGGATCAAACGTAACGGGTAGGTAGCTTACCTAATTTCCAACAACTAATTTGAATATTAAAAAAAAAACCGTTACAGTAACCAGGATATTAATTTTTTTTCGAATTTTACGATTTTGTCTTCCAGAATTAAGCTTTTTTAATGCTGTCGCTGCAAATGATGACATTTTTAGGTATGATTTTTATTTAACATTTCTGAATAGCTTACTAATGTTATAAGATACCATTTTTTTGAATACCGTATTATTTGCCTTAGAAAAAAAATCTTGAGTTGAAAAGTTTTTTCTTTACGATGTTAGGACCAAAATTGAAAAAATTCTCCTGTAAAAAAAATGTATGACACCGAAGACCACCATTATTTTAAAAACTTGTACATTTAATAAGGTTTGCAAATTGGTGTAAAACTTACGTCTAGTCTTTATCGTTACAAAGATATTGCTATGAATGTGATGAAGAAGACAGAAAATAAATTAAATTGGTACTATTCCATTTTTTCCTTTTCGTAATGGCTTATGCTTGAATGCTTGTAATCGAAGCAGGTAGTTAAGCGGATAGCATAATTCCGACCCGATGACGTCATCTGTCCGGAATTTGGGACCGCTACCTGTGGCGGAGTTGCACCTCAGTCAGTGTGAAAGGGATAGATAGCGCCGCTTTTTGGTAAATCGGTTAAATCGGTATGAAGTTGCGCAGGTTCTTTTGTTCTTTCCTGCGCCCTTCACTCGTACAGGCTTCATTGTTGCTTGATTTTATTAGTTTAGTTGTAACTAGTCTCTCTTCGAGTTGCTACGTCAGACAACTTTCGCTCCCGGTCAGTGGCTCGGTGTTTTCTTCTGTAAAATTTGACTTGTGCTGTGTTTTTGGACTTTGCTTTGCCTATCGATTTGGAACTCTTTGCGTATTGGACAAACGACTTGGCGATCCTACGGACTCCGAAAACATTCGTTTGTGTGTGCTTGTACGTGTGTGCAGTAGCGCTGAAACCTTATTCAGCCCAATGCCTCGTTATGAGTACACGCCACGGCAGTACGCCGAAATGCATTTTATCTACGGAGAAGCAAGAGGTAATGCCAGGGCGGCTGCAAGATTGTACCGTGAAAGATACCCGAACCTGGTTCGTTATCCCGATTATCGCGTCTTTATTAGAGTGCATAACGCGCTTCTTGAGGGAAGAATTCTTGGCACCGGAGTTGGTGGTACCCGTGAAGGACGACCGCGACAAGTTAATGACGAAGTCATTCTTCGAGAAATCGAGGAAGATCCGTCAGTCTCCGTTCGCGTCATAGCGCGACGCGTAGGAATTTCTAGATCGACGGTGCATCGAGTGCTACAACGGTGCCGATTGCACCCATATCACGTGCAACGTGTTCAAACGCTGACGTCGCGTGATTACCAGCCAAGAATAGAATTTTGCCAAAGGATGCTTAGAATGATTCGGGCGGACCCGCAGTTTTTTAACAAGATTTTATGGAGTGACGAGTCTTCATGCCGCCGAGATGGATATTTAAATTTGCATAATTTGCACAGTTGGCAGCTGATAAACCCATATTTGATGCGAGAGGACAGGAGCCAACATCAATTTAAAATAAATTTATGGGCGGGAATAATCAATGGGCAAATAATAGGGCCCTTTGAACTACCAGCTACTCTAAACGCCGAATATTATCTCCATTTTTTAAGGAATGAGTTGCCAAGGTTATTAGAAAACGTTCCAGAAGACGTACGGCAAGCAATGTGGTTGCAAAATGATGGGTGCCCCGCTCACTATGCGACGGCAGTAAGGGCGCACCTTGATGAAAGTTATCCGGATAGATGGATCGGCCGATTAGGACCAATTTTGTGGCCTCCGCGATCTCCGGATTTAAATCCCCTAGATTTTTTTTACTGGGGATGTTTAAAAGACAGGGTCTACAAGAATCCAATAACGTCGGAAGAAGAATTACGACAGCGCATCCAATCTGCTGTATCAGAAATAAACCAAAGCCGTTTTGTCCGTCGGATAAGAGCTTCCTTTATTAGGAGATGCAGACTTTGCATTCTTGTAGAGGGAAGGCAATTCGAACATTTATTGTAAAAACCAAATAAAACGATTTATTTGAACTAACTGTTTTTTTTAGTACGGCCTCCTAATTCTTTTCATACGCCTCAATAATTCAATGAACATTGCCTCTGAAATACTACAGTTACACATTTTAAAGAAAAAGTTTAAATGTACACACTTTTTTATTTTTTTTATTAACGTTGATTTGGAGCACCTCTCAGATTCATAGCAATTATCTTTGTAACGACAAGGACTAGAATGTACAACTTCATACCAATTTACCAAAAATACAAAAGCGGCGCTATCTATCCCCTTCACGCTGACTGAGGTGCAACTCCGCCACAGGTAGCGGTCCCAAATTCCGGGCAGATGACGTCATCGGGTCGGAATATGCTAGCCGCTTAACTACCTGCTTCGATTACAAGCATTCAAGCATAAGCCATTACGAAAATGAAAAAATGGAATAGTACCAATTTAATTTATTTTCTGTCTTCATCACATTCATAGCAATATCTTTGTAACGATAAAGACTAGACGTAAGTTTTACACCAATTTGCAAACCTTATTAAATGTACAAGTTTTTAAAATAATGGTGGTTTTCGGTGTCATACATTTTTTTTACAGGAGAATTTTTTCAATTTTGGTCCTAACATCGTAAAGAAAAAACTTTTCAACTCAAGATTTTTTTTCTAAGGCAAATAAAACGGTATTCAAAAAAATGGTATCTTATAACATTAGTAAGCTATTCAGAAATGTTAAATAAAAATCATACCTAAAAATGTCATCATTTGCAGCGACAGCATTAAAAAAGCTTAATTCTGGAAGACAAAATCGTAAAATTCGAAAAAAAATTAATATCCTGGTTACTGTAACGGTTTTTTTTTTTAATATTCAAATTAGTTGTTGGAAATTAGGTAAGCTACCTACCCGTTACGTTTGATCCATTATTTACGGGACACCCTGTATAGATCGCAAAACGTCGGTGTACGCCTGTTTCCTTGATCTTTCCAGAGCCTTCGATCTTGTCTCGTATGATGTGCTCTGGGAAAAGATGGTAAACAGGGGTATATCCGCGGAAATATGGTAATGAACTATGTATAATATGTATAATATGTAACTACTGCAACATTGGTAGGGTAATCAGATCAATCATGTGAAGTGGGACGGTACGCTCTCTGAACCGTATGGGCTGGAGTGCGGGGTCAGACAAGGAGGTCTGACATCTCCCAGGCTCTTCAATCTCTAAAAAAAAAAAAAAAAAATGACCTCATAGAGGGACTCAGCAGCATGCGTGTCGGATGCAGTGTTGTTGGGGTTAGCATTAACAACATTAACTATGCTGATGACATGGTGCTGCTGGGTCCGTCTGCGGGGGCAATCAGAGAGGTGCTTAAGACTTGTGAAGCCTACGCTGCCGCACATGGATTAATTTACAATGTGAAGAAATGTAAATACATGGTCTTTGAGGTCGGCGGCAAGTGCCGTGAAGTGGGACCCGAGCTAATTATAGGCGGGTCAGTAGTTGAAAGGGTATCCGCTTTTAAATACTTAGGTCACGTTCTTTCCGACGACCTTAGGGACCATGTAGATATAGAGAGGGAGCGCAGGGCACTCACAGTCCGGTGTAACATGTTGACCCGTAGATTTGCTCGGTGTACAGACCTAGTAAAGATCACCATTTTCAAGGCTTACTCCCAGAGTTTGTACACGAGTAATCTATGGGTCAGTTACACCAAAAAATCTTTGGATGTCCTGCGCGTCCAGTACAATAATGGGTTCAGGATGCTGTTGGGACTTCCTCGCTACTGCAGCGCGTCAGATATGTTTGCCCAAGCTCGTACCGACGGGTTTCACGCGATTGTGCGAAAAAAAACAGCTTCGCTGCTGAGGAGAGTTAGAGACAGTCGCAACAGCATCTTGAGAACTGTAGCGGAGAACTTCAGTTCTCCAATTATAAAACAGTTTGTGCGGAGGGTGATTGGTACTAACACTAGATAGTAAGTTGTTTTAATATTATGTTACTAACACTCTATGGATTACTTATTCCAAAATAAAAATCATTTAATTTAATTTAATTTAATTTTTAATTTCGGAAGTCGGTGGGAAAAAACTAAAGTGCTGATCTAAAGACATCAACTTACGAAATTAAAGTTATTTTTCACTATGTAGTGTTTTAAATGTAGTTGTTGTAAAAGGTAGTAAAAAAAGGAGTTTTGATTTAGCGTCATGAATATAGATGTTGTAATTTTATTATAGCATTGCCACCTTTGGTACAAATCAACGCTGTTTTTTTACTATCATGCCCGGCCATAAATATGGCACATCGAGTTTTAGCAAAACATCGGCTTTATAGTGCCATTTCTGTCACTCATACTTCAGCGTCTTTTTTGGCCGAATCCAAATGAAAAATTATGTATTTAAAGCTCAACGCGTCACATTAACGCCCGGGTACTGTATTTCGTTGCTAAAAATTAAAATCTTTATTTTGTACAAAAACCTTCAACAACGCTTAAAAACCAGGTCGCATGAATTTCAGTGAATAAAGGTTATACAAATAGAGTAAACCCTGACTCCCAAACTAGGAGATCCTGGCTTATGAGTCAGTGTTCTGCTGTCACTATGACACCTTTTAGTAAAAAGTGTGTTAATATCTTAGACAAAAATATGGCAAAAAAAAAAGGTTTGAAAGTACAATAGTACATTTTGATACAACTGGAGAATTTTTGTTATTGCATTCGAGGCGGAATTAACACCCGAGCCGTAGGCGAGGTTGTTTTTGAGCCGAGAACTGCAATAACAAATGTCCACGCGTATCAAACGTTTTTCAATACACCTTTGAAGAAATAAAATAAGATAACGAAAAATATTTTAGTCATGAATTATTAGGAAACTATGATTTAAATTTTCTTTTTTTTTCCGTGCTTTGCTTTCGCCAGGTTGAAGGAGAAGCAAAGGTATAAAGCTGATAAACAGCCTAATATGAAAAATAGAAAATCAAATATTTTAGAGTTTAGAACACAAATAAATGTTAATTTGTTCACAAACTTTTTTTTTTTTTTTATTGTAATTATCATGGTTTTTGATGACATTCTATTAATAAACATTATAACTATATTCAAAAAATATTAACGTCGTAAAGCCGCATATCTCTTTGCCGAGATTAAAAAAAAAATACACCTCCGAATAGAGGGGTGTGTAACAGTTGATATAATAACAAAAAATCTAACGTTCACTTGACCTAATTTCAGTTAATATACTTTTGTTTAATATAACGATCAGTTGAGATAATGAATTGTTGATATAATTTCATTTTATCTAATTTCTTATGATATAATAAACATTTCCTATAATGCACATTTGACATAATATTCATGTAGTATATTATTCATTTACTATAATATTCATAATCTATAATAACTTTTAATATAATTTAGAAAATCTGATACGATTTTAAACGCCTGCTAGTATGGTGCTAGCAAAAATGCATCGCATAAGCATTAATTGCTACAAAAGTTTGCTTTTATGCGTGAGGTGGGTGAGGTGGGTGGGTGAGGTGGGAAATAAGATGTAATATTTATGTGATGCTATGTTATGATTAAAAAAATATTGTACTGTTTTTTTTTCTTCGCTTTATACCCTATACACCTACCACCCTCAACTATTGTAACCAGTAGAAATTGTATGCAATCTGGACTTTAGGGCACCCCGACTCGGACAGGTTAGGTTAGAAGGGGATGGCGAGGTCGTGTGAGCGAGCGAAGCGAATCATTTGGTTTAGGTTAGGTTAGGTTAGAACAGTGACCATTAACGCGCGATGGCGAGCGAGCGAAGCGAGCGTGCCGCGGCAGCGGCCGCCGAGCGCCAGATCCCCTCTATTGTTGGTGAATCATTTGGGTTAGATGAGGCGGTGAATGTCTCGTACATTAGACGATGAAAGCTTGACCATTGACTTTTCGAGGTCAATGGTACTGGTACTTTAAAAAAGCGATTCTTTTTTCCATTAGTTTAAATAAAATAGTAATAGTAGATAGTGAAACATTAGTTTAAATAAAATTAGCTCCGTCGACCAAGCTCACCCTCAACCATGCATTGAATATTTTAAGATTTGGTTAGGTGCCATTTGAGTTAGGTAAGAACTGTGACCATTAAACATGAAAATTAGGTCAAAATAACATTAGGTCAAATGAATGTTATATAAAAAGAATATTATACATATTGAAAATTATATAAAATGAACGTTATACTAAATGTTTTATATTAAATGAAAATTATATCATATAAAACATTAGGTCATATGAAATTAGGTTATATGATTTTATAGCATATGAAAATTATATTATATGAACGTTATTTCAAGTGAAATTAGAGCATTTGTTATTATATCATACATTACACACCCGAATAGAGACGGTGTGAATAGAGGCATTGAACCAATTTGGACTAAGTATAAGTATAAGTTAACTGTGGCAATTTTTATTCCCGCACACGTTTTGGAAAATTAAAAATCGCACGCGTGTGAAATATATTGCATTGTGAACCTAATCATAGTGCGTTACGAACCAGTTTTCGAGTAGGTAAGTGTATTGAAATGAAATTATTTCAAAAGGTTATTACTCTAGGAGTAAAGGAATTTATTCAACGGAGTAGTAATGTAAGTGTGCTTGTGTAATTGTGTGTGTGGACGTGGAGGTGTGCATGTGAGAGTGAACATGTGTATGAGGGGGTGTAAGTGTGCGTAAGGGTGTGAGTACGATTGAGTTTGTACATATATGTATTCGCATAGTATTTTTATGTATGTTGAGATTGCGATTGATAAAAATGGGTAGAAGTTTATACGGCTACTGCCGCAGGTGGAGTAGTTCTTCTGTTCGAACGTAGTCCTGATCCTGAAGCCAACTTTGCACCGTGTCTTCATGGTGACTTAGCCCAGTTAATTGAATAATTTTAGCAATGTTTCTGTAAATGAAAGAGCTCACAACGTAGAACTGGCGCCTAGCGAATGCGGTCCAGTGGATTATTGTTGGGAATATTATTTTAACTTTGCGCTTAGTTTTATCTGGTGGCACTCGTGGCTAAGTAATAACAGCCACACGGGTCGATCCATCAGGTTAAACTACGCTTACCGCGATGGGTCGTCGATGGGTGACCATCTTTACATACCGAGACACTTCCGTGCCTCGGAAAGCACGTTAAGCCGTTGGTCCCGGCTGTCATTCATGGATCTTTGATAGTCGTTACGGGTCGTCAGAAGCCCTAAAGTCTGACAACCAGTCTTACCAAGGGGTATCGTATTACCCAGTTAATGGGTTGTGGAGGTCAGATAGGCAGTCCCTCCATGTAAAATGCTGGTATTCAGCTGCATCCGGTTAGACTGGAAGCCGACCCCAACATAGTTGGGAAAAGGCTAGGCAGATTGATTGCTTAGTTTTATCTGGTGGGGGAAAATACTCACAGCAATGGTGTACCAGTGGTAATGGCTGCGAGTTACGAGTGTAGGTCGTAGGTTCACACCCAGACAGGCACTTTACTTTATGTAAATTATTTCATCACCAGTGCTCTAAAAATGGTGAAGGAAAACATCATGAGGAAACCGGCACGTCCTAGAACCAAAAATTCGAAGATATATGACATTATCAACCCGCACTGGGCCCGCGTGTTGGATTCCCGCCCACTCCCTTCCTATGATAGGAGGCCTGTGTCCCAGCAGCGGGAACATTATAGGCCGATTATGCTATGCTAGGAAATAACTTGCTTTCATTAATAACGTTTACAATGACGTCATTCGCCAGTAATTTGCGTACACTCTGTGGCGACCACGGCTCTTCTAGAACAAGTTATGTTTTCCATTAACTTTTAACCCCATTTAGAAGCAATACCTGTCAAAAGGTGTCCTCAACAAACAATTAGCTACGAGTACACTACGTAGTTAATTGGTTAATAAATCATGTGGTTTTCAGTCGACCGCGCAATGGATATCACATAATTATTGTGTAATGACCGGAGCTCATAGCGAGTGACTGAATAAGTAGAATGAAAGTTGAGTTTTGCAGTTTATTAGGTATTAATTGACGACGAAAATTTTGTACCTGAACGAATTGGCTACCTGTAATTGTTTTGTAGCGGGAAAAATATCTAACACAAGAGTAGGTAGTTAAAATTTTAACGGTGCGGTTCATGACCATCACTGGCAGTCCTGTTCCACCCACTTCTGAATATAAGCATAAGGATGCAAGAAGTACCAAAAACCTAATATCGTGTGTATTTAAAATAAATATTGATATCGATTTCGATAAATCGGAATAAAAAACATCGATAAGTATATCGAAATATCGGTGAATTATATAAAATGATATTTGTACTTTATTAAATTCTTTTAACTTTGTTTTTGATTCATAATATTATAATTATACTAAATAACTAACTAGAAACATCATTTCTGATGTTCAATCATCACGCTATGGAGCGGGCTATGCTCGGAGTTTCTTTGAAGGATAAAATCAGGAATGAAGTTATCCAGAAAAGAACCGGAGTAACTGGCATAGCTTTCAAAGTAAGCAAACTGAAGTGGCAGTGGGCTGGCCTTGTTTGTCGAAGGACCGAGGGCTGGTGGAGCAGACGAGTCCTAGAGTGGAGACCGCGTATCGGTAAGCGTAGTGTGGGACGCCCCCTAGCTAGATGGACCGATCACCTGAAGAAAGTGGCTGGGGCAGACTGGATGCGGAAGGCGGAGGACAGGGTGTTGTGGCGCAACCTGGGAGAGGCGTATGTCCAGCAGTGGACTGCGATTGGCTGAGTTGATTTTGATTGATTGAATCATCACACTAATATTATAAAGGTGAAAATTTGTGAGAGTGTGTGTGTGTGTGTGTGTGTTTGTATGTTTGCATGTTTGTTACTTCTTCACGCTCAAACGGCTTAACCGAATTTGATAAAATTTGGTATGGAGGTAGCTGACACCTTGGATTAAACATAGGCTACTTTTTATCCCGGTTTACGCGGGTAAAAAAAATAAGTCCACACGGCTTTGAATTCCAGCGGTTTTAATGGCGACAACGGTGTTGCTTTTATACACCGTGTTTTACATATTTTCGATTCTTGTTATTTTATATCATTATATCGATCTTCATATGGTGGTTAGGGTGTGGTTACAGGCATCTAACCTACCTAACTACGAGTACCTTTCTGTTTATGATAACATACAGCGATAAAAGAACCGTCTGTAATGCGTGAAGATCATTTTGATTGATAAGATAACACGGGCAGCGTCCGAAGCGCGACTGACGCTCCCGCTTCGCAGTTGTTTTGGTCGCTCAAGTGTGGCCGAAGCTTACAGCTGGTAATAGTTGCTGAAAATATTGCTATCCTAGTCGTGCTATACAAGTCGGGAATACCCGAAACAAAATGAGTAACATTGTAATAAATCGCCAATGGTTGAGATAAGATAATGATACCATTTCCTGTTATTAGATTCCATAATCATTGTTTACAAAATACCCAAATCCCATTGTTAATTTTATACACGTAGGAAAGATTAATCTATCTAGATAAAGTCTTGACGTATTTATCTACAATCGAAATACCTACGTAATTTTTTACATATTTTATTACAAATAAACTAATTTTTGTGGTCTGGGTAATTGTTTTCGATCCCCAAAATACGCGGAGTACAAAAAATATAATAAGTTCCCTTCAAAATGGTTGAGCTAATTGGTGCTGATCCATGCGTCATGTTCGTGAACGGGCGCCGTCAGTTGGGACTGGTCGTCTCTTAGCTGTCATGGCTTATTTTTAATTTAGTTGTTTTAGTTTCTATTTTTTTATTATGGACGCTTTTTAACGTGCACGTCTTTCTACATTGTTCTCACATGTATATTTTCAACATGAACGATGTAACCAATATTTTGTAAATATATTTTAATTGAAAAGAGTGTCCGTGGAGTTTGTTGCTCGTTCTTCTCCATAGGGACCTACTACGCTTTGGAATGGGCAACTAGCTTCATCTTTCTGACTGACCGACCCATTGACAATTATTCAAAAGTGCCTGTAATTGGTTTATTTGAAATAAATGCTTTGAGTTTGAGTTCAACAGTGTGTTTTTTCGACGCGCTAGAATGTACTCTGTAATTGTTAAGTTGGATTCTCAACGCTCGGCTCAACAACGAGAGTTGAAAATCCAGTGCGCTATTTGAAATAAATGCTTTGAGTTTGAGTTTGATAAAATTTCTAAAGTCAAGAAAATATGTGAATTAAAGAATCCTTTGGACGGATCGGGGTAAGTACATGAGATCTTCTGTAAATGCACTAGAATGCGTAAATTAATATACATTTTTAAGAATTTACGATATGTATCAGATTACAAATTAATTAAAGAGGTTTATTTAGCTTTGTGTCAATCAATTCTCACTTATTGTATAACTTCTTGGGGTGGGGCTGCTAAATCAATCCTACTGCCATTAGAACGTGCACAGAGAGCTATTCTTAAGGTAGCCACTTTTCGCCCATTTAGATTTCCCACACACGAGCTTTACACGGCATGTAAAGTTTTAACCGTGCGTCAATTATTTATATTGAATATAGTATTATATCAACATAGCAATCTTCCTTATATCCCAATACCTTTAGATAAGAGAAGAAAGGACTTGGTTTGCATAAAGCCTCAAACTAGACATACTTTTATAAATAGATTTTATGTATTTTTAGGGCCGTTTTTATATAATAAAATCAATAAGTCTCTAAGTATATATAGTTTAAATTGTAAAAAATGTAGTGACATGTTGAATGAATACTTGGCGACATTTAATTACTCAGACACTGAAAAATTGTTAGATGTAATGCAATAAGTTTATTAGTGTTAAGTCAATTTTTATTTAAAATATAATTATGATGTATAAATGCTAGCTCTATGTACAGTAACATATTGTCCACTACAGCTCGCAGCGCTGTTAAGTGATGGCCTGAAACACAGGTTTGAATAAACCTACATCAGGCAGCTCGCTATTGTATTAATTAGACCTTTATCCAATAAATATAAGATTTACACTAGATTTTAAACATAGTTTAAGATTTTCTTACCAATATTAATATGTAACTTTGTAATGTGTAACTTCTACGTAATTTATTTATTTAATGTGAACTTATGAATAAATATTCTATTCTATTCTAAAAATGGAAAAACAATAGCGTATTGATAAAGTACTATCTACTCGTATAGTAAGTATACTATTGTGTCAGTCTTTCAGAGACTAAAGAAAGGAATAGACCGCAGCTACTCAGCAAACAAAAGAAAATCCATTAGAGCTGCAGTATGTAATAAAGTTTATGAGATTAATGACACTCCATCGCTTTTGTTTTGCTTTGTTATCTGGGGCAGGTTTGTGTTTGTTGGCCTGAGAAAAATGTATGGAATTGTTAATTAAGATTTTTAAATCATGTTGTGTTATGAGGAGCTCGTGGCTAAGTAATAACAGCTGCACGGGTCGATCTATCAGGTTAAGCTACGCTTGCCGGGGTTGGTCCGTGGATGCGTGGCCATCTTTACATACCGAGACTCCTCCGTGCCTCGGAACGCACGTTAAGCCTTTGGTCCCGGCTGTCATTCGTGGATCTTTGACAGTCGTTAGTCGTCAGAAGCCCGAAAGTCTGACAACCAGTCTTACCAAGGGGTATCGTATTACTTAATTACTGGGTCGCGGAGGTCAGATAGGCAGTCGCTCCATGTAAAATACTGGTATTCAGCTGCATCCGGTTAGACTGGAAGCCGATCCCAACATAGTTAGGAAAAGTCTAGGCAGATTGATAAATCATGTTGTGTTATACATTTAAAGTTATATGTTATACATACATTTAATGAATTTACTTATTAAAGGCGACCATAGATGGAAAAATGCAATACTTCATGGACGCTAAAGTAACATAAATGGTTGGAAAGATGTTAGGCAAGGTGGCAATTTGTAGTTCTACAACAGAAATCAACAAGATTGACATGAGATTTTTGGTAGCTTATAATATGTCAATCTAATATATTTTTAACGTTGTCATCAACATTATCACTGATAGAATGTCACTTTGTACAGGCCCCCAGGTTTTTTTAGGGTTCCGTAGCCAAATGGCAAAAAACGGAACCCTTATGGATTCGTCATGTCTGTCTGTCCGTCCGTATGTCACGGCCACTTTTTTCCGAAACTATAAGAACTATACTGTTGAAACTTGGTAAGTAGATGTATTCTGTGAACCGCATTAAGATTTTCACACAAAAATAGAAAAAAAAAATATTTTTTGGGGTTCTCCATACTTAGAACTGAAACTCAAAAAGGTTTTTTCATCAAACCCATACCTGTGGGGTATCTATGGATAGGTCTTAAAAAATGATATTGAAGTTTCTAATGTGATTTTTTTCTAAACTGGTAAAATGTGTCCCCCCCCCCCCCCCTGTAACTTCTAAAATAAGAGAATGATAAAACTAAAAAATATATATGATATACATTACCATGTAAAATTCCACCGAAAATTGGTTTAAACGAGATCTAGTAAGTAGTTTTTTTTTTAATACGTCATAAATCGTAAACCGCAATTTACCTTTCGTTCAATCAAACGAACTACAAGAACTTTTATGTTATGTTACTTGCTGCTACGGAACCCTTCATGGGCGAATTCGACTCGCACTGTGCCGCTTTTTTTTATTCTTTCCCGCTGCTGGGTAAAGGCCTGCCCTAAGTTCTTACAGGACCTCTTTTCCCGCGCCACCTCGATGCTGATCCATGCGTCATATTCGTGAACGGGCGCCGTCAGTTGGGACTGGTCGTGTCTTAGCTGCCATGGCTTATTTTTAATTTTAATATTTAATTTAGTTGTTTTAGTTTTATCTTTTTATTACGGACGCTTTTTATAATGCACGTCTTTCTACATTGTTCTCACATGTATATTTTCAACAAGAACGATGTAACCAATATTTTGTAAAAATATTATGATTTAAAAGAGTGTCCGTGGAGTTTCTTGCCCGTTCTTCTCCATAGGGATCTACTACGCTTTGGAATGGGCAACTAGCTTCATCTTTCTGACTGACCGACCCATTGACAATTATTCAAAAGTGCCTGTAATTGGTTTATTTGAAATAAATGCTTTGAGTTTGAGTTCAACAGTGTGTTTTTTCGACGCGCTAGAATGTACTCTGTAATTGTTAAGTTGGATTCTCAACGCTCGGCTCAACAACGAGAGTTGAAAATCCAGTGCGCTATAAAATCCCGCCGCGATTTTATTACGCCCGTGCGCACGGGGGTAACTGTTAATGTTCTTAAAATTTTAAGTACTTCTTTTCCGATTTGAATTAAATATTTCGCTTAATAATTAACATTAAAAAACTGCAAGTGTTAATCGGCTTTTGTTGCTGACTGTACCATAATTCGGGGGCCCGGAAGATACTTGTATATCCACCGCACTCTCGACTGTGTAGCAGCCCGACAAGCCTAGCGGGCCCCACCACCAAGTGCGGCCGAACCACGACCGCACGGATGTTAAAGGTACTAGTCCGAGATGGGCTGCAAACTGCTACCTCAAACTTTATCGTCATACTAGCTTTTGCCAGCGGCTTCGCCCGCGTGAATGTCGGAAAATATCCCACGGGAACGTACTACCGGAAATCCTTCCTTATTCTTTGTAATAATATAATACAATCATGATTCGAAAGACACGTATGGCGCCATCTTTTATCATAAGAACGTTATAGTTGTTTTCCTCGGGAACAGTACTTTTTTTCGGGGTGAAAGGTACTGACAACGTATGTGCAAAATTTCTTGATGATCGGTTCAGTGGCTTAGGCGTGAAAAGGTAATAAATAAACGAACAAACCTACTTCTATATCAATTCATAGGAACCAGTAGTATTAGTTTACAGTCTGCAGCTCATCTCGGACTTGTATTTAAAAAAGGTCATACAAGTTTCTAATCACCCAACATAATCTCCTAGTTAACAAAGATAGGAATTTAATCTGAGTGTCTCACGTTGATCAATTTATCACTAGTATTGTAGGGTATTAAGCTGAGTTCTAATTAATAACGTGCGTCGACTGAGTCGAGACTTCCAGTTGGTCGGTAAGATGACGCTTTGAGGAATTTTAGTCGGTATCGATTTAAATTAACTGTGAGTATAGTTTGATTAGATTGACGATTGAAACCAGCTTGGTTTTTGAGCTGGAAGTAATTCAATTTCGTTTGCAGTTTATTCTGAACGCTGACATATAAAATGTAATTTAAAAAAATAATAACTAGACCTAAATTTCGAGGAAATAACTAAAGTAGAGTGGATAATACATCCTCTAAAATCCCGGAATCATAAATATTACGACTAAGTCCCGGGATTTAAGAAATTGCGAATTATCTATTGCACTTTGAATACATTCGTAACAAATTATTATTTCGAAGAATCTTAATTACATTTCTGGGTGCCGTACTAATACTCGAAGTTTAGGTAAATATACTCTATCTTTTTTTTTGTTCCGGGGTGGAAAAACCACATCCGCCCTGGAGTGGAAGGGTCTGTCATACTCTTACTGACTAAAAACCACCCCGCTGTTCCCTTCCTACACTTGGACTGGGGATTATGGGAACGTCTGCGCCTTCCACGATCCCCGTGGTGCCGGCCCGCCTTTGCGGGCTACCTCAGGCCTGCCGGGGGAGTGAGGTATAAGACTCCCCCCGTGACGTCCAGTAGGGGCGTGCGTGGAACACTACACACCACCACCTCAGGTCCTGCTGGATGAGGGGCACTGGACGTCCCCAAGTCCGCCATCCCTCCGGACCTGTTTACGGGTTCTGGAAGAGGGCATTGTCCACCCTCCGTCAACGCGGGTTGAGAGAGTGGTTTCCCTCCCTCTCCCTTTCCGCAGCCTACTTCTGCATAATGACACATCACCACAACCAACGACTCGGTGCTGACGACAGGGAGCCGTGCCTCCTCTCGAGCCATTCGCCGAGCACTGGTCAGATCGCCTCGACGGTAGCGAGGCCGGCAGTAGGGCGCAGAAGCCTGGCCCGCCATTCCGTCATCAGGACCTCGCGGAGCTGTGGCCCGCGATGCTCAACCTAAATATACTCTACCTCTGATAATAGCACAGGTCGGGAAATAGGCCAATAGTACACAATTGTATTACACAGTTACAGGCTATGCCTAAGCTAAAAAAGTACCTATATGACTATCACCAAGTCATCTACAATTACTTCTACAATTATTTTAATTTGAGTTGAGTCTAAATACCAAATTATAAAATCAAATAAAGCATGCCTGTTTAATTAATTTTGATCGAGTTTAATCAATAAGTAGAAACTGCTAAGGCTGTTCATTTGTGAGTTTTAGCATCATTAGTGTCACTATCGCACACACACACACACTATTCACTATTTATTCTCTATTCTATTATTCTATTCTATCTATTTATTCACTGTCTCTTAAGATACAGGTTTCTTCCTAGTTTAAGAGACAGGGTTCACTATTTTTGTATGCATAGACCTTTTTTGCAAACCTAAATCTCCTGTTCACAAGCTACGTTTTTATGCTTATTCTATTGTATTGATTTGTTTTGAACTGTGTCTGTGTGTATTTATTTTGGATAAATAAACAATTTATTATTATTAGTATTTCGTACGAAGGTAAATAATTTCTCGACTATTATATTGCAATTTATACACCACTCACAGGTATAACTTTCCCAATACCTTCGTCATCTTGCAGCATTTTAGCGCCCCGGCAGATTGTCGAAACTATAACGTTTAACGGATTAGTTAAGACGTCAAACTAAGTTCGAAGGTTCAACTTGCTAGATCGCGGTGTTACTACTTAGAATAACTTATGACTATCTGACATTGTTTTGTTTAAGTGCTTCTTCGATGCTCACTTCGGCGATGCTCAAGCGTGAATCTCGATTCAAAGTTGACAGATTCTATTCTAATCTCGAATCATAATTATTATCTAATCTTATTTTACATTGAATTAATTGACAACTTTTTTCTACAGCAAAAATCACACTAACATTATAAAGGTGAAAGCTTGTAAGTGTATGTTTGTTACGCTTAAACGGCTGAAAATGAAATTTTGTATATAGATATATATAGCTGGATTTTCACATAGCCTACTTTATATCCTTTATATCTTGGTCTACGCGGGTGAAACCACAGAAAAGATATCTGTTCCGTGGGTGAAACCGCGGGGCGCAGCTAGTTTTATATAAAACAGCGCAATTATTTTAATTTTGGAACGAAGTTCCTTATCGCGCGTTGTGAAAGGGGGCTAGACGGAAAAAATTCTCACGAAAAGTTGTAACGACACTTTTTGCTATAGTAAGCTATTGTAAGCTGTGCGACGTGCGCATGTTTCTCTGTCTGTCTCTCTCTTAGAGAAAGCAAGCCAGATATAACAAAAAAAAAAAAAACAATTCCTTCACTAATTAATCGAAAGGAACTTCGTTCCATCCGGGTGTCCCTTGACACAACTTTTTTCTCTGCGTAATGTTTTTTAACTATGATAATATGAATTAAACTGCACACTTGTCCATCTTGCAGTCCGCTACCATCTTGTTGATTGTGCATAAATATATTTTACCACGGCATGAAATAATCCCATAAGGTTTGTGCCCAAATGAGACCAAAACTACCAATTTGTTGGTCATCATCATAGATATAAGATTTATATTTCTATGGTCATCATAAATATCTTGCCCAATTTTGTTTTACTAGCTCACAATGTCCACTCCTGGGCAAAGGCCTCCCTCCACTTCTTCCACCTTTTGCGAGCCCGCACGTCCTCTTTCCAGTTTTGACGGAGCCTATCCAGCTCGCCCCGCCGCGATCCCGTCTTACTGTCTTAAGGCACCAATACTGTGCTTGCCCTTATGCCAATTTACTTGAGATGGGCGCAACATCTTCCCTAATTCTCTGTTAGTCGTCACCTGAGTATTCACCCCGTTCCCAGCCATACCATCTTTCACGTCATAGTCCATCTTTCGTTCTAAAAGACGACGGTAATTTTGCTGATATTGACATATTTGCATTGTCACTCGCACAGTTTAAAAATTGTATTTATAAAAAATATAGAATAGAATAGAATACTCTTTATTATGCACACCATTTAAATTACAGGTTACAATGTTACAATGTTGAAATTTTACATAGAGTGACACAATGGGCGGTCTTATCGCTAAAAGCGATTTTTTACAGACTACCTTAAAAAAAAAACCTTAAAAAATATTTTAAATACCACGTAGTTTTAGTACGTTAATTAATTTTAATACGTCACACCATACGTTAATTCGCAAGACACAATATAGTTAATTTATGATAAACAATTTGATTGCTAAGTTTGCTTGGACCTTGCTCAAACTATTTTCAATGTAGGATTAATTTGTGGATAACAATGCTGGTTGCGTGATTACTGAAGTGTTTAATAAAATATTTGCACCTAAATATTAAGCTTTATTACGCAATTGTTTGTTATCTTGAAGAAATAAAAATAAAAGCAGATCATTCTCTTTCAGACGCAGTCATTAGATCGTGTCACTGACGCAAACATCAGAGATACATTAACTCTTACCATTAGCCGGTGGTGCAACCAAATGATTTATCATCTAATTATGTATGCAGCGATGTGAAAATTTGTGGTCGGTGCAACGCGGCCTTAATGAGAGGCAGGGGTTGAAAACCATTGTTATCTATATCCTGTTTACGAAGGATAATGATGTCACGTTTTGAAGTAGAAAGTTAATTTTTAATGTAGAGAATTTCAAGGTTTTAAAAAAATCATTTAGTGGTTGTAATTCTGATTAATATCGTAATAGCTGTTGGAAAAGCCTAATTCTACCTTGATATAATGTGTATTCCTTTTTTGAAAACATTTTTTTTTTTTTTTGTATTATCTTTGTATAAGTTTTCCAATCGCCTTCTATTTTGGTTGCTTTTCAATGAAATGCGTATTCATAATATCTTAATTTATTATGATCGCATTAACTTTTATACAAAGTTTAAGGCGCCCTGCACACCTGCGCGACCGCGACGTGGGAAGATCGCGTTTACAAAGCGGGACGCAGTCGGACGCACGCGTCTTGTGGTCAGACGTGTGTAGATCTTGTCTACTCTGAACAAAGTGAGAGTTTTATGAATAATGACTATCATTTGTACTATCTATGATATTAATGGCGCTTTACAATGGCAACACTCAAATATCACACAATTTTCGTGATTAAAATACCCGGCTTTGCAAAAAGAAAGTGTGTATGTCAGCTCCGACGCACGAATGATGAAAACAAAGGGCCTACGGTACTTTCGTCAGGCGAATTTCTATTTTAGGACAAGAATTTAGGTGTTAAACTAAGCTGTAGACGTGCGGCATCAGTGACTATTCACTAAAAATGAGGTTCACGGTTCGCGCTGTAGTCGTGCAGGTGTGCACGTAAAAGTTTCGCGTTGTAGACGCTCCGGGTTCGCGTCCCGCGTCCCGCTACTTGACGCTCAGGTCTGGCCATAGCATTAATTGCCAGAGGTAGTGAAAAGAAATAATTTACTGGTGCAGCGGTATGTCTTGTAGCAATTAGGTACTACAATTTTAGCATCGAACGATATGGAGCAACACTATATCACTCCACTACTGTCAATAATGGCAGCCAGCGAAAATCGCGCAGCTCCAAAATATTGAAGCAAAATATAAAACCTAAAAAAAATCACTCAAAATAATATTTTCTAAAAAGGTGCAAATCTGGAAGTGCACAGCTCGTCTAAAATCGAGTCAGCCGACGCGGCGACGATCGCACTGACGTAAAAATATCGCGGCGATTTTTTATCGCACACTGGATTTTCAACGCTTTGCTTAGGGCCAGAAGTTGAAAACCCAACAGTATGTTTTTTCGACGCTCTGGGATGCACTTTGTTGGATTCTCAATGCTCGGCTCAACACTGAGAGTTCTGAATCCAGTGCGTGATAAAATCCCGCCGCGATATTTTTACGTCCGTGCGAACGTCGCCGCCGCCGGCTAAATCTGTAGGCACCTTAATAGATTCGCTGCGGCAGCACTGAAGCCATCTTGCCTTCTGTACGTCACGAGTCAAATACTTCCCGTATCAAGAATTCCAGCTAAGCGTTACGACTTCTATTTTCCCGTACCTAGTCATGACTTCAAATGTCCTTTGGGACATGGAGACTCATCGGATTCAAAATTTTTGAACTAAAGGGTTGCTGAGTATGTACTATGGGCCAAAGTTCCGCATGATCACCTCAAAGGCCATAATCGCATAGCACGGCTCACGACTCGATCGCACAATGTTCGTTTGTCACTAGCTGCGCTCTCATAGGAATATTTTCTTAAGTGAGCATGCTTAAGTTTTGTCCATAGACCATAATAGCTGCGGTAGCACGGGGTTCTATTGGATATTACTTGCCGTGCCGCATGGAACAAATATCATGCTATCAAAAAGTTATTACATATTTCACGAGCATACCCCATGCAACCATGGGGTATGCTCGTGAAATAAGTAATAACTTTTTAAATATAAATTATTTATTATCTGTTTGCGCTGTAGCATGGTGCGGGTGACATTAGACGAACTGTTCCTTTTCACTCTTGAACGTTATCGCAATTTACAATCATGATTGAATATTTTAGCTGCACCCTAAATTAATTTCGTAGTCGTAAAATATGGAATCAGTAATAACTGTTGTAAATTAAACAAATTTCCTCAGCCAAACTGTTATTGTCTACAAATAAAATCAAATTGAAAGAAAAATGAAGCAGTGTTAGGCGTAGAACGTAACGCCATAGACATGCTTAGTGATGGGATGTATTGCTATGATGGGTGGTATGGGTAGTCGATATATTTTATAGAAAAATAATTTTAGGTATTGTATGTATTTTTAATTTTTTGTTGTTAGACATATCACTCGTTACTGACGCAAAATGGCCGCCGATTGACCGCGCCACATGGCAAAAATGTTACCACGAAAAAAAATACTTTTTGAAGTGAAAACTTCTTTCTAGGCACGTTGAGCCATTTTAAGTCTAAACTTTTTTAGGTGCGTTGAGCGATCTTATGGGTTCGCGTCAAAAATTATGAAATGAGAAATATTATTTTCAATCAATGTTTGAAAAAAAAATGTGTAAACGTGTGGATTGGTACAGCACTACGGCTAACTAAAGCCCCGCGCGCGCGCACGATCGTGCGATACACAGTTGTAATTACGGCCAAATAGTTCCCGTATAGCACTAGAGACAAAATTATCATTTCCGTGCGTTACGCAAAAATACTTCCAGTACTTGTCTTCTTCTAAATTTTAACAATTATACTTTTTTTTTTTTTTTTTACCTGGTAACTGGGGACAAGAAAAGGAAAACTAGCTACCGTACACGGCGAAACTTAATTACGGGAATATAGGTACTTCCCGTAACGCAGCGAATGTGTTACGAACTATTTTACAAACAAGAGATTGGCTTATTCTTATAGCTTGAAGCCTGTTCTAAGAACTTTAAATACGTTTACCTATATAACATAAGTTTCATACTCTGAAGTCGCGAGGCAACTTTCTGTTCACAACCTGAAAGGCCTGAACCACCTGAACTTCTTACCTACGTGTTTTAGATGTATGAAGATAATCTGATATGCTAGAACGAAATATTATTTTCAGTAGTCAATTGGTTAAGATGATGAAGATGTATTAAAGAGCAATAATTAAAAATGTTTGTAAAAGGTTTTTTTTTTTTTAAAGTAAAAAATAAAAAACTTTTTTTTTTTCAAATTCGTGTAAATGTGAAAAGAATCATGACAATCGGCCCAGTCATCACGGAGAAATAGGTGCGCATAGGTACATTAAATACCTCCTTATTTTTTTGAAGTTGGTTAAAAATTAAAAGAGCATTCACTAATATACACAATGTGCTCCTCAAAACACGAAACATTTGATGTTTTTTTTTTGGGAGGTCAACGACCGTTGTTGTTGCTTGAAGATTTATATATTTATATATATTAAGAAGCCGCTTCTCAAAAATTAACTTCAGGTAAATATGCATCCGATTATGATCTCTGTTCATCCAGATACTTTTGTTTAGTTGGATTCTAACTGCGAGTGCCGACAGTGCAGCTACAGTCAAGTCGACAATAATTCAGGCTCGCTTAAGTTTTTTTTTATTTCCGAATTTAGATTTTTAGGGTTCCGTACCTGAAAAGGAAAAAACGGAACCCTTATAGGATCACTTCGTTGTCCGTCTGTCTGTCTGTTTGTCTGTCAGTCTGTCAAGACCCTTTTTCGCAGGAACGCGTGGAGGTATGAAGTTGAAATTAATATGAAATACGTAAGTCTATGGTCTCTTGGAGTCCTAAAAAACTCAAGCTTCTAAGTCAACGCAATAAAAACATACGGCCATTTATGCAACATATTTTGATACTCGCAAGTAAATCAAAACCTATAGGGTACTTCCCGTTGACTTAGAATCATAAAAGGCAAGAAGCAAGTTCTTAAAGCACAAGTAATGGAAAGGTCAGAAATTCAAAGAAAAGTCAAAATTGTTAATTAGTAATTTTAACACATAAAAAATATTTTCAAGTAAGTCAGTCTGTCAAGACCCTTTTTCTCAGGATCATGTGGAGGTATCAAGTTGAAATCAATATCAAATAGGTAAGTCTATGGACCCTTAGAGTTTAAAAAAAATTAAGCTTTAAAGTAAACGCAATAAAAAATTACGGCCATTTATGCGACATATTGGTACTCGCAAGTAAATCAAAATCTATACGGTACTTCCCGTTGACCTAGAATCATGAAATTTGGCAAGAAGCAAGGTCTCCCAGCACAAGTAAAGGAAAAAGTCCGAAAATTGTTAATTTGTAGTTTTATGACCATATTTTTTTTTTTTGGATCCATTGTTAAGTTTGTTTTTGGGATAAATTCTTTTCAACTACGGAACCCTTCATTGTGCGTGGTCCGACACGCACTTGGCTGGTTTTTTTTATTTAGCTCCATTACGGCTTTCACACTGTGCTGCGGCGCCGCATCGCATCGCTGATGTTCCGTACGCGTGGGAGCGCCAACACCATCCTGAACGTGCTCAGCCACAAGCTGGACAGCCCCCTGCTGCGGCACTGGGTTCAAGCACAAGTGCGTGTGCCTGGGGCCCCAGAGGGCGGCAAGTACCTTAATTAATTTTTTTTTTTTAATAATGTAACTAACATAGTTTTTAAGTTGTATACTAACAATATTATGGGCATCTTGCCTGAAATAAATAGATTTTATTTTTATTTTATTATTTATTTTATTACGTTTGAATCGTAGGTACTCGCAGCTAACTTCTGAGCCGCCAATAAGTTTGATTCGAACTGTAACAGACTATAGATACCTCAAAGACATTTTGCCATATCCATTACCTACTCTTCTGAAGTTGTACTTGGGAAGGCACCAACAAACTTGGAATACGTAACAAAATGTGAGTGAGCAGCTTTGATTGCGTTTCACTTTGTATTCACAGGACGCTGCCCATGTTTGTCTCAAGACTCACAGATGCTGGTTACACGGTTTTGGTAAGACTAAGCTATGTTGCCAGTTTTGAATAACCATAGAGACCATAGAGCTAAAAACAAGACAAAAACAAGTCATTCAGGAGACCCGTAGCACAGGTTATACTTAGTATGGGCTCCTGTCTTCCATATTCAAATTTTGTAATTTTATACTGTCTCCATTTTAATATTAGTGGGAGAAAATAAATACATTTTATTATTATTTTATTCAAGAAAACAGATGAAAATTGACCCTTTTTCTCCGAAACTATACTGAGCTTAAAATTTTGAAAAAATACAGAAAGTAGATAGTTGTTCTATACTTATGGAAGAAGAAGAAGTTTTTGGTCTTAAAATAATTCTCAACATGGTAATTCACTCAATATTGTTCGTACAAACTTACATTTGCAGTTGGAATATATGGGAGATGTTTTTCAACTACATTGTTAAGTTTGTCAAACATTAAAACTATTTATTTCAAAAACATAAAAAAATAAAAAAATTTACGATACAGCATAATGCTTTGGGGTAACAGCTACAGTTATAACTGTCAGAAAGCCTTTATTTTACAGAAACGTGCAATAAGGATTATAGTAAGGATCTCACAAAGAGACTCATGTAGAGAAAACTTTAAAAAATTAGACATTTTAACAGTACCGAGTTTATATATATTAGTAATCCTAAATCACTTTGCTAAGTATATTCATGAGTATGAATCACAAGAGGAACGTAGGATAAGAGAAAACACGAGAAGAAAGGAATTTAAACACAAAATGGCACCAAATTTTAATATAGCTAAGCATTGTTCCAGATACCAGGCAGTGGAGTTATTTAATAGGTTACCGACTGACTTAAAGTTATTAATTTATAGCTCTCACTCTTTTAAAATTAAATTAAAAGCCTTCTTGTTGGAAAAATGTTTATACTCGGTATCAGAATTTATGTCAAGTGATAAAAATAGTCACTATAAAAATAGCAGTAAGCTTTAAATATTAAATTATTTTTGACCTAATACTGTTCTCATCACTGGGACCTTGATGAAGTTGTACACTAAATATTTTGACATTGAACATTTACCTGCTATTAATTTGACATTATATTTCTTTGTTGACATATTTTAAATTAATTGACTCATACTAAGCATTTCACATCAATTTTAATTAGACTTTTAAATGTATTGTTTCTGCATGTGATAATTTTATTTAATATGTAATTTTCAACACAATGTAAATTGTTCATGAAAAATAAATGAATGAATGAAAAAATATATTTCAGACCCTCTTACCCTTTCATTAAAATGTGAGCATAGGAAATTTTCAAAATGTTCCATAATGCCAGACTTTACATTTTTTCTCAATGGTGGCGCTAGTTGGCAGCACTACTCGCCTTAACCTGATTGACCCATGCGGCTGTTATTACTTAGCCACGAGCCGTGAAGAGAAAATAAATAAATGATAAAATTGATAAAAGTAAAATCAATCTGCCTAGCCTTTTCCCAATTATGTAGGGGTCGGCTTCCAGTCTAACCGGATGCAGCTGAATACCAGTATTTTACATGGAGCGACTGCCTATCTGATCTTCACAACCCATTAACTGGGTAATACGATACCTCTTGGTAAGACTGGTTGTCAGACTTTCGGGCTTCTGACGACCCATGACGACTGTCAAATATCCACGAATGACAGCCGAAACCAACGGCTTAACGTGCTTTCCGAGGCACGGAGGAGTCTCGGTATGTAAAGATGGACACCCATCCACGGACCGACCCCGGAAAGCGTAGCTTAACCTGATGGATCGACCTGTGCGGCTGTTATTACTTAGCCTACTCATCCTATCAAAATTGATAAAAGTAAAATACAGCTCTATAATTGGAGATGGGTAGTGTCATTCCCTTTATTTTTTGCGAAAGCTGCGGTTGAAAGTCCTTACTGGACTGAAACTTTTAGAACCCATAAAAAGTTTGCTTTTATAGGTTTTAAAAAGTTCGCTCGGATGGGTTTACGCAGTTTTGTATTTGTTCAGAGGTCAATGACATCAAAATAAAGTTTTTTAAACGAATTATAAGTTGTCATACCGTCTGGGGAATAGTGTGTAAGAAATATTTTTTATTAGATATGTTTCAAAGATAATAAAAATAAACGGCGTACAGACAAATAAATACCAACCTTTTAACTTTTTTTTTTTAAGTTTACAAAACATATTATACAGGGTGAAATTTAATTCATGGGCAATATTTTAAGGGGTCATTGTACACATCATTATGAAAAAAATCAGCTGTTCCCTACATTTTTAAGAGTTATGCGAGCATAATGTATGCAACAGCTGATTTTTTTTCGCGATTTCAGATTTGTTGCCATAGTAAAAGTTGTTTTTAATGATAAGTATAATAACCCCTTAAAATATTGCCCATGAATTCAATTTCACCCTGTATACAGAGACTTTTCGTAAAGGCACAATTAAGAAATGAAAAAGTAAGGCCTTAAGGTATTTAAGGCCAGCGCCCGTTAGGTGGCATAACGCGGCATGGCACGACAAAGCATTAATTTTTGAAGCATTACATTATATTTGTATGGCATTCCGCAGCTTCCCGCGGTATGCTCAAGTCACCTTGTGACAATATCAATGAAATATGAATGTCCCTATGTATGAAAATAAGATTCAAAATCATTTCCGCTTACGATAATCCTTGGCTGTGCTGCGCGCGTCGCCTGGTGAGCCTTTAAGGTTAATTTTCAATTGCACCTTATTACTTTTCCAACTACGGAGATATTAACAAGATTTCAAATGAAAATGACAGTTAAAAAATGCGCTTGCTATGTGGGAGAAGTCCAGTATCTCTTCACGCAAAACTCCGTTTGCGCAAAAGTCCATTCACGGAAATGCCTTTTCGCGCAAGTGTCTTTCGTGGCAAGTGTCCCTTCGCGGAAAAGTCCATTCGCACAAAAGTCCAGTCGCGGAAAAGTCTTTACGCGCAACTGGCTTCGTGCAAATATCTTTCGAGGAAATGTCTTTCGCGCAAGTGTCCCGGAAGATCCTACAGAAAACTGTTTAAAACTTGCTTAACATTTTTGCTCCTTGGCCGTATATTAAAAATACTTTTTTGAATCTCCACCTCCGCAACCCCTACTCGTATGTAAGTCGAACGAGGAGTTATTTATATGCAAACAGTTTTAGAACATGCCACATATAAAGTGGCCCTCAGTGTTACACACTGAGGGCCTATTTCACGATGTCCGAATAGCCACTACTTACCGAATAAATTCAAAAATGGAATAGAATTTGTATGAAATTCTTAAGAGCGTTGGCTCCGTACGGCTTTTCATACAAACTTTCAAGTCCTTTTTTATCGAAATGAATGAACCGATTTTAATAAAACTTCATACGCTTAAGCAGGATACATAGATCTAAAAAGTTAGTTAAGAACAATTTCGAAAAATAGTGTTGCAGCTAAATTCGACCGATTTTAAATATTCCATAGAAACAGAGATTTCCAAATATCTTTTCTTTTAAAAAGTCATTTCGAAAATGTTCTTAACGAACTTTTTAGACCTATGTATTCTGCTTATGCTTATGAAGTTTAATTAAAATCGGTTCATTCATTTCGATAAAAAAGGACTTGAATGTTTGTATGAAACGCCGTACGGAGCCAACGCTCTTAATCGTAGGTAATGAAACAGGTACCTAATGTTACTAAAATAATGTCCACAATATAACAAACAAGTCTACGTACAAACTATTGAACAAACATCCACTGAATGCATTTGGTTCACAATTAGCTATTGGTATCGCAGCTTCATTCAGAGTACAAATATTATCTCGTTTTGTTTGGAATCTAGTATTATGCTGCACCCTAATTGCGTAACATATTATCAATCTGAGTTTGAATCATTTTAAAACAAATTGCTAATCCATTGCTTCATATGATCGAAAAATTTGTCTGCTCGACAACGTAAATAACGCAATGAATGTTGTTGAAATGTTAATGATAATGAGTTACGCAATTAGGGTGCTGGTCTGGTAGTGGGCGTGTGATTGGGGTAAATAATTAAAATGAATTAATGTAAAACCCTCGGACCGTGGGGTCCGAGTGCTAGGTGTCTCGAAACGGCTGGTCGACACTTCCCGTGACCCAAGGGCTGGTTTTTAACTTGGTCAGAGGCTAAGCATTGCCATACAAAGTGACAATATATGCCACCAGTCTCTTGGATACATTACCGGTCGACAGCGATGCAGATGAATTTTTCGACGCCATATTTTAGTTACGTTAAGATATCCGCTCACACGAGCGCGGTGTGAATCGGGTCCGTGGAGTCATTTTACCTAATATTGTACGTGGTATGAGTTCTATACCAAGAAAATATTTTTGTAAATAAATGAGGGACTAAGTTCCTATTAATGTCTGATTAAAATAATTAAAATATTTCAGTTACGGATTGCGATTTGGACTTGTAGGGTTTTAAAATCAACCGATGTGACTTTTTTACTGTCTCAATAAATGTTTTCTACGTAAAAAAAAATCCAGAAACTATCAAAGTAATATGTACGTAGGTATTGTAAGCAAACGTGGTGAGCAATGTTTCTTTATCTAAAATGAAAAGAGGCCCTTGCAGTGATAGTATAAAAGTTAACTTCAACTTAAAGGTATCTTTACATCTAAGCAAAGCAAGTTCTTAAGCAAATAGAGGTCAAACTCTAAGGGCATACAAGCTTTGACATCCGTAATAATAATCCGGCATTTCAATGTACTGGCAAACCACCAGAAGCAAGTCTTGATTTTCCGACTTCAAACCATTTCCTTTCTACTTTTTAACCGACTTCAAAAAGGAGGAGGTTCTCAATTCGTCGGAACCTTTGTTCCCCGATTACTAGAAGATGTGCGAACATCGGCTTAGACTCAAGAAGCGACAATATCTTTGGTATATAATTATATAGCATTTACAGTCAGTCTTCTTCCAATAATTAGCGAACGCGTGAGGCTTCACATTATTTGGGCTTGCGGACGACGAGTAATGGGCAACTCGCCGTCCGGTAAGGACCAGGCCCGGGTCGACGGCGCGTTGTGTTCCACGTGCGCCTCAAAGAGATGTCAGCATTGACGGGGTCCAATAGGGCCGAAGCCGCCGGGGTCGCGGGCAGTTCGAAAGAGATACCGTGGCCCTGGCACAGGCAACTGAAGGAACACGGGTGGGTTTTAGTCAGTAAAAGTCTGACATGCCCTCCCGCTCTGCCTGGAGCGGGAGAAGTCATTTGATGATTTCCCATCCACAAAAAAAAAAAGGCTTCACATTATTTAGGTAAGTATGTAAGTACATAATGTTTGAAAGTTCAAGTACATAATAATAAATAATAATACGTACCATGTTATTTATGTAAATTATCCCCGGGGTACATCAGGATGTTGAGGTAAACTTTGTTTTGCCTTTACATTATATTACAGGGATCCTTGTGAAAGATTTTTTTTGAAGAACCACAACCACCACCACCACCACCACCACCTACACCATCGAGTGGGTATCGTTGTTTAGAACTAGTTGAGTAGATAAATACTGTGTTTTTGTTTTAAAAAATATAGAAAAACACCAAAATCAACTTTTTCTTACAAAACTTTGTTCCGAAGAATTTTTTAACTTTGAACTTGTTTGGTGATACTCAAACTCAAAGCATTTATTCCAATTAAACCAATTACAGGCACTTTTGAATTGTCAAAGAGTCGGTCAGTTATTATTACGTATATAACAAATACCAATATATTGTTAAAGCAGATTTGATTCGGAAACCTAAATGTGCGAAGTCCGACACGCTCTTGGCCGGTTTTTAAAAATATGTACCAAGAGAAATCATAGGTTCATGACTTTATTAGCAAACCTAATTTTACTAAAGAGCCCCACACATTAACAGTTGGCCTGCAGTCTCTGGTCTTATCAGGCGGCCTGCTGTCCAAGTCTGCATAGCCCACACACTACAGCGATTATTGCCTGCCAGCAACGGTCGATTACCGGCTCTGGGCCTACACACACTAGCAGGCAGCAGTCGGCAGTTTCAAATACTTTGTCTATGAGTTTCACAACGCAATAGCGCGCACCGGCCGATACCTGTCGATGCAGGCCTGCGCCGCCCAGCGCCACACTCTGAGTTGACATTACTCGTCAATCCAAAACCATTTGGAATTTGAGTCTATGATCTGGAGCGATTAACTGACAGACTGATATCCGCCGGCGGACTAATGTGTGGGGCCCTTAACGGGTGATGGGCTTATGCCCATTTTCACAAACACGCGGGGACATGTAGGCTGACACCTATAAAAAATGCGTTGTGGGATTTTCAATGCTCCGCTCAGCGCCGAAATTTCATCACTCATCATAGGCGTCAGGCTTTCTACTGGCGATCTATTCAGTCAAAATCTCACTGCGAAAACTTAGTTGAAGTTAGCATGTCAGTCCTTGGCATTAGGTGGAATGACAGCTCATTTCAAACTCACTTCACCTAAGTTTTCACGGTGATATTTTTTACAGAATAGACCGGCTGTATTGCAAGCGCCAGGAAAACCTGCAAAATTAAAATGTTCTTACGTCTTTTGCCATTTGAAAGTCAGTTGCATTTTGATTAAAGTATGATTCTCGACCGTAACAAATATGTACACACATCAAAAGTGTCTAGGGATCAAGCATTTTTATGCGGATTTCTTGAGATTGAGATGTGGCTTTGTAATAAATTTATGATTTTATAAATTTATATGGATCCTTTTTGGTGCATTTCATAATTTGAATCAGGAACTGTGAATCAAATTCGAGTAAAAGATGAAAATCAGCTGTCAATATTTTCCCTATAAAAACATACAACGCATTGAAGACATTATTAGTGCTACTGTTTCCCTACTACTGATTAAAACCAACGTTATTATGGAGCGGCGACGTCATTTAAGCAGGGAAGAAATGCTCAGAGCCGTGGGAATGATAGAAGCTGGTTCCCGGCAACGTACTGTGGCTTTAGCTCTGAATACAAGTCAGAGTGTTATCAGTCGACTTTGGACACGTTACCGAAGCACTGGTACCGTGGCTGAGCGCCATGAGTTGCATGCGGTATCGCTGCACCACACGGAGACAAGACCGATACATTCAAATCTTAACTCGAAGAGCTCCAACTATAACCGCCATGATGTTAGCCGTGAGGCTTCATCACTCTTCAGGGAACTTAATTAGCGACCAAACAGTCAGAAACCGCTTGCATGAAGTGAACCTTCATTCCCGAAGACCGCTACGGGTACCACCTATAGCAATGCACAATCGTAGGATTCGATATCAATGGGCTCTTGAACACAGAAATTGGGCAGAAGAACAATGGCGTTTCGTGTGCTTTTCTGATGAGTCTCGTTTTGGTATGAGACCGGATACAAGACGTATACGACACTGGAGAACCCCTGGACGCCAACAGCGATTAAAATCCTGCCAGGAAGTCCATCCTTATAGTGGTGGAACCATCATGGTATGGGCGGGTATTTGGATCGGCGGAAGAACTGAGTTGATTTGGATCAGAGGCAACCTCAACGCTCAAATTTATGCTGAGACGATTGTATCAGACGTCATCGTTCCTCTACAAGTGCAAATCGGTCCCTTATTTCAGTTAATGCATGATAATGCACGACCGCACACCGCAAGAGTTGTAAGACAGACTCTCGCCGCAGCTAACATCAATGTCCTGCCCTGGCCTGCTCAGTCGCCAGACTTGAACCCGATTGAGCATGCATGGGATATGCTACAGAGAAGAGCTCTGCCGAATATGGAGGGTATCCAGTCGCAAGAAGACCTTTTTTTGTTGTTGCAACGAACATGGGCGGCCATTCCACAGCGTGATTTGGATGAACTCATTTTGAGTATGCCAAACCGATGTTCTTGTGTTGTTAGTGTTCGCGGTAGAAACACGGATTATTAATTGTTTAAGTTACCCAATAAAATTTTAAAGAAAACTGTTATTTCAGTCTTTTTTTCGAACTTTAATGTTAGTGGTTCAAATGTCAAAAATCCCTTTATTAGTGTACGATTACATAGCACATTTATTTAGCACGCTAGCATAAGCATTTTTACCTAATGTAAAACGAAATTATTTCTAATATTGTTAAGTACACTTTCGACCGTCTTATTGTAAACACGTACAATCAATAAATACTTTATCAAGAAGTCAGCAAGATTAGTTTTTCTTCCATCTCAACTTATCATATGTATTAGCAACCAAGTGCTCGTACAATTAGGAAAATGGCAAATTTCTTTATTAATGCAAAGGTGACTTGGTTTATCGTTACTGTGACAAACGAAAACACTTTATTTGATGAATCCTTAAAGAAAATTTTAATTAATATCAATCAGGAGAAAAGTTATTGCAAAAATATATGTTGATCCCTAGACACTTTTGATGTGTGTATTTACATAATTATAATCATTAGAAACAACTAAGCTAAGTAGGTACCTATAATCCTCAAATGTCAAGCTTTCATGAAATAGTCATTCAATAGGATTATTTGGTCTTAAAGAGTTATGTTGATGTCTTTAATGATTATAATTCTGTAAGTACATACTTGTTACGGTAGTGAATCATATTTTGATCAACATACAACCTAATACTGACTTGCAAATTGCAAAAAACGTAAGACAATTTGAATTTCGCGGGCTACCCTGCTAGAGTTCGTAACAAAGAAATAACTGTTTTGACAATCATAATTATGATTGCTAAAGGTTTGACAATATTACATGAATACCTAAAACCAGAACATACCTTCTTTCAAGCCCATTTTAGCATTTTGACGAATTAATATTTCGTTTTCACGAACCAAAGTGTGACCTATTTCCCAACCGGAACATACATATTAGCTGACATACATATACACATACATCGTACAATTCCTTTTACTGCCACAATATTTGATGACCACGTGGAATGTCGCAGCATTTATCTTAGTGATTGTACACCCAAACGACCCCCAAGATGTCGGGTAATTTAAATAAACCACTATTTCTTGGGTGCTACAGTAGACAAGGAATTGGTAGAAGGACCACTCTATCATAATACCTGCATTGAATGAAGAAAAACACTACTGCTACACACACAATTAATCTGTTAATGTATTGTAATAATTTTAGGAATGACATTGAAATAATTTATTGAATATTATTAAATAAATAATTAATCTGTATTAATATAACTTTAAGAAAGACATTCGATTAATTTGTTATCATAAAATATATTTTTTTCTAATTTTATATTTTTTACCATGATTTTATACAGGGTGTTAGTGTAAACACCGTTGTCCTTGAAACCAGTGGTTTGGTTTCACTTATAGAACGTAAATTCAATGAAAAATAACAACATTTTTTTTTAAAGAAAAATCTCCATATTTCCCCGAAAGTTTATCACCCTATGCGCAAGGCCACAGATTGTAGCGCGGGGAATACCCAACAAGCCACGTGCGCGACGCCGCCGGCGGCGCGCGACCCCTCCCTCCTCGCTCACCTCACCTCAGTCTGTCAGCTGTCTCGCTATCGAGTGCACGTAACTCTTAGACTCACAGCGCGAGCGCAACGCCCGCGCCGCCCGGCGCCCGCGTCGCCGCGCCGCGCCTCCCGCTCATTTGTCGCGCGTGTGTGTTAAGCATTTTCAGCTGCAAGTCAGGGCTATGCTGGATGAGGAGTTTCCTGGGCGATGGATTGGCCGTGGAGGACCAGTCGCGTGGCCCGCGCGCTCGCCAGACCTTTCACCTCTGGACTTTTATCTTTGGGGGCAAGCGAAGCGCCGGGTGTATGCTACTGAGTTCCACACTAGATCGGAACTCAAAAGGCGAATTCGTAGTGCGTTCAGAGACCTTAAAAATGACACTCTTGTGCTTCCTAGAGTGAGAAACAATTTAAGAAAACGTGCGGAGGCATGCGTGGCCGTAAATGGATCGCATTTCGAACAACTTTTACGATTAATGTAAGTGTAAATAATAAGTGTAGATACCTATTCAATCAAGTGTAAATTTAACAAGTAATTTTTAATTAAACTGTACATAACTGTGATTAACTTTTTAAATACGCCAAAAATACCTACCTAGTGTTTGTTTATTTTTCATTTTCTTTGTTGTTGAATCTAACTTACATTTGGACTGGTCACGCAACACATAAGGTAGGTATTTTTGCCTGTCCTAAGCCAGGGAAGTATGAAGGGAAAGTTACATCGCAGGTTGCGTGTACGTATTGTTTTTATCAGAAAATAGGAAAAAAAATAGGACGGGTGGCGGCCGGCAAGGGCGGCGACCTTTGCAGTGATCACGTGACTCGGGCGCAGTTATCCATGAATTTAAGGACGGTGTCGGACAGAAACTTTTTGAAATTTTTGAATGAAAATGACGTTTATTGTTTTTTAAATTCGGATAAATATTTTTATATTTAGGCCAACTACCTATGGTTTTAGTGACAACGGTGTTTACCCTTACAGCCTGTATATGTTGTGTGAAGCCTCAAGCTTCACAGTAGGAGATTAACTCAACTACAAAATAATACTAGAGAAACTCTATTAGATGGGGCTATAGCCCTCTATATTTAAAGCTCAGAATAAATTATAATGCACTCCTACCATGTCCAAGCCTTGACCCGATTCTCCTAGATCTGTCATACTATCAGGATTGTTTTTCTTGACAGAAGATATTCCATACTTGAATGAATGAATGTCAGCCAGCATTATATCAACGAGGCTTGATCATAGCATCAATCCTTACATTTGCATGCCTTACGGTAGAGTCACTTGAAACATGTACATCTAATAACACCATTGTAATTTGTAACAGTGTTTTCTGCAAAAATAAATAATTTGATTTGCCCCACCCACGCCACACACCATTTGATACACACGCACACGCACTACTACTTTTGTACTTTCCTATCGAAGTTAAAAACTCTACACACAAACGTAGGTTTGGGCATCTAGTAATATAATCTATAAAATCGACAATCATACGCAAAAAGGCGAAACCTAAGTCCATTTGCCACGCTCATTAAATCTAGGGTTGCAATAGCAAAAAGGCGTATCTTTATTCCGATACGATACCGATACCGATACTCTTATAAAAATATCGGCGAAACAGTTACCGATGCCGATGCGCTTATTAAATTTAAGTGAAGGTAAAATAAAACACAACTTGAGTTAATGTTTTTAAATAAATTAATATACAAAAAATACAGAAAAAGTACAGACTTAGAATGAGAGAATAGTGTTAGTAGGTAATTAAAATCAATATTAATAAGATTTTTGCTATAAAACAAAGTGTTCGCAAGTTTTTACTATTTGAAGTGGTTTTTACTATTTCCACCGCAGGCCTCACCTGCGGTGGAAAATAATCTCCCACATGCAACAGATCTCATTTGGAAGCTTAAAGTCTATAAATCGTCATTGTTCGTGCCTCGTTTGCAACGGAATGGACGAAACAGCACGCGCCTTCACATTACTTTTTTGAATCGCGAAATTTGAAAAGTATCGTTGTATCGACAATAAAAATATCGCCGTTGCCAATATATCAGCAAACCCGAAGTATCGCCGATATATATCAGTATCGGTATCGGATGCACCCTAATTAAATCTAAGGGAGTCGATTTTCAAAACTAGGCTTAAAAAACCTTATTATGTTGCAAGCACTTCATTCACGGGTTTTGCAAAAATAACTGTTTATCACATTTTCACAGAAAAAAATCGATGACATGAACAGCTATTGTTCTTTTTCAAAATGCCTACTGCTCTGTTTAAAATACATTTAAAAAAATTTCTCATAGCCAAATGCTTATACCATAACCGAATTTTTAAATGACCGCAATTGATATAGATTCCTTTAATTATGAGATTTTCACAATTTGACCCTCAAATCTGTAAAAACAATACTTTATTTTTTAATTAGCATTAGGATTAAGATTTTTAATGTCATGGTTTGCTGTGGAGACTCATTTTTTTTATGCCTTTTTCTCGGCCACTATAATGTTGTTTTGTACGCCATAAATGGCAAAACATGCAGATCTACCTGTTATTTTAGGACCTTGCACATATTATTATGATGCACACTCATGTTTTACAATAAATATATTATATTCTATTCTAATCAAAATTTATTTTAATTATTGTTCTATACACTAAAGAATGTTGATCACTCTTATAAGAATAAGAATAATAATATTTATTACACACACAAGATTCATGATAGGTACACAAAAGCAGATGTACAAAACAACAAAACACAGATATCTACATAAATCTACACAGATTATGTAACCCTGTCTCCTAAACTAGGTAGTCCTGTATCTTAGGAGACAGTGTTAGGCCATACAGGGCAGTTTATCATAAAGGTATGCTGCAGCCAGAGTGTTTAGCGCGAGGGAGGCCAAGTCACACATTTATGTGCCGGTGTGTAATGTGTGTGAGTGTGTGCGTGAGAGAGAAAGTATGTGTAGTGTATGAGTATGAGTGGTGAGTGGGTGTGTGTGTACCTCTAAGGGGGCAAGTGAGAGTGAGTGAGTATGCAGGGACCAGGCTTGAATAGATAAATGAGTGATCAATTATAGTGTGAGTTGGGTAGTGTAATGATAATAGGGATTATTCTATGAATGTAAGTAAAGACTCTTTTGCTATTATGATTATTATTTTATTTTATTTGGGACACAAACAGATACAATAATATAAGAAAACGGTACAAAATAGCAATACATAATCCAAAACAGCTATATTCTATACCTTCTGCTGTATTTCTGTACTTTGTCCCCGCGGATAGTCAGCGCCACGAAAGGACGTAGATTTATACGTTTTACCCCGTGATTGTCATGGGAGGGATGCCAAATGGGCGGTTTTATTATCATCCAGAGAACAGTCCTGTGACTCTAAATTATGTGCTATGTTATACGAGAAATATCGTAAATATATTTTATTGTTGATCACCAGTGTTAATATTTATATTGTAATGCAATTAGTGGGTGGTTGCGACAGAATCGCGCGGCGGTTGCTGTCGAAAAGTTTCAGTGTAGTAGTTGATTCAAAGTAGTCTCGACTATACCAACGGCTGCACGTTCTTACCGAGGCATGGGGGGTCTCGATATGTAATGAATGATCACCCATTCACGCACCGACACCGGCAAGCATAGCTTAGCCTTCAATCGAGCCGTGCGGCTGTTATAATTAAGCCACGAGCCCTTCCAAACAAAACCACTTACTACTGAATAATATTAAATAAACAATAGTATTGTTCAGTTATTATTATTCAGTACCACTTTCTGTTTATCAATGCAACTGATAACAATTTGTATTGTACACAAGGAACCCGGAACTAAATCTATTATGATTGCTTGACATTCAACATTGGACCCTTTTCACTTCAGTTTCGTAGTTAATATTGGCAAGCTATTATCATAGTATAATAATGTTACAGTAGTTCGTCTTCATAGAAAACGGCCGAAATGACGTGCTTCGAAATCTCAGTATTATTTATTTATTTATTTGCTTCTGGCCAACCAACAATTGCTTATACTGTTACATGTTAAAATAAACATTCTTTTATCAAGGGTTAGTATAACAATCTCTTATAGGTTAGCACCGCATGCCCCATAAAGTAATAGATGTTACTAGTTATATGAAGGTTTAAATCAAAATTTAAATCAGTAACAAATTAAAAATCTAAATTAAATACAAAATCAAAATTAATACTAAATCAAAATTAAATACAAAATCAAAATAAAATACAAAATAAAATTAAATACAAAATCAAAATTAACAACAGAATCAAATTTAAATACAAAAATAGATTTAAAAGCACAGTCAAAATATACCTGTACGCAACAGTTCGAGTGCACGGACGCGTTTATCTACCATAGAAATATAAAAAACATTCTTTCATACATGTTACATTACATTACATCTTACATTCTATCTATGTTATCTACCGAGCGGCCGTCTGCCAATCAATCAATCGTAGCGGTCAAACCTCCCCCAGACACAATTGACTGTGTCTGGGGGATGTTTGACCGCTACAATTGATCGGGCTGCTTACAAATAATATTGAAATATGTAGTTCCCCGAGTATCATAATATATTTGAACGCAATTGAACTGAATTGCATTAGAAAAAAATCTTTTCTATATCTTATAATTTTTAAATCTCGACACACAGCATTATGCTTTAGTCTCCGCCTTCCGCGCCAATTGTTTGAATCGTTATACATTCATGAGAACTCTTTGACGATTCTTTGTTTTTTACCAATCAGAGATAGTCTAATATTCAACACAAATATAGCGTGTACCACACTTGATTGCAAGAACTGGAATATTTTAATTTTGCGAACATTTTTTTGGCTTTGGAAAATAAAATTGTATGTCGAGTTAGAAATACTGTTTGGAGTAGATATTTCTTGCCGTTATTTGAGAATAATTTAAGAAATACTGTTTGGAGTAGATATTTCTTGCCGTTATTTGAGAATAATTTAATTGAAACTGAAGATTCAATTTCAAAGTTTATTTTCTTGTTTATGAAATAACATTCCAACAGACTTAGGTACTATCGACAAAACGGACGCCTTTACAACTTTTAGTTGTTCTTTATATACAATACCTACGCACATGTCCGAAAAGCCACAGGGGGCCTTGGGTTCAAACTCCAGACCTTATGACTTGGCAATCCAATGGTCACACCACACACGAGGCTAGTAGATACGCAAGCTAGAATAGTTAATCAGTGGTGGGGCACTACTGATTCATTCAAAAAACCCTGCCTTTATGACAAAGTAAAACAATTGCAGCTTGCAAGCAAATGTTTTCAAAATTGGAAAGGCTTAGCGTTTGTCGATGGTACATTGATGAAACTAACGTAACAATACAAAATGTTCTAGATGCGATATCAGTCATACATATCATAATTTTTATTTTTGGAACGAAGTTCCTTATCGCGCGTTGTGAAAGGGGGCTAGACGGAAAAAATTCTCACGAAAAGTTGTAACGACACTTTTTGCTATAGTAAGCTATTGTAAGCTGTGCGACGTGCGCATGTTTCTCTGTCTGTCTCTCTCTCTCTCTCTCTCTCTCTCTCTCTTATAGAAAGATTAAGTTTATATTACATTATATTTGTTAATAATAAAAAAAATATTATTATAACTTTAAAAAAAAATATTACAATTCCTTCACTAATTAATCGAAAGGAGCTTCGTTCCATCCGGGTGTCCCTTGACACCTCTCAACTTTTTTTTATTAACATAACGACAGTGTCTTTTCTCTGTTTTCTAAACATATTGATAGATAGTCTGTGTGTATCTTGATTATTCATGATGAAGATACATCTTGAGTGTCTAACTATTTAATAAAATTCTTCACTGACAGAAAAAGTACAGCCATTGGTTCTAGAATCATTTCGAACAAGAGTAACATTATGCAAGATGAGGCAAAAGTAATGTCATAATGTGAATTTGCCATAATTTTGCAAATAGCGTCATGACGTCACTGTAATTTGATACTTATGTTGCAGACAGATAGAGAATTAATGGAGCGACTGTATGTCACTCCATTGCATTGCAGCTCAGGCAACGATGAAGATTTCTAACAAACAAAATACACGCAGACAAAGTCGCAGGCAACAGCTAGTTCACTATGAAACAGTAATTACGCACGGCTTCTCGTGCCAAGCTAAACGCCAAAACGCTACACCACTAAATCAATCCCTGAAACGTGTTCTATGAGCTACAGATTAGCCGAGTACGGCAATTTGTGTGTAGACTTAGCTGAAGGCAATACATTTTAATTAATGCTGGCGTTTCGGTATGAATGGGAGTTCTATTTCGAAGATTAGGTATGCATTTGGTCGATGTTAAGCGAGCTTATCGTGGCTAAGTAATAACAGCCGCCATGGCTCGATCGATCAGGTTAAACTACGTTTGCCGCGGTTGATCTGTGGATGAGTGACTGCGATCTTTACATACCGAAACCCCTCCGTGTCTCGGAAAGCACGTCAATCTGTCGGTCCCGGCTGTCATTCGTGGATCTTTGACAGTCGTTACCGGTCGTCAGACGCCCGTAAGTCTGACAACCAGTCTTACCACGGGGTAATATTGTATTACCCAGTAACTGGGTTATGTAGGTCAGTTAAGCAGTCACTCCATGTAAATTACTGGTATTCAGCTGCATCCGGTTAGACTGGAAACCAACTCCAACATAGTTGGTAAACGGCTAGGCAGATGATGATGTAATGAAAAGATATATCTTTCACCTTCTAATGCTAGGCATAAAATCAAATCAAAATCAAAAATCATTTATCCAAATTAGACTGAGGATCAGTACTATTTTAACGTTAAAATTATATAAGCCAGTCCCTCCGGCCCTTCACCACTTCCTAGTGTTAGCTGTATTTATCTGGGAAGGTGAAGTGGCACCACAAACTCCCCAGCAACACGAAAAACATGATTCTATACAATCCAGCCTATTACCACCTATTAATGTCTCACTGCAGGGAAAGGCCTCTTCTCATACAGAGAAGGCACGAGCATTGATCAGCACGCTTGCTCAAGACGGGATGGCGATTGCAGAAAAGTCCAAGTTTCCTTAAGATGTTAGTCTTCACCAATGTGGTGACAAACGTTCTCGTTATACAAATATATTAGATTGATTGATTTTGATTTTTTTAGGATTTAGTACCTCAAAAGGTATTAAGGGAACGGTTTCTCAGGCAAACGTAGAGGTATCAAATTGAAATTAATATCAAACATGTGTAGGTCTTTGATTCCTGAGCTCTAAAAAAATCAAGCTTCTAAGACTACGCAATAAAAAAATACGGCGATTTATGCGACATATTTTGATACTCGCAGGTAAATCAAAACTTACAGGGTACTTCCCTTAGCCCTAGAATCATGAAATTTGGCATGAAGCAAGGTCTCACAGTACAAGTAAAGGAAAAAGTCGGAAAATTGTTAATCTGTAATTTTATCACATAAAAAATATTTTTTTAGGATTACAAACTTAAATTTTCCGTTAAAGAATTGACCGTGACGTTAAGCAATGTATGGGACATGTTTGTTACAATGTTAAATTGTTTTTGGCGTAAATTCTTTTTAACTACAGAATCCTTCATTATGGGTGGTACACACGCACTTGGTCGGTTTTTTTGTAATGTAAGTAAGACTTATTTGGGCGGAATAAACAATTTTTCTTTATTTTTTTAATAGAATTTTAGAAGCACTTCATAAGTACACATACTCATTACCAATCACACAACTGAAGAAGAGTGGGAATATCCTCCTGGTGGTATGAGGACTAAAACAACTCGTATAACTTTTAACAATGGTGGACTGTATTACGATATTCTACATGGAATTCAAGAACTAACGAAAAATAGATTGACAATGGCGAGTGATTCACGTAAGTATGTACGTGGTCGCTCAGTAGCACGGACGATGACGCAGTCGCGAGCCGGCCGGTGCGCGCCCGCTGCTCGAGCGCCCCTCCGCGACCGCAGCCTCCGCCCGCAGTCGCCCGGCGCGGCGTGATATTCTCGACACAACAAAAATACTTTACTTCTGCAAAATGGACGTATTCGAATAAGATACGCTTCTGTATTTATAAGAAACTTATCTATTAGCCCAGACATTAATATACAAGTATTTATTATCCTAACAAAAGCTTTCGGCAATCATCTCCCATTTTATGTGACAACCTCATCCTGTTTTCCGAAAATAATATAATGTAATGTTGCCAGAAACGGCACAATTATTTAGTTTGGCAACTATTTTTGTGGTATTATGTCTTAATATTTTTAATGTTTTATGAGTACCTATTAAGGTTGTTATTTTATCTTTATTTATAGACGAAATAAACGTTATTTTTTTTTGTTCAATTCTGTTACGTACTAAGACTAAATAAAAAATTAAGACAGCGCTGCGAACAATACAGTGAAGCATGCGCAAAATTACACTTCGCTATGTGCATACACGCTGACACGCACACATTTACCTGAACTACAATTAAAGTACACCTCATCACGTGCACACATGTTTACGAAACCCGAGACGTGCGGCCTCACGTCACTGTTGACAGCGCTATGTCTTGATTTTGTAATTAGTCTGAGCTTATGTAATTATTGTAACTGTTTAGATATAATTGTAATTGTAAATTGTTTTTGCATACCGTTATAACGGTGAGACATGCAGCACTAAGAAATGTTAAGAACACCTTTGTGAACATACCATGTTTCTGGCAAATAAATATTCTATTCTATTCTATTCTATTCTTACGTAACGAAACTTTCAAATGAGATGAGAGAGTTTCTAAACATAAACCATCCGACTGCGGAAATGTTCGGATTCTTCATCATCATAATCAGCCTATAGCGTTCCCACTGTTGGAACACAGGCCTCCTCTCAGTGAGAGAGAGCGGGATAATCCACCACGCGGGCCCAGTGCGGGTTGCTAGATATAAAAAAAAATATGAACAATAACACAAGACTAAGTACAACAAGTAAAACGATGATAGCTGCAAAAGTATAAACTGTAGCGCAGCTAACAACGCCCTTCTCCGGATACAGAATGGAATAAATGTTCCTTACAAAAAGAGACGCATGAGAGAGAGAGAGATGAGATGAGATGATGAGATGTCGCATGTCGTCGAATTTTTGTTTCTAGAATAAGTATGCCGATTTCCTCACGATGTTTTTCTTCACCGTTTAGTGAGCAGTGGTGGCCCAGTGGCCTCAAGTTCTGATTTCAAACAGACACCTTAGTACCGGACTAAATTGTCAGTGTGTATAAAAAACTGTATTTCTATCACAGCTAGGTTCTTACAACAAAAACTGACTCGATTGTTTAACCATATCAGAAGAAATACGTCGTTTTGGAACATGACCTGTGAATTAAGCCGGATTTATATTACTGTGTTGTGTCTTGACTTGACTGGCGCTTTCTGACGCAGTGTTAACCAATCAAAACTCGTTGTGATGTGACGTAGTCCTGAACAGATTCGTTTGGTTGGTGTATCCCGCGTCACGACAAAACATTCTCAGTAATATGTCGGTGGCCTAGGCTGATTGCGCAGTAGTAACCCGCGAAATTCAAATTTTCTTCCGTTCTTTAGAGTTTGCAGGTCAGTATCAGGTACATGTTAGATTTCCTACGGGAACCCTCAGGAAATCTAACTTAGAAAGATGTATTGATGATTTTTATGGTTAAATTTATGTAAATCCATATTTGTTATAGCCGCGTATCATGATTTTATCAACATACAACCTGACACTGACCCGCAAATTGCAAAAAACGTAAGAAAATTTGAATTTCGCGGCTACTACAAGATTTACAACGGTCGACATTAGGACGCGTTTACATTAGAAAACGCGCGCTGAACGCATTTATTCATGCGAGAGTTGATGCTCTAAATACACGTGACAGACAATTCAATGGCCAACTTGTATGCCTTTGGTGCGCACGTTTGTCACGCGTTAACAAATATAGCTGCAACGTACACGTGAAAGTCTATCCGTGTTTGGACTACTAGACACGTTACGCGACTTTTCGGGTACCTATACCTACATTACTATTTTCTATCAAGTTAAGTTAATAAACAAAAAAAACAGTCAAGAGCGAGTCGGACTAGCGCACCGAGGGATCCGTACCATCATATATTTAATTTAAGTTAGTATAAGTAGTTTTGTAAATGACCGCACTGTCGCATTGGGTACATACACCTGTAATGATAATGTAAGGGAGATTTGAATAAATAAATAAATAAATTTTTGTTGATATTTTCTAAAAAGTGTGCTATTTAAGACATCGTATTATTTTTCCTGTAATCTTTTCATAAACTTCTATCACATAGAATAATTTCAGATTTTTCTCTATGCAAACTTCGGAGATAAGGGGGGAACGGTATTTTTTTACATTTTTCATCAAAAGTCGAAAATTAAGTGGCCTTTTTTTTGTGGATGGGAAATCATCAATTAATGACTTCTCCCGCTCTGGGCAGAGCGGGAGGGCGTGTCAGACTTTTACTGACTAAAACCCACCCGTGTTCCTTCAGTTGCCCGTGCCAGGGCCACGGTATCTCTTTCGAACTACCCGCGACCCCGGCGGCAAAATTATGTGGCCTAAAAAAACTATTGAAGAATGTGCAAACAGCGTTCTCTCATAATGATACTCCACATGCCCTAGGGCATCTTAAAAATAGGGGGTCCCTTTCAGTCCCTATTGCAAAAAAAATATGTACATTTTAATTTTTTTCTTATTTGCAAAATACAAGGGAAAACGTTATCTAAAACTTTTCCAAATTTCAAGTTGATAGCAAAAGAAGTTCTTGAGATATCCAGCTGTGACAGTCGGACAGTCACACAGACTGAGTCGCACCATAAGGGTTCCTTTTTACCATTTTGGTACAAAACCCTAAAAACTAAAGGTAGTCTAATGGCCGTTTCCACCAACCAACCTTAAGTGACACTTAAATGAATCCTTATATAAAAGTGCACTGTTGGATTTTCAACGCTAGGCTTAACTTAACAGAGCCGGGAGTTGAAAGTCCAACACTGCAATAATATTTAGGGATTCATTTAAGTGTCACTTAGGGTTGGTGAAAACGGGCATAAAATTCCGTATAGGAAGGTATGAATTTTTTATCATTCTATATTTCAGAACGTACTTTACATACTTTAAAATTATCATTAAGTATATAGGTAATTGAAATTATTGGAGCTTGTGGTTAAGTAATAACAGCCGCTCGGGTCGATCAATCACGTTACGCTACGCTTGTCGCGGTTGGTCCGTAGATGGGGGACCACACACACATACCAAGCCCCCTCCATGCTTCGAAAAGAACGTTAAGCCGGTGGTCCCAGCTGTCATTCGTGGATCTTTTCGTTACGGGTCGTCAGAAGCAAGAAACTCTGGCAACCAGTCTTACCAAGGGATATTGTTTAACCCAGTAACTGGGTTGTGTAAGTCAGTTAAGCAGTCACTCCATGTAAAATACTGGTATTCAGCTGCATCCGGTTAGACTGAAAGCTGACCCCAACATTGTTGGGAAAAGGCTAGGCAGATGATGATGATAAATTGAGAGCATTGGTATCATATTTCAGAATTCCAGTTCAAAGTTATCCCCAAAACAAGCAAAAAAACCGGCCAAGTGCGTGTCGGACCACGCACAATAAAGGGTTCCGTAGTTGGGATGAATATAATTTATCCCAAGAACAAACTTAACATTGTACATGAAAAACATGTTCTCCCATACATTTCAACTGTAAATGTAAGTTTGTACTCACAATATTGAGAGACTTACTATGTTATTTTAACACCACCGACTTGTTATAGGTTTTCCTGTAATCTACAGATAGAGAACTATTTTCTGTATTTTTTTCAAAATTTTAGGCTCACTTGTTTCGGAGATAAGGGGGTTTGGTAAATTTTCGTCTATTTTCTTGCATAACTTTGAAACAATTTCGTTTAAAATTATAAAAAAAATATATGTGAGACCCTCATAGTAAACCCTTTTATTTAATTATATCACAAGGTACGGTCTGCAAAACTTTTTTTTTTTATTTTCTTATTTGCCCCCAAAAGTGACCCCTATATTCAAAATTCATTTATTTACTTCACCCGTCCGTGTTTGGGTCACAAAAATTTATATGTGTACCAAATTTCCACTTAATCGGTCCATAAGATTCGGAGAAAATTGACTGTGACAGACGGATAGACAGACAGACACACGAGTGATCCTATAAGGGTTCCGTTTTTTAGTTTTGAGGTACGGAACACTATAAAGAGGTCTTTTAGAAAAGAATTTAATCAATATCTCCAAGATTAGTTTCCACAAAATTAAAAGGGCCTCAGGCGTATTTTCCAATTTGTTCGAGAAGACTAACTGAAGAGTTAATGGAGATGTTCCATCTAATAATGAAAAATGCTCTAGAATTTTCCACAATGCTCTTTCAGATTGGATTGCATCGCTGGATGGGCCTAATCATAGTTTGAAAGAATATTTCAGTGGGATATTTTCTTTTCATAAGTGGGTTGCCTAGTTTTAAAATGCCGTTGAACAGTATAGATCGTGTGTTTAGTATGGCTTGAAAAAATACACACTCATGTTTAAAAAAACCGATAAAATGGGTGAATTAAGATGCAGATATACGCCAATGGCCTTGAGTGGTTAGCTTGCGTGTTCTGTGCTGAGCTCAGGCAACGCGTCGCACATCCAGCCAGTAATAGGACTCGCCCATCAAGGAGCGCTGTCCTAAATTAGACCCATTACTATTTTTTTTACATATGACAAAAGGTAGTACTGTAGCATATCTATGAAGTCAACTTGCAAAGATAAACTTATTGGAACAACTTTAAATTAGATGAACCACGGTTTGTCTTGATTTCTGATTTGATCACGCAGAAAAACTCCAGACGTGGATCTAATTAGGCTGCTAAGACCCTCAAGCAGCGCAATTACTGTAACCTTATAGATAACCACGGTTTTGAGCCGTGTGGGGTCGGAACCACCACACGAAAAAGTAATGTCCTCTTCCTTCAAACTTTTCTTTTGCTGTGCCCGACAGGGTCCACGATTGTAACAACAAATGTCTACTTACCACCCAAGAATATACATTGTGGAAAGCAATAAATGATTGAGTATTGAGTATTGAAACGTGAGCGTTTCAATACTCAATACTCAATCATTTATCCCATGATCTGAGGATCATGGGACCCGAGTGCGCGTCTCCTTTTTAAAGAAATTTCTCACCGACTGGTCGAGACTTCACGTGACCAGAGGGCTGACTCGTTCTTTGGCCAAAGATTTAGCATTGCCATTCAACGTGGCAATGCTGCCAGTCTTCTGGGCACGTTTCCGGATGACATCGATGCGGACGAGTACTTCGACGCCTAAGTGCCCGTTTGCTTTTGTATTTATTTATTAAAGGCTTAGCAACTAAGCACATACACAGCATTAACCCAGCTTCTTAGTCATAATATAGATCTCGAGTGTATCTAAATTATAGGAAAGCACGACACTATCAATTAGCGTACTAACACATTATACGAAAAATAAAAAATTAAACACTAAAACTTTTTTACAAAAAAATACAACCGACTTCCAAAAACGCTAGGCTTAACTTAACAGAGCCGGGAATTGGAAAGTCCAACAGTGCAATAATATTTAGGGATTTATTTAAGTGTCACTTAGGGTTGGTGAAAACGGGCATAAAATTCCGTATAGGAAGGTATGAATTTTTTATCATTCTATATTTCAGAACGTACTTTACATACTTTAAAATTATCATTGAGTATATAATTGAAATTATTGGAGCTTGTGGTTAAGTAATAACAGCCGCTCGGGTCGATCAATCACGTTACGCTACGCTTGTCGCGGTTGGTCCGTAGATGGGGGACCACCTTCACATACCAAGACCCCACCATGCTTCGTTAAGCCGGTGGTCCCGGCTGTCATTCGTGGATCTTTTCGTTACGGGTCGTCAGAAGCATGAAACTCTGACAACCAGTCTTACCAAGGGATATTGTTTTACCCAGTAACTGAGTTGTGTAAGTCAGTTAAGCAGTCACTCCATGTAAAATACTGGTATTCAGCTGCATCCGGTTAAACTGGAAGCCAACCCCAACATTGTTGGGAAAAGGCTAGGCAGATGATGATGATAAATTGAGAGCATTGGGATCATATTTCAGAATTCCAGTTCAAAGTTATCCCCAAAACAAGCATAAAAACCGGCCAAGTCCGTGTCGGACCACGCACAATAAAGGGTTCCGTAGTTGGGATGAATATAATTTATCCCAAGAACAAACTTAACATTGTACATGAAAAACATGTTCTCCCATACATTTCAACTGTAAATGTAAGTTTGTACTCACAATATTGAGAGATTTACTATGTTATTTTAACACCACCGACTTCTTATAGGTTTTCCTGTAATCTACAGGTAGAGAACTATTTTCTGTATTTTTTTCAAAGTTTTAGGCTCACTTGTTTCGGAGATAAGGGGGTTGGTAAATTTTCGTCTATTTTCTTGCATAACTTTGAAACAATATGGTTTAAAATTATAAAAAAAATATATGTGAGACCCTCATAGTAAACCCTTTTATTTAATTATATCACAAGGTACGGTCTGCAAAACTTTTTTTTTTTATTTTCTTATTTGCCCCCAAAAGTGACCCCTATATTCAAAATTCATTTATTTACTTCACCCGTCCGTGTTTGGGTCACAAAAATTTATAGTACCAAATTTCCACTTAATCGGTCCATAAGATTCGGAGCAAATTGACTGTGACAGACGGATAGACAGACAGACAGACACACGAGTGATCCTATAAGGGTTCCGTTTTTTCGTTTTGAGGTACGGAACCCTATAAAGAGGTCTTTTAGAAAAGAATTTAATCAATATCTCCAAGATTAGTTTCCACAAAATTAAAAGGGCCTCAGGCGTATTTTCCAATTTGTTCGAGAAGACTAACTGAAGAGTTAATGGAGATGTTCCATCTAATAATGAAAAATGCTCTAGAATTTTCCACAATGCTCTTTCAGATTGGATTGCATCGCTGGATGGGCCTAATCATAGTTTGAAAGAATATTTCTGTGGGATATTTTCTTTTCATAAGTGGGTTGCCTAGTTTTAAAATGCCGTTGAACAGTATAGATCGTGTGTTTAGTATGGCTTGAAAAAATACACACTCATGTTTAAAAAAACCGATAAAATGGGTGAATTAAGAAGCAGATATACACCAATGGCCTTGAGTGGTTAGCTTGCGTGTTCTGTGCTGAGCTCAGGCAACGCGTCGCACATCCAGCCATAGTAATAGGACTCGCCCATCAAGGAGCGCTGTCTCAAATTAGACCCATTACTATTTTATTTTACATATAACAAAAGGTAATACTGTAGCATATCAATGAAGTCAACTTGCAAATATAAAGTTATTGGAACAACTTTAAATTAGATGAACCACGGTTTGTCTTGATTTCTGATTTGATCACGTAGAAAAACTCCAGACGTAGACCTAATTAGGCTGCTAAGACCCTCAAGCAGCGCAATTACTGTAACCTTATAACCACAGTTTTGAGCCGTGTGGGGTCGAAACCCCCACACGAAAAAGTAATAAGTCCTCTTCCTTCAAACTTTTCTTTTGCTGCGCCCGACAGGGTCCACGATTGTTACAACAAATGTCTACTTACCACCTAAAAATATACATTGTGGAAAGCAATAAATGATTGAGTATTGAGTATTGAAACGCTCAGATCATGGGACCCGAGTGCGCGTCTCCTTTTTAAAGAAATTTCTCACCGACTGGTCGAGACTTCACGTGACCAGAGGGCTGACTCGTTCTTTGGCCAAAGATTTAGCATTGCCATTCAACGTGACAATGCTGCCAGTCTTCTGGGCACGTTTCCGGATGACATCGATGCGGACGAGTACTTCGACGCCTAAGTGTCCGTTTGTTTTTGTATTTATTTGTATTTATTTATTAAAGGCTTAGCAACTAAACACATACACAGCATTAACCCAGCGTCTTAGTCATAATATAGATCTCGCGTGTATCTAAATTATAGGAAAGCACGACACTATCAATTAGCGTACTAACACATTATACGAAAAATAAACACTAAAACAAATTAAAACAATTAAAAAATTATTTTAATACTTACTATGTAATTGAAATTAAATTTTCCTCTTACAAATGCTAGGTTTTTTTTTTAAACTTATATATATAGTACTACTACAGTACTAGTACTAGTACTATAGTAGTAATTATATGTATAGTTAGTCATTTACTTTAGTACCTAGTGTAAATAGTGTTAACTTGTATATTGTATTTAATTCTAATTCTGAATAAAATTATAAGTACAAAGAAATCATACAACTTCGGTTTTCCAAACGAGTGCCATCAATATGTAGGAAGCCATAAGTACGACCTAGTAGCTGCAATTTCCGCCCTTAATTAAAATCAAAACATCACGTAATCTAATTCCCCAGTATCAAACTACAGCCATATAAATGAACGAGAGTAATTAGCCTATCAATGAAGACACCTTGCAAAGATAAACTTATTGGAACCACTATAAATTGGTTGTCTACGTAACGCCTGCGCTGCCAGAGTGATTAATCAATTTCACATTTTATGGCGAGAATTCCAGTACTATAAAGTTTAAAAAGAATATTTAGTTGAGTTGAGAATTAATTATCTTGAGGATACTGATTAAATTATGTCAGGGATGTTGGATTTTTTCCTACCTTTATAATCATTATATAAGCCATCATTTATTAGGTCTTTACCTATGAAATTGCCGTTCTGCAGTACTGGCCATTTCAAATCAAAATAATTTTTGTTTGGCTAAGAATTCTAATTTCAAATTAATTTTATTTTAAAAACATGGTTTTTTTTTCCAAAAGTAGTCATTTGTTTATTGATTAGTGTTACATTTTCATCGCATTTCAATCATTTTCGTCATCATGGATACGTTAAAAATTCGAGTAATTATGGAATATGAGTACCGTCATGGCAGCAACGCGGCACAAGCGGCACGCAACATCAACGACGTTTACGGAGCTAACACTACAAACCAACGCACCACTTGTTATTGGTTTGCTCGCTTCCGTTCTGGAAATTTCGACCTGAAAAATGAACCTCGCGGTCGTCCGAAGACTTTGGTAGACAATGACGAATTAAAGGCGATTGTGGAAGCTGATGATACACAATCTACGGCTGAATTAGCAGCAGCTTTCGACGTTAGCGTCAAAACAATATTGGTCCATTTGCGTCAAATTGGCAAGGTAAAAAAGCTTGACAAATGGGTGCCCCACGAACTCAATGATCGCCAGCGCGAAGTACGCGTCGAGACGTGCCTTGCACTGCTCAACAGACACACAAATGAAGGAATTTTGAATCGCATTGTTACCTGCGATGAAAAATGGATTCTGTTTGATAACCGCAAGCGCTCAGCAAGTTGGTTGGATCCTAGTTCAGCACCTAAACAATGCCCTAAACAAAAACTTACCCCTAGAAAAGTGATGGTCACTGTTTGGTGGTCTAGCGCCGGTGTGATTCATCACAGCTTCTTACCAAACGGGGTGAGCATTACTTCAAATGTGTACTGTGAAGAACTGAACACATTTATGGAGAAGCTGGCACATCTCCAACCAGCATTGATCAATCGCTCGTCTCCGCTGCTCCTGCACGACAACGCGCGACCTCATACTGCACAGCAGACGGTCTCCAAGTTGCAAGAACTGGGGTTGGAAGCTCTCCGTCATCCGCCCTACTCACCAGACCTTGCGCCTACAGACTACTACTTTTTCCAGAATTTGGATAACTTCTTGGCGGGAAAAAAATTCAATATCCGAGAGGCAGTACAAAATGCCTTTGAAGAATTTGTTGCCTCCCGTCCAGCTGATTTCTTTAAGAAGGGCATCAATAAACTGCCACTGCGTTGGCAAAGATGCATTGATTGCATGGGTGATTACTTCGATTAATACAAATAAAAAATGCATGAAAAAAATTCGTTTAAATTTTTTCATACAAAACGGCAATTTCATAGGTAAAGACCTATTATATATTATTATATATAACAAAACACCTTATACCTTTTTTTATATGTATTTTATATTCATCTTATCAAAAGCTCATCATGAGCAGCTCGTGGCTAAGTAATAACAGCCGCACGGGTCGATCCATCAGGTTAAGCTACGCTTGCCGGGGTTGGTCCGTGGATGGGTGACCATCTTTACATACCGAGACTCCTCCGTGCCTCGGAAAGCACGTTAAGCCATTGGTCTCGGCTGTCATTCGTGGATCTTTGAGAGTCGTTACGGGTCGTCAGAAGCCCGAAAGTCTGACAACCAGTCTTACCAAGTGGTATCGTATTACCCAGTAACTGGGAAGTGGAGTCAGATAGGCAGTCGTTCCATGTAAAATACTGGTAATCAGCTGCATCCGGTTAGAGTGGAAGCCGACCCCAACATAGCTGGGAAAAGGCTAGGCCTAAGCAGATTGATTGACTGTCTACCTGACCCCCACAACCCAGTTACTGGGTAATATAATACCCCCTTGATTGTCACACTTTCGAGCTTCTGACGACCCGTAACGACTGTCAAAGATTCAAGAATCGCAGCCGGGACCAACGGCTTAACGTGCTTTCCGAGGCACGCAGGGTCTTGGTATGTAAAGATGGTCACCCACGGACCGACCACGGCAAGCGTAGCTTAACCTGATCGATCGACCCGTGCGGCTGTTATCACTTAGCCAAGAGTCCCATTTCTAGTAAACGCACCCTGTGTTTCCACTGACGTGGAGCTGGGCGAAGCGGAGCGGAGAAGAGCAGTGAAAAGTGGCAAGCGTTTCCACTGAAGCGGAGCGGAGTGGAATTTCTAGCACTGTGATTGGTCGGACACCCCTGCTCGTCTCGGTTCATTCTGGCTCGAGGCCGCGTGTTCATTATATTTTATTTGAAAGTCCGCTCAGGTCCACTCCGCTCCGCTTAAACTGTTTCCACTGACGCGGAGTGGGGATTTTGAGCACTCTGTGATTGGTCAATTCACGGTCCGCTCCTCTACACTCCGCCCAGCTCCGCGTCAGTGGAAACGCACTCTAAAGCATGAATTGATATAAAAATGGATACAATCTCTTTGTTTTTATTTGCTAGGATAAACACATTGATATGAGTGAGAGTGTCTCTACTCAACATTTGGCTATTGGAATTGTACATAGGCACGGTTAGCAAAAAAAGTCGATTATCACTTCTACAGCCAAACTCAAACTCAAAGAATTTATTTCAAATAAACCAATTACATGCACTTTTGAATTGTCAAGGGGTCGGTTAGTCAGAAAAATTAAGCTAGTTGCCCATTTCAAAGCGTAGTAGGTAATCTATGGAGAAGAACGGACAACTAAACGGACACTCTTTTAAATCTAATTTTATTTCATCTAATTCACACAATATAATTAAATAATCAGCTTTTTCGCATTTCATGTATAATACAATAAGCTCAGAGTTAATATTCTTTAAATTTTACTTCTGTTCCGATTTTATTAATTAAATATTTTGCTCAATAAATACGATTTAGAAGTCTGAAATATGAATCGACTTTTGTTACTGGCTGTACTTATTACACTGGACCTAATTCAGCAAATGGCCACTATAACCTAGTTCCATAGATGGCAGGTCGTAAATATACATGAGGAGACACAAAAAAAAACAATATTGTGCTACTTCGGAGGCGTTCAAATTACTGATTAGTAATATCGGCCCTTTTTTTGACCGAACCAGTCTTATAAAGGGTGATCCAATTCGAGGTTCCTATATTGGCAACACTATAATTTTGACAGCTGTTAGTAATGGCGCGTGTTTCAAACGTCAAATGTTAGTTTGTAACAATACATTTACAAAATGAATCGCTTCACCGTCGCATTAAACTTGCCACACAGCACGTGAAACGCTAGATGTTATGAGTGAAACTTTCAGAGGTCGCATTATTTCACGTTACGGTGACGTCAACTGGCCGCCAAGATCATGCGATTCAACGCTGTTGGATATTTTTTGTGGGATTTTCTTAAGAGTCGTTTCTATACTAACACACCTGCAAAGATGGAGCACCTAAAAACTAACATCCGCCAAGTTATTGCCGAGATAACCCACGAAATTTGCGAAAAACCATCGAAAATTACCTCAAAAGAATCAACTGCTGCAGAAGATTCAGAGGTGGCCATTTGACTGCATCATTTTCCTTTATTAATGAATAACACTACATATTCGATCAAAGAAAAAAAAATTAAGATATTGTTACATTTTTCGTATTTTTTTTTTAAATAAAAGGTAGGAACCTCAAACTGGATCACCCTTTATTATCCTCAAAGATTTATACAAGGTGCTAGCTCTCTGTGGCTTAGTAATAACAGCCACACGGGTCGATCCATCAGGTTAAGCTACGCATGCCGGGGTTGGTCCATGGCTGAGTGATCTTTTATACCTAGACTCCTCCAAGCTTTGGAAAGCACGTTAAACCGTTGGTCCTAGCTGTCATTCGTGGATCTTTGACAGTCGTTACGGGTCGTCAGAACCCTGAAAGTCTGTCTGGTTGTCAGATAGGCAGTCAATATATGTACTTAACTACTTATTTAAATATAATACAGTCCTACCAACTTATCTGTGAACTGAAAGAGGCACCGTCGATTCAGTGTTGCTAATTAATATAAGGTGCCCAAAATTGAGTAAGTTTTCAAGAAGGAAATTTCACATACGACATAATCGTTTAATAAGAATTACAGTTTTTACAAATTAAAAACAATGATACCTATATAAAAATAATAAAATAACATGACGGCCGCAGTTCCAATTTTTGCCATTTCACAGATAAGTTGGTAGGAGTGTACTTGTTTTTGCATCGCACCACACTTGTGATGGCAGCTCGACCACGGCGGTGACGGAAGTAACTGGTGCTTATAATTACTCGTAGCACAGGAATCCTGCTAGTTTAAGCCCAGTTGCAAAAGTTTTGTATCTTGCCAGTAACATAGTTCAATTAAACGCACAATAAAAATATAATAGGTTTAAGTCTAGTCAAATAAATATTATTTTTTCTTTTTTTTTTATATACTGGTATTCAACTGCAACCTGTTAGACTGGAAGCTGACCCCAACATAGTTGGAAAAAGGCTAGATTTGTTCTCTGTACCTAAGTTCAATGTCGGAAATTATGACATATTGGAACAAATCTAACTTAGAGAGATGTATTGATGATTCTTATGGTTATAATTATGTATTACATATTTGTTATAGTCACAAATCATATTTTGATCAAGATACAGCCTCGTCTACCCCATGGTGTGGGATGTTGTTAGATGGATCAACAATCAACAACAGTCAACAATTTTTCGATTTAGGGATCCATTTCTGAAATAATAGGTCTTTACCTATGAAATTGCCGTTTTGTATGAAAAAATTTAAACGAATTTTCTTCATGCATTATTTATTCGCCGTTCGCCGGTTTTTTATAGAATTCATTCGGTAAGTAGTGACTATTCGGACATCGTGAAATAGGCCCTAAATAGTATAGTAAAGTATGAAACTGACAGTTCAAGAATGCATTCGCTCGATGGCCGGACTATAGTAGGAAAAGCATTGCCAACTCAATAACCTAAACACCGGATTCTTCAACATGACAAGATACGTAAACAAGTTTATCATAAAAACGTAGAAATTAAATTCAAATCACATCAAAATACGGGAAACAAACTAAAAGGTTCTCCGCTGAACCCTGGCAAAGTTTGCAGCCACTTGGCAACAGAAAGCGGTGAGAACAAATGTGGTATAAGTGTTGAGGTTTAGACGGGAAATCTGTGATTGAGTTGTACGAATCTTTTTGGCGCTAAGGAATGATTTCTTTTTTTTTTTTTTTGTTAACTTTTGTCCGTGGCATCGGAAATTATCGCACGGGAACGTACGACCGGGATAAAAAAAATATTTTGTCCATGTCATGGTCTACCAATGTGCCAAATTTTAATCAAATCCGTTTAGCCGTTTTAGCATGAAAGCGTAACAAACAAACAAACTCACTTTCGCATTTATAATAATATATTAGCTAGGATGCTGTGAAGACCAAAGAAGTTAAAATTAAAAATAAATTAAAACCCAAGTGCAATCTTTTCAAGCTGTATGTGTTTTACTTTTCAAGCTGTCCGTCACAATTATTTTAGTTCAATTTCAGATTTAGGGCCTGTTTCACCACCTACGATTAGGTTCTCGTAAACTTACTTGACAGATAATATCCTACAAATGCTGTTCCATTTTTAAATTTATTCGGTAAGTAGTGGCTGCTATTCGGACATCGTGAAGTTAGGCCCTCAATGCCACTAACTATAACTGAAAATTTATCATGTTTTGATGTTTTTAATTTCAACCTTTTACGTCGTCTCCCTTTTTGAAACCCCACATGGTTTCTTATTTAACAGCCGCACGGTTCGATTCATCAGGTTAAGCTACGCTTACCGCGGTTGGTCCATGGATGGGTGACCATCTTTACATACCGAGATTCCTCCGTGCCTCGGAAAGCACGTCAAGCATGTAAAAAAAAAGAGCTCGGAAACGTTATTTAAAACGTTTCTAACAGTTCTTTGTACACACGGCTACACATCAAGCTATACGTTTCCAGTTTACACTAACCTCTCACTGTAAGGAAATCCTATTCAATACGAGATCAGCTTATATTGAAAATGTATAGCTTGATCTGTAGCCGTACGTGCGTGCGTGCGTGTGTTCGGAACAGAAACGAAATGAGATCGTTTTCAAAAACTGGTGTATTCCGCTGGACGCAGCCGCACACGGCGTGCGGCGACAAGCATGAACGTATTTAGTTAAGTTGGATACCTTACGGACTCATTTAATTCATCAAAAATAAAAAAAACGGTTAAAAACGTTTTATTAATCGAGAACGATTTAAATTTTATTTTTCTTCAAAAACGTTATTTATAACTTTCCGTTCGAACGTCACCGAAACAAATCGTTTCTTAGGTATTTAAGACGAAACCGTTTCGAAAAATATACCGGTATCCGAGCCCTGGTAAGCAGCGCGAAGCGGTGAACTTAACTTGGCTGTAAGCGGTCGATGGGTTTATAAAGTAAAGGCTTGTCCAGGAAAAAAACACAAGTTTATTATAACTAAATAATTTTGTCAAGCAACATTGTTATAAATAATAATAATAATAATAATATTTATTCAAATTAAAAAGTAAAACAGTAAATACAATTTTGCTTAAATGTATGTCGAGTTCACTAGTGTTAACTGCCTGAACTAGGACATCCTGTGTTTCAGGCGAGACAAGGTAAAAACATTATGAAATAATCACTGTAATTATATAAAATAAAATAGTCTTTTAATAGGTATGTAAGTAGTGTTAATAGTAAAAAAAAGAAAAAATATTACGTTCTAAAATCTTAGTATACTAACTTAGTGAACTAATTAAAAATAAATAGTACACCAAACAATCTCTATTTCATTACAACTAATAACTTCTCTGTATCTTCATAGGACAAACTTTGAAGAGCTACCTTGAGAGCCTTCTTGCAATTTCCATAATTTAGGGAATAGATGTTTGCTTTTGCATTTAGTCTGTTATAGAGTAGTGGTCCAAGAAAAACATGAAATTTGGCTGTGAAAGCATGTCTTGTACTATTTGTGGGGCAAACAATATCTTTTCGTCTCTTTTTAGTAAATTCAGTGCTGTAGCGAAAGGCTGCGTATCGTAGAAATATCGAAGTATTGGATCCCAGAAACACGTAAGCAGGCGTTTGCATGCACCCACAATTCGAGCACCAAGAAAATGCCCATTTCTTTGCCTCTGAATATTTTTAAGTGTCTGTAGTTAGACGTGATAGGATCCGAAGTAAATGCCATCTGACAAAACATCTGATGAGTAATCTGCACAAAAATACACCTGTCTGAATAATAACAAGCCTTAAAACCGCTGTCGTTCCTACCTTCGACCACCCCATCCCCGACCATGCCCCGCTTGGAGTAGTTCCAGCATTGACCGATTATAAAATCTATAAAACGTGTCCAAGTTTGTTTTGAGCGGTCTAACCGAACGATTTGGAAGCATCCGTACGATTTTATTCCGCAATATTGTTAGCGAAACAGGAATGTTCGTGATCGAGGGTCCAAGGTGCTTGCCAAAATGTCTTGCGAATACCTACTCGGGATTTGCTTAAGTGGCTCCGGTGCCGAAGAGTCTGATGCTAAGATGTTTTCTGGTTCGGATGGCTGATTTTATGGACTTCGGCTTCGACTGGATTTATTTGGTGGAAGTGCATTGTCAGGGAGGATTAATGAGAACTTGGATAGCTGCAGTGGTGTTGGTGCAGTGTTGTTAAATATTAAAATGGATAATGCTTTACTATTATCAAGATTCAAATAGAACCACAATCATACAGTGTTGTTGACGCCTCATTGATCTTCTTCTATCAAAGAAAGAAAAAGAAAGAAAGAAAAATACTTTATTTGGGTCACGCATAGGAAATACAAACAGTAAAAAAGGAGCATATAGCAAAATTAACATTAAACAACAGACTTCCGAAAACAACCAACAAAGTGAAAAATAACTTTAAAATCGGAATGCGGTGTCTGGTTAAATGTATTTTCGTTTTTTGCCACCGACTTCCGAAAATAAAGTTATTTTTCACTTTGTAGTGTTGTTTTTGGAAGCCGGTTGTATTTTTTTGTAAATAAGTTTTTATTTTTCACACACCACACAAATTCTAATACCACTACCTGCAAAACAAACTAGAACATCATCCATATAAAAGTGGGGAAAAAGCACGTATTATTGAAGCTAACTCAAAAACTACCTACCCAAACAAAGTTAATCATTATATGGGACCAACTTTGAGGTATACCCTTTCGAATAAAACAAATTTTTTTCAAATAGGACGGCTCTGTAAAAAGTTATGCGTGTTCTACATAAAAAAAAAAAAAACAAAAAACATACGTATCGAATTGAGAACCTGCTCCTTTTTTTTTCGTCGGTTAAAAAACAAAAAAAAATACATTAGAAAAAAAATACCTATGCGGGGCCAAAAAGGCTCCTATCTCAGCATAAAGCTGCGACATTTAAAAAATAAATACCGTAGCGCTGGTGTTCTGATAGGTCCCGTGTGATGGCACGCTTGGGGACATTTATAAATCTCTAGGGGAATAAAATAAGAAAATCAAATACAAACAATAGAATATCTATTATTTATTCAAAAAATAACAAAAACCGTAACCTGAGTTGAACTCATTAAAACGTGCTTTTTAATCTATCATCAACAAAAGTGTCCCCTGAATAATTTCTACATCCATTGCCTTAGTTAAGCTTTGGTTTCCTAGGAAAGCGGCCGAAACAGACGACATGAAAATCTGTCATTTGCACCAGTATTTGACATTAAGTCAAACCCGGCCCGCAAAAATTTAAATCGCTAGATTTGCCGTACGTAGTCATAAGAAAAAGTTTCCATACTGACAAGAGTGAGCTCACACATTATTTAACAGCGTTCCCATGATAATCAAGTGAAGCCACTGCGTCGTTGCGTGTCAGAGGTGTCAAAACGAAATAGAAATAAGACTATCTTTTGACGCAGTAGGGCGAATTTAATGATTTAAACTTTGCCGCTGTCACCATTTTCATGACAGCCTTTAAGTGCGGCCACTGCTCTTCTAGAAAACCATAGCTTTAAAAACCAAAAATTCTTGTACCAAAAAACTCCTTAACTATTTTATTTTTCTTTTAGATCTACTTAGTATTTTTTCGCGTCTCTACGTGATACACACATTACCAAAAACCTACAACCCTAAATTTCCAAACTGACACTGTCGCCATCCAGCCATTAATCTTTGAAAAATTCCTCAAAGGCACATCTAAGGAGGCTGCATGTTACCTTGCGCAGACGTCTTAATTTCCGCCCGCACTACTTCCTAAGGAAATTCACCCCTTTCCGAGGCAAGGCGGCTTTGTACGTGCGTGCTCCCCACCTCTGAAATATGCTTTACTATTGTAGAATATTGAAATTGTGGCAACGTCGGAATCTAGAGAATTTCAGTTGAATTTTGGTAAATATTTAGTTGCTCGGTTATTGGTAGAGAAATGTTTATAAAGTTTGTAATTTGAGATGAAACGGAATCTACGCTAGATTTCTTCAGGAGACGCCCTGGGCGGCGGGAATCGATAGCCGATTCCCCCGCCTTCGTAGGCGCGGGCTTGCGAATGATGAGTAATGGGTAACTCGCCGTCCGGTAAGGACCAGGCCCGGGTCGACGGCGCGTTGTGTTCCACGCGCGTCTCAAAGAGATATCAGCAGTGACAGGGTCCAATAGGGCCGATGCCGCCGGGGTCGCGGGTTGTTCGAAAGAGATACTGTGGCTCTGGAATAGGCAACTGAAGGAACACGGGTGGGTTTTAGTCAGTAAAATTCTGACACGCCCTCCCGCTCCGCCCAGAGCGGAAGATGTCATTTGATGATTTCCCATCCACAAACAAAAACAAAAGTCTAGAATTGTTTTATCAGTATTTTTAGAAAGCAATACCTATGGACTGCAAATATGCAAATGACGTCTACGTTTACAAATTGTGCACCTTTCCATTTGCACAGTATTCATAACAACTAAGTTTATAACAGGTACCTAAAATTAAACCTAGTCGTTCTCCATCATCAAGAAGTTACTTCAACTGTTTAATTTTAAGCAATCAAATCTTAATTCCTTTGGAACGTGTGACCTTACCTTTGCTCCATACATCTACAATTCATTGAACCTGCTCAGTTTTACCACTTGTTAGAGAAAAGAAGACCCATTCATGACAAACCATGGAAACTTACTCAAATTACAGCAATCTTAACTTTCAGCACGTATTTTTAGGGTTCCGTATCCAAATGGTAAAAAGGAACCCTTATGGTGCGACTCAGTCTGTGTCTGTCTGTCCGTCTGTCACAGCTGGATATCTCAAGTACTATTAATGCTATCAACTTGAAATTTGGAACAGTTTTAGATGGTGTTTGCCCAACTATTTTGCAAATAAGAAAGAAATAAAAATATGTACATTTTTTTTTGCAACAGGAACTGAAAGAGGGTCTTAAAAATTCGAAGTGGGGCTACTAGGGCATGTAGATGTAAGAGCGCTGATGACACATTCTCAAACATTTTTTTCTTTATTTTAGGCCGCATAATTTTCGACTTTAGATGAATAATGTAAAAAAACTACCCTTCCCGAAGGAGACCCCTTATCTCCGATGTTTGCATAGAGAAAAATCTGAAATTATTCTATGTGATAGAAATTTATGTAAAGATTACACGAAAAATAAAACGATGTCTCTAAATAGCACACTTTTTCAGAAATCGAAGCGAAACCCTCGGTGCGCGAGTGCGACTCGCTCTTGACTGGTTTTTTTTTTTTCTCTTAAATTTCTTCGCAGTTGTAATATTTCTCAATCCGTGTAGGTATTGTTTAGGTTAAGGGCGATGCGCTAAGGTATAGCCCACGACATTTTTAGGTCAATCTCAGGTTGTACACACGGCTACACATCAAGCTATACATTTCCAGTTTACACTGACCTCTCATTGTAAGGAAATCATAAACAATGCAAGATCAGCTTATATTGAACATGTGTAGCTTGATCTGTAGCCGTGCGTACGTTGATCAAAATTATAATCATTTGAATCATAAATACAACTCTAGTTAGAATTTGACCTCAAATGTCAGGATTGACATGAAATAGATAGATTTTATTTTATTTTATTTTATTTGATAGGAATAACAAACAGCAGTATATTACACAGTAGGCATACAATATATAACTTGCAATAAAAGTAACAAATACACTACTCAAGACGTTATCCACAGATTACCATACAAAATAGCTAGCTGTTAGCAGAGCAAGTTAAAAAAGCACTTATATTACTTATTAACTATATATTAGGGCTATGATCTCTTAAAATAGTCATAATTTCACTCTTAAATACAGCTTGGCTGAGAAACATAATATCAGTAGAGCCAAACTGTTTATTATAGGTGTCAACCAAACGATGTAACGGCGAGCGAACGCCTGAGTTAGTTCGACAAAATGAAGTAGCAAATAGGTGTCTTGAACGAACCTCACGACCGATTACAGTACGAGGGATCAGGTAGCACAGACTGTTCACAAGATCAGTACAATCAAATTTATTGCGGCATATACTAAACAGAGTCATCATTTCAAGAAGGGTGCGACGGGATTGTAGGGACATGAGGTTATATTTTACAAGCAATAATTTATAGGTCATTTTGGTTTTACAGCATCTGTAATGCATGGAACGGAGGTACTTACGTTGAACCAACTCAATGATCTCAACGTACTTTTTGTAGTAAGGGTTCCAAATGGGTACTGCGTATTCAAGTTGTGGCCTTATTATTGATTTATATAGATGCAAGTAGGTAGAAGGCCGATGAAATTCTCTAGACGCTCTCATTACGAAACCAAACATTTTATAAGCCTTATTGATTATGTTGTCTACATGAGTATCAAGATGGAGCTTTGAGTCAAGATTTACGCCTAGGTCACGGAGGGATGAAACCTTGTTTAGGGCAGTGTTTCCAAGAAAATAATTGAAATTCAACACATGTTTTTTCTTAGTAAATGTTATGCTGAAACATTTAGAGACACTAAGGTGAAGCTTATTAACAGTGCAGTATTCCGAGAAACAGTCAGTTCTGAAATTCTAAACAGTCGGTTTGAACAGTAATATTTTTATAAATTTTTAAATCATCCGCGTATAGTAGGAACTTTGAACTCTTAAAGCAATCTTTGATGTCGTTGATGAATAAGATAAACAGAAGGGGCCCTAAAATTGAGCCTTGGGGTACTCCTGAAGTGACCCTTATCGTATGAGACTCAAACCCATTAATGACAACCTTCTGAGTCCTATTAGTGACATACGACACGAACCAACGCAGTAAATCACCTCTAATGCCGTTGAATGCGATTTTGTTGAGTAATAGCTTATGATCTACCTTATCGAACGCCTTTTGAAAGTCTGTATAAACAGCATCAATTTGCTGCCTCTTGTCTAAGCCTTCAAACAGATGTGTTGTGAAAATAAGGAGGTTACTTATACAGGACCTTCCTCTGACGAACCCATGCTGTTCTTTTATTATTACACGCTGAATGATAGGATATATCTCACTGTGCATTAATCTTTCAAAAAGTTTTGAAAGCCCCGACAACAACGAGATTGGACGATATGTAGATACATCACTCTTGGAGCCGCCTTTATGGATTGGAACAATATTTGCTCGTTTCCACACGTCAGGGAATACGCCATAGGCAAGGCATTTATTATATAATATAAACAACGGAGAGCACAATGTGTCACAAGTATTTTTTAAAAAGATCGAAGGTATACCATCTGGCCCAGGACCCTTAGAGGCATCCAATGATTTAAGTTCTTTTTGAATTTTGTATACAGGAAAGTGCAAATTACACAGATTAATGTCGTTATCAGGATTAGCGGGAGGCGGTACCCATGACTTATGATCGAAAGTAGACGGTTCGTAAACGGATTGGAAAAACATTGAAAACAAGTCACAAGTAGTAGTAGGGTCATTGGAAGACTGCTGGAGATAGTGAACTGTAGCTGGAATACCATTACTGGAGTTACGATTGGAAACGTACGTCCAAAATGCTTTAACGTTATTTTCCACGCTGTCCTCCACAAAATTCATATATTTTTTATAACATATGTCAGCCTGTTTTTTGAATTTTGCTCTGTAAATAGAAAATAGTTCGTAGTCCCAAATGTTTCCATATTTCTTCCACTTAGTCCACGTTCGAGATTTCATTTTAAATAAATGCAAAAGGGATTTAGTGAACCAGAGTGGGAATTTAAAGTTTTTAGTTTTGTGAGTGGGAGTATGTAATTTAATAATTTCGTAAATTTTTTCGTAGAAAATAGAGACGGCTTCATCAGGTGGTAAATTATCGAGTAACCTGTTCCAATCAGCTTTTTCGATGTCTGTATTTATTGCATTGTAATTAGATTTGTGATAATTTAGTGGTTTTATAATTGACTGTTTAGGCATTCGTGAGGGTTTTTTAAATGGTACTTTTATATAAAATGAAGGGTGGTGAGTGTCTTCAGGTAAGAGAGGAGTATTAGGATTACAAGCGACAGCATGTGTATTGCAAAAAAACAGGTCGAGAATACGTCCGTTACAGTTAGTAAAATTGTTAAATTGATTCAAATCAGATCGTGAGCAAAAGTTTAGTAGATGCCTACTTGTATCTGAATAGGTGTTATTAGCGGCACACACCATGTATGACGGTGTATTAATCCAGTTAAGTTCTGGTAGGTTAAAGTCGCCTGTTAAAATAATGTGTTCTATATAAGGATCATCAAACAATTTCGATAACGAATTCACGAAGTTTACATAAATTTCTTCTGATGTGTTTGGAGGTATGTAAGTGGCACAAACAAGTAGATTTTTACAATCATAAAGGGGGATCTTAATTATTTGATGTTCTGGTAGAATTAATGGGGGTGACAGTGTGAGACAAGATGGAATAAGATCTTTGAAGACAGCTACTAGGACGCCTCCCCCGTCTTTTTTATTTGAAACTGCCCGATCGCGATCGTGTCTGAAAACTGTGTATCGAGAATCAATAAATTCGTTTTCCGAAATATCCGGCGTCAACCAAGTTTCAGTCAAAATTATGATGTCGTATGCATGCGATAATATATTAATGTATAATGTGTTCAGTTTGGTCCTGATCCCCCGACAGTTCTGATAATAAATGGAAAGATTATCCAACATTTTTAAATTTAGTAGACATATGAGTATTAATGATAAGTGGTAAATTGGAAGATTTGTAACATAAATTTAACAAGCACTGTAATAGTAAACAAAAAGTATGCAAAAATAAAGCAACAAGGATTGAAAATAGAAAGATCCACGTGTACAACAAATAATGGCAAAAATAAAATAGAAACTTAATGCCACAGGATTTTTGGCGCTTAATTAATATTTTAGACCATCTAAAGTATGTTACAGAACATATTAGAATAAAAAGTGAGCCAGAAAAGCATAAGATTACATAAAAGACATATAAATACATATCGAAATACGTAGTTAGGACAGGCGGCTGAACCCGCTTATTCCGTAACCGCAGTTGCAAGTACGTGATTTGGCTTAATCTTCTTAGATATGTCATCTTCCGTACGTATGGCATACGTAGAGGAGTCTTCAGATTCCTTGACCAAGACAGTTGCATTCCGGACCCACACGAACTTGAACTTGTTTGACATGGCGGCTGCACGGCATTTTCGAAATAAATCCTTGTTGCGCAGCGTTAGGTGTTCGTTCATGTAAATGCGACACGGCGCACCAGACAGGCCTATACGATCCGAAGTCAGTCCTTTAGATAACCGGTATGCACTGAGAACGTTATCACGCATTAGTTTAGAAGTAAATTTGACTATGACATTCTTCGGATGATTATTCTGCGAATGTACATGTGGAACACGGTGAATGGATATTATATCTTTTGATGTTAAAGACATGTTGAGCGCTGAACCAATGGACTGCAACATAGTAATTAAATTCTCACCGCGCCTTTCTGGCATATTTCCTATCTCAACATTACACTGCCTCGCCTGTTGCTCCAAGGAATCGATCTTTCTTTCCAATAGTTGAACAGTCGAGGCTGCCGAGTTATTCATATTTAGTTCCAGCTCTTTCAGACGCCTTTCACAATCCACATAGTTATCTGAGTTAAAATTCACTGTAGACTTCAACTCCGTAAGAGTCTGTGATAATTCATTGTGCTTTGTGTCCAGCTGCGACATATCCTTTTTAATAACGACGTATTCTGCACGCAGTTCCTTAACGTCATTTTGAATTTGGGCCGAAGTCAGCGACAAAGTATTGAACTCTTCACGAAGGTTATTAATATTCACATTAATATTCGTGAACTGGTTATTCATATCAGCTCGGAGATCGACAATATTTTTCTTCAACTCGGCAGACAACAAGGCAATAGCCTGGGTTAACTCACAGTTAGGCTGCTTCCGTTTTCTCTGGGTGACATTGGTACCCGGTTCATTACTCGTGCACAAATCAGGGTTCGACTTGCTTATTTTGCTATCTGGTGAGCGATTCATGTTGGCGTATATAAAATAAAATAAACGTCTGTTAGCGTTTAGCAGCAAGCGCAATATAATAGATATCAGTGCAATAATTAACAACGAAAATCTCAAGTACAATTGGCTAAGTTGGTTAAGTCGGCCGCCTCGACTCACCGTGCGCACTTGGTCGCTGGTTCGCGCCCCGCAAAGCGTGATACTTTTTCCAATCTCAGAATATTTATTTCGAATATTTCTTACGAGTAACCGGTGAGAGGGACAGCGCTCTACAGTCTTCAAGATGGCGCAGACAGTATATGACACTTCACACAAGGTAGTAAGAGAGGCACCGATAATTTAAAAAACAAACTAAAAGCAAGCAGTTCCGAATTAGCGTTAAAATCGACAGCACGTCCACTAACAACTGTTTGTACTCACAATATTGAATAAACAGAATAAGATGCAGTCATTCACTATCGTAATTTGGACAATTTAAAGTAAGACAGTTGCATTGATGATTTCAATTATTATAATTCTGTATATGTAAATCACACTTCACACTAAAATTATAAAGGCGAAAGTTTGTGAGTGTGTAAACGGCGACACCAATTTGGATGAAATTTGGTGTATAGATAGCTTATACCCTGGATTAACACATAGGCTACTTTTTATCCGGGTCTACGCGGGTGAAACCGCGGGGCGCAGCTAATTCATTATAAATGCGACAGTGAGTATGTTTGTTACGCTTTCGCGCGATGAAAATTGATATATGGGTTGATCATGACCTGGATTTGGACATAGGATACTTTTTTATTCCGGTAGTAGGTACTTTTACGTGGGATAATTTCCGACATCCACGCGGGCGAAGCCGCGGGCAACGGCTAGCACATAATATATGTTACGGTCGCGAATCATATTTTGATAAACATACAACCTAATACTGACCTGAAAATTACAAAAAACGTAAGATAATTTTAATTCGCGGGCAGCCCTGGCGCTTTCGCTTCAACCTTTTCCCTCTAAACCGTATTGTGACATAACACACAATAAAGTTCTATTTGGGTCAAATCAGCAACAATGCCTGAAGGCGTTGCATCGATTCCCGGCAGAGTTCAACTCAGTCTGTTAGAGCAAGTTCGCACTTTGCACTTTTGTCAGCAAAAAGTGACAGTAGCAGCTTAACTTTTGTAAAACTTTCTGAATTCCTTTAGTAGATTTTTTGCATCTTCCTTCTATGTTTCCATTAGGGTACGTATCAAAATCCCGAAAGTTCATAATACCCATGATTGAAATACCGACGTCCATAACACCGAAATTCAAAATACCGAAAGTTTTAAATGTCGATAGTCGTTATATCGAAACACGAAATCCCGAATGGATGAAATCCCGAATGGACGAAATACCGATGGATGAAATCCCAAAGAGCGGCGACGTAGTTCCCGCGATTACTCATAGATGGGCACCCTGAGGTTAGATTTGGTAAGGTTACTTTAAACTCTTTACACAGAATTTCAACAATTTGACAATTCAATTATTTGACAATTTCGGGATTTTAAACTTTCGGGCATATGAACTTTCGGGATTTTAAACTTTCGACCAAACAACCATTCGGCGTTTCAATTTTCGGGATTTCGTCCATTGGTATTTTAAAATTCGGTCTTTTAAAATTCGGGATTTTGATACGTACCCTTCCATTATCACAGTAGAACGAAAATAAGTAGAAATGTTACAAATTGTTTTTCAAGAAGCATTGTACGGTCAGCAACAGCAGTCGGTTAACATTCCTACTTTTTGACATCATCTAAATTAACACAAAATGATTCGATAAACTGCTTTTTTTTGATTAACTGTTAAGAGTTAATGTTCTTAAAATGTTATATAAGTACTTCAGTTCCAATTTGAATTAAATATTTCGCTTAGTAATTAAGATTAAAAAACTGCAAGTGTTATTCGACTTTGTTGCTGACTGTACCTACAGATTTGAAAGAGGAAAAAATCGTCTATGCTTCCTGAAAAATCACTCATCTTGTTGTTTCAGATCCTCCAGAACAAAACAACCGAATCCAAACATGATCAATCAACAAAATCAACTCACCACTGTAACTCTATCCCACCATTCTCCTGCCCTTATCCCAATTTATTTGGAGTCTGCGCAACATGTCATTTTCTTCCATACTTCTCTATTAGTCGTCATCTCGGTAGACACTCCCATTCTAGCCGTATCATCTTTCACACAAATCATCCATCGTTTCTTTGGTCTTCCCCTACTCGTTTAGCCGTCTACATTAATACTCAAAACTTTCCTCACGACATATTTCCTCATTCTTCCGCATCACATGCCCATACCATGACCGATTTCCACACAACTTTTCAGTCACCGGTATCACTTACAACTTCTTCTCATATACTCATTTCTTATTCTATCCATTTGCGTAACTCTGCCTGTGTTTACAAATAAATTATATTGCTTCTGATGAGCTTCAGGAGCTCGTGGCTACATAATAACAGCCGCACGGGTCTATCCATCTGGTTAAGGTACAATTACCAGGGTTGGTTCGTGGATGGGACCATCTTTACATACCGAGACTCCTCCGTGCCTCGGAAAGTACGTTAAGCCATTCGTGGATCTTTGACAGTCGTTACAGCTCGTCAGAAGCCCGAAAGTCTGACAACCAGTCTTATACCAAGGGGTATTGTATTACCCAGTTACTGGATTGTGGAGGTCAGATAGACAGTCGCTCCATGGAAAGTACTGGTTTTCAGCTGTATCCGGTTACACTGGAAGCCAACCCCAAATTTGTTGGGAAAAGGCTAGGCAGATGATGATTCTGATAAGCTTATCTAAACAATAGCTAGCCGGCTTCCGGATTCAGGTAATTTTAACCATATTTTTAGCTGATTGATCCACCAGATCGCAATGCGTACCCCATCCCCCATCATCCCTGCATCTCCTGATTTAAATCAACCACAATTTTCTAACACACAAACTGCCCCCAATTTCAATTGTTTCGACAGCATTATCAAATAAAATTCTCTGTTAAACCAACCATCATATTCCTAAGCCTCTCGCCCCAGCTTCCAAGTGCTGCAGAACTAAGTAATAAGCTATACAACGCACAACTCCAGTTTTTAATGGGAAAAGTTAAACAATTTTGCACTCGTGAAGTATATTAATGGTTTTGACGTTTTAATTTCCACCGCCAGCGAAATATGCTGTACTACTTTCTGGTGTAACTAGGATTTTTGGAGTTATTTCTGCCTTTATCGTTTATTGTAGATGTGAAAGGGATAGATGTGGACAAACATGAGTTATGATATTGGAGTTGGTTTTGCAGGTTTTTGTAGGAGAATGATCAATGTGGTCTGAACTCACTCGGTATTATTACAAAACAAGATTTTTTTAATAAGCCAGGAGCCAGTTTTTGTAATAAGAACCCAGCTGTGATAGAAATACAGTTCTTTATACAAAACTGACAACTTAGTCCGGTACTAAGTTGTCAGTGTTGTAAAACTGACAACTTACGTGTCAGAATAAAGTTCGAAATCCAAGAAAGGGTCCATGGTTTAAACCTGGGTTTGAAGATGAACCTTGTTTTGTAACAAGACGGTAAGAATCTAGGTGGGCTTTTATAGTGTAGTGTGTCCATATGCCAAAACTTTATATTTTCCTACATGCAAATACAGACAAGGGATAGACAGCAAAATTATCAGTCTGAGAGAAGAAACTCCAACCTAATTGGTTGCTGAGGATGCAAGGTGCAACGCTTATCCCCAGTTGATGGCAATACCACCATTGTACCATCATTGTACTTGCGCACTTAATAGCCGTTACGGACCGTAGCAGGCCGCATTTCAAAAACGAGCCAAAACAAGTAATGTTACTTAGGAGCCGCGGCGGGTCAGACAGATTCTTTCGAAATTTAATTTGAACTGTTTCCAGTCCAGTGCAATGACGGGGCGCACCGGGCCGCAGCATAACGCAATGGTGGATCGCTCGCCAGGCGTATTTTCGCGGCCACAGTTTTGCGTTGCGATGGTTATATAAAATGTACAAAAGTGATCTAGGAGGATGCATTGCGTTATGTTGCGACGCTGCCCGCTCAAATATGAATGACAAGGGTCGGTTGTAAAATATATGCCCGAATTTCTCTCCACGTGGTAATAGTATCTCAATTCCACATTAAAGACAGTTTTGAAAATCACATTTCATGATTCGTGAATTCTCGCACAAGCAACGTTTCCAAACCGTTGCAACTGCAAAGAAATTAACAATTCATCAACTAAAATATAACATAATTACGTTTCCGTGAAAATTACCGCAAAATTTTACACGCACATTACTCCCTACCAGTAGCGCTAGTTAGGAAATATGAACGAAGCGAGTTTCCGTTTAATAACACGATTCACCGCGATACCATGCGAACACATTCCGTACGAATAATTACCGTGCGGTATGTGTATCCACGGTATTATCGATAATGAAGTATCGTTATGATATGAGCTAGATATGACGAAATTGATGGTACTTGATTTCAATTAATTTGCATATAATGTGACGTATACGCTGTACAGATTGTAACAAGACTCATCACGAACCCGTCATCTACGCATTCTGTACATCAGATCAAAGACATAAATGTATCCAGATAGACAGTCCAAGCTGTAAACTTGTCGGAAAAAATTGCTTCCAACTATTGGCAGTAATTTACAAGCACACTAGTAAAGCATAATGCAAGCACAATGACTGGCGCGAGTGTGAGACGTCAGCTGTTACTGTCACGCACATCACCATAACGAAGTTGGCCTGTTAGAGCAAGATCCCAGGGCTCCAGACCTCACCTATTTATTTTCTGATTAACAAAATGTATGGGATAGAGCACTCATCATCTTCCTGTCCTTATCCCATATTACTTGGGGTGCGCAACACGTTTTCTTCTTCCATTCTCCCCTGTCAACCGTCACTCTATCATTCACTCCCTTCTCTTTCATATCATTCCTCACACAAACCATCCATCTTTTCTTTGGCCTTCCTCTGCCTCTCCATCCATCAACATTTTCTTCACTCTTTTAGTCACATGCGTTTCGTCTCTCCTCATTACATGCCTATACCAAAACAAACGATTTCCTTTCAACTTTTCTATCACTGGCGCCACTTTCAAACTTCCTCTTATATACTCATTTCGTCGTACGACAGGCCTTATCACGGACTTGTAAATTTTCCCCTTTAACTTGAGGGGCATCCGTGGGTCGTAAGTTGTTCCTGTAACCTGTCGTCATTTCATCCATCCTGAGTTGATCCGGTGCGTTATGTCTCGGTCTACTTCGCCATCCCCTTGGACAAGCGACCCGAGGTACCGAAAGTCGGAGCAAATCGGTAATGGTATTCCGGCAAGAGGTATGGGCACAGGACCGGAGAGACCGCTAAAATCACAAAACAAATACTCTGTTTTGGTCCGACTTACCCTCAGGCCAACGGTCTTCAGTCTTTTCCACCACACCTCCAATCTGCTCTGGACCTCTTAAGCCACTCTCGGTAACCAGCACAATGGCATCGGTGAACAGCATACACCAGGGAGCCTCTTCCTGGGATGAAAGTAATTATAAAGTTAACTATCTGGAGGATGTATGACAGACACAATTAATTGTGTCTGGGGGATGTTTGACCGCTACGATTGATCTGGCTGATTACAAATAGTATTGAAATAGTTCCCCGAGTATCATTATATAAAAAAAAAAAATGTAAGTACAACGTCATTTTTTGCGAGCTTTAAAGCGCCTGGGAGAAAAAAAAGGCTGACGGGAAGTGTCTGAGAGTATTGATTATTAGTTAATAACAATATTCTGTAAAACATACATAAAAATCAGCAGTCAGGCTTTAAAAAAAGTGAGTAAATTTTTACGTAAAAATACCTGGTACCTGAAAATTGGCCGTCGGCCCAAGCTAGCAGGTATGCCGCCGGGGTCGCGGGTAGTTCGAAAGAGATACCGTGGCCCTGGCACGGGCAACTGAAGGAACACGGGTGGGTTTTAGTCAGTAAAAGTCTGACACACCCTCCCGCTCTGCCCGGAGCGGGAGAAGTCATTTGATGGTTTCCCATCCACAAAAAAAAAAAAAAAAAAAAAAGCTAGCAGGTATGCGTACGTTCATAGTACATACTAACACTACTCTATCCCATACATTTTGTTAATCAGAAAGTAAGTAAGGTCTCGCGGCTCTGGGATCTTGGACTATGATTGTTTTAGTCTTTTGCAGTGCGACAATCTATCTAGACATTTATACACTACTATTTTTTAATTAGTACAAATAAAAATGGGGCCCTATCCGTACCCGTTACTGATCATATTCGTGTAGTCAAAAGTAAAAAAAATTAAATCCCAAAATGTGCCACGAAAATTGGTCATAATTGGTAAATTCATAATTGAATCAATAATTCATAACAATTGCTACTAGATAATACTACGCGCAATGCTTTTCCACGATTAAAGAATACCATAATGTAGCCTGTACAATATTTCCATAAACTGAGTGACATTTTGGGATATAAACAAACGCTAATAACTTTGCTGTTTATGAATATTATTTATTGAGACTTTACATATACAGGGTGTTTGGCAGAACGTTGAACATACGAAAAGGGTGGATAGGTGGGGTCATCTGCTACTTACTCAGCCCTAATTTATTTGGCCCTGGCCCTCCGGATATTTAAATTTTTTTTTTTTTGCTTTTTTCTAGTTTCACCACTTTCTTAACTTTAAAGTGTAATTTTTATTAAAAATGGGTAAAACAGGCAATACTTTGTTTTTTTTTTAATCTTTAATGTTGGCAGATTCTTATAAAATTATTGTTTTATTCAGATGTTAGCTAGAAAAAAAGTTATGAGTCCTCAAACTTACAGAAAGGTGTAAAAAATTACTTAAATCTTAATTTCAACTTGTATTTTAAAAAAAACAAAAAATGATTGAGGAGTTCCAATTCTAGCAAAACATCCCTAGTGTGTGACCTTTCTAATGGTATGTAATTTGCTTTTATAAAAAAAAAAACTTTAAGAGTTATTTCATATTTTTATCAAGTAGGAAATTTTTGACGAAACTCTACCATTACGGAAAGTGAAATGTTTTGCGAAATTCAACACTGCAAGGTTCGTAAAATTTAAATGATCGACGGCTTGCCAGTAGCAGTGGTGCGAATTGACATTCACTATTCCCTTGGGATGGTTACACAAAGCAGGTAGAAATTTTGTTTCACTCTTGTGCAGTCAAAGCTTATTTTTTCTCTCTTTCACTCTCGTGGCACCGTGACGCCTCAGAATGAATTCTTTTCTTTTATTCAGTCCAGACTTAACTGCCTCTGCGATCTCACGTGCCCGTTACGCTTACGTTTGTTTTTGTTCACTTCGTTTTGTTTTATTGTTCTCACTAGTTTTGTAACCTGTTAGTTAAGTTTTTTGTTATTACTGTTACCTGTTGTTATTGGTAAAGAAATGGCTGCTTTTACCAGTGAGGAATACGCGGACATGTTGTTAACGTATGGAAGCGCTAATGCTAATTCGCGTGAAGCACGAAGGATTTATCAAGAGCGTTATCCCAACCGCCGAGTACCCTGTCATCAGACGTTTGCGAGTCTATGGTCTTTCAACACGATGGCTGCCCAGCTCACTGGAGTCTGATTGTACGTGAACATTTGGATAATTGTTTCCCAAATTCGTGGATTGGCAGGGAGGACCAATTTTCAATCCATGGTTGGAAGCGAAAACGCGTGGGATGCAGTCGCCTCTTTTTGCGAGGAGGTGATGCATGCAAAGGAGACGGCGGAGAGGGAGAGAGAGCATACCTCTCATTCCACCCGCATCAGAAGAGCAGCGGGGCGTCGAAGGGCGCTTAACGATCTCCAGCCACCATAAGGAGGGGCCTGCGGGCGGCGAAATTGGGCCGGTGTCGCCACTCGAGCAGACAGGCTCAAAGAGGTGGCACGCATAACATGCGCGCCTTAATGGGAAGACGTGCGGTCGTGTGATCGGCTGCACTTGGTGATGGGGCCCGCTAGGCAGGGCGGGCTGATACCAGTCGGGGGTGCGGTGAATGTACAAGTATCTCCCGGGCCCCCGACTCATGGTGCTAGAAGGAACAGTGGGGTTTTAGTCGGTAAAAGTCCGACATAACCCTCCGTTGTTCCCAGACGGAGGGTATAAAAAAAAAAAAAAAAAAAAAAGGGAGGACCAATTCCCTGGCCTCCGCGATGGCCCGAGCTCACTCCGCTCGATTTTTAGATTTTTACGTGTGGGGAAGAGCAAAGGAACTAGTTTACACTACAGAAGTAGAAAGTCGAGAAGATTTGATAAATCGAATTAATGCTGCTTTCGAAGTTATGCGACAGGAGATGCTGCTGCGCACAACAACTGTATAAATCAGACGTAGATGCCGCGCCTGTATTGTAAATGAAGGGTGTCAATTCGAACATCTGTAATTTATTAATTAAATAAATTATTTAAAATTATTTCGCTCCTAACTGGTACAGCTATTTTCTTTGTACTTAATTCAAGAACTTACATAATTTTAATCGATCATTTAATTTTTACGAACTTTGCAGTGTTAAATTTCGCAAAACATTTCACTTTCCGTAAAGGTAGAGTTTCGTCAAAAATTTCCTACTTGATAAAAATATGAAATAACTCTTAAAGTTTTTTTTTTATAAAAGCAAATTACATACCATTAGAAAGGTCACACACTAGGGATGTTTTGCTAGAATTGGAACTCCTCAATCATTTTTTGTTTTTTTTTAAATGCAAGTTGAAATTAAGATTTAAGTAATTTTTTACACCTTTCTGTAAGTTTGAGGATTCATAACTTTTTTTCTAGCTAACATCTGAATAAAACAATAATTTTATAAGAATCTGCCAACATTAAAGATTAAAAAAAAAAAACAAAGTGTTGCCTGTTTTACTCATTTTTTATAAAAATTACACTTTAAAGTTAAGAAAGTGGTGAAACTAGAAAAAAGCAAAAAAAATAAAATTTAAAATATCCAGAGGGCCAGGGCCAAATAAATTAGGGCTGAGTAAGTAGCAGATGACCCCACCTATCCACCATTTTCGTATGTTCAACGTTCTGCCAAACACCCTGTATAATACCAAGACCTTCTCTAATAAGCCCTTTAAGTATTTGTACTAATTAAAAATTCGTGGTGTATAATTAAAGCATCAGATTAAGTAACTTTTTCCAAAAATAATTGCAGAGAAACGATTGTTACAACAAATATCTACTTACCACCTGAGAACATACTCGTACATTGTGGAATGCAATAAATGATTGAGTATTGAGTATTTATTTTTGGTGTGAAAATTCGCTGTTCACGTTAGTGCGCAATGTAACCAGGGACCTTACAACCCCGGTTAACAGTTAAGTCTTTCGAAGGGGTAAGCCATTTATGAGGTTACCTTTATCATGTGTAACTCCTTGAATAGGTTTTAACCTTGAAACCCAGTAAAAAGGTTATCCCTTCAATATGGATAACCCATTGAATGGGTTCTGTACTTGAAACCCAGTGAAGGGGTTACACATTCATTAAGTTAACCTATATAATATAAGGCTTTTGTACGGGTAACCATATTAGCAATTTGCAATGTATGCCTATCATCGAGACATCGTATTACATTGATCCGAGTCGGAATGTTACACTGTTATCGTTTTAAAGAGAGTTGAATCTCTTTTTTATATTTCTATGGTTGAATCTTAACCCTTTTCAACGGCTTAATTTAAGCTGTACAAAAGGGTTATCTACATCGTATGGGTTTTTGATTAAATGCTTAGAAAAACCCTATCGAAAACCGTTTCGATAACTTTCAGTAACCAAAATGGTCCCTGAATATAACCCAAACAACAACGGCACAATGAGCGTTCAGTATTTAAAGTTAAGTTTAGTAACATTTAAAACTTGCTTTTGTAAAAAAACGTGAAAAAATGTTGTAACTTTGAACTTCAAAATCACCGTAACCAGAAGGTTCGCAGATGTGATCCAGTAAAAAAATTATCATATTATCGGGAAGAAAATACCCCTTGATAAGACGACCCGTAATGACTTAAACATCCACGAATGACAACCGGGACCAACGGCTTAACGTGCTTTCCGAGACTCGGAGGAATCTTGGTATGTAAAGATGGTCACCCATCCACGGACCAACCGCGGTAAGCGTAGCTTACCCTGATCAATCGACCCGTGCGGCTGTTATTACTTAGCCACAAGCCTCTTCAAGTTACAAATCTTACCAAAAATCGCAAACACGATTTACTCAAGAATCTTACAAAAACCCTTAGGGGAATTAAAACCTCTTTTTACCTCTACCCTTAAAGTTTGCAGTGCTTACTAAACCACAAGTACGCCATCAAACATAGTTCACTTTTAAAACACAAGAGGGACGCCCGCTCGTAAACTAAGGATTGGTTACATTCAATTTGTAACCGACGGCGACGCGGGCTCTCCCCAAGGTAAAGATTCCATGTTTTACGTTTGACGGCCGCAGTATATATCGATAAATTACTGCAGAAGGTTGGAAATGTGACGAAAATGTATATTAATGTTGTGCTTACAGCAAGAATTATTTATGGAGTGTGAGTTGGGAATCGGTTGTGATTGACAGTTATTTTATGTAATAATAATATACATCCCATGCCGATTTCGGCTACCTACAGTGACTATTTTTGTTTCCAACGACTTTATAGGTTACGGGCGTGTGCAGAAGCCTCAGTGCTAGTTTTTATACTTACTCGATCGCGTCAATATGTATGGAATAATACGGTATTTTCATGTCTTGTGAAACGGGCGTGTAGGTACGGCGAGCTGGCTGACTTCGATAGACACAGTTTTTTGCTAGCGAGAATCTGTCAGCCTGTTTTTATACGTCTATGGCTAATTGGCGACTCGTAAGTTTTCCATAAACCATCCATAATAACTTTAGATTTATGGTAGAACATAATGCGTTTATTGACCCTCCACTCGATGAGATCGGTCATAAAATATTCTCTGAGATATTGTCTAGACTAGAATTGATAGCTTGAGCCTGAAACTATTCATCTGTAATTAAGTGAGTGATGAATTAGTTCAGTTTCTTTATTATGATGTAATTAGTTGGGAAACAAAAGTAACTATGTATGAGTGTTATATTATGGATGATGACTAAAAAATCTTTTTTGGTGCGTCATGTAGATTAAGTACTCAATCTGCCTAGCCTTTTCCCAACTATGTTGGGGTCGGCTTCCAGTCTAACCGGATGCAGCTAAATACCAGTATTTTACATGGAGCGACTGCCTATCTAACCTCCACAACCCATTAACTGGGTAATACGATACCTCTTGGTAAGACTGGTTGTCCGACTTTCGGGCTTCTGACGACCCGTGACGACTGTCAAAGATCCACGAATGACAGCCGGGACCAACGGCTTAACGTGCTTTCCGAGGCACGGAGGAGTCTTGATGACGAAGATGGTCACCCATCCACGGACAACCCCGGCAAGCGTAGCTTAACCTGATGGATCGACCCGTGCGGCTGTAATTACTTAGCCACGAGCATGTAGATTAAGTACTATTAAAAAATATTGGACACGTATTTTTTATTTTTTTTTTTGCGTAATCAACAGATTACGACTATACATTGAGTTAAAGTGTGGCATGAGGTTTAGTTATTAGTTATTTATAAATGGCATCTCGCAGTTGACCACTGAGGGTCGAGACTGCTCAACCGGGCGTTTCCTGTGGGTTCTTTAAGCGAACTTAAAGTCCCCGGCCAGGCTTAAAACTAGGGTGAATTATTAGTCGACTGAGCGTCGCTAATAATAGGACAGCCAGACAGGGCAGGCTGGATCATGATGGGGGGGAAAAGTGCTACAGGCTCAGCTGTGCCCCCAGCTGGCACAGCTTCACCGAGTAGGGGATAGGGGGGGGGGGGGGCGGTTACGATTGCGACCTCGGCGGCGAGGTCGGAATGTATTCCTGGGTGGTCTACGTTTGTAAACCGTACTGGTGGCCTTGCTACTCTCCTGAAGGAGGGTTATGGGGTCATCAGGGTCGGTGAGAATATGTCGCGGACGGCGTGTCTTACTAATTTTAGAGGGGGCATAGCGCGCGGCCTCGACAACCAAAGGGTTGCGATGCTTCGCGGCGGCATCAAAGAAATGCTTCGAGCCGCGCTTCAAAAATTGATGGATCGTGGGGATCCTGAGGTCAAGGTGGAGGTCCGCGTTCCGAACGAACCAAGGGGCGCCCGTTATCCTTCGGAGGAAACGGTTTTGTAACGTCTGCATCCGATGCAGATAGCGGGGTTTGGCGTGTGCAAATACCGAACCCGCATACGTCATGATGGGACGAATGCACGCAGTGTAAATGCGCAATTTGCACTTAAGAGATAGTTTGCTGCGCGCATTTAAAACGTAATGTAGTCTACCGAGGGCAAAAGCGGCCCGTGAACGTACCAGTTTAATGTGCTCCGCAAAGGAAAGGCGTTGATCGAGAGTCACCCCCAGATATTTGGCTCGCTTCTCCCAAGGGATCGGCTTACCAAACATGGTGATTGGTCGGGGAATGGAACGTGAGAAAAACGGTTTCAAAAAGAGAACCGCTTGACTCTTGTCAGGATTGACCTCGATTCTCCACCGACGGAACCAGCAGCCGAGGGTATCGACTGCTGTTTGGAGGTTACGAGCTATCGCGTTTTGGTCACGTCCCGAACAGTATATGGCCGTATTGTCTGCAAACAGAGCCAACTGAGCCTTTTTACTTTTCGGGATGTCGCTAGTAAATAATGTAAAAATAAGGGGAGAAATTACGGAGCCCTGTGGGACCCCCGCGCGAATCGGGTGGGGGGCAGAAAGTGCCCCTTCAATACGGTAACGAAAAGTACGGTTCGACAAAAAGTCTCGTAAGATGAGCACGAGACGGTCAGGCACTCCGAGTTTGTACAGCTTATAAATTAAGCCGTTGTGCCAGACTTTGTCAAACGCTTTCGCTATATCGAAAGAGACCGCGCCCGTCATCAAACTGCGCTGAAAATTAGCGCTTATGTGTTCGACGATACGGTGAACCTGTTGCACACAGGAGTGCTGGGTTCGGAACCCATACTGTTCGTTCGGGATGAGGCCCTTTGTCTCGGCATAGTCTCTGAGTCGCTTATAAATAAATAAATAAATAAATAAATAAATATGTTTTGGACATATCACACAACGCCATCTAGCCCCAAGCTAAGCAACCTAATGCTTGTGTTATGGTAACGAGATGGCTGATAAACTACTTATATACATTTTTTTTTTTTTTTTTTTTTTTGTAAATACATACATATTATAGATAGAAAAACACCCAGACTCGGAACAAATACTTGTAGGTCGTACAAATATTTGTTCCGTGCGGGAATCGAACCCGCGACATGCTGCGCAGCAGTCAATCGCTCAACCACTGCGCCAACCGTGTCGTCATAAATAAGTTTCTCATAGATCTTGCCGAGACATTGAGCAAGCTAATGGGGCGGTAACTAGTGGGCTCGCTCTTGGGCTTGTGTGGCATGACGTCAACGTGGGATGTCGCTACGCCCCGTAAGGGGCGTGACGTAGCGGTTTCGGGGCGAAGCCCCCCTCCCGCGGATGCCGTACGGCGACCCGTAACCACGGGCCTCTCATCTTGTTTCGCCACTGGCGAGTAAAGGGTTGGACGCGCTGCATTTTCGCGCCCATGAAAATAGTGTCTCTATCTGTGTCCGTAAGCTCGTCACGACATATGCATACTGCCGCTTTCTTCACCGTACCCCGGCGGTCAACCCCTACCAGGTGGAACCCCCACCTACATGGGGGAAGCCCAACAGATGGCGACCAGCGACAGGGATACGGACTCGACGTTCCTACGGATAGGGTGAGTGGCTCCCGCCCGCCCCACTTTCAGAGCTAGCCGAGCCTGGCACGGGGTAGGGAGACCGTGTCATGAGTGTGAGGGTGACATTGAACTGTGTGGCGTCACCCGGCGTCGTTTACGAGTCGCCGCCCGCGCAGCGCCCTCGTATGTGAGTTCTGGTGCCTGTTTAGAGGTGCATGTCTGAGGTTTGTCACGTGACACGCCTAAATTATCCTAGCACGCATCACGTGACAGCGTATGTTATATGTAGTGGAAGCGTAGGTGTCACAAGTGGACCGCGTGTAGCCGGGAGCGGCCCACCTGGAGGTCAATCCGGCGCGGAGATGGGGTCACCGTCCGCGAGCAAGTCGCGGGGCAGGGGCCTAGCGTCAGGGGGGCGCGTATGCCAGGGCGCTATCTGCTTGACATGAGGCCAAGCAGACGCGTCGGCACGCGCGAACATTCCCTTCGCCAGGCGGCCCACAAACTCATCCAGGCTCTCAATCCCGAGGTCGCGGTGGAGCACGTCGTTCCTCACGAAGCGGGGCGCGTCGACAATCGTCCGCAACGCAAAGTTCTGTTGCGTGCGGAGCAACTTCCGGTTCACCTCACTCGTGAGGGCGAACCATGCTGGGGCGGCATAGGTCAAGATTGGGCGCACGTACAACTTGTACACACCCAACTTGACCCGATGCGGGAGGCGGGACGAGAGCACTGGTTTGAGCAGGTTGCGGGCGACCCTACCCTGTGCGGCGACACTGCGGACGTGTGGCCCCATAGTGAGCCGACGGTCGATGGTGACCCCTAGGTACTTGACCCGGGACGACCACTCGACGTCGGCCCCTTGTAGCCTCAGGGGTGGTGGCAGACGCGCGGCCCCGGAGACCATCGCCTGCGTCTTACCCACGTTCACCGACAGCCGCCACTTAGCCAGCCAGTCGGGGAGGAGATCGAGGGCGCGCTGCATTTTGCGCGCCGCGTGTTTCGCATTCAGCGAAGTGGTGATATACGCGGCGTCGTCAGCATACAGCGCGAGCGTCGCTTCTCCCGTAGTGGGGATGTCGTCCGTGTATCGTGAGTAACACGCAGGCGATACGCAGCTACCCTGCGGTACGCCCGCCAGCACCGGGCGGGCGCTAGATAGCGCGCCGTCTACCACCACACGAAAAGTCCTGTTGGAGAGAAAGTGTGGCATGACGTCACGCCTAGCTAGATTTTATACGTAAAAGTGACGTAGCGAGCCCCCACTCCCCATCTTTAATACGTGTTATCTAAGTTTTTTTTTTTTTTATTTTAAAGCAAAAAATACGTGTGTAATATTTTTTTTTATTGTCAGACTGACGGACTAAATAGAATTTCTTTTTTTTACCCAGGCATCAGACCATATTGTTGGGTTAGCTAAATAGATCAAGTGTTAATTATTATTATAATAACAGTTTCGAGGACACTAATTGATAATCCATTGGTTCATATGTTCGAAGAATTTGTCTGCTCGACAACGTAAACAACGCAATGAATGTTGTTTAACATTCAAAATGAAACTGATTCCGATTGTTAGTTTGTTACGCAATTGCTGCCCCGTCGCCTCTGCTTCGCACAGGTGCAATGCAATATACCTGCGGCGATATGCCAAAAGGTCGATATTTCTTTGCTAATTAGTGACCTTAATGTTGGTGAAAACCGCGTCAAAATCCATTGGGATATTTAAAAAAAATATATGGAAATAGGACACAAGTTATACCCAACGAATTGTCATACATGATTAATAGCAGTTTGATAGGAGAAGGAGGTCAAGCATTGGGAAGGAAGAAAAAATAAATCGTCTCATTCAACACTCATCGACTTTCAAGGCTTTTCCTCATCAAACTTTTTATTCAAAATAGCTTTATTTTCAGGCTAAATTCGCATTATAACTACTGCCGACGTACTGTAGTTTGGCAAGACACTTGAGTTTTAACTGCAGTTTGACAGGAGACATGTAAAGTCAGGGAAATTAATTGTTTATCAAAACACAGTCTGGCAATTTCACACACACACACACACAGCTCACACACACCACACAGCTGTCAAAGAATGAATGTTGCGATTTCAGTAAGCAGACAATTTAAGTTGGTAGTTAGAAATCGAAAACAATATACAAGCTTACACTAAAATATATATATATTATGTACAAGTATATCACACTAATATTATAAAGGTGAAAGTTTGTGAGTGTGTGTGTGTATTTCTTTATTTGTTACTTCTTCACGTTCAAACGACTTTACCGATTTGGATGAAATTTGATATGTAGATAGCTTATACCCTAGATTAATACATAGGCCACTTTTTATTGCGGTCTACGCGGGTGAAACCGCGGGGCGTAGCTAGTAATGAAATAAAGAATAGAAAGAGCGCAATGGGCATCCAAAAAAATTCGTCCGCATCGCTGTCAATGGGAAAACTGCCCAAAAGACCGGCAGCATCGTCACGTTGATAGTTAATTTGCGAAACAATTCCTGACAAACGAAATTCACCAGTAAATAATATAAAAAAATAACTTCTTACAATAGGTAGTATGTCTTAGCAATCCTAGTTACAATAAATATAAAAACTTCCACCTACTTTTCTCCTGTAACTCTGTAAGTGTAGTTTCAACCTGTACGCACAGCTACAAATCAAACTATACATTTCCAGTATAAGCTGATCTCGCATTGTATAGGATTTTCTTACAGTGAGAGGTCAGTGTAAACTGGAAATGTATAGCTTGATGTGTAGCCGTGTGTACAAGCAACATACAAACATTTGATATTACACAGGGAGTAATAATTTCTCGAAACTTCCGAATGGAGTTGTGCAACATTGAAAAATATCAACGAACTGTAATACAAATGTCATTTCATCTGTTCCTTAGGAATTCTCGGCAGACATATTGCTGCAATATTTTTGTTTCAAACCGAACGTTTTGGTAGCATTTAATTTTGTCCAGATAAGTGTCTAAACACACTATGCCGAAGGTTAGCGACCGAAGTTCGGCATAATTACGCCTGCAATGCTATTTGAATTACTGACGACACATTACGACCGAAATTACGTTGTTGTTGAATCAGCCGCGGAACTTCTGTCGCGTACCTTCGGCATAGTGTATTTGGACACTTGGTGTAGCGACGCACCTGGTAAGATTACGCAACGGAATTCAGTGTGCTATCGACCACAATGCAAATTACGCGACGTAATTTCGGCGTTCCTATGACAATAACGCAAATCAGGCGACAGAATTTCAACATCATAACGACCTCAATGCAAATTACGTGATGTAATTTCAGCCTAGTAAAAGAGTTTAATCAGAGTTTGTAAATCGTCTCCTGCAGTTGCTATTCAAAGTTAAAGGTCAAAATGTATTACTTTGAAAGACTTCCAATTATAGTTAACGGTCACATACTAAATTAATAGTGTACGGGTAAGGTTTATTTAATTAAATAATAAACTGATTTGAGTTCCACTTTTTAACCGACTTCAAAAAGGAGGAGGTTCTCAATTCGTCGGAACCTTTCCCCGATTACTCGAAGATGGCTGGACCGATTTGGATTTTTTTTTGTTTTATTCGAGAGGGTATACATCACAGTTGGTCCCATATAAAATTAATTAACTTTGCTTTGGTAGTTTTTATTTTATTTTATTACTTTTAGGAAAGCTTACAGCTAATACATTTTCATTTGAATTAGCTTCAATAATACGTATTTTTTCCCCACTTTTATATGGATGATGTTCTACTTTGTTTTGCAGATAGTGGTATTAGAATTTGTGTGGGGTAGGTACACAACCAAAAAGTGAAAAATAAAAACTTTTTTACAAAAAAATACAACCGACTTCCAAAAACAACACTACAAAGTGAAAAATAACTTTAATTTCGGAAGTCGGGGTCTAGTTAAATGTATTTTCGTTTTTTGCCACCGACTTCCGAAATTAAAGTTATTTTTCACTTTGTAGTGTTGTTTTTGGAAGTCGGTTGTATTTTTTTGTAAAAAAGTTTTTATGTATTGTAAGTTGGAACGAAAGCACAAACACCCAAAACTGATAAATGATCGACCCGCGAAGAATGAGTTCTTTTGCTTTACCTAAACGTTGCTATGTTGTTAAATATGTCTAACTAGCACTTCCCGCGCGGCTTCACCCGCGTGGATGTCGGAAAATATCCCACGGGAACGTACTACCGGGAATTCTTTCCTTATTCCTTACTTACATTATAAAGGGAACCTCTGTGCAAAATTTCAGCTTTATTAGGTCCAAGGGTTTGGGCTGAGCGTTGATGAGTCAGCTCTTTTTATTTATATAGATTTAATCATTCGCTGCACGTCGATGTCAGCATAAAATTGATATGGTACGGGTTTGTCGTACAAATACAAACAACAATTAGACCCAAAATTAATGCTGTCGTATTTCTACAAATATAATAGTACACACGACAAAGCGTAACATTAATGGGTACTGTTCATGTGATACTTCCTATGATCACGATAAAAAAAATCAGAAGGTCCATTTTTATTGTCCTTTCAAATACTTCATCCATAACAGCATTGGACGAGAAAAGAGGCTGTACGAGTGGTGATACTTAAATGTAGAGTCAGGGAAATTAATTGTTTCTCAAATTGACACACTAAGTCCATTTGCCGTGTATAGCCATTACATACAAATTGTCAAAGAATGACAGTAAAGTGAGTGATCGTGATACACGGACAACTAGTACAGTGAATGATAATAGTGATACACGGACAACTAGTACAGTGAATGATAGTGATACACGGACAACTAGTACAGTGAATGATAGTGATACACGGACAACTAGTACAGGGAATGATAGTGATACACGGACAACTAGTACAGTGAGTGATAGTGATACACGGACAACTAGTACAGTGAGTGATAGTGATACACGGACAACTAGTACAGTGAATGATAGTGATACACGGACAACTAGTACAGTGAATGATAGTGATACACGGACAACTAGTACAGGGAATGATAGTGATACACGGACAACTAGTACAGTGAGTGATAGTGATACACGGACAACTAGTACAGTGAGTGATAGTGATACACGGACAACTAGTACAGGGAATGATAGTGATACACGGACAACTAGTACAGTGAATGATAGTGATACACGGACAACTAGTACAGGGAATGATAGTGATACACGGACAACTAGTACAGTGAGTGATAGTGATACACGGACAACTAGTACAGTGAATGATAGTGATACACGGACAACTAGTACAGTGAATGATAGTGATACACGGACAACTAGTACAGGGAATGATAGTGATACACGGACAACTAGTACAGTGAATGATAGTGATACACGGACAACTAGTACAGTGAGTGATAGTGATACACGGACAACTAGTACAGTGAATGATAGTGATACACGGACAACTAGTACAGTGAATGATAGTGATACACGGACAACTAGTACAGGGAATGATAGTGATACACGGACAACTAGTACAGTGAGTGATAGTGATACACGGACAACTAGTACAGTGAGTGATAGTGATACACGGACAACTAGTACCTACAGTGAGTGATAGTGATACACGGACAACTAGTACAGTGAGTGATAGTGATACACGGACAACTAGTACCTACAGTGAGTGATAGTGATACATGGACATTTCAAGTTGGTTGACCACCAAAAATCAATTTGCCTAGCCTTTTCCCAACTATGTTGGGGTCGGCTTCCAGTCTAACCAGGTGCAGCTGAATACCAGTATTTTACATGGAGCGACTGCCTATCTGAGCTCCACAACCCATTAAACTGGGTAATACGATACCCCTTGGTAAGACTGGTTGTCAGACTTTCGGGCTTCTGACGACCCGTAACGACTGTCAAAGATCCACGAATGACAGCGGGACTAACGGCTTAACGTGCTTTCCGAGGCACAGACGAGTCTCGGTATGTAAAGATGGTCACCCATCTACGGACCGACCCCGGCAAGCGTAACTTAACCTAATGGATCGACCCGTGCGGCTGTTATTACTTAGCCACGAGCTCCTCCGAGTTGGTTGACTACCAACTTGGTAAATAATTAATTTCCCTGACTTACGTCCCGCGTTTCAGTATCTCGGCTCTGTAATTAGTGTAATTACCAATAAATGTAGCTACGATATAGAAATTCGAAGGCAAATTCACATGGCTAAAAGACCGATGACTCAACAAATATGGAGAGACGAAAATATCTCTAATCGTACCTATGTATAATGTTTGCATGAAGTTTTTTAGTTAAATGCTATGTTGGTGGCTGGCTGCGCGCTTTGGTGTAAACTGTAAGTGCAGCAAGCAATTGTTATATAAATAAATAAATAAAGAAAAACCTGGTCCACACACTTGTCTCCTTCATCTTTCTCTATGGGTCAGATACTTGAACGATCAAAGCTACCGATTGGCAGAGAGTGACGCTTTCAAATTTTTGTACTGGCGCCTAGTAAGGCTACCATGGGCAGCCCAACGCACAAATGTCTCGATCCTTAGCGCTACTTCCAAAGGCTAGTCTGTTAACTAAACGGCTAATTGGCTGTAACATATCACGCATAGGTTAAACCAGTTTGGCCTAGGACAAATTAGTTTGGCCTGAAATCGGGTTTGGCCGGTAACATATACGTAGGCTACGGTAAATGTAGTAGAGAGGCGCGTCATTTCAGAGTGGACAAGCTCTGACTACTTGCTAACTCCTTTTGTCTCAAATCAAATCAAATCAATCTTTATTTGTGAACATAAGTACAAAAAGGTGTTATTTATACATTTTAGCTGATCATTCTGTATGTTCGGCCAATAATCGGCATACAAATATAATATTAGTAAGCAGGTTATTTTTACTATCATAATTAATAAAGTCTAGGTTATTAGCAATTGAAAAATGTCAGGAGCCGCATAAAATAAAGTAATTGAATTATATTATTAATTAATTAGAATGTCAAAGAAAATTAAATTTACTCATAATTTGTCATTTAAAAAGTCTTCAATCGAGTAATAAGTCTTTTCAACTAGAAACAGGAACAACTTTTTTTTAAAATGGCTGACATTTTCCTCACTTCTGATACACTTTGGCAATTTATTGTATAATTTTTGAGCCATTACGAAAATACTCTTGCATTACAATTCTGCTACTCTCTGTTGAGTAGTGATTCTTTTGTTTTTATCTATTTGTTGGTCCTACGGTACGGCTGTGAGAAATTGATACCATATATCAGCACGGTCAAATGGAAAATATAAATAGTGGGATCATGTTCCCTACTTCCTTATGAGGGTGGTACTGAATGAGACAACTTGAATGGTAGCGCAGAATGTATTACTTTCAGTAACTATGAAAAAGAAAATATTATACAGTGTGTTCGGTAAGGAATGGATAACCTTGAAATAGTATATAATCGACCTTATGGCCGTTCTAAAAAAATACAAAAAAAAATGTAGTACCCGAAGTAGTACCTAATATGTTTTAGAAAAAAAAAACACTAACTTAAGTATACCTTATTTTAAATTCTTCTTCACCACGACCACAAATTAATTAATTCCATCGATTATTTGTTGTTATAATATTTGTACGTCGACTATGCCGACCGAGAAAATAAATAGAGTAAATAGTGTGAATAGAAATTGTACAGTATTTTTTTTTCAGAAAAATCGTATCATAGGTACAGTCAGCAACAAAAGTCGATTAACACTTCAGTTTTTTAAATCTTAATTATTGCGCAAGATATTTAATTAAAATCGGAACAGAAGTAAAATTTAAAGATGTACTAGACTCTTAGGTATTTTAGGAAAAAAGGAGATAGTCAAATAATTTTGTATTGATTTATACGATGTGTAAAAAAGTAGCAGTGTTAATCGAATTATGTTGCTGACTGTACTACTTGGGATTTTTTTTTTTTGTAGAACTGCCATTTCGGTCTATTACATAGTATTTCACCTAACTGGAAACCCTGTACCTGTACATAAAAAGTATTATAGTAAGTTTCGCTTAAGATATAACCAATGAAATAGGAATATAATATAATAATAATCCCGATTGTTTTAAAAATTCTTTCATTTTTTATAACGATTTTTTTTGTCTGCTACCAAACATAGATCTCGTTATTTCTAATGAACCCTTAAACTTTGAAGTACTTTCAAACTAACCTTGAACTTTAACTTAAAAGATAACATCGATGAAAATCTTTAGTAAGCACTAACGATTTAAAGTGGACCTAAAACATCCACTAACTAACTAACTAGGATAACGTTTGTTTAACTTTTTTTCTTAAAAAAGTAAAAACCTACTCCCAAAACAAAACGATTAAAATAACTTTCCTAAAAAAACTTAACAACTTCTGCAGTCGGTGCCAAGCTAAAGTACATCGAAGAATTGAAGATAGGGACTTCAGAAGCTGTTAAGTTTTTTTATGAAAGGTATATTATTCATTTTAGGTTTTAGATGTCGGTTTTTACTTTTTTAAAGTAAATTTATTTTTCAATTTTTAATTGACTACACAAATTTAAAATCAAAATCAACTATACAATTACTATATGCCCAAGATGAACGAAAAGAATAATCACCAAAATCCGGTTAGAAATGCCGGAGATACAGTGCATTTAACTTCGTTCATAAGCATAATTACCTAATATATTATATAATAAAACGTTCTTGAAAAACTTATATTACGTTAGTGAAAAAATCATCAATGTTGGTTCATTAGTTTTTGAGAAAATCGCGGACATACAAACATACACACGCACATACATACACGTACATACCTTTTGTTGCCTTTAATATCCACTCATAAAGTAATCATGACAATCATTTGAATAAAATGTCCCCAAAATTTACTTTTTTCAACACATTTTAGTAACTTTTTGCCATTTTTGTGAACTTTTTGTTACTTTTACGATAGTCTATCAACGTCATTACGTGCTTTTGATATTTTATAAAATATATGAGGGTCATTTCTACTGAAATATATAAATGGAGTTTCTAATAATTTGTTCACGATTGTTTGCCTCTGGGTTTTATTGCTGAAATTATTTTGTTACAGCGTTGTTTTTGGTTGTTTTAAATAATCCGAGATTATGATTTGCAGGGATTATCGGAAAATTGGGATATTTAATTGTAATTAGTAATTTCTTAATTACTTTAATACAAGGTAAATACTGAGGCCCTTAGCACACCTCCGCCACGAAATCGCATTTTGTTCCGCTCATCATGCGAGTCAGTTGAATTGAACAACTGCAGTTTCACTGCTATGGCTTCGCGGCGGAGGTGTGCTAAGGGCCTTAAAGATTAAAACGTTCGATTGAGTTCGTGTCAATATGTCCACAAACAGTTAATAAACTATTTTTTTTTATTCAATAATTTTAATTTTTTATCATTTTATAATTATAATTTAGTATAATCCGTAATTTAGTGTAATCCGTTGTTGCTAAATGTAGGTACCTCTCTTTTATTTCTTCGGTAAACTTGAGTCCAGGGTTTAAGCTGAAAACCAGCGCTTAGCAACCCGCTAGGGGGACCTAAGGATAATGCTGACGCCTATGCTTCTGGTATATAGTTTTGTGGATGTACCACTAGAGCGTAGAGCAGGTACAGTTGTTTTATCTCACGAAAGCGGGTGACCCATACTTGTGTGTGTAACACATGCACACTGTGTTTGCGTGCGTAAGCTCAGGAGCGCCCAGTCGTGGCCGAGTCGCCGGCCGAGTCAGTAGTGCTTCATGGTTCGCGCCAAAATGATTTATCAAATCCCGTCAGCATGGAAAGTACGAAGAAACGGAGAAAAGTTGTTCGCAGTAAGGTAAGGCAAATTAAATGTTCATGTTTGGTGTGTATTTATGTTGTGTGTAATGAATTAATGTATTAGTTAATTTAATAAGAACATGTTAAACGAGATTTTAATAATGTATTGTTTCTTTTAGGCTCGTCAAGTGATTGCAAATATTTATAATTTTCTCAAAGAAGAATATTAATTCACGGAACTTCATTGAGATCCAAATTGTGATTTATCACATTTGCGTAATATTACAAAACGCACTGCAGCAGCGACGGGGGTAAGTGAAAGAACAGTGCAAAAAATATTAAAAGAAGGAAGAGATGTCGCAAGTACATCTTCGAATTTTATGTCTCCCATGAAAAACCGAAGAAAGAGAGAAAATAAAGTAGACATTGATGGATTTACAGCTGACATTGTACGGAGCACAATACAAAATTTTCATATCGTACAAAAACAAATTCCAACTTTGGCAAAACTAAGGTCAGTCTTGAATGAAAAAATTGGTTTTGATGGATGTCTCGCAACGCTACGTAAGTTATTAAATAAATTGGGCTACAAGTGGCGTAAAACCGATAACAATAGGAAAGTATTAGTTGAACGGCATGCTATCCAGATGTGGAGACTGAAATACTTAAAAAAAATAACCGAATACCGTTCTCAAGGTCGGCCTAATGTCTATACTGACGAAAGTTACGTATTGACAACACATGTTCGAGATAACACCTGGGCCCAAAAAGACAAACCATCTCCATTTTTAAAAAACTTAGTCAAGGTACTCGTTTTATTTTAGTACACGCTGGAACCTGTGCTGGATTTATTGAGAACGCTTGCTTAGGCTACAAAAATAATTCCACAGTTGGAGACTACCATTCCAACATGAGTTTTGAAAATTACGTAAAATGGTTGAATGAAAAGTTGCTGCCTATGCCAGATCGTTCCGTAATAGCACTAGATAATACATCGTACCATAATACGCGTGCTGAGAAATTGCCGACGACAGCCTCAACAAAATCTGAGATGCAAGAATGGCTCACTTCTAAGGGTATACATTTCGACACAAATTTGCGCAAAGTTGAGTTATATGATATAATAGAAAACCATAAAAGTGATTTTATCACTTACAAAATCGATGACTACATAAATAGTAAAGGATTTGAAGTATTACGCCTCCCTCCTTACCAGCCTGAGCTTAATGCCATAGAGAACATCTGGGGGGGTCCTTAAAAACTACACTGCTCTAAGAAACGTCGAGCAAAATATGACCAACACAGAAAAACTTATTGAAGAGAGTATTACAAAAATAACAAGTGAGACATGGCGTAATACTTGTAATAGTGTCATTAAAAAAGAAACTGACTCTGAAGAAGAGTCTAGTTACGATTCGACTTGAAGTATTAAGTAATTTAAATAAAATATAAATTTTATTCAAAATATTGCTAAAATTAAATGTTTCTTGAATATAAGTTTCTATTTTATTGTACAATGTCTTAATGTCTTATCTATACATAGCAAAAATCTAATAACTTTATTATTATGTTAATTAGCGATGAGCTTGCTAACGCTACTTGTACTTACGCACACAAGAGCGCGTGTCTATACGCATTACAACTACAAGTATGGCTCACCCGCTTTCGTGAGATAAAACAACTGTATCTGTATTACTGGAGATAATAAACGTTATTCTATTCAATGATAATTATCCATAAAGTTGCAATTGGACTTATTTCCATTATTAGCAAACTTACACCCGTTTTCTTAATTTGTTTTTTTTTTTACCGTATAACTAAAATAGAAAAGAATTTATTTTCATAAACATTAAAATTGAGAATTCGATTATTTGAGAAACTCGAAACATTACTTAAGGTGATCCTTCAATGTAGCCAACGAAATTCAAGATTGCTTACGTTATTTTCGAAAGAAATTTTGAATTTTATAGGGAATACCTTAAGTACCTAATTCTAGAGTTTGACAAGTTCTCAACTCCCAATTCCCAATTCAGAAATCGGGTGTTAGCAAATAGACTGGACACAATAAGTATTTTACAAAAGAAAAAACACATCTTTTGCAAGACTCAGTCGGTCTTCCCCCATCAAAAGAAAAATACGTGCTCACTTGATTTGTCTTTCAAACAATGCATGAGTAACTCTTAGTGCAGGACCACATTAATAAAAAAAAATAAACACAGCAGTGAGTCAGAAATCCCATTAGTTCGCGTTTTCCATTAAATCTGCGAACAAAAAACGCGTTGAAAACTAAACAGAGCAACTAAATTATTGCACGAGTTTGCTCAACACTCGACAGTGTTCTCGTTAACTATGTTCGGGTTTATTTATGGGGACGCATCCTTTTTTATTTTTTGAGATATTCTATAAAGACGAAGTTAAAGACCTCATCCATCGCTTTCCATCAGGCAAGATCGAGGTCAAAAGCAGGCCTATTTTAAGATAAAAAAATAAATTAAAGAAAATAGGGTAACTGCTATACTATTTGGCCACGCTTTAGTAATTGGCCACTCATTAAAAAAGAGGTAGAAACAAGGTAATACAAGCAAGCTCATGAATGAAAAGGACCAAAACATTATTTTGGTCGTTTAGGTACCTTGTTTCTACCTCTTTTTTAATGAGTGGCCAATTACTAAAGCGTGGCCAATTACTATAGCAGTTACCCTACTTTCCGGCATGCGATGTCATCTATAAAATTACCTAGTATAATATCTCCAAAAAACTATTCAGAAATAACTACTTTCGTTAGCAATTTGCCCATTAACTAAAATATACCTAACTATAGGCTGCCTCAACAGAAACCTTATTTTAGAATAGAATAGAATATATCTTTAAGGTGCAGTACCCTTAGACTATAGAAAAGAAAATAGCTTTATCTACACTCTTAACGTAAAGTTCTGAATATGAATTAAAAATAGTAACCTAATGAAAATAATTGTCTAATAATTGACATTTGTCGGGCATGCCACCGTCCAGGAGAATCAATCCGACACATTATCTCTGGGTGTTCTCGTCTAGATAAAGAAGAGTACTTGCATAGACACTTCCTTGTAGCCAGGATTATCCATCTGCAACTTGCGCTGAAATACAGCCTTGCGGAATCGGAAGTACCATACTATAGGTATGTGCCTGACCCAGTACTCGAAAATGGAAATATCACATTGTACGAGTACTGGGATGGATCCATCATCACTGACAGAACTATTGTTGCCAATAAGCCTGATATAGAGGTGGTGGATCGAATAGAGCGGCGCGCAGTGATTATTGACATAACGGTCCCACATGACGGGAACCTCGTGAAAGCCGAGAAAGATAAACACATCAAGTATCTTGACTTGGCTCGCAAGATTGTCGACATGTGGTATGTGGACTCATTGCGATCATTGTGCCGATAGTGGTATCAGCCAATGGCTTAATTGCCAAGAGCTTAGACCAACATCTAAAGAGCCTCTCGTTGGGCAGCTGGATTAAGGTGAGATTCAGAGAGCGGTACTTCTGGACACGGCGCGCATTGTAAGGAGGTTCCTCTCTCTGGAGCCCTGATCGCCGGTAGCTTGGACCCTGTTCCCGATACCAATGGGCTACTATTTTTATATTTTTAAATGTTTTTTATACATTTTTTAAGAAATATTTAAAAATGTTTTAGTAGAAGAAAAATTAATCAACGAAATCATAATAAAATAAATAATAATACCAGTATATTATTGTCCCACTGCAGGGTAAATATTTTGCAGGGAAATAAAATTACAAAGTTATAATAAGATACAGATTTCATAACGAGATAATGCCATAAAATAACTTTTTTTTTATTAAAGTATACTTCGGTTCGACAAGGAGTTTTCGATTCGATTTTTATCATTGTATGGGGACCGCGCTAGGGCGCATGCGCGGTTGACCGATGATAGCTCTGTAAACATAGTAACGTAATCAACGTCACGATGATTTTCTTTCGCTTTTTCATATCTCTATGTAGTCTGTGATGGTTTGGGAGCCGTTATGGTGTCTGTTTACTTTTTGCTAACTTTGGTTTTTTATTTATAAATAGGTAACTACCTATTGCATGAGAGTAGATAAAGTAGTGTATGAAACTGCACATAACTAGATATTAAAAAAGGGTTATTCGCACTTCGTCCCATTCACACTTCGTACCGCGTTCGCAGTTGGTCACATACGCACTTCGTACCGCGTTCGCACTTGGTCCCATTTGCACTGGGTCCCATTCGCACTTAGTCCCATTCGCACTTGGTCCCATGCAAGTAGTTTGTAAGGGAAGAGGTAGGTTTGTGGACCAAAGTGTTACATAACATCACGCTACGACCGATAGGACCGGAGGATCAATGAAAATGTTGCAAAAACTTGAAAAACTATTTCTTTTGAGACACATTGTTAAAAAAACCGTGATAAACTATTTACATACCTACAAATTTGTACGTAACCCTCGGTGCGCGAATCCGACTAGCACTTGACCGGTTTTTTATAAATTCAACCCACTTTGGACCTCTTCCCTTACAAACTACTTGCATGGGACTAAGTGCGAATGGGACTAAGTGCGAATGGGACCCAATGCGAATGGGACCAAGTGCGAATGGCACCAAGTGCGAATGGGACGAAGTGCGAATAACCCATTAAAACACTCGTGTGATACTATTTGAACACACACTCGTGTTTCATTATGTAACAGTATCATAAACTAATATTTACAATAATATAATTATTTATTTATTTCAAAAGTGTGGTTTTGTCTGTTACAATTAATATAATTTCAGAAATTAGGGATCAATCGTAAAACTAAAGGAGTGACAAATTATACGTCCTAGATAGGTTACATAGTTTTTTTTTAATATTTTTATGGCATCGGCTACGCAATATCTTCTCGTCTCACATACCGCAGTATCTCAAGAAAGTCTTTGACTAGTGCGTGTTGTCAGTGATGACCTACAGCAGCCTTATTAGAAATGCCAATGACCCAAATGGCAATGGAGAGGGGATCAAAAATGAAGATAATCTCTTCATTTGCAGGAGAACTAAGGTAGCCGACATAGCCCGCAGAATTGCCAAACTTAAGTGGCAATGGGTAGTGCACATTGCTCGTAGAACAATGGCCGATGGGGCCGAAAGGTTCTGGAGTGGCGACCGCGTACCGGAAGACGAAACATTGGAAGGCCTCCCTCAAGGTGGACCGATGACCTTGTGAAGGCCGCAGGAATCCGCTGGATGCGGGAAGCACAGAACTGGTTGAAATCGCGGTGCTTCGTGGAGGCCTATGTCCAGCAGTAACGTTTTTCGGCTGACATGATGATGATGATATATGGCATCTCGCAGGTCAACCTGGGAGGTTTTAGCTAAGGCATAAAACTTAAAAACTAAGCAACTAAGTACATGCTACGGGTCCGTGTGGGATACGGACCTCGGCTTACGGCATAGCTGGGGGAGGGCAGCAAGGGACAGGCCAGTTATTACCGCCAATTTTTATACAAATGATCACACTCTGTAACCTGTCATTCATTGATTCTTTCCTTTCACGGCCTAGTTTCAGGCAAACCCATTTTACCAAGATAGATGGCATTAAAAGCCACCTAAATCAAAATCCCCTACTCATAATTCCTTTTACTTACCCCATAAAAGACAAAAGTGGCAACGGGTCCCGATATTATTATCTCAAAGACAGAAATTTTCTATTTAAATTATCTTGTTAACAGGGTAGGGAAAAGTGGGAAAACTGACAAATCATCTAAAATGGGGACAGTGGGAATGTCCCACAGATTGAAGTCTCCTTGTCACATTATTCATCCCATATATTTTTGGTCAGCGGCTTTTTCACGTTAAAACGAAACCGTTTTCGGCACATTTTAATAACTGTTAAAACAGTTTTAATAACGTTGATTTGTGTTGTGGTGGCAAACATTTTTGGATTTATGAAACAAGTTTGTAATAAATTGTTTGAGTTCAAATACGTGTTTGGTTTGGAAAGGGATGGGTCAACTTTTCCGGGCAAGGGTTAAGTAGATTTGATGACTTTAAAACATCATAATATATTACGAAATTTTTACATTAGAAAAAAAATTTTTTTTTTCCTAATTTATCATTATCAATTAGTCAGATCATATCGTAGAACATCATCTGCCTTTTCCCAACTATGTTGGTGTCGGCTTCCAGTCTATCCGGATGCAGCTGAATACCAGTATTTTACATAGAGTGACTGCCTATCTGACCCCCAAAACCTAGTAACTGGATAATACGGATACCCCTTGGTAAGACTGGTTGCCAGACTTTGGGGCTTCTACGACCCGTAACGACTGTTAAAGATCCACGAATGACAGCCGGGACCAACGGCTTGCATGCTTTCCGAGGCACGGGGGGTCTTGATATGTAAAGATAGTCACCCATCCACAGACCGACCATGGAAAGCGTAGCTGCCATGGTTGGTCTCACTACTACTACAACAAAAAATCATCCATTTATATGAATGCAGTACTGGGCTAGTAAGTAACTATACTCAGACCAACGATACGAGATAAATACATAAAATTGCAACCTATACAAACATCAACTTTAAACTCAACTAATCTAAGTTCATTTTTGAATTAAAAAAAAACTATTGATAACGTTAAAGAAATATTTTTGTTGTATTGGAAACTGTACCGTACGCAATTAAGTTAAAAGTTTTAATCCCAAAGCACGAAATTTATCTTGTCTCGTTGGCTTTAGTATAGACGGTATTATCTGAATCTCAGTACAAAACTATGTAGAATCTCCAGAAACAACGAACGGTCAGTAAAAAGCCAATAAAAATATGATAAACCTATCAAACGAGAAGCTCTTGTACACTTGAAATATTCCCCAACATTGTTCTCCAACATTCGCCGGTTTGATATCAGACGATGTATAGCGAACGGCGCCAAACGTCGCGACACAAATTGCCTTTTTTATCCCCGAAATTCATCCTTTGTGTTTACTAGTGATGTACTTTGTTGTCGATAGTGATGTGAAGAAAGAATCGACGAATAGTTTTGAGTAGTCAACGCTGTTCTTTGTTATGTAAAGCATTGCTCACTTTATCTTTATTTTTAACTAGCTTCCGCTCGCAGCTTCGCCTACTTGGTATGTCGATAAAAAGTAATCTATGTCTTTTTCCAGGTCATGGTCTACCCGTGTGCCAAGCTTCATCCAAATCCGTTCCACCGTTTTAACGTGAAAGCATTACAAACAAACAAACTCACTTTCGCATTTATTACATTAAGTAGTTAGGATTAGGATTCAATGCTGGATGTCAGGTGTAAGTACTGTGAGGTCTCGAACCTCACAGTAGGAGATTAACTGAACTACTAAATAATACGAGAGGGACTCTAGTTATATGGGGTTGATGGCCTCTGTATTTTAAGCTTCAGAATAAATTATAAAACATTCCTACTAAATTAGTTCTATGCCGAGCCCCTGACCAGATTCTATATCTCATCCTGTCAAGAAAATGGGGATCGTTTTCTTGACAGAAGATATTCCATATTTGAATGATTGAATGTCAGCCAGTATTATATTAACGAGGCTTGATCAAGCATCAATCCTTTACAGTACTTAACCACAGCAACCTTACTTAAAGTAGATCAAGTTAAAATGACTACAAGTATAAATAAATTGCTGTTTTGAGAAAGCTTTTAAGATTTTCTTCGACGTATGTACATATAGTATACTTATTTATTCATACCAACTGTTCGAGCGCAGTTTGCAAACAAGAAAAAAAAATGAAAAAGGAAACTGCATTTGTTCGATACATCGTATCCTTTCAATCCTTGCTAAACCACATCACTAAATACGCAACCGCGCTGTTCACTTTATCGGACAGCGCAGTGATTCATGACCACGTTTTGTGCGAATTTTACGTTCCAAGACTATCCTGTTATCCCGATAACTAAGAAACGTTACTCTCACAATTTCACCGGTAATGACCACTGTGTAAACCTAATGGCGGCGATGTACCGGAAAATTCCGGTAATAGCCGGCTTATACCAGTATCCATCCCTTTTTGACGCATTCAAATACGCGTGAAAGAAAGAGATGGACATAGTTACTGTTGCTGCAGAAAATTAATAAATCTTTATGCAAACAATACTTAGCTGGTTTTAAATAAAGCTGGAAATTGACGAATATTGGTTAGAAAATTGAAAATGTTTTTTTTTATTAAGATTAACTTGGTACTTAAGTATTAGAATGGTTGAAACGTGCTTTATAGGGAATGTGAAGATTAAAACTTTGAATGGCTTTTTGTAAGTTACAATTCTCTTTATTATGATGGAAAGCATTAAATTTATTAACAATATTTAACACAATTAACTATTTTCACTAGGTACCAATGATTATTATAAAGAAAAGATACGCTACGTTCATACTGACCGGCGCGTTCAGTTATCGTTGATACAATGTACTTACATAATAGGTGTATAGTAGCTTTCAACTACTACTGTGATAGATAATACGGAACGGAACGTATGATGATACAGAAAGAGATAGCTTGGCATTTTAGATATATTATTTCATGCTCACGCCACGAACACGCTTTGTTTCGCTCGCTGCTATTAGCCTACTAAATCAAATTACAACAATTGTCCGAATTTGTCCGCAATTATTTGCGCGCGCTAGTGCGAAGTTATCTACCTACCTCTTTATGTATATAATATCATTGCTAGGTACTACATAATAATAAATGACTAACTAACTATACAAATAAATACAAAAACAAAAGGACACTTAGGCGTCAAAGTATTGGTCCGCCTCACTGTCATCCGCAGACGTACCCAGAAGACTGGCAACACTGCCACGTTGAATGGCAATGCTAATTCTTCGGCCAAAGAACCAGCCATCTCTTTGATCATGTGAAGTGTCGACATCAGCGAGAAAGTTAAAGTTTTTGTTATTTTCGAAGTCGTTAAATAAATAAATAAAATAAATAAATTATTTATTTTGGACAAAAAAATTGTACAAATATAAAGCTACCAAACTGATAAAAAATAATAATAAGTTAGTGTAATGTCTTTCTTTTCTATAAACAGAGCAAGGTTTTGGATTATGTATGATATTGACTGAAGAGCCCTTTTAAATTCATCGTTATTCCTAATGCGGACATCACTATCATTCAGCTGAAAGACGTCCACTGCTGGACAACAATCGGCTCAGGCGGAGACCGGTCCTGCGCTGCCCTTATCCAGTGGATTCCTACCATACCTACTTTTCCTACCATTCCAGCGGATTCCTACCCGAACAAAAAAAAAACGTGTGCGGCTGGAGGACCGTCAGGAACAAAGTTCCTTCTCACGTATGATTTAAAACAAAAACAAAATTTTCGCAACCGCAATCTTGGATTTACATTTTGACCTAGCTATCAACTTGACCATGACGAAAAATTTGAAAATTTTGGCAGCCGCCATCTTGGATTTTCATTTTGACCAAATTCACACTTTTTCTCTCTCTTGGAGAGGAAGTCGCATGGAAAGGGCATAACGTTTTTTCGTTACGTGACGATTTCTACCAGTTTACTTACCGCAAGACGCATTAAAGAACTTCGTTCCAAAAACCTAAAAACTTTTTTACAAAAAAATACAACCGACTTCCAAAAACAACACTACAAAGTGAAAAATAACTTTAATTCGGAAGTCGGTGTCTAGTTAAATGTATTTTCGTTTTTTGCCACCAACTTCCGAAATTAAAGTTATTTTTCACTTTGTAGTGTTGTTTTTGGAAGTCGATTGTATTTTTTTGTAAAAAAGTTTTTATTTTTCACTTTTTAGTTGTGTACCTACCCCAAACACAAATTCTAATACCACTACCTGCAAAACAAACTAGAACATCATCCATATAAAAGTGGGGAAAAAATACGTATTATTGAAGCTAACTCAAAAACTACAGAAGCAAAGTTAATCAATTTTATATGGGACCAACTGTGATGTATACCCTCTCGAATAAAACAAAAAAAATCCAAATCGGTCCAGCCATCTTCGAGTAATCGGGGAACATACATAAAAAAAAAATTAAAAAAAAAAAAAAGGTTCCAACGAATTGAGAACCTCCTCCTTTTTGAAGTCGGTTAAAAACAGGCTTTCATTTCACCTCAGATTTATGAAACAAAAATAAAAATGCCTCTTATTAGTAACAACCCAACAATCATGAGACAAAATTAATACGATCGTCAGTTTCAACGGCCCCCGTATCATAATGAGAACCGCAATTGTTTTCATTCGTTTGTATGGGCGAGGAAATGAAGTCATTATATCATTCATTTGAAGATTTCATTCATTCATTCATTCACACATGTATGTTAGGGCCTAGTTAGCGTTAGTCAACGAAGCTATAGATAGCGTTACAAGGTTCTTTTGGCATAATCAGCCTATAATGTGCTGGGATATGCCTCCAATCTTCGAGAGTTCGTCTACCACGTGGGCCTAATGCGGGTTGGTAGACATTACATGTCTTCGAATTTTTGGTTCTAGGACATGCCGGTTTTCCTAACGATGTTTTTCTTCACCGTTTTGAGAGCAGTGGTGATGAAAATAATTTATTTACACAAAGTAAAGGAGTTAAATTCCCACAACCTACAACTTGTAAGTCGGGGTCGTTACCACTGCTCTAGGATTTTTTGGCGCGTGGCCAAAATTGGAACTAACGCCATCTTGTTTTGTCAAGACATTTCATAATGGTTACCATCAGCGCCTTTTGACAGGGTCAACATCACTCGAGCGCCAAAAGATCTTCGAAGCAGTGTATCTAGATGGAATTCCACGAATTCAGATATACTGGTTTCGAACCTTCTGTTTGAGTTATCATCATCATCAACCCAGTAACTGAGTAATACGATGCCTCTTGGTAAGTCTGTTTGTCAGACTTTCGGGCTTCTGACGACCCTTAGCGACTGTCAAAGATCCAGTAACGACAGCCGGGACCAACGGCTTAACGTGCTTGCCGAGGCACGGAGGGATCTTGGTATGTGTGATGTGGTATGAAGGATGGTCACTCATCCACGGACCAACCACGGCAAGCCACAAGCCCCTCAAATGACTTAGGAGTATAATTTATTTTTAGGAACTACAACTTGCAACTTTCAGTTTGAGTAAAGTAGAAAAAAAAATAGACGTACGTTAGCTCTCTTAAACATATTACAAGGGAACTTATGCCCGGTTAATTTTAAGGTAGCTTACCTCATTGACGTTCAATGTAAGCTAGAGCAGGGGCCGTACACGTGATAATGCAATCATGATTTCGTTGTGAAAAAGGATGGTGCTATCGGTCGTATATAGCTCCGTCTCTCTCTCACACTGGAACCATGATGGTTTTAACACGTCATAGTAAGCTCCTGACATCGCAAACAAAATTTTTGCGCAACATGTTGCAGTCCGGGACAGCAAACGTCCATACAACGTGGTTGTCACATTTGACATGGGACAACAAAATATTGAGCAAAAATTTTGTTCACGTTTTTGTTAGTTTCATTGAACCTTACTACGCCAAAGTTTACTACGGCATATACAGTCGTTACAGGACGTCAGAAGCCCGAATGTCTGCCAACCATTATTACCAAGGGACATCGTATTACCCAGTCACTGTGTTGTGGAGATCGGAAAGGCAGTCGCTCCTACTGGCATTTATAGTATAGCTGCATCCGATTAGACTGTAAGCCGTTCCAACATAGTATAAAAAAAACCGGCCAAGTGCGTGTCGGACCACGCACAATGAAGGGTTCCGTAGTTGGTTGACTATTACTCGTAAACTTGAAAAGCCTACTTACCTGTAATAGTTTTCCTTTTAACTTCGTTATTATAATAAGGTGCTATAAAAATATCTGCCACGGCTGCAATGGGACAAACTCAAACTCAAACTCAAAGCATTTATTTCAATTAAACCAATTACAGGCACTTTTGAATTGTCAAGGGGTCGGTCAGTCAAAAAGATGAAGCTAGGCGCCCATTCCAAAGCATTGTAGGTACCTATGGAGAAGAACGGACAAGACAGTATTGTGTATTAGATTACTCGTACAATAGTAAAGTTATATTATTGATCTTATGTTATAACTTTTATATACAAAAAATGTGCGTACTTATAAATTGTAATTGATTTATTAATTTTCACACATCCAAAACTAACCGTTTAGCTGGCAAGGGGGACACTTGACTCTAATAAAAATTAGCAATTTAAAGCTTAATATTTCAGAAACGCATCCCTAAATCGAAAAATTGTTTTAACAAACCCACAATATTTTTGAAAGACCCATCCAACAACACCCCACACTATGCGGTAGACGAGAAAAAAAACATCCCCACTTTACGTGTACAGAAGGTACCCTACAAATTTTTTTTTTTCATGATTTTATTTTACCACTTTGTCGGCGTGATGAATATGTATATCCATGCCAAATTATAGCTTTCTAGTACTAAGAGTCTCTGAGCTAAGCTGCGGACGGACAGACGGATGGACATAGCGAAACTATAAGGGTTCCGTGTTGACTACAGAACCCTACAAAGGCTAGGCCGTTCCACGATAAACAGAAAAAATTGTATCATACAAAAAGAAAAATCTTATCAGACATCAAATCCAATATAGCATGTGTAACCATGCTCAAACTAATAATATATGTTAAACTTACTCACATTGTTATTCCAAGAGTAACTCACAAGAAAATTTTCAAATCTATATTTTAAAATTCCCTAACACACATGGCACGCTATGTAATATATATAGCCTTTATTCCTGCTCACAACCCACATACTATCAACGTTAGCCCTCCATTGAGTCCACAACTTTATTCTTCCATATTTCACTCACTATACGCCATTTTAAAAAGAATTTGTTGCGGCCATTCCTGTATTTTTTACTCTTAAACTTTCTGCGGTACCGTTTTATTTTACGTTGTTCCAAGAAAATATTTCAGTGCGGAGTTTAGCGACATTTTGTTCGTAAAGCTACTCTTGTTCCGGGGAATGGAGCGGCTAATTTGTAATTACATTTTGTGTGTGTCGCATGGAGTACAATATGTGTGGAGTATAATTGGATAAAATTACGGATAGATATTGTACGAATATGTTTGAAAACTTTTAGAGGGTCTCGTGGCTAAGTAATAACAGCCGCACAGATCGATCGATTAGGTTAAGCTACGCTTGCCGCAGTTGGCCCGTGGATGGGTGACCATCTTTACATATCAAAACCCCTCCGTGCCTCGGAAAGCACGTTAAGCTGTTGGTCCCGGCTGCCATTCGTGGATCTTTGACAGTCGTTACATCGCCAGAAGCCTGAAAGTCTGACAACCAGTCTTACCGAGGGATACCGTAGGTATTATCCAGTTACTGGGTTGTGGAGGTCAGATAGGCAGTCGTTTCATGTAAAATATTGGTATTCAGCTGCATCCGGATAAACTGGAAGCCGACCCCAACATATTTGGGAAAAGGCTATGCAGATGATGAGGTATTTATTCTTTTATAGGAAACAGCTGATTATTTTTTTAATAACCGACGAAATACATACCTATTTCAACGCAGGGGGTCCAGAATCATTTACTCAATACCTGTTTTCAATTAATGTGATAACCTAATTGCCACTCCGTATACTACTGTTGTGATAGAAGATTGCAAGATAAAACTTCGTTGGAGTTGCAGCACAGCGCCTAATTTCCTGTCTTCCGCATCAAGTTTGGATACATAGCACAGATTAATCTGGGTCAATTCAGGCCGGCTCGCACGTTAGTTCGATACTCACTCACGCGCCGCGTCGTAAAAGAGGACAACCTTTTTTTTTTTTGTGGATGGGGAATCATCAAATGACTTCTCCCGCTCTTGGCAGAGCGGGAGAGCATGTCAGACTTTTACTGACTAAAACCCACCCATGTTCCCCGTCACTGCTGACATCTCTTTGAGGCGCGCGTGGAACACAACGTGCAGTCGACCCGGGCCTGGTCCTTACCGGACGGCGAGCTGCCCATTACTCGTCGTCCGCAAGCCCGCGCCTACGGTGGCCGGGAATCGGCGATCGATTCCCGCCGCCCAGGGCGTCTCCTACGGCGGCTAGGGGCGCGAGGGCGCGGCTGTTGCCTGTCCCTCACGCGTTCCGCTTCCTCCTTCGCGAGCATTACTGCTTCGCAGAAGGAGGTGACGGCCTCCCATGCACTCTTGCTCCGCACCATGACCTGGACCAGGTTTGGACGCGAGAGATCGCCGCCGCCGATCGCCTCCGTGAGAACACGGCGGTGTTCCACCCAAGCCGGGCAGACCTCCACTGTATGCTTCACCGTGTCCTTCGGGCGATCTACACAATGGTGACACCCGGGCGTTTCCTCCCACCTTATCCGTAACGAGTCAGAAGGTATAAGAGTTACGCGATAGAAAGAGAGGCAACTTACAGGTGAATATAACTGTAGGTAATGAAGTGTTGTGTGATCTGAATTGCACTTTATTGAGTCGTAGCAAGAGTCGCTTTTTATTTAAATGATTTTACGGAGTGTCCCATCTCTATTAATCTGTGCTCATAGACAAGAATTAAAAGGCCCTATAAGTAACGAAACTTAAGTACATCCAGGGCATCCTGTACTCACAGCTGTGAGTATCATCCTTGCAGATTAAGTACACCTCATTAACAATTCTCGTGCAACTTGTACCGTCACGAGACAAGAAACTCCACTTAAATATAAACAAAAGCAAACCTACTAGACGTACTTTCTCTCCCTCAGACATCCTTAGATTTTCTCGTCTGATTGCCCTGATTATGGTGTCAAAGAGAACGAGAAACTGAACAAACCTCTAATAACTTATAAATCGAATTGTTACAAAGAAAATACTTACTTGCATTCCCAAATGACACAGATAAATAATTTATGAAGCAAATTAGGTAAATATTTTCGCCTTTTCGGGATTCAAATTCGATCGCTATTTGGTAGGTAGATAGACAGTAATTCAGTTCTGAAAATGGTGTAACATTGACCTATGACAATGATGAAACATTGTGTTGTTGTGGTTTTTAATCAATCTGCCTAGCCTTTCTCAGCATGGGGTTGGCTTACAGTCTAACCGGATGCAGTTGAATACCAGTATTTTACATAGAGGCTTATCTGACCTCCACAACCCAGTTACTGTGTAACATGATACTTCTTGGTAAGACTGGTTGTCACTGTCAGACTTTTGGGCCGTAACGACTGTCAAAGATCTACGAATGACAGCTGGAACTAGCTCACGAAGGGGTCTCCTTAAGTAATGGATGATCATCCATCCACGAACCGACCGCGGCAAGCGTAGCTTAACCTTAGATCGACCCGTGCGGCTGTTATCATTTAGCCTCGAGGTTTAAAATATTGATTTAACTTTTTAAACTTTGCCTTCTCCTTTTTTCTGTTTAATCAATTAACCATGGGATCAAACAAAAACGACTTTTTTTATCAGCAAGCATGGCATATAAAAAACCTATCGTTAAATGTTTTTTTCACCAATCGACAATTTACCTCAAGAATTTATTCGCAGTCGTAAGCTTGATGAATGGAAATTGACGTAAATATAGGGAATCATTCAATTTAACACCTATACTTGTCAACTTACTAGGTATGTCCGAATGTAATTTGTGGAGATAAATAAACAATTTTTTTTTATATAAACCTATTTTTTTGAAGGTATATCAAAGTTCAACTTCTGCATTTCCTCTCGTACGTATAAAATCAGAAGTAACACTCGCTATGATTAAAGGCCCGTCCTTTGAGATATCTTGCTTGAATATATAACTAAGTAATTTATTTGACGAGAAAAAATACAAGAGGAGTTCCTTCTGAAATATCTACCTTATTTTTGTAGTCGTCTTCTTCAATGTGAAGTTTTTGGCTCGGAGAAACTTCTTCAAATCATTTTATTATTTATTTATTTATTAAAACTTTATGCACAAGTAAAAAAATACTGTACAAAGGCGGACTTAATGCCTGAGGCATTTCCTACCAGTCAACCTTAGGGTGATGCAGAGAGAAAACATGGCAGGTGCAGCATAAGGGATAGATAACTCGAAAAAGGATAAATACTAATAAATAAATACATATATACATACTTATAAACAGAATAAACTTTGTCAGGAGAAATAACGATAGGTAGAGGAGAAAAAGAATCCAGCAAGAATCAGCGCTGAGATGATTCTGCCAACTTTATACGAATATGTTCACGTGCCTTCACTTTGAACGATAACCGACTGGTTGCCACCCTGATGTTCAGAGGAAGCACATTCCAAAGAAATACCGCCTGGACAAAGAAAGAAGAATGAATAAAACCAGAGCGGTGAGAAGGACATCGTAGAAGACGATTGTTGGTTGAACGAAGATTTCTACTATGGGCAGAGCACAAGTATTGAACTTAGGAAGTCAGATAAGAAGGAGAAGTAGGCTTATTTAGTATGGAATACAACATAGACAGAGCCCTCAGCTCTCTGAGATTTTCATGTTTGCATATTTTTAATTACTAAACAGGCTCTTATTTTGAGCAGATTGAGATTCAGTACAACTATTTTCTTAATGTCCCTCGACTTATCTGTCGTGCCTGCAATTTAACAGCTTTCCTCCCATTTTTTAAATAAATTACATTAAGTTCAATACTTCCAAGTCGTTTGAGAGCGTCCGGTCTGCATCAAGTGCAAAGGGCAACTGATAGAAACCGACGACTGACGCAACATGAAGTTTGCCGAGGGACATTAAGAAATAGAACAGTTGTACTGTACTAAGGTTTAAAGTCAAATGAGTAAACAGATGTTTTATTGGTTTATCTGATATATAATTAAAATATCTCGTAGACATTTAAAGACTCTGATTGCTAACGAAATAAACACAATAATTTCGTTGTACAAAACTACCCAGACTATGCTTAAAAAATATGATTTTGTTCAACGCCATGCAGATGAGTACACAACATTATTTTTAGTATATGCGAAACCTAAATATAGTTTGTTCAGAATAAATAACTGAATCGATTCCAATAATTTTTATACCGTATTATATTTTGCCCCAAAAATCTTTAAAAACGTTTACAATATGGACACCGTACGACGAACACAATTCACGGCAGGTCATAGCGGCACTAGGCAAGGGCGCACAGCGGGCGCCGCGTGGTTATTATGTTTTTTTACGGACAACCAGGTAACATAACAAGCTTATAACTTTGTGATTTTTCATGATACAGTTTTGAAATTTTGTACATAGATTTTTTACATAAAAATACTAGACACGTGTTTCGGGTTTCGCATATACTAAAACTGATGTTGTACATAGTTATCGTAACGTGTTTGACGTTACGATAACTATATATATTCGTACCTGTGCAAAATTGGACTTGCACTACGCAATGGGACGAATTAGCACAAGTATTCAAGCCATTCGGTGTCACGCAGACTTGTAAGGTCAGCAACAGAAGTCGCTTCACACTCCTACTTTTTGACATCACCTAAATTAACACAAAATGATTCGATAAACTGCTTTTTTTTCGTTTAACTGTTAAGAGTTATTTAATATCCTTAAAATTTTAAGTACTTCTGTTCCGATTTGAATTAAATATTTTGCTTAATAATTAAGATTAAAAAACTCCAAGTGTTAATCGACTTTTGTGCTGACTGTACGAGTCTAAAGTTGCACAAGTATATCGTAACGTGTATGGAAAAAAAGAATAAACGTGCAGCATTAATTTCATCTGATAAATCGATGCTCATAAAAGTCACAAATCTCACCTGAATATCAATTCAGCAACAAAATCATACACCATAAAACTCCGTAACACAAAATTCCCGCCTCCCTGACTCCCAAAACAATGCAAATCTCTTAGCTTATCCATCTTAACCTTGCATCGACAAATTGATAGGGTTATAATACTTAACCTATCAGATTGCAAGATTATCCTCCCCGGAAGATATTATTTAAATTGCCTTATAAAGGAAGATAATGCTCGATGTAAATTGTGGATTTTGGAACTCAATATCGGCGAGTTAGGGTTGGATCTTAAAATTTTACGGTGGACACAACTGTTGCGAGAGATTGGAGTGGGATTGTAGGCCTTAGTTTATTATTGCGTCTGACTGGATAGGACTTTTTGTATCCAATATGACTACCTCCCTTTCTATTAATAAAATCATATCATAAGTAACTTTTACTTTTTATTTTGTTTTGTTATCTTTTATACTTCCTTATTATTATAATTTACTGTAATATAAACATAACCTAAAAATAACAATAACATTTACTTGAACATTATTCGTCTTATTACAAAATGAGATTTAACTGGGTGAATGAAAGCCGACTAACAAAAGCAGATGTATGTGGAAACGCCCAAGGAAGACATATATAATAGTGACCTTGTTGGTGATGTTCTTCAGAAAGGTCAGGTGCGTAGTACTCGCAACGGTGTGCGTGTATAACCAAAAATGAAATAAAATAACATAGGTATATATATTAATATCTGATAAAAGAACATAAACGAAGAAAAAGGAGTATGTAAGGATCGTAGCAGGTGGCGTTCTGTAGTTTCTGCCTACCCCCATGATATTGAGAAGAAGGCGTGAGTTTATGATCTAGCTTTATCCCGAGCCTAAACCTTCGGGCCTTTTTGTATTTCAAACTTTATTACGAGTATTAAAATTCTTTTTACAAAACTGACAAATTAGTACCGGACTAAGTTGTCAGTGGCCTTATAATTTTATTGTGTTTCCCATTGTAATCACCAGATGGCGCTTATTCAGTTTCAGTCATAGAAATAAAAATTTTATGCCTGAAACACGGACTCGAAAAAAAAGAAGGACTCCGCAGCACGCGTATCGAAAGTGAAGCACCTTACCGATCTATGTGTGCGAGATTTGACAAAGACGCCGTCATTTCACGTAATGGCGGCCGCCTGGCCGGTCGGTATACTATGATGTAAATGTGTGCGTGAGGCGCATGTTTGTACAAACGGTCCAGGCATACTTACTGTGCTTCACTTTCGATATGCGTGGCGCGGAGTCCTTTTTTTTTCTAGTCCGTGGACTGAAACTGAATAAGTGCAGTCTGTTGACTACAATGGATAGCACAATAAAATTCTTATATCTAAGGCCTCAGCACAAATTGAAGTTTACGTTAACGTGATCGAGTAAGTATAAAAACTCGCACTAAGGCCTCAGTTTTGTATAAATAACTGTGTTTCGATCACAGTTAGGTTCTCTCCATAGTAACCATTTAACCGTCTTATTACAAAACGAGGTTTATCGAGTTTTATAAAATTACCTGTAGGTCCCTAATGATTGGTATTGAGCGTATGGTAAGTATTTTTAACCGACGAAACAAAAGGAGGAGGTTCTCAATTCGACACGTATGTTTTTTTTTTTTTTATGTATGACCACGCATAACTTTTTACAGAGTCGTCCGATTTGAAAAAAAAATATTTTATTCGAGAGAGTATACATCAAAATTGGTCCCATATAAAATTGATTAACTTTACTGCGGTAGTTTTTGAGTTAGCTTCAATAATACGTATTTTTTTCCCACTTTTATATGGACGATGTTCTAGTTTGTTTTGCAGGTAGTGGTATTAGAATTTGTATGGGGTAGGTACACAACAAAAAAGTGAAAAATAAAAACTTTTTTACAAAAAAATACAACCTACTTCCAAAAACAATACTACAAAGTAAAAAATAACTTTAATTTCGGAAGTCGGTGGCAAAAAACGAAAATACATTTAACCAGACACCGACTTCCGAAATTAAAGTTATTTTTCACTTTGTAGTGTTGTTTTTGGATGTCGGTTGTATTTTTTTGTAAAAATGTTTTTTGAAAGTTCGCATAAACGCCTGATATACCTACTCGTAATTTTAGTGAGGGTTGTGAATAGTTTTGTCTTAGAAATCGTCCAACAGATTTTTCAAGTTTTATTATCTCTCCAAAGCACAGCAGAAAAGAGAAGATATAATTGCTACTTCACGTTTCTCGTTGTCGATTTTTAATATTCTGTGCTTTAGCTGAATTCCACCGTAATGCAACAGCTAAACGAACAAAAAATTTTTTAAACTTAAATTCGATCAATCTGCTTTTACTCGTACTTCAACCTACACTTCACTTTGCCATTTCAGAGAAGCTAAAAAATTTAGCATCTTATCGTGATGCCGTAAGAATAGCAAATGAGGCAAATTGGCTGTGCCGTAGGCGTAGGAAGAACGTAGGCGTTCTTACTCAGAAAAGAGGTTTATGTTTAAACTTAGCTGTGTAGTTATTACTGTGCGTGGGAGCAAATGAGCTGGTGCAGCTGGTGAAGTCACTTGACTTAAAGTTGTAGGCCGCTTATTGTGATAAGACCGTTAAAAAGTTTATATAGCTTTTAAAAAAAATATGTCTCTTTTAAAAGTGGTTTTACAATAGAACTTTCTATCTTTATTAAATTTCTTAAGTGTCAGAGGACCTAAGATCATTTGACTTTAAATCAGCCTATTGGAGTTCAGTACTCGACATAGGCTAAGAGGTCTTGTGGCGCACCTCAATACTAGGTTTTCCGGCTTTCACTTCCAGTCTATCCAAACCGTCTTCATTACAGCCGGGACCAACGGCTTAACGTGCTTTCCGAAGCACGGAGGGGTCTCGGTATGTAAAGATGACTGTGTCACCTATATACGGACCAACTATGGCAATCGTAGCTTAACCTAATCGATTTACCCGTGCGGCTGTTATTACTTAGCCACGAGCTCCTCTAAAAGATTTATTTTATTTTATTCAGGGACAATAAACAGCTACAATATGTGTTGAAATAGAGAAAAGATAATACAAAATATTAATAATATTGCAGCCCACTACATTATCCGCATATTAACAAAAGAAAATATGATAATGAGTGCCACTAGACAGGCAATAAAACTAATAAATAATTATATCACATTAATAATAAATTAATTACATCATGTAAAATATAAATTATAATTGCTTTCTTGGCAACTAACACAAAAAAAAAAAACAAATATATAAATAATAAAGTTTAGACTAGTTTACATTCCTAATAACATTATTGGGTTATAATCATTTCCATAAAATTGCATTTAAATTTGGATTTTGAGCATACAAAAATATCAATATTAACAAAATTACAATGATAAGATTCAACCATTCGACGGATAGGACAGCGCAAACCAGAATTAGTTCGACAGGTATTGGTGCCGATTCTGTTGTACACCGAACTAAACTAACTAAACTATCACTAAAATTCCTTACTTTTTGCTATGAGAATCTTAGAGCTATTCTGACAAAAAAAACCTCTAAATTTAATAACAATTTTGACACAACTAAAATCGAGTTTGACAATCGTGACTCCGCGCGGTATAGTGCCTGTAGTATATTTGACCCGGTGGCTTTAATTGGAACTAACGAAATCACTATGAAGTGACAGGCTTGTCATATTTTGTTCATCGACATCGCTGTCGTTACCGGGTCAAATATCTTTTAGAGCTGGAGGGGCGCAGGGAGGGGGCAGCTTTAACGTGTTTTATATGGAATGTAGGTACCTTTTTTTTGGTACCTTTTTTTTTGGTACCTTTTTTTTTGGTACTTTTTTTTTTGGTGCCTACATGTTGGGTTCATAGCTTTTATAAAGGGGGGCCAAATTTTCATTATTTTTGCGATAGGACTCACCGTTTTCGAGATATATGCAAAAGAAAAGAAAAAAATACACTACTGTTTTTGCATCCGAAGTCAAGGTCTCGGTGTGAATTTTAGTTCATATCAACTAATTTTATTCCACACCTTTTTAATCGCGATTAAACATAGTCTGATTTAGTTTGACAATTAAAATTTTAGGTGAAAACCATGTGAAAACAGTCAAATTCAGAATAGCAAAATTGCCATTTTCACTAAACTAATAACTCCGTACAATCTTAGTCCTGTCAAACTAAAATATAGTTAAGTTGTGTCACTTTAGTCAATTTCAGAATGGGAAATCGTCGTTTGACAGGAATAAACTAAATTTTAGTGATTTTTAGTCTAGTTTAGTGGCATTTGTGACAAGAGAATCGGCACCATTGACAGCAAATAAGGTACCTGCACGGACACTACGTAAATTAACAGTGCGTGGAACTACATAACATAGTTTGCTCGTGATTTAAAACATATTCGTACAATATCTATCCGTAATTTTATCCTAAGATCAAGTTTAAACCGTCTCTGAGCACTGAAGGACCCTACACCACTCCAATTAGCGCCAAAACTTAATTGTGCCGCTGAAACTTTGACCGCTGCATTACGGAAGTAGGTCAATTGTGACAATAGCCTACATGTACTGCTGTAGCTGTCATGGCTTATTTTTAATTTTAATATTTAATTTAGTTGTTTTAGTTTTTATCTTTTTATTACGGACGCTTTTTAACACGAACGTCTTTCTACATTGTTCTCACATATATATTTTCAACATGAACGATATTTTGTAAAAATATTATGATTTAAAAGAGTGTCCGTGGAGTTTCTTGCCCGTTCTTCTCCATAGGGATCTACTACGCTTTGGAATGGGCAACTAGCATCATCCTTCTGACTGACCGACCCATTGACAATTCAAAAGTGCCTGTAATTGGTTTATTTGAAATAAATGCTTTGAGTTTGAGTTTGAGTACCATTCAACTACTTACTTATCTCCTTATAATTGTGATGTTGTTGTAAGTAGCTTTATATTACCTGAACAAAGTATGTTACGTCCGACTGGGCGTGAGAGATGTACAGTCAGGAACATCATCAATTGACCTACGTCAGAATACATAATAGTACTAGTACAGAATACCCATCACGTCTGCGGAGTTTCGCTAGCTAATTCAATTTGACCCTGTATAATTCAGTTTAGATACGAAATAAGTGGATCGTGTAGTGATGGCAAGATCGCTTTATGGAAGAGCTGAACATCTCTGTATATTAATTACTTCAGACAATACAGGCGTAAAATAATCGCTTAGAACTCCTTCTGGCAAACACCAATTTGATAGGCAACCTTATACAGGGAGTAAAAAACTTTTTTACAAAAAAAAATACAACCGACTTCCAAAAACAACTACAAAGTGAAAAATAACTTTAATTTTGGATGTCGGTGTCTAGTTAAATATATTTTCGTTTTTTGCCACCGACTTCCGAAATTAAAGTTATTTTTCACTTTGTAGTTGTTTTTGGAAGTCGGTTGCATTTTTTTTGTAAAAAAGTTTTTATTTTTCACTTTTTCGTTGTGGAACCTACCCCACACAAATTCTAATACCACTACCTGCAAAACAAACTAGAACATCATCCATATAAAAGTGAGGAAAAAATACGTATTTTTTGTTTTAATACGTTTTTACGTTTTTTTTATTTTTTGTTTTAATTGTTTTATTTGTGTTAAGACTTTACTTCCTTTTTTACATTAATGCAATGCATTGACAGCCAGTCGCCTGCGCCCGCGTCTCATGCATGGTTTCATCGCTTGTCATAAATATAGACAATAGTCTATAGCATAGACAAGTGAGGTTGGACCGTCGGGCGTCAAGCGTGAGTCGTACTTTACACCTTATTGACGGTTTTTGTTTTTTTTCTTTTCAAGTATTCTAGTATTTGTATTTTATTTTATTTGATTTTATTCCCCTTGCTATTTTTAATTGATATCCGTGGGTATGTCCGTGGCATCACACAGGCCCTATCAGAATACCAGCGTTGCGGTATTTATTTTTTTAAATATCGCAGCTTTATGCTGAGATGGGAGCCTTTTTGGCCTCGCACAGGTCTCTTTTTTTTTTTGTCTGATTTCTTTTTTTTTGTTTTTTTGTTTTTTAATGTTTATTTTGTTACTTTTATATGCTCTTTTTAAATTGTATTTCCTGTGCGTGTCCCAAATAAAATATTTTTCTTTCTTTCTTTCTTTCTTTCTTTATTATTGAAGCTAACTCAAAAACTACCGAAGCAAAGTTAATCAATTTTATATGGGACCAACTGTGATGTATACCCTCTCGAATAAAACAAAAAAAATCCAAATCGGTCCAGCCATCTTCGGTTAAAAAAAAAGGTTCCGACGAATTGATAACCTCCTCCTTTTTGAAGTCGGTTAAAAAGGTACATCACAAAGCCGTCAACCACACATAATATACATCTAACTAAGTAACTTTGCAGCACAGCGACAACCACTCAACATCAGGAGGATTAAAAAAGCATTCAAATGACTACTTGGACTTTTAATCGTGCCCATTCAGTAACTTGACAGTTGAAGGGATAAGTTCCCGGGTGAAAAAAGAATTAGCAAAACTACCTTGATGTGCTTATAGTTTTAATTGAAACACGTTATATTCGTTTATACCATTCCCCCTCTAAAAAGCGTATTTAATTCACTGCAAACAGTGAATAAAAAGCACTTTTAATCACTATTTTGGTTTTTGAATTTAGAACACACCAATATATTCGACCTATATTGGTGTGTTCTAAATTCAATTTCATTGGTCGACATTTTCGAGAATAAAAACTGTTTTGTATTATTTGCGTCATTAGTAAATTGGCGCTATTTTGAACACTGTAAGTTGTACAAACACAAAGTCTAGTGTTAATTAAAAATGAACAAGTGATGAAGAAGACTTTATGAAAGAGAATCAAATCAAATCAAATAATTTATTTGCATAATACATGTTATAAAGGTGTTACAGATATAAGAAGTACATTGTATTATAACCTAATGAGGAGTGTAAATTAATTTATTAGGTTACTTAACAACATTAAATAATTATAAATTTTAAATTGAGTTACATAAAAAAATAGAAATATCAAGATCGTCCAGTGAAAGTTCAAGTTCATCAGACGATGAACTTATCATGCATTATTTAACACATAGGCATAAGAGATTGAATATTCGCAAGAATACTTTTTTATGGGACGAGGCTGATTTTCTGTTGCGATACAGGAAGCCAAAGGAAACAGTTACATACCTAAATTTATTGTTGTAAGACAACTGACGCCAAAAACTTTAAATAAATTTTTAGCTTCAGTTTAAGATCACAGGTTCTAATAATACAAAAAAGTACTTAGGGTACTTCTAAATCGAAAAGAGTATGCCTAGATGGTTTGGTCATGTTGAGAGGATGAATGAAAGGCGACTAACAAAAGGTTACGGCAGATGTGAGTGGAAACGCCGGGAGGGGACGGACTAGGAAGACATAATTATGGTGACCTTATTGGTGATATTCTTCAGAAAGGTCAGGTACGTAGTAGGTACTCGCAACCAGCGTGCGTATGTGGCGGAATCTACATCGCCACATACGAACTACATCACACTGACGTCACGCAAAATCCTGTATCGCGCAATCAAAGTTTACCGCGCGACTAGTATAATACAACGTCCTGACATCAATCGTCGGGCAGTTGCCACGACACCCGTCACCCGTCTGATCGGAGGATTCTCCGTTTTCTATGGAGGATGAGTGAACTTTACACCCTGTTCCTCATGCCTTTGCATGTGTATGACCAGATGTATGAAAGTAATCGAGGCAAAAGGAGTATGTATTTATGTAGGATCGTAGCAGAAGGCATTCTGTAGTTTCTGCAAACCCCCATGCAAAGACTTGAGTTTATGTATGTTACTTTTTTTATTAAGCCTAACTGTAATGGATGGGTACCTATCGCATATGTATCCGCCTTAATTATCTACAATTTTCTACAGAAATAAAGCCGCGCGACTAATGGCATGCCTAACTTTGGAAAACGGTACCGTAGGCGCGTTATTGTCTAGTTCTTCTTCATATGCACGTTTAACCTTCAAGGTAATATCCCTGCTTTAGTACTTTCGGCATAATTGATGGCGATTACAACAAGAAGGCGGCATACGATTAGTTCCGATTTCAGCCGCGCGCAGAGTTATCTTGCGCGCACTTTAGGAAGAACTTTCACTTTGACATTTTGACACCACTTGACAGTAAAATTGTGGTACTGCCATGTGTAAAAAAAGCTCCCCACGCTTTTTTGGGGAAATTACGACGTTTGTGTAAGGGCAACTCTTTTGACTTTTACTTTAGCTGTAACTTGAATGAAGAAACACATTTACCGTAGTATCCGTGAAGGTCAAGTAGAAGTCAATACTTTTACTGATTATTTTAGTTGTTGATGAAGAAACTGACTGTGAAACGGTTACGGTTAACGTTTAAAGTTCAAATATAAACCTGCTCTTATATTATTTTTCTACTAACAAAAAAGTTCATTGAACTATATGTATAAAACTGAGTAACACAGGACGACAGACTCGCACGGAGGAGGTAATATCCGCTGTCTGGTAAACATTGTGCACAGGTGATACAATATTATGTAGGTAGTTGGAACACACTCTCTTAAACAACTTGATACTTTTAGAATACAGCTTTTAGAACGAAAGGCAATTCATAAAAATACCAACAAATGAACGTCAAGTCTGTTTTATAGTAATTATGTTTAAGTTATTATAGAATTACAAAGAGTTGAGTGAGAGATTGTATGTAAAGGGAACTAGTCATCTGATTCCGAATATTTTATGTTGAAAAGAGAACTCGGGGATGAAGTCGCGGTCTGAAGCTAGTAGGTAACTAATAAAGAGGAAGTCTTTCGCCATTAACATACTAATCTTTACAACATAGCATAATCAGCTTATAATGTTCCCACTGCTGGGACACAGGCCTCCTCTCGGTGTGAGGGTGCAACATAATTCCCTATAAAAACGTAGCTAACAGGTTCACGCGCGGTAAACGACACAATAGATGCTTTATTTAACGACCTCAAAAACCGAGCATAAGAAAGGGCATCAAACCGGGCGTCATAGCTTTAAGCAACGATGTAAATTTGAAAGTTTTTCATCATGGGTATCGATTTCATGGTTTTCGAGTTAGCCTAATAGTGAAGTCAAAATGAAAATTCAAGATGGCGGTTGAGAAATTTAAAAAAAAATATCATGGTTTTCGAGGGTGCTAAAGTCGACAGTGAGGTCAAAATGTAAATCCAAGATGGTGACTCCGAAAAGTTGTTTTTGTTTTAAATCATACGTGTCTTTGGCTCGACCGCACACGTTTTTTTTTTAATTTGTTAATTTCGGTACATTATATTAGGTCTTTACTGCCGTTCTGCAGTACTGGCCATTTCAAATCAAAATAATTCTTGTTTGGCTAAGAATTCTAATTTCAAATTAATTTTATTTTAAAAATATGGATTTTTATTCGAAAAGTAGTCATTTGTTTATTGATTAGTGTAAATTTTCATCGCATTTCAATCTTTTTCGTCATCATGGATACGTTAAAAATTCGAGTAATTATGGAATATGAGTACCGTCGTGGCAGCAACGCGGCACGCAACATCAACGACGTTTACGGAGCTAACACTACAAACCAACGCACCACTTGTTATTGGTTTGCTCGCTTCCGTTCTGGAAATTTCGACCTGAAAAATGAACCTCGCCGTCGTCTGAAGACTTTGGTCGACAATGACGAATTAAAGGCGATTGTAGAAGCTGATGATACACAATCTACGGCTGAATTAGCAGCAACTTTCGACGTTAGCGTCTAAACAATATTGGTCCATTTGCGTCAAATTGGCAAGGTAAAAAAGCTTGACAAATGGGTGCCCCACGAACTCAATGATCGCCAGCGCGAAGTACGCGTCGAGACATGCCTTGCACTGCTCAACAGACACACAAATGAAGGAATTTTGAATCGCATTGTTACCCGCGATGAAAAATGGATTCTGTTTGATAACCGCAAGCGCTCAGCAAGTTGGTTGGATCCTGGTTCAGCACCTAAACAATGCCCTAAACGAAAACTTACCCCTAGAAAAGTGATGGTCACTGTTTGGTGGTCTAGCGCCGGTGTGATTCATCACAGCTTCTTACCAAACGGGGTGAGCATTACTTCAGATGTGTACTGTGAAGAACTGAACACAATGATGGAGAAGCTGGCACATCTCCAACCAGCATTGGTCAATCGCTCGTCTCCGCTGCTCCTGCACGACAACGCGCGACCTCATACTGCACAGCAGACGGTCTCCAAGTTGCAAGAACTGGGGTTGGAAGCTCTCCGTCATCCGCCCTACTCACCAGACCTTGCGCCTACAGACTACTACTTTACACCTAGGCGCTGGTTGAAGTCATCAAGTCAATTTTGTGGGTGTTGTGGCTCTGTTTCGCACGTAAGTCGCAGCATTATGCTGAGCGATTACCGTTTTGCACGGATATGACGCATTTTTTCCCCATATTAGTTTTATTTTTATTATTTTGTGCTTTATTTTTTAATTTTATGTGTCATATAAACTTTTTCATTCTGTCTTTCTATCACTAACCGGGCAAAATCTCCCCAGGGCACCGGAGTTCTACTGAAATTACTAATGGAAAAACAACACCTTGCGAACAGATAGTTTTAATACCAAGTTATGTGCAGTTACAAAAACTACACATGTAAACTCATGCAATTTTATTAAACATACAGTAAATAATATCGTAATTAAGGCACCCAAACTCAAAATTACACCGCGGGGGTACGCTCCGCAGCATCCTCACCACCTAGGTAATACATCGTCATCATCATTGGTATCTCTATTTAAATAGAAAAAATATATATTTTAAAGCTATTATTTTGTTAGGGAGAGTGTGCTTTATTTATTTTTTCAAATCACGCCCGGGAAATCCAAATTACATCACGTTCTTTGCAATTTACAGGTCAGTGGCAGGTTGTTCGTTGGTAAAAAAAACATGAAAAAATTTGAACTTCGCGGGCTACCTTGGCGCTTTTTACTTTATACTTTACATACTTTTTTTAAAACCAAAATTAGAACTTTACGATAAGAATGTAGATACGAGTAAAATTATATTAAAACAATATTGCAAAAATCTTGGCACAGAGAAGCGACAGTACTTCAATTTCCTATGGAACTCGAATGCTGAGACCCAAAAGTAATTCGGTTGACATGGAACCTGTCCAATTCTGCTGATATAAATTTAACATCGCTATAACTTAGTATCTGATTATGTTCGCAAAGTTTTTGAGGAGCGTGCCAAAGGAAATTGGCGTTCGTTTTAATTTTTTGGGAAATGGTCATCGATATTAATTTGACTAGTAACTATACGTAGGTATCGTTTTCCTCATGTATATGTCGCAGATGGATTGTTCAACTCGCTGTTTTACATAATCGCTAGCTGTTTTACAAAACCGGTCCGCTGTGTAAAGCAGCTGAATAACGTTCAGCTGGATTGCCATTGCGTTTATCAAAACTGCTACCTATTAGGCGTTATGCAGAATGACTTATCTGCAGTCACAATAAGCGTTTGGTGTGGCTTCTAATGCCGAAATAGGTCGTAATATCTAAGCTACGGCACCCTGACCAATTGGTTTGACCAACGCGCGCGAGCCGAGCGAGCGAAGCGAGCGGTGTTGCTACGTTTCTTCTTATTTAGTATTTTTAGGACTGACGACGTTACGACTGACGTTCCATTTAACGCTGTATTACATACCTCTAATCGATGACCCGCTGCATTGATAAATGCAAAACGTTTATGAAATTCTGCGTGTTAGAGTTTATAGTCTGTTTTTTTTTAATCAAACGAGTACCGAGTTATGTCTCTCGCACATTTCCGATATTGACAGAGTGAGATGGGTCATTGGTCGGGGTGGGGCCAACGCCTTTGTTTTGTTTTGAAATTGTTAAGGCCCGTTCATATTGAATACTTCTAAAATTTACTGTACAGGAGACATGTCCGCCATGACTCACGCACAAACAATATAGTCTGGTTCACTCACTAAAACACGTGCGACGCGCAGGTAGTCGATGACTCAACTGAATGTATATGTAACTACAGTGTTTGGTTTGTGTGGAATGGACCTTATGTTGATTACGTGGACCAGTAGCAACGCAGTCAACATTTTCGGTACTCGATTGTTAAAAAATCAGAGTATAGTAATTATGAATAATCCCTAAACGCCGTTCAGCTGTTTTACATAACGGTGAAATAGCTAGAGGTTGTGTAAAGCATCTACACTTATTCTAAAGCTCCCGTCGTAATGATTTTTTCCAACATCTTCAACAATCATCGCAAGCGTTCAGCCAATTTACACATAACCTTAATGAATTATACACTTAAACCTTCCTCATGAATCACTCCGTCCATTGGTGAAAACGGTGTGAAAATCCGTCCGGTTGATTTTGATTTTATAGCGTTCAGACAGACAGACGCGGCGGGGGGATTTTGTTATGTGATTTTACTAGCTGACCCGGTCAGTCTTTGTCCTGTGAAAATTTCATATTCGATTTTTCGGCGGTTCCTTTGGGTTTTCCTGATTTTCTTTTTTCCTAAACCACCCCAGTAATGAGGCGTCTAAACAAAATTCAAATCAGTCGAGCCATTTTCGAGTTTTAGCGAGGAGAGTATTGCACGACAATTGATTTTTATATACCTACAGGGTGTAAAGTAAACAGTGGCGACTTTTTAAGGGGTCATCGTACTCATCATTATGAACAACTTTTACTACAGGACCAAACGAGAAATCGCGAAAAAAAATCAGCTGTTCAGTAGGTACATTAATGTTCTCATAATTCGTCAAAATCTAGGGAACAGCTGATTTCTTTTTCGCGATTTCAGAGTTAGGACCCATAATAAAAGTTGTTCATAATGATGAGTACAATGACCCCTTAAAAGGTTGCCACTGTTTACACTTACACCCTGTATACATGGTGTGTCAGAAAGGTGTGATCATATTTAAGGTTGTGCTACAGGCCATCAAACTGAACAACTTTCTCCATGGGACCAACATCGTAATCGAGGAAAAATTATCACCTGTCCGATACAAAGTTGTAGTAGTAGTGTTTAGATAAGTGTTTTAGTGTACAACTGAAGTTAATCCTTTTTTTTTTAAGCTTCAATACCAACTCGACCTAAATGTAACTGAAGTTAATATTTTTTTTTTCTTGGGTTTTTTTTTTTTTGTTGGTGCCATGGAGAAAGTTGTTTAGTTTGATGTTGTTTACCACATCCTTAAATTTGACCACACCATTCTGATACATCTTGGGTGTTGTATTGTACCAAGTGATTTCCTCAAACTTGAATAGAAAACCATCATTCACATACTAATAAAAATACACAAACCAAACGTTGTCTTGCATCTTGTCGAAATATCGTAGGAGATGAGTAAGAGCAATCACTTAGCGAAATGACTTGCGCTCAACGAAGTGAATTGGACGCTAAGTACACACTTTATGAAAGTGAGGACCTTTGGCGAATTCGGAGAAACAAATGCCGGTTTGAAGTTGTAATCAAATGTGTGTTTTTAGGTGTTTAAAGGTGGGTTGCACCAAGGGCTAGGTTGAAGTTTCCGTCAAAGTTAAAATGACCATAGAATGACTGCCTGCTGTTGCACTGTCATGTCATACGTAAAAGATAAAGTTTGGAGCAGGCAGATGACATTCGACGCGTCTGACAGAAGTGACAGACATTTAACAATAACTGTAACCAGCAAAGCGTTAGTTAAGGTTACAGACAGACGGACGGACAGCGGAATCTTAGTAATAGGGTCCCGTTTTACTCTTTGGGTGCGGAACTCTAAAAAGCTTATTATTTTCTCATTGAAGCCCTCCAACAATGACAGAAAAAGAAACAAAAAATAGGTAATTTAAAAGTTTCTTATTTATCCTCCCACGGGTTCAACGACCAGCTAAATATATTTAGCTGAATAAAGTTAAATCTACGCATTCAAAGAAACGACCCACGATAACAATATTAAGATTCGTTTAAAAAAGCAAAATAAAAAGATGTTATTTCGCAGCTGTTTCTAACTGAACAGACTTTATATGAACGATAACTAGAATTGTATGATCTGTTGTCAATAGTAAGTATGTCTTGTTAATCGGTAAATCAATGAGATTTAACTACCTCGCACACTATGCGACTGCGACTGGACTTTGCGACACTTTTGACTGTCATCGGATGAGCGGGAGCCATGCTTCTAGACTTTGCGACACTTTTGACTGTCATCGCATGTGCGGGAGCCATGCTTCTAGACTTTGCGACACTTTTGACTGTCATCGCATGTGCGGGAGCCATGCTTCTAGACTTTGCGACACTTTTGACTGTCATCGGATGTGCGGGAGCCATGCTTCTAGACTTTGCGATACTTTTTACTGTCATCGCATGTGCGGGAGCCATGCTTCTAGACTTTGCGACACTTTTGACTGTCATCGGATGTGCGGTAGCCATGCTTCTAGACTTTGCGACACTTTTGACTGTCATCGGATGTGCGGGAGCCATGCTTCTAGACTCTGCGACACTTATCGCGTGCGACTCCTGCCTGTCGTTGCAACTCTGCAACTCGACGCCAAGCGTACGGAGCTTTGAACAAAATATATGAAAATTGTCGGCCGCAGCCTTTCTTTTTTATCATGGAGAAATGCCCATGCATACTGCACTACCACGGGGAAATAGTGCAGTTATGTGGGACTCTAACCCACTAAAACTCCACGGTGTCCTTCTCTGCCACTTACGGCGGGAACACGGGCACGCGGTAGCACTCATCCGTGAACCCGCCGCGGCTGTCCGTCACCGGACCCTCCTCTGGGGAGTACTCCCCATCACCAGCGCACCAGAACACATTACACGCCGTGACCACCCCAAGGACCAAACCAGCACATCGGCGCCAGACGACCCCGTGTCTGGGCACCCTTGGTATCCGATCCGTGCGACGGGTCAGGTCATTGGCCCCGCCGCCAGCCAATTTTCGGCCGCAGAGGATAGGGAGACCGGCCAACGTCATACCGACACTCCTCCTCCCCTGCGGCCGTGTCGTTGCGTCTAGTCGCCGAGCTGTCGCAGTCGCATGTCGCATAGTGTGCGAGGTGGTTAACTGCCTCTTTTTTGTTGCAAAAATTAAACCAAAATACATCAAAAAAACAAATTACATATGGTTTATTGGGGTAATTACTATAAGGGGTAATTCCGATTGATGACAATTTCTACCAAACGTAGCGGCATTTTACATGTTGGCAACATAATGATTAGACGCCATTTTATCGGCCACCGTCTTTCGCTACCGCTATGTAAAATGCCGCTGCGTTTGGCAGAAAATATCATCAATCGGGATTACCCCATTATCATAATTACGCCAATAAACTCTACTACAAAGTTTTCTTAAAACACAAATAAATTAGCCTGCAAAATCAATGCCATAATTGCTTATACAAATCACAAATACACGACCATTCAGCAAAGTTTAACTCTTGCAATAAGCAATCCTTGTTCAGCATTTAAATATAACAACATTTTATAATGAGACTCGAAAAAGGTTTATAAGCGAAAAAACATGCAACTCATTAAAATGCACAATCAAAATAAATTACGTACTTTTGCTTTGTGGATTATAGCAAGCAGGATAAGGAATATTTTGTACGCACGCCATTTGAGTTCGCGTATCATTAGTCAGCGGTCCCTCAATCGTCAGTTTCTTAAAGCGCCATGACCTAACAGAGACCGCGCTTACTAGTTTTTTGAATCCATGGGAAAGATAAAAAAACAGTGTTATAAAATTCTGACAACAAAATATATCTTATTTAAGGATCTGGCGGATAGCCAATCGCTTTTAAGAGGTTACTGAGCGCGCAGTGGCGCCCTCATCGTTTGTCTTTTATTTTAGAATAGTTGTGCTCCACAAAACTATACGTTATTATTATTAAAAATAGTAGCTTTATAATAAAACTTAACAATAAGGGGTCACTGTATTCATCATTATAAACAACTTTTACTATGGGACCAAACTTAAAATCTCAAAAAAAAATCTGCTGTTTCCTACATTTTGACGAGTTATGCGAACAGCGAAATATAGGACTGCAGATTTTTTTTTGTATTTTTTTTTAATAGACTAATTTTTATATGATATAACTATTCTCCTGGTCAAATATAAAGTCAGACAAAAACCTGGTCAATCAGACACCTTCACATATACAAAAACGCGTTCAGCCTTTTTTTCAATCAGCGAATTAGTCATAAAGGGGCTTGTGGCAAAGTAATAACAACTGCACTGGTCGATCGATCAGGTTAAGCCACGCTTGCTGCGGTTGGTCTGTGGATGGGTGACCACTTTTACATATTAGCAAGACCTCCCCGTGCTTCAGAAAGCACGTTAAGCCGTTGGTTCCAGCTGTCATTCATGGATCTTTTCATCTTTGACAGTCGTTACGGGTCGTCGGAACACCGAAAATCTGACAACCAGTCTTACCAAGGGGTATCATATTACGCATTAACTGGGTAATCCGAAGCTGACTTCAACATAGTTGGGAAAAGGCTAGGCAGCAATCATCAATTTCAGCAGCTTATGAACACGGTATTTTCCACATAAAAGATAAAGAGGTCTATCTAGAGGTAAATCTTTTTATCGGTTCTGTGGTATATTCAAACACGTAACAATGCTTTACGACCGTAAGGTTGAATGTCACGTGCACATCATAAAACGACAAGGTCTATTTGTGTATGTGACAGTTAGATAGTTTCAACCTTAGTGAAGTTCCAATTTACTGGTAATTATTGTAAAAAGTGTTACAGCAATAACGAGCTTGACTAAATCTACTTTGTAACAGTATACTTAGATCCCTATCAAAATTTTTACAATCCAAGCACACATTTTTGTAATCGCTATAATTTAATGCGACAGGTTCGGTCACCTTTAGACTTTTAGGTCTTTGCCCGGTTTAAGTCTAAGTTTTGTGTTGACTCTATTCACACCTGTAAGGCTGCCTTTCCACCAGAGCTGTGCTATGCAGCTGTGCTGCGAGGATGTCAAAGCTAAGCTACGAAACTATGTCACCGTTTCCACTAATGCTAAGCTGTGTAGCGGAGCGAGGAAGATGCGCAGCTCGAGCTATGCGATGCATCGACAGGCTATGCACTCGCGCATTCATAGCTGCCATCGCACACATCCATAACACGCATCCTTCCGAATAAGAAACATAGCTTTGTTGAACCCGTTTCCAACACTGCTATGCTATGTGGACCAATGAATATGATTGGTGGATAGCAAACGCATCCATAGCAACGTAGCATAGCACATCTCTGGTAGAAAAGCCTTAGGCTTTAAAATAAGTATTTAAAGCTGCAAGGATAGCTAACAGCTGCAGATTCTTCTTTTAGTATTTTATTACAAGCATTTATTTAGTTTCACTTGTCTCGGTGTGTGTCTGTCTGTATGTCTGTAATCTATCTTGCAAGTTAAATTTGACCAACTTTCCGGTGTCCGATTGAGCTGAAATTTTACATGCTTATGTAAATCGGATGACGTTGCAATATTATTATAACCTGGAGCTGGTCTGATGATGAATCCAGAAGGTGGCCATGAGAACATAGTAATAAAACGACGCAACCCTATCGAGTTTAGGCTCGTTTGATTTGTCTTGACAAGGACTCTGCTCCGAAATGATGTCCAGACTAATAAAAGCTTGTTTATAACAAAAAATACAATTGTTTGGGTTTATTTTTAGTTAAACCCCGCGTCCTAAGAAAGTGACTACGCGGCCATCGCAAGTTCGTGCAGAAGCTGTTTTTTGACACACATTTTGACATCAAGTGAATACGCGATCTCATTCGAGCGATCATCGCTACTCGCGCGACGATTGCTGTTGATTAGGACGCGACCTTAGGGTTAAGGACATACTCTTTACTTTAATCAAAAATTATTACATTAACGTACTTGAAACTCATCTTATTCGCAATAAGATGAGTTTCAGGTACGATAATGTAATAATTATTAACCAAATTAGAAATTAGGTTTTACATTTGGAAATTATTAAACAATAAAATCAGGTGTAGGTACTGAAAGTGACAACTAATATACTTACCAAACTAAAAATAGTTGACTACCTCAGTGGTCGCAAATGCTACTGCTGAGCATGAGGTCCTGAGTTCGCTTCCCGGGTCTGGCGGAGTGTTTTTTCCATCTGGAATTTCTCAGTAGCAGCCCGGAGTCTGGATTAGTGCCCGGTTGATGGCAATAGGCTCGCCCCCTATTACATTTGACTTAAACATAACTGGTGATATGTGAGAGGTACATTTCTGTCAGACCCCTCGCGGAATACTGGCGTGATGTTATGTGTACTAAAAATAGGTCTTGAAATGACCCCGAATATCATCATCTGCCTAGCCTTTTCCCAACTATGTTGGGGTCGGCTTCCAGTCTAACCGGATGCAGCTGAATACCAGTATTTTACATGGAGCGACTGCCTATCTGACCTCCATAACCCAGTAACTGGGTAATACGATACCCCTTGGTAAGACTGGTTGTCAGACTTTCGGGCTTCTGACGACTCGTAACGACTGTCAATGATCCACGAATGACAGCCGGGACCAACGGCTTAACGTGCTTTCCGAGGCACGGAGGAGTCTCGGTATGTAAAGATGGTCACCCATCCACGGACCAACCCCGGCAAGCGTAGCTTAACCTGGTCGATCGACCCATGCGGCTGTTATTACTTAGCCACGAGTTCCTCAAATGACCCCGAATATATATCAAGACTAAAAATTTTAGGTTAGGTTAGGTTAGGCATAAATCACACTAATATTATAAAGGCGAAAGTTTGTGAGTGTGTGTGTGTGTGTGTGTGTTTGTATGTTTGCTACTTCTTCACGCTCAAACGGCTGGACCGATTTGGATGAAATTTGGTATGTAGATAGCTTTTAGCCTGGATTAACACATAGGCTACTTTTATCCCGGTCTACGCCGGTGAAACCGCGGGGTGCAGCTACTAAAAGAATATTTGCACTGCTCTCCCGTCTTTGTAAAATAAAATATTACACATCTGAGTAGGACACAGTTGTGACATACATATTTAATGTCCAACCCAGACTTGTTCAAACACAAGATTTTAAACCACTTAAAATAAGAAAAACATTAAAACTAAATTTAACAACACATACATTTTTAGTTTCTCTGAGAATCACAGTAGTTGCGCGTTTCATGAATTTTAAATTGTTTGTCTCACTGTGCGCAATTCTTTGAAAGCTTTTGTCAGAAAATTTCATAATTTCATAGTTGACCATTTTTAGAATGGACCAGAATTTTAAATGTAAAGTGAAGTGTAAATAAATTAACATCCGAATACATTTAGAATTTGGGTTTATCTGCGTACTCCTTGATATACAATGGTTTCTATAGCCCCATGAAATATGAGGCTCCAGGGGCTAGTGTGAATCTTTGGGTTAATTCGAGTAATCGAGTCTAGTCAGACCACTGTGGGTTCGGTGCATTTAATTAATTCATTCATTCATTACTTAATACAACGTGGATTACATGACGTATTAAAAAAATTGAATAGTGACGAAATGAACTTAGTATCATAACATGTTCAAAAAATTCGTAGCAGCGTAGCAGGCGTAGCGTTGAGATACTCGTAAGCTACGCCGTAGCAATTGCGCAGTCATTTATTGGCAGCTCGACCTAGCTGGGTCGCGAAAGTCTAAGGACTCATTTACGGAGACGCGGGGCGTCGCGCGTTGCGTTGAGCGGCGCGGCCCGCACTGAATTCAAATATATGGCGTTGTATGAGTGCGTTTACGGAGAAGCGATTTTAGACGCGTTTGTTTGAATTAGGGCGTTTTTTGCGGCCGAACCCGCGGATGGCACCGACGCGTCCCACGCGGCGTTTATCGCGGCGGCGCACGCAGCGGCAATTCTCGATGAAGCTATGTCCGAGGCGGAATCTTCTGTCAGTCTTATTTAGAAATCGCGCAACACAGACGTAGTCACCGTCGCAATGGAGTATGATATGATCGACTTTTTTTTAGAAGAAAATTCAATGTTAAAAAGTGAATTATTTAATATAAGAAGTGGCCCAGTGTTTACATCAACGGAACATGAGCGCGGGCGAGCGTGCGCCGCCGCGATGCCCGCCGCGTGCTTCGCTACACGCTAGAGGATTCGCCGCGGGCGCCGCGGCGGGCACCGCCACGCTTCCCGTCTCGCTTCTCTATGAACATGGTCGTATATTGCTATAAGTTTGTGTTTACGCGTGCGATGATGCGTGCCGCTTCACGCGCCGCCCCACCGTAAACAGAAAAAACGTCCGACGCGCCGCGAGACGCCACGCCACACGCGACGCGAGACGCCCCGCGTCTCCGTAAATGAGGCCTAAGGCCGAGATCTATAAACATTGCCTGGCACGTACTTTGCCTAAGACAAACATTCCCGTCACCATCTGGCTCTTGTACTTTGACAATAGTGCGGTAACGTTTAGTACAAATCTCGGTCTGGGCCTTCAAAACTAATCCAGTGTAAGAACATCTGAGGCAAAAAAGATAATTAGGTATACATAATATACCTCTTCATCATCATCATCATTTCAGCCGAAAGACTTTCACTACTGAACATAGGCCTTCCCCAAAATATAGCCCCTTCGACTTCTATGCTTCTCGCATATAGAGGATCCACAAGGTGGACCTGGTAATAGTGATGGCTGCAGGAATCCGCTGGATGGAGAAGAACCTCTTCTTGCCTCCTAAAGAAATAATACAACAACTTTTAAGTAAACTTTGTAACAAAGTCGTCAAACTATAACGAAGTCAACTAACATCATTTTAAAAGGGAAAGCTGTGGAATGTTTTAATCAAGTACTACAATAGCAACATGTAAATGAGAGAACATAAAATTTAACCTCTATAGTACAGTTTTAAAGTTCTCGCGAAACAAAGAATGCTTTTAGTGAATGGCTTGAAAAATGGCTTAACATGGACTACATTGATATGATTATTACTGGAAAGGAAGTAGGTATATTTTTTTTTTCATAGTACGGTGGTTCTGTACTCCATAATATCAGTCGGCCCCTTATAATCCGCGCTCCGTAAGTTTCTCGATATTTGCGAGTCGTATGCAGCTTCTCATGGCATACAACGAAGGCAAGTCTAAATACATGGTCTTCATGTCCGATACCAAGTGTCCCTCCGCCGTCCCTCCTGTGTTACTGAACGGTGTGGAGTTGCACAGAGTGTACTCTTTTAAATACCTGGGTCACGTGGTGACGGACGATTTGAAAGACGACGCAGATATAGAGAGGGAGCGCAGAGCATTGTCGGTTCGGGTTAATATGCTGGCCCGCCGGTTCTTCCGATGTACAGCCGCGGTCAAAATAACACTGGTCAAAGCATATTGCATGTCGCTGTACTCGGGGAGCCTGTGGTGAAGCTACACCCAAAAGGCTTACAATGCTCTGTGGATCCAGTATAATAACGCATTCAGAGTGGTGTTGCGTCTGCCTCGGTTCTGTAGCGCGTCATCTATGTTCGCTGAGGCACGTACCGACTGCTTCAATGCTGTACGGCGTAAGAGAGCGGCCTCGCTGCTAAACAGACTCCGTGGCAGCCCCAGCAGCATTCTGCCCGTTGGTGAGCTCACTGGTCACCTGTACACTGTCTGCGTTATTAATTAAGTATTATCATAGATTAAGATTATTTGTTACTAACCCAATGGATCTTTGTTGTCTAAATAAATAAATGAATACTAATAATATTTGTTATTTTTTTCTAGGTTGTTTTACAAATGTTTACCAAATAAATATGGGCTAGTTTTGAGTACAAATGAGTTAAGCATCGTAGCCGAACTAGGCAAAACCTGTATTTCTGCTATCAGCGCCAATCCCCTCGGATAATTGCATTTAATGATCAATAGTGTTATTTTACACACCTTATTATATGTTATTATAATATGTAGAGTATGAATGCGTGACCTCTCATTGGAATGAAGTGTGAGTGTGTGAATTGAGAGAGGGTGTGTGTGTGTGGTAATTCATGAGAAAGTTAAATTATTATTATTATTATTTGGTTAAACACACTAGCAGCTAACTAGCTGATGCGTGTGTATCAAATAGCTTGGAGATATTTAATCTGTCCGGTCGATTTTTGAAGCAGTTCAGTGAGGGAGCCGTCACAACATTTTCCTTGAGCCTATTCCAAGCAGTTACAACTCGGTTAGACAAGAATTGCTTCAAAGGCTTTTTCATTGATGAATGTTCCCATAACTTTAGGGAATGCCCACGCAAATGTTTGTTGGAATTCATAAATAGTACGTTTTTGTTTTTTATCTTAACGATACTCATCGCGTATGTGGAGTTTCACTAGCTAATTTAATTTGACCCTGTATGAAGTTGTGTAAATACTAGCCAGTCAGGAAAGTGGCAGCGGGGCTCACTGACCAGTGAGCAACGGATCCCAATCACTGCTCGTGAAAGTTATTTAAAATACTCTTCCAGTAAAACTAAACCTTTGTTTGACAGTTTTTAATAACACGACGTTATGAAAGAAGACGCGATGACTGGCTGCGTTTGTTCCACAAAGGGCTTCTGAGCAAATGTGATAAATATGACAATCTCATCAGGTCATAAAGCGTGCGTGATGAATTACCAGTGTTAGGAGATGCAGAGGAAATGCATTGTGTTTGTAATAAAAAACCGGCCAAGTGCGTGTCAGACCACGTACAATAAAGGGTTCCGTAGTTGAAAAACATGTAAGTTTGTAATCACATTTTTTTTTTTTTTTTGTGATACAATTTTCGTACTTTTCCCTTTAATTGTGCTGTGAGACCTTGCTTCTTGCCAAATTTCATGATTCTAGGTCAACGGGAAGTAACCCATAGTAAGTAAGGTTTTGATTTGTTTGAGAATATCAAAATTTCGCTTAGATGTCCATATTTATTTATTGCGGTGACTTAGAAGCTTGATTTTTTTAGAGCTCCAAGGGACCTACGAATTTGATTTTAAATTCAACTTGATACCTCCACGCGTGCCTGCGAAAAAGGATCTTGACAGACAGAGAGACGGACAACGAATTGATCCTATAAGGGTTCCATTTTTCCCAATTGTGGTACGAAACCCTAAAAATATTAAACTGGAGTACTAGACTGGACAACATTATGTGATGTTTATCATGTGCCTAGCCTTTTCCCAACTATGTTGGGGTCGGCTTCCAGTCTAACCGGATGCAGCTGAATACCAGTATTTTACATGGAGCGACTGCCTATCTGACCTTCACAACCCAGTAACTGGGTAATACGATACCCCTTGGTAAGACTAGTTGTCAGACTTTCGGGCTTCTGACGACCCGTAACGACTGTCAAAGATCCACGAATGACAGCCAGGACCAACGGCTCAACGTGCTTTCCAAGAGACGGAGGAGTCTCGGTATGTAAAGATGGTCACCCATCCACGGACCAACCCCGGCAAGCGTAGCTTAACTTGATGGATCGACCCGTGCGGCTGTTATTACTTAGTCATGAGCTTCTCCTCTCCTCCTTCTCTTTTCCTATGTAAGTAACATCGTTAAAACAGTGATTTTTCACAAACACAAAAGTATAACTAGAACCTTTTTTATTAATGTATGTGGTAACGGCTGCGACTTAGGTTGCTTATTCGAACCTAGATAGGCGCTTTACTTTGTGTAAATTATTTCATCACCACATTACTCAAAAACGGTGAAGGAAAACATCGTGAGGAAACCGGCATGTCCTAGAACCAAAAATTCGAAGACGTGACATCTACCAACCCGCACTGGGCCCGCGTGGTGGATTACGGCTCACGCCCTCTCACCGAGAGGAGGCCTGTGTCCCAGCAGTGGGAACATTACAGGCTGATTATGCTGATATCAAAGAAGAAAACCGAACAAAACTTTCGGTCAAATGGGGTTAATTTTATATAGGTAACGGGGTTACTTTGATAACGATTTTCGCTTTACGTAAAACTAATTTTATTCGTTGTGTGAATAAGGTTTTGGTGGTGGTTTGGTGAATAAGGTGGGGCTTGTGGCTAAGTAATAACAGCCGCAAGGGTCAACCGATCAGGTTAAGCTGCGCTTGCCGCGGTTGGTCCGTGGATGGGTGACCATCTTTACATACAAAGACCCCTCCGTGCCTCGGAAAGCACGTTAAGTCGTTGGTCCCGGCTGTCATTCTTGGATGTTTGACAGTCGTTACGGGTCGTCAGAAACCCGAAAGTCTGACAACCAGCCTTAACAAGGGGTATCGTATTTCCCAGTTACTGGGTTGTGGAGGTCAGATAGGCAGTCGTTCCATGTAAAATACTGGTATTCAGCTGCATCCGGTTAGACTGGAAGCCGACCCCAACATAGTTGGGAAAAGGCTAGGCAGATGATGATGTGTGAATAAGGTTTTGCTGGTCTACCGGTTACCGAGCTATGATAAGAAAAACTTTTGATACCTCCAAAAATCGATGTCATTAGCTGTTTTCATAAAACGAAAGTCATTATCAAAGTAACCCCGTAGTATCAAAGTATGACCCAACTATGTTTCAACAACAATATTTTTAAAACTGCTTTTAAAAACTAGCTCAGTCACTTTTCAAGCTGCATTGCAAATCCAAGTCACAACCCGTTCATATATCACGTGGCATCCAGCTTTAAGCGACTTTGGCTACAGAATAAATGAGTTTAGCCATGATATGCACTTAGCTTACATTTTTGTGTTTATATCTAGACTTTTGAGTGATAGATGTACGAATGGTTAGTAGTACCGTTAAAGTAAAACTTTACACGTAATATTATGCCTACGACAAAATGACAAACCAAACTGATTGAATCATAGGGCACCCCGACCAAATGGGTTAGGTTAGGTTAGAACTGTGACAAACCGCGCGCGAGCTGAACGAGTGCTACTTCCAAAGGTTAAGCTGTTAACTAAACGGCTAATTAAACTAGTTGACTGTGATTAATTTACTCAGTTTAGCCTTTTTTTTTGTGGATGGGAAATCATCAAATGACTTCTCCCGCTCTGGGCAGAGCAAGAGGGCGTGTCCGACTTTTACTGACTAAAACCCACCCGTGATCCTTCAGTTGCCTGTGCCAGGGCCACGGTATCTCTTTCGAACAACCCGCGAACCTATGGCTATGGCTATGGTTAAATCATTTGGATTTTCCATATGTAGCATCTTTGCGAGAAAAACGTGCTACTTATCTCGAAAAAATGCAATTTTACAGGAAGCGCTATGTAAACTTTAAAAAATGATGACAAATAAATTAATGTGCTTTTACATTAAATGAGTTATCTAACAAATAAAAAATACACGAAAACATTCTACAATCGAATATTAAATTGTCGAATAATAACAAAAAAACACTTTTTCCGCAATGTCACGTTTTTCTCGCAAAGGCGATGTGTTATTTGACTGTATTGTCTATTGCTCTACTAAAACCGAAATATGATTATTTGTTTTTTTTTTTCGATAGAAAAAAAATCCAAAGTTTTAAACAGTTCCTTATTTTGCAGTAAAATTTGCTTTAAATTGAAGGTGTTTAAATATTTTAGGAACTTACTAAGCTAAAAATTTATTTAAATATAGGTTTTTATCATTAATCTACATTTAAACGAAGCGCATTTAGTTCCGGTGCGCGTGAGAGTCTTCTATCTCGCGCGTCAAACTTTACAGCCATTACGCCATTTCACTTACACATCGAGCTAAACCAGCTTCGATGTATCCTCTTAAAGGAAAAACCTAATAACACTTTGTCCGACCCGGGAATCGAACTTAAGACCTCATGCTCAGCAGTAGCGCTTGTAATAGACCAACGAGTCACCAGCCGGCACAGTATAATCTCAGTCAAAGACGTATAAAAAAGTCGGACAAATTCTCGCTAGCAATAAACTGTGTTTATCAGAGTCAGCCAGCTTGCAGTACCTACAGTCACGCACACATATCACAAGACCCTTAAGATGAAGAAGGGTAGAAGGGTAGCAAATTTTCAGAATCCCAAGAATCCCAAGAGACATGCTGTATTTTTACCTTCCCATATTACGAATGGTGAACCGATGAGTGAATGTGTGAATAGAATAGAATAGAATAGCGAAGTGAATGGCGTTCCGGCCTGTAGGTACAGCGAGCTGGCTGACTCCGATAGACTCAGTTTTTTGTTAGCGAAAATCTGTCTGCCTTTTTTTATACGTCTATGATCTTTGTATAAAAAAGTAAAATCAATTTAGTACTACCCTCTTATGAACTCTTATCTGCAGCTGTATTTTCTTACTAACGACATTTTCACACTATACAGTAGCATTTTATTATCCAGCACCGTTCAGATGCATCCGGTGCAGACAGTCAATGATCTTTTTTTAAAAGATTGCAATTTTATTTAAACGTTAAAGTATTTTTCACACTGAAGTTCTCTTGAGGTATGGGTAGAAAATATTTATTGGATATGAGAAAGGTTGATGTCTTCTAGATTTATTGTATACTAGCTGCGCCCCGCGGTGTTACCCACCGTTTATGAGATACACCAAAACGTGTTTTATTTAATCGGTGAGAAAAGTATTCACAAAAAAATTGCTCATCCCACGGGAACACTACATTTTTTCGGGATAAAAAGTGGCCTATGTGTTTATCCAGAGTGTCAGCTACTTCCACACAAAATTTCATCAAAATCGGTGGAGCCGTTTAAGTTTGAAAGAGTAGCAAATATCTTTGAATTCCTTGCTCATCCCACGGGAGCACTACATTTTTCGGGATAAAAAGTGGCCTATGTGTTAATCCAGGGTATAAGCTCTCTACATACCGAATTTCATCCAAATCGGTCCAGCCGTTTGAGCGTGAAGAAGTAACAAACACACACACACACACTCACAAACATTCGCCTTTATAATATTAGTGTGATACTGTGATTATTTATTTTTGTTTTTTTGTTTCCAAACCTTTATTATTGTGATTTCAGTTTATTTGTTGATCTTCCTGTGCTAGTCACAATAAATACTTTTTCTTTCTTTCTCTATTTTTTCGATATAAAAAGTGGCCTATGTGTTTATCCAGAGTGTCAGCAACTAACACACCAAATCTCATCAAAATCGGTGGAGCCGTTTGAGTTTGAAAGAGTAGCAAATATATTTGAATTCCTTGCTCATCCTACGGGAGCACTACATTTTTTCGGGATAAAAAGTGGCCTATTTGTTAATCCAGGGTATAAGCTGTCTACATACCGAATTTCATCCAAATCGGTCCAGCCGTTTGAGCGTGAAGAATTAACAAACATACACACACACACACACACACACTCACAAACTTTCGCCTTTATAATATTAGTGTGATAGAATGTACTGAGAAATGAATATCTTTAAAATGTTTTAAATATTCAGTAATATTCTAGGAACAGTACCTACGGCTCTGAATAGAATAGAATAGAATACTCTATATTATGCACACCATTTAAATTACAGGTTACTATGTTACAATGTTGAAATTTTACATATACGAGTAGTGACACAATGGGCGGTCTTATCGCTAAAAGCGATCTTTTACAGACAACCTTTGGATGGAGTATGGGGACAAGGAGAGACAATTCTGTAGGTAGTCCGTGGTGTACCATATACATATACAACATATACATACATTAATAAATTTATATATGTATATATTATATATATACTTATACAATAATAAACATGAAACAAGAGCAAGGAACTACCTATACATGTAATAATGACGTTTAAAGAGAGAGGAAGTGTTTTTTTACCAGAATTTTAAGTGGCCAAAGTTTGAGCACGCCTTATCAACACGGGCAAGGCATTCCATAATAGTACTGCTTGAACTGTAAAAGACTTGTCATAAAATCTGGTGGAATGCATCGGCATCTCAAGTATCAAGTTTTCCGATGACCTCAGATATCTATTATGTGTCTCATGAAGGAACTTGAAACGCTCTTTAAGATAAGAGGGGGTTGTAGGATTGAACAGAATACTGAATATTATCTTTATACAATAAAATCGTAGCGAAGTCAAAACTGTTCATTGAACATTTATGAAAAAAAAAGTAAATCATCTCGCTATACCTTTTACTCGTACGGAGCTAAGCAGTTAATCATGACATGATAAGAACGGCTATTTTAGTCAACTTTCAACAAAACAAATAGCTTCACCTTCTTTGCGAACGAAACGAACTTAGGTTTCGTTTCATCTATCTATCTATGTATATAAAAAAAAAGGTTCCGACGAATTGATAACCTCCTCCTTTTTGAAGTCGGTTAATAAAAAGAGAAGTCCTGACTGACTGACTGATTGACTGACTCATCAACCCCCAGCCCTTGGACCTAGAAAGCTGAAATTTTGCACAGAGGTTTCTTTTATAATGTAGACAAGGAATAAGGAAGGAATTGCCGGTGGTCCGTTCCCGTGGGATATTTTCCGAAATCCACGCGAGCGAAGCCGCGCGGGAAGTGCTAGTATTATTATATGATTCTTGGTTCGAGGTTCTTGTTTAAAAATGTGCACAAGTATTTTCCGTACATGTACCCAACGAATAACCTTTTTGGGATGTTGGGTTACAATTCCTTGGAAGTTAGACGAGGTTTGAATCAGATTGCGGTAGCCTGCAAAACCCTCAGAGGGCTTATCGACTGTCCTGAGCTACATAACCTATTTTGTCAATTATATGTGCCTGGCAACTATATAGGTCACCGACACAGTAAGAGGCACAAATTGTTTGCTCGGCCAGCATGTCGTACGGTCGCTAGAGCAGAGTCGCCGGTGTGTCGGACTCTGGAAGTCCTCAATGCCCTCCTGGCAGTCAATCCTGATTGTGATCTGTTTGCCGATGAATGGAGAGAGATAATGCGAGTGTGTCTGAAGTTTTGCGAGAGAAAGTATGAGAGAATTTCCACTGTTATTTATTAAGATGTAGTAGATATTACAATATTAGTATTGTGTTTCTAGGTTAATTATTGTAATTGGTATATAACCGTTTTAATTAACTATAAATAAATAAATAAATAAATGATAGTTCGTAGAACGTACGTACACGAACGTGATATCGCCGACAAGATGAAAGAGGCTGCGATGGTATGGTCACGTGAAAGGAGGCCGCTTCAATCTTGAATACGTAGGGAACTTGGCGCTACAGCTTTCCATTCCTAGCCCAAGACCCAGAGGCAGACCCAAAACAAAGTGGAAAGCTGTAGTGCTAAAGGACATGAACGAGTGTCAGGTATCCGAAGACGATGTCGAGGATAGAGCGAAGTGGAGGAGAAAGACCCGGAAGGCTGACCCCACCACCATGTGGGATGCATAGCCAGGACATAGAGAGAGAGAGTTCGTAGAACGTACACAGAAAAACATAAAGATTATGCCTCTTCTGTCATTTTTCGTTATAAGAAAAAAACCGATCAAGAGCGAGTCGGACTTGCGCACCGATTCTGTTTCGATTTCAGAAAAAGTGGGCTATTTAGGGACATCGTTTTATTTTTCCTGTTATATTTACATAAACTTATATCACATACAATAATTTCAGATTTTTCTCTATGCAAACTTCGAAGTTAAGGGGCCCCGAATGGTATTTTTTTTTAAATTTTTCATCAAAAGTTGAAAACTATGCGGCCTAAAAAAAAGAAAAAAATGTTTGAGAATGTGCAAACAGCGCTCTTTCATATGACATCCCACTTCGAATTTTTAAGACCCCTTTCAGTCAGAACCAAAAAAAAAAATAAAAAAATTTCTTTCTTGATTACAAAATAGTTGGGCAAACGTCATCTTCAAGTTTCTTCAATTAAACTCGAAAAAAAAACAGCTGTTCCCTACATTTATGTTGGCATTACTCGTCAAAATGAAGGGAGCAGCTGATACCAAGTGAATACACGCTGTGAATGTGTGTTTAAGGCCAGGTTCCTCAAAATCGACCTATTTTTGATTCAACATTAAACAATCAAATATTCTTAGTTTTGATTTGGTAAAAATATATGTTGTACTTTAATAAACATTCTTGATTATTCTCCGGTTCAAAACACGATATTTAAATTTTCACTCGATCATAAAAAATCGCGAAAACAGAGATATTTGTGATCGTTTTTCAAGTCGTACTTGAAGTAGACCAAACTTTTACTCAAAAAAAAACATGTCAAAAAATAGGCAATAACGTTTAGGAGAACATTCTCCGGTTACTTTTTCTCAAAACAGTTTTTTATTATTTTACGCGCAGGAGCTCTAGGTAGCGTCCGACACAATGGCGAAGTTGGAAGTGTGCGCGTGTTATGTGCTGACGCTACTCATCTCCACGCACACATTCACAGCGTTACCACAAGTAAAGCGCGTGCAAGTATTTCCGTACATTTTAGACGAGCGATTGATGGACGTGGGACTTCCGCGTCAATAAAAAATCGATAATATCGTCACGTTAGAAATTATAAAAGCGCACATCGGGTAAGTTACTAACTATATTTATACAGTACCTACTAACTTCTGCCGGGACTTAGTCTGCGTTGAAGAAACATATCCCATGGCCCCCAGCATGCAGCTTTGTGTCAGTGAAAGATTTTTTGTAATCGCATCAGTACTTTCAGAGATGACCTCTTTTAAATAAATAATGTTACCACCTTAATATTAGTTTAGAATGGTGTCAACCTGCCGTGGCACTATTACCAATCAATCTGCCTAGCCCGTCCCCAACTATATTGGGGTCGGCTTCCAGTCTAACCGGATGCAACTGCCTATCCAACCTCAACCCACTGGGTGATAAGATACCCCTTGGTAAGACTGTTTGTCAGACTTTCGGGCTTCTGACTACCCTTAACAACTGTCAAAGATCCAAAAATGACAACCAGGACCAACGGCCTAACATGCTTTCCGAGGCATGTAAAGATGGTCACCCATCCGCTGACCAACCCCGGCAAGCGTAGCTTAACCTGTTGGATCGACCCCTGCGGCTGTTATTACTAAGTGTTTGTGATATAAGGGCACTTATGTCATACATATACATAGAAGCACCTACATATACGTGTATATGTATGTGTATCGGCACTTGTTTGTACACTTGCATCCGGAGCAGACAGTCAACGATCTTGTAACTATTCTCGCTGAGATGACATTGTGGGCCACGAGGTATGCGAGTGAATGCATTTTTTAACCGACTTCAAAAAGGAGGAGGTTCTCAATTCGTCGGAACCTTTTTTTTTTTTTAATGTATGTTCCCCGATTACTCGAAGATGGCTGGACCGATTTGGATTTTTTTTTGTTTTATTCGAGAGGGTATACATCACAGTTGGTCCCATATAAAGTTGATTAACTTTGCTTCGGTAGTTTTTGAGTTAGCTTCAATAATACGTATTTTTTACACACATATGGATGATGTTCTAGTTTGTTTTGCAGATAGTGGTATTAGAATTTGTGTGGGGTAGGTACACAACTAAAAAGTGAAAAATAAAAACTTTTTTACAAAAAAAATACAACCGACTTCCAAAAACAACACTACAAAGTGAAAAATAACTTTAATTTCGGAAGTCGGTGGCAAAAAACGAAAATACATTTAACTAGACACCGACTTCCGAAATTAAAGTTATTTTTCACTTTGTAGTGTTGTTTTTGGAAGTCGGTTGTATTTTTTTTGTAAAAAAGTTTTTTTTATTCTTTGTTTAATTAGGGACTTTTATGATCGCAATGCGTATGACAGTCCCATCGTACCCTAAATATACACTGCTACAGCTTACATTTGGGTCATGAACCAGAACAGACTCTTCGCATTTGACTGAGACAGAATTTTATGGAATGTGCCTATCTCAAGTCGGTTCCACCTCAATACCTCAAACAAATCCTTTCTATCAGACTCGTATCGAACACAGTCCATCAATAAATGATGTAAGTTTTCCACAACTCCACACAATTAGGCCAGTTAGTTTTTTTTCATGCTGAAAATGATTACTGAATATTTGCATTTATTCTTGAATAATTGAGTCAGAATCACAAGGGCTTGTGGCTAAGTAATAACAGCCGCACTGGTCGATCGATCAAGTTAAGCTACGCTTGTCGCGGTTGGTCCGTGGATGGGTGAAGGAGAACATCGTGAGGAAACCAGCATGTCCTAGAACCAAAAATTCGAAGATATGTGACATCTTCCAACCTGCACTGGGCTAGCGTGGTAGAAATGAAATAAAATGAAATTGTTTATTCTTTACCGGAATCACTTTTACACGTCATATTAAAAAAAATATATTTAAAAAGATAAACTAAATGGAGTCGACCTTGGACAAAACATGCATTCCAGCACTAAAAAAATATTATACGTTGGTGTCGTTCGGAGACAAATTTTGTTTCAGTGCGGTTAGTGGAAGTGTTTAGGTGCGGTTCGAACAAGTGCTGTTGAAATCAGTGCTCTGAGTGGAATACCTCGTTCTTTCTGACTACCCTGAGAAGAAATAGCGAAACAAACTCAGGGGTCAAAGTCTCTTTTAAAATCCAGACATAATCTTGGTCAAATTATGTGAGGACCCTGTAGATCCATGTCTGAAATGGTCTTGAGGAAAGAACCACACAAAGAGGTTCCAACATTTTTGTATGGGAGCTGGCATACCTAAGTACCTACCGACCTTTACTGACGGCCAGTGCAGTGATGAAACAAGTGTCAATCGATATAATCAGTTACTCTATCGATTGACTCATGATTCATCGCTGGCCGCCAAAATCGTTTTTTTTTTTTCAAAATGGCGGACGGTTAGTTATGCCAAAGAGGTTGGATGTTCTTTGAGTGGACCTGTCCAGTCATTGCAAGCATTTGTCAACAATTGTGTAGCTTAACATTATAGATTGCAGCCCACTCCCTCTCGAAGAAAGGAGGCTCGTGTCCCAGCAGTGGGAACATTATAGGCCGATTATGCTTATGATGACCGAAGTTTCTTGCCGGCTCTTCTCCATAGAAAACGACCAATAGGAATCGTGCGCCTAGCGTCTGACGTTTTAGAAGTGCCCATTTAGGTTTAAGTATGTGAAACTAGCTTTTGCCCGTGGCTTCACCCGCGTAGGCGTTGAAAAATATGCCACAGGAACGTACTACCAGTAAATCCTTCCATAATCCTTGTCTACATTTTAAAGGGAACCTCTGTGCAAAATTTCAGCTTTCTAGGTCCAAGGGTTTGGGCTGGGCGTTGATGAGTCACTCAATCAGGCAGTCAGGACTTCTCTCTTTATTTATACTAGATGACTTTTTTTACCGTCTCGAAAAAAAATAGGGTATATTCGGTGAACGGAGTAGAAGCCTATGGCATATCTAGTTTTTTTTTTTAATTTAGATTTTTTTTTAACCCGTCGCGCGCCAATTAGCAGACACAATTGAAATTCTATTGTTATCTGTACACATGGTGTACAATCGACATTTTAAGAGTTAAAAATCAAAATTCAAATCATAATGCAGGTTGCTTAAGATTTGAATTTCGATATTTTTAAAGGATTTATTTTTTTTTCATAATTTATATTTTTATTGTTCTAAAATGAAAAGTTTACATCGAATTTGTAGTATTTATTGATACTTACATATTTTTTTCTGACTAAGCAATTAAAAAAAAAAAACTAGGTATGCCATACGCTTCTACTCCGTTCACCTAATATACCCTATTTTTTTCGAGACGGTAAAAAAAGTCATCCGGTATAGATAGATAAAATATTTTGATTTTGAATTTAACCACAACACAAAACTATGTCATTAAATAACTTTATAACGAAAACGCAATTCCCTTCAAGGACTCGAAGCTTTTACATTGCTGCAACCAACACGAACCATTCATATGTTTCATGGCCACACAATATGCATGTTAAGCATAACTTATCCGGTCAACACGATAACTTGGGATCGAAAGCTCACAGTTTACGACTAATATCCTATACTTTATGGAAAGGACTTTGATTATATAGAAATATATATAGAAACAAGATAAATAAGCTTAAGAAAGTCGCAGTTTGACGGTTTACTTTGACTAGGGCTACCATCCGTCCGGGTTTCCCCGGATTTGTCCTAGTTTGGAGAGCATCCGGGGAGCGTCCGGGCGGGATTTTTAAAAAGTGGACACTTTTTATGCCAGTGGAAATCCGATTAACTTCATAGATTGGTAAGTTGATTTTCTATAAATAAATAAAAATATGATAATATTGGAGGTCGCATAAATAAATGCACTGGCATGTGTGAATAATATTTTACACATGTCTGTCACCAAATTTTAAATAAGCGTAGTTACGGACTTGTTTATGTTTTTACTTGTCACTTGCTTGTAAAGTAATCACCACGAATATATTTAGTACTATCAGACCACTGCTGCTCTTATTATTACCCCGTAATTTTTCAATAGATAACTATGTTTTTATTTTATTTTAATTTTTTTCGAGGGAGTCCGGGGAAAAATCTTCATTTCACCCAAATGTCCGGGGTTTTTGAAGTTTTGTCCTGGGTCCGTAATTTCGCTGATGGCAGCCCTAACTTTGACCAAAATGGAACTAGTGGCGTTTTCATCTAAAAAAATCGCTATTGAGTCGTCGGGTCATAAACCATTGTTATTAGTCTGTCTCGCTCGCACATAAGGAGCTTATGGAGTGCCATAATGACTATCGATCGAGAAGCAAGACGTTGCACTTTCATATTGCTACTGACATTTATGGCCCGACGACACAGTTCATAACGCGAGTACTAATAGAGAGGCGATAAGAAAAACCGGCCAACCACGCACAATGAACGGTTCTGTAGTTGGGATAAATTCAAACATTGTAGTTGAAAAATGTGTTCTCCAATACATTCCAACTGCAAATGTAAGTTTTTACGCACAATATTGAGAGATTTACCATGTTATTTTAAGACCATAGACTTCTTATAAGTTTTTCTGTAATCGGTATAGAATATTTTCTGTATTTTTTGTTCAAAATTTTAGGCTCAGTAGTTTTGGAGGGAGTGGTCAATTTTCGTCTATTTTATTAAATGACTTTAAAACAATTTATTTTAAAATTATAATAAATATATTTGAAACCATCATTCATTCCTTTTTGCCCTTTCATGTAATTATGTCACACGGTACAGTTTGCAAAACTTTTTTTTTATTTTCTTATTTGACCTCCAAAAGTGTCCCCATAGGTATTTAAAATTCATTTATTTTCGTTACACGTCCGTGATTGGGACACAGAAATTCGTAAGTGTACCAAATTTCAACTTAATCGGTCTATTAGATTCGGAGCAAATTGGCTGTGACAAACGGACAAACAGACAGACACACTTAACTAGTGATCCTATAAGGTTTCCGTTTTTTCCTTTAAACGGAACCCTAAAAATTGGGTATTTTACAGTACGAATGTTTATTACTTTGAATATCGACAAAACTACTCCGATACTAAACTACAATGAAAGTAGCAAGCACAGCAATGGTTATCATTCAAAATCGCCATCGAATCGACGAACATTGTTTAACGTTCGTCGATTCGACGGCGATTTTACGACGAAAATAGTACATTTTAATGCAAGTATGCAAAGTTTGCATTGTGAACCTAAAAGCGTTGCAATAAGAGTCAGTTTTCAAACTGGCTCTTATTGCCACCTGTGTTGAAAAGACTATATACTATAAATCGTAAATCGAGTTGAAAACAAAAGCATGTCGACGGTGCCGCAACCACGAGCACCGCACCACACTAAGAAGAAGGAGAAGAAGAGAAGAAGATATATGCCAATGGCCATGAGTTAACTTGCGTGTTCTGTGCTCAGCTCACGCAACGCGTCGTACGTCCAGCCAGTAATAGGACTCGCCCATCAAGGAGCGCTGTCCCAAATTAGACTCATTATTAATTTATTATACAGGGTGTCCCGTAAATAATGGATCAAACGTAACGGGTAGGTAGCTTACCTAATTTCCAACAACTAATTTGAATATTAAAAAAAAAACCGTTACAGTAACCAGGATATTAATTTTTTTTCGAATTTTACGATTTTGTCTTCCAGAATTAAGCTTTTTTAATGCTGTCGCTGCAAATGATGACATTTTTAGGTATGATTTTTATTTAACATTTCTGAATAGCTTACTAATGTTATAAGATACCATTTTTTTTGAATACCGTTTTATTTGCCTTAGAAAAAAAATCTTGAGTTGAAAAGTTTTTTCTTTACGATGTTAGGACCAAAATTGAAAAAATTCTCCTGTAAAAAAAATGTATGACACCGAAGACCACCATTATTTTAAAAACTTGTACATTTAATAAGGTTTGCAAATTGGTATAAAACTTACGTCTAGTCCTTATCGTTACAAAGATATTGCTATGAATGTGATGAAGAAGACAGAAAATAAATTAAATTGGTACTATTCCATTTTTTCCTTTTCGTAATGGCTTATGCTTGAATGCTTGTAATCGAAGCAGGTAGTTAAGCGGATAGCATAATTCCGACCCGATGACGTCATCTGTCCGGAATTTGGGACCGCTACCTGTGGCGGAGTTGCACCTCAGTCAGTGTGAAAGGGATAGATAGCGCCGCTTTTTGGTAAATCGGTTAAATCGGTATGAAGTTGCGCAGGTTCTTTTGTTCTTTCCTGCGCCCTTCACTCGTACAGGCTTCATTGTTGCTTGATTTTATTAGTTTAGTTGTAACTAGTATCTCTTCGAGTTGCTACGTCAGACAACTTTCGCTCCCGGTCAGTGGCTCGGTGTTTTCTTCTGTAAAATTTGACTTGTGCTGTGTTTTTGGACTTTGCTTTGCCTATCGATTTGGAACTCTTTGCGTATTGGACAAACGACTTGGCGATCCTACGGACTCCGAAAACATTCGTTTGTGTGTGCTTGTACGTGTATGCAGTAGCGCTGAAACCTTATTCAGCCCAATGCCTCGTTATGAGTACACGCCACGGCAGTACGCCGAAATGCATTTTATCTACGGAGAAGCAAGAGGTAATGCCAGGGCGGCTGCAAGATTGTACCGTGAAAGATACCCGAACCTGGTTCGTTATCCCGATTATCGCGTCTTTATTAGAGTGCATAACGCGCTTCTTGAGGGAAGAATTCTTGGCACCGGAGTTGGTGGTACCCGTGAAGGACGACCGCGACAAGTTAATGACGAAGTCATTCTTCGAGAAATCGAGGAAGATCCGTCAGTCTCCGTTCGCGTCATAGCGCGACGCGTAGGAATTTCTAGATCGACGGTGCATCGAGTGCTACAACGGTGCCGATTGCACCCATATCACGTGCAACGTGTTCAAACGCTGACGTCGCGTGATTACCAGCCAAGAATAGAATTTTGCCAAATGATGCTTAGAATGATTCGGGCGGACCCGCAGTTTTTTAACAAGATTTTATGGAGTGACGAGTCTTCATGCCGCCGAGATGGATATTTAAATTTGCATAATTTGCACAGTTGGCAGCTGATAAACCCATATTTGATGCGAGAGAACAGGAGCCAACATCAATTTAAAATAAATTTATGGGTGGGAATAATCAATGGGCAAATAATAGGGCCCTTTGAACTACCAGCTACTCTAAACGCCGAATATTATCTCCATTTTTTAAGGAATGAGTTGCCAAGGTTATTAGAAAACGTTCCAGAAGACGTACGGCAAGCAATGTGGTTGCAAAATGATGGGTGCCCCGCTCACTATGCGACGGCAGTAAGGGCGCACCTTGATGAAAGTTATCCGGACAGATGGATCGGCCGATTAGGACCAATTTTGTGGCCTCCGCGATCTCCGGATTTAAATCCCCTAGATTTTTTTTACTGGGGATGTTTAAAAGACAGGGTCTACAAGAATCCAATAACGTCGGAAGAAGAATTACGACAGCGCATCCAATCTGCTGCATCAGAAATAAACCAAAGCCGTTTTGTCCGTCGGATAAGAGCTTCCTTTATTAGGAGATGCAGACTTTGCATTCTTGTAGAGGGAAGGCAATTCGAACATTTATTGTAAAAACCAAATAAAACGATTTATTTGAACTAACTGTTTTTTTTAGTACGGCCTCCTAATTCTTTTCATACGCCTCAATAATTCAATGAACATTGCCTCTGAAATACTACAGTTACACATTTTAAAGAAAAAGTTTAAATGTACACACTTTTTTATTTTTTTTATTAACGTTGATTTGGAGCACCTCTCAGATTCATAGCAATTATCTTTGTAACGACAAGGACTAGAATGTACAACTTCATACCAATTTACCAAAAATACAAAAGCGGCGCTATCTATCCCCTTCACGCTGACTGAGGTGCAACTCCGCCACAGGTAGCGGTCCCAAATTCCGGACAGATGACGTCATCGGGTCGGAATATGCTAGCCGCTTAACTACCTGCTTCGATTACAAGCATTCAAGCATAAGCCATTACGAAAATGAAAAAATGGAATAGTACCAATTTAATTTATTTTCTGTCTTCATCACATTCATAGCAATATCTTTGTAACGATAAAGACTAGACGTAAGTTTTACACCAATTTGCAAACCTTATTAAATGTACAAGTTTTTAAAATAATGGTGGTTTTCAGTGTCATACATTTTTTTTACAGGAGAATTTTTTCAATTTTGGTCCTGACATCGTAAAGAAAAAACTTTTCAACTCAAGATTTTTTTTCTAAGGCAAATAAAACGGTATTCAAAAAAATGGTATCTTATAACATTAGTAAGCTATTCAGAAATGTTAAATAAAAATCATACCTAAAAATGTCATCATTTGCAGCGACAGCATTAAAAAAGCTTAATTCTGGAAGACAAAATCGTAAAATTCGAAAAAAAATTAATATCCTGGTTACTGTAACGGTTTTTTTTTTAATATTCAAATTAGTTGTTGGAAATTAGGTAAGCTACCTACCCGTTACGTTTGATCCATTATTTACGGGACACCCTGTATATAAAACAAAAGATATTTTAATTAAACTCGTATAAGTACTAAAAGATAAATAATTAAATTATTTTTAAAATGGTGAAGGTTTCATGAAAATATGCTTGATAGTTTTTGCGTGATTCTGTTTTTTATCCGCGTTTGACAATTAATTACACTATGACAAATCAAACAAACATAATCTAAAATATTCACAGATTAAGTTATTATGAAAATGCTATAATTTAACATATATTTTTTTCTAAATTATTAATACTACTCGTTTAGACGTGATTTTCAGTTTAAAATCATTAAAAGTTGGTTATCGTCGCCTCAAAATTTAAAAGAGTAATAACCACAGAAATCTAAACAACAACAAACAACAACAACAACAATAACAACAACAACAACAACAACAACAATAATAACATTGTACTTTGTCCGCTTTTACAATATTGCTGTTGCCTTAGGGCCTACACCAATAAGGCTACAATAGCGGCTGCAGACTGCAATTTAAAGTACATACAGTAGTTCTACAGAAAATAACAATATTGTTTTTTAGGGTTCCGTACCTCAAAAGGAAAAAACTGAACCCTTATAGGATCACTTCGTTGATCGTCTTCTGTCTGTCGAGACCATTTTTCTGAGGAATGCGTGGAGTCCCTTTGAGCTCTAAAAATCAAGCTTCTAAGTCAACGCAATAAAAAATATGCCCATTTATGACATTTATGTATTTTGATACTCGCAAAAAAATCAAAATCAAAGGCTACTTTCCGTTGACCTAGAATCATGAAGTTTGGCAAGAAGACAGCACAAGTAGAATAGAATAGAATAATTTATTGAAAAATAGTGTTACAGATTGTTTTTCCACCAGTTACTGAAAAGCAGAAACTATGCAATACAATACAGTACTTAGCTTTAGTGGAAAAGATCACCTGTATCCTGTACTGGTTAAATAAAAACTGTATCACAGGAGACAGGGCCTTCCGTATAAAATGAGTCAGCGAAAGGAAAAAGTCCAAAAATCGTGAATTTGTAACTATATCACATAAAAAAATTGCGATTACAAACTTACATTTGCAGTAGGAGAATGGACCGTGACGTGATGTATGGGAGAACATTTTTTCAACCACAAAGTTAAGTTTGTTCTTGGGATGAATTCATCCCAACTTCGGAACATTGTGCGTGATCTGACACGCAAATGACCGATTTTTTTTTTCAAAGCTTTTTATTGTTTTCTGGTATGTAGGTAAGCATGTACACATGTCTCTTGTGTTTTCATTAAGCCTATATGTACCTTTAAAGCATCTGCAGGTAAACTGATTCACGGCTTTAGTTTCTAAGTCACAAAATTAGACCAATAGATTTTAGTCTATATGAGAAAAAAACTAAAAATATATTATTTAGGTAGCTTATGCAAAAAGCAGTCGGAAAATGTTAGTTTTAGTTCATAAAATAACAATATAAATTTTAAAATTCAATTCAGTTTTCAGTATTTTTAATCTGTTTTCTAACGACATAAAAGTAGCCGCCATGTTATTACGTCATACGGCTCTGTAAAGTATTAAGTGTCAATGTCAACTGTCAACTGATCAGCGTATAAAAAGTGTTTATTTACACAGCCAACTGACGTCATGACCACAGAGCAATATGGCTTCCACTGCGTCCAGCGTTTTCGTCAAATTACTCGCGAAAGAAAATGTAAAATTTAAATGCATTTTTATGATATTTATCGATTGAATAAAAATTGTGTTTTTTTTAGTGGCTTATTAGCACTGCATAGGGTGCAAACTAGACCATCTTATAGCAACTGAACAAACTGAATAGTTATTCTAAACCACACGAACCTCCTTCGGTTATATCAACATTTATTCCCCCGAGCCCGCGCCAGCACAGAATTATTGCCATAGGAAGAAATGACAAATGCATTTGATTTGTATTCTATGCAGTTCCCTCCACAGCCGACAAACTGAGGCTAGAGCTAAAATACTTTCTATCCAAGACGTGTATTTGCCCATATTTTTATTCTAAACGATGAAAAGTTAAGTTTATTTTATTTCTGGGGTTTGTAGCGTATTTCTTGATAAAAACTAATGTTTGTTAACGTTATTTGGAGCTAGCTAGGATTTATACGGGTTAGGTTGTGTTCAATTTGGGGTATTTCTTGTATAGGAAATCCACTGTCTGGGGTCAATTTTTCTCTGCTATATCTCAAGCATGTATGTTTATAAACATCGGCCGCCATTTATACCATTATTTAATAACTAGTTAAGTGTGGTGAAATTAAGTCTTAACCTATCGTTATATGACTTTCAGGAAACCAACCTGTACTGGACGGGCGTGATCGTCGGACACGGTGTGTTGAAGGAGTGTGTAATGCCTATCCAGGTGTATCCCTGCTTGAGGTTAGGCCTCCTAGTCCAAACGGCGCTGACGTCCTGTACCTATAGGCTCAGGATAACTGCAGACTGGCGACCAGTAGCTATGTGTGAAGTCTTGACGGGGAAGGGTTTCTTGATGATGAAATAATAACAGCGATTTTGATAAGTCTTCAGGAGATTTCAGGAGACGATTTGCGTAACTCTTCAGGAACAGAACGATGAATAGGTACCATGCCGATGGCTACGAGTCTGTGTTTTCGCTTGCGCGCTAAGGTACCTCGAAACATTACCTTAACGAGAACCGCGAACCGTCTCCTGATTTCGAGTTTATTTTTATTTCAAAATTTTACAAAAGTGCTTATTAGCAGCTGAAAAATGGCTATAATAACATCATATTATACACCGTTACAATCGTCATTAAATTGTCCAGCGATTGAGACACCTGAATTTCCTGTAACTATATTCGCTGAAAAGATTTCAGCGTGTAAATACAAAAATGTTAATTGTTTTGATTTTAAATTATTTTTCAAACTATTTTATTCGATAACCAAAGAAGATATTTCAACCGGGTAAGCAGGTATCTCAAGCTGGTCTAATGACCTAAAAAACTATGAAAAATTCATGATTACAACTATATTTTTCAGGGCGTGACAGGCCCTGAAAACCTAAATTGCTAGAACGAGTCACCAAAAAACAGCAAATTAAAGTTTCCGATCCCTATAAATCCAATCAAGTGGGCTTTTCAGGACTATAATGGTACGTCCAGGGCTAGGTCTCGGTCTAGGGTACCTGGACGCACCAATTAAACTATAATTTCAGCTATGTAGCCCACTTAATTGGAGTTTATAGGGGTGGTACTCACGTTTTCCTTAGGAAACACTATTTTTCACTGTTTTTTAACTATAAAACACTATTTAAACTGATTTTACTGTTATTTTTACTAAATTAAGCTATAAACAACTGTTTGGTGACGCATCGTAGCGAACAAAAACGTAGCTCATTCGCGACTCGGTACGTTATACGATGGCGGTCCCTCCGCTACTTGCGCTAGCGTGCGCCAGATAGGGTCTCGCAGCTGACACTATGGAAACGCCTAACTTTTCATGTTTTTGATGATGCGTTGTCGCGAACACAACCGAAGAGTTAGCAACAGAACGATTGAAGCATCAATATTTTTTATGCAAGATTAAACTAAAAACCAATCAAATTATTTAAGACGCTATGATCCGATAGAGACCGCGCTTACTAGTTTTTTGAATCCAAGGGAAACATAAAAATAGTGTTAAAAAAATCTGAAAAAATTATATATCTTATATAAGAATCTGGCGGATAGCCAATCGCTTTTAATAACACGATTAGATTTACTTTGCTGGATAGAAATGTAAACCCTTTTGGTAATGTTTAATCAATCTCTTCTCTACAAAACAGACGTTTTATTATTTTTTTTTTTTATATAAATGAAAATGTAGTAAGATTGTTTAGCACAATTCGCTGAGTATGTCGTGATAAAATTATTACAATAATTACGTACTATGCCTATACCTACCAAATGCGCGAGGCAACCACTCGCGAGCCTACTTCAGTTCATTACGCGGCTCGAGCGCGATCATAGGGCCTTAAATTCAGATGTGCGTAGGATGTTTTCGAGAAACCAATTTGTAGACCAAATTACCGTGTAACTGGAAACTTGAAATTATATTTAATTAAATCTCAAAGGCTTCCTTCATTGAGGAAGTCCGTGGCGGCCAAAAGTATCGCTTTCACTTAATTAAAGGTGTAAAATAAAGGTGTTCTTGTTGATGTATAAGTGTTTTCACTTAATTGGGGGTATCGATAAAAATAAAGGTGTTCTTGTTGATGTATAAGTGTTTTCACTTAATTGGGGGTATCGATAAAAATAAAGGTGTTCTCGTTGATGTATAAGTGTTTTCACTTAATTGGGGGTATCGATAAAAATAAAGGTGTTCTTGTTGATGTATAGATCTTTTCACTTAATTGGGGGTATCGATAACAAAAAAGATGTTCTTGTTGATGTATAGGTCTTTTCACCGCTCACACGGCAGGTACGCCCGCTTAAAAAACTAGTCAAGTGTACCACCCGCTGACGTCATTCGGCCCGCGGCGCGCGTTTGTTTACATAATGCGATAGCGGTATAGATTCTAAGAATTCTGTAGCTTCTGTTCATTTCTTAGAAAGCTTTTGACTTAAACTCGTTTATAGTCTGTATTTTGTTTGAATTTGTTATTGTTTACATTTCTAGAAATGGTTAAAAAGACGAACAAAGACAATTTAGCTTCAGATTTCAAAGAAATGGCTCTAGTAAGAAAAAACAAGCGATGACCTGTATGTTTTAAGGTTTAAAATGCATGGTGTGTTAATTCTTAACATGAAACATAAATAAACCCACTTACCACAGTATATAATTAAACTATTGACTGAGTAAAACACTTTCACACTCGACCGACCGAACAATGACATGACAGAGAAAAAAATATTTTTTAATGTCATAGACGAGTCTCAGTCAGTGTTGACGTATCTTAAATCGTTCGGAAATAGATAACGCATCAAATTAAATGCATAGAATTCGATATTAGTACTTAATAGAAATGGAACAACGTTAATAATAAAAAAATATTTTCTTGGTATAGAACTCATACCACGTACAATATTAGGTACGGACCCGATTCACACCGCGTTCGTGTGAGCGGTTCACTTAATTGGGGATATCGATAGCAAAAAAGTTGTTCTTGTTGATGTATAGGTCTTTTCACATAATTGGGGATATCGATAACAAAAAAGATGTTCTTGTTGATGTATAGGTCTTTTCACTTAATTGGGGATATCGATAACAAAAAAGATGTTCTTGTTGATGTATAGGTCTTTTCACATAATTGGGGATATCGATAACAAAAAAGATGTTCTTGTTGATGTATAGGTCTTTTCACTTAATTGGGGATATCGATAACAAAAAAGATGTTCTTGTTGATGTATAGATCTTTTCACTTAATTGGGGGTAACGATAAAAATAAAGGTGTTCTTGTTGATGTATAGGTCTTTTCACTTAATTGGGGATATCGATAAAAATAAAGGTGTTCTTGTTGATGTATAGGTCTTTTCACTTAATTGGGGGTATCGATAAAAATAAAGGTGTTCTTGTTGATGTATAAGTGTTTTCACTTAATTGGGGGTATCAATAAAAATAATGGTGTTCTTGTTGATGTGGTCTTTTCACTTAGTTGGGGATATCGATAACAAAAAAGATGTTCTTGTTGATGTATAGGTCTTTTCACTTAATTGGGGATATCGATAACAAAAAAGATCTTCTTGTTGATGTATAGGTCTGTTCACTTAATTGGGGTATCGATAAAACTAGAGATGTTCTTGTTAATGTACAAGTGTTTTCACTTAATTGGGGGTATCGATAAAAATAAAGGTGTTCTTGTTGATGTATAGGTATTTTTTCTTAATTGGGGGTATCGATAAAAATAAAGGTGTTTTTGTTGATGAATTAGTGTTTTCATTTAATTGGGGGTATCGATAAAAATAAAGGTGTTCTTGTTGATGTATAGGTCTTTTCACTTAGTTGGGGATATCGATAACAAAAAAGACGTTCTTGTTGATGTATAGGTCTTAACACTTAATTGGGGATATCGATAACAAAAAAGGTGTTCTTGTTGATGTATAGGTCTTAACACTTAATTGGGGATATCGATAACAAAAAAGGTGTTCTTGTTGATGTATAGGTCTGTTCACTTAATTGGGGTATCGATAAAAATAAAGATGTTCTTGTTAATGTACAAGTGTTTTCACTTAATTGGGGGTATCGATAAAAATAAAGGTGTTCTTGTTGATGTATAGGTCTTTTCACTTAATTGGTGGTATCGATAAAAATAAAGGTGTTTTTGTTGATGTATAAGTGTTTTCACTTAATTGGGGGTATCGATAAAAATAAAGGTGTTCTTGTTGATGTATTGGTCATTAATAGTGGCAATAGGCTCGCCCCCCCATTACACATAACAGGCGAAATATGGGTGTACTACAGTGTGCCTCTGCCTTACCCTTCAGGGAAGAAAGGTGTGATGTTATATTTTTTTTAAACTGAAATAGTAACAGACACAATTAGAAAGGATATGAAACGGGACCAAATTTAAAGCATTTCTTCAGAATCGCCTACATTTCATTGTCTTAGTCATAGGACTTCCATGATAGGGTATTACACCCATTTTTGAAAAGTGTCTCAATTAGATTCTATAGTACTAAAAAGCCACAAAAAAAAACACAAAATTTTTATTCAATCGATAAGTGCCATAAAAATGCATTTAAATTTTACATTTTCATATTTCGCGCGTAATTTGACGAAACGCAGTGGACGCCATATTGCAAACACAAACACTCTATTGATCAGTTGACAGTTGACACTTTTTAATTTACACAGCCGTATGACGTAATAATAAGGCGGCTACTTTGATGGTGTTAGAAAACAGATAAAAAAAAACTCAAAAGTTTGAATTGAATTTTAAAATTTATATTGTTATTTTAGGAACTAAAACTAACAGTTTCCGACTGATTTTTGCCTAAGCTATCTAAATAATATTTTTTTTTTCTCGTATAGTTGTAAAATACCGTAATCCCGATCCCTGTATATTTCAGGAAGCTTCATAAATATTACATGAGCTGTGAAATCATAAGAAATGAAATTAGCCTACCTGCTACCAAGTTTTTATGTAACTAACTTTTTTATGGCCGTGTTTCCATCGAATCGTAATTTATGTTTTTACAACTTCCCCCTTGCACCTAATCTGAGTTAGCTTTGTGTTTTTCCCTTTATATCATTTTTATATGAATTCTACCGGTCATCTATTTAGATATAAAGAAAAGTCCTGACTGACTGACTGCCAATTGTCTGTTTTGGCTGGGCGTTGATGAGACAGTCAGTCAGTCAAGACTTCTCGTTTTATTTATATAGAAGATATAGGTACGTTTATACATATACATATTATATAAAGTGTTCTCCTTAAGATACACTTAGTGTACGTCCGATATTTGAGAAAAATTATCAATACACATTTTTTTCATTCAAAGATCGATGCACCAAGTGTAAAAACTTATTCTTCAGCTCCCGGTTGCAACGAATTTGCTCAGTTTGAGCCTGGAAATGAAACTGGTGTCATGCCAGTAAAGTTTTACGAAAGGATTTACTTATATTATATATATAGATATTATATATATTAGATGTTACATGTACTACAATCTGTTTATATATAAATAAAGATTTATTTATTTTATTTTATTAATTTATATTATATATATTGTGTGGCTTTTAGTCTGTGCTACATAAATGTCTTTGCAATCACATAGAGTTTAAAAATATTCCGTTAAACTCATGTATGCTAACACACACATTCAAGAAGATTCAAGTAAAGTCAGGGAAATTAATTGATAAGCAAATTGATTTAAATTTAATTAAATTCACAACTGTAATTTTTTGACAGTTGTATGAAATGGCTATAGCACGGACATTGAAGGTTGTTGTGAAAATTCACATCATCAATTAGCACCCCTTTGACAAGAGGTCTTAAATTTCGATACTGAATATAAAATGTTTGCGATGATTGTAATCTTACAAGTGAGTACAGAGTCCAGCACATCAAGCTACCCCAATCTGCCAAATTTCTTTGATAGATTTTCAACTTTACCACAAAAGTAATAAGGTTCATAATCAATTGGGAAAATTTGACAGATTGGGAGAGCTTGAGATACTGGCCTCTGTACAACACCGAACATGTCTTAAATAAAATGTTTGATGACGTTCATCATTCGTTTCATTCATTTTTTCATCGTTCAGTTACAACTAAAGAAAATATAGGCGCTTTGACACTTTTGACAGGTGCTGACGTCTGACGTCAGTGCTGCCATAGGTGGCAGCACTGACGACGACGACGACACTAGGGTGAACGTCATTTCAGAAAACCCTCATTGATAAGTAGTAAGATCGGAATTTAATTAACTGCAGTAAAATGACAACATTTTTTAACGAAATATAATAAAATAATAATAATAAGTAATAATAATAAGAAGTAGTAGTAGTAGTATAGTAGTATAATATAATATATAATAAGTGTGATTTTACTGCAGCTAATTAAAATTCCGAGCATAGGATATCAGTTTGCATATCAATTAATTTCCCTGAACATACATAACAAAAACGCGAGGTATCTATTTTTAAAATCTTCGTTTCTCAAGAGAACGCACCCTTTTTCGAACAGACAATCCATGTCAATCACTCATACTCTATACTGCTGAAGGCTGTACCTTACTGTCACTTAAAGAAAATATATTAAGATGTAAAAGGGTGTTTCAACAAAAGACGTCCGTCCATCATCGCTCCTTCGAAGCGGGGTAGCTGCACTGATTAATGTCGAAGCATTTATTCTCAGAACTCGTGAAGAAATTTTGTATTTACGCAGAGAATCTTGGAGTGGGGGAATGAAAGAAGCGGATCCGGTTTCGACTTCAGACCTGACAAAATCCGGTCAAACGATTTTAAGGGTTTTTCATTACATGATTTGAGTTAGAGGGTTAGTTTATTATTCTTGTAGCTACTACATAGTGTTTATTTATTTATTAGGTATACCAACAGTAGTACATACAAAAAAAAAACAGAATAACATATAATAAAAGGGTGCCTATACACAACATTCACAACAAAACACCAACATAATTAACTTTAAAAAAAACTTATGATAAAACAAAATTACAATTACAATTCAAAATTCAAAATATTGTCAATCAATCAATCAATCTGCCTAGCCTTTTTCCAATTATGTTGGGGTCGGCTTCCAGTCAGCACCAGTATTTTTCATTATTTTTCAGTAAAATTCAAAATATTGTATATTTGCGTTTTACAATAAATTAAAATAATAGTCTAACGCCATAGTTAATTTAACTCAATCTATAGCAGCCGCACGGGTCGAAGTCGAAATATCGGGTTTAGCTACGCCTGCCGCGGTCGGGCCCTGGATGACCATCTTTACATACCGAGACTCCTCGGTGCCTCAGAAAGCACGTTAAGTCCCGGCAGTCATTCGGAGAATCTTTGACAGTCGTTATGGGTCGTCAGAAGCCCGAAAGTCTAACAACCAGTTTTACGAATGGGTATGGTATTAGCCAGTAACAGTCCTTCTAAAATGCTGGTATTTAGCTGCAGCCGGTTACACTGGAAGTCGACCCAACATAGTTGGCAAAAGGCTAGGCATTGATGACCTATAACTATTTAATTATATGTATTGAGTTAAATTAACTGTGTCGCTAACTTGTTCATAGAATTATCTACGAGTATTAAAGTGAAGCATTAAAAGTTTAGGTAGTTTTTTTTTCAGTAATACGTAATTTTTTCCTACTTTCTATGTGGTGGCTTAGTGGTATTCGAATTTGTGTGGGATAGTACCACAACTAAAAAGTGAAAAATAAAAAAAAATATTAAAAAAAACAACAGACTTCCAAAAAAAACACTACAAAAGTGAAATAGTATATTTTGATACAAGTGGAGAATGTTTGTTATTGCATTCGAGGCGGAATTAACACCCGAGCCGTAGGCGAGGTTGTTTTTGAGCCGAGAACTGCAATACCAAATGTCCACGTGTATCAAACGACGTTTTTCAATACACTTTTGAAGAAATAAAATGAGATAACGAAAAATATTTTTGTCATGAATGAAACTATGATTTATTTATTTTTTCCGCGCTTTGCTTTCGCCAGGTTGAAAGAGAAGCAAAGGTATAAAGCCGATAAATAGCCTAATATGAAAAATAGAAAATTCAAATATTTTTGAGTTTAGAACACAAATAAATGTTAATTTGTTCATAAACGTTTGTTTTATTGTAATAATCATGGTTTTTGATGATATTCTATTTATAAACATTATTTAAATATTCAAAAAATATTAACGTCGTAAAGACGCCCTCTTTGCCGAGATTAAAAAAAACCTTCACCTCCGAATAGAGGCGACCGCCTCGCGCCAGTTTCATTTTGGCACTTGGCATCGGCAAGTGCCAAAATGAAACTGGTCCGAGACGGTGTGAATAGAGGCATTGAACCAATTTGGACTAAGTATAGATATAAGTTATCTGTGGCAATTTTTATTCTCGCGCACGTGTCGGAAAATGAAAAATCGCACGCGTGTGAAATACATTGCATTGTGAACCTAATTGTAGTGCGATATGAACTAGTTTTCGAGGAAGTGTATTGAAAAATAGCTTTAATTTCGGTAGTTGATGGCAAAAAATCAAAGACACCGACTGCCGAAATTAAAGTTATTTTTCACTTTGAAGTGTTTTTTTAAGTCGGTTGTTTTGATAAGATAGCAGAATTACTATTATCAGAGGCTTGATCAGTGGCCTTTGTGCGAGTTTTAACACTTACTCGACCACGTTAACATAAACTTCAATTTGTATTGAAACTGAATAAGCGCCGTCTGCTGACTATAATGGGAAACACAATTATTCCATACAAATTGACGTAAGTTTACGTTAACTTATACGCGATCGAGTAAGTATAAAACTCGCACTAAGGCCTCAGATGTTATTAACCTCACAAGATATTCGCAAACAATGCAGATAAAACATCAGCTATTCCGCCTATCCTATTGCCTCATTCTTAAACATCGGCTTAGCTCCATATTGATCCCTACGAACAGGAAGGATTGCAGCATCCATCTTGATTACGTTATCCGTGCTATGATGACGGCAGACAGCCCCAACTTAACTCCGCAAATTGTAGGGGACATCCAAATATTGAAACTTGATAATTACTTGTCAGTCACGGAGTTGTCACGAGTTAGGGTGCCTTGATTATTATGGTGGGTAGATAATTGGCAGTGACGTATCAGATTAAGTGCGCTTTAAAGGTGTAAATCGACTGGTCCGCACCGGCCGCAACGTATTGAATGGATTTGCCGATGGCATGCGTCCACTGTATCGGGATATTATTTTTTCTTTGCAAATTTGAATATTGCCGATGTTTCAGAATATACAATTCTTCATAACTTTCTGCTAATAGAATAAAAAGTGAGCCATCTATTTTACAATGCTTTTGCCGGTTCTCATCTCAATCATAAACAAAACAACGTGCGGCAGTGAGCGATCCACGCGGTGAACTAATCCATAGTGACGTCACCGGCACGCAACGCATTTTTTTTTTCATACGTATAAAGGTGAACGTCCACTGGTCCGCACCAGTTTTGGTTTGTTTGTATGAAGAAATATAAATGCGGAAGCGGGTGGTACCGATAGTGGATGCAGTGTTATATGAATTCATACATATCAAACCAAAATCCGTTGCGTGCGTTCCGGCGGGCCGGGACTTGGGACGCTCACCTTTAGAATGGCGCGCGGCACTCGGTGCGGTGGTAACGATACTGGACGCAGTGCTTTATGAATTCATACAAAGTAAACAAAAATCCGTTGCGAGCCGTGCGTGCGTTTCGGCCGGTGCGGACCAGTGGACGTTCACCATAAATCTTCAAAAAAAATAAATTAAAATTACATTATTTATTTCTTTATATTTTATAAACCTTCTTATGAATCCTGAGATATTTTTGTTATTTTTCTTTGCTAAAGAACGATGTTCGTTTTTGGTTTCTCCATCTAACATAATAATAAAAAGAATAGCTTCATTTTGTACCTTATAAAAACTTACACCTTTTTTATTTTTAATTCACTCCTCTTCTTCCACTCCTCTCACTACCTCTGACGTGTCGACTGCACCCCATGTGTGGATAAGGAAAAATCCTTTATATAATAGGTATATAATACCTATAATATATATAAACGTAAAAAAACATCATCCGATGGAAAAAAATCATCATCAGTAGTTGTGAACCTATGGAGTTCGCAATTAACCCCCCCTACCCCTCCCCCTGGGGTTTAGGTTCATAAATAAATACATAAAGACGTTTGACGGGAACCAAGCCTTGGAAGGTGATGTTCCTAGAACAAATTTTATACAAGAGTTAACAACAGCAAAGCAAGGTTCAATACATTCACTCATTCGTTCACATTCCACGAACGATACAAAGACGCCTTTGTGTGGTCCTCTCTAGTTCATTCAAATGACAATAGCGGTCTACAGCTGCGTATAGCGTAGTCTTGATTGAAAGGGTTCGGGTTACGGTTCACCTCGAGTATAGGAAGGTGAAACACGTTAGTAGGTACACCTTGGACAGCTTTAGTTTCAATAACTAAGTATATGTAAGTTCAGTTAATGCATTTCTTACACCTATGAATGAGTAAGAAGAACAACAACAAGAAGAACTCGTAAGTTGCTTTTACGACAGTAGGAATGATGACAAAAAAATTGTATTTGTCCGTCATGTACAGAAGCCAGCACATCAAGCTACCCGAATCTGTAAAATTTTCCCAATTGAAATATGAACCTTATTCTTTGTGGTAAAATTGAAAATCTATGAAAGAAATTTGACAGATTGGAGTAGCTTAAACGTGCTGGCTAAAATTAATAAAAAATATTGGACACGTATTTTTTCTTTTTTTACGTAATCAAAAGATTAACGCGATACATTGAGTTAAAATGTGGCATGATGTCACTCCTTGCTAGATTTTTTATGTAGTTTGTTATAGTTATAACGTAGCAAGTCACTCCCCAACTTTAAAAGCTCCTGCGACACAAAGGCACCGCGACGCGACGCGGCGCGACTAGCAGTACCTTTGTGTCGCGTGCGATTCGCGTCGCCTCTTTCTAGGAGCCTTAATGCGTTTTATATATGTATTTTTTTTTTTATTAGCCTGCATTGTATCCCACTGCTGGGCAAAGGCCTCCCCTTTTTCCTTCCAAACCTCCCTGTCTTGTGCGATCTCTGGCCATGTTGGCCCTGCAAACCTTATCAGATTGTCACATCACCTTCGCCGTGGCCTGCCTCGACGGCGATGTCCTCCCTCAGGCGTCCAGTGAGTGACGATTTTTGCCCATCTCTCCGGGTGCATTCGCGCGACGTGTCCGGCCCACTCCCACTTCAGCCTGGCTGTTTTTTCTCCAACATCTGCTACTTGAGTTATGGAGCGCAGGATGGTATTTCTAACTCGGTCTGTACGCTTGACGCCTATTATGCTGCGCTCCATTGCCCGTTGGCAAATCTTGAGTTTGGACTTTTGTTGTTCAGTAAGTGACCAACTTTGTGCACCATAGGTTAGAACGGGCAGGATGCACATGTCGATGAGTTTCCTTTTAAGTGTTATAGGAAGACTACCTTTCATGTGTTCTTTAAGGGCCCAGTAGGTCCCCAAGCATTTTGGACTTCCTGGTCTTGTCTATTGTTGAAAGACATTATCTGGCCCAAGTATGTGTACTCATCGACATATTGCAACACATGTCCGTCCACTTCGACCCGCTCTGGGCAGAGGCGGGAGGGCGTGTCAGACTTTTACTGACTAAAACCCACCCATGTTCCTTCAGCTGCCCGTGCCAGGGCCACGGTATCTCTTTCGAACTACCCGCGACCCCGGCGGCATCGGCCCAATTGACCCCGTCACTGCTGACATCTCTTTGAGGCGCGCGTGGAACACAACGCGCCGTCGACCCGGGCCTGGTCCTTACCGGACGGCGAGCTGCCCATTACTCGTCTTCCGCAAGCCCGCGCCTACGGTGGCCGGGAATCGGCAATCGATTCCCGCCGCCCAGGGCGTCTCCTACGGCGGCTAGGGGCGCGAGGGCGCGGCTGTTGCCTCTCCCTCACGCGTTCCGCTTCCTCCTTCGCGAGCATTACTGCTTCGCAGAAGGAGGTGACGGCTTCCCATGCACTCTCGCTCCGCACCATGGCCTGGACCAGGTTTGGACGCGAGAGATCGCCGCCGCCGATCGCCTCCGTGAGAACACGGCGGTGCTCCGCCCAAGCCGGGCAGACCTCCACTGTATGCTCCACCGTGTCCTCCGGGCGATCCACACAATGGTGACACCCGGGGTTGGTCATGACCTGTGTTTTGGATCTGTTCATTGAAAGTCCAACCTCAAGACTTGCTGTGCTCAGATCTTGGAGCATTTCTTCAAGTTCTAAAGGTGATGTGGAGAATAGTACAATATCATCAGCAAAACGGAGGTTTGTTAGCTGGTGGCCGCTAACATTTATACCTCGTGCCTGCCACGAATTAGGCCACTTGTTAAAAACCTCCTGCAGAGCACTTGTGAGCAGCTTAGGTGAGAGTGGATCTCCTTGTTTAACACCTTTTTCTATGTTGAAATTTGGACCGGAAATATGTAACTTGATGTTCGCAGAACTAATAATATGATAAAGCAAAAAAATACGTGTCTTATATTTTTTTATTCTCTGATTGACGCACTAAATAGAATTTCTTGTTTTTTACTCAGGAAACATATATAATAGTGCTGTGTGGTTTAATATAATTTCATACTAACTTATTTTATTTAGACATCGGGAAAGTGGGGTATGTTGCTGTAAGCTCGGTGTTAAAAAAGTCCATGCTTTGTCAAATTCGAATCACGCGTAGAACAATAGTGTTTGTAAGTATATGCTACGGATATTTTTTCCGGGTCTGAATAGTTAGTATTATGAAATAAACACTGTAAGTACGTAAAAATATTGTTACTAACATTGAGTCTTTGTTACTTGTTTATATATAAATAAATAAACGCTACCGCCGCAGAATCGATGACCGTTGTGATTATACGTGTTCTTGAGTGCAGACCGCGAATCGGCAAACGTAAGGTAGGACGACCTCAGGCTAGGTGGAGCGACGATCTTCGCAGGGTGGTTGGTAGCAGCTGGATGAGAGTTGATGTTGATGAGAGGCTTATGTCAAGCAGTGGACTGCTGTAGCTGATGATGATGAAATAAACGTTTTATTAATATTGCAAGAAAGCTCAAACCTCCTTACTCAGACTGTAGACTATATACAGGGTGTAAGTGTACACAGTGGCAACATTTTAAGGGGTCATTATACTTATCATTATGAACAACTTTTACTATGGGACCAAACACTCATACGTCGATGTTATTTATATAACTACTTTGTTAATGCTGTAATGTATAGCTGTTTTTGTCCCATATAATAAAATAAAATAAAATAAACCTGAAATCAAAATCAGCGAAAAAAAAATCAGCTGTTCCCTACATTTTGACGAAATATGCGAACATAAATAAGCTGTTCAGTACATTTATGTACATTTTGTTTTTAAGGGGTCATTGTACTCATCATTATGAACAACTTTTATTATGGAGTAAAAGTTGTTCATAATGATGAGTACAATGACCCCTTAAAATGTTGCCACTGTTTACACTTGCACCCTGTATTAGTTTAGTTCTTTTTTATGTAAAACTAGCTTGGAATCTATTCACAGTTTACAGCAGGAGCGTGTTATCTGTGATTGGAACACGCTGAGCCACTCATGAATGTGTAACGAGAAGACAGCAGGCGAGAATGTAACTGTTATGCTTTCAATATAAGCTTTGTTGAAAAAGGTGGAAATTGTAACATCTGTCTCAACCCAAGATTTTATTAGAGGTTAGGAGCTCGTGGCTAAATAATAACAGCACGGGTCAATCGGTCACGTTAAGCCGTTGGTCCCGGCTGTCATTCGTGGATCTTTGACAGACGTTACGGGTCGTCAGAAGCCCGAACGTCTCACCAAGAGGCACCGTATCACCCAGTCACAGGGTTGTGGAGGTCAGGTAGGCAGTCGCTCCATGTAAAATACTGGTGCTGCATTCAGTTAGACTGGAAACAGACCCCAACATAGTTGAGAAAATGCTAGGCAGATGATGATGACAATCATTTTCTAAACCGCAATATGCCATATGAGTGTAGGTGTAGGTGGTGGTGGTGGTGGTGATTTGGTGGAGATTCTCAATAACTTAGAATTCTAATAGAATACGTAGTCACGTAACCGAAGCTGCGGGTGCAGCTAGTACCATTATATAAACTCCCGGGCACTGTATAAGATACGTAGCACTTATGCATTATTATTTCATATTTACTCTCCTACCCAGTTACGTTCTCAAGCAAGTATCAGCGCTAAGTATGTTCACAAAAACTTGTGCAAGTCAGCGCAAGCCGCTCGCGAGCTCTCGCCGACTACGCGACGATTGTGCGACGACTACGCGACGACGACACGACGTGACAAACTTCCTTACACTTGAATAACTTTTAAACTTTACACTTTTGTATTGTGTGAGGGAAGAGTTTAAACTTCACTGTGATATTGAGATGAAAGGAGCGAAGGAAGGAAAAGAAGGATATCTATCGGAGACACAGATAAATCGTCCTTCTTGTATTTTATAGTTATATTCGTGTTATCTATCCTTTAAGTTGCACCTGCCATTTTCAGGGTTCCGTACCTCAAAAGGAAAAAACGGAACCCTTATAAGATCACTTCGTTGTCCGTCTGTCTATCTGTCAGTCTGTCAAGACCTTTTTTCTCAGGAACGCGTGGAGGTATCATGTTGAAATTAATACCAAATACGTAAGTCTGTGCTGTGTATTTATGCGACATATTTTGATACTCGCAAGTAAATCAAAACCTATAGGGTACTTTCCGCTTTCCTAGAATCATGAAATTTGGCAAGAAGCAAGCTTTTCCAGCACAAATAAAGGAAAAAGTCCGAAAATTGTTAATTAGTAATTCTATCATATAAAAAAAAAAATCAGCTCTGTCAGTCTGTCATGACCCTTTTTCTCAGGGACGCGTGGAGATATCAAGTTAAAATTAATATCTAATACGTAAGTCTATGGTCCCTTAAATTTCTGAAAAAATCAAGCTTCTAAGTCAATGCAATAAAAAAATACGGCCATTCTGCGACACATTTTGATATTCGCAACTGTCGAAAGTAAATCAAAACTTATAAGGTACTTCCCGTTGACCTAGAATAATTAAATTTGGCAAGAAGCAAGGTCTCACAGCACAAGTAAAGGAAAACGTCTCAAAAATGTTAATTTGTAATTCTATCACATAAAAAAAAATCAAGTCTGTCAGTCTGTCAAGACCCTTTTTCCCCAAGGACGGCTGGACATACCAAGTTGAAATTAATATCAAATACCTAAGTCTATGGTTCCTTAGAGTTGTAAAAAAATCAAGCTTCTAAGTCATCGCAATAAAAAAATACGGCCATTTTGCGACACATTTTGATACTCGCAACTGTCGCAAGTACTCAAACTCATTTATTTCAAATAAACCAATTACAGGCACTTTTGAATGGGGATGGTTTAAAATTTTTAACCATTAGATTTTATTTTATTTTTTGAAAATTTAGAGCATTTTGAGAAACTAATTTGAATATTTTGATGATTGGCTCAATAGTTATTTTTTATTGAATTTTAAAATATTTTGAATTTTCAAGGTAGGTGACGTCATCAGTGGCACAAAAGATTGTGCCGTTGCCCCACTAGTACATAATTAAAAATTTAAATCTGTCAACACAACGTCATCCATCTCAAATCTGTCAAAGTGCCAATAGATGTCATACGTAATCGAATCCTATCCTAACCTATTTACAACCTATTTTTCGAAATTTTGACCGAAACGGTAGCTTTTAAACGCAAAGTGGTTTTTAAGGTGCAAGACTACGTTAATAATCGAGGCGACGACATTATTGTTAATTTCCCTGAACCACAATGAGCGATACTTTTGTTAAAGCCGACTCGCGCAAGTTTCTGAAATACTTACATCAAAGTGATCTTCGCAACAATACATTGTATAAACCTTGCAATATTCCACGCCTACATCATGACACCACTTTTCTCGCAAATCTTCTCTAATACGAACAAAAATTTTGTTTGGATTATTATTACTATTATTGCTGCAAGTTGGAACAAAGCGCTTCCTGTATTCCATAACTCTTCCAATACAGTAAATGTTGTCGAGTGTTGACATAATGTAATGAGATTTACGAGTATATGAGATTATGAGGCATGTCGCAGGAATAATAATTGTAAAAACTTTATACTTATGAGGTTATGTTTATATTATAATTTGACACTTGACAGATTGTAGACAATACTTGCCATTTACTTTTTATTTTTTGAGGCAACGATACAAAACTGTACGGCCAAAGCTGACGTAATTTGAAGGGCAAACAAGGTCAATCGTATTTTATCAAAAAAAAACAATAAAATATAAATATTTTTCAAGACTAATTAGTCCGTAATGATCAGTAACGCTATTCCTCGAAATGGTTTTTCAATTACAACATATTAAAAAATATGAACAATGCCCATGGGTCGATCAGTCAGAAAGATGAAGCTAGTTGCCCATTTCAAAGTGTAGTACCTGTCTTAGGGTACTTCCCGTTGACCTAGAATAATGAAATTTGGCAAGAAGCAAGGTCTCCCAGCACTTTGTAGTTTTATGATATAAAAAAAAAATTTGGGATCCATTGTTAAGTTTGTTTTTGGAATAAATTCTTTTCAACTACGGAACCTTCCATTGTGCGTTTTCCGCCACGCACTTGGCCGGGGTTCTCAATTCGACTATGTGTTTTTTTGTGTTTGTTACGCGATTCCTCCGCCAATTATGAATTGATTTTGATGATTATTTTTTTGTTTGGTAGGTCATACTTCTGACGTGGTCCCATTAACTTTGCTTAAGTATTTTTGAGTTAGCTCCGATAATACGTATTTAATCCACTTTGTGTATCTTGATGATGTTCTAATAGTTCCTGTCTCTGTTGTTCACATAGCAAGTAGTGGTATACGAATTGGTGTGGGGTCCACCCCACACCAATTCGTATACCACTACTTGCTGCTGCACTGCTTGTATCCAACCATAACTAAAAAGTGAAAAATAAAAAGCTTTTTTTAAAGTATTTATCGAGACCAACGGAGGGAGCAATTGATTTTTTATATATAAGAAGATAAAGTATATTAATTAGTTACAAACTCAATCAATCTGCCTAGCCTTTTCCCAACTATGTTGGGATCGGGTTCCAGCCTAACCGGATGCAGCTGAATACCATTATTTTACATGGAGCGACTGCCTATCTGACCTCCACAACCCATTAACTGGGTAATACGATACCCCTTGGTAAGACTGATTGTCAGACTTTCGGGCTTCTGACGACCCGTAACGACTGTCAAAGATCCACGAATGACAGCCGGGACCAACGGTTTAACGTGCTTTCCGAGGCACGGAGGAGTCTTGGTATGTAAAGATGGTCACCCATCCAAGGACCAACCCCGGCAAGCGTAGCTTAACCTGATGGATCGACCCGTGCGGCTGTTATTACTTAGCCACGAGTTCCTCCTAATTAGTTACAAACTAAGCCCCTATAATTAACTCACTGAAAAGAATCAGAGAATTTACGAAAAAAGTTTTCTTTTGCGACGAAAAAATCTAATTACTCCAAGTATTTGGGTAAAAGTAAAAAAAAAACGGGTTTTTTTCTGAATTCCCGAAAGTTATACATAGAATACACGCTGCTTTTAACATCATTACGTAATTAACTCATGTTGATAACATTTTTTATTCCTACACCTGAAAACGGAGTACGGAGCGAATTCCCTGAAAGCTTGCTTTAAAATTTTTCACAAAATACCATGATGTTAAGTGAATAGAGGAATTTTATTATGTTGGTAGTACTTTAATACTGCGAAACCGTTATTTTTGGAAACATGAAAAAAATATGTAAAAACAAAAATCCGAAAATGTTTGCAGTAATATTGGCGGCAACACACGCTACTGTTTACCGGAGATGTTTACCATAGCAGATGTGCCAGCGCAGGTAGAACCAAACTTTTGTAAAGAAACCGTGATATACACCCGAATGGCTGAAGAAAAGTCAAAGTCAAATCATTTAATTCAAGCAGGCTATTAATTTTGAACATCTAAATCAATAAAAATGAATGGCTAAATGTGTTGCTAAGCGCAAAAATCAAGAACGACTGGGCCAATTCGGCAATTTTTTTTTGTCAAATATTTTTTTAAGTCCGAGGAAGGGAAAAATCTGAAAAGTTGCCAGTAAAATTGGAAAATTCGGGAAAACTGAAAGTGCATTTTCTATGGGAATTTTAAATGAATTATTGAAATTTTGACTGGCGGGTCAGCTAGTTTAAAACAAAATAGAGTTGATTTTAGTAGCCTCTTTTAAAAGGTAGTTTTGTATTAAGAAGAATGAGCAAGAATCTCCATCTCTCAAGAGTAACTCTTGAGAAAGCCAGGGGCCTCTCCTTAAATAAAAGGATCCTATGAATTGACCTATTAACCTAAGCAGATGCAGTAACTAGTACGTGTTTAATTACTTTAGATAAGCATTAGTAATAACGCGTTAACATGGCAATTACAAAAGTGGTCATAACCGCTTTTTTAATTCTGCAAACTGTCTCATAATAGCAGCTGATGTCAAAATAAAAAATAAAATAATATAATTAAATAAGTGTGGTGCAAGTTAAAAACGAAGACCAAATATTAGGAACATATATTATTTTGTGGAGAAGGGGGCCGCCTCCGGTCGAGTTGCCCAAGGCAGGGTGCTGCCGGCGAGGATCGTAGCCGGGAGGGAGGGGCAGCTGATGTCGCCACCCAGCGGCAACGAATGGACGCCGGGACTGCGGGGCGGATGCTGGCTGGTGTTGGTGGAGCCCCAAGGATTTCGATCTCACAAGCCCATGATGGGAGCAACCTGATCATCAAAGGTGAGGCTAAGGAACTACTACCTGTCCGGATGCTAAGAACGGACCTTAGCGACGAATGAAAGGACACTATACAGCATGCTCAGCAAACTGGCACGATATTACGGGAATAATGATGCTCGGGACGAGCATGTCTTAGGAGGGGGCAGTATAACGTAGACGCTAATGCCATCTGTTATCGAGTAGCAGAACTATACGAAACTTCGATTCGTGACAGAGATTTCTAAAACATTCTAAACCTTTCCAGAATGTTCTAGACGGTTAAGTGTCGTTTTGCAGCATTCTAGATCATTCCTGTAAGTACTAGAATGTTCTCGAATTATGGCCTCGAATTGTGGAGAAGCTTACACTCGTCATATAAATAGAGGGTTGCCAACGGTGTACGGCAGACCCAGATGACCCCATAACCCTCCTTCAGGAGAGTAATAGGGCGCCACCAGTATGGTTTGCAAACGCAAACCACCTAGAAATAAGCCTAGCGCCTAGCTTCATCTTTTTGACTGACCGACCCCTTGACAATTCAAAAGTGCCTGTAATTGGTTTAATTGAAATAAATGCTTTGAGTTTGAGTTTGAGTTTGAAATATATTCCGACCTCGTCGCCGAGGTCGCAATCGTAACCGCCCCCCCCCCTACCCCCTACTCGGTGAAGCTGTGCCTGCTGGGGGCACAGCTGAGCCTGTAGCTCTTGACCCCCCCATTATTATGATCCAGCCTGCCCCGTCTGGCTGTTCTCCTATTAGCGACGCACAGTCGCCTAATATACCTTAGTGTGTAAGCCCTGGCCCTGGCTGGCTTAAGTTCGCTTAAAGCACCCACAGGAAACGCTCGGTTAAGCAGTCTCGACTCCCAGTGGTCAACTGCGAGATGCCATTCACAAAAACAAACAAAAAAAAACGGTGTATGGCAGTTCAGCTAGGAATGCGGTACAGTGAACACCAGTGAACTACAGCGAACTAACAGCGAACTACAAGTGATTCAGGCGACTCTGCTTAAAGTTTCTGATTACTGTATTTGTGACTATTTAAATACAGTGTGTTTTTGGTGAAAATTGGCATACATTTATTTATCCCGAACCCCAGCTCGTAACAATAGCTACCCAACATAGTAGGTACCGCGGCTACACATCAAGCTATACATTTCCAGTAACAGTTGCCCTCTCATTGTCCTTTACAATGCCAGATCAGCTTATACTGGAAATATATAGTTTGATATGTAGCCGTGTGTACCATACATTAAATCACTACAGTACTCTCCTCTAACTTACACCAATTCCGAAAACAACATCTCTCATCATAAAGCAACGCGTTTAAATTAAATAAAGCCGGTTTCCATGATTTAAGGTTGCTTAAAGTCTTAGCTAGCGAAATAAAGTTCACCAAGAAATACTCGAGCGACCAAACATAATGATTAAGTGTGTACTCGGCACAATTTCAATTGTATAAGATGTTCATTTTCATAATGTTAATTTGGCTTTATGTTTTCAAGTGGAGACGTTAAGTTGATTATAATTTTAGAGGAGAAAGATTATGTTTGTGCTACTATGTAGTACAGTCGTGGTATGAAAAGGTTCGCCAGTTTTAACGTTCAGCCAGCACATGTTACTCTTTCAAACTATATAAGTCATAGAACAGACTGTTCCACAGAAAATTAAGTTTAACTCTTTGACAATAAAGTTTAAAATTACTTAGATCAAAGTTGTTTGATTTTCTATCTTGTCTAGAAGATTAAATAGTTGAGAACCTTTTTATTAGTTTTAATATTTATGATAAGCGTTGTATCTAGTGCCCATTTATTTTGGTATACCCTCCTTTGGCTTTGGCGTAGTCAAGTAAAAAGAACAGCGTTACGCTTGCTACGACAATCGCTACGAATGCTACGAATGCCCCTTGGCGTAGCACTGCTACGCCCAATGCTACGCACATGCTACGTCAAGGGGCCTTCCATAATATTTTGTAACCCGTCTGCGGCTAGCTTAAAAAGAGGGTTTGGCGGTTTAAGACCAGTAAAACTCAATATTTCTCTCTTTGTTTTCTGATCCGTAAAGATTAACTTACTACAGAATTTATCTGTCCCCAATCAAGATAAAAACCTGAACCAAAGTAAAAATACAATTTACGAGAAGTATAATCACAGTTCGTATTTTCTCAGGTGTCCACACATTCAGAGGAAACCACTTCGTAAGTTGATCCGAGAAGTTTGACCAGCTGGCACCGAGCGTCCAAGTAAAACATGAGGTTTTAGACGGTTCAAGTTTGACAAATAAATTGGATTGAAACGCTGACGTAAATGTGCTACGTAAGATTTTAGATGGGGAAAAGGTGATGTGAGGAAAAGGATAAGAAAACGATTAATGATTTTTAATTCAGTAAATAAAATATGTTAATATCTTTTTCTTCAAATATTTTTTTTATGTGTGTGCCTGATTCACACCTGAAGACGGAAGATCGTCACCTGGTGACGACCAAGGCAGACCTATAGACGTTTGTGAATCGCAACCGTCAACGGGACGTCACCAAGAAACGAGATTATTCAAAGCAAACGTGACATCCCGTTAACGGCGATTGTTTATCCACCGCCACCGAAAGTGGCAGGTATGTTATGATAAACAAAAGAAAAGCCAGGCAAACGGCGCCGCGCCAATGCGACGGCAGTGTGTGGACAAGATCAAACGTATTTTATATTGCTGGCACAATGGCCCAACACGATCCCGGGTCGAGATCTAGCGGTCGCGCTGAACTACTCGAAACTTCGGCGGCCGGGATGACGGTGCTCGGGTGACGGACGTACAGTGGACACGCGGCCATAGAATATGTATATATCGCTCCTTCGGTGCCGTCATCTCGTTTTCGATGACGTCCCGATGTCGGCAGCGTTGGGTAAAAGAAGTTTGAAACGCCTGGTGTAACGTTTTAGACTCGTTTCTGACCGAGTGGCCAGAGAACACAAAGAAAATTGGAAAATTGGCTTTGCCCACTAACAGTAGCAAAAGCTTTCATTCAGACAGTTCAACAATATTCATTGCGTTATTTACGTTGTTGAACCGACAAGTTTTTGAACATATATTAAGCAATAGATTAGCAATAGCAGGATTTTGGTGCTAGTGGTTTCATCATGTCGTTTTCATGGTTTTCGAGGGTGCTGACAATGATAATGAGGTCAAAATAAAAATTCAAGATGACGCCTCTGAAAAATTTCATACAGAAATAAAGTACAACCGCTGCGTCAGCCACGATACGACCTATAAACCAGCCTTATCATAACATGGCTACCCTCTGCCTATGTAATAATTCTATCTAATAATCCTAGAATAGCTCAGAACTGCATAGTTATTGTTCCAAGTTTTCAACATTTAATTTAATATTTTGGCATGGTAACATAGTTTTACTCTCATAGTGACACTTGACAGTTCATAATCATGTCAATGTTTTCTTTTTGTCATCTCTGTGCGGGAAAATAATAACTTTTATAAAGAGCAACGTATAGCCCTTGGTGCAACCCACCCTTAGTATAGGTACCTACTTGTCGAAATCAGCCGAGCAAGTTGTTATCAGGGCTATCGCAAGGATAATGAATGTTCGCAGAGGAAAATGGTCCTCCTCTCTTTTCGTATTTTAAAGGAAGGAAGCAAGTGTCATAAACACCGCCCTTTGCCAAAAAAATGGCAGATACAAAGGGAGAATGGCCTAGTGTTTAATATTTTTATTTTTTTTATTGAAAAGAACAGCAAACTGTCACATTATAAGAACTTACAATGAGTTAACAAAAACAAGTTTTGGTAACACAAACAAGTAAACACAAAAGTTAAAAAAAAAATTATAATCGATAGGAGTTTGTAAAATTTAAGAATAAATGATAAAGTTTAACATACATTTATAAAAGAGGAAACTATCGTAAAAATCGAAAATAGATTTAATTTGATTATAACGTATTTTTAAACAAGAAAGTGTCATCTATGAAAACCCTTTTTACGATTTCTTTACCCTTAAACCGATGGAGTATCCCTTTAAACCCGACGGTTTATTGCGAAATCTGATGGTTTCCGAAATAGAAGATTTCGAAAAAAACCGTTTCAAAAACGCCATGTTTAGTGTTTCGAGCGACACTCTCGATCGATCGATGCCGCTTGCGTTCGCAAAAAGTAAATGGTTTGGCGCCAGAATTTAATTTTAAAAAAGTGAAACTCACGACCGTTTCAACGCGAATGTAAAAGGGTATAATTGTCTGCAGTACA